>CM050329.1:15453750-16950000 GCA_027405865.1 Salix purpurea | reverse complement strand
CCTAAACCCTAAACCCTAAACCCTAAACCCTAAACCCTAAACCCTAAACCCTAAACCCTAAACCCTAAACCCTAAACCCTAAACCCTAAACCCTAAACCCTAAACCCTAAACCCTAAACCCTAAACCCTAAACCCTAAACCCTAAACCCTAAACCCTAAACCCTAAACCCTAAACCCTAAACCCTAAACCCTAAACCCTAAACCCTAAACCCTAAACCCTAAACCCTAAACCCTAAACCCTAAACCCTAAACCCTAAACCCTAAACCCTAAACCCTAAACCCTAAACCCTAAACCCTAAACCCTAAACCCTAAACCCTAAACCCTAAACCCTAAACCCTAAACCCTAAACCCTAAACCCTAAACCCTAAACCCTAAACCCTAAACCCTAAACCCTAAACCCTAAACCCTAAACCCTAAACCCTAAACCCTAAACCCTAAACCCTAAACCCTAAACCCTAAACCCTAAACCCTAAACCCTAAACCCTAAACCCTAAACCCTAAACCCTAAACCCTAAACCCTAAACCCTAAACCCTAAACCCTAAACCCTAAACCCTAAACCCTAAACCCTAAACCCTAAACCCTAAACCCTAAACCCTAAACCCTAAACCCTAAACCCTAAACCCTAAACCCTAAACCCTAAACCCTAAACCCTAAACCCTAAACCCTAAACCCTAAACCCTAAACCCTAAACCCTAAACCCTAAACCCTAAACCCTAAACCCTAAACCCTAAACCCTAAACCCTAAACCCTAAACCCTAAACCCTAAACCCTAAACCCTAAACCCTAAACCCTAAACCCTAAACCCTAAACCCTAAACCCTAAACCCTAAACCCTAAACCCTAAACCCTAAACCCTAAACCCTAAACCCTAAACCCTAAACCCTAAACCCTAAACCCTAAACCCTAAACCCTAAACCCTAAACCCTAAACCCTAAACCCTAAACCCTAAACCCTAAACCCTAAACCCTAAACCCTAAACCCTAAACCCTAAACCCTAAACCCTAAACCCTAAACCCTAAACCCTAAACCCTAAACCCTAAACCCTAAACCCTAAACCCTAAACCCTAAACCCTAAACCCTAAACCCTAAACCCTAAACCCTAAACCCTAAACCCTAAACCCTAAACCCTAAACCCTAAACCCTAAACCCTAAACCCTAAACCCTAAACCCTAAACCCTAAACCCTAAACCCTAAACCCTAAACCCTAAACCCTAAACCCTAAACCCTAAACCCTAAACCCTAAACCCTAAACCCTAAACCCTAAACCCTAAACCCTAAACCCTAAACCCTAAACCCTAAACCCTAAACCCTAAACCCTAAACCCTAAACCCTAAACCCTAAACCCTAAACCCTAAACCCTAAACCCTAAACCCTAAACCCTAAACCCTAAACCCTAAACCCTAAACCCTAAACCCTAAACCCTAAACCCTAAACCCTAAACCCTAAACCCTAAACCCTAAACCCTAAACCCTAAACCCTAAACCCTAAACCCTAAACCCTAAACCCTAAACCCTAAACCCTAAACCCTAAACCCTAAACCCTAAACCCTAAACCCTAAACCCTAAACCCTAAACCCTAAACCCTAAACCCTAAACCCTAAACCCTAAACCCTAAACCCTAAACCCTAAACCCTAAACCCTAAACCCTAAACCCTAAACCCTAAACCCTAAACCCTAAACCCTAAACCCTAAACCCTAAACCCTAAACCCTAAACCCTAAACCCTAAACCCTAAACCCTAAACCCTAAACCCTAAACCCTAAACCCTAAACCCTAAACCCTAAACCCTAAACCCTAAACCCTAAACCCTAAACCCTAAACCCTAAACCCTAAACCCTAAACCCTAAACCCTAAACCCTAAACCCTAAACCCTAAACCCTAAACCCTAAACCCTAAACCCTAAACCCTAAACCCTAAACCCTAAACCCTAAACCCTAAACCCTAAACCCTAAACCCTAAACCCTAAACCCTAAACCCTAAACCCTAAACCCTAAACCCTAAACCCTAAACCCTAAACCCTAAACCCTAAACCCTAAACCCTAAACCCTAAACCCTAAACCCTAAACCCTAAACCCTAAACCCTAAACCCTAAACCCTAAACCCTAAACCCTAAACCCTAAACCCTAAACCCTAAACCCTAAACCCTAAACCCTAAACCCTAAACCCTAAACCCTAAACCCTAAACCCTAAACCCTAAACCCTAAACCCTAAACCCTAAACCCTAAACCCTAAACCCTAAACCCTAAACCCTAAACCCTAAACCCTAAACCCTAAACCCTAAACCCTAAACCCTAAACCCTAAACCCTAAACCCTAAACCCTAAACCCTAAACCCTAAACCCTAAACCCTAAACCCTAAACCCTAAACCCTAAACCCTAAACCCTAAACCCTAAACCCTAAACCCTAAACCCTAAACCCTAAACCCTAAACCCTAAACCCTAAACCCTAAACCCTAAACCCTAAACCCTAAACCCTAAACCCTAAACCCTAAACCCTAAACCCTAAACCCTAAACCCTAAACCCTAAACCCTAAACCCTAAACCCTAAACCCTAAACCCTAAACCCTAAACCCTAAACCCTAAACCCTAAACCCTAAACCCTAAACCCTAAACCCTAAACCCTAAACCCTAAACCCTAAACCCTAAACCCTAAACCCTAAACCCTAAACCCTAAACCCTAAACCCTAAACCCTAAACCCTAAACCCTAAACCCTAAACCCTAAACCCTAAACCCTAAACCCTAAACCCTAAACCCTAAACCCTAAACCCTAAACCCTAAACCCTAAACCCTAAACCCTAAACCCTAAACCCTAAACCCTAAACCCTAAACCCTAAACCCTAAACCCTAAACCCTAAACCCTAAACCCTAAACCCTAAACCCTAAACCCTAAACCCTAAACCCTAAACCCTAAACCCTAAACCCTAAACCCTAAACCCTAAACCCTAAACCCTAAACCCTAAACCCTAAACCCTAAACCCTAAACCCTAAACCCTAAACCCTAAACCCTAAACCCTAAACCCTAAACCCTAAACCCTAAACCCTAAACCCTAAACCCTAAACCCTAAACCCTAAACCCTAAACCCTAAACCCTAAACCCTAAACCCTAAACCCTAAACCCTAAACCCTAAACCCTAAACCCTAAACCCTAAACCCTAAACCCTAAACCCTAAACCCTAAACCCTAAACCCTAAACCCTAAACCCTAAACCCTAAACCCTAAACCCTAAACCCTAAACCCTAAACCCTAAACCCTAAACCCTAAACCCTAAACCCTAAACCCTAAACCCTAAACCCTAAACCCTAAACCCTAAACCCTAAACCCTAAACCCTAAACCCTAAACCCTAAACCCTAAACCCTAAACCCTAAACCCTAAACCCTAAACCCTAAACCCTAAACCCTAAACCCTAAACCCTAAACCCTAAACCCTAAACCCTAAACCCTAAACCCTAAACCCTAAACCCTAAACCCTAAACCCTAAACCCTAAACCCTAAACCCTAAACCCTAAACCCTAAACCCTAAACCCTAAACCCTAAACCCTAAACCCTAAACCCTAAACCCTAAACCCTAAACCCTAAACCCTAAACCCTAAACCCTAAACCCTAAACCCTAAACCCTAAACCCTAAACCCTAAACCCTAAACCCTAAACCCTAAACCCTAAACCCTAAACCCTAAACCCTAAACCCTAAACCCTAAACCCTAAACCCTAAACCCTAAACCCTAAACCCTAAACCCTAAACCCTAAACCCTAAACCCTAAACCCTAAACCCTAAACCCTAAACCCTAAACCCTAAACCCTAAACCCTAAACCCTAAACCCTAAACCCTAAACCCTAAACCCTAAACCCTAAACCCTAAACCCTAAACCCTAAACCCTAAACCCTAAACCCTAAACCCTAAACCCTAAACCCTAAACCCTAAACCCTAAACCCTAAACCCTAAACCCTAAACCCTAAACCCTAAACCCTAAACCCTAAACCCTAAACCCTAAACCCTAAACCCTAAACCCTAAACCCTAAACCCTAAACCCTAAACCCTAAACCCTAAACCCTAAACCCTAAACCCTAAACCCTAAACCCTAAACCCTAAACCCTAAACCCTAAACCCTAAACCCTAAACCCTAAACCCTAAACCCTAAACCCTAAACCCTAAACCCTAAACCCTAAAACCCTAAACCCTAAACCCTAAAACCCTAAACCCTAAACCCTAAAACCCTAAACCCTAAACCCTAAACCCTAAACCCTAAACCCTAAACCCTAAACCCTAAACCCTAAACCCTAAACCCTAAACCCTAAACCCTAAACCCTAAACCCTAAACCCTAAACCCTAAACCCTAAACCCTAAACCCTAAACCCTAAACCCTAAACCCTAAACCCTAAACCCTAAACCCTAAACCCTAAACCCTAAACCCTAAACCCTAAACCCTAAACCCTAAAACCCTAAACCCTAAAACCCTAAACCCTAAACCCTAAACCCTAAACCCTAAACCCTAAACCCTAAACCCTAAACCCTAAACCCTAAACCCTAAACCCTAAACCCTAAACCCTAAACCCTAAACCCCTAAACCCTAAACCCTAAACCCTAAACCCTAAACCCTAAAACCCTAAACCCTAAACCCTAAACCCTAAACCCTAAACCCTAAACCCTAAAACCCTAAAACCCTAAAACCCTAAACCCTAAACCCTAAACCCTAAAACCCTAAACCCTAAACCCTAAACCCTAAACCCTAAACTCTAAACCCTAAACCCTAAACCCTAAACCCTAAACCCTAAACCCTAAACCCTAAAACCCTAAACCCTAAAAACCCTAAACCCTAAACCCTAAACCCTAAAAACCCTAAACCTAAACCCTAAACCCTAAACCCTAAACCCTAAACCCTAAAAACCCTAAACCCTAAACCCTAAACCCTAAACCCTAAACCTCCTGTGGCAAAGCCATCCTATGCTGAGATGGCCACAAGTGGGGTGGGTACAAAATTCCAACCAAATTTTTCACCCCGAGCTTACAACAAAAGCTTCCAATCTGTGCTAATGGGGGAGAAAGCACCGATTGTTAAAGATACGCGCTCCTCGGAAAAATTCCAGAATGCCCCTGCAGCTATCGTTTACGACGATGAAGTCAATGCACTCGCAGCTCCTCTCCAACGAACGTTGGTCGGTAAGTTCAACCGCATGCCGCGACTCGAGGTAATCCGTGAATTTTTTCGTCGATTAAATTTATTGGGTGCTTTTGATATTCATTGGTTTGATTATAAACATATCTTTATCAAACTCAATAATGACCTTGATTATCAACGGCTTTTCGCTAAGCGTGACTGGTTTTTCGGGGGTTATAAAATGCGGGTCCTGAAATGGTCCGTGGACTTTATCCCCGAGAAAGAATCTTCTATTGTGCCAGTGTGGATCTCGTTCCCTAACTTGAGATACCATCTCTATGAAGGATCCGCTTTAATGAATCTGGCAAAGTCGCTAGGGCCGCCTATCCAAATGGATGAGGCTACGGCCAAGGGAACTAGACCTTCTAAGGCCCGTGTCTGCATTGAATTTGACTGTTTAGTAGAACCCCCTACTGAAATTTGGGTGCAGGTTAGGAGCCGTGAATCAGGCAAAAATTTATCCGGTTATTGGCAACCAGTAACCTTTGAACAAATGCCTGCCTATTGCACTAAATGCTCACATGTAGGACATCACATGGATAATTGCATTTTATTGGACAACAATGTGAGGCCTAGGCAACCCCTAAAACATGGTGCAACTATTCCCAAAAATGATACGAAGATAGCCAGTAATAATAATCTGCAACCTGCCACGGAGGGCGGAAAAACAAATAAAGAGGAATGGATGGAGGTTAGGCATAAGAAAGCAGCACATAAACCTGTGGAAAACAATGCTAAGGGCAATCCTATTCCCCTTGTAGATAAAGGTAAATCTATCCAAATTCCTACTCTCGTGAATGAGGGAACCAGTTCGAAAACTCAGGATAGAGAAGATGTCCGTGATACTCCTTTGGGTAATTTAATTGAAGATGAGAGACGTAAATTGGATAAGGATGATCCTATTCAACCTCTAGACAAAGGTAAATCCATCGAAACCGTTAATCACCCAATTCTTGTGGATGATGCGAAAACTCAGGATAGAGAGATTGACAGGGAAACTCCTACAGGTAGTCTATCTGAAATTCAAACTCCGGTCAATTTAACTGCTTCCGATAACTTGAAGGAGGCCAAGCTCTCATCCAAAATTAGTACAGATTCAATGGTTGGTGACTCCCAACCTATCGGCTTGTGCGGTCTAAATACAAATGATTCCATCCCTTCAAATTGCAATACTATAGATTCTACAAAGAGTCTTAACTCCGATGGTATGAGTATCGAGTTTGAGAATCATCCCAGAATTTTGACTCGACGAAACTCTGAAGGGGATGTGCAATCACATTTTAGTAAAAAAGACTTAGGAAGAAAAAATCTTCATGCTGAGTTTAATGAAACTGCAATCGCCAAAGTGATTGATGCTATTCCTCTTAATATTTTTCTTAATGATTAGTAGTCTCATTTGGAATATAAGGGGGATAGCTGGTAAGACTGGTCTTCGCCGTCTTAAGAATCTCATTAAAATGCATCGTCCAAAAATTATTACCATTATTGAACCAATGGTTGATTTGGATAGAATTGCTTTCTTTACTCGCACATTAGGTTTTGCTAACTCTATGGCCAATTGTGCTAATAAAATTTGGATCTTTTGGGTAGAGGACTTAACTGTTAATTCTTTCAAAGATCACAACCAGTGTCTTACCGTCTCTATCAATACGCCTTGGTTACCTAAGCCCTTCTTTATCTCCTTTGTCTATGCTAAGAACTTAAGGTCGGAGAGGAGAATCTTATGGGATGAATTATGTGAGGTTGCGTCCCTCCTTGATGGGTCGTGGGTTGTTGGTGGTGATTTTAATGCGGTTCTCAATGTCAATGAGAGTAAGGGTGGGGGTAATCCTAATCAGGGATCGATGGAGGAATTCGGTAGTTGCCTATTAGATTGTGGGCTGATGGATGCAGGTTATGAGGGGAATGATTTTACTTGGACCAATGGTAAGGTCATGCGTCGGCTGGATAGGATTGTTTTTAATTCGGAGTGGAGTGACCTGTTCTCTCTCACCCGGGTTAAGCATCTTAATAGAGTGGGGTCTGACCACTGCCCTTTACTGCTCCAATGCTCTCAAGGCGCGCAAAGTTTCACTAGCTCTTTTCGGTTTCTTAATATGTGGACTCATCATCATGATTTTTTAAATGTTGTTAAGAATAATTGGGATCATCCTAGTGGGAGCACGGGTTGTTTGAATTTTTGGCTTAAACAACAGAGATTGAAAAGTTGTCTTAAGTGGTGGAATAAGTATAAGTTTGGCAATATCTTTGATAAAATTAAAATTACCGAAGATAATGTTACTGAGAAAGAAATTATCTTCCAAAATGATCCAAGTTCGAATAATGGAGAGGCTCTTCATAAAGAGATGGCTATTTTGAATAAAACTCTGTTCTTGGAAGAGAATTTTTGGCAACAAAAGTCTGGTTGTAAATGGCTTCTAGAGGGCGATAGGAACACCCGATACTACCAGCTTTTACTCAAAAAGAAGAGGGTTAAAAATTACATTTGGACCATTCAAAATGATGATGGATCTATTCTCAATGATGATATGGAGATTAAGCGGTCTGCTGTGGATTATTATTCTGCTCTTCTTACTAAAGATAATGATATTAATGGTGACCCTATTGCCAATGATTGGAGTTTCATCCCGAATATTATTACTGAAGAGGATAATATTTTTCTTACCAATCTCCCTGACAGAAATGAGGTTCGCACGGTAGTTTTTGAGTGTGATGCTAATAGCGCTGCTGGTCCGGATGGTTTTTCGGGGCTCTTCTACCAACATTGCTGGGATATTATCGGGGAGGATTTGGTGGAGGCTGTGATTGATTTTTTTAAAGGGGTTGCTATTCCTAAAGGTGCATCCTCAACTACTATTGTTCTGATACCCAAAGTCCCGCATCCCAAAACTTGGAGTGAATTTAGACCCATTAGTCTTTGCACTATGTTCAATAAAATTATTACAAAAATTTTGACTAATAGGCTTTCCCGTATCTTGCCTAAAATAATCCTCCCTTTCCAAAGTGGCTTTATTCCAGGCAGGCGCATTGAGGACAATATTTTATTGGCTCAGGAGATGGTTCAGTCAATTGATGAGAAAACAAGGGGATCTAATGTGATCCTTAAGCTGGATATGATGAAAGCTTATGATAGAATTGACTGGGCCTTTATTATTAATATAATGCGTAAATTTGGTTTTTGCTCTAAAATGACTGATATGATTGAAAATTGTATCTCCAATTGCTGGTTTTCAGTCCTTTTAAATGGTGAGACTACAGGCTATTTCCACGGGTCTAGGGGTCTTCGTCAAGGCGACCCTATTTCCCCTACTTTATTTATTATTGCCGCTGAATATCTTTCGCGTGGCCTTTATAACATGTTTCAGAGGTACCCCTCTATGCATTATCTTGCTAGGTGTCCGGTGCTTGTTCCGCACCTTGCTTTTGCTGATGACATTATCATTTTTTCTAATGGTACTAAGTCATCACTTAAGCGTATTACTAACTTCCTAGCTGAGTATGAGCAATGTTCGGGCCAAAAGGTTAATTCCTCTAAGAGTGGTTTTATCCTATCTGCTAAAGCCTCTATATCTAGGGCCAATGTTGTAGGTGGGGCTTTGGGTTTTTCTCGTATCCGATTGCCCACTAAGTATCTGGGGATGCCGCTATACAAGGGGCCCAAGAAAAGTTTTTTGTGGGATGATCTTATTTCCAAGATTGCTGCTAGGATGGAGGGGTGGGAAGCTAAGGTCTTATCGCCGGGTGGCCGTATTACCATTCTTAAGAGTATTCTTACCTCGATGCCTCTTTACCTTTTACATGTTATTGTGCCTCCCAAAACGGTTATGTGTAGGATTGAAAGGCTTTTCAATAAATTCCTATGGAGCTCCAAGGGGCAAAAGAGAATCCACTGGGAATGTTGGGAGGATTTATGTTATCCTATAGAGGAAGGGGGTCTTGGCATGCGGAGACTAAAGGACCTCATCAAGGCTATGAGTTTGAAGCTTTGGTGGCGTTTCGTACCGTCAATAATCTATGGTCAAATTTCATGAAAAGTAAATATGGTTATACCAGTGCTTCCTTCTCAGGTGGTGCGAGCATCCATGATTCTCCTATTTGGAAAAGACTTTCTAAGGCCGGCCGTGCTTGCGAAGATCTTATACGTTGGAAGGTTGGCTGTGGAAAGATTAATTTTTGGCATGACATTTGGGTAGATGACTCTGCTTTATCAAGGTATAGTCCTCCAATTGGAGAGTCCCATCTCCTTGTATCATCTTATTGGAGGGACAATACGTGGTATCTAGATCATGTGAGATCAATAATTCCAAATGAAATAGTAGATTCTTTATACCTCATTGCTGTTTCAAGTACCAGAGTTGACCACCCTCTTTGGACACTCACTGCAAATGGTGGTTTTACTATGTATAGTGCTTGGAATAAGGTGCGTCAAGTTTCCGATCGTCAACCAATTTTCTCAAAAATTTGGCATGCTTCTATTCCTTTAAAGATATCATTTTTTTATATGGAGGTTGCTTAATGATTTTATTCCAGTGGATACCAGGATTCAGAGTAAGGGGATTTGCATGGTCTCTAAATGCCATGGCTGTAATGATATTGAATCTTTGGAGCATTTATTTTTGTTCTGTCCGAGTGTGTCACCGGTTTGGAACTTTTTGGCTTCGATGTTTTCTGTTAGTCTGCCTGTTGATGGATCGATTAGGCACTGGCTCTCTGCATGGTTCTTCTCGGGTGATTATGTTTCTGAAGGTCATATTAGAATTATTATTCCGATATTTGTTTTATGGTTTATTTTGCTTGAGAGAAATGATGCTAAGCATAGGAACATGAGTTTCTATCCCGACAGGATTCGCTGGAAATGTCAGGGGAAGATTTTCCAGCTTTTCCAAGCGGGGCTCTTAAAGAGGAGGAATTGGAAGGGTGATATGAAATTGGCCTCCTCCTTTGGGTGTCATTATGTTTTAGATCAAGTGTATTTTCCTAAAATGGTTCGATGGATTAAACCAAAGGAGCATTGTTTTAAGCTTAATGTGGATGGGAGTTTTCAAGGGAGAAGTGCTAGGTCTGGTGGTGGGGGTATTCTCCGCGACTGGAACGGCAATGTTTCCTTTTATTTCTTTCTTCCTTTAAAAGCCAAATCCGCCTTACACGCAGAAATTCTTACTTTATATCATGGCCTGCGTATTTGCAAAGATAGAGGTATTAGTAAGGTGTGGATCGAAATGGATGCTCTATCGGTTATTAATCTTGTTCAAAACCGATGCATTGGGTCCTGGGAGGTTTGTTATAGTCTGCAGGGTATTTATGATTGCTTAAATTCTTTCCAATTCCATTTATCTCATGTCTATAGGGAAGGTAATCAAGTAGCTGATCATCTTGCTGCTTTAGGGTCTAAGGCTGATAATTTGCATATTGGCTCTTCCCTTGAGGGTTTTAATTCTTTAAGAGGAATGATTAGAACTGATAAATTAAATCTTCCTTATTTCCGTCATGCTTTTATCTAGTTCTTGTTTCTGGTGCTTTTTTATCTCTCCATGGTTCATGTAGATTCAGGTTTCCTTGGTTTTTTGGAAGTTATGGCAGCTAGCGGTCATCTGAAGCTATTGTAATTCTTTGGAGGTTTGGTTTGGCCCCCCTCCAAATTATCTTTTGTTTCTAGCGCTTGCTTGTTCGAAGATGGGGTTTGTCCATCTTTTTTTGCTTTGGAGGTTTGGTCTGGCCCCCCTCCAAATAGTTTTTTATTTTCTAGAGCTCTTTGTATGAAGATGGGGTATGTCCATCTCTTAGTGTGCTTTGGAGGTTTGGTTTGGCCCCCCTCCAATTTTGTAAGGTTTTCTAATTTTTAATAATATTTTCGCCCAGGGTTCCGCCCCTGGTTAAAAAAAAAAAAAAAAAAAAAAAAACCCTAAACCCTAAACCCTAAACCCGAAACCCGAAACCCGAAACCCGAAACCCTAAACCCTAAACCCCAAACCCTAACCCCAAACCCTAAACCAATCATGCTCGGGGGAAAACCCTTTTACCTATAAAATTTAAGTCTAATACCAACTAAAAAGGGTTTGGATATGACAAGACCAAAAAGGTCAGAAATCGAAGGCTAATACCCATAGAAATGGGGCTAGTCAAGTAAGGATCAATATGTCCCAAATCAAGGCTAACGCCCCCTCAACCAACCCAGTTCAATAATGCTCGGGGGAAAAGCCTTTTACCCATAAAATTTATGTCTAATACCAAATACAAAGGGCTTGGATATGACAAGACCAAAAAGGTTAGAAATCGAAGGCTAATACCCATTAAATGGGACTAGTCAAGTAAGGATCAATATGTCCCAAATCAAGGCTAACACCCCCTCAACCAACCCAGTTTAGTCATGCTCGGGGGAAAGTCTTTTACCCATAAAATTTAAGCCTAATAACAAACAAAAAGGCCTTTGATATGACATGACCCAAAAGGTCAGAAATCGAAGGCTAATACCCATTGAAATGGGGCTAGTCGAACCAGACTCCATATGTCCAAAAATCCAAGGCTAATACCCCGAAAACAAGCCAGTTCAATCATGCTCGGGGGAAAAGTCTTTTCCCCATAAAATTTAAGCCTAATACCAACTAAAAAGGGCTTGGATATGACAAGAAGAGAAAGAATAGAAATCGAAAGCTAATACCCATTGAATTGGGGCTAGTCGAATCAGGATCAATATATCCCAAAAACCAAGGCTAATACCCCCTCAAACAAGCCAGTTCAATCATGCTCCGGAGAAAAGTCTTTTACCCATAAAATTTAAGCCTAATACCAACTAAAAAAGGCTTGGATATGACAAGACCAAAAAGGTCAGAAATCTAAGGCTAATACCCAATGAAATGGGGCTAGTCAAGTAAGGCTCAATTTGTCCCAAAATCCAAGGCTAATACCCCCTCAAACAAGACAGTTCAATCATGCTCGAGGGAAATGTCTTTTACCCATAAAATTAAGCCTAATACCAAATAAAAAGGGCTTGGATATGACAAGACCAAAAAGGTCAGAAATCAAAGGCTAATACCCATTGAAATGGGCCTAGTCAAATCAGGATCAATATATCCCAAAAACCAAGGCTAATACCCCCTCAAACAAGCCAGTTCAATCATGCTACGGAGAAAAGTCTTTTACCCATAAAATTTAAGCCTAATACCAACTAAAAAGGGCTTAGATATGACAAGACCAAAAAGGTCAGAAATCGAAGGCTAATACCCATTGAAATGGGGCTAGTCGAGTCAGGATCACTATATCCTAAAATCCAAGGCTAACACCCCCTCAAACAAGTCAGTTCAATCATGCTCGTGGGAAAAGCCTTTTCCCCATAAAATTTAAGTCTAATACCAACTAAAAAGGGCTTGGATATGACAAGACCAAAAGGTCAGAAATCGAAGGCTAATACCCATTGAAATGTGGCTAGTCGAGTCAGGATCAATATATCCCAAAAACCAAGGCTAATACCCCCTCAAACAAGCCAGTTCAATCATGCTACGGAGAAAAGTCTTTTACCCATAAAATTTAAGTCTAATACCAATTAAAAAGGGCTTGGATATGACAAGACCAAAAAGGTCAGAAATCAAAGTCTAATACCCATTGAAATGGGGCTAGTCGAGTCAGGATCACTATATCCCAAAATCCAAGGCTAACACCCCCTCAAACAAGGCAGTTCAATCATGCTCGTGGGAAAAGCCTTTTCCCCATAAAATTTAAGTCTAATACCAACTAAAAAGGGCTTGATATGACAAGACCAAAAATGTCAGAAATCAAAGGCTAATACCCATTGAAATGAGGCTAGTCGAGTCACGCTCAATTTGTCCCAAAATCCAAGACTAATACCCCCTCAAAAAAGCAAGTTCAATCATGCTCGGGGGAAAAGCCTTTTACCCATAAAATTTAAGCCTAATACCAACTACAAGGGGCTTGGATATGACAAGACGAGAATGGTCAGAAATCGAAGGCTAATACCCATTGAAATGGGGCTAGTCAAGTAAGGATCAATATGTTTCAAATCAAGGCTAACACCCCCTCAACCAACCCATTTCAATCATGATCGGGGGAAAGTCTTTTACCCATAAAATTTAAGCCTAATACCAACGAAAAAAGCCTTGGATATGACAAGACTAGAAAGGTCAGAAATCGAAGGCTAATACCCATTGAAATGGGGCTAGTCGAGTCAGGCTCAATTTGTCTCAAAATCCAAGGCTAATAACCCCCTCAAACAAGCCAGTTCAATCATGCTCGGGAGAAAAGTCTTTTACCCATAAAATTTAAGCCTAATAGCAACCAAAAAGGGCTTGGATATGACAAGACCAAAAAGGTCAGAAATCGAAGGCTAATACCCATTGAAATGGGGCTAGTCGAATCAGGATCAATTTGTCCCAAAATCCAAGGCTAATACCCCTAAAACAAGCCAGTTCAGTCATGCTCGGGGGAAAAGTCTTTTACCCATAAAATTTAAGCCTAATACAACTATAAGGGGCTTGGATATGACAAGACGAGAATGGTCAGAAATCGAACGCTAATACCCATAGAAATGGGGCTAGTCAAGTAAGGATCAATATGTCCCAAATCAAGGCTAACGCCCCCTCAACCAACCCAGTTCAATAATGCTCGGGGGAAAAGCCTTTTACCCATAAAATTTATGTCTAATACCAAATACAAAGGGCTTGGATATGACAAGACCAAAAAGGTTAGAAATCGAAGGCTAATACCCATTAAATGGGACTAGTCAAGTAAGGATCAATATGTCCCAAATCAAGGCTAACACCCCCTCAACCAACCTAGTTTAGTCATGCTCGGGGGAAAGTCTTTTACCCATAAAATTTAAGCCTAATAACAAACAAAAAGGCCTTTGATATGACATGACCCAAAAGGTCAGAAATCGAAGGCTAATACCCATTGAAATGGGGCTAGTCGAACCAGACTCCATATGTCCAAAAATCCAAGGCTAATACCCCGAAAACAAGCCAGTTCAATCATGCTCGGGGGAAAAGTCTTTTCCCCATAAAATTTAAGCCTAATACCAACTAAAAAGGGCTTGGATATGACAAGAAGAGAAAGAATAGAAATCGAAAGCTAATACCCATTGAATTGGGGCTAGTCGAATCAGGATCAATATATCCCAAAAACCAAGGCTAATACCCCCTCAAACAAGCCAGTTCAATCATGCTCCGGAGAAAAGTCTTTTACCCATAAAATTTAAGCCTAATACCAACTAAAAAAGGCTTGGATATGACAAGACCAAAAAGGTCAGAAATCTAAGGCTAATACCCAATGAAATGGGGCTAGTCAAGTAAGGCTCAATTTGTCCCAAAATCCAAGGCTAATACCCCCTCAAACAAGACAGTTCAATCATGCTCGAGGGAAATTTCTTTTACCCATAAAATTAAGCCTAATACCAAATAAAAAGGGCTTGGATATGACAAGACCAAAAAGGTCAGAAATCAAAGGCTAATACCCATTGAAATGGGCCTAGTCAAATCAGGATCAATATATCCCAAAAACCAAGGCTAATACCCCCTCAAACAAGCCAGTTCAATCATGCTACGGAGAAAAGTCTTTTACCCATAAAATTTAAGCCTAATACCAACTAAAAAGGGCTTGGATATGACAAGACCAAAAAGGTCAGAAATCGAAGGCTAATACCCATTGAAATGGGGCTAGTCGAGTCAGGATCACTATATCCTAAAATCCAAGGCTAACACCCCCTCAAACAAGTCAGTTCAATCATGCTCGTGGGAAAAGCCTTTTCCCCATAAAATTTAAGTCTAATACCAACTAAAAAGGGCTTGGATATGACAAGACCAAAAGGTCAGAAATCGAAGGCTAATACCCATTGAAATGTGGCTAGTCGAGTCAGGATCAATATATCCCAAAAACCAAGGCTAATACCCCCTCAAACAAGCCAGTTCAATCATGCTACGGAGAAAAGTCTTTTACCCATAAAATTTAAGTCTAATACCAATTAAAAAGGGCTTGGATATGACAAGAACAAAAAGGTCAGAAATCAAAGTCTAATACCCATTGAAATGGGGCTAGTCGAGTCAGGATCACTATATCCCAAAATCCAAGGCTAACACCCCCTCAAACAAGGCAGTTCAATCATGCTCGTGGGAAAAGCCTTTTCCCCATAAAATTTAAGTCTAATACCAACTAAAAAGGGCTTGATATGACAAGACCAAAAATGTCAGAAATCAAAGGCTAATACCCATTGAAATGAGGCTAGTCGAGTCACGCTCAATTTGTCCCAAAATCCAAGACTAATACCCCCTCAAAAAAGCAAGTTCAATCATGCTCGGGGGAAAAGCCTTTTACCCATAAAATTTAAGCCTAATACCAACTACAAGGGGCTTGGATATGACAAGACGAGAATGGTCAGAAATCGAAGGCTAATACCCATTGAAATGGGGCTAGTCAAGTAAGGATCAATATGTTTCAAATCAAGGCTAACACCCCCTCAACCAACCCATTTCAATCATGATCGGGGGAAAGTCTTTTACCCATAAAATTTAAGCCTAATACCAACGAAAAAAGCCTTGGATATGACAAGACTAGAAAGGTCAGAAATCGAAGGCTAATACCCATTGAAATGGGGCTAGTCGAGTCAGGCTCAATTTGTCTCAAAATCCAAGGCTAATAACCCCCTCAAACAAGCCAGTTCAATCATGCTCGGGAGAAAAGTCTTTTACCCATAAAATTTAAGCCTAATAGCAACCAAAAAGGGCTTGGATATGACAAGACCAAAAAGGTCAGAAATCGAAGGCTAATACCCATTGAAATGGGGCTAGTCGAATCAGGATCAATTTGTCCCAAAATCCAAGGCTAATACCCCTAAAACAAGCCAGTTCAGTCATGCTCGGGGGAAAAGTCTTTTACCCATAAAATTTAAGCCTAATACAACTATAAGGGGCTTGGATATGACAAGACGAGAATGGTCAGAAATCGAACGCTAATACCCATTGAAATGGGGCTAGTCGAGTCAGGCTCAATATGTCCCAAAATACAAGGCTAATACCCCCTCAAACAAGACAATTCAATCATGGTCGAGGGAAAAGCCTTTTCCCTATAAAATTTAAGTCTAATACCAACTAAAAAGGGCTTGGATATGACAACACCAAAAATGTCAGAAATCAAAGACTAATACCGATCAAAATGGGGCTAGACGAATCAGACTCAATTTGTCCCAAAATCCAAGGCTAATACCCCCTCAAACAAGCCAATTCAATCATGGTCGGGGGAAAAGCCTTTTCCCCATAAAATTTAAGTCTAATACCAACTAAAAAGGGCTTTGATATGACAAGACCAAAAATGTCAGAAATCAAAGGCTAATACCCATTGAAATGGGGCTAGTCGAGTCAGACTCAATTTGTCCCAAAATCCAAGGCTAATACCCCCTCAAAAAAGCCAGTTCAATCATGCTCGGGGGAAAAGCCTTTTACCAATAAAAATTTAAGCCTAATACCAAATATAAAGGGCTTGGATATGACAAGACCAAAAAGGTCAGAAATCGAAGGCTAGTACCCATTAAAATGGGGCTAGTCGAGCCAGACTCCATATGTCCAAAAATCCAAGGCTAATAGCCCTAAAACAAGCCAGTTCAATCATGCTGGGGGGAAAAGTCTACTACCCATAAAATTTAAGCCTAATACCAACTAAAAAGGGCTTGGATATGACAAGACGAGAAAGGTCAGAAATCGAAAGCTAATACCCATTGAATTGGAGCTAGTCGAGTCAGGATCAATATATCCCAAAATCCAAGTTTAATACCCCCCTTAAACAAGCCAGTTCAATCATGCTCGGGGGAAAAGCATTTTCCCTATAAAATTTAAGTCTAATACCAACTAAAGAAGGCTTGGATATGACAAGACCAAAAATATTAGAAATCTAAGGCTAATACCCAATGCAATGGGGCTAGTCAAGTAAGGCTCATTTTGTCCCAAAATCCAAGGCTAATACCCCCTCAAACAAGACAGTTCAATCATGCTCAGGGGAAATGTCTTTTACCCATAAAATTAAGCCTAATACCAAATAAAAAGGGCTTGGATATGACAAGACCAAAAAGGTCAGAAATCAAAGGCTAATACCCATTGAAATGGGCCTAGTCGAATCAGGATCAATATATCCCAAAATCCAAGGTTAATACCCCCTCAAACAATCCAGTTCAATCATGCTCCGGAGAAAAGTCTTTTACCAATAAAATTTAAGCCTAATACCAAATAAAAAGGGCTTGGATATGACAAGACCAAAAAGGTCAGAAATCAAAGGCTAATACCCATTGAAATGGGGCTAGTTGAGTCAGGATCACTATATCCCAAATTCCAAGGCTAACACCCCCTCAAACAAGCCAATTCAATCATGCTCGGGAGAAAAGTCTTTTACCCATAAAATTTAAGCCTAATAGCAACCAAAAAGGGCTTGGATATGACAAGACCAAAAAGGTCAGAAATCGAAGGCTAATACCCATTGAAATGGGCTAGTCGAGTCAGGATCAATATGTCCATAAATCCAAGGCTAATACCCCCTCAAACAAGATAGTTCAATCATGCTCGGGGGAAAGTATTTTACCCATAAAATTTAAGTCCAATACCAAATAAAAAGGGCTTGGATATGACAAGACCAAAAAGGTCAGAAATCAAAGTCTAATACCCATTGAAATGGGGATAGTCGAGTCAGGATCACTATATCCCAAAATCCAAGGCTAACACCCCCTCAAACAAGCCAGTTCAATCATGCTCGTGGGAAAAGCCTTTTCCCCATAAAATTTAAGTCTAATACCAACTAAAAAGGGCTTGGATATGACAAGACCAAAAATGTCAGAAATCAAAGGCTAATACCCATTGAAATGAGGCTAGTCGAGTCACGCTCAATTTGTCCCAAAATCCAAGGCTAATACCCCCTCAAAAAAGACAGTTCAATCATGCTCGGGGGAAAAGCCTTTTACCCATAAAATTTAAGCTTAATATCAACTATAAGGGGCTTTGATATGATAAGACGAGAATAGTCAGAAATCGAAGGCTAATACCCATTGAAATGGGGCTAGTCAAGTAAGGATCAATATGTCTCAAATCAAGGCTAACACCCCCTCAACCAACCCAGTTTAATCATGCTCGTGGGAAAGTCTTTTACCCATAAAATTTAAGCCTAATACCAAACAAAAAGGCCTTTGATATGACATGACCAAAAAGGTCAGAAATCAAAGGCTAATACCCATTGAAATGTGGCTAGTCGAACCAGACTCCATATGTCCAAAAATCCAAGGCTAATACCCCGAAAACAAGCCAGTTCAATCATGCTCGGGGGAAAAGTCTTTTACCCATAAAATTTAAGCCTAATACCAACTAAAAAGGGCTTGGATATGACAAGAAGAGAAAGGTCAAAAATCGAAAGCTAATACCCATTGAATTGGGGCTAGTCGAGTCAAGATCAATATATCCCAAAATCCAAGGCTGATACCCCATTAAACAAGCCAGTTCAATCATGCTCGGGGGAAAAGCATTTTCCCCATAAAATTTAAGTCTAATACCAACTAAAAAAGGCTTGGATATGACAAGACCAAAAATGTTAGAAATCTAAGGCTAATACCCAATGAAATGGGGCTAGTCATGTAAGGCTCAATTTGTCCCAAAATCCAAGGCTAATACCTCCTCAAACAAGACAGTTCAATCATGCTCGGGGGAAATGTCTTTTACCCATAAAATTAAGCCTAATACCAAATAAAAAGGGCTTGGATATGACAAGACTAAAAAGGTCAGAAATCAAAGGCTAATACCAATTGAAATGGGGCTAGTCGAATCAGGATCAATATATCCCAAAATCCAAGGCTGATACCCCATTAAACAAGCCAGTTCAATCATGCTCGGGGGAAAAGCATTTTCACCATAAAATTTAAGTCTAATACCAACTAAAAAAGGCTTGGATATGACAAGACCAAAAATGTTAGAAATCTAAGGCTAATACCCAATGAAATGGGGCTAGTCATGTAAGGCTCAATTTGTCCTAAAATCCAAGGCTAATACCTCCTCAAACAAGACAGTTCAATCATGCTCGGGGGAAATGTCTTTTACCCATAAAATTAAGCCTAATACCAAATAAAAAGGGCTTGGATATGACAAGACCAAAAAGGTCAGAAATCAAAGGCTAATACCCATTGAAATGGGGCTAGTCGAATCAGGATCAATATATCCCAAAATCCAAGGCTGATACCCCCTCAAACAAGCCAGTTAAATCATGCTCCGGAGAAAAGTCTTTTACCCATAAAATTTAAGCCTAATAACAACCAAAAAGGGCTTGGATATGACAAGACCAAAAAGGTCAGAAATCAAAGGCTAATACCCATTGAAATGGGGCTAGTCGAATCAGGATCAATATATCCCAAAATCCAAGGCTAATACCCCCTCAAACAAGCCAGTTCAATCATGCTCCGGAGAAAAGTCTTTTACCCATAAAATTTAAGCCTAATACCAACTAAAAAGGGCTTGGATATGACAAGACCAAAAAGGTCAGAAATCGAAGGCTAATACCCATTGAAATGGGGCTAGTCGAGTCAGGATCACTATATCCCAAAATCCAAGGCTAACACCCCCTCAAACAAGTCAGTTCAATCATGCTCGTGGGAAAAGCCTTTTCCCCATAAAAATTTAAGTCTAATACCAACTAAAAAAAGCTTGGATATGACAAGACCAAAAGGTCAGAAATCGAAGGCTAATACCCATTGAAATGGGGCTAGTAGAGTCAGGATTAATATGTCCAAAAAACCAAGGCTAATACCCCCTCAAACAAGACAGTTCAATCATGCTCGGGAGAAAGTCTTTTACCCATAAAATTTAAGCCTAATACCAACTAAAAAGGGCTTGGATATGACAAGACCAAAAAGGTCAAAAATCGAAGGCTAATACCCATTGAAATGGGGCTAGTCGAGTCAGGATCACTATATCCCAAAATCCAAGGCTAACACCCCCTCAAACAAGCCAGTTCAATCATGCTCGGGAGAAAGTCTTTTACCCATAAAATTTAAGCCTAATACCAACTAAAAAGGGCTTGGATATGACAAGACCAAAAAGGTCAGAAATCAAAGGCTAATATCCATTGAAATGGGGCTAGTCGAATCAGGATCAATATATCCCAAAATCCAAGGCTAATACCCCCTCAAACAATCCAGTTCAATCATGCTCCGGAGAAAAGTCTTTTACCAATAAAATTTAAGCCTAATACCAAATAAAAAGGGCTTGGATATGACAAGACCAAAAAGGTCAGAAATCAAAGGCTAATACCCATTGAAATGGGGCTAGTTGAGTCAGGATCACTATATCCCAAATTCCAAGGCTAACACCCCCTCAAACAAGCTAATTCAATCATGCTCGGGAGAAAAGTCTTTTACCCATAAAATTTAAGCCTAATAGCAACCAAAAAGGGCTTGGATATGACAAGACCAAAAAGGTCAGAAATCGAAGGCTAATACCCATTGAAATGGGGCTAGCCGAGTCAGGATCACTATATCCCAAAATCCAAGGCTAACACCCCCTCAAACAAGGCAGTTCAATCATGCTCGTGGGAAAAGCCTTTTCCCCATAAAATTTAAGTCTAATACCAACTAAAAAGGGCTTGATATGACAAGACCAAAAATGTCAGAAATCAAAGGCTAATACCCATTGAAATGAGGCTAGTCGAGTCACGCTCAATTTGTCCCAAAATCCAAGGCTAATACCCCCTCAAAAAAGCAAGTTCAATCGTGCTTGGGGGAAAAGCCTTTTACCCATAAAATTTAAGCCTAATACCAACTATAAGGGTCTTGGATATGACAAGACGAGAATGGTCAGAAATTGAAGGCTAATACCCATTGAAATGGGGCTAGTCAAGTAAGGATCAATATGTTTCAAATCAAGGCTAACACCCCCACAACCAACCCATTTCAATCATGATCGGGGGAAAGTCTTTTACCCATAAAATTTAAGCCTAATACCAACGAAAAAAGCCTTGGATATGACAAGACTAGAAAGGTCAGAAATCGAAGGCTAATACCCATTGAAATGGGGCTAGTCGAGTCAGGCTCAATTTGTCTCAAAATCCAAGGCTAATAACCCCCTCAAACAAACCAGTTCAATGATGCTCGGGAGAAAAGTCTTTTACCCATAAAATTTAAGCCTAATAGCAACCAAAAAGGGCTTGGATATGACAAGACCAAAAAGGTCAGAAATCGAAGGCTAATACCCATTGAAATGGGGCTAGTCGAATCAGGATCAATTTGTCCCAAAATCCAAGGCTAATACCCCTAAAACAAGCCAGTTCAGTCATGCTCGGGGGAAAAGTCTTTTACCCTTAAAATTTAAGCCTAATACAACTATAAGGGGCTTGGATATGACAAGACGAGAATGGTCAGAAATCGAACGCTAATAGCCATTGAAATGGGGCTAGTCGAGTCAGGCTCAATATGTCCCAAAATCCAAGGCTAATACCCCCTCAAACAAGACAATTCAATCATGGTCGAGGGAAAAGTCTTTTCCCTATAAAATTTAAGTCTAATACCAACTAAAAAGGGCTTGGATATGACAAGACCAAAAATGTCAGAAATCAAAGACTAATACCGATCAAAATGGGGCTAGTCGAGTCAGACTCAATTTGTCCCAAAATCCAAGGCTAATACCCCCTCAAACAAGCCAATTCAATCATGGTCGGGGGAAAAGCCTTTTCCCCATAAAATTTAAGTCTAATACCAACTAAAAAGGGCTTTGATATGACAAGACCAAAAATGTCAGAAATCAAAGGCTAATACCCATTGAAATGGGGCTAGTCGAGTCAGACTCAATTTGTCCCAAAATCCAAGGCTAATACCCCCTCAAAAAAGCCAGTTCAATCATGCTCGGGGGAAAAGCCTTTTACCAATAAAAATTTAAGCCTAATACCAAATATAAAGGGCTTGGATATGACAAGACCAAAAAGGTCAGAAATCGAAGGCTAATACCCATTAAAATGGGGCTAGTCGAGCCAGACTCCATATGTCCAAAAATCCAAGGCTAATAGCCCTAAAACAAGCCAGTTCAATCATGCTGGGGGGGAAAGTCTACTGCCCATAAAATTTAAGCCTAATACCAACTAAAAAGGGCTTGGATATGACAAGACGAGAAAGGTCAGAAATCGAAAGCTAATACCCATTGAATTGGGGCTAGTCGAGTCAGGATCAATATATCCCAAAATCCAAGTTTAATACCCCCCTTAAACAAGGCAGTTCAATCATGCTCGGGGGAAAAGCATTTTCCCCATAAAATTTAAGTCTAATACCAACTAAAGAAGGCTTGGATATGACAAGACCAAAAATGTTAGAAATCTAAGGCTAATACCCAATGAAATGGGGCTAGTCAAGTAAGGCTCAATTTGTCCCAAAATCCAAGGCTAATACCCCCTCAAACAAGACAGTTCAATCATGCTCGGGGGAAATGTCTTTTACCCATAAAATTAAGCCTAATACCAAATAAAAAGGGCTTGGATATGACAAGACCAAAAAGGTCAGAAATCAAAGGCTAATATCCATTGAAATGGGGCTAGTCGAATCAGGATCAATATATCCCAAAATCCAAGGCTAATACCCCCTCAAACAATCCAGTTCAATCATGCTCCGGAGAAAAGTCTTTTACCAATAAAATTTAAGCCTAATACCAAATAAAAAGGGCTTGGATATGACAAGACCAAAAAGGTCAGAAATCAAAGGCTAATACCCATTGAAATGGGGCTAGTTGAGTCAGGATCACTATATCCCAAATTCCAAGGCTAACACCCCCTCAAACAAGCTAATTCAATCATGCTCGGGAGAAAAGTCTTTTACCCATAAAATTTAAGCCTAATAGCAACCAAAAAGGGCTTGGATATGACAAGACCAAAAAGGTCAGAAATCGAAGGCTAATACCCATTGAAATGGGCTAGTCGAGTCAGGATCAATATGTCCAAAAATCCAAGGCTAATACCCCCTCAAACAAAATAGTTCAATCATGCTCGGGGGAAAGTATTTTACCCATAAAAATTAAGTCTAATACCAAATAAAAAGGGCTTGGATATGACAAGACCAAAAAGGTCAGAAATCAAAGTCTAATACCCATTGAAATGGGGCTAGTCGAGTCAGGATCACTATATCCCAAAATCCAAGGCTAACACCCTCTCAAACAAGGCAGTTCAATCATGCTCGTGGGAAAAGCCTTTTCCCCATAAAATTTAAGTCTAATACCAACTAAAAAGGGCTTGGATATGACAAGACCAAAAATGTCAGAAATCAAAGGCTAATACCCATTGAAATGAGGCTAGTCGAGTCAGGCTCAATTTATCCCAAAATCCAAGGCTAATACCCCCTCAAAAAAGCCAGTTCAATCATGCTCGGGGGAAAAGCCTTTTACCCATAAAATTTAAGTCTAATACCAATTACAAAGGGCTTGGATATGACAAGACCAAAAAGGTCAAAAATCGAAGGCTAATACCCATTGAAATGGGGCTAGTCGAGTCAGGATCAATATGTCCAAAAATCCAAGGCTAATAACCCCCTTAAACAAGCCAAATCAATCATGAATGGGGGAAAGTCTTTTACCCATAAAATTTAAGCCTAATACCAACGAAAAAAGCCTTGGATATGACAAGACTAGAAATGTCAGAAATTGAAGGCTAATACCCATTGAAATGGGGCTAGTCGACTCAGGATCAATATATCCCAAAATCCAAGGCTAATACCCCCTCAAACAAGCCAGTTCAATCATGCTCGGGAGAAAAATCTTTTACCCATAAAATTTAAGCCTAATACCAACTAAAAAGGGCTTTAATATGACAAGACCAAAAAGGTCAAAAATCGAAGGCTAATACCCATTGAAATGGGGCTAGTCGAATCAGGATCAATATGTCCAAAAATCCAAGGCTAATACCCCCTCAAACAAGACAGTTCAATCATGCTCGGGGGAAAGTCTTTTACCCATAAAATGTAAGTCTAATACCAACTAAAAAGGGCTTGGATATGACAAGACCAAAAAGGTCAGAAATCAAAGTCTAATACCCATTGAAATGGGGCTAGTCGAGTCAGGATCACTATATCCCAAAATCCAAGGCTAACACCCCCTCAAACAAGCCAGTTTAATCATGCTCGGGAGAAAAGTCTTTTACCCATAAAATTTAAGCCTAATAGCAACCAAAAAGGGCTTGGATATGACAAGACCAAAAAGGTCAGAAATCGAAGGCTAATACCCATTGAAATGGGGCTAGTCGAGTCAGGATCACTATATCCCAAAATCCAAGGCTAACACCCCCTCAAACAAGTCAATTCAATCATGCTCGTGGGAAAAGCCTTTTCCCCATAAAATTTAAGTCTAATACCAAATAAAAAGGGCTTGGATATGACAAGACCAAAAAGGTCAGAAATCAAAGGCTAATATCCATTGAAATGGGGCTAGTCGAATCAGGATAAATATATCCCAAAATCCAAGGCTAATACCCCCTCAAAAAAGCCAGTTCAATCATGCTCGGGGGAAAAGCCTTTTACCCATAAAATTTAAGTCTAATACCAATTACAAAGGGCTTGGATATGACAAGACCAAAAAGGTCAAAAATCGAAGGCTAATACCCATTGAAATGGGGCTAGTCGAGTCAGGATCAATATGTCCAAAAATCCAAGGCTAATAACCCCCTTAAACAAGCCAAATCAATCATGAATGGGGGAAAGTCTTTTACCCATAAAATTTAAGCCTAATACCAACGAAAAAAGCCTTGGATATGACAAGACTAGAAATGTCAGAAATTGAAGGCTAATACCCATTGAAATGGGGCTAGTCGACTCAGGATCAATATATCCCAAAATCCAAGGCTAATACCCCCTCAAACAAGCCAGTTCAATCATGCTTGGGAGAAAAATCTTTTACCCATAAAATTTAAGCCTAATACCAACTAAAAAGGGCTTTAATATGACAAGACCAAAAAGGTCAAAAATCGAAGGCTAATACCCATTGAAATGGGGCTAGTCGAATCAGGATCAATATGTCCAAAAATCCAAGGCTAATACCCCCTCAAACAAGACAGTTCAATCATGCTCGGGGGAAAGTCTTTTACCCATAAAATGTAAGTCTAATACCAACTAAAAAGGGCTTGGATATGACAAGACCAAAAAGGTCAGAAATCAAAGTCTAATACCCATTGAAATGGGGCTAGTCGAGTCAGGATCACTATATCCCAAAATCCAAGGCTAACACCCCCTCAAACAAGCCAGTTTAATCATGCTCGGGAGAAAAGTCTTTTACCCATAAAATTTAAGCCTAATAGCAACCAAAAAGGGCTTGGATATGACAAGACCAAAAAGGTCAGAAATCGAAGGCTAATACCCATTGAAATGGGGCTAGTCGAGTCAGGATCACTATATCCCAAAATCCAAGGCTAACACCCCCTCAAACAAGTCAATTCAATCATGCTCGTGGGAAAAGCCTTTTCCCCATAAAATTTAAGTCTAATACCAAATAAAAAGGGCTTGGATATGACAAGACCAAAAAGGTCAGAAATCAAAGGCTAATATCCATTGAAATGGGGCTAGTCGAATCAGGATAAATATATCCCAAAATCCAAGGCTATTACCCCCTCAAACAATCCAGTTCAATCATGCTCCGGAGAAAAGTCTTTTACCAATTAAATTTAAGCCTAATACCAAATAAAAAGGGCTTGGATATGACAAGACCAAAAAGGTCAGAAATCAAAGGCTAATACCCATTGAAATGGGGCTAGTTGAGTCAGGATCACTATATCCCAAATTCCAAGGCTAACACCCCCTCAAACAAGCTAATTCAATCATGCTCGGGAGAAAAGTCTTTTACCCATAAAATTTAAGCCTAATAGCAACCAAAAAGGGCTTGGATATGACAAGACCAAAAAGGTCAGAAATCGAAGGCTAATACCCATTGAAATGGGCTAGTCGAGTCAGGATCAATATGTCCAAAAATCCAAGGCTAATACCCCCTCAAACAAGATAGTTCAATCATGCTCGGGGGAAAGTATTTTACCCATAAAATTTAAGTCTAATACCAAATAAAAAGGGCTTGGATATGACAAGACCAAAAAGGTCAGAAATCAAAGTCTAATACCCATTGAAATGGGGCTAGTCGAGTCAGGATCACTATATCCCAAAATCCAAGGCTAACACCCTCTCAAACAAGGCAGTTCAATCATGCTCGTGGGAAAAGCCTTTTCCCCATAAAATTTAAGTCTAATACCAACTAAAAAGGGCTTGGATATGACAAGACCAAAAATGTCAGAAATCAAAGGCTAATACCCATTGAAATGAGGCTAGTCGAGTCAGGCTCAATTTATCCCAAAATCCAAGGCTAATACCCCCTCAAAAAAGCCAGTTCAATCATGCTCGGGAGAAAAGCCTTTTACCCATAAAATTTAAGTCTAATACCAACTACAAAGGGCTTGGATATGACAAGACCAAAAAGGTCAAAAATCGAAGGCTAATACCCATTGAAATGGGGCTAGTCGAGTCAGGATCAATATGTCCAAAAATCCAAGACTAATAACCCCCTTAAACAAGCCAAATCAATCATGAATGGGGGAAAGTCTTTTACCCATAAAATTTAAGCCTAATACCAACGAAAAAAGCCTTGGATATGACAAGACTAGAAAGGTCAGAAATTGAAGGCTAATACCCATTGAAATGGGGCTAGTCGACTCAGGATCAATATATCCCAAAATCCAAGGCTAATACCCCCTCAAACAAGCCAGTTCAATCATGCTCGGGAGAAAAGTCTTTTACCCATAAAATTTAAGCCTAATACCAACTAAAAAGGGCTTTAATATGACAAGACCAAAAAGGTCAAAAATCGAAGGCTAATACCCATTGAAATGGGGCTAGTCGAATCAGGATCAATATGTCCAAAAATCCAAGGCTAATACCCCCTCAAACAAGACAGTTCAATCATGCTCGGGGGAAAGTCTTTTACCCATAAAATGTAAGTCTAATACCAACTAAAAAGGGCTTGGATATGACAAGACCAAAAAGGTCAGAAATCAAAGTCTAATACCCATTGAAATGGGGCTAGTCGAGTCAGGATCACTATATCCCAAAATCCAAGGCTAACACCCCCTCAAACAAGCCAGTTCAATCATGCTCGGGAGAAAAGTCTTTTACCCATAAAATTTAAGCCTAATAGCAACCAAAAAGGGCTTGGATATGACAAGACCAAAAAGGTCAGAAATCGAAGGCTAATACCCATTGAAATGGGGCTAGTCGAGTCAGGATCACTATATCCCAAAATCCAAGGCTAACACCCCCTCAAACAAGTCAGTTCAATCATGCTCGTGGGAAAAGCCTTTTCCCCATAAAATTTAAGTCTAATACCAAATAAAAAGGGCTTGGATATGACAAGACCAAAAAGGTCAGAAATCAAAGGCTAATATCCATTGAAATGGGGCTAGTCGAATCAGGATGAATATATCCCAAAATCCAAGGCTAATACCCCCTCAAACAATCCAGTTCAATCATGCTCCGGAGAAAAGTCTTTTACCAATAAAATTTAAGCCTAATACCAAATAAAAAGGGCTTGGATATGACAAGACCAAAAAGGTCAGAAATCAAAGGCTAATACCCATTGAAATGGGGCTAGTTGAGTCAGGATCACTATATCCCAAATTCCAAGGCTAACACCCCCTCAAACAAGCTAATTCAATCATGCTCGGGAGAAAAGTCTTTTACCCATAAAATTTAAGCCTAATAGCAACCAAAAAGGGCTTGGATATGACAAGACCAAAAAGGTCAGAAATCGAAGGCTAATACCCATTGAAATGGGCTAGTCGAGTCAGGATCAATATGTCCAAAAATCCAAGGCTAATACCCCCTCAAACAAGATAGTTCAATCATGCTCGGGGGAAAGTATTTTACCCATAAAATTTAAGTCTAATACCAAATAAAAAGGGCTTGGATATGACAAGACCAAAAAGGTCAGAAATCAAAGTCTAATACCCATTGAAATGGGGCTAGTCGAGTCAGGATCACTATATCCCAAAATCCAAGGCTAACACCCTCTCAAACAAGGCAGTTCAATCATGCTCGTGGGAAAAGCCTTTTCCCCATAAAATTTAAGTCTAATACCAACTAAAAAGGGCTTGGATATGACAAGACCAAAAATGTCAGAAATCAAAGGCTAATACCCATTGAAATGAGGCTAGTCGAGTCAGGCTCAATTTATCCCAAAATCCAAGGCTAATACCCCCTCAAAAAAGTCAGTTCAATCATGCTCGGGGGAAAAGCCTTTTACCCATAAAATTTAAGTCTAATACCAACTACAAAGGGCTTGGATATGACAAGACCAAAAAGGTCAAAAATCGAAGGCTAATACCCATTGAAATGGGGCTAGTCGAGTCAGGATCAATATATCCAAAAATCCAAGGCTAATAACCCCCTCAAACAAGCCAAATCAATCGTGAATGGGGGAAAGTCTTTTACCCATAAAATTTAAGCCTAATACCAACGAAAAAAGCCTTGGATATGACAAGACTAGAAAGGTCAGAAATTGAAGGCTAATACCCATTGAAATGGGGCTAGTCGACTCAGGATCAATATATCCCAAAATCCAAGGCTAATACCCCCTCAAACAAGCCAATTCAATCATGCTCGGGAGAAAAGTCTTTTACCCATAAAATTTAAGCCTAATACCAACTAAAAAGGGCTTTAATATGACAAGACCAAAAAGGTCAAAAATCAAAGGCTAATACCCATTGAAATGGGGCTAGTCGAATCAGGATCAATATGTCCAAAAATCCAAGGCTAATACCCCCTCAAACAAGACAGTTCAATCATGCTCGGGGGAAAGTCTTTTACCCATAAAATGTAAGTCTAATACCAACTAAAAAGGGCTTGGATATGACAAGACCAAAAAGGTCAGAAATCAAAGTCTAATACCCAATGAAGTGGGGCTATTCGAGTGAGGATCACTATATCCCAAAATCCAAGGCTAACACCCCCTCAAACAAGCCAGTTCAATCATGCTCGGGAGAAAAGTCTTTTACCCATAAAATTTAAGCCTAATAGCAACCAAAAAGGGCTTGGATATGACAAGACCAAAAAGGTCAGAAATCGAAGGCTAATACCCATTGAAATGGGGCTAGCCGAGTCAGGATCACTATATCCCAAAATCCAAGGCTAACACCCCCTCAAACAAGGCAGTTCAATCATGCTCGTGGGAAAAGCCTTTTCCCCATAAAATTTAAGTCTAATACCAACTAAAAAGGGCTTGGATATGACAAGACCAAAAATGTCAGAAATCAAAGGCTAATACCCATTGAAATGAGGCTAGTCGAGTCAGGCTCAATTTATCCCAAAATCCAAGGCTAATACCCCCTCAAAAAAGTCAGTTCAATCATGCTCGGGGGAAAAGCCTTTTACCCATAAAATTTAAGTCTAATACCAACTACAAAGGGCTTGGATATGACAAGACCAAAAAGGTCAAAAATCGAAGGCTAATACCCATTGAAATGGGGCTAGTCGAGTCAGGATCAATATGTCCAAAAATCCAAGGCTAATAACCCCCTCAAACAAGCCAAATCAATCATGAATGGGGGAAAGTCTTTTACCCATAAAATTTAAGCCTAATACCAACGAAAAAAGCCTTGGTTATGACAAGACTAGAAAGGTCAGAAATTGAAGGCTAATACCCATTGAAATGGGGCTAGTCGACTCAGGATCAATATATCCCAAAATCCAAGGCTAATACCCCCTCAAACAAGCCAGTTCAATCATGCTCGGGAGAAAAGTCTTTTACCCATAAAATTTAAGCCTAATACCAACTAAAAAGGGCTTTAATATGACAAGATCAAAAAGGTCAAAAATCGAAGGCTAATACCCATTGAAATGGGGCTAGTCGAATCAGGATCAATATGTCCAAAAATCCAAGGCTAATACCCCCTCAAACAAGACAGTTCAATCATGCTCGGGGGAAAGTCTTTTACCCATAAAATGTAAGTCTAATACCAACTAAAAAGGGCTTGGATATGACAAGACCAAAAAGGTCAGAAATCAAAGTCTAATACCCATTGAAATGGGGCTAGTCGAGTCAGGATCACTATATCCCAAAATCCAAGGCTAACACCCCCTCAAACAAGCCATTTCAATCATGCTCGGGAGAAAAGTCTTTTACCCATAAAATTTAAGCCTAATAGCAACCAAAAAGGGCTTGGATATGACAAGACCAAAAAGGTCAGAAATCGAAGGCTAATACCCATTGAAATGGGGCTAGTCGAGTCAGGATCACTATATCCCAAAATCCAAGGCTAACACCCCCTCAAACAAGTCAGTTCAATCATGCTCGTGGGAAAAGCCTTTTCCCCATAAAATTTAAGTCTAATACCAACTAAAAAGGGCTTGGATATGACAAGACCAAAAATGTCAGAAATCAAAGGCTAATACCCATTGAAATGAAGCTAGTCGAGTCAGGCTCAATTTGTCCCAAAATCCAAGGCTAATACCCCCTCAAAAAAGCCAGTTCAATCGTGCTCGGGGGAAAAGCCTTTTACCCATAAAATTTAAGTCTAATACCAACTAAAAAGGGCTTTAATATGACAAGACCAAAAAGGTCAAAAATCGAAGGCTAATACCCATTGAAATGGGGCTAGTCGAATCAGGATCAATATGTCTAAAAATCCAAGGCTAATACCCCCTCAAACAAGACAGTTCAATCATGCTCGGGGGAAAGTCTTTTACCCATAAAATGTAAGTCTAATACCAACTAAAAAGGGCTTGGATATGACAAGACCAAAAAGGTCAGAAATCAAAGTCTAATACCCATTGAAGTGGGGCTATTCGAGTCAGGATCACTATATCCCAAAATCCAAGGCTAACACCCCCTCAAACAAGCCAGTTCAATCATGCTCGGGAGAAAAGTCTTTTACCCATAAAATTTAAGCCTAATAGCAACCAAAAAGGGCTTGGATATGACAAGACCAAAAAGTTCAGAAATCGAAGGCTAATACCCATTGAAATGGGGCTAGCCGAGTCAGGATCACTATATCCCAAAATCCAAGGCTAACACCCCCTCAAACAAGGCAGTTCAATCATGCTCGTGGGAAAAGCCTTTTCCCCATAAAATTTAAGTCTAATACCAACTAAAAAGGGCTTGGATATGACAAGACCAAAAATGTCAGAAATCAAAGGCTAATACCCATTGAAATGAGGCTAGTCGAGTCAGGCTCAATTTATCCCAAAATCCAAGGCTAATACCCCCTCAAAAAAGCCAGTTCAATCATGCTCGGGGGAAAAGCCTTTTACCCATAAAATTTAAGTCTAATACCAACTACAAAGGGCTTGGATATGACAAGACCAAAAAGGTCAAAAATCGAAGGCTAATACCCATTGAAATGGGGCTAGTCGAGTCAGGATCAATATGTCCAAAAATCCAAGGCTAATAACCCCCTCAAACAAGCCAAATCAATCATGAATGGGGGAAAGTCTTTTACCCATAAAATTTAAGCCTAATACCAACGAAAAAAGCCTTGGATATGACAAGACTAGAAAGGTCAGAAATTGAAGGCTAATACCCATTGAAATGGGGCTAGTCGACTCAGGATCAATATATCCCAAAATCCAAGGCTAATACCCCCTCAAACAAGCCAGTTCAATCATGCTCGGGAGAAAAGTCTTTTACCCATAAAATTTAAGCCTAATACCAACTAAAAAGGGCTTTAATATGACAAGACCAAAAAGGTCAAAAATCGAAGGCTAATACCCATTGAAATGGGGCTAGTCGAATCAGGATCAATATGTCCAAAAATCCAAGGCTAAGACCCCCTCAAACAAGACAGTTCAATCATGCTCGGGGGAAAGTCTTTTACCCATAAAATGTAAGTCTAATACCAACTAAAAAGGGCTTGGATATGACAAGACCAAAAAGGTCAGAAATCAAAGTCTAATACCCATTGAAATGGGGCTAGTCGAGTCAGGATCACTATATCCCAAAATCCAAGGCTAACACCCCCTCAAACAAGCCAGTTCAATCATGCTCGGGAGAAAAGTCTTTTACCCATAAAATTTAAGCCTAATAGCAACCAAAAAGGGCTTGGATATGATAAGACCAAAAAGGTCAGAAATCGAAGGCTAATACCCATTGAAATGGGGCTAGTCGAGTCAGGATCACTATATCCCAAAATCCAAGGCTAACACCCCCTCAAACAAGTCAGCTCAATCATGCTCGTGGGAAAAGCCTTTTCCCCATAAAATTTAAGTCTAATACCAACTAAAAAGGGCTTGGATATGACAAGACCAAAAATGTCAGAAATCAAAGGCTAATACCCATTGAAATGAAGCTAGTCGAGTCAGGCTCAATTTGTCCCAAAATCCAAGGCTAATACCCCCTCAAAAAAGCCAGTTCAATCGTGCTCGGGGGAAAAGCCTTTTACCCATAAAATTTAAGTCTAATACCAACTAAAAAGGGCTTTAATATGACAAGACCAAAAAGGTCAAAAATCGAAGGCTAATACCCATTGAAATGGGGCTAGTCGAATCAGGATCAATATGTCCAAAAATCCAAGGCTAATACCCCCTCAAACAAGACAGTTCGATCATGCTCGGGGGAAAGTCTTTTACCCATAAAATGTAAGTCTAATACCAACTAAAAAGGGCTTGGATATGACAAGACCAAAAAGGTCAGAAATCAAAGTCTAATACCCATTGAAATGGGGCTAGTCGAGTCAGGATCACTATATCCCAAAATCCAAGGCTAACACCCCCTCAAACAAGCCAGTTCAATCATGCTTGGGAGAAAAGTCTTTTACCCATAAAATTTAAGCCTAATAGCAACCAAAAAGGGCTTGGATATGACAAGACCAAAAAGGTCAGAAATCGAAGGCTAATACCCATTGAAATGGGGCTAGTCGAGTCAGGATCACTATATCCCAAAATCCAAGGCTAACACCCCCTCAAACAAGTCAGTTCAATCATGCTCGTGGGAAAAGCCTTTTCCCCATAAAATTTAAGTCTAATACCAACTAAAAAGGGCTTGGATATGACAAAACCAAAAATGTCAGAAATCAAAGGCTAATACCCATTGAAATGAAGCTAGTCGAGTCAGGCTCAGTTTGTCCCAAAATCCAAGGCTAATACCCCCTCAAAAAAGCCAGTTCAATCATGCTCGGGGGAAAAGCCTTTTACCCATAATTTAAGTCTAATACCAACTACAAAGGGCTTGGATATGACAAGACCAAAAAGGTCAGAAATCGAAGGCTAATACCTATTGAAATGGGGCTAGTCAAGTCAGGATCAAAATGTCCAAAAATCCAAGGCTAATACCCCCTCAAACAAGACAGTTCAATCATGCTCGGGGGAAAGTCTTTTACCCATAAAATTTAAGTCTAATACCAACTAAAAAAGGCTTGGATATGACAAGACCAAAAATGTTAGAAATCTAAGGCTAATACCCAATGAAATGGGGCTAGTCATGTAAGGCTCAATTTGTCCCAAAATCCAAGGCTAATACCTCCTCAAACAAGACAGTTCAATCATGCTCGTGGGAAAAGCCTTTTCCCTATAAAATTTAAGTCTAATACCAACTAAAAAGGGCTTGGATATGATAAGACAAAAAATGTCAGAAATCAAAGGCTAATACCCATTGAAATGGGGCTAGTCGAGTCAGGCTCAATTTGTCTCAAAATCCAAGGCTAATAACCCCCTCAAACAAGCCAGTTCAATCATGCTCGGGAGAAAAGTCTTTTACCCATAAAATTTAAGCCTAATTGCAACCAAAAAGGGCTTGGATATGACAAGACCAAAAAGGTCAAAAATCGAAGGCTAATACCCATTGAAATGGGGCTAGTCGAATCAGGATCAATTTGTCCCAAAATCCAAGGCTACTACCCCTAAACCAAGCCAGTTCAGTCATGCTCGGGGGAAAAGTCTTTTACCCATAAAATTTAAGCCTAATACAACTATAAGGGGCTTTGATATGACAAGACGAGAATGGTCAGAAATCGAACGCTAATACCCATTGAAATGGGGCTAGTCGAGTCAGGCTCAATATGTCCCAAAATCCAAGGCTAATACCCCCTCAAACAAGCCACTTCAATCATGGTCGGGGGAAAAGCCTTTTCCCCATAAAATTTAAGTCTAATACCAACTAAAAAGGGCTTGGATATGACAAGACAAAAAATGTCAGAAATCAAAGGCTAATACCCATTGAAATGGGGCTAGTCGAGTCAGACTCAATTTGTCCCAAAATCCTAGGCTAATACCCCCTCAAAAAAGCCAGTTCAATCATGCTCGGGGGAAAAGCCTTTTACCCATAAAATTTAAGCCTAATACCAACTATAAAGGGCTTGGATATAACAAGACCAAAAAGGTCAGAAATCGAAGGCTAATACCCATTAAAATGGGGCTAGTCGAGCCAGGCTCCATATGTCCAAAAATCCAAGGCTAATACCCCTAAAACAAGCCAGTTCAATCATGCTCGGGGGAAAAGTCTTTTACCCATAATATTTAAGCCTAATACCAACTAAAAAAGGCTTGGATATGACAAGACCAAAAATGTTAGAAATCTAAGGCTAATACCCAATGAAATGGGGCTAGTCAAGTAAGGCTCAATTTGTCCCAAAATCCAAGGCTAATACCCCCTCAAACAAAACAGTTCAATCATGCTCGGGGGAAAATTCTTTTACCCATAACATTTAAGCCTAATACCAACTAAAAAGGGTTTGGATATGACAAGACGAGAAAGGTTAGAAATCGAAAGCTATTACCCATTGAATTGGGGCTAGTCGAGTCAGGATCAATATATCCCTAAATCCAAGGCTAATACCCCCTTAAACAAGCCAGTTCAATTATGCTCGGGGGAAAAGCATTTTCCCCAATAAAATTTAAGTTTAATACCAACTAAAAAAGGCTTGGATATGACAAGACCAAAATTGTTAGAAATCTAAGGCTAATACCCAATGAAATGGGGCTAGTCAAGTAAGACTCAATTTGTCCCAAAATCCAAAGCTAATATCCCTTCAAACAAGACATTTCAATCATGCTCGGGGGAAAGTCTTTTACCCATAAAATTTAAGCCTAATACCAAAGAAAAAGGCTTTGATATGACAAGACCAAAAAGGTCAGAAATCGAAGGCTAATACCCATTGAAATGGGGCTAATCGAGCCAGACTCCATATGTCCAAAAATCCAAGGCTAATACCCCCTCAAACAAGCCAGTTCAATCATGATCCGGAGAAAAGTCTTTTACCAATAAAATTTAAGCCTAATACTAAGTAAAAAGGGCTTGGATATGACAAGACCAAAAAGGTCAGAAATCGAAGGCTAATACCCATTGAAATGGGGCTCCTCGAGTCAGGATTAATATGTCCCAAAATCCAAGGCTAATACCCCCTCAAACAAGACAGTTCAATCATGCTCGAAGAAAAAGTCTTTTACCCATAAAATTTAAGCCTAATACCAACTAAAAAGGGCCTAGATATGACAAGACCAAAAATGTTAGAAATCGAAGGCTAATACCCATTGTAATGGAGCTAGTCGAGTCAGGCTCAATTTGTCCCAAAATCCAAGGCTAATACCCCCTCAAACAAGCCAGTTCAATCATGCTCGGGCGAAAGTCTTTTACCCATAAAATTTTAAGTCTAATACCAAATAAAAAGGGCTTGGATACGACAAGACCAAAAAGGTCAGAAATCAAAGTCTAATACCCATTGAAATGGGGCTAGTCGAGTCAGGATCACTATATCCCAAAATCCAAGGCTAACACCCCCTCAAACAAGCCAGTTCAATCATGCTCGGGGGAAACGCCTTTTACCCATAAAATTTAAGCTTAATACCAACTATAAGGGGCTTGGATATGACAAGACGAGAATGGTAAGAAATCGAAGGCTAATACCCATTGAAATGGGGCTAGTCAAGTAAGGATCAATATGTCCCAAATCAAGGCTAACACCCCCTCAACCAACCCAGTTCAATCATGATCGGGGGAAAGTGTTTTACCCATAAAATTTAAGCCTAATACCAACGAAAAAAGCCTTGGATATGACAAGTATAGAAAGGTCAGAAATCGAAGGCTAATACCCATTGAAATGGGGCTAGTCGAGTCAGGCTCAATTTGTCTCAAAATCCAAGGCTAATAACCCCCTCAAACAAGCCAGTTCAATCATGCTCGGGAGAAAAGTCTTTTACCCATAAAATTTAAGCCTAATACCAATTAAAAAGGGCTTGGATATGACAAGACCAAAAAGGTCAAAAATCGAAGGCTAATACCCATTGAAATGGGGCTAGTCGAGTCAGGCTCAATTTATCCCAAAATCCAAGGCTAATACCCCCTCAAAAAAGCCAGTTCAATCACGCTCGGGGGAAAAGCCTTTTACCCATAAAATTTAAGCCTAATAGCAACCAAAAAGGGCTTGGATATTACAAGACCAAAAAGGTCAAAAATCGAAGGCTAATACCCATTGAAATGGGGCTAGTCGAATCAGGATCAATTTGTCCCAAAATCCAAGTCTAATACCCCCTCAAACAAGACAGTTCAATCATGCTCGGGGGAAAGTCTTTTACCCATAAAATTTAAGTCTAATACCAATTAAAAAGGGCTTGGATATGACAAGACCAAAAAGGTCAGAAATCAAAGTCTAATACCCATTGAAATGGGGCTAGTCGAGTCAGGATTACTATATCCCAAAATCCAAGGCTAACACCCCCTCAAACAAGCCAGTTCAATCATGCTCGTGGGAAAAGCCTTTTCCCCATAAAATTTAAGTCTAATACCAACTAAAAAGGGCTTGGATATGACAAGACCAAAAATGTCAGAAATCAAAGGCTAATACCCATTGAAATGAGGCTAGTCGAGTCAGGCTCAATTTGTCCCAAAATCCAAGGCTAATACCCCCTCAAAAAAGCTAGTTCAATCATGCTTCGGGGAAAAGCCTTTTACCCATAAAATTTAAGCCTAATAGCAACCAAAAAGGGCTTGGATATGACAAGACCAAAAAGGTCAGAAATCGAAGGCTAATACCCATTGAAATGGGGCTAGTCGAATCAGGATCAATTTGTCCCAAAATCCAAGGCTAATACCCCTAAAACAAGCCAGTTCAGTCATGCTCGGGGGAAAAGTCTTTTACCCATAAAATTTAAGCCTAATACAACTATAAGGGCCTTGGATATGACAAGACGAGAATGGTCAGAAATCGAACGCTAATACCCATTCACATGGGGCTAGTCGAGTCAGACTCAATATGTCCCAAAATCCAAGGCTAATACCCCCTCAAACAAGCCAATTCAATCATGGTCGGGGGAAAAGCCTTTTGCCCATAAAATTTAAGTCTAATACCAACTAAAAAGGGCTTGGATATGACAAGACAAAAAATGTCAGAAATCAAAGGCTAATACCCATTGAAATGGGGCTAGTCGAGTCAGACTCAATTGTCCCAAAATCCAAGGCTAATACCCCCTCAAAAAGCCAGTTCAATCATGCTCGGGGGAAAAGCCTTTTACCCATAAAATATAAGCCTAATACCAACTATAAAGGGCTTGGATATGACAAGACCAAAAAGGTCAGAAATCGAAGGCTAATACCCATTAAAATGGGGCTAGTCGAGCCTGACTCCATATGTCCAAAAATCCAAGGCTAATACCCCTAAAACAAGCCAGTTCAATCATGCTCGGGGGAAAAGTCTTTTACCCATAATATTTAAGCCTAATACCAACTAAAAAAGGCTTGGATATGACAAGACCAAAAATGTTATAAATCTAAGGCTAATACCCAATGAAATGGGGCTAGTCAAGTAAGGCTCAATTTGTCCCAAAATCCAAGGCTAATACCCCCTCAAACAAAACAGTTCAATCATGCTCGGGGGAAATGTCTTTTACCCATAAAATTAAGCCTAATACCAAATAAAAAGGGCTTGGATATGACAAGACCAAAAAGGTCAGAAATCAAAGGCTAATACCCATTGAAATGGGGCTAGTCGAATCAGGAACAATATATCCCAAAATCCAAGGCTAATACCCCCTCAAACAATCCAGTTCAATCATGTTCCGGAGAAAAGTCTTTTACCAATAAAATTTAAGCCGAATACCAACTAAAAAGGGCTTGGATATGACAAGACCAAAAAGGTCAGAAATCGAAGGCTAATACCCATTAAAATGGGGCTAGTCGAGCCAGACTCCATATGTCCAAAAATCCAAGGCTAATACCCCTAAAACAAGCCAGTTCAATCATGCTCGGGGGAAAAGTCTTTTACCCATAATATTTAAGCCTAATACCAACTAAAAAAGGCTTGGATATGACAAGACCAAAAATGTTAGAAATCTATGGCTAATACCCAATGAAATGGGGCTAGTCAAGTAAGGCTCAATTTGTTCCAAAATCCAAGGCTAATACCCCCTCAAACAAGACAGTTCAATCATGCTCGGGGGAAATGTCTTTTACCCATAAAATTAAGCCTAATACCAAATAAAAAGGGCTTGGATATGACAAGACCAAAAAGGTCAGAAATCAAAGGCTAATACCCATTGAAATGGGGCTAGTCGAATCAGGATCAATATATCCCAAAATCCAAGGCTAATACCCCCTCAAACAATCCAGTTCAATCATGCTCCGGAGAAAAGTCTTTTACCAATAAAATTTAAGCCTAATACCAACTAAAAAGGGCTTGGATATGACAAGACCAAAAAGGTCAGAAATCGAAGGCTAATACCCATTGAAATGGGGCTAGTCGAGTCAGGATCAATTTGTCCCAAAATCCAAGGCTAATACCCCTAAAACAAGCCAGTTCAGTCATGCTCGGGGGAAAAGTCTTTTACCCATAAAATTTAAGCCTAATACAACTATAAGGGCCTTGGATATGACAAGACGAGAATGGTCAGAAATCGAACGCTAATACCCATTCACATGGGGCTAGTCGAGTCAGACTCAATATGTCCCAAAATCCAAGGCTAATACCCCCTCAAACAAGCCAATTCAATCATGGTCGGGGGAAAAGCCTTTTGCCCATAAAATATAAGCCTAATACCAACTATAAAGGGCTTGGATATGACAAGACCAAAAAGATCAGAAATCGAAGGCTAATACCCATTAAAATGGGGCTAGTCGAGCCTGACTCCATATGTCCAAAAATCCAAGGCTAATACCCCTAAAACAAGCCAGTTCAATCATGCTCGGGGGAAAAGTCTTTTACCCATAATATTTAAGCCTAATACCAACTAAAAAAGGCTTGGATATGACAAGACCAAAAATGTTAGAAATCTATGGCTAATACCCAATGAAATGGGGCTAGTCAAGTAAGGCTCAATTTGTTCCAAAATCCAAGGCTAATACCCCCTCAAACAAGACAGTTCAATCATGCTCGGGGGAAATGTCTTTTACCCATAAAATTAAGCCTAATACCAAATAAAAAGGGCTTGGATATGACAAGACCAAAAAGGTCAGAAATCAAAGGCTAATACCCATTGAAATGGGGCTAGTCGAGTCAGACTCAATTGTCCCAAAATCCAAGGCTAATACCCCCTCAAAAAGCCAGTTCAATCATGCTCGGGGGAAAAGCCTTTTACCCATAAAATATAAGCCTAATACCAACTATAAAGGGCTTGGATATGACAAGACCAAAAAGATCAGAAATCGAAGGCTAATACCCATTAAAATGGGGCTAGTCGAGCCTGACTCCATATGTCCAAAAATCCAAGGCTAATACCCCTAAAACAAGCCAGTTCAATCATGCTCGGGGGAAAAGTCTTTTACCCATAATATTTAAGCCTAATACCAACTAAAAAAGGCTTGGATATGACAAGACCAAAAATGTTAGAAATCTATGGCTAATACCCAATGAAATGGGGCTAGTCAAGTAAGGCTCAATTTGTTCCAAAATCCAAGGCTAATACCCCCTCAAACAAGACAGTTCAATCATGCTCGGGGGAAATGTCTTTTACCCATAAAATTAAGCCTAATACCAAATAAAAAGGGCTTGGATATGACAAGACCAAAAAGGTCAGAAATCAAAGGCTAATACCCATTGAAATGGGGCTAGTCGAATCAGGATCAATATATCCCAAAATCCAAGGCTAATACCCCCTCAAACAATCCAGTTCAATCATGCTCCGGAGAAAAGTCTTTTACCAATAAAATTTAAGCCTAATACCAACTAAAAAGGGCTTGGATATGACAAGACCAAAAAGGTCAGAAATCGAAGGCTAATACCCATTGAAATGGGGCTAGTCGAGTCAGGATCAATTTGTCCCAAAATCCAAGGCTAATACCCCTAAAACAAGCCAGTTCAGTCATGCTCGGGGGAAAAGTCTTTTACCCATAAAATTTAAGCCTAATACAACTATAAGGGCCTTGGATATGACAAGACGAGAATGGTCAGAAATCGAACGCTAATACCCATTCACATGGGGCTAGTCGAGTCAGACTCAATATGTCCCAAAATCCAAGGCTAATACCCCCTCAAACAAGCCAATTCAATCATGGTCGGGGGAAAAGCCTTTTGCCCATAAAATTTAAGTCTAATACCAACTAAAAAGGGCTTGGATATGACAAGACCAAAAATGTCAGAAATCAAAGGCTAATACCCATTGAAATGGGGCTAGTCGAGTCAGACTCAATTGTCCCAAAATCCAAGGCTAATACCCCCTCAAAAAGCCAGTTCAATCATGCTCGGGGGAAAAGCCTTTTACCCATAAAATATAAGCCTAATACCAACTATAAAGGGCTTGGATATGACAAGACCAAAAAGATCAGAAATCGAAGGCTAATACCCATTAAAATGGGGCTAGTCGAGCCTGACTCCATATGTCCAAAAATCCAAGGCTAATACCCCTAAAACAAGTCAGTTCAATCATGCTCGGGGGAAAAGTCTTTTACCCATAATATTTAAGCCTAATACCAACTAAAAAAGGCTTGGATATGACAAGACCAAAAATGTTATAAATCTAAGGCTAATACCCAATGAAATGGGGCTAGTCAAGTAAGGCTCAATTTGTCCCAAAATCCAAGGCTAATACCCCCTCAAACAAAACAGTTCAATCATGCTCGGGGGAAATGTCTTTTACCCATAAAATTAAGCCTAATACCAAATAAAAAGGGCTTGGATATGACAAGACCAAAAAGGTCAGAAATCAAAGGCTAATACCCATTGAAATGGGGCTAGTCGAATCAGGAACAATATATCCCAAAATCCAAGGCTAATACCCCCTCAAACAATCCAGTTCAATCATGTTCCGGAGAAAAGTCTTTTACCAATAAAATTTAAGCCGAATACCAACTAAAAAGGGCTTGGATATGACAAGACCAAAAAGGTCAGAAATCGAAGGCTAATACCCATTAAAATGGGGCTAGTCGAGCCAGACTCCATATGTCCAAAAATCCAAGGCTAATACCCCTAAAACAAGCCAGTTCAATCATGCTCGGGGGAAAAGTCTTTTACCCATAATATTTAAGCCTAATACCAACTAAAAAAGGCTTGGATATGACAAGACCAAAAATGTTAGAAATCTATGGCTAATACCCAATGAAATGGGGCTAGTCAAGTAAGGCTCAATTTGTTCCAAAATCCAAGGCTAATACCCCCTCAAACAAGACAGTTCAATCATGCTCGGGGGAAATGTCTTTTACCCATAAAATTAAGCCTAATACCAAATAAAAAGGGCTTGGATATGACAAGACCAAAAAGGTCAGAAATCAAAGGCTAATACCCATTGAAATGGGGCTAGTCGAATCAGGATCAATATATCCCAAAATCCAAGGCTAATACCCCCTCAAACAATCCAGTTCAATCATGCTCCGGAGAAAAGTCTTTTACCAATAAAATTTAAGCCTAATACCAACTAAAAAGGGCTTGGATATGACAAGACCAAAAAGGTCAGAAATCGAAGGCTAATACCCATTGAAATGGGGCTAGTCGAGTCAGGATCAATTTGTCCCAAAATCCAAGGCTAATACCCCTAAAACAAGCCAGTTCAGTCATGCTCGGGGGAAAAGTCTTTTACCCATAAAATTTAAGCCTAATACAACTATAAGGGCCTTGGATATGACAAGACGAGAATGGTCAGAAATCGAACGCTAATACCCATTCACATGGGGCTAGTCGAGTCAGACTCAATATGTCCCAAAATCCAAGGCTAATACCCCCTCAAACAAGCCAATTCAATCATGGTCGGGGGAAAAGCCTTTTGCCCATAAAATTTAAGTCTAATACCAACTAAAAAGGGCTTGGATATGACAAGACCAAAAATGTCAGAAATCAAAGGCTAATACCCATTGAAATGGGGCTAGTCGAATCAGGATCAATATATCCCAAAATCCAAGGCTAATACCCCCTCAAACAATCCAGTTCAATCATGCTCCGGAGAAAAGTCTTTTACCAATAAAATTTAAGCCTAATACCAACTAAAAAGGGCTTGGATATGACAAGACCAAAAAGGTCAGAAATCGAAGGCTAATACCCATTGAAATGGGGCTAGTCGAGTCAGGATCAATTTGTCCCAAAATCCAAGGCTAATACCCCTAAAACAAGCCAGTTCAGTCATGCTCGGGGGAAAAGTCTTTTACCCATAAAATTTAAGCCTAATACAACTATAAGGGCCTTGGATATGACAAGACGAGAATGGTCAGAAATCGAATGCTAATACCCATTCACATGGGGCTAGTCGAGTCAGACTCAATATGTCCCAAAATCCAAGGCTAATACCCCCTCAAACAAGCCAATTCAATCATGGTCGGGGGAAAAGCCTTTTGCCCATAAAATTTAAGTCTAATACCAACTAAAAAGGGCTTGGATATGACAAGACCAAAAATGTCAGAAATCAAAGGCTAATACCCATTGAAATGGGGCTAGTCGAGTCAGACTCAATTGTCCCAAAATCCAAGGCTAATACCCCCTCAAAAAGCCAGTTCAATCATGCTCGGGGGAAAAGCCTTTTACCCATAAAATATAAGCCTAATACCAACTATAAAGGGCTTGGATATGACAAGACCAAAAAGGTCAGAAATCGAAGGCTAATACCCATTAAAATGGGGCTAGTCGAGCCTGACTCCATATGTCCAAAAATCCAAGGCTAATACCCCTAAAACAAGCCAGTTCAATCATGCTCGGGGGAAAAGTCTTTTACCCATAATATTTAAGCCTAATACCAACTAAAAAAGGCTTGGATATGACAAGACCAAAAATGTTATAAATCTAAGGCTAATACCCAATGAAATGGGGCTAGTCAAGTAAGGCTCAATTTGTCCCAAAATCCAAGGCTAATACCCCCTCAAACAAAACAGTTCAATCATGCTCGGGGGAAATGTCTTTTACCCATAAAATTAAGCCTAATACCAAATAAAAAGGGCTTGGATATGACAAGACCAAAAAGGTCAGAAATCAAAGGCTAATACCCATTGAAATGGGGCTAGTCGAATCAGGAACAATATATCCCAAAATCCAAGGCTAATACCCCCTCAAACAATCCAGTTCAATCATGTTCCGGAGAAAAGTCTTTTACCAATAAAATTTAAGCCGAATACCAACTAAAAAGGGCTTGGATATGACAAGACCAAAAAGGTCAGAAATCGAAGGCTAATACCCATTAAAATGGGGCTAGTCGAGCCAGACTTCATATGTCCAAAAATCCAAGGCTAATACCCCTAAAACAAGCCAGTTCAATCATGCTCGGGGGAAAAGTCTTTTACCCATAATATTTAAGCCTAATACCAACTAAAAAAGGCTTGGATATGACAAGACCAAAAATGTTAGAAATCTATGGCTAATACCCAATGAAATGGGGCTAGTCAAGTAAGGCTCAATTTGTTCCAAAATCCAAGGCTAATACCCCCTCAAACAAGACAGTTCAATCATGCTCGGGGGAAATGTCTTTTACCCATAAAATTAAGCCTAATACCAAATAAAAAGGGCTTGGATATGACAAGACCAAAAAGGTCAGAAATCAAAGGCTAATACCCATTGAAATGGGGCTAGTCGAATCAGGATCAATATATCCCAAAATCCAAGGCTAATACCCCCTCAAACAATCCAGTTCAATCATGCTCCGGAGAAAAGTCTTTTACCAATAAAATTTAAGCCTAATACCAACTAAAAAGGGCTTGGATATGACAAGACCAAAAAGGTCAGAAATCGAAGGCTAATACCCATTGAAATGGGGCTAGTCGAGTCAGGATTAATATGTCCTAAAATCCAAGGCTAATACCCCCTCAAACAAAACAGTTCAATTATGATCGAAGAAAAAGTCTTTTACCTATAAAATTTAAGCCTAATACCAACTAAAAAGGGCCTAGATATGACTAGACCAAAAATGTTAGAAATCGAAGGCTAATACCCATTGAAATGGAGCTAGTCGAGTCAGGCACAATTTGTCCCAAAATCCAAGTCTAATACCCCCTCAAACAAGCCAGTTCAATCATGTTCGGGGAAAGTCTTTTACCCATAAAATTTAAGTCTAATACCAAAAAAAAAGGGCTTGGATATGATAAGACCAAAAAGGTCAGAAATCGAAGGCTAATACCCATTGAAATGGGGCTAGTCGAGTCAGGATCAATATATCCCAAAATCCAAGGCTAATACCCCCTCAAACAAGCCAATTCAATCATGCTCCGGAGAAAAGTCTTTTACCCATAAAATTTAAGCCTAATACCAACTAAAAAGGGCTTGGATATGACAAGACCAAAAAGGTCAAAAATCGAAGGCTAATACCCATTGAAATGGGGCTAGTCGTGTTAGGATCACTATATCCCAAAATCCAAGGCTAACACCCCCTCAAACAAGTCAGTTCAATCATGCTCGGGGAAAAGCCTTTTCCCCATAAAATTTAAGTCTAATACCAACTAAAAAGGGCTTGGATATGACAAGACCAAAAATGTCAGAAATCAAAGGCTAATACCCATTGAAATGAAGCTAGTCGAGTCAGGCTCAATTTGTCCCAAAATCCAAGGCTAATACCCCCTCAAAAAAGCCAGTTCAATCATGCTCGGGGGAAAAGCCTTTTCCCCATAAAATTTAAGTCTAATACCAAATAAAAAGGGCTTGGATATGACAAGACCAAAAAGGTCAGAAATCAAAAGCTAATACCCATTGAAATGGGGCTAGTTGAGTCAGGATCACTATATCCCAAATTCCAAGGCTAACACCCCCTCAAACAAGCCAGTTCAATCATGCTCGGGAGAAAAGTCTTTTACCCATAAAATTTAAGCCTAATAGCAACCAAAATGGGATTGGATATGACAAGACCAAAAAGGTCAGAAATCGAAGGCTAATACCCATTCAAATGGGGCTAGTCGAGTCAGGATCACTATATCCCAAAATCCAAGGCTAACACCCCCTCAAACAAGCCAGTTCAATCATGCTCGTGGGAAAAGCCTTTTCCCCATAAAATTTAAGTCTAATACCAACTAAAAAGGGTTTGGATATGACAAGACCAAAAATGTCAGAAATCAAAGGCTAATACCCATTGAAATGAGGCTAGTCGAGTCACTCTCAATTTGTCCCAAAATCCAAGGTTAATACCCCCTCAAAAAAGCCAGTTCAATCATGCTCGGGGGAAAAGCCTTTTACCCATAAAATTTAAACTTAATACCAACTATAAGGGTTTGGATATGACAAGACGAGAATGGTCAGAAATCGAAGGCTAATAGCCATTGAAATGGGGCTAGTCAAGTAAGGATCAATATGTCCCAAATCAAGGCTAACACCCCCTCAACCAACCCAGTTCAATCATGATCGGGGGAAAGTCTTTTACCCATAAAATTTAAGCCTAATACCAACGAAAAAAGCCTTGGATATGACAAGACTAGAAAGGTTAGAAATCGAAGGCTAATACTCATTGAAATAGGGCTAGTCGAGTCAGACTCAATTTGTCTCAAAATCCAAGGCTAATAACCCCCTCAAACAAGCCAGTTCAATCATGCTCGGGAGAAAAGTCTTTTACCCATAAAATTTAAGACTAATACCAACTAAAAAGGGCTTGGATATGACAAGACCAAAAAGGTCAAAAATCGAAGGCTAATACCCATTGAAATGGGGCTAGTCGAGTCTGGCTCAATTTGTCCCAAAATCCAAGGCTAATACCCCCTCAAAAAAGCCAGTTCAATCATGCTCGAGGGAAAAGCCTTTTACCCATAAAATTTAAGCCTAATACAACTATAAGGGGCTTGGATATGACAAGACGAGAATGGTCAGAAATCGAACGCTAATACCCATTCAAATGGGGCTAGTCGAGTCTGGCTCAATTTGTCCCAAAATCCAAGGCTAATACCCCCTCAAAAAAGCCAGTTCAATCATGCTCGGGGGAAAAGCCTTTTACCCATAAAATTTAAGCCTAATACAACTATAAGGGGCTTGGATATGACAAGACGAGAATGGTCAGAAATCGAACGCTAATACCCATTCAAATGGGGCTAGTCGAGTCAGGCTCAATATGTCCCAAAATCCAAGGCTAATACCCCCTCAAACAAGATAGTTCAATCATGCTCGGGGGAAAGTCTATTACCCATAAAATTTAAGTCTAATACCACATAAAAAGGGCTTGGATATGACAACACCAAAAAGGTCAGAAATCAAAGTCTAATACCCATTGAAATGGGGCTAGTCAAGTCAGGATCACTATATCTCAAAATCCAAGGCTAACACCCCCTCAAACAAGGCAGTTCAATCATGCTCGTGGGAAAAGCCTTTTCCCCATAAAATTTAAGTCTAATACCCACTAAAAAGGGCTTGGATATGACAAGACCAAAAATGTCAGAAATCGAAAGCTAATACCCATTGAAATGAGGCTAGTCGAGCCAGGATCAATATGTCCAAAAATCCAAGGCTAATAACCCCCTCAAACAAGCCAGTTCAATCATGAATGGGGGAAAGTCTTTTACCCATAAAATTTAAGCCTAATACCAACGAAAAAAGCCTTGGATATGACAAGACTAGAAAGGTCAGAAATTTAAGGCTAATACCCATTGAAATGGGGCTAGTCGAATCAGGATCACTATATCCCAAATTCCAAGGCTAACACACCCTCAAACAAGCCAGTTTATTCATGCTCGGGGGAAAAGTCTTTTACCTATAAAATTTAAGCCTAATACCAACTATAAGGGGCTTGGATATGACAAGACGAGAATGGTCAGAAATCGAAGGCTAATACCCATTGACATGGGGCTGGTCAAGTAAGGATCAATATGTCCTAAATCAAGGCTAATACCCCTAAAACAAGCCAGTTGAATCATGATCGGGGGAAAGTCTTTTACCCATAAAATTTAAGCCTAATACCAACTAAAAAGGTCCTAGATATGACAAGACCAAAAATGTTAGAAATCGAAGGCTAATACCCATTGAAATGGAGCTAGTCGAGTCAGGCTCAATTTATCCCAAAATCCAAGGCTAATAACCCCCTCAAACAAGCCAGTTCAATCATGCTCGGGAGAAAAGTCTTTTACCCATAAAATTTAAGCCTAATAGCAACCAAAAAGGGCTTGGATATGACAAGACCAAAAAAGTCAGAAATCGAAGGCTAATACCCATTGAAATGGGGCTAGTCGACTCAGGATCAATTTGTCCCAAAATCCAAGGCTAATACCCCTAAAACAAGCCAGTTCAGTCATGCTCGGGGGAAAAGTCTTTTACCCATAAAATTTAAGCCTAATACCAACTATAAGGGGCTTGGATATGACAAGACGAGAATGGTCAGAAATCGAAGGCTAATACCCATTGAAATGAGGCTAGTCAAGTAAGGATCAATATGTCCCAAATCAAGGCTAACACCCCCTCAACCAACCCAGTTCAATCATGATCGGGGGAAAGTCTTTTACCCATAAAATTTAAACCTAATACCAATGAAAAAAGCCTTTGATATGACAAGACTAGAAAGGTCAGAAATCGAAGGCTAATACCCATTGAAATGAGGCTAGTCGAGTCAGGCTCAATTTGTCTCAAAATCCAAGGCTAATAACCCCCTCAAACAAGCCAGTTCAATCATGCTCGGGAGAAAAGCCTTTTCCCCATAAAATTTAAGTCTAATACCAACTAAAAAAGGCTTGGATATGACAAGACCAAAAATGTTAGAAATCTAAGGCTAATACCCAATGAAATGGGGCTAGTCAAGTAAGGCTCAATTTATCCCTAAATCTAAGGCTAATACCCCCTCAAACATTACAGTTCAATCATGCTCGGGGGAAATGTCTTTTACCCATAAAAATAAGCCTAATACCAAATAAAAAGGGCTTGGATATGACAAGACCAAAAAGGTCAGAAATCAAAGGCTAATACCCATTGAAATGGGGCTAGTCGAATCAGGATCAATATATCCCAAAATCCAAGGCTAATACCCCCTCAAACAATCCAGTTCAATCATGCTCCGGAGAAAAGTCTTTTACCAATAAAATTTAAGCCTAATACCAACTAAAAAGGGCTTGGATATGACAAGATCAAAAAGGTCAGAAATCGAAGGCTAATACCCATTGAAATGGGGCTAGTCGAGTCAGGATTAATATGTCCCAAAATCCAAGACTAATACCCCCTCAAACAAAACAGTTCAATCATGCTCGAAGAAAAAGTCTTTTACATATAAAATTTAAGCCTAATACCAACTAACAAGGGCCTAGATATGACTAGACCAAAAATGTTAGAAATCGAAGGCTAATACCCGTTGAAATGGAGCTAGTCGAGTCACGCTCAATTTGTCCCAAAATCCAAGTCTAATACCCCCTTAAACAAGCGAGTTCAATCATGCTCGGGGGAAAGTCTTTTACCCATAAAATTTAAGTCTAATACCAAATAAAAAGGGCTTGGATATGACAAGACCAAAAAGGTCAGAAATCAAAAGCTAATACCCATTGAAATGGGGCTAGTTGAGTCAGGATCACTATATCCCAATTCCAAGGCTAACACTCCCTCAAACAAGCCAGTTCAATCATGCTCGGGAGAAAAGTCTTTTACCCATAAAATTTAAGCCTAATAGCAACCAAAATGGGCTTGGATATGACAAGACCAAAAAGGTCAGAAATCGAAGGCTAATACCCATTGAAATGGGGCTAGTCGAGTCAGGATCAATATGTCCAAAAATCCAAGGCTAATACCCCCTCAAACAAGATAGTTCAATCATGCTCGGGGGAAAGTCTTTTACCCATAAAATTTAAGTCTAATACCACATAAAAAGGGCTTGGATATGACAAGACCAAAAAGGTCAGAAATCAAAGTCTAATACCCAGTGAAATGGGGCTAGTCGAGTCAGGATCACTATATCTCAAAATCCAAGGCTAACACCCCCTCAAACAAGGCAGTTCAATCATGCTCGTGGGAAAAGCCTTTTCCCCATAAAATTTAAGTCTAATACCAACTAAAAAGGGCTTGGATATGACAAGACCAAAAATGTCAGAAATCGAAGGCTAATACCCATTGAAATGAGGCTAGTCGAGTCACGCACAATTTGTCCCAAAATCCAAGGGTAATACCCCCTCAAAAAAGCCAGTTCAATAATGCTCGGGGGAAACGCCTTTTACCCATAAAATTTAAGCTTAATACCAACTATAAGGGGCTTGGATATGACAAGACGAGAATGGTAAGAAATCGAAGGCTAATACCCATTGAAATGGGGCTAGTCAAGTAAGGATCAATATGTCCCAAATCAAGGTAACACCCCCTCAACCAACCCAGTTCAATCATGATCGGGGGAAAGTCTTTTACCCATAAAATTTAAGCCTAATACCAACGAGAAAAGCCTAGGATATGACAAGACTAGAAAGGTCAGAAATCGATGGCTAATACCCATTGAAATGGGGCTAGTCGAGTCAGGCTCAATTTGTCTCAAAATCAAAGGCTAATACCCATTGAAATGGGGCTAGTCGAATCAGGATCAATATATCCCAAAATCCAAGGCTAATACCCCCTCAAACAAGCCAGTTCAATCATGCTCCGGAGAAAAGTCTTTTACCAATAAAATTTAAGCCTAATACCAACTAAAAAGGGCTTGGATATGACAAGACCAAAAAGGTCAGAAATCGAAGTGTAATACCCATTGAAATGGGGCTAGTCGAATCAGGATCAATATATCCCAAAATCCAAGGCTAATACCCCCTCAAACAAGCCAGTTCAATCATGCTCCGGAGAAAAGTCTTTTACCAATAAAATTAAGCCTAATACCAACTAAAAAGGGCCTAGATATGACAAGACCAAAAATGTTAGAAATCGAAGGCTAATACCCATTGAAATGGAGCTAGTCGAGTCAGGCTCAATTTATCCCAAAATCCAAGGCTAATACCCCCTCAAACAAGCCAGTTCAATCATGCTCGGGAGAAAAGTCTTTTACCCATAAAATTTAAGCCTAATAGCAACCAAAAAGGGTTTGGATATGACAAGACCAAAAAAGTCAGAAATCGAAGGTAATACCCATTGAAATGGGGCTAGTCGACTCAGGATCAATTTGTCCCAGAATCCAAGGCTAATACCCCTAAAACAAGCCAGTTCAGTCATGCTCGGGGGAAAAGTCTTTTACCCATAAAATTTAAGCCTAATACCAACTATAAGGGGCTTGGATATGACAAGACGAGAATGGTCAGAAATCGAAGGCTAATACCCATTAAAATGGGGCTAGTCGAGCCAGACTCCATATGTCCAAAAATCCAAGGCTAATACCCCTAAAACAAGCCAGTTCAATCATGCTCGGGGGAAAAGTCTTTTACCCATAAAATTTAAGCCTAATACCAACTAAAAAAGGCTTGGATATGACAAGACCAAAAAGGTCAGAAATCAAAGGCAAATACCCATTGAAATGGGGCTAGTCGAATCAGGATCAATATATCCCAAAATCCAAGGCTAATACCCCCTCAAACAAGCCAGTTCACTCATGCTCCGGAGAAAAGTTTTTTACCAATAAAATTTAAGCCTAATACCAACTAAAAAGGGCTTGGATATGACAAGACCAAAAAGGTCAGAAATCGAAGGGTAATACCCATTGAAATGGGGCTAGTCGAATCAGGATCAATATATCCCAAAATCCAAGGCTAATACCCCCTCAAACAAGCCAGTTCAATCATGCTCCGGAGAAAAGTCTTTTACCAATAAAATTAAGCCTAATACCAACTAAAAAGGGCCTAGATATGACAAGACCAAAAATGTTAGAAATCGAAGGCTAATACCCATTGAAATGGAGCTAGTCGAGCCAGGCTCAATTTATCCCAAAATCCAAGGCTAATACCCCCTCAAACAAGCCAGTTCAATCATGCTCGGGAGAAAAGTCTTTTACCCATAAAATTTAAGCCTAATAGACAACCAAAAAGGGTTTGGATATGACAAGACCAAAAAAGTCAGAAATCAAAGGCTAATACCTATTGAAATGGGGCTAGTCGACTCAGGATCATTTTGTCCCAAAATCAAAGGCAAATACCCCTAAAACAAGCCAGTTCAGTCATGCTCGGGGGAAAAGTCTTTTACCCATAAAATTTAAGCCTAATACCAACTATAAGGGGCTTGGATATGACAAGACGAGAATGGTCAGAAATCGAAGGCTAATACCCATTGAAATGAGGCTAGTCAAGTAAGGATCAATATGTCCCAAATCAAGGCTAACACCCCCTCAACCAACCCAGTTCAATCATGATTGGGGGAAAGTCTTTTACCCATAAAATTTAAGCCTAATACCAACGAAAAAAGCCTTTGATATGACAAGACTAGAAAGGTCAGAAATCGAAGGCTAATACCCATTGAAATGAGGCTAGTCGAGTCAGGCTCAATTTGTCTCAAAATCCAAGGCTAATAACCCCCTCAAACAAGCCAGTTCAATCATTCTCGGGTGAAAAGCCTTTTCCCCATAAAATTTAAGTCTAATACCAACTAAAAAAGGCTTGGATATGACAAGACCAAAAATGTTAGAAATCTAAGGCTAATACCCAATGAAATGGGGCTAGTCAAGTAAGGCTCAATTTGTCCTAAAATCCAAGCCTAATACCCCTTCAAACAAGACAGTTCAATCATGCTCGGGGGAAATGTCTTTTCCCGTAAAATTAAGACTAATACCAAATAAAAAGGGCTTGGATATGACAAGACCAAAAAGGTCAGAAATCAAAGGCTAATACCCATTGAAATGGGGCTAGTCGAATCAGGATCAATATATCCCAAAATCCAAGGCTAATACCCCCTCAAACAAGCCAGTTCAATCATGCTCCGGAGAAAAGTCTTTTACCCATAAAATTTAAGCCTAATACCAACTAACAAGGGCTTGGATATGACAAGACCAAAAAGGTCAGAAATCGAAGGCTAATACCCATTGAAATGAGGCTAGTCAAGTAAGGATCACTATATCCTAATATCCAAGGCTAACACCCCCTCAAACAAGTCAGTTCAATCATGCTCGTGGGAAAAGCCTTTTCCCCATAAAAATTAAGTCTAATACCAACTAAAAAGGGCTTGGATATGACAAGACCAAAAATGTCAGAAATCAAAGGCTAATAGCCATTGAAATTACGCTAGTCGAGTCAGGCTCAATTTGTCCCAAAATCCAAGCCTAATACCCCCTCAAAAAAGCCAGTTCAATCATGCTCGGGGGAAAAGCCTTTTACCCATAAAATTTAAGTCTAATACCAACTACAAAGGGCTTGGATATGACAAGACCAAAAAGGTCAGAAATCGAAGGCTAATACCCATTGAAATGGGGCTAGTCGAGTCAGGATCAAAATGTCAAAAAATCCAAGGCTAATACCCCCTCAAACATGACAGTTCAATCATGCTCGGGGGAAAGTCTTTTACCCATAAAATTTAAGCCTAATACCAATTAAAAAGGGCTTGGATATGACAAGACCAAAAAGGTCAGAAATTAAAGTCTAATACCCATTGAAATGGGGCTAGTCGAGTCAGGATCACTATATCCCAAATTCCAAGGCTAACACCCCCTCAAACAAGACTGTTCAATCATGCCCGGGAGAAAAGTCTTTTACCCATAAAATTTAAGCCTAATAGCAACCAAAAAGGGCTTGGATATGACAAGACCAAAAAGGTCAGAAATGGAAGGCTAATACCCATTGAAATGGGGCTAGTCGAGTCAGGATCAATATGTCCAAAAATCCAAGGCTAATACCCCCTCAACCAAGATAGTTCAATCATGCTCGGGGGAAAGTCTTTTACCCATAAAATTTAAGTCTAATACCAAATAAAAAGGGCTTGGATATGACAAGACCAAAAAGGTCAGAAATCAAAGTCTAATACCCATTGAAATGGGGCTAGTCGAGTCAGGATCACTATATCCCAAAATCCAAGGCTAATACCCCCTCAAACAAGCTAGTTCAATCATGCTCCGGAGAAAAGTCTTTTACCCATAAAATTTAAGCCTAATACCAACTAAAAAGGGCTTGGATATAACAAGACCACAAAGGTCAGAAATCAAAGTCTAATACCCATTGAAATGGGGCTAGTCGAGTCAGGATCACTATATCCCAAAATCCAAGGCTAATACCCCCTCAAAAAGCCAGTTCAATCATGCTCGGGGGAAAAGCCTTTTACCCATAAAATTTAAGTCTAATACCAACTACAAAGGGCTTGGATATGACAAGACCAAAAAGGTCAGAAATCGAAGGCTAATACCCATTGAAATGGGGCTAGTCGAGTCAGGATAAAAATGTCCAAAAATCCAAGGCTAATACCCCCTCAAACAAGACAGTTCAATCATGCTCGGGGGAAAGTCTTTTACCCATAAAATTTAAGTCTAATACCAAATAAAAAGGGCTTGGATATGACAAGACCAAAAAGGTCAGAAATCAAAGTCTAATACCCATTGAAATGGGGCTAGTCGAGTCAGGATCACTATATCCCAAAATCCAAGGCTAACACCCCCTCAACCAACCCAGTTCAATCATGCTCGGGGGAAAGTCTTTTACCCATAAAATTTAACCCTAATACCAAAGAAAAAGGCCTTTGATATGACAAGACCAAAAAGGTCAGAAATCGAAGGCTAATACCCACTTAAATGGGCCTAGTCGAGCCAGACTCCATATGTCCAAAAATCCAAGCCTAATACCCCTAAAACAAGCCAGTTCAATCATAGTCGGGGGAAAAGTCTTTTACCCGTAAAATTTAAGCCTAATACCAACTAAAAAGGGCTTGGATATGACAAGACAAGAAAGGTCAGAAATCGAAGGCTAATACCCATTGAAATGGGGCTAGTCGAGTCAGGATAAAAATGTCCAAAAATCCAAGGCTAATACCCCCTCAAACAAGACAGTTCAATCATGCTCGGGGGAAAGTCTTTTACCCATAAAATTTAAGTCTAATACCAAATAAAAAGGGCTTGGATATGACAAGACCAAAAAGGTCAGAAATCAAAGTCTAATACCCATTGAAATGGGGCTAGTCGAGTCAGGATCACTATATCCCAAAATCCAAGGCTAACACCCCCTCAACCAACCCAGTTCAATCATGCTCGGGGGAAAGTCTTTTACCCATAAAATTTAACCCTAATACCAAAGAAAAAGGCCTTTGATATGACAAGACCAAAAAGGTCAGAAATCGAAGGCTAATACCCACTTAAATGGGCCTAGTCGAGCCAGACTCCATATGTCCAAAAATCCAAGCCTAATACCCCTAAAACAAGCCAGTTCAATCATAGTCGGGGGAAAAGTCTTTTACCCATAAAATTTAAGCCTAATACCAACTAAAAAGGGATTGGATATGACAAGACAAGAAAGGTCAGAAATCGAACGTTAATATCCATTGAATTGGGGCTAGTCGAGTCAGGATCACTATATCCTAAAATCCAAGGCTAACACCCCCTCAAACAAGTCAGTTCAATCATGCTCGTGGGAAATGTCTTTTACCCATAAAATTAAGCCTAATACCAAATAAAAAGGGCTTGGATATGACAAGACCAAAAAGGTCAGAAATCAAAGGCTAATACCCATTGAAATGGGGCTAGTCGAGTCAGGATCACTATATCCCAAAATCCAAGGCTAACACCCCCTCAAACAAGTCAGTTCAATCATGCTCGTGGGAAAAACCCTTTTACCCATAAAATTTAAGTCTAATACCAACTACAAAGGGCTTGGATATGACAAGACCAAAAAGGTCAGAAATCGAAGGCTAATACCCATTGAAATGGGGCTAGTCGAGTCAGGATCACTATATCCCAAAATCCAAGGCTAATACCCCCTCAAACAAGCTAGTTCAATCATGCTCCGGAGAAAAGTCTTTTACCCATAAAAATTAAGCCTAATACCAACTAAAAAGGGCTTGGATATGACAAGACCACAAAGGTCAGAAATCAAAGTCTAATACCCATTGAAATGGGGCTAGTCGAGTCAGGATCACTATATCCCAAAATCCAAGGCTAACACCCCCTCAAACAAGGCAGTTCAATCATGCTCGTGGGAAAAGCCTTTTCCCCATAAAATTTAAGTCTAATACCAACTAAAAAGGGCTTGGATATGACAAGACCAAAAATGTCAGAAATCAAAGGCTAACACCCATTGAAATGAGGCTAGTCGAGTCAGGCTCAATTTATCCCAAAATCCAAGGCTAATACCCCCTCAAAAAAGCCAGTTTAATCATGCTCGGGGGAAAAGCCTTTTACCCATAAAATTTAAGTCTAATACCAACTACAAAGGGCTTGGATATGAAAAGACCAAAAAGGTCAGAAATCGAAGGCTAATACCCATTGAAATGGGGCTAGTCGAGTCAGGATAAAAATGTCCAAAAATCCAAGGCTAATACCCCCTCAAACAAGACAGTTCAATCATGCTCGGGGGAAAGTCTTTTACCCATAAAATTTAAGTCTAATACCAATTAAAAAGGGCTTGGATATGACAAGACCAAAAAGCTCAGAAATCAAAGTCTAATACCCATTGAAATGGGGCTAGTCGAGTCAGGATCACTATATCCCAAAATCCAAGGCTAACACTCCCTCAAACAAGCCAGTTCAATCATGCTCGTGGGAAAAGCCTTTCCCCATAAAATTTAAGCCTAATACCAACGAAAAAGGCCTCAGATATGACAAGACAAAACTGTCAGAAATCAAAGGCTAATACCCATTGAAATGAGGCTAGTCGAGTCACGCTCAATTTGTCCCAAAATCCAAGGCTAATAACCCCTCAAAAAAGCCAGTTCAATCATGCTCGGGGGAAAAGTCTTTTACCCATAAAATTTAAGCCTAATACCAACTAAAAAGGGCCTAGATATGACAAGACCAAAAATGTTAGAAATCGAAGGCTAATACCCATTGAAATGGAGCTAGTCGAGTCAGGCTCAATTTGTCCCAAAATCCAAGTCTAATACCCCCTCAAACAAGCCAGTTCAATCATGCTCAGGGGAAAGTCTTTTACCCATAAATTTTTAAGTCTAATACAAAATAAAAAGGGCTTGGATATGACAAGACCAAAAAGGTCAGAAATCAAAGTCTAATACCCATTGAAATGGGGCTAGTCGAGTCAGGATCACTATATCCCAAAATCCAAGGCTAACACCCCCTCAAACAAGCCAGTTCAATCATGCTCGGGAGAAACTTCTTTTACCCATAAAATTTAAGCCTAATAGCAACCAAAAAGGGTTTGGATATGACAAGACCAAAAAGGTCAGAAATCGAAGGCTAATACCCATTGAAATGGGGCTAGTCGAGTCAGGATCAATTTGTCCCAAAATCCAAGGCTAATACCCCTAAAACAACCTAGTTCAGTCATGCTTGGGGGAAAAGTCTTTTACCCATAAAATTTAAGCCTAATACCAACTATAAAGGGCTTGGATATCACAAGACGAGAATGGTCAGAAATCAAAGGCTAATACCCATTGAAATGGGGCTAGTCAAGTAAGGATCAATATGTCCCAAATCAAGGCTAACACCCCCTCAACCAACCTATTTCAATCATGATCGGGGGAACGTCTTTTACCCATAAAATTTAAGCCTAATACCAACGAAAAAAGCATTTCATATAACAAAACTAGAAAGGTAAGAAATCGAAGGCTAATACCCATTGAAATGGGGCTAGTCGAGTCAGGCTCAATGTGTCTCAAAATCCAAGGCTAATAACCCCCTCAAACAAGCCAGTTCAATCATGCTCGGGAGAAAAGTCTTTTACCCATAAAATTTAAGCCTAATACCAACTAAAAAGGTCTTGGATATGACAAGACCAAAAAGGTCAGAAATCGAAGGCTAATACCCATTGAAATGGGGCTAGTTAAGTAAGGATCAATATGTCCCAAATCAAGGCTAACACCCCCTCAACCAACCCAGTTCAATCATGCTCGGGGGAAAGTCTTTTACCCATAAAATTTAAGCCTAATACCAAAGAAAAAGGCCTTTGATATGACAAGACCAAAAAGGTCAGAAATCGAAGGCTAATACCCACTTAAATGGGCCTAGTCGAGCCAGACTCCATATGTCCAAAAATCCAAGCCTAATACCCCTAAAACAAGCCAGTTCAATCATGGTCGGGGGAAAAGTCTTTTACCCATAAAATTTAAGCCTAATACCAACTAAAAAGGGATTGGATATGACAAGACAAGAAAGGTCAGAAATCGAACGTTAATATCCATTGAATTGGGGCTAGTCGAGTCAGGATCACTATATCCTAAAATCCAAGGCTAACACCCCCTCAAACAAGTCAGTTCAATCATGCTCGTGGGAAATGTCTTTTACCCATAAAATTAAGCCTAATACCAAATAAAAAGGGCTTGGATATGACAAGACCAAAAAGGTCAGAAATCAAAGGCTAATACCCATTGAAATGGGGCTAGTCGAGTCAGGATCACTATATCCCAAAATCCAAGGCTAACACCACCTCAAACAAGTCAGTTCAATCATGCTCTTGGGAAAAGCCTTTTCCCCATAAAATTTAAGTCTAATACCAACTAAAAAGGGCTTGGATATGACAAGACCAAATATGTCAGAAATCAAAGGCTAATACCCATTGAAATGAAGCTAGTCGAGTCAGGCTCAATTTGTCCCAAAATCCAAGGCTAATACCCCTTAAAAAAAGCCATTTCAATCATGCTCGGGGGAAAAGCCTTTTACCCATAAAATTTAAGTCTAATACCAACTACAAAGGGCTTGGATATGACAAGACCAAAAAGGTCAGAAATCGAAGGCTAATACCCAATGAAATGGGGCTAGTCGAGTCAGGATCAAAATGTCCAAAAATCCAAGGCTAATACCCCCTCAAACAAGACAGTTCAATCATGCTCGGGGGAAAGTCTTTTACCCATAAAATTTAAGTCTAATACCAATTAAAAAGGGCTTGGATATGACAAGACCAAAAAGCTCAGAAATCAAAGTCTAATACCCATTGAAATGGGGCTAGTCGAGTCAGGATCACTATATCCCAAAATCCAAGGCTAACACTCCCTCAAACAAGCCAGTTCAATCATGCTCGTGGGAAAATCCTTTCCCCATAAAATTTAAGCCTAATACCAACGAAAAAGGCCTCAGATATGACAAGACAAAAATGTCAGAAATCAAAGGCTAATACCCATTGAAATGAGGCTAGTCGAGTCACGCTCAATTTGTCCCAAAATCCAAGGCTAATAACCCCTCAAAAAAACCAGTTCAATCATGCTAGGGAGAAAAGTCTTTTACCCATAAAATTTAAGCCTAATACCAACTAAAAAGGGCCTAGATATGACAAGACCAAAAATGTTAGAAATCGAAGGCTAATACCCATTGAAATGGAGCTAGTCGAGTCAGGCTCAATTTGTCCCAAAATCCAAGTCTAATACCCCCTCAAACAAGCCAGTTCAATCATGCTCAGGGGAAAGTCTTTTACCCATAAATTTTTAAGTCTAATACCAAATAAAAAGGGCTTGGATATGACAAGACCAAAAAGGTCAGAAATCAAAGTCTAATACCCATTGAAATGGGGCTAGTCGAGTCAGGATCACTATATCCCAAAATCCAAGCCTAACACCCCCTCAAACAAGCCAGTTCAATCATGCTCGGGAGAAACTTGTTTTACCCATAAAATTTAAGCCTAATAGCAACCAAAAAGGGCTTGGATATGACAAGACCAAAAAGGTCAGAAATCGAAGGCTAATACCCATTGAAATGGGGCTAGTCGAGTCAGGATCAATTTGTCCCAAAATCCAAGGCTAATACCCCTAAAACAACCTAGTTCAGTCATGCTCGGGGGAAAAGTCTTTTACCCATAAAATTTAAGCCTAATACCAACTATAAAGGGCTTGGATATCACAAGACGAGAATGGTCAGAAATCGAAGGCTAATACCCATTGAAATGGGGCTAGTCAAGTAAGGATCAATATGTCCCAAATCAAGGCTAACACCCCCTCAACCAACCTATTTCAATCATGATCGGGGGAAAGTCTTTTACCCATAAAATTTAAGCCTAATACCAACGAAAAAAGCATTTCATATAACAAAACTAGAAAGGTAAGAAATCGAAGGCTAATACCCATTGAAATGGGGCTAGTCGAGTCAGGCTCAATGTGTCTCAAAATCCAAGGCTAATAACCCCCTCAAACAAGCCAGTTCAATCATGCTCGGGAGAAAAGTCTTTTACCCATAAAATTTAAGCCTAATAGCAACCAAAAAGGGCTTGGATATGACAAGACCAAAAAGGTCAGAAATCGAAGGCTAATACCCTTTCAAATGGGGCTAGTCGAGTCAGGCTCAACATGTCCCAAAATCCAAGGCTAATACCCCCTCAAACAAGCCAGTTCAATCATGCTCGTAGGAAAAGCCTTTTCCCCATAAAATTTAAGTCTAAAACCAACTAAAAAGATCTTGGATATGACAAGACCAAAAAGGTCAGAAATCGAAGGCTAATACCCATTGAAATGGGGCTAGTTAAGTAAGGATCAATATGTCCCAAATCAAGGCTAACACCCCCTCAACCAACCCAGTTCAATCATGCTCGGGGGAAAGTCTTTTACCCATAAAATTTAAGCCTAATACCAAAGAAAAAGGCCTTTGATATGACAAGACCAAAAAGGTCAGAAATCGAAGGCTAATACCCACTTAAATGGGCCTAGTCGAGCCAGACTTCATATGTCCAAAAATCCAAGCCTAATACCCCTAAAACAAGCCAGTTCAATCATGGTCGGGGGAAAAGTCTTTTACCCATAAAATTTAAGCCTAATACCAACTAAAAAGGGCTTGGATATGACAAGACAAGAAAGGTCAGAAATCGAAAGTTAATACCCATTGAATTGGGGCTAGTCGAGTCAGGATCAATATATCCCAAAATCCAAGGCTAATACCCCGTTAAACAAGCCAGGTCAATCATGCTCGGGAGAAAAGCCTTTTCCCCATAAAATTTAAGTCTAATACCAACTAAAAAAGGCTTGGATATGACAAGACCAAAAATGTTAGAAATCTAAGGCTAATACCCAATGAAATGGGGCTAGTCAAGTAAGGCTCAATTTGTCCCAAAATCCAAGGCTAATACCCCCTCAAACAAGAGTTCAATCATGCTCGGGGGAAATGTCTTTTACCCATAAAATTAAGCCTAATACCAAATAAAAAGGGCTTGGATATGACAAGACCAAAAAGGTCAGAAATCAAAGGCTAATACCCATTGAAATGGGGCTAGTCGAATCAGGATCAATATATCCCAAAATCCAAGGCTAATACCCCCTCAAACAAGCCAGTTCAATCATGCTCCGGAGAAAAGTCTTTTACGCATAAAATTTAAGCCTAATACCAACTAAAAAGGGCTTGGATATGACAAGACCAAAAAGGTCAGAAATCGAAGGCTAATACCCATTGAAATGGGGCTAGTAGAGTTAGGATCAATATGTCCAAAAATCCAAGGCTAATACCCCATCAAACAAGACAGTTCAATCATGCTCGACGAAGAAGTCTTTTACCCATAAAATTTAAACCTAATACCAACTAAAAAGGGCCTAGATATGACAAGACCAAAGATGTTAGAAATCGAAGGCTAATACCCATTGAAATGGGGCTAGTCAAGTCAGGCTCAATTTGTCTTAAAATTCAACGCTAATAACCCCCTCAAACAAGGCAATTCAATCATGCTCGGGGGTAAAGCCTTTTACCCATAAAATTTTAAGTCTAATACCAAATAAAAAGGGCTTGGATATAACAAGACCAAAAAGGTCAGAAATCAAAGGCTAATACCCATTGAAATGGGCAAGTCGACTCAGGATCAATATATCCCAAAATCCAAGGCTAATACCCCCTCAAACAAGCCAGTTCAATCATGCTCGGGAGAAAAGTCTTTTACCCATAAAATTTAAGCCTAATACCAACTAAATAGGGCTTGGATATGACAAGTCCAAAAAGGTCAGAAATCAAAGGCTAATACCCATTGAAATGGGGCTAGTCGAGTCAGAATCAATATGTCCCAAAATCCAAGGCTAATACCCCCTCAAACAAGCCAGTTCAATCATGCTCCGGAGAAAAGACTTTTACCCATAAAATTTAAGCCTAATACCAACTAAAAAGGGCTTGGATATGACAAGACCAAAAAGGTCAGAAATCGAAGGCTAATACCCATTGAAATCAGGCTAGTCGAGTCAGGATCACTATATCCTAAAATCCAAGGCTAACACCCCCTCAAACAAGACAGTTCAATCATGCTCGAAGAAAAAGTCTTTTACCCATAAAATTTAAGCCTAATACCAAATAAAAAGGGCTTGGATATGACAAGACCAAAAAGGTCAGAAATCAAAGGCTAATACCCATTGAAATGGGGCTAGTCGAGTCAGGATCACTATATCCCAAAATCCAAGGCTAATACCCCCTCAAACAAGCCAGTTCAATCATGCTCCGGAGAAAAGACTTTTACCCATAAAATTTAAGCCTAATACCAACTAAAAAGGGCTTGGATATGACAAGACCAAAAATGTCAGAAATCGAAGGCTAATACCCATTGAAATCAGGCTAGTCGAGTCAGGATCACTATATCCTAAAATCCAAGGCTAACACCCCCTCAAACAAGACAGTTCAATCATGCTCGAAGAAAAACTCTTTTACCCATAAAATTTAAGCCTAATACCAACTAAAAGGGGCTTGGATATGACAAGATGAGAAATATCAGAAATCGAATACTAATACCCTTTGAAATGGGGCTAGTCGAGTCAGGATCACTATATCCCAAAATCCAAGGCTAATACCCCCTCAAACAAGCCAGTTCAATCATGCTCGGGAGAAAAGTCTTTTACCCATAAAATTTAAGCCTAATACCAAATAAAAAGGGCTTGGATATGACAAGACCAAAACGGTCAGAAATCAAAGGCTAATACCCATTGAAATGGGGCTAGTCAAATCAGGATCACTATATCCCAAAATTGAAGGCTAATACCCCCTCAAACAAGCCAGTTCAATCATGCTCGGGAGAAAAGTCTTTTACCCATAAAATTTAAGCCTAATACCAACCAAAAAGGGCTTGGATATGACAAGACCAAAAAGGTCAGAAATCAAAGGCTAATATCCATTTAAATGGGGTAGTCGAATCAAGATCAATTTGTCCCAAAATCCAAGGCTAATACCCCTAAAACAAGTCAGTTCAATCATGCACGGGGCAAAAGTCTTTTACCCATAAAATTTAAGACTAATACCAACTAAAAGGGGCTTGGATATGACAAGACGAGAATGGTCAGAAATCGAAGGCTAATACCCATTGAAATAGGGCTAGTCGAGTCAGACTCAATATGTCCCAAAATCCAAGGCTAATACTCCCTCAAACAAGCCAGATCAATCATGCTCGGGGGAAAGTCTTTTACCCATAAAATTTAATCCTAATACCAACGAAAAAGGCCTCAGATATGACAAGACCAAAAAGGTCAGAAATCGGAGGCTAATACCCATTGAAATGGGGCTAGTCGAATCGGGCTCAATTTGTCCTAAAATCCAAACCTAATAACCCCCTCAAACAAGCCAGATCAATCATGCTCGCAGGAAATTCTTTTACCTATAAAATGTAAGCCTAATACCAACGAAAAAGGCCTCAGATATGACAAGACCAAAAAGGTCAGAAATCGGAGGCTAATACCCATTGAAATGGGGCTAGTCGAGTCGGGCTCAATATGTCCCAAAATCCAAGGCTAATACTCCCTCAAACAAGCCATATCAATCATGCTCGCAGGAAATTCTTTTACCTATAAAATGTAAGCGTAATACCAACAAAAAAGGCCTCAGATATGACAAGACCAAAAAGGTCAGAAATCGGAGGCTAATAGCCATTGAAATGGGGCTAGTCGAGTCGGGTTCAATTTGTCCTAAAATCCAAAGCTAATAACCCCCTCAAACAAGGCAGTTCAAACATACTCAGGGGAAAATCCTTTTACCCATAAAATTTAAGCCTAATACCAACTAAAAGGGGCTTGGATATGACAAGACGAGAATGGTCAGAAATCGAAGTCTAATACCCTTTGAAATGGGGCTAGTCGAGTCAGGCTCAATATGTCCCAAAATCCAAGGCTAATACACCCTCAAACAAGCCAGATCAATCATGCTTCGGAGAAAAGTCTTTTACCCATAAAATTTAAGCCTAATACCAACTAAAAAGGGCTTGGATATGACAAGACCAAAAAGGTCAGAAATCGAAGGCTAATACCCATTGAAATGAGGCTAGTCGAGTCAGGATCACTATATCCTAAAATCCAAGGCTAACACCCCCTCAAACAAGACAGTTCAATCATGCTCGAAGAAAAAGTCTTTTACCCATAAAATTTACGCCTAATACCAAATAAAAAGGGCTTGGATATGACAAGACCAAAAAGGTCAGAAATCAAAAGCTAATACCCATTGAAATGGGGCTAGTCGAGTCAGGATCACTATATCCCAAAATCCAAGGCTAATGCCCCCTCAAACAAGCCAGTTCAATCATGTTCGGGGGAAAAGCCTTTTTCCCATAAAATTTAAGTCTAATACCAACTAAAAAGGGCTTGGATATGACAAGACGAGAATGGTCAGAAATCGAAGGCTAATACCCTTTGAAATGGGGCTAGTCGAGTCAGGCTCAATATGTCCCAAAATCCAAGGCTAATGCCCCCTCAAACAAGCCAGTTCAATCATGTTCGGGGGAAAAGCCTTTTTCCCATAAAATTTAAGTCTAATACCAACTAAAAAGGGCTTGGATATGACAAGACCAAAAATGTTAGAAATCTAAGGCTAATACCCATTGAAATGGGGCTAGTCGAGCCAGACTGCATATGTCCAAAAATCCAAGGCTAATACCCCAAAAACAAGCCAGTTCAATCGTGCTCGGGGGAAAAGTCTTTTACCCATAAAATTTAAGCCTAATACCAACTAAAAGGGGCTTGGATATGACAGTTCCAAAAAGGTCAGAAATCGAAGGCTAATACCCATTGAAATGGGGCTAGTCGAGTCAGAATCAATATGTCCCAAAATCCAAGGCTAATACCCCCTCAAACAAGCCAGTTCAATCATGCTCCGGAGAAAAGTCTTTTACCCATAAAATTTAAGCCTAATACCAACTAAAAAGGGCTTGGATATGACAAGACCAAAAAGGTCAGAAATCGAAGGCTAATACCCATTGAAATGAGGCTAGTCGAGTCAGGATCACTATATCCTAAAATCCAAGGCTAACACCCCCTCAAACAAGACAGTTCAATCATGCTCGAAGAAAAAGTCTTTTACCCATAAAATTTAAGCCTAATACCAAATAAAAAGGGCTTGGATATGACAAGACCAAAAAGGTCAGAAATCAAAAGCTAATACCCATTGAAATGGGGCTAGTCGAGTCAGGATCACTATATCCCAAAATCCAAGGCTAATACCCCCTCAAACAAGCCAGTTCAATCATGCTCGGGGGAAAAGTCTTTTACCCATAAAAATTAAGCCTAATACCAAATAAAAAGGGCTTGGATATGACAAGACCAAAACGGTCAGAAATCAAAGGCTAATACCCATTGAAATGGGGTTAGTGGAGTCAGGATCACTATTTCCCAAAATCGAAGGCTAATACCCCCTCAAACAAGCCAGTTCAATCATGCTCGGGAGAAAAGTCTTTTACCCATAAAATTTAAGCCTAATACCAACCAAAAAGGGCTTGGATATGACAAGACCAAAAAGTTCAGAAATCAAAGGCTAATATCCATTTAAATGGGGTAGTCGAATCAAGATCAATTTGTCCCAAAATCCAAGGCTAATACCCCTAAAACAAGCCAGTTCAATCATGCACGGGGCAAAAGTCTTTTACCCATAAAATTTAAGACTAATACCAAATAAAAGGGTCTTGGATATGACAAGACGAGAATGGTCAGAAATCGAAGGCTAATACCCATTGAAAAAGGGCTAGTCGAGTCAGGCTCAATATGTACCAAAATCCAAGGCTAATACTCCCTCAAACAAGCCAGATCAATCATGCTCGGGGGAAAGTCTTTTACCCATAAAATTTAAGCCTAATACCAATGAAAAAGGCCTCAGATATGACAAGACCAAAAAGGTCAGAAATCGGAGGCTAATACCCATTGAAATGGGGCTAGTCGAATCGGGCTCAATTTGTCCTAAAATCCAAGACTAATACCCCCCTCAAACAAGCCAGTTCAATCATGCTCGGGGTAAATGTCTTTTACACATAAAATTTAAGCCTAATACCAACTAAAAAGGGCTTGGATATGAAAAGACCAAAAAGGTGAGAAATCTAAGGCTAATACCCATTGAAATGGGGTTAGTCGAGTTAGGCTCAATATGTCCCAAAATCAATGGCTAATACCCTCTCAAACAAGCTAGTTCAATCATGCTCGGGGGAAAAGACTTTTACCCATAAAATTTAAGCCTAATACCAAATAAAAAGGGCTTGGATATGACAAGACCAAAAAGGTTAGAAATCAAAGGCTAATACCCATTGAAATGGGGCTAGTCAAGTAAGGATCAATATGTCCCAAATCAAGGCTAACACCCCCTCAACCAACCCAGTTTAATCATGCTCGGGGGAAAGTCTTTTACCCATAAAATTTAAGCCCAATACTAACTAAAAAGGGCTTGGATATGACAAGACCAAAAAGGTCAGAAATCGAAGGCTAATACCCATTGAAATGGGGCTAGTCGAGTCAGGCTCAATATGTCCCAAAATCCAAGGCTAATACCCCCTCAAACAAGCCAGTTCAATCATGCTCGGGGGAAAGTCTTTTACCCATAAAATTTAAGCCTAATACCAACTAAAAAGGGCTTGGATATGACAAGACTAGAAAGGTCTGAAATCGAAGGCTAATACCCATTGAAATAGGGCTAGTCGAGTCAGACTCAATATGTCCCAAAATCCAAGGCTAATACTCCCTCAAACAACCCAAATCAATCATGCTCGCGGGAAATTCTTTTACCTATAAAATGTAAGCCTAATACCAACGAAAAAGGCCTCAGATATGACAAGACCAAAAAGGTCAGAAATCGGAGGCTAATACCCATTGAAATGGGGCTAGTCGAGTCGGGCTCAATTTGTCCTAAAATCCAAAGCTAATAACCCCCTCAAACAAGGCAGTTCAATCATACTCGGGGGAAAATCCTTTTACCCATAAAATTTAAGCCTAATACCAACTAAAAGTGTCTTGGATATGACAAGACTAGAAAGGTCTGAAATCGAAGGCTAATACCCATTGATATAGGGCTAGTCGAGTCAGACTCAATATGTCCCAAAATCCAAGGCTAATACTCCCTCAAACAAGCCAGATCAATCATGCTCGGGGGAAATTCTTTTACCTATAAAATTTAAGCCTAATACCAACGAAAAAGGCCACAGATATGACAAGACCAAAAAGGTCAGAAATCGGAGGCTAATACCCATTGAAATGGGGCTAGACGAGTCAGGCTCAATTTGTCCTAAAATCCAAAGCTAATAACCCCCTCAAACAAGGCAGTTCAATCATACTCGGGGGAAAATCCTTTTACCCATAAAATTTAAGCCGAATACCAACTAAAAGGGGCTTGGATATGACAATACGAGAATGGTCAGAAATCGAAGGCTAATACCCTTTGAAATGGGGCTAGTCGAGTCAGGCTCAATATGTCCCAAAATCCAAGGCTAATACTCCCTCAAACAAGCCAGATCAATCATGCTCGGGGGAAATTCTTTTACCTATAAAATGTAAACCTAATACCAACGAAAAAGGCCTCAGATATGACAAGACCAAAAAGGTCAGAAATCGGAGGCTAATACCCATTGAAATGGGGCTAGTCGAGTCGGGCTCAATTTGTCCTAAAATCCAAAGCTAATAACCCCCTCAAACAAGGCAGTTCAATCATACTCGGGGGAAAATCCTTTTACCCATAAAATTGAAGCCTAATACCAACTAAAAGTGTCTTGGATATGACAATACTAGAAAGGTCTGAAATCGAAGGCTAATACCCATTGATATAGGGCTAGTCGAGTCAGACTCAATATGTCCCAAAATCCAAGGCTAATACTCCCTCAAACAAGCCAGATCAATCATGCTCGCGGGAAATTCTTTTACCTATAAAATGTAAGCCTAATACCAACGAAAAAGGCCTCAGATATGACAAGACCAAAAAGGTCAGAAATCGAAGGCTAATACCCAATGAAATGGGGCTACTCGAGTCGGGCTCAATTTGTCCTAAAATCCAAAGCTAATAACCCCCTCAAACAAGGCAGTTCAATCATACTCGGGGGAAAAGCCTTTTACCCATAAAATTTAAGCCTAATACCAACTAAAAGGGGCTTGGATATGACAAGACGAGAATGGTCAGAAATCGAAGGCTAATACCCTTTGAAATGGGGCTAGTCGAGCCATGCTCAATATGTCCCAAAATCCAAGGCTAACACCCCCTCAACCAACCCAGTTTAATCATGCTCGGGGGAAAGTCTTTTACCCATAAAATTTAAGCCCAATACTAACTAAAAAGGGCTTGGATATGACAAGACCAAAGAGGTCAGAAATCGAAGGCTAATACCCATTGAAATAGGGCTAGTCGAGTCAGACTCAATATGTCCCAAAATCCAAGGCTAATACTCCCTCAAACAAGCCAGATCAATCATGCTCGCGGGAAATTCTTTTACCTATAAAATGTAAGCCTAATACCAACGAAAAAGGTCTCAGATATGACAAGACCAAAAAGGTCAGAAATCGAAGGCTAATACCCATTGAAATGGGGCTACTCGAGTCGGGCTCAATTTGTCCTAAAATCCAAAGCTAATAACCCCCTCAAACAAGGCAGTTCAATCATACTCGGGGGAAAAGCCTTTTACCCATAAAATTTAAGCCTAATACCAACTAAAAGGGGCTTGGATATGACAAGACGAGAATGGTCAGAAATCGAAGGCTAATACCCTTTGAAATGGGGCTAGTCGAGCCATGCTCAATATGTCCCAAAATCCAAGGCTAACACCCCCTCAACCAACCCAGTTTAATCATGCTCGGGGGAAAGTCTTTTACCCATAAAATTTAAGCCCAGTACTAACTAAAAAGGGCTTGGATATGACAAGACCAAAGAGGTCAGAAATCGAAGGCTAATACCCATTGAAATAGGGCTAGTCGAGTCAGACTCAATATGTCCCAAAATCCAAGGCTAATACTCCCTCAAACAAGCCAAATCAATCATGCTCGCGGGAAATTCTTTTACCTATAAAATGTAAGCCTACTACCAACGAAAAAGGTCTCAGATATGACAAGACCAAAAAGGTCAGAAATCGAAGGCTAATACCCATTGAAATGGGGCTAGTCGAGTCAGGCTCAATATGTCCCAAAATCCAAGGCTAATACCCCCTCAAACAAGCCAGTTCAATCATGCTCGGGGGAAAGTCTTTTACCCATAAAATTTAAGCCTAATACCAATTAAAAAGGGCTTGGATATGACAAGACTAGAAAGGTCTTAAATCGAAGGCTAATACCCATTGAAATAGGGCTAGTCGAGTCAGACTCAATATGTCCCAAAATCCAAGGCTAATACTCCCTCAAACAAGCCAGATCAATCATGCTCGCGGGAAATTCTTTTACCTATAAAATGTAAGCCTAATACCAACGAAAAAGGCCTCAGATATGACAAGACCAAAAAGGTCAGAAATCGAAGGCTAATACCCATTGAAATGGGGCTACTCGAGTCGGGCTCAATTTGTCCTAAACTCCAAAGCTAATAACCCCCTCAAACAAGGCAGTTCAATCATACTCGGGGGAAAATCCTTTTACCCATAAAATTTAAGCCGAATACCAACTAAAAGGGGCTTGGATATGACAATACGAGAATGGTCAGAAATCGAAGGCTAATACCCTTTGAAATGGGGCTAGTCGAGTCAGGCTCAATATGTCCCAAAATCCAAGGCTAATACTCCCTCAAACAAGCCAGATCAATCATGCTCGGGGGAAATTCTTTTACCTATAAAATTTAATCCTAATACCAACGAAAAAGGCCACAGATATGACAAGACCAAAAAGGTCAGAAATCGGAGGCTAATACCCATTGAAATGGGGCTAGACGAGTCGGGCTCAATTTGTCCTAAAATCCAAAGCTAATAACCCCCTCAAACAAGGCAGTTCAATCATACTCGGGGGAAAAGCCTTTTACCGACAAAATTTAAGCCTAATACCAACTAAAAGGGGCTTGGATATGACAAGACGAGAATGGTCAGAAATCGAAGGCTAATACCCTTTGAAATGGGGCTAGTCGAGTCAGGCTCAATATGTCCCAAAATCCAAGGCTAATGCCCCCTAAAACAAGCCAGTTCAATCATGCTCGGGGGAAAAGCCTTTTTCCCATAAAATTTAAGTCTAATACCAACTAAAAAGGGCTTGGATATGACAAGACCAAAAATGTTAGAAATCGAAGGCTAATACCCATTGAAATGGGGCTAGTCGAGCCAGACTGCATATGTCCAAAAATCCAAGGCTAATACTCCCTCAAACAAGCCAGTTCAATCATGCTCGGGGGAAAGTCTTTTACCCATAAAATTTAAGCCTAATACCAACGAAAAAGGCATTAGATATGACAAGACCAAAAAGGTCAGAAATCGGAGGCTAATACCCATTGAATGGGGCTAGTCGAGTCAAGCTCAATTTGTTCTAAAATCCAACGCTAATAACCCCCTCAAACAAGCTAGTTTAATCATGCTCGGGGGAAAAGCCTTTTACCCATAAAATTTAAGCCTAATACCAAATAAAAAGGGCTTGGATATGACAAGACCAAAAATGTCAGAAATCAAAGGCTAATAGCCATTGAAATGGGGCTAGTCGAGTCAGGATCACTATATCCCAAAATCCAAGGCTAATACCCCCTCAAACAAGCCAGTTCAATCATGCTCGGGGGAAAAGTCTTTTACCCATAAAATTTAAGCCTAATACCAAATAAAAAGGGCTTGGATATGACAAGACCAAAAAGGTCAGAAATCAAAGGCTAATACCCATTGAAATGGGGTTAGTCGAGTCAGGATCACTATATCCCAAAATCGAAGGCTAATACCCCCTCAAACAAGCCAGTTATATCATGCTCGGGAGAAAAGTCTTTTACCCATAAAATTTAAGCCTAATACCAACTAAAAAGGGCTTGGATATGACAAGACCAAAAACGTCAGAAATCGAAGGCTAATACCCATTGAAATGGGGCTAGTCGAGTCAGGCTCAATATGTCCCAAAATCCAAGGCCAATACCCCCTCAAACAAGCCAGTTCATTCATGCTCGGGGGAAATTCTTTTACCTATAAAATTTAAGCCTAATACCAACTAAAAAGGGCTTGGATATGACAAGACTAGAAAGGTCTGAAATCGATGGCTAATACCCATTGAAATAGGGCTAGTCGAGTCAGCCTCAATATGTCCCAAAATCCAAGGCTAATACTCCCTCAAACAAGCCAGATCAATCATGCTCGGGGGAAATTCTTTTACCTATAAAATTTAAGCCTAATACCAACGAAATAGGCCTCAGATATGACAAGACCAAAAAGGTCAGAAATCAGAGGCTAATACCCATTGAAATGGGGCTAGTCGAGTCGGGCTCAATTTGTCCTAAAATCCAAAGCTAATAACCCCCTCAAACAAGGCAGTTCAATCATACTCGGGGGAAAAGCCTTTTACCCATAAAATTTAATCCTAATACCAACTAAAAGGGGCTTGGATATGACAAGACGAGAATGGTCAGAAATCGAAGGCTAATACCCTTTGAAATGGGGCTAGTCGAGCCATGCTCAATATGTCCCAAAATCCAAGGCTAATACTCCTTCAAACAAGCCAGATCAATCATGCTCGGGGGAAATTCTTTTACCTATAAAATTTAAGCCTAATACCAACGAAAAAGGCCTCAAATATGACAAGACCAAAAAGGTCAGAAATCGGAGGCTAATATCCATTGAAATGTGGCTAGTCGAGTCGGGCTCAATTTGTCCTAAAATCCATAGCTAATGACCCCATCAAACAAGACAGTTCAATCATACTCGGGGGAAAAGCCTTTTACCCATAAAATTTAAGCCTAATACCAACTAAAAGGGGCTTGGATATGACAAGACGAGAATGGTCAGAAATCGAAGGCTAATACCCTTTGAAATGGGGCTAGTCGAGCCATGCTCAATATGTCCCAAAATCCAAGGCTAATACTCCTTCAAACAAGCCAGATCAATCATGCTCGGGGGAAATTCTTTTACCTATAAAATTTAAGCCTAATACCAACGAAAAAGGCCTCAAATATGACAAGACCAAAAAGGTCAGAAATCGGAGGCTAATATCCATTGAAATGTGGCTAGTCGAGTCGGGCTCAATTTGTCCTAAAATCCATAGCTAATGACCCCATCAAACAAGGCAGTTCAATCATACTCGGGGGAAAAGCCTTTTACCCATAAAATTTAATCCTAATACCAACTAAAAGGGGCTTGGATATGACAAGACGAGAATGGTCAGAAATCGAAGGCTAATACCCTTTGAAATGGGGCTAGTCGAGCCATGCTCAATATGTCCCAAAATCCAAGGCTAATACTCCTTCAAACAAGCCAGATCAATCATGCTCGCGGGAAATTCTTTTACCTATAAAATGTAAGCCTAATACCAACGAAAAAGGCCTCAGATATGACAAGACCAAAAAGGTCAGAAATCGAAGGCTAATACCCAATGAAATGGGGCTACTCGAGTCGGGCTCAATTTGTCCTAAAATCCAAAGCTAATAACCCCCTCAAACAAGGCAGTTCAATCATACTCGGGGGAAAAGCCTTTTACCCATAAAATTTAAGCCTAATACCAACTAAAAGGGGCTTGGATATGACAAGACGAGAATGGTCAGAAATCGAAGGCTAATACCCTTTGAAATGGGGCTAGTCGAGCCATGCTCAATATGTCCCAAAATCCAAGGCTAACACCCCCTCAACCAACCCAGTTTAATCATGCTCGGGGGAAAGTCTTTTACCCATAAAATTTAAGCCCAATACTAACTAAAAAGGGCTTGGATATGACAAGACCAAAAAGGTCAGAAATCAAAGGCTAATACCCATTGAAATGGGGCTAGTCGAGTCAGGATCACTATATCCCAAAATCCAAGGCTAATACCCCCTCAAACAAGCCAGTTCAATCATGCTCGGGAGAAAAGTCTTTTACCCATAAAATTTAAGATTAAATACCAACCAAAAAGGGCTTAGATATGACAAGACCAAAAAGGTCAGAAATCGAAGGCTAATACCCATTTAAATGGGGTAGTCGAATCAGGATCAATTTGTCCCAAAATCCAAGGCTAATACCCCTAAAACAATCCAGTTCAATCATGCTCGGGGCAAAAGTCTTTTACCCATAAAATTTAAGCCTAATACCAACCAAAAAGGGCTTGGATATGACAAGACCAAAAAGGTCAGAAATCAAAGGCTAATACCCATTGAAATGGGGCTAGTCAAGTAAGGATCAATATGTCCCAAATCAAGGCTAACACCCCCTCAACCAACCCAGTTTAATCATGCTCGGGGGGAAAGTCTTTTACCCATAAAATTTAAGCCCAATACCAACTAAAAAGGGCTTGGATTTGACAAGACCAAAAAGGTCAGAAATCGAAGCCTAATACCCATTGAAATGGGGCTAGTCGAGTCAGGCTCAATATGTCCCAAAATCCAAGACTAATACCCCCCTCAAACAAGCCAGTTCAATCATGCTCGGGGGAAAAGCCTTTTACCCATAAAATTTAAGTCTAATACCAACTACAAAGGGCTTGGATATGACAAGACCAAAAAGGTCAGAAATCAAAGGCTAATGCCATTTGAAATGGGGCTAGTCAAGTAAGGATCAATATGTCCCAAATCAAGGCTAACACCCCCTCAACCAACCCAGTTTAATCATGCTCGGGGGAAATTCTTTTACCCATAAAATTTAAGCCCAATACCAACTAAAAAGGGCTTGGATATGACAAGACCAAAAAGGTCAGAAATCGAAGGCTAATACCCATTGAAATGGGGCTAGTCGAGTCAGGCACAATATGTCCCAAAATCCAAGGCTAATACCCCCTCAAACAAGCCAGTTCAATCATGCTCGGCGGAAAGTGTTTTACCCATAAAATTTAAGCCTAATACCAACCAAAAAGGGCTTGGATATGACAAGGCCAAAAAGGTCAGAAATCGAAGGCTAATACCCATTTAAATGGGGAAGTCAAATAAGAATCAATTTGTCCCAAAATCCAAGGCTAATACCCCTAAAACAATCCAGTTCAATCATGCTCGGGGCAAAAGTCTTTTACCCATAAAATTTAAGCCTAATACCAACCAAAAAGGGCTTGGATATGACAAGACGAAAAAGGTCAGAAATCAAAGGCTAATACCCATTGAAATGGGGCTAGTCAAGTAAGGATCAATATGTCCCAAATCAAGGCTAACACCCCCTCAACCAACCCAGTTTAATCATGCTCGGGGGAAAAGTCTTTTACCCATAAAATTTAAGCCCAATACCAACTAAAAAGGGCTTGGATTTGACAAGACCAAAAAGGTCAGAAATCGAAGCCTAATACCCATTGAAATGGGGCTAGTCGAGTCAGGCTCAATATGTCCCAAAATCCAAGGCTAAGACCCCCTCAAACAAGCCAGTTCAATCATGCTCGGGGGAAAGTCTTTTACCCATAAATTTTAAGCCTAATACAAAATAAAAAGGGCTTGGATATGACAAGACCAAAAAGGTCAGAAATCAAAGGCTAATTCCCATGGAAATGGGGCTAGTCGAGTCAGACTCAATATGTCCCAAAATCCAAGACTAATACCCCCCTCAAACAAGCCAGTTCAATCATGCTCGGGGGAAAAGCCTTTTACCCATAAAATTTAAGCCTAATACCAAATAAAAAGGGCTTGGATATGACAAGACCAAAAAGGTCAGAAATCAAAGGCTAATACCCATTGAAATGGGGCTAGTCGAGTCAGGATCACTATATCCCAAAATCCAAGGCTAATACCCCCTCAAACAAGCCAGTTCAATCATGCTCGGGAGAAAAGTCTTTTACCCATAAAATTTAATCCTAATACCAACCAAAAAGGGCTTGGATATGACAAGACCAAAAAGGTCAGAAATCGAATGCTAATACCCATTGAAATGGGGCTAGTCGAATCAGGATCAATTTGTCCCAAAATCCAAGGCTAATACCCATAAAACAAGCCAGTTCAATCATGCTCGGGGGAAAAGTCTTTTACCCATAAAATTTAAGCCTAATAACAACTAAAAGCGGATTGGATATGACAAGACGAGAATGGTCAGAAATCGAAGGCTAATACCCATTGAAATACGGCTAGTCAAGTAAGGATCAATATGTCCCAAATCAAGGCTAACACCCCCTCAACCAACCCAGTTCAATCATGCTCGGGGGAAAGTCTTTTACCCATAAAATTTAAGCCTAATACCAACTAAAAGGGGCTTGGATATGACAAGACGAGAATGGTCAGAAATCGAAGGCTAATACCCATTGAAATAGGGATAGTCAAGTAAGGATAAATATGTCCCAAATCAAGGCTAACACCCCCTCAACCAACCCAGTTTAATCATGCTCGGGGGAAAGTCTTTTACCCATAAAATTTAAGCCCAATACCAACTAAAAAGGGCTTGGATATGACAAGACCAAAAAGGTCAGAAATCGAAGGCTAATACCCATTGAAATGGGGCTAGTCGAGTCAGGCTCAATATCTCCCAAAATCCAAGGCTAATACCCCCTCAAACAAGCCAGTTCAATCATGCTCGGGAGAAAAGTCTTTTACCCATAAAATTTAAGCATAATACCAACCAAAAAGGGCTTGGATATGACAAGACCAAAAAGGTCAGAAATCGAAGGCTAATACCCATTTAAATGGGGTAGTCGAATCAGGATCAATTTGTCCCAAAATCCAAGGCTAATACCCGTAAAACAAGCCAGTCCAATCATGCTCGGGGCAAAAGTCTTATACCCATAAAATTTAAGCCTAATACCAACTAAAAAGGGCTTGGATATGACAAGACAAGAATGGTCAGAAATCGAAGGCTAATACCCATTGAAATAGGGCTAGTCGAGTCAGACTCAATATGTCCGAAAATCCAAGGCTAATACTCCCTCAAACAAGCCAGATCAATCATGCTCGGGGGAAAGTCTTTTTCCCATAAAATTTAAGCCTAATACCAACCAAAAAGGGCTTGGATATGACAAGGCCAAAAAGGTCAGAAATCGAAGGCTAATACCCATTTAAATGGGGAAGTCGAATCAGAATCAATTTGTCCCAAAATCCAAGGCTAATACCCCTAAAACAATCCAGTTCAATCATGCTCGGGGCAAAAGTCTTTTACCCATAAAATTTAAGCCTAATACCAACCAAAAAGGGCTTGGATATGACAATACCAAAAAGGTCAGAAATCAAAGGCTAATACCCATTGAAATGGGGCTAGTCAAGTAAGGATCAATATGTCCCAAATCAAGGCTAACACCCCCTCAACCAACCCAGTTTAATCATGCTCGGTGGAAAAGTCTTTTACCCATAAAATTTAAGCCCAATACCAACTAAAAAGGGCTTGGATTTGACAAGACCAAAAAGGTCAGAAATCGAAGGCTAATACCCATTGAAATGGGGCTAGTCGAGTCAGGCTCAATATGTCCCAAAATCCAAGGCTAATACCCCCTCAAACAAGCCAATTCAATCATGCTCGGCGGAAAGTCTTTTACCCATAAAATTTAAGCCTAATACCAACCAAAAAGGGCTTGGATATGACAAGACCAAAAAGGTCAGAAATCGAAAACTAATACCCATTGAAATGGGGCTAGTCGGATCAGGATCAATTTGTCCCAAAATCCAAGGCTAATACCCCTAAAACAAGCCAGTTCAATCATACTCGGGGGAAAAGTCTTTTACCCATAAAATTTAAGCCTAATAACAACTAAAAGCGGCTTGGATATGACAAGACGAGAATGGTCAGAAATCGAAGGCTAATACCCATTGAAATAGGGTTAGTCGAGTCAGACTCAATATGTCCCAAAATCCAAGGCTAATACTCCCTCAAACAAGCCAGATCAATCATGCTCGGAGGAAAGTCTTTTACCCATAAAATTTAAGCCTAATACCAACGAAAAAGGCCTCAGATATGACAAGACCAAAAAGGTCAGAAATCGGAGGCTAATACCCATTGAAATGGGGCTAGTCGAGTCGCGCTCAATTTGTCCTAAAATCCAAAGCTAATAACCCCCTCAAACAAGCCAGTTCAATCATGCTTGGGAGAAAAGTCTTTTACCCATAAAATTTAAGCCCAATACCAACCAAAAAGGGCTTGGATATGACAAGACCAAAAAGGTCAGAAATCGAAGGCTAATACCCATTGAAATGGGGCTAGTCGAATCAGGATCAATTTGTCCCAAAATCCAAGGCTAATATCCCTAAAACAAGCCAGTTCAATCATGCTCGGGGGAAAAGTCTTTTACCCATAAAATTTAAGCCTAATAACAACTAAAAGCGGCTTGGATATGACAAGACGAGAATGGTCAGAAATCGAAGGCTAATACCCATTGAAATAGGGCTAGTCGAGTCAGACTCAATATGTCCCAAAATCCAATGCTAATACTCCCTCAAAGAAGCCAGATCAATCATGCTCGGGGGAAAGTCTTTTACCCATAAAAGTTAAGCCTAATACCAAATAAAAAGGGCTTGGATATGACGAGACCAAAAAGGTCAGAAATCCAAGGCTAATTCCCATTGAAATGGGGCTAGTCGAGTCAGGCTCAATATGTCCCAAAATCCAAGACTAATACCCCCCTCAAACAAGTCAGTTCAATCATGCTCAGGGGAAAAGTCTTTTACCCATAAAATTTAAGTCTAATACCAACTACAAAAGGCTTGGATATGACAAGACCAAAAATGTCAGAAATCAAAGGCTAATAGCCATTGAAATGAAGCTAGTCGAGTCAGGCTCAATTTGTCCCAAAATCCAAGGCTAATACCCCCTCAAAAAAGCCAGTTCAATCATGCTCGGAGGAAAAGCCTTTTACCCATAAAATTTACGCCCAATACCAACTAAAAAGGGCTTGGATATGACAAGACCAAAAAGGTCAGAAATCGAAGGCTAATACCCATTGAAATGGGGCTAGTCGAGTCAGGCTCAATATGTCCCAAAATCCAAGGCTAATACCCCCTCAAACAAGCCAGTTCAATCATACTCGGCGGAAAGTCTTTTACCCATAAAATTTAAGCCTAATACCAACCAAAAAGGGCTTGGATATGACAAGACCAAAAAGGTCAGAAATCGAAGGCTAATACCCATTGAAATGGGGCTAGTCGAATCAGGATCAATTTGTCCCAAAATCCAAGGCTAATACCCCTAAAACAAGCGAGTTCAATCATGCTCGGGGGAAAAGTCTTTTACCCATAAAATTTAAGCCTAATAACAACTAAAAGCGGCTTGGATATGACAAGACGAGAATTGTCAGAAATCGAAGGCTAATACCCATTGAAATAGGGCTAGTCGAGTCAGACTCAATATGTCCCAAAATCCAAGGCTAATACTCCCTCAAACAAGCCAGTTCAATCATGCTCGGGGGAAAAGCCTTTTTCCCATAAAATTTAAGTCTAATACCAGCTAAAAAGGGCTTGGATATGACAAGACAAAAAATGTTAGAAAGCGAAGGCTAATACCCATTGAAATGGGGCTAGTCGAGCCAGACTGTATATGTCTAAAAATCCAAGGCTAATACCCTCTCAAACAAGCTAGTTCAATCATGCTCGGGGGAAAAGACTTTTACCCATAAAATTTAAGCCTAATACCAAATAAAAAGGGCTTGGATATGACAAGACCAAAACGGTCAGAAATCAAAGGCTAATACCCATTGAAATGGGGCTAGTCGAGTCAGGATCACTATATCCCAAAATCCAAGGCTAATACCCCCTCAAACAAGCCAGTTCAATCATGCTCGGGGGAAAAGTCTTTTACCCATAAAATTTAAGCCTAATACCAAATAAAAAGGGCTTGGATATGACAAGACCAAAAAGGTCAGAAATCAAAGGCTAATACCCACTAAAATGGGGTTAGTCGAGTCAGGATCACTATATCCCAAAATCGAAGGCTAATACCCCCTCAAACAAGCCAGTTCAATCATGCTCGGGAGAAAAGTCTTTTACCCCTAAAATTTAAGCCTAATACCATCCAAAAAGGACTTGGATATGACAAGACCAAAAAGGTCAGAAATCGAAGGCTAATACCCATTTAAATGGGGTAGTCGAATCGAGATCAATTTGTCCCAAAATCCAAGGCTAATACCTCTAAAACAAGCCAGTCCAATCATGCTCGGGGCAAAAGTCTTTTACCCATAAAATTTAAGCCTAATACCAACTAAAAGGGGCTTGGATATGACAAGACTAGAATGGTCAGAAATCGAAGGCTAATACCCATTGAAATAGGGCTAGTCGAGTCAGACTCAATATGTCCCAAAATCCAAAGCTAATAACCCCCTCAAACAAGCCAGTTCAATCACGCTCGGGGGAAAAGTCTTTTACCCATAAAATTTAAGCCTATTACCAACTGAAAAGGGCTTGGATATGACAAGACCAAAAAGGTCAGAAATCGAAGGATAATACCCATTGAAATGGGGCTAGTCGAGTCAGGCTCAATATGTCCCAAAATCCAAGGCTAATACTCCCTCAAATAAGCCAGTTCAATCACGCTCGGGGGAAAAGTCTTTTACCCATAAAATTTAAGCCTATTACCAACTAAAAAGGGCTTGGATATGACAAGACCAAAAAGGTCAGAAATCGAAGGCTAATACCCATTTAAATGGGGTAGTCGAATCAGGATCAATTTATCCCAAAATCCAAGGCTAATACCTCTAAAACAAGCCAGTCCAATCATGCTCGGGGCAAAAGTCTTTTACCCATAAAATTTAAGCCTAATACCAACTTAAAGGGGCTTGGATATGACAAGACGAGAATGGTCAGAAATTGAAGGCTAATACCCATTGAAATAGGGCTAGTGGAGTCAGACTCAATATGTCCCAAAATCCAAAGCTAATAACCCCCTCAAACAAGCCAGATCAATCATGCTCGGGGGAAAGTCTTTTACCCATAAAATTTAAGCCTAATACCAACTAAAAAGGGCTTGGATATGACAAGACTAGAAAGGTCTGAAATCGAAGGCTAATACCCATTGAAATGGGGCTAGTCGAGTCAGGCTCAATATGTCCCAAAATCCAAGCCTAATACCCCCCTCAAACAAGCCAGTTCAATCATGCTCGGGGTAAATGTCTTTTACCCATAAAATTTAAGTCTAATACCAACTACAAAGGGCTTGGATATGACAAGACCAAAAAGGTCAGAAATCAAAGGCTAATACCCATTGAAATGGGGCTAGTCGAGTCAGGATCACTATATCCCAAAATCCAAGGCTAATACCCCCTCAAACAAGCCAGTTCAATCATGCTCGGGGGAAAAGTCTTTTACCCATAAAATTTAAGCCTAATACCAAATAAAAAGGGCTTGGATATGACAAGACCAAAAAGTTCAGAAATCAAAGGCTAATACCCACTGAAATGGGGTTAGTCGAGTCAGGATCACTATATCCCAAAATCGAAGGCTAATACCCCCTCAAACAAGCCAGTTCAATCATGCTCGGGAGAAAAGTCTTTTACCCATAAAATTTAAGCCTAATACCAACCAAAAAGGGCTTGGATATGACAAGACCAAAAAGGTCAGAAATCAAAGGCTAATACCCATTGAAATGGGGCTAGTCGAGTCAGGATCACTATATCCGAAAATCCAAGGCTAATACCCCCTCAAACAAGCGAGTTCAATCATGCTCGGGAGAAAAGTCTTTTACCCATAAAATTTAAGCCTAATACCAACCAAAAAGGGCTTGGATATGACAAGACCAAAAAGGTCAAAAATCGAAGGCTAATACCCATTGAAATGGGGCTAGTCGAATCAGGATCAATTTGTCCCAAAAGCCAAGGCTAATACCCCTAAAACAAGCCAGTTCAATCATACTCGGGGGAAAAGTCTTTTACACATAAAATTTAAGCCTAATAACAACTAAAAGGGGCTTGGGTATGACAAGACGAGAATGGTCAGAAATCGAAGGCTAATACCCATTGAAATAGGGCTAGTCGAGTCAGACTCAATATGTCCCAAAATCCAAGGCTAATACTCCCTCAAACAAGCCATATCAATCATGCTCGGGGGAAAGTCTTTTACCCATAAAATTTAAGCCTAATACCAACGGAAAAGGCCTCAGATATGACAAGACCAAAAAGGTCAGAAATCGGAGGCTAATACCCATTGAAATGGGGCTAGTCGAGTCGGGCTCAATTTGTCCTAAAATATAAAGCTAATAACCCCCTCAAACAAGCCAGTTCAATCATACTCGGGGAAAAGCCTTTTACCCATAATATTTAAGCCTAATACCAACGAAAAAGGCCTCAGATATGACAAGACCAAAAAGGTCAGAAATCGAAGGATAATACCCATTGAAATGGGGCTAGTCAAGTAAGGATCAATATATCCCAAATCAAGGCTAACACCCCCTCAACCAACCCAGTTTAATCATGCTCGGGGGAAAGTCTATTACCCATAAAATTTAAGCCTCATACCAAATAAAAAGGGCTTGGATATGATAAGACCAAAAAGGTCGGAAATCAAAGGCTAATTCCCATTGAAATGGGGCTAGTCGAGTCAAGCTCAATATGTCCCAAAATCCAATCCTAATACCCCCCTCAAACAAGCCAGTTCAATCATGCTCGGGGGAAAAGCCTTTTACCCATAAAATTTAAGTCTAATACCAACTACAAAGGGCTTGGATATGACAAGACCAAAAAGGTCAGAAATCAAAGGCTAATACCCATTGAAATGGGGCTAGTCGAGTCAGCCTCAATATGTCTCAAAATCCAACGCTAATACCCCCTCAAACAAGCCAGTTCAATCATGCTTGGGAGAAAAGTCTTTTACCCATAAAGTTTAAGCCTAATACCAACCAAAAAGGGCTTGGATATTACAAGACCAAAAAGGTCAGAAATCAAAGGCTAATACCCGTGGAAATGGGGCTAGTCGAGTCAGTATCAATATATCCCAAAATCCAAGGCTAACACCCCCTCAAACAAGCCAGTTCAATCATGCTCGGGGGAAATGTCTTTTACCCATAAAATTTAAGCTTAATACGAACTAAAAAGGGCTTGAATATGACTACACCATAAAGGTCACAAATCGAAGGCTAATACCCTTAGAAATGGGGCTAGTCGAGTGAGGCTCAATTTGTCCTAAAAATCCAAGGCTAATACCTCCTCAAACAAGCCAGTTCAATCATGGTTGGGGGAAAAGTCTTTTACCCATAAAAGCTTAATACGAACTAAAAAGGGCTTGAATATGACTACACCAAAAAGGTCAGAAATCGAAGGCTAATACCCATTGAAATGCGGCTAGTCGAGTGAGGCTCAATATGTCCCAAAATCCAAGGCGAATACCCCTAAAACAAGTTAGTTCAATCATGCTCGGGGGGAAATCCTTTTACCCATAAAATTTAAGTCTAATACCAAATAAAAAGGGCTTGGATATGACAAGACCAAAAAGGTGAGAAATCAAAGGTTAATACCCATTGAAATGGGGCTAGTCGCGTCAGGATCAATATGTCCCAAAATCCAAGTCTAATACCCCCTCAAACAAGCCAGTTCAATCATGCTCTGGGAAATATCTTTTACCCATAAAATTTAAGCCTAATACCAATTAAAAAGGGCTTGAATATGACTGCACCAAAAAGATCACAAATCAAAGGCTAATACCCATTGAAATGGGGCTAGTCGAGTGAGGATCTATATCTCCCAAAATCTAAGGCTAATACCCCCTCAAACAAGCCAGTTCAATCATACTCGAGGGCAAAGTCTTTTACCCATAAAATTTAAACCTAATACCAAACAAAAAGGGCTTGGATATGACAAGACCAAAAAGGTCAGAAATCTAAGGCTAATACCCATTGAAATGCGGCTAGTCGAGTCAGGCTCAATATGTCCCAAAATCCAAGGCTATTACCCCTAAAACAAGCTAGTTCGATCATGCTCGGGGGAAAAGTCTTTTTCCCATAAAATTTAAAACTAATACCAAACAAAAAGGGCTTGGATATGACAAGACCAAAAGGCCAGAAATCGAAGTCTAATACCCTTTGAAATGGGGCTAGTCGAGTGAGGCTCAATATGTTCCAAAATACAAGGCTAATACCTCCTCAAACAAGCCAGTTCAATCTTGGTCGGGGGGAAAAGTCTTTTACCCATAAAATTTAAGCCTAATACCAAATAAAAAGGGCTTGGATATGACTAGACCAAAAAGGTCAGAAATCGAAGGCTAATACCCATTGAAATGGGGCTAGTCGAGTCAGGATCAATATCTCCAAAAATCTAAGGCTAATACCCCCTCAAACAAGCCAGTTCAATCATGCTCGGGGGAAAAGTCTTTTACCCATAAAATTTAAACCTAATACCAAATAAAAAGGGCTTGGATATGACTAGACCAAAAAGGTTTGAAATTGAAGGCTAATACCCATTGAAATGGGGCTAGTCTAGTTAGGATCAATATGTCGCAAAATCCAAGGCTAATACCCCCTCAAACAAGCCAGTTCAATCATGCTCGGGGGAAAAGCCTTTTACCCATAAAATTTAAGCCTCATACCAAATAAAAAGGGTTTGGATATGACTAGACCAAAAAGGTCAAAAATCAAAGGCAAATACCCATTGAAATGGGGCTAGTCGAGTCAGGATCAATATGTCCCAAAATCCAAGGCTAATACCCCCTCAAACAAGCCAGTTCAATCATGCTCGGGGGAAATGTCTTTTACCCATAAAATTTAAGCCTAATACCAATTAAAAAGGGCTTGAATATGACTACACCAAAAAGATCAGAAATCAAAGGCTAATACCCATTGAAATGGGGCTAGTCGAGTCAGGATCAATATCTCCCGAAATCGAAGGCTAATAGCCCCTCAAACAAGCCAGTTCAATCATGCTCGGGGGAAAAGTCTTTTACCCATAAAATTTAAACCAAATACCAAACAAAAAGGTCTTGGATATGACAAGACCAAAAAGGTCAGAAATCTAAGGCTAATACCCATTGAAATGGGGCTAGTCGAGTCAGGCTCAATATGTCCCAAAATCCAAGGCTAATACCCCGAAAACAAGGCAGTTCAATCATGCTCGGGGGAAAAGCCTTTTACCCATAAGATTTAAGTCTAATACCATATAAAAAGGGCTTGGATATGACAAGACCAAAAGGCCAGAAATCAAAGGCTAATACCCTTTGAAATGGGGCTAGTCGAGTGAGGCTCAATATGTTCCAAAATACAAGGCTAATACCTCCTCAAACAAGCCAGTTCAATCATGGTCGGGGGAAAAGTCTTTTACCCATAAAATTTAAGCCTAATACCAAATAAAAAGGGCTTGCATATGACTAGACCAAAAAGGTTGGAAATGGAAGGCTAATACCCATTGAAAAGGGGCTAGTCGAGTCAGGATCAATATGTCTCAAAATCCAAGGCTAATACCCCCTCAAAAAAGCCAGTTCAATCATACTCGGGGGAAAAGTCTTTTACCCATAAAATTTAAGCCTAATACCAACTAAAAAGGGCTTGGATATGACTACACCAAAAAGATCAGAAATCAAAGGCTAATACCCATTGAAATGGGGCTAGTCGAGTTGGGATCAATATGTCCCAAAATCAAAGGCTAATACCCCCTTAAACAAGCCAGTTCAATCATGCTCGGGGGAAATGTCTTTTACCCATAAAATTTAAGCCTTATACCAACTAAAAACGGCTTGGATATGACTAGACTAGAACGGTCAGAAATCAAAGGCTAATACCCATTGAAATGGGGTTAGTCGAGTCAGGCTCAATATGTCCCAAAATCCAAGGCCAATACCCCTAAAACAAGTCAGTTCAATCATGCTCGGGGGAAAAGCCTTTTACCCATAAAATTTAAGACTAATACCAACTAAAAACGGCTTGGATATGACAAGACTAGAACGGTCAGAAATCGAAGGATAATACCTATTGAAATGGGGCTAGTCGAGTCAGGCTCAATATGTCCCAAAATCCAAGGCTAATACCCCTAAAACAAGTCAGTTCAATCATGCTCGGGGGGAAAGCCTTTTACCCATAAAATTTAAGTCTAATACCAAATAAAAAGGGCTTGGATATGACAAGAGCAAAAAGGTGAGAAATCAAAGGTTAATAACCATTGAAATGGGGCTAGTCGAGTTAGGATCAATATGTCCCAAAATCCAAGTCTAATACCCCCTCAAACAAGCCAGTTCAATCATGCTCGGGGGAAATGTCTTTTACCCATAAAATTTAAGACTTATACAAACTAAAAACGGCTTGGATATGACAAAACCATAAAGGTTAAAAATCAAAAGCTAATACCCATTAAAATGGGGCTAGTCGGGTCAATATCTCCCAAAATCGAAGGCTAATACCCCCTCAAAGAAGCTAGTTCAATCATGCTCAGGGGAAAAATCTTTTACCCATAAAATTTAAAACTAATACCAAACAAAAAGTGCTTGGATATGACAAGACCAAAAGGTCAGAAATCGAAGGTTAATACCCTTTGAAATGGGGCTAGTCGAGTGAGGCTCAATATGTCCCAAAATCCAAGGCTAATACCCCTAAAACAAGTCAGTTCAATCATGCTCGGGGGGAAATCCTCTTACCCATAAAATTTAAGTCTAATACCAAATAAAAAGGGCTTGGATATGACAAGACCAAAAAGGTGAGAAATCAAAGGTTAATACCCATTGAAATGGGGCTAGTCGAGTCAGGATCAATATGTCCCAAAATCCAAGGATAATACCCCCTCAAACAAGCCAGTTCAATCATGCTCGGGGAAAATGTCTTTTACCCATAAAATTTAAGCCTAATAACAATTAAAAAGGGCTTGAATATGACTGCACCAAAAAGATCAGAAATCAAAGGCTAATACCCATTGAAATGGGCCTAGTCGATTCAGGATCAATATGTCCCAAAATCCAAGGCTAAAACCCCCTCAAAAAAGCCAGTTCAATCTTGCTCGGGGGAAAAGTCTTTTACCCATAAAATTTAAGCCTAATACCAACTAAAAAGAGCTTGGATATGACAAGACCATAAAGGTCAAAAATCAAAGGCTAATACCCATTGAAATGGGGCTAGTCGAGTCAGGATCAATATCTCCCAAAATCTAAGGCTAATACCCCCTGAAACATGCTAGTTCAATCATGCTCGGGGGAAAAGTCTTTTACCCATAAAATTTAAACCTAATACCATACAAAAAGGGCTTGGATATGACAAGACCAAAAGGTTAGAAATCTAAGGTTAATACCCATTGAAATGGGGCTAGTCGAGTCAGGCTCAATATGTCCCAAAATCCAAGGCTAATACCCCTAAAACAAGTCAGTTCAATCATGCTCGGGGGGAAAGCCTTTTACCCATAAAATTTAAGTCTAATACCAAATAAAAAGGGCTTGGATATGACAAGACCAAAAAGGTGAGAAATCAAAGGTTAATACCCATTGAAATGGGGCTAGTCGAGTCAGGATCAATATGTCCCAAAATCCAAGGATAATACCCCCTCAAACAAGCAAGTTCAATCATGCTCGGGGGAAATGTCTTTTACCCATAAAATTTAAGCCTAATACTAAATAAAAAGGGCTTGGATATGACTAGACCAAAAAGGTCAGAAATTGAAGGCTAATAGCCATTGAAATGGGGCTAGTCGAGTTAGGATAAATATGTACCAAAATCCAAGGCTAATACCCCCTCAAACAAGCCAATTCAATCATGCTCGGGGGAAATGTCTTTTACCCATAAAATTTAAGCCTAATACCAACTAAAAACGACTTGGATATGACATGACTATAAAGGTCAAAAATCAAAGGCTAATACCCATTTAAATGGGGCTAGTCGAGTCAGGGTCAATATCTCCCAAAATCTAAGGCTAATACCCCCTCAAACAAGCTAGTTCAATCATGCTCGGGGGAAAAGTCTTTTACCCATAAAATTTAAAACTAATACCAAACAAAAAGGGCTTGGATATGACAAGACCAAAAGGTCAGAAATCGAAGGCTAATACCCTTTGAAATGGGGCTAGTCGAGTGAGGCTCAATATGTTCCAAAATACAAGGCTAATACCTCCTCAAACAAACCAGTTCAATCATGGTCGGGGGAAAAGTCTTTTACCCATAAAATTTAAGCCTAATACCAAATAAAAAAGGCTTGCATATGACTAAACCAAAAAGGTTGGAAATGGAAGGCTAATACCCATTGAAAAGGGGCTAGTCGAGTCAGGATCAATATGTCTCAAAATCCAAGGCTAATACCCCCTCAAAAAAGCCAGTTCAATCATACTCGGGGGAAAAGTCTTTTACCCATAAAATTTAAGCCTAATACCAACTAAAAAGGGCTTGGATATGACTACACCAAAAAGATCAGAAATCAAAGGCTAATACCCATTGAAATGGGGCTAGTCGAGTTGGGATCAATATGTCCCAAAATCAAAGGCTAATACCCCCTCAAACAAGCCAGTTCAATCATGCTCGGGGGAAATGTCTTTTACCCATAAAATTTAAGCCTTATACCAACTAAAAACGGCTTGGATATGACTAGACTAGAACGGTCAGAAATCAAAGGCTAATACCCATTGAAATGGGGTTAGTCGAGTCAGGCTCAATATGTCCCAAAATCCAAGGCCAATACCCCTAAAACAAGTCAGTTCAATCATGCTCGGGGGAAAAGCCTTTTACCCATAAAATTTAAGACTAATACCAACTAAAAACGGCTTGGATATGACAAGACTAGAACGGTCAGAAATCGAAGGATAATACCTATTGAAATGGGGCTAGTCGAGTCAGGCTCAATATGTCCCAAAATCCAAGGCTAATACCCCTAAAACAAGTCAGTTCAATCATGCTCGGGGGGAAAGCCTTTTACCCATAAAATTTAAGTCTAATACCAAATAAAAAGGGCTTGGATATGACAACAGCAAAAAGGTGAGAAATCAAAGGTTAATAACCATTGAAATGGGGCTAGTCGAGTTAGGATCAATATGTCCCAAAATCCAAGTCTAATACCCCCTCAAACAAGCCAGTTCAATCATGCTCGGGGGAAATGTCTTTTACCCATAAAATTTAATCCTTATACAAACTAAAAACGGCTTGGATATGACAAAACCATAAAGGTTAAAAATCAAAAGCTAATACCCATTAAAATGGGGCTAGTCGGGTCAATATCTCCCAAAATCGAAGGCTAATACCCCCTCAAAGAAGCTAGTTCAATCATGCTCGGGGGAAAAATCTTTTACCCATAAAATTTAAAACTAATACCAAACAAAAAGGGCTTGGATATGACAAGACCAAAAGGTCAGAAATCAAAGGTTAATACCCTTTGAAATGGGGCTAGTCGAGTGAGGCTCAATATGTCCCAAAATCCAAGGCTAATACCCCTAAAACAAGTCAGTTCAATCATGCTCGGGGGGAAATCCTTTTACCCATAAAATTTAAGTCTAATACCAAATAAAAAGGGCTTGGATATGACAAGACCAAAAAGGTGAGAAATCAAAGGTTAATACCCATTGAAATGGGGCTAGTCGAGTCAGGATCAATATGTCCCAAAATCCAAGGATAATACCCCCTCAAACAAGCCAGTTCAATCATGCTCGGGGAAAATGTCTTTTACCCATAAAATTTAAGCCTAATAACAATTAAAAAGGGCTTGAATATGACTGCACCAAAAATATCAGAAATCAAAGGCTAATACCCATTGAAATGGGCCTAGTCGATTCAGGATCAATATGTCCCAAAATCCAAGGCTAAAACCCCCTCAAAAAAGCCAGTTCAATCATGCTCGGGGGAAAAGTCTTTTACCCATAAAATTTAAGCCTAATACCAACTAAAAAGAGCTTGGATATGACAAGACCATAAAGGTCAAAAATCAAAGGCTAATACCCATTGAAATGGGGCTAGTCGAGTCAGGATCAATATCTCCCAAAATCTAAGGCTAATACCCCCTCAAACATGCTAGTTCAATCATGCTCGGGGGAAAAGTCTTTTACCCATAAAATTTAAACCTAATACCATACAAAAAGGGCTTGGATATGACAAGACCAAAAGGTTAGAAATCTAAGGTTAATACCCATTGAAATGGGGCTAGTCGAGTCAGGCTCAATATGTCCCAAAATCCAAGGCTAATACCCCTAAAACAAGTCAGTTCAATCATGCTCGGGGGGAAAGCCTTTTACCCATAAAATTTAAGTCTAATACCAAATAAAAAGGGCTTGGATATGACAAGACCAAAAAGGTGAGAAATCAAAGGCTAATACCCATTAAAATGGGGCTAGTCGAGTCAGGGTCAATATCTCCCAAAATCTAAGGCTAATACCCCCTCAAACAAGCTAGTTCAATCATTCTCGGGGGAAAAGTCTTTTACCCATAAAATTTAAAACTAATACCAAACAAAAAGGGCTTGGATATGACAAGACCAAAAGGTCAGAAATCGAAGGTTAATATCCTTTGAAATGGGGCTAGTCGAGTGAGGCTTAATATGTTCCAAAATCCAAGGCTAATACCTCCTCAAACAAGCCAGTTCAATCATGGTCGGGGGAAAAGTCTTTTACCCATAAAATTTAAGCCTAATACCAAATAAAAAGGGCTTGGATATGACTACACCAAAAAGGTCAGAAATCGAAGCCTAATACCCATTGAAATGGGGCTAGTCGAGTCAGGATCAATATGTCCCAAAATCCAAGGCTAATACCCCCTCAAACAAGCCAGTTCAATCATGCTCGGGGGAAATGTCTTTTACCCATAAAATTTAAGCCTAATACTAATTAAAAAGGGCTTGAATATGACTACACCAAAAAGATCAGAAATCAAAGGCTAATACCCATTGAAATGGGGCTAGTCGAGTCAGGATCAATATCTCCCAAAATCCAAGGCTAATACCCCCTCAAACAAGCCAGTTCAATCATGCTCGGGGGAAATGTCTTTTACCCATTCAATTTAAGCCTAATACCAATTAAAAAGGGCTTGACTATGACTGCACCAAAAACATCAGAAATCAAAGGCTAATACCCATTGAAATGGGGCTAGTCGAGTCAGGATCAATATCTCCCAAAATCTAAGGCTAATACCCCCTCAAACATGCTAGTTCAATCATGCTCGGGGGAAAAGTCTTTTACCCATAAAATTTAAACCTAATACCATACAAAAAGGGCTTGGATATGACAAGACCAAAAGGTTAGAAATCTAAGGTTAATACCCATTGAAATGGGGCTAGTCGAGTCAGGCTCAATATGTCCCAAAATCCAAGGCTAATACCCCTAAAACAAGTCAGTTCAATCATGCTCGGGGGGAAAGCCTTTTACCCATAAAATTTAAGTCTAATACCAAATAAAAAGGGCTTGGATATGACAAGACCAAAAAGGTGAGAAATCAAAGGCTAATACCCATTAAAATGGGGCTAGTCGAGTCAGGGTCAATATCTCCCAAAATCTAAGGCTAATACCCCCTCAAACAAGCTAGTTCAATCATTCTCGGGGGAAAAGTCTTTTACCCATAAAATTTAAAACTAATACCAAACAAAAAGGGCTTGGATATGACAAGACCAAAAGGTCAGAAATCGAAGGTTAATATCCTTTGAAATGGGGCTAGTCGAGTGAGGCTCAATATGTTCCAAAATCCAAGGCTAATACCTCCTCAAACAAGCCAGTTCAATCATGGTCGGGGGAAAAGTCTTTTACCCATAAAATTTAAGCCTAATACCAAATAAAAAGGGCTTGGATATGACTACACCAAAAAGGTCAGAAATCGAAGCCTAATACCCATTGAAATGGGGCTAGTCGAGTCAGGATCAATATGTCCCAAAATCCAAGGCTAATACCCCCTCAAACAAGCCAGTTCAATCATGCTCGGGGGAAATGTCTTTTACCCATAAAATTTAAGCCTAATACTAATTAAAAAGGGCTTGAATATGACTACACCAAAAAGATCAGAAATCAAAGGCTAATACCCATTGAAATGGGGCTAGTCGAGTCAGGATCAATATCTCCCAAAATCCAAGGCTAATACCCCCTCAAACAAGCCAGTTCAATCATGCTCGGGGGAAATGTCTTTTACCCATTCAATTTAAGCCTAATACCAATTAAAAAGGGCTTGACTATGACTGCACCAAAAACATCAGAAATCAAAGGCTAATACCCATTGAAATGGGGCTAGTCGAGTTAGGATCAATATGTCCCAAAATCCAAGGCTAATACCCCCTCAAACAAGTCAGTTCAATCATGCTCGGGGGAAAAGCCTTTTACCCATAAACTTTAAGACTAATACCAACTAAAAACAGCTTGGATATGACAAGACTAGAACGGTCAGAAATCGAAGGATAATACCTATTGAAATGGGGCTAGTCGAGTCAGGCTCAATATGTCCCAAAATCCAGGGCTAATACCCCCTCAAACAAGCCAGTTCAATCATGCTCGGGGGAAATGTCTTTTACCCATAAAATTTAAGCCTTATACCAACTAAAAATGGCTTGGATATGACAAGACTAGAACGGTCAGAAATTGAAAGATAATACCCATTGAAATGGGGCTAGTTGAGTCAGGCTCAATATGTCCCAAAATCCAAGGCTAATACCCCTAAAACAAGTCAGTTCAATCATGCTCGGGGGGAAATCCTTTTACCCATAAAATTTAAGTCTAATACCAAATAAAAAGGGCTTGGATATGACAAGACCAAAAAGGTGAGAAATCAAAGGCTAATACCCATTAAAATGGGGCTAGTCGAGTCAGGGTCAATATCTCCCAAAATCTAAGGCTAATACACCCTCAAACAAGCTAGTTCAATCATTCTCGGGGGAAAAGTCTTTTACCCATAAAATTTAAAACTAATACCAAACAAAAAGGGCTTGGATATGACAAGACCAAAAGGTCAGAAATCGAAGGTTAATACCCTTTGAAATGGGGCTAGTCTAGTGAGGCTCAATATGTTCCAAAATCCAAGGCTAATACCTCCTCAAACAAGCCAGTTCAATCATAGTCGGGGGAAAAGTCTTTTACCCATAAAATTTAAGCCTAATACCAAATAAAAAGGGCTTGGATATGACTAGACCAAAAAGGTCAGAAATCGAAGGCTAATACCTATTGAAATGAGGCTAGTCGAGTCAGGATCAATATGTCCCAAAATCCAAGGCTAATACCCCCTCAAACAAGCCAGTTCATTCATGCTCGGGGGAAATGTCTTTTACCCATAAAATTTAAACCTAATACCAATTAAAAAGGGCTTGAATATGACTGCACCAAAAAGATCAGAATTCAAAGGCTAATACCCATTGAAATGGGGCTAGTCGATTCAGGATCAATATGTCCCAAAATCCAAGGCTAAAACCCCCTCAAAAAAGCCAGTTCAATCATGCTCGGGGGAAAAGTCTTTTACCCATAAAATTTAAACCTAATACCAACTAAAAAGGGCTTGGATATGACAAGACCATAAAGGTCAAAAATCAAAGGCTAATACCCATTGAAATGGGGCTAGTCGAGTCAGGATCAATATCTCCCAAAATCTAAGGCTAATACCCCCTCAAACATGCCAGTTCAATCATGCTCAAGGGAAAAGTCTTTTACCCATAAAATTTAAACCTAATACCATACAAAAAGGGCTTGGATATGACAAGACCAAAAAGGTCAGAAATCTAAGGCTAATACCCATTGAAATGGGGCCAGTCGAGTCAGGCTGAATATGTCCCAAAATCCAAGGCTAATACCCCTAAAACAAGCCAGTTCAATCATGCTCGGGGGAAAAGTCTTTTACCCATAAAAATTAAGCCTAATACCAAACAAAAAGGGCCTGGATATGACAAGACCAAAAAGGTCAGAAATCGAAGGTTAATACCCATTGAAATGACGCTAGTCGAGTCAGGCTCAATATGTCCCAAAATCTGAGGCTAATACCCCTAAAACAAGACAGTTCAATCGTGCTCCGGGGAAAAGGCTTTTACCCATAAAATTTAAGCCAAATACCAACTAAAAAGGGCTTGGATATGACAAGACCAACAAGGTGAAAAATCGAAGGCTAATACCCATTGAAATGGGGCTAGTCGAGTCGGGCTCAATATGTCCCAAAATCCAAGGCTAATACCCCCTCAAACAAGTCAGTTCAATCATGCCCGGGGGAAAAGTATTTTACCCATAAAATTTAAGCCTAATACCAACTTTAAAGGGCTTGGATATGACTAGACCACAAAGGTCAGAAATCGAAGGCTAATACCCATTGAAATGGGGCTAGTCGAGTCAGGAATAATATGTCCCCAAATGCAAGCCTAATACCCCCTCAAACAACCCAGATCAATCATGCTTGGGGAAAAAGTCTTTTACTCATAAAATTTAAGCCTAATACCATCTAAAAAGGGCTTGGATATGAGAAGATCAACCAGGTCAAAAATTGAAGGATAATACCCATTGAAATAGGGCTAGTTGAGTTAGGATCAATATGTCCCAAAATCCAAGGCTAATACCCCCTCAAACAAGTCAGTTCAATCATGCCCGGGGGAAAAGTATTTTACCCATAAAATTTAAGCCTAATACCATCTAAAAAGGGCTTGGATATGAGAAGACCAACCAGGTTAAAAATCGAAGGCTAATACCCATTGAAATGAGGCTAGTCGACTCAGGATCAATATGTCCCAAAATCCAAGGCTAATACCCCCTCAAACAACCCAGTTCAATCATGCTTGGGGAAAAAGTCTTTTACTCATAAAATTTAAGCCTAATACCATCTAAAAAGGGCTTGGATATGAGAAGACCAACCAGGTCAAAAATTGAAGGATAATACCCATTGAAATAGGGCTAGTTGAGTTAGGATCAATATGTCCCAAAATCCAAGGCTAATACCCCCTCAAACAAGTCAGTTCAATCATGCCCGGGGGAAAAGTATTTTACCCATAAAATTTAAGCCTAATACCATCTAAAAAGGGCTTGGATATGAGAAGACCAACCAGGTTAAAAATCGAAGGCTAATACCCATTGAAATGAGGCTAGTCGACTCAGGATCAATATGTCCCAAAATCCAAGGCTAATACCCCCTCAAACAAGCCAGTTCAATCATGCTCGGGGGAAATGTATTTTACCCATAAAATTTAAGCCTTATACCAACTAAAAACGGCTTGGATATGACAAGACTAGAACGGTCAGAAATCGAAGGCTAATACCCATTGAAAAGGGGCTAGTCGAGTCAGGCTCAATATGTCCAAAAATCCAAGGCTAATACCCCCTCAAACAAGCCAGTTCAATCATGCTCGGGGGAAATGTCTTTTACCCATAAAATTTAAGCCTAATACCAAATAAAAAGGGCTTCGATATGACTAGGCCAAAAAGGTCAGAAATTGAAGGCTAATACCCATTGAAATGGGGCTAGTCGAGTTAGGATCAATATGTCCCAAAATCCAAGGCTAATACCCCCTCAAACAAGCCAGTTCAATCATGCTTGGGGGAAATGTCTTTTACCCATAAAATTTAAGCCTTATACCAACTAAAAACGGCTTGGATATGACAAGACTAGAACGGTCAGAAATCGAAGGCTAATACCCATTGAAAAGGGGCTAGTCGAGTCAGGCTCAATATGTCCCAAAATCCAAGGCTAATACTCCTATAACAAGTCAGTTCAATTATGCTCGGGGGAAAAGCCTTTTACCCATAAAATTTAAGCCTAATACCAACTAAAAACGGCTTGGATATGACAAGACTAGAACGGTCAGAAATCGAAAGATAATACCCATTGAAATGGGGCTAGTCGAGTCAGACTCAATATGTCCCAAAATCCAAGGCTAATACCCCTAAAACAAGTCAGTTCAATCATGCTCGGGGTGAAAGCCTTTTACCCATAAAATTTAAGTCTAATACCAAATAAAAAGGGCTTGGATATGACAAGACCAAAAAGGTGAGAAATCAAAGGCTAGTACCCATTGAAATGGGGCTAGTCGAGTCAGGATCAATATGTCCCAAAATCCAAGGCTAATACACCCTTAAAAAAGCCAGTTCAATCATGCTTTGGGGAAAAGTCTTTTACCCATAAAATTTAAGCCTAATACCAACTAAAAAGGACTTGGATATGACAAGACCATAAAGGGCAAAAATCAAAGGCTATTACCCATTTAAATGGGGCTAGTCGAGTCAGGATCAATATCTCCCAAAATCCAAGGCTAATACCCCCTCAAACAAGCCACTTCAATCATGCTCGGGAGAAAAGCCTTTTACCCATAAAATTTAAGTCTAATACCAAATAAAAAGGGCTTGGATATGACAAGACCAAAAAGATGAGTAATCAAAGGCTAATACCCATTGAAATGGGGATAGTCGAGTCAGGATCAATATGTCCCAAAATCCAAGGCTAATACCCCCTCAAACAAGCCAGTTCAATCATGCTCGGGGGAAATATCTTTTACCCATAAAATTTAAGCCTAATACGAACTAAAAAGGGCTTGAATATGACTACACCAAAAAGGTCAGAAATCGAAGGCTAATACCCATTGAAATGGGGCTAGTCGATTCAGGATCAATATGTCCCAAAATCCAAGGCTAATACCCCCTCAAAAAAGCCAGTTCAATCATGCTTGGGGGAAAAATGTTTCACCCATAAAATTTAAGCCTAATACCAACTAAAAAGGGCTTGGATATGACAAGACCATACAAGTCAAAAATCAAAGGCTAATACCCATTGAAATGGGGCTAGTCGAGTCAGGATCAATATCTCCCAAAATCTAAGGCTAATACCCCCCTCAAACAAGCCAGTTCAATCATGCTCGGGGGAAAAGTCTTTTACCCATAATATTTAAACCTAATACCAAACAAAAAGGGCATGGATATGACAAGACCAAACAGGTCAGAAATCTAAGGCTAATACCCATTGAAATGGGGCTAGTCGAGTCATGCTCAATATGTTCCAAAATCCAAGGCTAATACCCCTAAAACAAGTCAGTTCAATCATGCTCGGGGGAAAAGCCTTTTACCCATAAAATTTAAGTCTAATACCAAATAAAAAGGGCTTGGATATGACAAGACCAAAAAGGTGAGAAATATAAGGCTAATACCCATTTAAATGGGGCTAGTCGAGTCAGGATCAATATGTCCCAAAATCCAAGGCTAATACCCCCTCAATCAAGCCAGTTCAATCATGCTCGGGGAAATGTCTTTTACCCATAAAATTTAAGCCTAATACCAACTAAAAAGGGCTTGGATATGACAAGACCAAAAAGGTGAGAAATCGAAGGCTAATACCCATTGAAATGGGGATAGTCGAGTCAGGATCAATATGTCCCAAAATCCAAGGCTAATACCCCCTAAACAAGCCAGTTCAATCATGCTCGGGGGAAAAGCCTTTTACCCATAAAATTTAAGCCAAATACCAACTAAAAAGGGCTTCCGTATGACAAGACTAAAAAGGTCAGAAATCAAAGGCTAATACCCATTGAAATGGGGCTAGTCGAGTCAGGCTCAATATGTCCCAAAATCCAAGGCTAATACCTGTAAAACAAGCCAGTTCAATCATGCTCGGGGGAAAAGCCTTTAACCCATCAAATTTAAGTCTAATACCAAATATAAAGGGCTTGGATATGACAAGACCAAAAAGGTGAGAAATCAAAGGCTAATACCCATTGAAATGGGGCTAGTCGAGTCAGGCTCAATATGTTCCAAAATCAAAGGTAATACCCCCTCAAACAAGCCTGTTCAATCATGCTCAGGGTAAATTACTTTTACCCATAAAATTTAAGCCTAATACCAACTAAAAACGGCTTGGATATGACAAGACCAAAAAGGTGAGAAATCGAAGGCTAATACCCATTGAAATGGGGTTAGTCGAGTTAGGTTCAATATGTCCCAAAATCAATGGCTAATACCCTCTCAAACAAGCTAGTTCAATCATGCTCGGGGGAAAAGACTTTTACCCATAAATTTTAAGCCTAATACCAACTAAAAAGGGCTTGGATATGACAAGACCAAAAAGGTGAGAAATCGAAGGCTAATACCCATTGAAATGGGGCTAGTCGAGTCAGGCTCAATATGTCCCAAAATACAAGGCTAATACCACCTCAAACAAGTCAGTTCAATCATGCTCGTGGGAAATGTCTTTTACCCATAAAATTTAAGCCTAATACCAACTAAAAAGGGCTTGGATATGACAAGAGCAAAAAGGTGAGAAATCGAAGGCTAATACCCATTGAAATGGGGCTAGTCGAGTTAGGCTCAATATGTCCCAAAATCCATAGCTAATACCCTCTCAAACAAGCAAGTTCAATCATGCTCAGGGAAAAAGTCTTTTACCCATAAAATTTAAGCCTAATACCAAACAAAAAGGGCTTGGATATGACAAGACCAAAAAGGTGAGAAATCGAAGGCTAATACCCTTTGTAATGGGGCTAGTCGAGTGGGCTCAATATATTCCAAAATCCAAGGCTAATACCCCTAAAACAAGCCAGTTCAATCGTGCTCGGGGGAAAAGTCTTTTACCCATAAATTTTAAACCTAATACCAAACAAAAAGGGCATGGATATGACAAGACCAAAAAGGTCAGAAATCGAAGGCTAATACCCATTGAAATGGGGCTAGTCGAGTCAGGCTCAATATGTCCCAAAATCCAAGGCTAATACCCCTAAAAAAAGCCAGTTCAATCATGCTTCGGGGAAAAGTCTTTTACCCATAAAATTTAAGCCAAATACCAACTAAAAAGGGCTTGGATATGACAAGATCAACAAGGTCAGAAATCGAAGGCTAATACCCATTGAAATGGGGATAGTCGATGCAGGATCAATATGTCCCAAAATCCAATGATAATACCCTCTAAACAAGCCAGTTCAATCATGCTCGAGGGAAAGCCCTTTTACCCATAAAATTTAAGCCTAATACCAACTACAAAGGACATGGGTATGACAAGACCAAAAATGTGAGAAATCGAAGGCTAATACCCATTTAAATAGGGATAGTCGTGTCAGGATCAATATGTCCCAAAATGCAAGGCTAATACCCCCTCAAACAAGCCAGTTCAATCATGCTCGGGTGAAAAGTATTTTACCCATAAAATTTAAGCCTAATACCAACTAAAAAGAGCTTGGATATGACAAGACCAAAAAGGTGAGAAATATAAGGCTAATACCCATTGAAATGGGGCTAGTTGAGTTAGGATCAATATGTCCCAAAATCCAAGGCTAATACCCCCTCAAACAAGTCAGTTCAATCATGCCCGGGGGAAAAGTATTTTACCCATAAAATTTCAGCCTAATACCATCTAAAAAGGGCTTGGATATGAGAAGACCAACCAGGTTAAAAATCGAAGGCTAATACCCATTGAAATGAGGCTAGTCGACTCAGGATCAATATGTCCCAATTTCCAAGGCTAATACCCCCCCTCAAACAACCAAGTTCAATCATGCTCGGGGGAAAAGTTTATTAGCCATAAAATTTAAAGCTAATACCAACTAAAAGGGCTTGGATATGACAAGACCAACCAGGTCAGAAATCAAAGGCTAATACCCATTGAAATGGAGCTAGTCGAGTCAGGATCAATATGTCCCAATTTCCAAGGCTAATACCCCCCTCAAACAACCAAGTGCAATCATGCTCGGGGGAAAAGTTTATTACCCATAAAATTTAAGGCTAATACCAACTAAAAAGGGATTGGATATGACAAGACCAACTAGGTCAAAAATCAAAGCCTAATACCCATTGAAATTGGGCTAGTCGAGTCATGATCAATATGTCCCAAATTCCAAGGTTATTACCCCCTCAAACAAGTCAGTTCAATCATGTCCGGGGGAAAAGTTTATTACCCTTAAAATTTAAGGCTAATACGTACTAAAAAGGGCTTCGATATGACAAGATCAACTAGGTCAAAAATCGAAGGCTAAAACCCATTGAAATGGGCCTAGTCGAGTCAGGAATAATATGTCCCCAAATGCAAGGCTAATCCCCCTCAAACAAGCCTGTTCAATCACGCTCGGGGGAAAAGCATTTTACCGATAAAATTTAAGTCTAATATCAAATTAAAAGGGCGTGGATATGACAAGACCAAAAAGGTGAGAAATATAAGGCTAATACCCATTGAAATGGGGCTAGTCGAGTCAGGATCAATATGTCCCAAAATCCAAGGCTAATACCCCCTCAAACAAGCCAGTTCAATCATGCTCGGGGGAAAAGTCTTTTACCCATAAATTTGAAGCCTAATACCACCTAAAAAGGGCTTGGATATGACAAGACCAAAAAGGTGAGAAATCGAAGGCTAATACCCATTCAAATGGGGCTAGTCGAGTCAGGCTCAATATGTCCCAAAATCCATGGCTAATACCCTCTCAAACAAGCCAGTTCAATCATGCTCGGGGGAAAAGTCTTTTACCCATAAATTTGAAGCCTAATACCACCTAAAAAGGGCTTGAATATGACAAGACCAACAAGGTCAGAAATCGAAGCCTAATACCCATTGAAATGGGGCTAGTCAAGTCAGGAATAATATGTCCCCAAATGCAAGCCTACTACCGCCTCAAACAAGTCAGTTCAATCATGCTTGGGGGAAAAGTCTTTTACTCATAAAATTTAAGCCTAATACCACCTAAAAAGGGCTTGGATATGACAAGACCAACCAGGTCAGAAACCGAAGCCTAAAACCCATTGAAATGGGGCTAGTCGAGTCAGGATCAATATGTCCCAATTTCCAAGGCCAATACCCCCCTCAAACAACCAAGTTCCATCATGCTCGGGGGAAAAGTTTATTACCCATAAACTTTAACGCTAATACCAACTAAAAAGGGCTTGGATATGATAAGACCAACCAGGTCAGAAATCGAAGGCTAATACCCATTGAAATGGGGCTAGTCGAGTCAGGAATAATATGTCCCCAAATGCAAGCCTAATACCCCCTCAAACAAGTCAGTTCAATTATGCTCGGGGGAAAAGTCTTTTACCCATAAATTTGAAGCCTAATACCACCTAAAAAGGGCTTGAATATGACAAGACCAACCAGGTCAGAAGTCGACGCCTAATACCCATTGAAATGGGGCTAGTCGAGTAAGGATCAATATGTCCCCAAATGCAAGCCTAATACCGCCTCAAACAAGTCAGTGCAATCATGCTTAGGGGAAAAGTCTTTTACTCATAAAATTTAAGCTTAATACCATCTAAAAAGGGCTTGGATATGAGAAGACCAACCAGGTCAAAAATCCAAGCCTAATACCCATTGAAATGGGGCTAGTCGAGTCAGGATCAATATGTCCCCAAATGCAAACCTAATACCTCCTCAAACAAGCCAGTTCAATCATGATCGGGGGAAAAGTCTTTTACCCATAAATTTGAAGCCTAATACCACCTAAAAAGGGCTTGGATATGAGAAGACAAACCAGGTCAGAAATCGAAGCCTAATACCCATTGAAATGGGGTTAGTCGAATCAGGATCAATATGTCCCAAATTCCAAGGCTAATACCCCCCCTCAAACAACCAAGTTCAATCATGCTCGGGGGAAAAGTTTATTAGCCATAAAATTTAAAGCTAATACCAACTAAAAGGGCTTGGATATGACAAGACCAACCAGGTCAGAAATCAAAGGCTAATACCCATTGAAATGGAGCTAGTCGAGTCAGGATCAATAGGTCCCAATTTCCAAGGCTAATACCCCCCTCAAACAACCAAGTTCAATCATGCTCGGGGAAAAAGTTTATTACCCATAAAATTTATGGCTAATACCAACTAAAAAGGGCTTGGATATGACAAGACCAAAAAGGTCAGAAATCGAAGGCTAATACCCATTGAAATGGGGCTAGTCGAGTCAGGCTCAATATGTCCCAAAATCCAAGGTTAATACCCCTAAAACAAGCCAGTTCAATCATGCTCCAGGGAAAAGTCTTTTACCCATAAAATTTAAGCCAAATACCAACTAAAAAGGGCTGGGATATGACAAGACCAACAAGGTGAGAAATCGAAGGCTAATACCCATTCAAATGGGGATAGTCGAATCAGGATCAATATGTCCCAAAATCCAAGGCTAATACCCCCTAAACAAGCCAGTTCAATCATTATCGGGGAAAAAGCCTTTTGCCCATAAAATTTAAGCCTAATACCAACTACAAAGGGCATAGATATGACAAGACCAAAAAGGTGAGAAATCAAAGGCTAATACCCATTTAAATAGGGATAGTCGAGTCAGGATCAATATGTTCCAAAATCCAAGGCTAATACCCCCTCAAACAAGCCAGTTCAATCATGCTCGGGGGAAAAGTATTTTACCTATAAAATTTAAGCCTAATACCAACTAAAAAGGGCTTGGATATGACTAGACCAAAAAGGTCAGAAATCGAAGTCTAATACCCATTGAAATGGGCCTAGTCGAGTCAGGAATAACATGACCCCAAATGCAAGCCTAATACCCCCTCAAACAAGTCAGTTCAATCATGCTCGGGGGAAAAGTATTTTACCCATAAATTTGAAGCCTAATACCACCTAAAAAGGGCTTGAATATGACAAGACCAACAAGGTCAGAAATCGAAGCCTAATACCCATTGAAATGGGGCTAGTCGAGTCAGGATCAATATGTCCCCAAATGCAAGCCTAATACCGCCTCAAACAAGTCAGTTCAATCATGCTTGGGGGAAAAGTCTTTTACTAATAAAATTTAAGCCTAATACCAACTTAAAAGGGCTTGGATATGACAAGTCCATAAAGGTCAAAAATCAAAGGCTAATACCCATTGAAATGGGGTTAGTCGAGTCAGGAATAATATGTCCCCAAACGCAAGGCTAATCCCCCTCAAACAAGCCTGTTCAATCACGCTCGGGGGAAAAGCATTTTACTGATAAAATTTAAGTCTAATACCAAATAAAAAGGGCTTGGATATGACAAGACCAAAAAGGTAAGAAATATAAGGCTAATACCCATTGAAATGGGGCTAGTCGAGTCAGGATTAATATGTCCCAAAATCCAAGGCTAATACTCCCTCAAACAAGCCAGTTCAATCATGCTCGGGGGAAAAGTCTTTTACCCATAAATTTGAAGTCTAATACTACCTAAAAAGGGCTTGGATATGACAAGACCAACCAGGTCAGAAATCGAAGCCTAATACCCATTGAAATGGAGCTAGTCGAGTCAGGATCAATATGTCCCAATTTCCAAGGCTAATACCCCCCTCAAATAACCAACTTCCATCATGCTCTGGGAAAAAGTTTATTACCCATAAAATTTAAGGCTAATACCAACTAAAAACCAGGTCAGAAATCGAAGGCTAATAGCCATTGAAATGGGGCTAGTCGAGTCAGGATCAATATGTCCCAATATCCAAGGCTAATTCCCCCTCAAACAAGCCTGTTCAATCACGCTCGGGGGAAAAGCCTTTTACCCATAAAATTTAAGTCTAATACCAAATAAAAAGAGCTTGGATATGACAAGACCAAAAAGGTGAGAAATATAAGGCTAATACCCATTGAAATGGGGCTAGTCGAGTCAGGATCAATATGTCCCAAAATCCAAGGCTAATACCCCCTCAATCAAGCCAGTTCAATCATGCTCGGGGGAAATGTCTTTTACCCATAAAATTTAAGCCTAATACCAACTAAAAAGGGCTTGGATATGACAAGACCAAAAAGGTGAGAAATCGAAGGCTAATACCCATTCAAATGGGGCTAGTCGAGTCAGGCTCAATATGTCCCAAAATCCATGGCTAATACCCTCTCAAACAAGCCAGTTCAATCATGCTCGGGGGAAAAGTCTTTTACCGATAAAATTTAAGCCTAATACCAAACAAAAAGGGCTTGGATATGACAAGACCAAAAAGGTCAGAAATCGAAGGCTAATACCCTTTGAAATGGGGCTAGTCGAGTGGGCTCAATATGTTCCAAAATCCAAGGCTAATACCCCCTCAAACAAGCCAGTTCAATCATGCTCGGGGGAAAAGTATTTTACCCATAAAATTTAAGCCTAATACCAACTAAAAAGGGCTTGGATATGACTAGACCAAAAAGGTCAGAAATCGAAGTCTAATACCCATTGAAATGGGCCTAGTCGAGTCAGGAATAACATGTCCCCAAGTGCAAGCCTAATACCCCCTCAAACAAGTCAGTTCAATCATGCTCGGGGGAAAAGTCTTTTACCCATAAATTTGAAGCCTAATACCACCTAAAAAGGGCTTGAATATGACAAGACCAACAAGGTCAGAAATCGAAGCCTAATACCCATTGAAATGGGGCTAGTCAAGTCAGGATCAATATGTCCCCAAATGCAAGCCTAATACCGCCTCAAACAAGTCAGTTCAATCATGCTTGGGGGAAAAGTCTTTTACTCATAAAATTTAAGCCTAATACCAACTTAAAAGGGCTTGGATATGACAAGACCATAAAGGTCAAAAATCAAAGGCTAATACCCATTGAAATGGGGCTAGTCGAGTCAGGAATAATATGTCCCCAAACGCAAGGCTAATCCCCCTCAAACAAGCCTGTTCAATCACGCTCGGGGGAAAAGCATTTTACTGATAAAATTTAAGTCTAATACCAAATAAAAAGGGCTTGGATATGACAAGACCAAAAAGGTAAGAAATATAAGGCTAATACCCATTGAAATGGGGCTAGTCGAGTCAGGATTAATATGTCCCAAAATCCAAGGCTAATACTCCCTCAAACAAGCCAGTTCAATCATGCTCGGGGGAAAAGTCTTTTACCCATAAATTTGAAGTCTAATACTACCTAAAAAGCGCTTGGATATGACAAGACCAACCAGGTCAGAAATCGAAGCCTAATACCCATTGAAATGGAGCTAGTCGAGTCAGGATCAATATGTCCTAATTTCCAAGGCTAATACCCCCCTCAAATAACCAACTTCCATCATGCTCTGGGAAAAAGTTTATTACCCATAAAATTTAAGGCTAATACCAACTAAAAAGGGCTTGGATATGACAAGACCAACCAGGTCAGAAATCGAAGGCTAATAGCCATTGAAATGGGGCTAGTCGAGTCAGGATCAATATGTCCCAATATCCAAGGCTAATTCCCCCTCAAACAAGCCTGTTCAATCACGCTCGGGGGAAAAGCCTTTTACCCATAATATTTAAGTCTAATACCAAAAAAAAAGAGCTTGGATATGACAAGACCAAAAAAGTGAGAAATATAAGGCTAATACCCATTGAAATGGGGCTAGTCGAGTCAGGATCAATATGTCCCAAAATCCAAGGCTAATACCCCCTCAATCAAGCCAGTTCAATCATGCTCGGGGGAAATGTCTTTTACCCATAAAATTTAAGCCTAATACCAACTAAAAAGGGCTTGGATATGACAAGACCAAAAAGGTGAGAAATCGAAGGCTAATACCCATTCAAATGGGGCTAGTCGAGTCAGGCTCAATATGTCCCAAAATCCATGGCTAATACCCTCTCAAACAAGCCAGTTCAATCATGCTCGGGGGAAAAGTCTTTTACCCATAAAATTTAAGCCTAATAACAAACAAAAAGGGCTTGGATATGACAAGACCAAAAAGGTCAGAAATCGAAGGCTAATACCCTTTGAAATGGGGCTAGTCGAGTGGGCTCAATATGTTCCAAAATCCAAGGCTAATACCCCCTCAAACAAGCCAGTTCAATCATGCTCGGGGGAAAAGTATTTTACCCATAAAATTTAAGCCTAATACCAACTAAAAAGGGCTTGGATATGACTAGACCAAAAAGGTCAGAAATCGAAGGCTAATACCCATTGAAATGGGGCTAGTCGAGTCAGGCTTAATATGTCCCAAAATCCAAGGCTAATACCCCTAAACCAAGCCAGTTCAATCATGCTCCGGGGAAAAGTCTTTTACCCATAAAATTTAAGCCAAATACCAACTAAAAAGGGCTTGGATATGACAAGACCAACAAGGTCAGAAATCGAAGACTAATACCCATTGAAATGGGGATAGTGGAGTCAGGATCAATATGTCACAAAATCCAAGGCTAATACCCCCTCAAACAAGCCAGTTCAATCATGCTCGGGGGAAAAGTACTTTTCCCCATAAAATTTAAGTCTAATACCAAATAAAAAGGGCTTGGATATGACAAGACCAAAAAGGTGAGAAATATAAGGCTAATACCCATTGAAATGGGGCTAGTCAAGTCAGGATCAATATGTCCCAAAATCCAAGGCTAATACCCCCTCAAACAAGCCAGTTCAATCATGCTCGGGGGAAAAGTATTTTACCCATAAAATTAAAGCCTAATACCAACTAAAAAGGGCTTGGATATGACTAGACCAAAAAGGTCAGAAATCGAAGGCTAATACCCATTGAAATGGGGCTAGTCGAGTCAGGAATAATATATCCCCAAATGCAAGCCTAATACCCCCTCAAACAAGTCAGTTAAATCATGCTCGGGGGAAAAGTCTTTTACCTATAAATTTGAAGCCTAATACCACCTAAAAAGGGCTTGAATATGACAAGACCAACCAGGTCAGAAATCAAAGCCTAATACCCATTGAAATGGGGCTAGTCGAGTCAGGATCAATATGTCCCCAAATGCAAGCCTAATACCCTCTCAAACAAGTCAGTTCAATCATGCTTGGGGAAAAAGTCTTTTACTCATAAAATTTAAGCCTAATACCATCTAAAAAGGGCTTGGATATGAGAAGACCAACCAGATTAAAAATCGAAGGCTAATACCCATTGAAATGAGGCTAGTCGACTCAGGATCAATATGTCCCAAATTCCAAGGCTAATACCCCCTCAAACAACCCAGATCAATCATGCTTGGGGAAAAAGTCTTTTACTCATAAAATTTAAGCCTAATACCATCTAAAAAGGGCTTGGATATGAGAAGACCAACCAGGTCAGAAATTGAAGCCTAATACCCATTGAAATGGGGCTAGTCGAGTCAGGATCAATATGTCCCAAATTTCAAGGCTAATACCCCCCTCAAACAACCAAGTTCAATCATGCTCGGGGGAAAAGTTTATTACCCATAAAATTTAAGGCTAATACCAACTAAAAAGAGCTTGGATATGACAAGACCAACCAGGTCAGAAATTGAAGGCTAATACCCATTGAAATGGGGCTAGTCGAGTCAGGATCAATATGTCCCAATTTCCAAGGCTAATACCCCCCTCAAACAACCAAGTTCAATAATGCTCGGGGGAAAAGTTTATTACCCATAAAATTTAAGGCTAATACCAACTAAAAAGGGCTTGGATATGACAAGACCAATGAGGTCAGAAATCGAAGCCTAATACCCATTGAAATTGGGTTAGTCGAGTCAGGATCAATATGTCCCAAATTCCAAGGTTATTACCCCCTCAAACAACCAAGTTCAATCATGCTCGGGGGAAAAGTTTATTACCCATAAAATTTAAGGCTAATACCAACTAAAAAGAGCTTGGATATGACAAGACCAACCAGGTCAGAAATTGAAGGCTAATACCCATTGAAATGGGGCTAGTCGAGTCAGGATCAATATGTCCCAATTTCCAAGGCTAATACCCCCCTCAAACAACCAAGTTCAATCATGCTCGGGGGAAAAGTTTATTATCCATAAAATTTAAGGCTAATACCAACTAAAAAGGGCTTGGATATGACAAGACCAATCAGGTCAGAAATCGAAGCCTAATACCCATTGAAATTGGGCTAGTCGAGTCAGGATCAATATGTCCCAAATTCCAAGGTTATTACCCCCTCAAACAACCCAGTTCAATCATGCCCGGGGGAAAAGTTTATTACCTTTAAAATTTAAGGCTAATACCTACTAAAAAGGGCTTGGATATGACAAGATCAACTAGGTCAAAAATCGAAGGCTAAAACCCATTGAAATGGGGCTAGTCGAGTCAGGATCAATATGTCTCGAAATACAAGGCTAATACCCCCTCAAACAAGTCAGTTCAATCATGCTGGGGGAAAAAGTTTATTACCCATAAAATTTAAGGCTAATATCAACTAAAAAGGGCTTGGATATGACAAGACCAACCAGGTCAGAAATCGAAGGCTAATACTAATTGAAATGAGGCTAGTCGAGTCAGGATCAATATGTCCTAAAATCCAAGGCTAATACCCCCTCAAACAAGCCAGTTCAATCATTCTCGGGGGAAAAGTGTATTACCCATAAAATATAAGGCTAATACCAACTAAAAAGGACAGATCAACCAGGTCAGAAATCGAAGGCTAAACCCTAAACCCTATACCCTAACCCTAAACCCCAAACCCCAAAAACCGAACTTTAAACCCTAAGACCCTAAACCCTAAAAACCAAACCCTAAACCCAAACCCTAAAACCAAACCCTAAACCCCAAAACCCAAGACCCCAAAACCCCAAACCCTAAACCCAAAACCCGAAAACCCAAACCCAAAACCCCAAACCCCAAAAACCAAACCCTAAACCCTAAAACCCTAAACCCTAAAGCCTAAACCCTTAACCCTGAACTCGAACCCCAAACCCGAAACCCCAAATCCCAAACCCCAAACCCGAAACCCAAAACCCCAAACCCGAAACCCTAAACCCTAAACCCCTAAACCCAAACCCCAAACCCCAAAACCCCAAACCCCATACCTCAACCCCAAAACCTAAACCTGAATCCCGAAACTCTAAACCCAAAACCCAAAACCAGAAACCCCAAACCCCGAGCCCTGAACCCGAAGCCTAAACCCAAAACCCTATACCCTAAACCAAAAACCCCAAACCCCAAAACCCGAAACCCGAAACCCTAAACCCAAACCCCGAACCCGGAAACCCCAAACCCCGAACCCGAAGCCTAAACCCTAAACCCGAAACCTGAAACCCAAACCCTAAACCCCGAACACCCTAAACTATAAACCCAAAACCCAAAACCCGAAACCTCAAGCCTCTAAACCTAATCACTAAACCCTAACCCCGAAACTTCAAACCCCAAACACGTAAACCCTAAACCCCTAAACCACAAACCCTAAACCCCCAAACCCTAAACCTAAATCCAAAACCTGAAACCCGAAAACCAAAGCTTTAAAACCGAAACCCTAAGCCCTAAAGCCTAAACCCAAACCCTAACCCCAAAACCCAAACCCTGAAACCCGAAACCCTAAACCCCTAATGCCCAAACTCCGAACCTTAACCCGAAGTCCTGAACTCCAAACCGTAAACTCAAATCCTAAACCACAAACCCTAAACCCTAAAACCCGAAATCCAAAACCCCAAACTGAAACCAAAACCCAAAACCTTTAAAAAAATCCATTAGATACCCATAAAACATCCCAAACCCAATACCAAAACCCTAAACCTTAAAAAATGCCATTAGAGACCCATAAAACATACTAAATAGAGATTTTTATAGGGTTACAATTATATTTAAAAAAAATATATATTCTTTTGTAAATTATATTTTTTTAATTGTGTTAATAAGCAACGTACAACGTCTATCAACTCTCTACCATGCTCTAAATATAACATGTTGAAAGTCTGAGTATGAACATACTAAATAGAGTTGTTTTTGTTGATTACATTACCCCGGTTAACCTTTCTTTTACAAAGTACAAGTGTCCTTCAATTTAAGATGTCAATGTTTGTTGTTTTTTATATTGAGTTCTTGTAGAGATTATTTTTAAAAATATATTACGATAACATATTTTTAGTTAAAGAGATTTATTTTTAATATTAATATATTATATTAAAAATATATTAAAAAAAAAAACAAGTACGTTCCTCTTCATTTTCAAGTAGACTTCCAAGTTTGAACATGCCTTAAATAGCTGCAGGCTTCGTAATCAATGTTTGCTAGGGCAGTAATAAGTTCACTGTACACAACGATAAATAGATTTCTATTTTTAACTCAGCCTTAAGAAAAAAAACGCAACTACGCACGATCGAGCCAAAAAATACACTACACCTTAGACCTTCGATATGGAGGCAAAAGGTGTGTATCTAAATATAAAGCTACGAGCGACGCACGTGAAAGCTCAGTTTTTCCACCCGTGACAAAAAATGCCTTGGAAAAGTGAAGGTACATAAATTGAGCTGGGAACCCTAAAGCGAAGCTCCTGTAGATCCATAAGGCTTCCTCTCAGGCACACCATCCCATGTTTCTTTTCCTCCACCATATGCTGCGGCAGTGGCTGCTGCCACAGCTGCTGCTCCAACATTAAAGCCACCACTATAGGGATTTAGCATAGCAGAACTGGCAGCAGCCATGCCAAGCCCAAGAAGGTCAAGTGTCGTTGGTTTGTTTCCAAACAATGAAGATGAACCCATCATAACATCACTGGAGGGAAGCCCAAGGCCTAGTCCAGCTGCAACAGTAGTGTTGTTCTCTGGCTCTACAACCCATTTATTGCAGTTATTGTCTTGATTAGTTGAGGGGGGTAATCCTAAACCACGGAGAAATGATGGGTTTGATGTCGTTGCACCCATTTGAGCTGCTTTTTGAAGCAATGCAGTGGCTGACATGGCTGGTTGCGGAGATGGTGTGTAATGGTAGTGGTCTTGCTCTGTGGTGAAGAGAGACGAAGTATTGTTGGAGAGATAAAGAGATGGTGAAAGAGAGAGTGATGGGGATTCTATTGCTCTAGGTGCTGGCATAGTAGGGGGACAATCAGAGCGAGCTATGCCACAAAACAGATGTGGGAATGAGGATGGTACAGATGCTTCTTGCGGGATAGCTGCCGGTTCTGCTGTCGAAGAGGCAAATGTAGCAGCAAATACATTACTGGTGGAGCTGGTTGAGCTTGTGCTTGTTGCTGTGGCACACGCTGTTGCTGGTGGCGAAAGTCCAAATGGATTTTCTGCTAATTCTGTGACAAGAAACAAAGATAACTAACATTAACCCTAAGTAAAGAAAAGCGACTTGAAAAGGTAAAAAGAATAATGCAGTCCGTTGATCCCATATACCAAAGAGAGGATATACTAGCAAAAAGATGGTACTTTTTGGAGGAAATTGAGGGGTGTGCTAATGAAAGGCGGTAGCTCCAACTGCTGTATAAGCTTTTATTGGAAGCAATTATGGAGTACTTTCTCTCCAAATCTCAATTCACTTTTTTATTGTGTAAATTTTCGATCTTTGAGCATATAACATATTGACTGTGGTAGCAGCAGCTACTCGTGAAACACAACGTAAACCCTTCTCTCCTCACTCACCTACCGCATCTGTTAATATTCTCTAGCCCAACATCCACACGAGAAGGACATCAACAAGAGACAAAACACTCGAACATAACCAACCCTGTTAACCCAAAACCATAAACTTCAATCTATTCTGTCCACAGCCACAAGAAAACAAGAAAACATAAACTTCAATCTATTCTGTCCACAGCCACAAGAAAACAATAAAAAATACAGCCATTATTCACGGACCTTAGGCAAGTCAAATACTTGACTTGGCAGGCAATGTATTAATAACGCGCTAGCTAGCAAGCTAAGGCTAAGTTAGTTACCAGAGCTTTGAACTGACAAGCCCGGAGACACCACGCTAGTAGACGGCGTAAGCGGTGGAGGCGATGGTGAAGCAACCACACGCCTGACGTCACAGCCATTCCCTTCCTTTCCCATAATCGCTAGGGTTTGTGCCCTTGCACTCTCCTCCGCTAACGCATCGCAAAATGCTCTGTGTGTTATAAAACTATCCCTCCTATATAACATAACAAAAACAAATAACATAACATAATCAAGTTAAAATCAATGACAAGAGAAACATGGGGTATAAAAAACAAAATTATTTGACATTTACCTTGAAAACAAAGTGCCACAATCACATTTATACTCCTTAGTGCCACAAGTTTTCAAGTGAGCCTTCCAATCAGACTGGACGGCATATTTCTTCGAACATCTCTCACACTTCCACTTTTTCTCACCATGCTTTCTGTAGAAGTGCTTTTTAATGCCAGTAAGATCACCAAGAGCTCTAGCTGGGTTGTGATGTACACAGGATGACTCTGGACAAACATAGACACGCTTCCTTGGTTCTTTGTTGGTTCGTTGCTTTAGCTTCCATGGTAAGTTATGGCCCCGTCTGTGAAGTTGGAGGTTCTGGTCTCTTTGAAAGCCCTTGTTACAGATCTCACACACGAACCTGTTTGTGGCTAATAAAGTCTTTGGTGATAACGCAACGACTTCGGCATCTGGATCTGAAATGGAAAGAAAAATGATTTTATAAAAAATTAGCTCACTAAAATATTACCGAGTTTATGAAATTTTGGGGTCTTGGCACTGGTGCTGATGAGTTAATTACCAGGCATTCCAGGGAGATTTCGCTTCTTCTTTGGTATTGGCACTGTAATAGAGTGTGGTATGCCTTGGTTATCAAAAGAAGAAACACTGCTAATTGCGTCTTCTCCAGAAGCTGTAGATACTGTCATTCTGGATGAATTCTCACCACCCACCATTCTATTCTTTCAGAAACTTCTAGTTAAGATGAAATGAATTGTTGGAAATCACCAAAAAGAGAGGAGAAATCTTTCTACTTTTCCAAGTCTCAAAGTTTACAAAAGATATATGGGGTAGCAATAGTACTGTGCTAGGATTTTGATTTAAAAGAGCATTTGACAAGAGAGGAAATGGATTATTACACCTGACATGAATCTTGGAAATCACCAGAATACCAATTCACTTGAACTGGTGTGTTTCAATTCTGAGATCCTGTCTTCTTTTAAGATTCAAGAGAGAGAGAGAAAACAGCTATATATGTTCAGAAAAACTCCTGCCGTGTGTTTCTTTGATCAGCTATCTCTCAGGATGAAGGGAAATAAGGCACCGTTTTGACTCATCACCCTGAGTTTCATTGTCCTAAGAGGCGGCTACTTGAAGTCATACTCGTCTTCACGGAGAGGGGAGGAGTGTGCAGAGACTTACATGGATAAATGAAGTGTAGAAGGTAAATTTAAGAAAGAAAAAGAAAAATGAGTTACAGGCTTAAAGCGGCGCCATTTAACTATGGCTAATATTGAACCTGGGCCTTTTGGATTTATTTAACTATAGTTAAGAGAACATCTGTATGCATTTTGCCGGGGCAACAAGTCTCCTGTGCAATCAAATTTGTCCGTCCACGTGTCCGTTATGCTCCTTGCTGAGATTTGTCGGAACTATCGGGGCTAGGCGGTGCTTGTCGTTTTGTAGAGAAAGAAAATATAATAATCATATCTCCCTGCAAGTTTTTTTGGAACCTTTCGAAATAGCATTACGGAAAGACATTATTACCCATGCTTGGTTAAGATTTTCCATGAAGGGCGCGTCTGACATTGCTGGTACCTGATAGAACGTTGCTTCAGAAATCTAATTATGTTTTAAAAAAAAATTATGTTTTAATAAGTTGATCTAAAAATAAATTTATATATATTTTTAAATGAAAAAAATGATAAAACACAACCTTGTCACACTATTAAATAAATTCGAAAACAAATATCGTGACAGTTTGGCTCATCGGCAAATACTTTTAATATTATTTATTTTCTTACTTCTAGCAACTAGACTGTTTATTTGAGAATGTAAGACATTGTATTTTTTTAAATATTTATTAAAAATACAATTAAAAAAAATGATTAGCCAAACAAAAAAACACTAAAATCATTTATTTATTTATTAAAAATAAAAGATATAGAAAATCACAATCCAATTACACTCCTAAATGATCCCTTAAACTTAGTATACATTATGTTATCGATGAATTATGCGATTCTTTTTTGATAAATGATTGTTTCAAAATTGATTGGTGTATAATGAATCACTTTTATATAAGTTTCCAAATCATGTATGCGATTCTTTTTGGGTAAATGATTGTTTAAAAGTTGATTGGTGTATAATGAATCACTTTTATATAAGTTTCCAAATCATGTGTTTGCATTTAGTTGTAAAAGAAATACCTTTACGTGGGCTTTGGTTCATCAAAATTAGAAAGTTTATTTGAATTTTAAATAATTATCTCAACTTTTTTTTAAAATACTTCATTTGTTTTTATTTTATTTTTATTTTTTAATCTAGATCAATACAAAAACACCTCTCATATAATAAATTTATATTCAATCTGTTTTATTATATAAAAAATATACTTAAAAAAAGGAATTATCATGAGATATTAAAACTCGATTTTTTATTGGTTTTAGTGGGATTTGTGTTTTTTAAAATAACTATATTTTTTTCAATTTAAACTAGAAAATGGACCAAAAAAATAGATTGGAGAATAATTACATATCTCAGAGACAAATGAGATGCAATTAGATTTGTGTAAGTAGATTGATACCTTGATTGAAAATTAAACTTGTTTTATTCAAGATGTACAAATAATTATTTTTCTTAGACAATCGAGAAAACAATTCATCATAGTTTGAGTCATGATCGAGGCTAAATAATTTATTACAGTGATTTTAATAAATAGATATAAATATACTAGTTTTGATTAAATAAATTATGATGAATGCTGACATAAGGACTTCCAATTCAAAAAGGTATACAAGGAACTAAATATATTCGATCACTTGGGTTACCCACTTCAGGGCTAACAACATGCACACATGTAACGGTTTAACAATATTTCTGAACTAAAACTGAACACTATTTGTTATTTATCCTCACGTTGCCGTCGAGTGCTTTGCTTGAAAAGGACTGACGTTAACAATTGGTACCCGTGCTCTCGAGTGAGCTCACACAGCTACGCTGTGTTTTCTTATAATAGTAGATAACAAATTTTTTATGCGTTGCGAGAGAGAAAAATCCCGAAGAATGTAACAACAAACTTCTTATCCATTGTCTACTATTATATCAAGACAATATGATATTTTTTTTAATATTATATATATTTATAATTTTATTCAGAAAAATTATTTTATTATATTTTTTTTAGATTAATTTTTTCTCAATTTTATTATTAAACAACAAGCGAATTAAATTTTATATTTTGATTTAATTTGTTTTATTTAAAATTATCATGGTCTTATAAGTTATAATGGAAGTCACACATTTGAAAGAATAACCTAGTTGCCCCGAGTTGATTCAATATTTTGTTAAGATGTGAACTTGATTTTTTATAGTTAAACTATATTTTTATCAATTTTTCATGTTATCCTTGAACTCATCAAGTCAGTTAAATTATATCAGTTCAACTCTCTTTTTTCTTACTTATGTGTGAAATTTAAATTGCACAGTTCTAAATAAATTTATTTTTGGATTTGAATTAAAAAAATTAAATTAATATATTTAATTATATATATATATATATATATATATATATATATATATATATATATATATATATATATATATAAGCAATACAACCCTAAAATGGAACATGCGCTTCAAAATCAAAACATTTCATTCCAATTGAAAAAATAAAACATCAATCGAAATAGAATTAACTTGCTTTTTAAAGAAAAAAACAGGTTTATTAAAATTTATAAATTATATTTTTAAACTGTTTTTATCGTAATTTATGATTAAAAGAAGTTTTAAATAATAAAAACAAGATAATCTTAAAAGGTGTGATATTCAGTACATTGCATTATAATAATAAATGTTTGATGTTTTTAAAAGTGTTAATTGAAAACATATTAAAATAATATTTTTTTTTAATGCACTGATTTAATATTTTATAAATAAAAAACTTAAAAAAATATTTCAAATAAAGGTTTAACCGGAAAAAAATATAGTTCATTATTTAATTTAATCTGCATGCTGTACGTGATATATAGTACTTTTGGCTAATGACAAATGGCCCTCCACTGCGCGCACAAAAATATATAGTACTCTTTGTAGCAGACCATCGTTTCTGCCTTTACACTTTTGCTTGCCTGCCATCTGGTGTGGGTGAGATTTTTTTAATGAAAATAAATAAATAAATAAATAAAATTAATTGGCTTAAATAAGCAAAAATATAATTTTTAATATTTTTATCTGTTTTAACTAAAGTTGATGTTTTTAAATACAATTAAGCTTTTAGATAATATTTTTGTGTACATTTTTTTTCATATAATAAAATGTTTATATAAATTTTAAATATTTTAATAAAACTATATGATTATTAGTTGAATTAAATAATTAATATTTAACTATATTATATTAATCATAAATATCAAAATTTATTATATCTTAAAAAATAAATTCAATAAAAAAATAATATCACAAATAAACTAAGTTCCAATTTTCGATAAATATTAATTCATGTTATAAATATTTATATAATAATATTTTAAAATGTTATTAACCAGTTTTTACTTAAATTCACTGCATAATAAAAATAATAACTAATAAATAATTAGAAAAAAGTGTTCATTACAAAATAATTTTTTTTATTATTGTATAGACTACACTAGTTAATTATCCGCATTACGTTGCGGGTCAAACAAATAATTTTTATAACTATTGAGATTAAAATATAATATTTATACATGTAAAGTATGATATAATGAAACAAATCAACATATCTTATTATAACAACAGTAACATCAAAATCTTAACATCTAAAATTATCACCACTATTATTGTCAAAACAATAAAAATTATTAAATTACCCTAGAAAAAAACTCAAAAACATTAACAAAAAAAATAAGCAAGGAAAAAAAACTAAACTTATTATTATTATTATTATTATTATTATTATTATTATTATTATTATTGTGTTAATAATGAAAAAAAAAACAAATATAAATGAGAGGCAACAACATTGAAGTCTTAACATCTAAAATTATAATTATTATTACTGCCAAAATAATAATAAAATATTAAATTATCCCAAGAGAAAAAAACTCAAAAACATTAACAAAAAAAGTAAACAAGAAAAAAAACTAAAATCATTGTTGTTGTTGTTGTGGTGGTGGTGGTGGTGTTAATAATGAAAATAAATAAATAAATAAATGAAAGACAACAACATCAAAGTCATAACATCCAAAATTATAATTATTATTACTATCAAAATAATAAAAATTATCAAATTATCCCGAGAGAAAAAAATAAAAAAAACATTAATATAAGAGTAAGCAAAACAAAATATTATTATTATTATTATTATTATTATTATTATTATTATATTAATAATAAAAAAATAAAAATAAATGAAAGACTAAAAAAATCCTAAATTTTTTTAAAAAATATCAAATAAATAAATGATAAAATAAAAATTACCAGGTGAAAAAAAATTCAAAAAACTAAAAGAAAGAACGAAGAGAGAGAGAGAAACAAAAATATCAATTTTCAAATGACCATAGATATAAAATAAAATTTAAGAGCTAATTTTTTTTACATACCACCTCAATAAATAAGAAAGTAATAAAAATTAAAAATCAAAGCTAAGAGCACTCTTATATATTACATGGACAAAAATAGAGATTATCCCAAGAATATAAAAAGAATGAAGGGATTATTGTGTATCGAATAAATTAAGGTATTTAAACTCAGTCCGGAAATTAAAAGAAAGATGACCGAAGTGAAACCAAAATATATAATTAATTTCAATCGAATGACCCAATTGAAATAAATCAAAACTTATATAACAGAAATCAGGATTTTATATAACATAAATATAATTTATTTATTTTTAAAATATAAAAAATAAATTTAATGAAATAATAATTATAGCGTCACACCAAATAGTGACTATATGCGTATAACACATATATTATAAGTGAACTATTTAGAAGTGTAGTTGATGTTGTTTTTTAAAAAAAAAATTATTCAGAATTATATTAAAATAATATTTTTTTTATTTTTTAAAAATAATCTAAACACACACAAAAAAAAATTAAAATTTTAAAAAATAAACTTTTTTTAAAATATTTTTAAAATGAAATTACAAACATCTATAGACCAGGTAAGCTGCTCAAAGGGGGCATAGTTTCAAATTTAAAATGATTGCTGCCATATGTAGGGGTATATTCGACTTTTGAATTTACATGTGCCACTTAATGCCACTCTGGCCTCCACCAACTTCAACCTATCCACTTGCCGGTCCAGGTGTATCTATTGTGGCCCAAAAATACCAGATGGCCGGTCTGAGCTCTGATTTGACGGGTACTGGAATGGCCCACCGTTAGACAGACCATTTCACAGCAAATAATTACCAGTATAATATTAGATCTTAAGTCATTAACAATTTATAAGGAAACAAATGACAATAATTCACACAATCAACAAATGTGAACACGAGGAAAAGTAGCGCAGAAATTCAGAAAATAAGCAATTTTTTAACATGTTGTTTCAAGTCATTGTAATTGGATCAATCAATAAATAAATTGAATTTACATATTTATATCATATAAAATTATATTTTATTTTATTTTTTATAAAATTTTATTTTATTTTATTTTTTATTTTATAAAAAATAAATGAGTAATTAAAAAATAGTTTATTATTTTTTTCTTTTTAAAATTGTAAATTAAGGGAATTAATCTCTAATTTACTTTAATAGTATTTTATAGAATTAACTTTCACCTAAAATTTAGTTTTTAATACTTAAAAAGTTTCAAATATAAAATTTAATTAAAATAATGAATTAATCCAATTTAGAAGATATAGTTCCGGTTTATATTTACATTTTACAAGTATTTTATATATATATATTTTTTTTCCTGTCTTCAAATTTATTTATTTTAGTATTTTAAAATTATTTGATATATCATTATTAAAAATATTTTTTAAGAAATAAAAATATATTTATTTAATATATTTTTAAACATAAAATATTTTAAAAAACAATTAATATTTTATACAATAATTCAAAAGAAATTATTTGTCTGATGTCAAGATGCCCAACTATAAAAGCAAGAATCCATGACTGGGTTATGTGGAAAGAATTGTACTCGCACTCAAAAAGTTGAATCTCGGTTTTAATATTAATATTAATATTAATATTTTTTCTTTTCGTGTTGACCCTTATCAGAGCTTAATTATGAGGGTCTTGAGCTTATCTTTTCAGGAGGAATCATTATGTTTTTTTTAAAAAAAATGGAGGAGAAAACACAGAAATCTGATTTAGATTGGCATTAATCGTGTTTAGTATTGTAGTATAATTTAATTTTGGAAATTTTTAATTTTAAAATTATATTTCTGTGTTTGAATTGTATTAATATATTTTAATATATTTTTTAATAAAAAATATCTTTTTATCTGTCAACCTGGCGAGTTCAAAATTGGGTTCGATTATGTTGAAAGAGAGCCGATTGGACGTCTATGGGAATATGACTTGGAATGATAAGAAAAGGCTTAAATTAGAATAAGCTTTACCTGTGTCCCGCTCAATACATCACAGAGTGTCTCTGAGAATATGGGACAAGACTAATTAATTCTTTCGGATATTTTATCTTTCCCTTTATTTTTATTTTTATTTTTTGAGCCAAAGCCGACCAAGTTTGTCAGTTTTATTTTAGTTGGTATTTTATTTTTTTAATTATAATGAAATGTTTTGATGTTGAAACGTTTTAGGTTGCTTTAGAGTTATAAATATGAAAAAATTTAAATATTAATTTAATAAATATAATTCAAATTCAAGATAAATTAATTTTAAATTATATAATACAAATACATAGTCAAACAAACATAATTTTAAAATTAGAAACATCTCTAAAATTCTAAAATATTATAAAAGTAAAATGTCATAAAATAAAATAAAAATATAAATCAAACATCATCTACATCATTAATATAAAAATAAGGATCTTGATCTTGTGGTGGTATGTGAGGAAAGTCATCAACTAAACATTCCAATACTCGATCATTTTCACCAAGATCATTCTTCTTATTAAAACATGTCTTTTTATTTTCTAAATTTAAAGTAGACAAAAATGCTTCAATAATCTCCCAACTTATATCATCGCCATCAACAAGATTGGGTTTTTCACAAATCAATTCATTTAATAGATCAATGTCATCAAGGCTAATAAGATCTCAAGCATCTCTTGTTTTGCTCAAATTCCTACAAAAAATAAACATGAAAATAATTAAAAAATAATATCAATGTAATATAAAATAATTATTATTTTCAATATTATTATTAATATAATAGTATTGATATTTTACCTCTGTTAAATCCTTAGATTATAACGAACAAATACAAATCATTTAATCTTTTGTATAGATTCAAAAAAATATTATATTTTAAAAAACTAAAAGTTATTAATTGGATTTAACCTTTCTCTTTGATGAATAGCTAGGGGCATGCCAAAGTCACCCATTGTTTTCTTATACTCCTCAAGTTGATCACTTATTATATCTTGAATGTCACAATCAAGAACCAATCTAGTAATTGTGCTAAGTAAACCTCAAGTAACCTCCTTTTATTTTGAAAACGAAGGCTTACAATATATTTCAAGATTAAGAAAAAAAACTTATTGCGTGTAATGGACTATGAAGTTACTTATCTCATCTAGCATCAATTACCCGAATATATAATCTATATTGAGATACTTTATTATGTGCTTGAGGCTAGATGTTATTTATGTAAATCTAGATTTTATCAAGTCTAGTGTGTAATTAAGTTTGGCCTTTTTTTATTCAAATTTCATGACCTTTTTGTAAAATTCAGTATATAACTACATGTAAAATAAAAAAGATACTGGCCGGTGATATGGATTTATAGCAGATTTCACCTTCTGTTTTTTTCCCAATGCCACTGAACTGAACCAAAAATCATATGGGGAGGCAGAGCAGAAGTGATCAGCCCCTCTCATTTATCCTCGTATATTATTTCTTAAAAACAGACTCTCTTTACGCAGTTCCATTCCAAAACATGCCCAGATCCTTGTTAATGACAGCAAAATCCGAGTCTACAATATGCAGGCTATAAAGTACAAGCTAGATTCAAGACATAATGCGGTTAACAGTATCAAAAGATCAAGAATTTTTCTTGACAGCAAGAGTAACAGAGGCACATGAATTAATCAACACCAGAAAACTAATTTCCTTAACCCAAATTTCCCCAGAAATCTGCGGCTGAAATTGATGACAGGAATTGAAATTAACAGAATATAAACAAGGGCTTTGATGCTAAAATGCTGGTAGAAAGGAAGGAAGGCCGAGACTAATCATCTTTATACTCCAATTGGATGTTATTAAACAAAACAAAACAAAATAATTCTGCATCTAAAAATTCAATAAATTCAGGCATTCGATCTTCGGTTATAAGAAGGTATATACCTTTTTAAAGATAGTGCTGTCAGTCACTGCCGTGGAAGAAGAAATGATAGGGTGCCATCGTGGAAAGAAATTTTGGGGAACAAGAAGTGAAGAGCCGATGGGGGTGACGCTGTAGGAAGAACTAGTTAGCGATTTGGGTTTGAGGGAAAATGAGGTGGGGGTTCAATTTAATTATTTAATTTTATTTTAAGCCGAAACGGCAGAAGTGAAATGATACCGTCGTGTTTCTAGCAGTATTTAATTGAAAAATATGGAATAGATTAGAATTTAAAAGTAAAAACGATGTTATTTTATCTCGTTTTGACCATTTTAAACAAAACAAAACTGAAAATACTAATTATAACAAGAGGATGGTTTTCACTATCACATCATCATTAGATATTCTGGTGCGAGATTTATCTACAGAGCTACAAATCTAGCAGGCACACCTTTAGCCTCGATGGTTTCATCCCTCCATACCTTTTCTCCTTTATAGATGGGTTTGCCCCCCTCTAGCTATTCCGATCCCATTCCATAGAGTTGTTGATTGTGTAGCTTTGATAATTTCCAACCGAGGAGGAATGGGGTATTTAATGTTAATCGAGCACGGCACCAGGAGGAATGGGTTTTTTTTACGGGTTTTTCATGTTACTATTGTTTATATAAACAATTACCATCACAGCATCCATGCCAAAATCCAAATTCATTGTTACTTCTCTTTCTGATGAAAAAAAAGAAGGTCAGGTACATTATGAACAAAATATAACAACGCCTGCATTTATGCTACTACATAATGATGTTTACTTGAAACTTACCTCTGGTATGCAAACCTTCTCACCTAATAATGTTTGTAAACTGAAACGTTCTTTATATGGTTTGAAGCAAGCAAGAGTATGTCTTGAAAAGTTTGATCCATTTTGCTTGGTTTTTTTCTCACTCAAAAGTCAATGACTCCTCTTTTTTTTCTTAAAAGGACATTCATGGGTATTGTTGTCCTTCTTGTTTATGTGGACGATATCATCATCACTGGCTCTGACTTAGATGCAATCTCTGCAATTCAAACTTTATTGTATTCTACCTTCCATGTGAAAGACTTTGGTCAATTCACCTATTTTATGGGTTTAGAGGTACATCATCAGCCTCACGACCTCTTCTTGAATCAACACATGTATAATCAAGATCTAGTTCAGTTAGTCGACCTCACTAACACTTCTTTAGTTGACACCCTTATAGAACTTAATGTGAAATATTGTCTTGACATTGCTTTATGTTGTTCACATTGTTAGCAAGTTCATGTAAGCACTAAGGCATCTTAATCTATTTGTTGTCCACTGTATAATTCACTACATTTTTGACACGCTTGGTCATGACTTATTCTTCCCTGCAGGTTCTTCACTTCAACTACAAGCCTATAGTGATGCTGATTGGGTCGGTAGCCTAGACACTAGAGAATTTACTATCGGCTAATGTATGTTTCTTGGTGATACCCTTATCTTTTAGAAATGCGAGAAGCAAGACAATGTCTCCAAATTAGAGTATCGAGCCATGTTTGTTGCTTGCTACGAAATCATTTGGTTGCATGGTCTCCTCACAAAACTTGGCTTCTGTCCAATTCATCCTACACCACTTTATGCTGACAACACTAATGCCCTTCAAATTGCAGCTAACCTCGTTTATCACGAACACACCAAGCACATCAAAGCCTCAAAGCCTATGATAATCAGGTTATCACCTTTCCACATATCTTTACTAAATTCATATCACATCAGCGTTATCATTTCTTTGTTAGTAAATTGACGTAGGTCGATTTACCACCATCAATTTGAGGGGATATGTCAAAGAAAATAACTACACATTTAATGCCAGCATATTCTATGCCTTGACATTGATGGCAATTATTGTATATAGATTTTATAGGTTATACAGATTTATTCTTTCCTTAATTAGGATATACTAGTTGTAGGCTATAATTAGATAAATAAATATATAGGTTAGTTGCTTTAGGGGCTGAAGATCAGCCTTTATTCTTTTGTAGTTAACTTGTAATTCTTTCTATATAATGGGGAATTCTCAATGAAGAGAGACACTTTGAAAATACTCTAAATTGTCATTCTCCACTGTTTATTGCTGCCACCTTCACTTTATTATGATTGGTACCTTATACTTTCTCATCAGAAAGCACTTCTGCCAGACAATTTCACTACTGGATCGTGCTACGATTAAGCACAATCTTTTGAGTGCAAGCAAACTGTGCACAAATATTAGGTTGGAGATACAACAGTCTTGGATTACTTTTTCCTCAAGGTTCTTTGGTGTAAATTCTGTACTACGTTGCTCCCATCACATCAAATCTAATATGTCCCGGGGTTATTCTTATTTGCTTTTTTAGCCTTGGGCTCGCTCTCCATTTGTTTCTTGCTATTACCTGTTTCCTAGCAAGTTTAGGAAAGCTTGTCTTCCTTTTGCACTGCTGCATTTAATATACCTGCTTGTGCTAGGTTGAAGCTGTCATACATTTTGAGGATGACACTGAAGAGCTGCAACAATGGGATCAACAGCCTTCATATGGCCTCATGCAACTTTCTGATGTCATTTCAAATCAACTACTACTGCCATTGGAGAATTTGCTGTTTATGGACGCATAAACCTTTTTACCACGGGGTTTGCATAAAAACCCTGATGTTCCACTCATCTAAGATCCTTTCCGCCTCCCCCTTCCATATTCTGTTGAATTGATGGAGCTGAAGGAGCGGGGAAATCAAAATACAGGTAGAGATGCATAGCTGCATATGGTGGAGGGGTGGGGATTTCAGTAATGATCTCAAACGGGACCGCAAAAAACAGAGAATTCTGACATTTCTTGGGAGTGCGTCCCAACAAATTCAGATGGTAAGAGTCTCAACTAAATTCACTTGACTGCGTCCCATCTCGAGGCCCAATAAATTCACTAGGTAAGTCCTCAACTAAATCAAAGCAATGAAAAGGAAAAGTGCTTTTCTTTTGATTTAAATATATATTTACAAAAAGAAAAGACACCTTCCCATTTCATTCTACAAGATCAAAGCTTTGAGCTGCGATTTATATGTGGGTGAGAGGATTGAGTAATAATTGCTGCTCCTCTCACTTGATTTCCCCAGCAAATAATCGTTATGAACACTGTTGCCTGTGAGAATTTATCCATCACGGAACACTACCATAAACTATGTGTTTGGAGCTCCAGATGGAGAAAACTTTGCAGGATCCTTTCCTAGGAGCACGTCATGATTGATGGACGCCAATTGTGACAGATTCTGCATCAAAATCAGATCTTTAATGAACTCGTTTAAAAAATAAACAGCTTTCCATGGGGAGCCTGAAATTATGCTTCACAAGCCTCTTGCAAACATAAAAACTCTGTATCGGATCCAAATGTTTAAACAAGCAATAAATTAGAGTATAAAAGAGAACACCCTATAGCCAGCAGCACCCAGGAACATGATAATCCAACAAGTTCCATCATTATTCTTCCCTTTCCCCGAAATTATCATCTAGTGGATAATACGTGTGAGTGACTGAACAAGGCATGTGTTTCAGTACTAAAACTTTTGGATATCCACTCAAAGTTGGTCGTACAAGTTCACCGATGTACAGGAATTCAAAATATTAGAACATTTGATCTTTAGCAACTTGCAAGTTAGCTTACCTTGAAAGAGAAATTTATCAATGAGAGATCAAGTGGAGAAGAATCAAAATCTGCAAGGTCACCACATTCATCCATCTGGCAAAAGGAAATATAAGACAACGAAATAATTGCAATCTAAAATTCATATGATGATGGGTAAATACATCAGCTCTTATCCCACAAGGTTCTCCAACCCTACCAAATAAAAAAGAAAAATAGGAAGTGTTGTAGAGACTATATTAGCACCATTAATGCGAGTCTAGCAATGACAGAGAAAGTAATCTTCATGCAATCACTCAAGTCAATGCAACAACACTTGTAGTTGATAAAAAATATTTGTTTCATTTTGAATTTTTTATCACAGCTATGCTCACAAAAAGACTTGGACACAAAAATCTTGAAATTATAATATCATGCTATGGATAAATGCAGAATCTTCAAATAACTCTTTGATGTAGTATCCATAGAAATTATCAAACCATCTATTACTGCAGATATAAATACAAGACATCATTCACAAATATTTGCAGAGACCAGCCACCTGTTCCCTGTTTTGTGCTGGAGCGGTGGTGGGGCAGACCAAATCCATTGATTCAGATAGTACAGGCAAGATCCCAGAACTTAGCAGAACCATGAACAGTTCACAAGGATGATAAATTAGGTTTCCTACCTCAACACCAGAATTTGAAGATGAGTTATGCATGTCGCTATCAGAATGGCTACTAGCTTTATCATTTGGCATTCCATTAGACATTTGAGAAAACCTTGACACAAAATAGCTCGTGTCATCTACACTGCTAGGGTTGGGAACAAAGGCAGCCTGAGGACAAAATTAGAGGTAGCAGAGTTAGAAATTAACAACAGATTCCAGTGAAATTATTATAAAAAAAATCTTGCTGGTGTCTTTCAACGCTCTATAGTCAGGCATGCATAATTTTTTTATGCACATGTAGAAACATAAAAACAGGATGGAGTGAGCTAGTTGATGGCACAGCTCCACTAAGCAAACGGGATTAGTACTTGTATATTAGTTGAATTTTGCATCCAAAGAAAGCATTTTCACTAAACACAAATGATGTCAACTGTTTACACTTGGAATATATTGGGTTATCTACAATGTAAGAAAGACCCAGAAGAGATTATAATGCGATGATTTTGATAAAATCAGATTTGAGACAGCACATTCTTCATTAATAATATTCTCCAGCTGACCTAATCTTCACATAAATAACTTTTCAAGGTAACTTCGATTCCAGTTCCAGAATCAAATGACTTGAATAAGGTAATTATAGCTCATAAACTCCACAAAACTTCTGCTTGCAAGGGTACAAGTGACAGCATAGGGGGAACAGAGTGGCAGCATGATTTTGGTCATTTTGAACTTGAGAACTACGAATCTAAACCTCCCATTATGAGTATGATGGTATGAATCCACACCTTTTGCAGAGCAAGGTTGTCCCAATCAACTCCTTTGAAAAAAGGATGTGCTTTGACCTATAAAAATTTCACATGCAAGGCACAATAAAAGCCAATTTGAAAATTCATTAGGTCATCTTTCGAGTTTTAGTGGCCAGGAGAAAATATTTGATTCTTAATCAGCAAAGTTATTCAGTAAAAACAACCTCTGTCGATCCATTTGCTCCTAACCGTTGACTTGGATTATGAATAATCAACCTGTATAGAAAAGAATTGAAGCTGAGTGAGTGCTATGGCAGTGTAAAGTTGAGTGCATTCTTTGATGATAACTTACACTACACTGTGCAAAATATAGCAACTTCAGGGCATAGTAAGTAAAATCTTAAAGCTAAACAAATCCTACATCACATCAAAATGGTAGAACTTGCATGTTATTGCCTGGAAAGCCATGAAGTAATGAGAAATAAATATGAAAATAACTGATGAGGGCGATGTTGAAGCTACAGTATGGTGTTGCCAAGTTGCCATGGGTAAAAATTATAAATGGTTTGACACCACAAGTTTTGGGGAATAAATGAGAAGGATCATAATGATTATGCAAAGAAGTCAGTTCTGGTGTTATATTGGAGCCTTAGGTGACACTGAATTATATAAGGGTATATAAAAGTGTCATTATCAGTGTAATTCACTTAAAGCTATAGGATACAAGTTTCTAAAATAATCAAGCACTGTCCTAAACAGGTGCATGCACAAAATTTGAACTTGCAAACCTGCGACTTCCTGTTTTTAAACATCAAGTGAGTAGAGAGGATCACCCTGCAGTATATGATTGATATTTACCCAAATAATTAATGTTTTTCTTGTCCAGACTTCTATCTATTTGAGCTATCAATAATCTTCTGGTGGTAGCATCCAATAAAGCCAGTAATAGAAACTTAATATATAGGAGCACTTTTCATTTTCTTAAAAAAGAAGTGAATTAGAAACTAAAATAAATTTCCTTTGTGTCAAGGGATGGAGCAAATAAATGTTATTTATTGACAGCTTACAGATTCAAAAGCTGATTGCCAACCTGTTGATCAAGTCTTGGGCCTCATATGACATGTCATCAGGAACAGAAGGCCAAGGGATTTTTCTATTAAGAATGTTGTCAAAGATTATCTGTGGCCATGACAAGACAAAAAACTTAGACACGATTAATTTTGAGCACAGAGTATCTTTTTCTCGAGTAATAAAAAGAAATTATGTCCACTAACAGTATCTAGGAAAATCAAGAGACACTAAATATAAACATACCTCGGGATGTTCAGCAGTGAAAGGTGGAATTCCAGTTATAAATTCAAATAAGATTATTCCAACAGACCACCAATCTGCAGCATAACCTGCATGAATGCCAGAAGGTAACTTAACTTGCCTGGTAAAGTTGAAATGAATATAAATATTAGTTTAGGCTGGAAGTAACCATGCTCAGTTCCAAGAAGAATTTCAGGGGCAAGATAGTCAGGCGTCCCAACTGCTGAGTGCTGATTTCTGTCCTCTGTTTGTTGAGCATTTGGATTAGGAGGATCAGAAGATGCATTTCTATCTGTATCGGATCCTGATAAATCAATGGTGCTGTTTATAAGGCCAATTTTTGACAGTCCGAAGTCTGTAAGCTGGTCACATACGCAATCATTAGTACATCTCCACTAGCAAGAACTGAAGCTGGTGCAGAACACTCAAAACTACAAGATATAGGGATTAATATGGACATTTTATTTGATGCATATTAGATGGGAGGTCACCTATCTGGCAAGAAAACTAAAAGGATGCTGCCAAGTGTTTTAGCAAATAGATTCATTCAATACTCCAGTTCCTAAAAAGCAAGATAATATATGTGCGAAAGCAACTTTTAATGTGCTCCAGGTCAATTCTGCAACCAAGAGAATATAAACATATACTATTATCGCTCATGAGAGAAGATAGAGAACAACAATTATTTATGCAAGTGCACATCATCACAAATTCACACCATGAGTGCTCACATACCCACAAAGATGCACACATTCCAAGGAAACACATGTAAATAATGCTTATTAATGATTTTAACTTGTGTTTGTAGAAACAGTAAAATTGTGAACTTTAAAGACCAGACCTTGATGTGCCCATCATGTGCAATCAATATATTGTCTGGTTTCAGATCACGATGCACAATTCCATGAGAATGGAGATACTCTAAAGCAAGAACCTGGAACAGATATAAGCTATTTAAATTGAGGTACAGAAGAACTAAAATAAGCATACAAAGGCATTCATGATTTTGTTCTAACAAACCAGTTCTGCAATATATATACGAGCTATATCTTCCTCAAGGCAACCAACTTTTCTCAGCAAAGAGTATATATCACCTCCATTAAGATACTCCATAACGAGATACAGGTTATCTCTGCAGGTGAATGAATAAAAAAACCGAACCTGAAATGACAAGACCATGTTTTTATAGCCCATTCAAATACAGAGGTTCAGAAGTAATAGAAAGAAATATTAACCATCATTTTTAATTGGCTAGCTAACGATAGAAAGCAGGTTCAATAAGGAATAGAAACGACCAACAAAAGGGGTTGTGGAAGTGCTAAAGTTCAATGTAAATACAAAAGCAATCAAGACTTGAGCATTACCACAAATGGGTTCCGAACTGTTATCAATATGTTACGCTCTGCTAATATGCGCTGAACATCATTCTTGCGTAACATATCCAATTTCTTGAGCACCTACGAAAGGCATTATATTATGAGAATATATACCAAAATAGTCGACCAATAATGGAAGCAGAAATGCAAAATTTGTAGAGAAATTACTTGCCAGTACATTCCATGAGAATAATGGATAAATAGAGATACTTTTTAGTACTTTGACTAAGACCTATGAAGAACAGAAAAGTTTATAGATTACACTCTGCTGCATAGCTGCCATAATGACCCATTATTCAATAAGTGATATGGGTAGAATTAAACTGCTAAGATTTAAGGCTTTGTATGGTAGAGCTGATAAGTTATAGTTGTTCTACATTAGCAATAGCGTGGAGAACACATTAAAATACACATATTAAAGTCACATTTCTAGCTCATACAGCTAAACCTTAATTACCACCTAGCTTAGCTAATTCTCTGTAACCTCCCCAGCTTGATCCATGATTTTTTAGCCTTTTCTAGCACTTTGTAGTGCCTTCAAGTTCAAGAAAAAAGCTTCATTTTGCTGCAATGGTGATTGTATTGCAGACAATCTAGCATCCTACATGGTTCTATTAAACCAGGTATCCAGTATGTAGCTAAAGTACATATTCATTTATAAAATCAAGAGCTGCATCAGATCTTTTCTGTCTCAATTCATCAATCTGGTACCAACATGTAGCTAATGTACTTATGCATAGGCCTCTAGTTTTTGAACATTGACTTGCTGCAAAATTTCCATACAAAGAACAACTTGCATATGCCCCGCTTGCAAACCAACTGGGTTTTGGCATTGATTTTTTACCTTTATTGCAAATAAATCTCTTGTTGTTCGTTTGCGTGCAAGAAAGACTTTTCCAAAGGCACCTCTGCTAATTGGTTTAATGATTTCAAAATCATCAATGCTTGTCCGCTCTTTATTTGATACATGCACAGGTGTCGATGCTGCACTGCTTTGAGATGCATTATCAAATGGAAGTCTCAGAATTTCCTTAAATCTCTCATCGGTAACTGGACTTTTTGTATCCATTAAATCACAAGCAAGTATATACTTTTCCCTGCATATGTCATAGGAAATCTGACATGAATAATTCAACAACTTGAGGGTTGTAGTAATATAAGAAAATCTCTTTCAAATACTCTAGAATTACCGCAGAAGTTTCTCTATCCGGCCTCCAAAAGTGTCAATAACAAGAGCTTTGAGTTTGCTATGCTGTAAAACATCCTGCAAATCTTGCATACAAGCCAGCAAAAATTCAGATGACCCTTCTTTTGAAAGATCAGTGCCTGCTACACAGCGTGCTATGTCTGCTAGGTCAATCATCTGCAGAAAAAAATTTGAAAATGATTAAGTGCAGATTCAGTCTTCATTTAACCTTGTAACAATATTTATAAGTCTACAAGGAATCAAAACTGAATGGTTGAAAAATACTAATAAATATACTAAAGGAAATGCTAATAAAATATTAGAAAGAATAGTTAGCATGCTTCACTGCCAAAAAATAATTTCAAAAGAAAAGAATTGATATGGATTCCATCATAAAACACTAAATGGATAGCACAAGTTGTGACCTTTAAAAACTGCTATCATGGAGAGTTGGCTACCATGAACGATCCAATTTAGGAGAAACAGAAAAATTTATACCCTGTTCAAATAACAATCATCCATGACGTGATTATAAACCTCAAATCCTCAAACAAGGTCGAAAGTGAAGGGCTCTGGCCACCAACTTAAGAGTTTGTCTTCATTTTTCTCTAGAATTAGTTTTTTCAATTGTAACCATGACAAATTCACAGCTTGATTAAGCAGTTGAATCAATGGCTACAGGTGAGTGGCACAATAGAACCTCCAAAATGGAAAGTAAAACCAATTCTCGATGAATGATATTGCTGATGAATTAGATTGCGCATTCTTAGAATCTAACTTTGTTCTGCATGTAAGTTTCATTTCTGAGAAAGAAGGTTCTCTAAATAAAAAACTTCTGCTAGAACCAACTAACCTGCTGAACATCTTCTAGCTCAGAAGAATTGTTGTGCTCTAACCAGAAGGAATCAAAATGACCAGCCCTGGGGGTATTTGTAGAGGACATTGATGTCATGCTCCCAGCTGATGAATGCGCACCATGGTTGGGTAACTTTACACCCAAATGGCCTTTAAAATTAACAGAGGGTGAAAGAGAATCATCTATAAAGGCAGTGTCCATCTCATGTATGTCCTCAAACATCCCTTCAACGCCTCTATTTCTCCATTCACTTATTTTGGGGGACTGACCTTCAGTAATTACAGAGTTTGTACTTTGAACTCTCAAGTTTTCAGGAATGCCATATGATGGATGAAAATTCATATTGCGCGAGTCGATAATCTGTTCCAGTATCTCTTCAAGGTTTGAAAGGCGTTCATCTATATCCAGGCAATTTAAGTCACATTTATCTGCATATGCACATATATAAGAATGGGATTCTAGATGAGAAATTGGAACAATTTCTTCACATATCCTACAGATCACTAAATCAGATCCGTCTAGAACTCGCCCCTCGTTGTCAATGGGATCATCTAAATTTTGTCCTTGCTCATGAAGCGAACCACAGTTCTGAATGCAACTAATATTTCCAGCAGCTCTGTTACTTCCCTGACAAAAATGCTGCACTTGTGAAACTGAATCACTTTTGGATTTTTGAGATTGCAACTTTTGTTCCAAAAACAGAGAATCCATGTTGGAATTTAAGTCACTCTGATCAGTTGGCTGTATGGAGCAGCAATATATTTCCACAGGGAGAGAAGAAGACGAAGTATTTTGTCCCTGCAACTTTTGCTTTGCATCAACTTTCTGATTTAAACCATAACCATTATCAGAATCGGCAATCCCACGTTTGGCAGCCCAGCTCATTTCAACAGAAGGGACACTTTCTAGACATTTTTTCAATTTACGAAGAGATTTCTCATCAATTGGTTCACTGTCTTTCTGGAACTGTAATAGTCTTGTGCAGCGAGTCAATATGAAAAGCATGCGAGTAAACAGCCACTTGAGGATTCCTGTTTGACACTGTTGCCTTTTCTCTGTCAGATCTTGAACAATGTCTTCACATTTCATGCGAAACTGAGAACATGTCATCTCCATACAGAATTGAGACAGAGTCAGAAGATCCACAGCCAATTTCTGCTCTTCATGCGAGGAGAAGTCAGTTTTCTCAAGGACATCCATAGCATCCCCAACTAAACTAGCCAGCTCTGTGTTTGCTACTTCTTTTGCAGCATCAAATCTTGAATGCAATGAACCCAACAGCTCCTGTTATCAACTCATGAGATAGAGAGTAGTAATATTATTCTTAATGCATAGAGTCAGATAGAGTGAATCAATATTTTCATCAAAGAAGCACAAACATAAGAAGAGAAGTCTCCTTTTGATGGCATACCAGTAGTTACTTTTGATATGATATAACTTTTTTCACTCAAAGATAATTTAGAATATTCGGGTCATATGAGATCAACAATGGCCCATTGGGAAAGGGGAAGTTGATAACCGTTGAAGTAACAGGCTGTTGAAATATGGCTATGAACTTGGTGCTATCATTAAAAAAATATTATGTATCGCCTAATCATTTATTCTCAAGCATACCTTCAAATCACTGTAGCTATGAGCCCGTGGTTGGGCAGGAGGAATGTCACCCTTTGGTCCTAATTCATGGGAAAAGCTTTTTAAGCCTTTTGACACTTTACTCCGATTTAGATTCTCTGATGAAGAAATTTCCTTATTTAAATAATTGCATCCAGTGGTAAATTCAGTTCCTGCACGATCCTTTCTATCAAGCGTCTTAGCTTCCAAATTCCCCTCCTGCCCAAGAAGATGCATGCTTAATTAGTGTTTCCACTAAAGTACAGAGTCCAATCAAGCATAAAAGTACTATAAACATTCCCAGGCTCACCTCAACATTTGGAGAAACATCCTTTATAACTTGAATGGCGTCCTTGGTGAAATAAGATGCGATCCATTGGCCTATGCTCTTTCCTTTACGGGACTCTTCAAAGAACAGGAAATTAGAAAGTCATTTCAATTCAAGAAATAAACAGGAGTGTGATATCAAATTGAATTGTCCATTAAAAACAGATATCTTATTTTACACAAATAATCACAAAAGTGAATCTGGAGAAAGCCTTCATACAAATTTCCCCGGACTAAAATATTAGCTTTTCGCCTACAAGTATAGGATTCTAATATATTGGAACAGATGTCACCATATGGCATAACCTTAAAAGGAAACTGTATCTCATTCATTCCTAATAAGAAAGGAAGGAGACATGGTTTACCTACCACCACTCCAGGAGGGCCATCAACAAGAGGAAGAACAATATATTTGATCCTGCTAATGCCAAGGACAAAAACTAAAAACTTAATCTTGGTATAAAATGACATCACTATGTCGTTTTAACTAGCCATTATGCAGGTATATCCATCTTTATGGATTTTGATCGATATCAACTAACAGAATCCAATAACCAGACAAAAAGTGGGTGGCACTCAGCTCTGCAATGTCTCCCTAATCAAATAATTCATTTATCACCGGGAAAAAAAATTCACAATCAGTTCTTATTCATAAAAATCATCCTCAATACCTTCTTTAAGCTCCATCAAGAAAAGAACCTTGAGCCATGCTGTCAACTCTTATTTTGACCTAACTTCTCATGAGCCTTGAAAATTTGATAATTTCACACAAGCACGAGCCTCTATAGTGGAACTCCATAAAAGAGCACAAAAACCAGAATCCCACACCAGTCCCCTCGTGTTTTCCTCGTTATCACCTTATTACAGTAGCATTCTCTTCCAATGCCCTCAAAAAATTTCATCAGTTGAGCATTCCCTATAACTTGTCGAGACGAGTTGCTACCATTAATACAGATGCAACTAATTAACCCTGAAAATTGCTTTGCAGCTTGAAAAATCTCAATCAACTAGGAATTGATTTTACACCGTTCCGCCATTTGGATTCCTATCTTAATTGTATAGCTGCTTCGTGTATATATATATATAATTTAGTAAATAACAGCTAACGAGTTGGCATTTCCTTTCTCCCAAAAAAACAAAAGCAACATCTGAGTTTCGTTTCTATTTCTAGTAAATTTGCTTATCCTTCTTTACACGCTACTAATTTTAATTAACATTTATCTGCCCAATAGTAACTATACATAATTAACACCAAAAACAACGGAACAAAATCAACAACAAAAACAATAAAATCGAACCTGCTTTGTGAGAAGCGCTCTTTCCTCGACTCTGAGCCATCGGTTTCTGTTTATCCTTCACAGGTGGCCTTGAAGAAGCTACGACATGAGTCTTAGACTCAGTCTCGTCAAGCTTTGAACACAGATGTTCCTTCGAAGATACTGGCCGAGTCTTAATCCGATTCAGCCCGGTTGGAATTCCATTATTATCCTCTGCTGTTGATTCTTCGCTGATTCGACTCGATTCCGTCATCTCTTCGAGGAAAAAAGTAACTAACCAGTTCACAGTCGTTTTGCTCTGGTGATCTTTATGTAACGGCAACTAAAAAAAAAGGACAGGGCCATCGGAAAGCAAGCCAAAGTTAGTTAGGATTGAATTGATATACGCGCGCAAGAGAAAGGAAGAGTCGTTTCTGGTGGCTCGTTGGTTTGCTTTGTTCAATTCAAACGTTGAGAGAGAGCGTCAGAAATTAGTATATTATTATTTTGTTTAGCAAGCCTTTAAAAAAAAAGGTGACTGTGGAGTTCTGTTTTATACTTTTATGATCAGGAAAAAAAAAGAAAAAAAAATAATAGGGGAATAATTGTAATTATTAAATCAAACAGAAATAAAGGAATATAGCTCCCCACCATGTCGTTGATGATCCGTGGAAATGCGATCTGTAAAAGGTGGAGTTTCTCTCTTCTACCTGCTGGAAATCTAAGGAAATTCCATTTCCATAGAAGAGAGAAACCTGAGAGAAAATTCACTACTTTTATGTGTGTGTGTGTGTATATATATATATATATATATATATAGGAACACAGAGTTTAAGTATGAGGGGTGGTTATTAATTAAGATTAGATCCCGTTCAAACCCGTTGTCCGCTTTAATCGTTCGTATTAGGACGGGGAAAAAATTGATTGTTTCTTTTTTATAAGGTGGAAATGGGATTTAGTTTGTTATGTTTGACATCAAATATTTAATTTTAGGGTATAAAATGTTATGGGGTTTGATGATGCTTATCAACAAAAAATATGTATTTATAGTATCCCTTGAGTCATCTACACTGCATTCTGGCCCGCTGGGTATGGCATTGGTATTCTTCCACTTGGACAGTTGGATTGCATCGTCTTCTCTCTTGGTTGCTCTCAAAATCAGGTGGAGGACACGTGGATTCATGGTGGAGGAGATTATTTATTTGTGCAGTCATTAGCACCGAGCACATATATTTTCTAATTATCCGTGAGTGTTTTTTTCTGTTACAAACTTTTTTTATTTATGAAATTATCAAATTAATGTTTTGATATTAAAAAAAACTGGAAAAAAATATTATTTCAATTAAAAATCACTTAAAAAAGCATGTTTTCATAACATTAGGGTTGGTGTTTTCTAAAATAGTTATTCGAATAAAAACAACAGCAAGCTAAAAGCACGGCGTGCATTGGATTGCGGCTGTGATGTGCTTTCAAATCTAAATCGGAATGCTTGACAGTGGTGTTAAATTTGAAGGGATTAATGTGTGTTTGGTAATAAGATGTATATTATTTCAAAAGAAAAAACCTTTTATTTAAAACATTAGGAGATTAAAACTATATTATATAAAAATATCATTTCGAAGCTAACTATACTTTCCAAACAAATCCTGGCTGGCAGGCAAGTTAGATCAGGTAGACTCCGGATGACATCAGAATAACATCTTGTCCATTATTATTAACCTTGTGCGAGTGCGACTACAGTCTGATTAAGTTACAACACTGAAAGCTCAAACGGCCTCGGTAATGTCAATCCAAGGACGAATCTAAAAAGAATAACAGCACCACAAGTTGGAATGTTACAGCAAATTTATCTTGCAACTCAATTGCTATCATCAACAACTTGATTGTTTACATATAGATTCTCCCTTCTTTTAGGGTAACCTGTTGATTCCAGGGCTGGACCCCTAAACTTTAGCTCTGAAGATGCTCTATAATTGGGATCAACAGAAGTAGGTCTAGCATTGGCATCAGCAGAATTCGGCCTGAATGAACTGGTTGCTCCACCAGGGAATCGCGAAGGAGAAGGATACCTCCTTGATTGAGGTCTCAATCCACTAGCCCTTAAGTCCATCATGTCACTACTTCTTGAAGATGAATCTACAAATGACCTGTCTGCAGAGGCTGACGGCCCTAATGGAGCTCCGGTTGTAACAGATGTGGAGCTAAAAGGATCATCAGGCCCCCACGATGTAAGTGCTTCCTTCTTCTTGGCAAAGAATTGCCATGCTCCAAAAAGAAAGAGTATGAAGAATAACACGGGACTTGTCCATAGCATTGTGTTGAATTCTCCTTTAAATATTGGAAGGTTCGATCGATACATTCCCACATACCCACTCCCAAGGCCAAGAACAAGTAGTTTTTCACGGTCACTGGCAATTAATGGTACGACCCTTCTTCTCTCAATGCTTGCATCTGCCAACTGATAATTCAGAAATGATGATTTGATCTCATCCAGAAGAGCAGAGAAGAGAAGCCGAGGTCCCCCAACCCTAACATAATGCTGAGATGAAACATTGTACACAAAAACCTTCTCTTTGTTCACAACAAACAAGTAGCCCTTAATCGATTGTAAGGCAAGAGGTCCATCCATGTCGAATTTTCTCTTGGATCTGACCCTGCATTTGAAGTTCATTATATCCCCTAACAACAGTACATTAATCAAATCCCCTTCTGATGTAAAGCCATATGCTTTAGACCGTTCGGTGGCATCAAAAACATAATTCCGAGCAAGAGTGTGATTCAAACCTTCACATTCAGATTCTCTGACTTTCATGCTCCTCAAATCTATTGACCCTGCACCACTTTCTGTCAAAAACAAAAGCCTTTGCTTCAAGAATGCAAGTGGTCTACTTGTGGGCATAGCAGAACCATGAACAGTCCCATTTTCTCTAAAAACCGTGATCATCCCACTAACATCCGATGACAAGATATACCTTGATCTGCCGACATGATGCACTTCCAAGATACTTATAGGTGAACCTTGTTGCCCATTCTCAAGGAACGCAAACTTACCAACATTTTCCATAGAAATTGTGCTCCACTCTTCTCCATTCGACACATCATGAAGTTTATGAACCAAAACTGCACCATTCTGATGCCCTGTTACCACAGTACTCTCATTCTTATAAGCCGATAAATACGAAACCATAGCTGTAATTGGTGAAGAGGACATTGTGTAAAACTCAACCACAACATCCCCATTCCTTAAAAACACATAAACCCTCCCTCTATCATCACCAACAGCTACATACTTGCTAAGCCCCTCGTAATCTCTAAATGGCAAAACATGAATACATGTTGCATCAGAATCTAATTTCACAGCAGACACGAATTGAAACCTCTCTGACCAAAATGGGCTGTACTTTGTTACTGAAACAGCGCCCACTCTCTCTCCATCTCTAGCCTTAGCCTCTAATCCCTCTTCTTCAACTTTTTGAACCAGTCTCTTACCATCAAATTTTCCCTGATTAATCCTTTCTGGCTCTTGATTCTGTTCTGTATCAACAGATGCTACTTTTGGTAACTCAGATAATTTATGCTCTAATGTAGCAACTATTTCACTTAGGTTCCTCACTAGTTGTTCAAGTTTATTCAATAAAACTTCTTGTTGATTAAGCTCAATTCTAGAGTCAGTTTCGTGTTCATGATAAAGAGCATGATGGATATCATGCTCGAGCTCTTGTTGGGTTGAGACGGAGCTAGAGTCTGCCAAAATTCTAGACGGGGAACAAGAAATGAAAAGCAAATAGAGGAAAAAGAACAACTTGCCTTGGTGAGTATTAGCCATTGAAGAAGATTGACAAAGTCTCAGTGTGTTGCTGTTGACATATTTGTATAGTGGGATTGCAGATCTTTGGTGTCTGGATCTAATTATTGCAGGGAAGTTGGCTGGAATCTATGCTAGTTTCGCTAAATCTGAGGTGCGAGACATAAGATATTTCGGATCAGAAGATTTTTTTTTTTTAGGTTATTCTTGACTTATAGCATCCACAACCCTGTTCGCTAATTTTTTCACATTTAAAAAAAAAAAAAAAAAAAAAAAAAAAAAAAAAAAAAACTGTACTATGTATTCGAATAACACTCTATTTCTCTCTTCTTCTTTTTTTAATTTTATGCGGTCAATGTTTTTTTATTAATTTTATTATTTACCATTAAATTAGTTTTTCATTAAATTATTATATATGAATGGTGGATTTAGCAGGATAGCCTTAGTTTTTTTTTAATTTTTTTCTTATTTTTTTTAAATCGGATTGACTAGAAATTATATTTTATAATTTTTTGTTTGATTTTATTATGTTATTTTGGCTTTAATACCTGGGAATAACGTTTAACGAGTTAACCTCAGTTGACTCTAGTTGTTTTTTATCTTTTTTGATTAATTTTTTTAATTTCTATTCAATATTAAATCAATTGGGAATTAAGCTTCATATTTATTTTAATGTGTTTTATGTAAGTATATTTTCGTCTCATGATCAAGAATAGGGTTTTTACACTTTAACTTTGATTAAATCAAGTTATTTTTTAATCATTTTTATAAGATATTATCTCAATTTCATGACTCGAGTCACAAGTTCTTCAACACTGAATTTGATTTTTATATCTTGATATCACGACCCAAGTTGCGGGTTTGACAAGTTAATCCAATTGACTCAATTCTTTTTAATTGATTTTTTTCTCAATCTTGTCATTTTATATTATTTTTGATTAGGAATTAGATTTCATGATTTATTTTGGTTTGTTATTTATTAGGTTATCTCGACCTCATGAGTTGGAAATATTGTTTAACGAGTTAACTTGACTTATTTTTATGTCATCTTTTAATTAAGATTTTTATAAATTTCATCATTCAATACTAGGTCTGACAAGGTCGATTAGAAATTAAGTTTTCATAATCCATTTTGATTTGCTCTCTACCAAAGTTATTTTTATATCATGACTCGTGTATATGGTAGGTTAAGCTAGGTAAAATCACACTATTTTTTTCTATCAGGTTATATTGATCTCATAATCTAGGTCATAAATTTAGTAGATTTACTTGAGGTGTTCTTTATATTTTTTAATTGATTTCTTTTTTTAATTCCATTCTTCAGTATTACGATAAATGAGAATTAGAATTCATGATTTATTTTAGTTTGTTTTCTATGGGGTTATCTTTGTTTTTCAACATGTGTCATGGATTTAATAGGTTAACTCGAGACACTTTTTTAGATCATGATTTTAATTGATTTTTTTTAATTTATCTCTTAATATTGGGTTGATTAAAATTAAAATTTTATAATTTATTTTGATTTTTTTTTATATGGGGTTATCATGGTCTCATAATCCAAGTAGCAAACTTGGCATGTTAGCTCAAATTGATCCAAGTCAGTTCATTATATTGTTACCTTGATACTAGAAAAATATAATATTAATTTTTTTAGTTAAACTATGTTTTCACGGGTCTTTTATGTTATTTTTGGATATCAAAGTTAATTATGTCATATTAGGTCAACCCTTACATGATTTATTTATTTTTTTCACTAAAAAAAATGTTATCAACATCCGAATATTTTTTTAGAAAAAAAAAATTAATTTGACCGGCAACATAGCATGGGAATAATTTAGCTTAAATTAAATTAGTTAAAAGTCATTTTAGCTAACTTTTTAAAAATCACTATCATATTCATACTCTCTATTTTAATATACTATAAAAAAGACCTAATATAGATTAACCCACAAACACCAAAGATCCATTACACGTTCCAAATAGTTCCATTTAAGATCCAAATCAAAAACATTAAAACAAGCATTAAATGGATTGGTTGTGCAAGTTTCAACCAAGGTTGAACTTAAGGATCCTTTAAAGCATAAAAAGGTCATAATGCATTTAATTCATGTGCAAAAAGGACTCAATCCACTCTTATTTGGACCATGAAGTCTTGACAGCAAGGGTAACAATTTTGGCGAGTAGAAACACAACAAAGAAAACAAATGAATCTAAATTTATATAGAAAACATATGTGACGACAAAGAGGAGTATTGAAGGTAGTAACATTATGCTTTCAAAAGACAAATAAGTGCAAAGTTAAGATTATAATTTTTTTCTAACTTGGAAACCAAAGGGGTAACGACTTCTCTTTTAGTTGCTAGGATTATTAGGCACCAATATAAGCTATAAATAAGTCTTGTATTAGATCTTCAATGTTTTTCTTCTTCTTTTCTTCTCATGATAGAACAAGACCTAGAAATATAGGCTTTATTTTTAATTTGTTAGCTACAACCTAAAGCTTGTTTATGTTTAATTAATACTTTGTTTTTAGCTAAAATTCAAGGGTTGTTTGGATTAGGATTTAGGCTTACTAGTAAAGGTTTTAGGTTAGTTTTGTAGTACGTCAATTTACCCAACAATGGTAGATCCATTAAGGTTAATTCTCAAAAACTATGTAAACACATGTAAAGCCTAAACATCTTTGATCAAAAATACTTTTGAACTTTTCAGTGTAACATGTAAGAGATATTTTTGCATTTTTTTGGTTTTTAAAAGAATTGAATCTTCTTATCAAAGATTATTTGGTTTCATGTTGTCATTCAACTTTATTTCAATAATGTTGGTGTATTGTGAAAAGTTTTTATTGTGACATATTCCTACCATATCTTTTTCAACTTTCTAGGATTGATTACAATCTTGATTATAGGTTATATAATCTTAAGGTTTGAATCAATACCATTCTTTAATTATGATCATTCCAAAATTTTAGGAAAAAAAAGGAGTCATTATTCCCTAAAAAAAGCTAGACATCTTCTTTTTTTAGCTTTAGAGATCGATCCATACACCTTGATAACTAATACAACTTATTATTGTTGTTTAAAAACAAGTACCAAAGTATGTTTTGGACCTTTTTTTTTCCTCAAGGGATTAATGGAAGCCAAATGACATATTTGGAGCAATGCTAATTTAATTTTACAAAAAACAATTCCAAAATTAAAATAATTATAAATAGATGGGGTGAAATTATAGTTGTCAATTTCATTTCGATTGGTATTTTATTTTTTCTATTGGTACGGAATGTTTCGGTTTCAGAGCATTTTGGCGCGTTGTTTTGGGATTGTATTGTTCATAATTAATTAATTAATTAATTAATTATATACAAAATATATTAATTTAACAAACATAATTCAAATTTAAAATAAATTAACTTTAAATTATATAATACAAACACAAAGTCAAACAAATATAATATTAAAATTAAAATTAAAACATCTCTAAAAATTATCTACTATTTAGTCCATCACAAATATAGGTAAACATGAAAAATAATTATTTAAATTTTTGTTTTTAAATTGTTTTTTTACGGAGGTGGCGAGGGTGTTTCAATTTAATTATTCGATGACAAAAATAATTTTTTTTTAATAAAATCAAAGTTGACGCAACAATTTTAATTTTTTATAATATATTTTTTTTTAATTTTTATTATTTTGATTTTTGGTTCTCACATTTTTTATATATCTCTAAGACAATAAAGTGTGTGTGTGTATTATTTAAAGAATTTAATAATAAAAAAATCAATTTTTGATAATGTTGGAGGCGAGAATGAGTTTTTTTTATGAGGCCAAAACAGCACACGAAATAATACCAGAACATTTTAGCCGACAAAATTTAAATTAAAGTAAAAATAATATTATTTTATCTTATTTTTTCAACTCATACAAAACATTTTAGTCATTTCGACCAAAAACAAAACAAAACAAAACTAACAGTTATGAGTGAATTAAAGAAAGGTTGACCTTGTAAAGGAAATGCTTCACGGTTCTACAAGTCTCTAGTTGAGCATTCCGCCTGGAGACTTGTAAATATATAATACTTTTGTTCCTTCCTCTTAACCTTAGGGGTCCATGCACCCTTCAGAACCAAGACAATTGGTCCTCTCTAGTTAAGGACAGGTTTTGCATGTAATGACAACCGTGTATAGGAGTTGGACTTGGAACTTTATCTAGGGCAATACTTTCCTCCTTTCTTACAAGAAATTTATAACTTCTTGGATGCGTGTATTCATCATTTTGTGTATTCATCATTTTGTTTGATAAATGATGAATACAGGTCACATCCTTTCTTTTAAGGGCAAAAGATTATTGGCGTTCCTCAAGCAATTTGTACGTGGATTCACTTCTTTTTTTTTTTTTTTGCTTTACCTGCATCGCAAACACAGTTGAGAGCAAATTTCTAATCGCATGTTCTGGAATTTAAGAGAAAACACTACACTTGTCTGCCAAAAATAGATGCATCACATAATTTATCAAAGCAGCACCATTAGTGTAGGTGTATTATTTCACCAATAAAGTCTAGATCCACACAGCATTTAGTATCCAGTGATAGCATATCTCAGGTGACACTATACGCAGTTCTTATAGATACCCTAGGTTCGTTCTTTCTCTGCTTCCGGTCCAATTTGAATGCATCATATATGGCCTCAACTTGGTCAGCCATGATATTACTATTGTGGTGGCTAGATTGCAGAGAAGGGCACCTTAATATCTCGTGTAGCGACGGACCAGATTTCATTTCTGTAGCAGTTTGAGTGCTTGATCTAATTTGAGAGCCACTGAACTTGGTTGAAACAGTTTTCCTTGGTCTATTCTCGCTCTGGATCTGCAAATCAGATAAAACCTATTGGAGTTTGCAAAGATAAACAAACAACGTCATGTTTTCTTGTCTTCGCACTAAAACATCAATTCAATAAAGACCACGATAAAGAACTAGCGTGTATCGCCAAGTTGGATTATAGTAGCTTTGAATGATAAAACGAGTTCTACTATCGTTTCAGATAAGCAGAACCACCTTTCTGTTCTCACATTACATAAGGATCAAATGGTAAAATATGAATTGCCCCAAGAAATTAAAATCAAACAAAAAAATTAAAAAAAAATGAAGCAAATTATGATAAACTTTCCACTTATTTAAAGCTTTGCAAACTTCTAGAGCTTACCAAATTTGAAGAATCCTCTGGAATTGAGATTGCACTCCTGCTATTGCTGTCATCTCTTTCAAAGACAAAAGAACGAACCATGCTTGATCCATGCTTCTGGGACGATGGCAGAGAACTTTTTGACCCCCGCCCTACAAAAGATGACTGCAATGTTTTTCCAAAGGAAAGTTATTGTCAGTGGCATTCGCAAGACAAAACAGTAGCTAAATTAACAATGATTTGGTCAAATTTGTGATATTCATTAAGGAGTATGGCGCCAGGGTTCTTCTGTTAATAAGATGCGTTATTGACAGCATAGACAACAAGACATCAAACGTAACAACAAAGCAAACCATATACCTTTGATGACATATTCCTATTTCCTGTTATGGATCGCATATGAGAATAGGCTGCAAAATAAGTATAGTGAATGCAAGATCAGAACCATACAAGTTAAACTGGAACTCATTTGCGTGGATGCAATGAGTCACAATTTAGATGACGTGAAACAACAATCCCAAATTAACTGGGGTCAGAATATATCTGTCTCGATATCAAGTGATTATATGATATATAAATGATCATGCATAAAAATAGTTAAGATCATACATGGTATCTTAGCTTTCTTTCTAGTGTCAGGCACGCCATTCAGCTTCTTTATAAGACCAAAGATTTCTTTGGAGCCTTCAGCCTCTGCTGGTGACAGGAATGTAGCCTGATCTTCCTGTTTCAAATCATGACCAGTCACCATCTTGCAATCGAAACCAAAATTTTCACAAGAAAATCATAAAATCATACAAAACCTATGGGCCAGAAGATCTGAATCAGCATAGGACTTGCTAATTGGAAGATTATATTATCATGGAACCATCTCACCTAAGAGCTTAAGCTATTAGGTGAGACCCTAGAATATGATTTATCTTATTTTCTAACATATATATAACCACAACTCTTGAGAGAACATGATCATAGATTGCTAAGAACTCACTGCTTTATAAGAAAGTTGCTCCTTAACAAGCCTCGTTTCTGTTTCCTCATCATCAGATGATATATATACATCATCCTTATCTGTAAACATTTGAGAAATCATTTCCTTTGCTTTCTTTAAGTTCATCCGGACAACATTTCTTGTAACTTCTGCATCCTCATCTAGAAACCCTTCTTCATCTACTTCTTCATCTTCTTTGCCTTCATCTTCTTTCCCTTCAAGCACAATAGTTTCCCTTTGTTTAGAACCACATTTCAGTCTCCGCAACAAATTTTCTGTTCCATCAGCATCCTGTTGCTCAAGCCACTTTTGATGAAGCTGGTTGCGAATTTCATTATCAAATGGTTTTTCTTTGTAACCAGTTTCTATCATATCATTAAGTTCCTCAGAGTCTAAGTCATCCTCATCTTCCTCGGAATCTCTGAATCGCATTAGATCATGATCACTGTCATCTTCTACTTCAGCTTCTTCATCAATAAAAGCTTTCATAGGATCACCTTTAGGAGATAAAGATAGATCAGCCAACCCATGTGGGATTGGATCAATGTTCTCCTTGTCATTGTCCTCTTCATCAGAACTAGTTAACAGAAAACACAACAATTTCACTTTTAGAATTAAATAATCAGATGTTCAAAAAGTGAGCTAAATTATTCTAGATTTCAGTCAGTATCCAGTCAAAAATAGAAAGGAATGCACCTGCATCAGGACAAATGGGTATAGAATGTACAGACTGTTTGAAGTGCTATACACAAGGAGTGATTTCTGGGGACATGCATTGCTAGATAAAATCATTTGTACGCTCACTTTTAGCAATCAAAAATCTAGAAGTATGCTTATGATCAGGTATGATGATAAGATGCTTGCAACGGCAAAGAAAGCAAAATTATAGGACTTACAACTCATCAGGAGGAGCAGAATCGAGCTTCAAGTTCATTGCAAGTAAGGACGGTGCTTGAACTCCTTCCATGGGACTGCTGGGTGGATCATCTGAAATCTCATCTTTTGAGGTGCCTTTTTGGGAATCAAAACACAGATCCTAAAACATGCATATTAAAAAATATTAAATACAGGAATTCCTTTTAAAGAGTGGCAATCATAGGACTAAAATGTGATGGAAACCTGAGTATCATCAACAGGAGCTCGAAATGTTTGCTTTGACTCTCCATTTAAATCCTGCAATTCAACAGATTTAATAGACTTTATGTACAAACAAAATAAAAATGCTAAAACTTGAGAAGACATGCTCCTTCCAACCAGTGACAATGAAATTCATTCAGTAAATGTGACATCTTTAACTCACCATCTGGGAAGCCATAGTTTTAGGAGTGTGATTTGCTGTCCTCTTAGATCCTTCGACACTCAAGGAATCGAAACTGTTCTCCTCGTCAAAAGGATCCGCAGTCGTTTCACTGTCTGCTCTTGCAACCTTTTGAATTTCGATATCCTCAGTAAGATCATTTTCAAATTCACAGTCCAGTACAACTTCTCTTGAAAAAGCATCATCCGTATCGTTAAAAGAACTTGTGTTTACAGAAACAAATCTGTCACCCATGAAAGCATCAAGACAAATAGAATAGTTGATTAAATAAGACATTGATTAAAAAAACCACACAAAGTCAAAGCCAAGTTAACACAACTCACTTCTTTGAAACCTCACGCTTCCTTAGTCGAATCTTCTCTATAACAGAAGATACAGGCTTTTGAACAATTGGGACTGGTTTAAATGATGCCTCTCTAGTTTCTAAACACGGTGAATACATAAATAAGGAGTTTATAAAGCATCCAGATAGTAACTAATATTCAGGAAACAACAAGACTTGCATAATTGAATACAATCCAATTTCTACCTCTCAACAGTTTCTGAGATTCGATAATGAGCTCCTTATGTCTCTCTCTTCTTTCCTGTTTAATTGAAATCAACTAAATACATAATCCTTCGAAGAAATTTAAGGGAAAAATCATTACTGGTACAACCACACGAAAAATACACATACCTTCGCTTCCCTTCTTCTGTTGGTGTGAACCCAAAACTGCTCATCTCCATAATCATCACCTCCACTTTTTGATTCCTTCTTCCTCTTCGCTTTGAGCTCTTCGAAACCATCAAAATCAGGTAGTTTCTTATCCAATTCCTCTTCGGTCCTAAAATCCCTAATTTCAACTTCCATTCCTTGTCCATTGAATTCCTCATCCACGGAATCAAATTCCAAAGCTCTCTTAACACCAGCTACAGTATCCTCGTTTCCCGAACCACTAGAGTCAGTTTCCAAATCGTTTCCCTCCTCGAGATTTCCCAAATCACCAGGTTCAGATCTCGAAATCGGTTCGCTAAACTCTTCCCCGGTCTGCTCTTCTGCGTCTAGGATTTCAAAATTGGGAGAGTCTGTTGGTTGTATGGAAGGTGGAGGTGACGGTGGAGTGTCGTTTGGAAGATTGAGGAAGGGATTTAGAGAGATTTTGACGATATTGGTAGCTTTTTTGAGACGTTTGAATTTTCTTTGAGGGAGAGGAGAGGGTGGCTTTTCGGTGTCTGAGAATGGGAGGAGTTCCTCTTCGCTGTCCATTCTCTGTTCAAAAATTTGCCAACGGAGGAGAGCTAGGGTTTTAGTTTTGCCTGTTGAAATGGAGGGGAGGTTCTTTTTGTTAAGAAGATCAGGATCTCATTAGGCGGCAAATGTTTCAAAAAAATAGGATTTTCTGAATTTGAACCGCCAAAAATAGCGAGCGGGAATCAGGTAGTGTCGCCTTCGCTGTGTTTATATTTGCTAGTTATATAGAGCTGTTAGTTTATGTATTTTAAAAGAGATTTAATATTTTTATTTTATTTTCTAAATTAATTTTTTTTCAAAGATATTGTTTTAATATGCTAATATCAATGTATTTTTAAGTAAAATATATTTTAAAAAATAATTGTTACCACAATATCAAATAAGGTATTAGTTATTTGACACTACTACCCCGAGCATAATAGATTTTTTTAACATATTTTTATACTTTAGAAACTTTCTATTTCGACTAAGAAATATGAATATATTATAATCAATTAAATTGAGAGCTACATATTATAATAAATAATCATTAATGATACCTCAATACAAAACTTTAAATTAAGAGACAATTATACATCAAGATATTGAATCTTTAAATATGTAATAGAAATAGAGATATAAATTAAATAAATTAAATAGTTTGAATAAAATAAAAACAGAGAAAAACATCATGCAAGACTGCAATTATTAATAATAGTTTTTGAAAATATTTTCTTACTTTCAAAAATAAATTCCATACATATAAAAGATTCAAAGAAATATATAGATGAATTAGAAAAACTCTTTAAATTTAAATGTATAACCAAAAAGCAATTTTTATTCGAAATAAATTATCTAAAAAAACGAAAGAATATTGAAATAATCAACCCAAAATCAAAAATAAATTCAAACTTAAATATGTTTTTTTACAAAACACTTTATATGAACTTTTTTCATCAAATAGAACTTTAAAATTTTGGATTTGACAATTTTCAATTGAGTTCTTGTTATTTTAATTTCTTATAATTACATATATAATTGCATCTAAAGTTTTAAAGTTCTTTCAATTTTATCCCTGTTGAACTCAATTGCTAGCCTCAAGATTTGTTGCCCTTTTTATTTTGACATTCGGTTCTGAATTTGTGCATTTTGACCCTTAATCGATCAATCAACTCTTAACTGTTTTAATTTGATCTGTGATTTAGTTACTTTTAGCCCCTACATTCATAAGACTTTTTTTTTTTTATTTTGATCTTTGATTATGAATTTCTTCAATCCCTAATTGTCGGATAAACTTTGATATTTAATGCCATTAAGCTTTTGATTTGACCAAATTAACTCTAAAAATTACAATCCAATCCTTGTACTTTAATTTGTTTCAATTAAAACTCAAATTGATTTTAAAAAACAATTTTTATTGCAACCTCAATAAATTATAATAAACTTGAAAAATTCTAATTATGGCCTTAAACATCTAATTTCGGATTTTTCTTAGATTTTTTTTTCGTTGCAAATAAGGCAATAATAGGTTGAATGTACGCTATTAGATTTCCCAATCTTGTATATTTGGATCATCCTTAACTAATATTCGATAATTTCCCGGGTGCTCTGGTATTATTCTCACTAATACATATTTATTTATCTATTCCTTTTTTTTATATTTTTTTTTGTATATGTGAGGCCTCAAAAATAAGTAACAACAGGTTAGGTTCAAAATTCCAAGTATAATGGTACATCTCATTTTTTTTTAAATGATATTACAATACAATTTAACTTGAATATGATTGTCTTTATTGACTATCAAGTTACCGTTTGGAATTATGGCAGTAGTTACTTCTTAAAATATGTTTTTGTTTAAAAATATATTAAAATAATATATATATATATATATATATATATATATATATATATATATTATTTTTAATAAAAACATTTACACCCGCAGATCAAGATAATAAAAAGTAACTCAAAATAAAAAAAAAATGTAAATTTTTTATCGCATAAACATACACACATAAAGCATACATATGATACAAGATATTGTAACAAAAGGACCAAATGCATATTTCAAAAGAAAGATTTAACAGTTTGAAAAATGGTGGTACAGGTAATCAGCTCAGGTGTAACTATTGGCAATATTCAAGGACGAAAAAAAAGCTTAAAGCAACTGGGGGCGCAGCCAGAGGTGGAGCTGTTTGTTAAAATAACCGGTGAATGTTACAACCAGGATGAAACACATCACATCTCAAAGTTCCACGTACTCTCAGCACTTAATTTTGGCATTCTTGACTCCTCAGCCAAATTGACAGATGCAGAAAACTGGGATAAAGAAGGGCCAAGATTAGAATATCATTTTTGAGTTAAAATCACATAAAATAGAGATGATTTTGGAATCCTGGAAATGCTTAAAGAGGCTTATCCAAACAGCTCAAAGCACACTACAACCACCAGATGAAAAATTACGCAGCTCACAAGCATCAATCTAGCATCCAAATAGCTGAAAGTTGAGCAACCACCCATTCTGTGATATCATCAGCAATTCCAGACATGTATTGCCTCGGGCCATAAAAGTATAGGTATTCTATTGAAAACTCTCTAGTCATTGATTCAGAATTCTCTTAAAAAACATCAACATGCCAGTGCCTTTTTGTGATTGAAAAATGGAAGCAAATTATAAACACCATGCTTTCCACAGACCAGAACATGCTCAGTTATAGTTCAATTGAAAACCTAGAAAACACAAGCATGCTTGTGTTGCAGAATCAATAAGATGCATCTAGGAATTATAAAATGGAAATAAAACATGCAAGCCAAGAGTAGTCTAGAGACACAGTTCCTATCAATGAGCCGATGCCTTTAAAATTCAGAACTATAACCATGTCCAGCTTAATGGAGGATCAGATTCTTAAGGCATGCAGTAGATTGCTAAATTTAAGCTCAACTCCAATACGAGTTCCATACAAGTTACTATCACTTAGAGTGAGAACATACAGTAATTTCAACTTCTATTTCTTGATTTTACTCTTTAATTTAGAAACCAAATTCCAGCAACTTGTCAATAAGCATATTAATTCAAGCTATTACCTTGAAACTCCCATTCAGCTTTGAGTTCGTCAACCACTCCAAGCCTAGATTCTTGCTTGATGTTTGATATGTAGCCTTGAACACATCATCACCATAGACCTTCCGAGATACCGCAAAATCCCATGAATTCTTTGCTAAGTCATAACACGGCTCAAATGTTGTCAGCCCTCGATGCACATAAGAATACTTCAACTTGCAATTCTCCGTCCCGATCATATAGTTAGCAGATATTTTGTTCGTTGAATCAATCACAAGAGTCCCGTCCAAAATAGTACGGTTATCCCCTCTGCTATGAATGTATGTCAGATTCAAGGGCTTGTCCACAACCTTAACAGCATTCATAAACTGAAACCTAAAATCCTGCACCACAACACCAGTTGAAAATCAAGCAATGTCAGTTACCAAACTTTACTAAAAAAAATCAAGCTTTCCTTAATTTCACAGCTACAAGGGATAAAAACATGTTACCGGTCCTTAACTGAAACCCTAGATTTTTTAAAACGAATCCCTTATTTATAAATTCAAAAAATCTAATGCCCTCTTTGGATGCTGGTGAATCAAATAGGAGGCCAAACTTGCAGTCAATTGATTCGAAATCAAAGTGAGCAAAGCAAGTTCAAACTACCCGCCCAGTCGAAAACCCTAGTTACCTACAAAATTGGCAGCCACCAAACAGACCTTATGCGATTAAGAAAGCAAAGCAATGGAGTTTGTGGAGGGGTAACCTTTCTGGGAACGTTGTAGTCTACTATGAAGAAACCAGGTTTCTCGACAGCTAGAGACAAGCCGTTTAAGCTAGGACCGTTGACGAAGGTGGCGTCGGTTACAGAAGCCCGTAGCTTAACATCGCCGGTGATGAAGGCGACTGTAGCAGCGCCGGTGCTTTTGTCATTATCGTACTTGCCCTTCAAAGACGCTCTCATTGCGTGAAAATCGAGAAAGGCAAGGCAGATGGATTATCAATGCCAACAATATTAATCGGTGGCTGGTAAGTATGCAAAGTAGTATTTATACGGTGGATTGTTTTAGATTATGTTACAGCTTAGTCCCTCTACTAACCAGACATTTTATACGCGCGCACGTGTGTGTTTATAATCCCTGTCGTATTTTTAAAATAATTTACAACTTAATCCTTTCTATCAATTTCTTATTTTTCCTATTTCTTTAAATATAAAAAAATGGATAAGATGACAAACATGCATTTATAAAAAAACAAAATATATTATTCATATATTTCTATGGCATGAGTTTATTTGTTTATTTTATTTATTATTTAAGCCATAGGTTTTACTTATTTAGATAAATAAGAACACGGTCCACTAAATGTCTAGTTTTACATTATTGTTTATCTTGATCCACATTTATCTTTTAATTTTTGAAGTTTCTTTCATGGTTATTGATAATATTTTTTTTATTCACGTGAATAATTATCAATTTATTTAGTCAAATGACACTTCTGCCTTTCAAAAAACCCAAATCTTTAACACACACCCAGAGATAATATATAATGTTCTCACACTTTAGTATGTAATGTAATTACTCTCGTATCCATTGTAGACATCAAAATCTCAACAAATTTGATCTGTGATCCAAATTTTTTATTTATTAGATGTGGATCTAATTAAATTTATTAGGTTTGAGCTCGAATTCAAGCACAAAGAACACTGCAAAAGTTCCTCCAAATCCTCGGCCTCAAATATTTGCCTTCCTAATATCATCTCCAACATAGACCTCTTAAAGTCCAGGCGTGGGTCCTGCGATTTCTTCACCACCGCCACGCTCTCGCTCACTTTCCCGTCAACCTTGCATGATATCATCCGCTTCAAAACGGATGATCTCACAGGTGAAGGAATCTCCGGAGACGTCACAGTCTTCGATCTTTTCCACTTGCTCAAAGAAACTTGGTGTCCGACATTTTTAAATTTCCTTACGTTACTCACTTTCCTGTTTCCTATAGGCTTATTAAACGTTTCGTAATATCCTGGCTATAGTACACAATGAATGGCTGGATTCACAAGAAGAATCATGTGAGAAACTTCTTGAAGAGCAAGGTAGGGTTTCAGTTTCTTCACCAGGAACATCAGTACTCCTAAAGCATCCGCTAGTATCAACAGACAAGACACCTGTTTTGACTTTGCTTTTGTTTTTTCCAGTTACCATAAGGGTGACATATCCCCACTCTCATCAGAAAATGAGAAGGGCACGTTTAGGTGAGGATTGGCCTGCCACCGGACTTCTTTCTTGCGAGCAAAATCGAGATATTCAACGCTCCAATCGGACATGAAGCAGTGCGGGCACGATAGTGATTGGCATTTACAGCCGACTGAAATGGCCTTCCTTGACACTAGGCATTTGTAATAAGGTGTTGATGGTGGTGGTGCTTGGAGGTTACAAGGGCAGGACTGGTTAATTAGATTTGGGATTCATGAAAAAACAATCTCTCTCTGATCATGGTTTCTTCAACATATCAGAAGTTATACTCCGTTTGTCACTTAAAAATGTTTCATGGATGAGAGAGAACACGCTCCCAATATAGTACCTAATAGCTTTTTCATAGATAAAACCAGATCAATTCCCATATACTAATAATTTCTACTGCAACTTGTAACCAAATTTACTGACTTAATTTCAATTAAGATTGTGTTTAATTATTGTTTTGGAAAAGAAAAAACAGTGATATATAATAATAAAGATAGAAATATATTTAGGTGTACAGATAAAGATAAAAACACAAACATACACATGAAAATAAATTTGTTTTTCGGCCCATTTGATTTCATATATTTGACAATGCGATCATAAGAAAACATAAAAAATGGGAAGTCTTTTGACACTGGCAGAAACTAACTATATATAAAAATTGAAAATCCCATGGATGCCTCCTGTTATCTTCCATGGATCTCGAAGACAGGATAGAAGTTTCAGGAAAATGTCATGTGAAAGAAGCAATCGAGACCATGCTTGTTGCCCCGGACCAGAAAATTGTTTACAAAATAGTTTCAAGATGCATGACATCTGAACTTTCTGGTAGCAGTGTAGATTTGGATCATGGCTTAAGACTTCTCTCGAGTCTGAAACAACCACGTAATTTCTGCTAGTCCTGTTCTTGTTTTCTATTGCTGAGATAATATTGCGAGGAAGTTATCTTGACTCCTTCTGCACAGACCCAAGCAAATAGCAGTTAGGTCCCCCGAACATTTTTCAATTACCTTTACGCTCTACTTTCCAAATTTGCGTGTCATTTTCACTGGATCCCTTGTTGAGATGGCAAAAAAAACCCTGCAATCTACACGAGGACCTTGCGCTTTGCAGGCTGGTATATGCTCCATTGTTCATCATCTATTAAACACCTGGAAAGAATGCACAAGCTACAATTAGACAACAGTACGAGAATAACCGGGATTGTGACGCCAAACAAAAGTTTTGTTTTCTCATTAGTCAAGGATTAGAGAGACTAAAAGGGTGTTTGCCCCGAAACTGGATCGTATGCTTGATGATATAGAGACATTCGTAGTTGTGCAAACGATTATGTTTGTTCAATTGGTAATGTAAAGCTATGTTTATTTGTCAAACTAGAAAATATTACCCTTTTCAAGTTAAGTAGAGTAGTTTGACACATGGTAGTAGACAACCAAACACCTCTTGAAGGTTGACAAAGGAGAAGTTTAACCACCAAAACCCTCCAGATGCTTATTACTTGGTTGCCATGGAGATTAGAATAATTTCGTTTGTCTTGGTACGGAAAAGTGGTATTCAGGTGTCCATAAACAACGATCATGATGAAAAACAGAGGTAGATAGATCATCACTCTATCATCCAGGACCTCCATCTTCATTTCAGCCATATCAATTCCCTCAGGAGCAGGTGCAGCAGGGTAGGCAAATGTTCCCATCCTTGTGTCACCCTCCAATCTTCGATGATACAGATGGAGTGTATGGGTTTCCTTCTCGGGCCAATATCGAATGTGGGGTGTCGATATGATAACTTATGACTGCCAATGTAGTTTGAGACATGGGACCGAATTAAACAATGAGTCGGTCTATCCAGATAGATACACAAGTCGAGAATCTTGCAAGCAGTAGGATTTTGGGTGGCTACAAACATGACCCGAATCCACATATAAAGCACTTTTCTTTTATTCTTTTTATGTGCATGCAAATGAGATGGATGCAAGGTGCCTTCTGTTTCCCAAATTAGCAAATATTGTACAGGCCCTGAAATCGTGCACCCGCAATTGCTATGCGCAAGGAACATCTCAGACAAGAAAAAGAAAGGGAAAAGGACGTAGTCTTTCATCTCCCTCTCATTGATTGCCCTTTCAATCAAAATTTAGATTTCATTTCCTATTTTTTCTATCTTGTTGGGTTGCTCTTTTGGATTCAATCAAAGTGAAAAGGTTTTTTCTTGGAATTCCATGAGGAAGTTGTGTTCTAATTATGACAGGGAATATGCACTTGACACCGTCTTGGAGGTGCCTATACCTGAAGAGATGTTCACAAAAATGGGCAACAGTTCAGCTTCTCGTTGGCAAAACATGCGCGCATTGATGAGAGCTCAAGTTGCTGCTGATAAATCAACCCATCTCCAATCTAAATCAGATAATGAATTTATAACGTTGCTTAAGCTTGTTGGCTCTCCTCTTATCCCTTTTCAGGTCCACCCTGACCAGCCTCTCACTCGTCCTCTTAAAGATTGTACCATTGTATGTATGAATCTTTCATTTTCCTCTTCAAGTTTTTCTCTCTTTTCCTTTTTGGTTAAATCTAAACATGGAAATGAAAGGGTACGGTGCAAAACTCATTGCTGGACTAAATATACTTCATGTAATTTGAGAGATTATCTGAAAATCTTGCTGTGCTATAATGGAGAGCGTGCTTTTTGGTTTTGAAAACATTCCTGCAAAGGTTAAGGTCCTCCTCAGAATTGAGAATCAATGGCAATTTAAGAATGTTATAAATTCACCAATACTCCTGCTTTGGCCATATGAATATTCAATTAATTACTTCACATTTATTTCTGATGTGTGAGAAGAGAAACGATGAAAAGGGAAACTTTTCATTCTACTTGTTATTGATTAGCTAAGCTGATGAGAGCGCAGCTCGACGCCTTCAACTGGACCTGGAAATGTTACTTCTGATTAACAATGCATAAAAAGTTTATTAACGGTGACTTATTTCATGAACAGGAGGCCTCTACCGCGAAATATATTGTACAACAATATATAGCAGCAATTGGAGGATCTTTGGCACTGAATTCAGTGGAAAGCATGTATGCAGTAGGGCAGGTTAAGATGGCTGCATCGGAAATGCACCAAGGTGATGACAGTGTGCACCCAGGAGGCAAGTCCGAGGTTGGAGGGTTTGTGCCGTGGCAAAAAGACCCTGATTTGTGGTACCTAGAACTAGTTGTTTCGGGTTACAAGGTCAGTGCAGGCAGTGATGGCAAGGTTGCTTGGAACCAATCCTCCAAGACCCTTGCGGCGGTTCTTCCAGGTATAACCTTGTCTGAATGTGTGTTTTCTAGTGAAAAATAATCGCTGTATGTAATCTAAGAGTATCGATTCCGTATCTTTTTGGAATGTGAAAATGATTGAAGATGGTTTTCTTTGTGATGCCGACAGGGATATCCAAGGTGCACTGCCAACCTGTTCTTAGAAGCAGTATGCGTCGCAGACAAGGCAGTGAACAATGAAGACTGCTTTGTACTCAAGCTCGAGACCGATTCAAACACCCTAAAAGCTCAAAGTTCTTCCAATAAAGAAATCGTACACCACACAATATGGGGCTACTTCAGCCAAAGAACAGGGCTGCTTGTCAAATTCGAGGACACGAAATTAGTGAAGATGAAACCGATTAAAGGAAATGATAATGTGTTTTGGGAGACGAGTATGGAGTCAGTGATATACATTGAAGGCATTAATATAGCACATAGTGGGAAGACCACTGCGACACTTTACAGATACGGAGCATCACATAATCACAAGAGGAAAATAGAGGAGACATGGATGATTGAAGAAGTTGATTTTAACATCTGTGGGTTGTCAATGGATTGCTTTTTACCTCCTGCTGATCTTAAGAGGGAACAAGAAGGTGGGGAGCTGTGACCAAATTATTTGAGCTATGGGAACAAAAAAGGAAATTCCATGTACATATATAGGAAGAGATAATTTTTTGAAAAATATTCAACCATTCATTGAAAAAAGAAAACGACCCAACATGTTTATCTGAAATCTTTTTTTTATTCCATCAATGAAGAAATGGTTATACTCTCTCAATCCAAGTTATAGTTTTCTTGTAGGAAACATCAAGATCCAATTGTTTTTTTTTTTTTTGGTATAACCACGCGGTGTCCTAGATACTGGTCCAGACTAATCCACGTTCGAACCGGGTGGGCCCCGAAAGGGTGAAAGTGCTCCCCAAATGGCCAGCTCCATACAAGAGTAGGGATTGAATCACTGACCTCTCTTAAGGGACAAGAGCGCCCTCACCACTCACGCCAGGACCCCTTGGGTAAGATCCAATTGTTTAATTAGCATGTTTACATGAGTTTATTCTACATCTAACTTGAATGGAACCACCAGCCCAACAAGTAACTGGTGCGTGTGTGTGTAATGATCAAGGATAATGGATGGATGCCTTGTCTCAAAGAAAGAGCCAAGTGAAAGGGACGGTTTTGCTTGATTAGTTCTCTAATTCCACGTATAAAAGCAACACCTTTTACAAACAAGTTCCTTGGCTGCAACTTGCCAGTGCTTTGACGTTACAAAATTGAGTCTGATGTGCTCTCTCTACATCATGAAGACTCTTCTTCATTAGTGGAGGAACTATCTATTTTCGGGAGGGGTACACTTCAACTGGGCTGTTGTAAGTTGTAACTCCAACACAACAACTAACATCTCTCTCTGCCGACCAAACCCTCCAATAACCCGCACAACGGGTGGTCTTCAGTGATTTTTATCCACCACCTGGACCAAATCCTCGTCAGCATCACTGGCTACAGAAACTTGGGGGAGCAAAAGACCTCTTCCTATCTGCAAATACACATATCACCCACTCCATTTTTAAAAAGAGGGCAAGAAAATAAGTAAATACACATTTCAGCTAGGAGAAAAGGCAACCGATTTCCAGCCTTGTGTTAACACACTTGGACAGCCACGCATACAAATGATGCCACCAGCTTCAGTCCAGAGCATGAATGGACCAAAAATGGGGAACCGAGGAAAACAATGCACCATTCAAGGTTTTGCCTTCATGATTTATGATAAATCTGTGATTCTCTGAAAAAAAAGACAGTAACTCTACCGCAGGAATTTTAGTCCACAAAATTGCTAGAGCAGATCAAATTGGTACTGCTGCTGTTGATCTATGTAGAGAAACATAATCCTAATGTAAAACATTTACAAACAGTGTAGTCAAAGCGTATTTACAACTACCATTCAAATCCCCTAGTCTTCTAGGGTCTGAATCTCGCCCATCATGATCCGGTTACTGACAACATTAAATCCTAGAACAGAAGGGCTGACCTTCTTCCCCTTTTTCCCTTTCTTCTTGCCTCCACCCTTCCCCAGCCCATCTTCACGGTCATAATCTTCAACACCTGCATTGTCAAAAGTCACATCTTTGGCACCGATCCCACCAGTCTTCCAATCATTCCGCCCTTGAAAGGCTATTTCAAGAACATCTGCTCCTAACATCTCTTTGCAATTGAGGAATTTGTCAATGAACTCATGATCAGGATCAAATGATGCAAGATTTTCTATCAGAAGCATCTCCGCCTCTGATCTGGATTGCTTCAAGCAGTATTCCAGGAAACTTGTATCTATCACAAGGGATTCCATTGTATGAGATCAAACTTAACGACAAGAAAAGGTGTTCAAGTCAGCATGTCACATACATGAACAGAATTTGTAATGAACCATGGGTCCCAGCCAGAGGAAAGTGGAAAACTAATTAAATCTCTGTGATACATGGAATTTGACCTATTTGGCAGAGAAGCCATACTACTAAAGATCATGGTACTTGTTATATGTATGCTTGAAAGATCAGTCTTTTGAGTGGGGGGAAAGTAAAGTCTGTAAAAAGTATATTTATCAATCTGGAATAGATGCTTGTTACCCAAATGCTTAAGATCAAGTTCGATGAAAATCACAATTCTAGTAAATAAAAGTCAAGCAAAAGAAGAAAGAACATAGAATGGTACCTTTAGTCCCAACAAGTCTAACACATTCACTCTCACACCAAGCCCTGAACTCCATAGCCTCTGAAATAGAATAAACATAAAGGGTAAACAACAATTCTTGACAGGTTAAGATGAAAAGCCTATTGTCACTATACCTGAATGCTTGTTCATTGTATCTCGTTTCCCTTTAAGAGACGAATGGGTAGTGGCAGTTGAAGATGAGAGAGAATGCTCAGCAGGTCTGCCACCCACGGATTTCTGTCTCCCAAATGATGCAACTGGTGCTCCTTTTACAGGAGTAGTTTTGGTTCCCCAACTTCCCTGGCTTGAAAGATGAGGGAATTCTGACCTGTTTAGAAGAAAGATAGCAAAATTTACTTTTGATTTCTCTCATCAGGGGCAATGATTAAGAGACAGCACGGAGTAATGATGTAAAGAGAGCAACAACTAGACATAGGCTTACCCAACAAACAAAGACAAAAAATCTACCAGACCTTTGAGTTTTGGCAAAATATGCCAAGTTCAAAAGCAAGTACCAACAATCACTAAACTTAGTACACCTGTTCATGTGAAAATTACAAAGGAGCTCTCACGTATGAACGTTTTTATGTGGACTAAGTATATGTAGCAACCCAGCTTATTTCGTTAAGCCATAAACATTTCACAACAAATTCATTTATTTTTTTAGCCTTAATCACTGATTGGACTAAACCCTTCACCATTGAGCTTGACTTCCATGTCTTCACATGAATGGTTCCCATAAGAAAGAAATTCTTTTGGCAACAAAAGGTAGCTCCAGTTACATGCTTAAAAATATTTTCTATTAAGCAACTAGAACAGGTCAAATGCTATCATTTTGGGGAATCACTGGAATAATTAAGGGACTCGGAAACAGGGAAGGACAAAATGGTAAGTGGACAAAAACAAGGTATTCTGTTCACTAGTATGAGCTGGTTGAATAGGTACCAACTAATCAGCAGCCTTGCAATATAACCAGTTTTTATAGACAAGCAAACAGCGACAAAAAGAAGTGCAGAATCCCAAACAAGAAAAATCAACTAGTCAAACAGGTAAAGGCATGCTGCAAAATTTAATAAACCAGATCAAATTTACACGGCATCTGCAGATAGCAAGTATGCTCACAAGGGCAGCTCTAAAATAGAAAGAATGGTTCAACTAAAGAAGCATAGTTTGACAAACTAAAAGCTAGTTAGATGGGAAGAAAAAGAATCATACTGCTTAGGATCCTGCTTTGATTGATCATCCGGGCCCCAAAATAGTTCATCGTCTACTTTGTATTTTGACTGAGAAGAAGTGCGGGAATTTATCTGGATAGGAGCAGCTGCCTTTGAAGGAGAAGATGCAGGATGTGACCATGAAGAGCCACTTCCATTTGCAGATTGAGTGGGCTGAGGTTTCTGAGGAATTGGTATTTGATGCTGAGGCTGGGCAGAAGAGACCTTTTTCTCCTGTTCCTTTTGGATGTCCCTTAAAGATGTGGGCTTTGGAAGCTTCTTGGAGTCAGCAGACCATGCTGGAGAAGGAGAATGGTTTGCTGGTTCTCCCTTCCAAAAAACAAAATCTCCCAAAGAAGGGCCAGATGGAATTGCAGGCAACACTTCCTTCACCTGCTGCACAGAGCGAGCGCCTTTCCCTTTCTCAATGGGACTTGAACTAACAGCCATTTCAGTAGAAGGTATAGGCACCACCACCTTAGCTGCAGCCCCCTTTGCTTTAGCTGACCTTTTGCGACTCTTTTTAGTGTCTTTAGCCTCAATAAAGTTTCCATCATCTATAGATTCTAAACTGTTAGTTGTGACTGGTTGAGTAGTCAGGCTAGATAAGGATTCAGAAACTCCCATCTCTCTTTCATTAGATTTCGCCAAAACTTCTTCCGCCAATAGATCGTGTAACTGACTTTTCTTGCTCTTAGAAGAAAGTGAAATTTCTGCTTTTCCCACATTTATGTCAGTACTAATCACTTCTCTTTGAATATCTCTGGAAGTTTTTGGGTCTGAACTAGCCACAACCCCAGCCCAGGGAGTTGATGAACTTGTGTGGTTGACAGAAGTGCTGGTCTCAGAAACTGCCATGCCAACCTGAGCCTTCCTTTGTTCTTCCTGTTGAATTTCCAACAATGACTTTGGTTTGAAACCAGGAGCAGGTTTCCAGGCACGTTGACTTGATTGAATCTGTGCACTAAGAACTGGTACAGACCCAGCCAGTTTCAATTCACCCTCAACTTCTGGGGATCCAACATCATCTCCAGAATTGATGGCAGGCAATGAACTAGAAACCTGCTGGGAATCGACTACTTCTGCAGAAGTACCCAACTTCTTGTCCCTTGCCTTTTGTGGAGATGAACCAGAAAGATTTTCTCCAGTTCCATCATGTGATTCAAATCTGGTTATACCAGCATTTGGCCCCTCATTTTCAGATTGGTTAGATAATTGCAAAGAGAAAGCCTTTGTCGCTACCTTTGCCTGGTCAGAAGAAGAGTTTAACTTAGCAGATTTTTGCTTTCTGGATTTCTTCTCAGAAGCTTTTCTTGTCTCACGAGTTTCAATGTTTTTCACTTCTGTTGCCACTTCAGGCTCTATATTTGATTGATCTCTATCAACCTGCTGCTCATCAAGTGACCTATCATCTAGTTCAACTTTTACAACACTGGCATGATCAGGCTTTGAAATTGCTTTCTCACCAGCTCCTGCTAGCACTACTGGATCAGAGATTTCATGAGAATCCTGATGGACAGAATCTGCAGTAGCCTCAGATACCTTAACCTTTGCACCTTCTTCAGTTCTCCAAGGGACTTCTGATGTATGACCCAGTGAATGAGGAACACGGAAGTCAGAAGAGGGGACAGGTTCAGATGCAACAGAAGCCTCATGTGAAGATTTGTTCATCCGCCCTGGCAAGGGTGAGCTATCAGCAAATGCTGATGCTGGTAATGATTCTTTCGGATGAATATCACCTTGTTTTCCAGGACTTGTACCCCAGCTTTTTTGAAGGTTAACATTCCCAAAAATTTGTTGTGGAAGATGGAGAGAAGATGCTTCAGAACTGACATTATAAGTGATATCATGGGTAACTTGAGGTGGCAAATTCAATAAACTGGCAGTGTGTTCATCTTGCACATTTGAAACTGGCAACTGTGGACCAGATGCAAACAATTCTTTGGACAGCTGAAGCCGAGAAGGATCCACAGGTGCATTTCCCATAGCTATTGAAGGAGTCTGTAATTTTCCATAAGATGGCTCACCAAAACGCTGATGAGAATGGTGCTCTGACATAACTTGGGAAAGTAACTGTTGTTGCCGCAACAACTGTTGTTGCTCCTCCTGTTTTTGTTGCTGTTGCTGCTTGAGTAACAAATGCTTATCTAACACTGAAAGCTGCTGTGTTTGAAGAGGAACCTGGGAATGAGACTGCAGCAAGTATTGCTGTTGCAGCAAATATTGCTGCTGCAACAAATTGAGTAATTGTGGATCCTGGGGTAAAGCTGAGGGCAACAATTTTTCAGGTGTCAAAATACCAGATGTGGTATCTATACCTTGACCAAGCAAGTTTGTTAAAGGTGGGTTCTGCCGCGGCAGTCTCTGTTGTTGCCCAAAGAGAACTTGCGGTGGAAAATTCTGAGCATGAAGCAAGTCAATCTTATCCTTAAGTGGATCCAAGCTGTCCTGGGCAGGGAATTTTGACCAACCACTAACACCATTATTTATGCCAGAGGCAGGCCTGTCAGATAGGCCTTGAAGGATGGACATCAAATCAGCATTTTGAGAATGAGGAGGCTGATGCGGATTGTCAGACAATGAGGGTAGGAGTTTTGCTTGATGCATCGTGGAGTCTGGGTGAACTTCTGGCTTTGAAACCATGGATAGAGCATCTCTTCCCTGCCAATATGGATAAGGACTGGGTAATGATCTCTGCCGTTCAAGTGCCATTTTCTGTGCCAACAGGTGCAGATCGTTCCCGCCATCAACTCCTAATGATGGCACACCACCAGAACTATTTCCAGTAAATCCTTGAGAACCTAAAGAGAAAACATAAGCATCAAGATCACATAAAGATGCGACAAGATAACAACTACAAATTAGAAACCAAGGGAAATGCCCAAAGCATAGAGCTGTTCAATAAAACAGAGTTCATTTTTTAAACATGAAAATAAGCTGGGGGTAACCGAACCTTGTGAAGACAGACCCAAGTTTCCAGACATCAGTGACTCTATGAATCGGTTTTCAGCTTCTGTTGCCGAACCAGGTTTAGACCTTGAATCATTTCTTATAATATCAAACTCCTTTAAGCTAGGATGCATGTTTCCAAAGCTGCTAATGTTTGGCCTGCTAGATGAGTCAGTGAATTCATTCTGTTTTGTCCCAGCAAACCCAGGTGGTGGCCTTGCCTTGGCTCGCAAATGAGGCATAACATCACCAAGAAATAAAAAGGGTGAGTCCTGTGATGCATTTGCCAGCCGAACTTGCAAATCTATGCCAAAATATCCAGTCTCGAACCACCCAATGATATCACTGCCAGAAAAGGGACCTTGAATTTCACCCTGGGGATCCTTATAATAAAGAACCAGGTTCTCAGGAGAAGGTTGTGAAAACTTCTTGACCTCTTGCTCCCTGTCCAGAAGAGCAGATGGCTGCCTTTTCATAATGGGATCCTCATTGGTCTGCCACTTTGCCTCATCTCTAGAGAATGATGGATTGGCTGCATTGCTCTCCCGTGGATTTTCAGGATCTTTTGGAGGTTGATTCCAGGCCATATCAGCAGCCCTCGACTTGACATCACTGGAAGCATCTCTCCAGTCATGCGAGACAGTATTCAACTGATCAACCAGTGATGGAGCTCGCCATGGAGTTCCAGATTGCGCAGAAGTATTTCCCTCCACAGTCAATTCCCGGTTTATAGGCACCTCATCATCCTTTTTGTAATGACTGGTTTCTCTAAAAGCTGCATATGGAAAATAATTATTATTATAATGCACCAGGACATTGGGCACTTTAAATGGAGCACGCTGTCATTCAATAACATACCAAACTTTTACAGACTGAACTAAGAGTAAAACGACAGTAAAAGCACAAATGAAAAATTATCTGAACTAAAGAACCAATTATAACAAGCAACAACCACAAATTTTTAATTTGAGTTCGAGATAATTATTTTTCTAGTCTTGTTAAGTTTGAAGAAAAAGGGGGCCACCTTCATAGCTCATTGAATGATTTCAAAGGTAGCCAGCTCAGCTTAATAAACACATGCACAAACCACTTTTGTTTCTGTTACCTTCAGCTTTGAACTTGTCATCAGAATTTGTTCCATGACCACCCATTGAAATGTTGAGGCTTTCATCTCTACCATTATCAACAGAGTGTGGCATATCTTCATTGCTACCTGCAATGACATGCCAATCTGAACATAATTATTTCCTTGCTCTAGAGTATGTGCAAGTACACTGGAATAAAAACAGCTTTGAAAGGTACAATACCAAGCTTGGCTCTCAATGGTTGTGTAGAATCAATTGAGTTCCGACTAAGAGATCCTTCCTTTGATATCTGAGGAGCACCACTGCTAACTATGTCTCCCTTGTCAATTCCCTTCAAAACCACCTGCTCCAGCAATAAAGAAATCCAATAAATATAAAGCAATGCTTGTATCCACCCAGATAATAAATATATACAAATTTACCATTTCCTCAGGACTGGGAGCACAGAGTGCCAGTGGCTCCAAGGGCTCTTCCAGTGTAAGCAAAGGCACTTGCACAAACCCGTTCAGTAGTTGGCATGACTTCATGTCAGTCATCCTGTATATATCTAGCAATTTAGTCCTACTATAGCTTAGTTGGCCACTTTCACCTTTATCTGAAATACCTCCTGAATATTGAGAATTAGTAGAAATGTTGTTAAAGGAGATTCCACCAGAGCTAAGCCTTCCACGACCAAGAGAATACGTTGGAGTATTTTCCCCACGTCCTCGACCATATGAAAATGTTGGAACCTGCTTGTTCGGTGTTAGAGTTTGATGATGGGGGGGCTCTCCCCTCCCTCGACCTTGGGAGGAGTTGGATCTCCATGGCCGATAATGATCACCCTCCCGTTCATCTTTTCCATGGCCAGAATGATGAGACAGCCCTTTTTCAAATGGTGTGTCACCATCTCTGCCAGAGTCTGACCACTTTTCACGCAAACCTTCTGTATCTTTGTTGTCTGGGCCCCAGCGTGTGTTCCATTTGCTCTCGCGCCGCTGATCATAATTAGTTTCCCTGTTACTCGAATCAGTCCAACGCTCAGAAGGGCCACGGCGTGCTTCATAGTGTTTGGTGGATGAATTCTCTGGCCAGCGGTCCATCCGCCGACTATCACCAAGCTCTTTATCTCCATCTCTCCAGCGATCTTTACGCAAGGAGGAATTGGTGTCTCTTTCTTCATCACGCCAACGATCACGACGACCAGTTTCCATATCAAGCAAGGAAGGCCGAAAAACATCCTTTTTCTTCTGGTCATGCATCTCCTCAGTGTTATCTGAGTGATTGCCATAAGCTGGAAGTGGGCTGCTTTCCTGTATACCCCATCAACACCACAAAAAGAACAGGATTAAATTGCAGGCTAAAGTAATCACATCAAACAGTTGACATGGATTGCATGGTGACAGCAAGAGAGTAGATTCATCTAGAGAATATAATGTAAAACCAAATAATTGTCCATGAATAAGCAAGTTCTGATTGAAAAGATCATTAATACAGACAAAAGGTTGTGATAACAGACCCCTGTTCCCACTCCAGGTTTGCTCTCGCCTGGTTTTGGCAGAAGCCACTGCGGTGACAGCGGAATAGGATTGTCAGAACCTTGAGCATCTGCATGTAATAAACAAAAGGAATTAACAAAAAAAAACTTTCCACACATATCCAAACGAATAATTAAAATAGCATGCTCAGCTATTCCATGAATGACTGGAATTAATTGATGTGAACTCCACTGATTAAACCAAAGCAACATAATTGCTGAAAATTGGAAACCTTGCCCGTTGCCTGACACAAGTAGCGTCTGACAATTACACGAATCATCACAAAACAGAAATTTAATAACATGTATTAATCAACAGGTCCCAATGTATAAACAGAACAAATGTAATCCAAATCATGAAAACTTAACAAAGGCCCCTACTGCCAGAGTGGCACCATCCCGGTTCAAATTACATTTTACTGACTTTTTTCCACAAGGAAAGTGAAAAAAATCAAGTCTTCTGATGCAAACCCTAAAATGCAGAACAAAACAACAATACCAAGGGGGTGAGAGCAAAAGAGAAGGTACTGAAAAATACTGCAAACAAAATTATATTATCATTCAAAAATATTTAACAAAAACCCAAAAATGATAATCACTCTAGTTTATCCTATAGAAAACCCGAACGGAAAAAAAATAATTAAAAAAAATACTTGGCTAAAGACAGAAAATTTAACAATGCTTCCCAACTTAATGCAAAATTAAACAGAAACCCAATTATATTACCGCATTTGCAAACATAAACACAAAACCCTAAAAAAACAAAGAACAGACACTAACAATCAGTCAAAGAAAGCCACAAAATCCACAAATAAATACAAGCTCAAATGACGAAAAAGAAAAGGTAGGGTTTTGTTTTTCTCCCAAAAACTAAGGCCAAATTAAACTAAAAGAAACTGAGAGGTTTAAGAGAGACGAGAGAGATAGAGAGAGAGATCGTTAACACCTTTGGAGATCTGGAAAAGAGGCGTGAGGGATAGGCCGGGACGGGAACCGGAGACGGAATTATTAGCCATGGATGATCGGTGATGAAAACAAAAGCAGGGCGTCGAGAGAGATATTTCGGTATTGCTCTTGATTTGTTTGAGCGAGGTGAGGAAAAGGGGGCAACGGGGGAAGAAGAGGGAATATATAAAGGGTAGGTTAAAATGATTCATCACCCGGCTTACGTTAGCATAAGGCTAGTGACTTATTTGGTTGTCCGATTTATTTTTAATTATGCTCACGCGCTCTACCACCTTGTTTAAAGTTTAAACATAATTCAAATAAAAGATTTCTTTTCTTCTTGCTTAAAAAAGAGACGGAGAATATTTTTGTCTCTCTCTAGATTAAACAATAAGGAAAAAACTTAACATTTGATTCAATTATTTGATGCATAATTCGAAACTAGTTTAATTATACAAGTGTGTAAACAATGAGAACCAATATATATATATATATAAAAAAAGTAGTCAACTCCTTGCTATTTTGTTATTTTATAATTGTGATTTTATTCATTCTCAAATATATTTTCAAGAGAAATTAATGGTTGAAATAGGGGGTTTTTTAGGGTTTTAATGACCCCCCCCCCCAAAAAAAAAAAAAAAAAAAAAAAAAGGGGGTATTTATTCATTAGAATCCAAATTTGATTTTTTTGTGGAAGCTTGAGATTTGATAACTTTTATTATATATCTAAGAGTGTAGTGATTTATGCTTTTAAATGTTTTTAAAAAATATTTTTTGCTTGAAAATATATAAAAATAAAATAATTTTTAATATTAACAAATCAAAGCGTTGAAACTTATTAAAAAATAATTTAATATCTTTTCATACTTCTCAACCGAAATACAGATCATTCATAAGCCAAAATGGAATGGGTTGGTAAAATACACATCATCCAAAAAAAGACTTTCTTTTGAGATAGATTACTTGCGGTTTTTGCACGTGAGATAGGGTGACATGATAAAGGGTTGTTTCTCTTCATTTCCCTCGCTGAGGGTGCGTAATGAACCTAAGGGACGCGCAAGCTACGGTGACTGCCAAAACGACATTATAGAATGCGTGTCGAAGATAGAGAATCAGTAGATGATAATGGATTTTTAGAGAGAACCATGTCACCTCAGGAGATCAACCAAATTTATAATTTCCCTTGTTTTCTTAAACCTGGTCTGAGGTCAGCTAGATGGGCCGGGCCGGGCCGGGCCAGCAGGCAGTATTGTATGTGCCGCCAGGCTTGGCCTAGGTTTAACATGTAATAAAAGTTTAGGGTTTTGAGTGGACCATGTCACGGACGAGGGATGGATCCAGACTCGAGTCGAGTATACATCGCAGCAGTACAAGTGTAATCCAAACTTCGCTCTTCTTTCTTTGGATTTTTCAGGTGGATTCAGTCAATCCCTTCAAAAAACGTATTTCCATGATAAGTCAAATCATATCTTTACTGGACATTTAAATCATTTTTATTTTTATAAAATAACTTTGATGAAGTTAAAGCTGGGAGAGATTTTAAGATATATCACTTGCTTAGGGTTTAATAATATTATTAGAGAATTTCCATGATCTTAGCATCCGTATTTATGTTTGGAAAAATTTGGTCCGGCGCAGGGTTGTCATAAAAATGGATATTGTTTGTAATTTTCCATCCGACAATATATATATATATATATATATATATATATATATATATATATATATATATAAACCCTAAGCAAGTGATATGGGGTTGAACCCATAGGCCCATTTACAGCACGAAGAAGATAAGGAAGACTTAGTCTCTTTGGCGAAATGGTTGAACCGACTAAATTTTTTAAAAAAATATATTTTAAATGAAATTATTTTGGTAGTTTTAGATCATTTTAATGTGTTGATGTCAAAAATAATTTTTAAAAAATAAAAATGTATTTGTAAACGAAAATCACTTTCAAAAGCAACCACAACCACACTCTTAAACACCCTTTTATGACACGTGTATGGTGAGTCCTGTTTCTTGAAACATATAGCTGTTTGGAAAGAGGACATCGTATTCCCACGTTGAGCTAGGGATTTCCTGCACCGGACTTTGTATAACCATAGTCTTTTTACTTTTTTCCCCTAAATTTATTTAATTTAACAAGATACTAAAACAATTATGTTTTTACTTGCTTCATCTCGTAAAAATATTATTTAATTAATTAATGTTTTTTTCTTCAAAATTTGGTTATCTAGATTAAGTTTTATAATTTATTTTGTTTTATTTTATATATGATTATCTTGGTTTCAAGTTTAGCATATTAAATCAACTGCATTTGATTTTAAAAAAAACCGAAATCCAATTGCATCATTTAAAACTTCTTCGTCGTGTGTTGATGTGCAAATTGATTAGGGTTTAGAAACCATTCAAAATATTAAGTGCTTCTATTTTCAATACTAAAATAAATGACGTGTGAATTAGAAACGACCATCTAAAACTAGGCAGTGACATCCAGTCTTATAGTATACAAACTTCCTATCTATTTTCATGATCAAATGGTAGTATATGTGTTGCAGTAGAAAAGTCATTGTTGTTTGCTATGTATCGTGCGCTTGTGCAGATGTATATGCTTATTCCAAGCAAACCTACAGAGGATCCAGAGAAATGAAGACGCATGAAACTGAGTATCATGGCTCAAGCTCATGACAGTTGTAGTTATTATGGATTTCCAATTTGCTCAAACTGTTCCATGACCACAAAATGGAAATGTGGAAGTGTGCACAATAAAAGCAGTGGAAATAATAGAGCATTCTCACATGGAGAAGCTTCAATAGATATTGTTCCATTTGGAAGAGGTCAAAGCTCCGAACAAATAGGAGATATGTCCATGGCACTAGCTTTTGCCTTAGGAACGGTGGGAAACTTAGAAAAATGGATTCGTCTAGCAACAGTTCAATGCTAGGTTTCCTGCATCAAATTGGCAAAAGATTAGTGGAAGTGAGGAGGATGGAAAGAAGTGGTATGGATAGATACGACTCTTCAATCACCCGTTCCCCTGCCCTCTCCAGTATCTACATCAAAGAAATATCAAAAGGTGCACATAAGCTATACTAGATCCTGAAAGCTTCTTCAAATGGCCTTAACTTTGAATCATATTCAATGGACATTGACAAGTAACTACTCAAATGGCCATGAATTTGGAAGAGTAATGGAGGATGATTGTAAACCTGCAAGAAGCTTCAAAATATATGAGTCCAAGGATTATTCGCGGCGCGCTCAATTGGCTAGGAAAAAAAATATATACTTGGGAAGAAAAAATTATGGTGCGCGTAAGTTGACCCCGGTACCTCGATTAAGAAAAAAAATGTATAAGTAGCAAAACAAAATAGGGGAAAAAATGTCAAAAAAAGTGGGTTCGAAGATTAGTCGTGGTGCGTGTAAGTTGACTCGGACACCTCAGTTATAAAGAAAAAATCTCGTTTTCTGTAAAAAAAAAAAACACAACAACCAGTTATTAAAAAAAATCATTTTCTTACAAAACAAACAGTTCTTAAAAAAAACAAAAAATCAAAAAAATCAAAAAACCAAATCAGTTTTGCTGTCTGAGCTGTTCGAACTCGCACGCCTCGATGCTGGCAGCGCGCGGACAATCGCTCGACCACAACCACTCCTTTGTCATTTCCACCATAAAATTTACATAAAGTATTCGTGTGCAAAAAAAAAAGGAGCACATACGCCCGCAAAGCAGAGGAGGAAATGGCCAGTCCACAGTGCACATGAATGTGCGTGAACAATGGCTGACTGAGCTACTTTAGGTTATTTGTAATAATTACTTGTCAATTCCATTTTCGTTCTGGCCGGAACATTCCATGCCGTTAAAAAAACCGAGACGAAACGGTGTCGTTTTCGTCTCGGTTTTAATTCCGGTCCGTTCCGGAAATTCCGGCCAAATTCCGGCCGGAATGTCTCCGTACCGTTCCGAGAGTGTCGTTCCGGCCTTAAAATCCTCTTTATTTTGATTAACTTATGATTTTTTTTTTCTAATTTTAAGATTATGTTTGTTTGACTTTGTGTTTATATTGTATAATTTAAAGTTAATTTATCTTGAATTTTAATTATGCTTTTTAAATTAATATTTTAATTTTATATATATATATATATATATATATATATAATTAATTATATATAAACAGTACAACCCCGAAACGCTTCGAAACCGGAACGTTCCGTTCCAATAGAAAAACCGGAACGGTATTGACAACCTTGATAATAATAATAATAAAAATTAGAAACTACCTCGACCGCAGTCTAAAAAGGCATTATAATGAAGATGGATGGTTTTCAAAGTTTTGCTTTATTCTAAACATTTGCCAAAGCAAACCCACATGCTTTACTTTTCTTCTTTGTGAAAATATACTCTCCGTTGTGAAAAAGGGGCATGTGGTTTCGTATTGGCTAAGATTTCCTCTAGCAGGGGCATGACAGTCATTAGAGGAGGGTATTCATGCCATTTCGCCGATCGCTTCGATTGCCTGATTCTCTTTCTTTGTTTAGTTTAATTAGAATATTTTAGGTTTAAATCTTGAGAAATAAATTTATCTAGGCACACCAGTTACATATTTAAAATCACTTGATAGAAGATTTCAGTTTTTCTGATATTCTTTACCATCTGATTTTAATTTTTTGAAATTTATATATCGATAAATAAATTTGGAGTTCAGCTAAAAATATATAAATTTGGAGTCCAGCTAAAAATATATAAATTTGCGTATCTTAATCAAATAATATCTTATTAACAATATGTTCCTTCTAGTTAGTTTCTTTTATCATGGATTATTTGGTAAATTTATAGTATTTTTAATTGTGTAAATCTAAACTTGCTATACTGTATTGTAGTTCTTATTTTTAAAAATATATTTTATGTATTTTTTAATAAAAAATATAGTAATAAATTAAAAATATATAAAATTACTACAGAATATATTTTTTTAAACGAGCACACTACAAATAAATAATATTAAGCGAAGCTTAGTAATTAATCCAAAAGTTAGCTTTACGGTTCTACCCTCGACTTTAGCACATTCTTCTTTTATATGTATCTCCCACCTCTCCACTTTCTTCAAAATATACAAAACAGAGAGCAGGACCTCCTCCTCAGTCATGGCGGTGCTTCCTTCTTCTGTTGCTTTCCTCCTCCTCGTTTCCTTCTCACTGACTGTAAATATTGCAAGTGAGTTTAATTTACGTCTCTTTCTATTCTAAGTAAGCTTGAAATATTAAATAACTGTTTGATTCGACACCTGCTTTAAAATATTTTGCTGCTAGACTCGCAATCATTTATCGGTGTAAACTACGGCCAAGTTGCTGACAACCTTCCACCACCAACAGCCACCGCAAAGCTTCTCCAATCCACTTCAATCCAAAAGGTTCGATTATATGGTTCGGACCCGGCCATAATCAAAGCCTTAGCCAACACCGGAATTGGAATTGTCATCGGCACTGCAAATGGTGACATTCCAGCACTAGCCTCTGATCCCAGTTTTGCCAAGAACTGGATCAACACGAACGTGCTCCCCTTCTATCCAGCTTCCAAAATCATCCTCATCAATGTTGGAAACGAGGTGATGACTTCCGGTGACCAGAATCTCATGAACAAGCTCTTACCAGCCATGCAAAATGTACAGAATGCCCTTAATGATGTGTCGCTCGGTGGAGAAATTAAGGTCTCTACTGTTCACTCGATGGGAGTGCTTAAGCAGTCGGAGCCGCCTTCTTCTGGAAGGTTTGATCCAAGTTATGAGGATTTGATGAAGGGCTTGCTGGGGTTTAACAATGCGACTGCTTCGCCCTTTGCCATCAATCCCTACCCTTACTTTGCTTACAGAAGCGATACAAGGCCTGAGACGCTTGCTTTTTGCCTTTTCCAGCCGAATGCGGGAAGAGTGGACGGAAACACTAGGATTAAGTACATGAACATGTTTGATGCTCAGGTGAGATGGAGTAAATCAAATTGCAACTCGACTACTGTCTTTTTGAAAGAGAAGGTTGCTTAGAAGCAGTGGTTGCTTACGAATTGCAGGTCGATGCAGTTTATTCTGCACTGAGTTCTATTGGATTTAAGAGTGTAGAGATCGTGGTGGCTGAGACTGGATGGCCATACAAAGGAGATGACAACGAAGTAGGGTCAAGTATTGAGAACGCCAAGGCTTATAATGGCAATTTGATCGCACACCTTCGATCCATGGCGGGCACTCCTCTCATACCAGGAAAAGCAGTGGATACATACCTTTTTGCTCTCTATGATGAGGACTTGAAACCTGGACCTGGTTCTGAGCGGTCATTTGGACTTTTCAAGCCTGATCTCACCGTGGCTTATGATGTTGGGCTCTCTAAAAGCAGCCAGGTAATTGAGAGCCGATTCTATTTTACTGGAGGGGTACCACTTCAAATCTACGCATTTATTGATTTTCCTTTATCGTTTGTTAACAAGAATGGATAGCTCATTTTCAAGGTAAAAAGAAAAATAGGGGCACAGCCAGTTCATGCATATGCGGCAGCCAGTTAACCGTTTTCATAATCCGCATGTTACTGTTTCTTTTTGTTCAACTCGGTATTAGTTCTAGTGTATGAAATTTTATTAACTTGCGAGCTGTGTTGTATTTTAAGAGTCCGACTACACCAAAAACTCCAGCTAGCCCGTCTCCAAAGTCGAAGAAAGCAGCAGCATGGTGTGTGCCCAAGTCTGGCGTGTCAGATGCCCAGTTGCAGGATAATCTGGATTATGCTTGTGGACGAGGGATTGACTGTGGTCCGATCAAACCAGGCGGGGCTTGCTTTGAGCCAAACACGATAGCCTCGCACGCTGCTTATGCCATGAATCTTTTCTATCAAACTTCTGATAAAAATCCTTTGAACTGTGATTTCTCACAGTCAGCCACTCTCTCGTCGAACAACCCCAGTAAGTTCCCTCAAAACACTCTTCCTTGATGGTCTCGCGCGCAATCCCCCCTGCATTTTACTGCATAAGCTAGTCTTACGTTCCTTTATTCCTCTGTTCTAGGCTATAATGCTTGCAGTTACCCCAGTTGAAGCACCTGAATATTAATAGACTTCTAGTGACTGGCGCTTTATGGTTTGTGCAACTCCCAATAGCCACTTGGAGAAGGCATCATCTTATTTTAGTAAGCTATGGGCGATTTCAGTACCAAGTACATGGTTGCGGAGAAAAGTCCAGACAGAATTTCATGCCAGGAACCAATTCTCCATGTATTTGTGAAATTAATTAGCCTGTTAAATTTCTCACAGCCGACTAATTTGGAGGATGATAATCTCCTTAGCTTTGTTGTAATGTTGAAAAAAAATACCATGTCGTCATTACAAACCAAGGTTCTTCACCAAACCTAAAACATTAACCACTAAGCCGACAATCTGGTCACTAAATTTTCCCGTTAAGAAACACTTGAGTTTTTACAAAATATTTCACGAGGCACAGCAAGCTCACACGCCAGTGGATCCAAACCCTCCAGCTCCTCTCACGGTTGCATCCAGATCCTCAACTTTCACAGCATTACCAGTCTCGATCTTCTGAAGAATTAGCTGCGCAATTCTATCACCAACCTTGACCTCAAAATCAAGGTCGGAATGATTAAACAAGATAACCCCGACTGGGCCTCGGTAGTCAGCGTCTATGACACCAGCACCCACGTCAATTGAGTGCTTCCATGCCAGTCCCGATCTGGGTGCTAAATCAACAAAGCCCAGCTTCAGAAACAAAATCAAACCATATGCAAAGCGAGCATATATAACATTAAAATACGAAGGCTGGGATTTACCAATACGAGCATAAGTTCCTTCAGGAATTGCAATGCTCAAATCTGTTGGGACAAGAGCTTTTCCTCTAGCTGGTACCTTTGCCGCTGAGGCGCTGCACAACATTCAAATTTTTTTTTAATTTGCTAATAATCCTGCGCTGACATTGTGAAAAATGAAATGACTGGAAGAGGGTTTTGCCATACACCTGGAGAGATCATAGCCAGCCGAAAGGGGGGAGCCTCTAGAGGGCAAAACAGCATTTTCAGAGAGCCTTTTCACTCTTAAAAGAGATGATGGGATGTTATTTTGTTTGTAGTTCTGTTGGAGACATCTTGAGGAGTTCAAGAATAAGGGAGTTGAGTTGACGGGACAAGGGAGGGATCTGGGGATTAAGTAGAGAGAGGGTCGCCAGTGGCGGGAATTTCCAATTGATGGCGCTAAATGTTCCCGCCATGAGTTTTCGGTGCATTCTCGAAGCTCCTCTGCAAAATCAATCCTGTCAAAACGTATCGAGAACCTTCCTCGCTAGTTGCCAAACAGGCAAGCACAAACCGCTTTTTAACAAATATGCGCAAATCGGACGGTAGATTAATTCCTTCGTCAAAACATAACAGCCGTTGGATTACGGCATCTATATAATAATTATAATTAGGTTCCTTCTAAGCTGCCATATATACCCCTTTAACGTTGCCTCGTCCCCTGTATATTTCACTCAACAATCTCAATATTCTGATCTAATTAAATCCCTGCCGGTTCTCTCTTAATATTCTTCAAATTCTGGTGGATTGTGAATTGATCTATCTTCTGATCATGCAACCTCATGGTTCCGAATCCGATTTCTTTCGTAGGCTTCCCGGCCTAAATAGATCTGATATAGTCGTGTTATGCCTCTTTTGGCTTGAAGTTGGATCGGAAAATCTTGCAGGACCATACTTCCAATTTACGTAGTCTATTGAGGTATGCTTTTTAGCTAGATCTATTTTGTTGATCTTTGATCTTTATATTTTTCTTGATTTTTAAAAAATTTACATTCCGCATCCTTTTCAGTTTTGTGCCTCGATCTGGTCAACATATTTTTTGGTGTCGAGAATCCGGGTCTCGTGCTGGTGAGGGATCTCTTTCTTGCAGGAACACTTAAAGGTGAGTTGGTCTTTTGGATTTTTTAAGATCTAGGGTCTTACTTGATGATATATTATTTTCAAAACACTGTATTGATTTCTGGACTGTCCTGTAACAAACTACACGTACTATGGTGATTGACAGTTTTACGGGACGGAGCTGGAGTTGATGGGGCTGTGCCGGTAATCGTGAGTTAATAGGCTGCTAATGAGCTATGGGCAAATTATTTACATGTGCTTGGTAGTATATCCAGAAATGATTCTCTCCGACCATGTTAAGTATATTGTGTAGCGTAATCGGTGGGTTTATGGGGTGATCGGCTTGGTGGATAAAAAGGTGTAGAGATATGTAGATTTCTGATGGATGTTGTTAATTGTCAGTCCGACCTTTGCCATGTCAGGTGCGCTTGCTTGGCAGGTCAAAAAACCTAATAAAAAAGAGAGATTTTTGGGTTTTGAAGGGGGAGATGGCACGAGATTATTTATCTATCCCCGGCTCTCCCCCTTCTGTGTTTGACAGGTTCCTTCTTTCCCTCTCTTTCTACCCTCTATTTTGTTTCTGCTGGAAGGATACCGATAAAATAGCAAATCAAACAAGGAAACCAAGCCATCAGCAAGGATCAGCACTGCCCACAACATTAAATCATCATCCAGAGGTATATTCTGCTATTGCCATGTTAATTCCCAAATACATTAATTGTCGCCGTCTGCATGACGTTATCTCCAGCTTTTGTGGAGCAGCTAACTATTTCATACACAATATAATAACTCGAACTGATCACACTATCCTCAACTGCACAGCGGCTCTTGTTATTCATTTACAACATTATTTATAAATTTTGTGAACAGTTAATTTTAGTTCACGCCAATTCTGGATAAATACGTGAGCCTTGGTATCTCAACGCACATGTGCACTGGAATAATGCAATGTTTGATTTGCAGCTGCTTTCTACATTGCATGCTCAGCGTTGCTTTCAACATCTACAATCTGACTATTCTAGCCGCATAATGTTCTCTATGGTTTTGGTTTACATTGCCGGTTATCTACTAATTTTGAAAAAGCTAATATTTATGACACTCAACTCCTCCATTCTAGTATAGATAAAACCTAATCTATGCCCTGTGGAAAGACAAGCTAGATGAGATCTGATATAAAACCGATGCAAAGACTAGCTATGCTGTTTTTGTGAGCCATGTGCTTCAGTTTTGATTCTGAGTATGTTGACCTCATCCTTTTTATTCCATTTTATTTTCACTGATCTCTGTTTGTATATTAATATCTATCTACACTTCATTTCATTATGCTTTTGTTATTCCATATTTGTAGCCAAAATCTTCCCAAAGCATGCTGTATTTAGTCAGGCTGGAGTTATTGATTTTTGTCCCCTTAAGATCGTTTGTAACCACGGCAGTTCAGCTTGTATAGTACTTTGATATAATCTAGACCATCCAGAATGTATTTTGGAAGACCCATAGCTCCTGTAAGCACTCAGCTATTTTTTTCCTGCGACTGGGCATTCAAGGATTGCAGCATCATGATCTGCTCAGCTCTATGTTGGAATTTAGCATGCTCAGCCACTGCCTTTCGGAGCAAGTTCTGGTTCTGGAGTTCACTTGACTTGTGCTGCATGCTCACTATTTGACGGAGTCAATGGAGAAGTGATGCAAGATCAGAGGTTGACTGACGAAGCGTTGTGCTGGCACGTGAGCCTGACCTGACCAATCTGAGCCTCGGCTGTATGTTTGAATGGTTGTGTTTTAAGATCGCTGCTCTATGATTTTTGAATATTATGGATACTGATGGATAATGCTCTTCTTAATTGCAGGGATCAAGGCATGGGATCCCGTTTCTCTTGCATGCCTGTGTTTTGATCGCTATCATACTTGGCGTTTTGAGGATTGCGTTGATTGGCGGCATAGGCTTCAATTGCACCTGAATGACATCACGGTGCTCTTCTTGAGAATATATTCCTCGAAGGTGAAATTCAGTTGTCAAGGCTGATTCAATGAGTGAAAACAAGTGGTTTGAGTTTGACAATTTGCGCGCTCCCCGTCAGCCTTCTCTGTATTATTTCCACAGATAAGCCTTTCTTTCTGCGAGGAGCACCGATCAGTGATCTTTCCCCCCTTCAATGGCTAGGCTGTTTTGATAATGGAATGCCTTTTGTCCATATGAGAATTCACTTGTCCATCTTGCACCCCATTACCAAGCGATTGATTTGACAAAGTTGCGCGCTCTCCATCTACCTCGAGGAGCATCAATCTGTGATCTTTCCCCCCTTAAACATACATCCAGGCTGTTTTGATAATGGAATGCTTTAGGCCATGAGAATTCACTTGTCCTTCTTTAAAGCGATTGCTGTGTATCTTTAAAGCGTGGTGTGCATGTGGCTCTTACAGTGTTCTTTATTTCCAATGAGTAGATAATGTATGCTTCTGAGTGACGTCATGCCCAACTCTTGAGAGGTATGGCATTTTCTTAGACAAAATGAACACCCCCTGACCAAGGTATGTCGGTGATTTCATTTCATCCAAGTTGTTGGCGTAAATACATCTGATATTTCTGGTCTTGTATGACAGTTCCTAACAATGGAGAATTCAGAGGTCTTATGTCGAAACAGGTTCGGTAATGCAAAGACCAATGGTTCTTTATCATCAAGGTAAACCTGGTTTTATTTCCCACCCGTTAGATGCCAATGTTTTCAAATTTATGAAACGCCCGTTCAATTACTTTCTCTATATTCAATTCTTACCGGATCATGACTTTTATTTGATCTTACTTATTTTTTCGTGGTGTGAAAAGTTGATCCGAGAATTAAATAATTAGTTAGCACCACCTTGAGCACCATGAAATTAAATTATATGCTGAGATCCAATAGCTCAAACTCGGCAAGAGCATCCTAGCCTAGTGCTAGTGAGATTGGTGGTTCAAATCCACCTGGATCTGTATTTTTTCGTGCTGTCCAAAGCGAAAGACAATAATTAAAGACACGATTCAATTGAGCTCACAGCATCTTGTTTGAAATGTCAAGGCGACCGCTTCTTGACAATACTATTTTTTATATATATATAATAATATAAAAAAAGCTAGCCTGAAAATACGACAGAAGCTATTTGAATAATGTATATATAGTTTTTTTTTTGTTGATATGTATTCTAATGTTAAAAGCTATTTTGGAGTTATTTTAAATAAAATTTAATTATTTTGTATATAGTTTAATTATACAATTAACTAATAACCCTCCAACAATAATTATATATATATATATTTAAATTAATAAAATAGATTTAAATATAATTAAAAGACCCGTAATATTTTAATTTGGTAGTTTTTTTAATTGCTTTAATGTATTAGTATTAAAAATAGTTTTTAAAGAGCAAATAAATTATTATTTTGATCTCCATTCTATCCTAGTTTGCTGGCGTGACTTATTTGTTAATTGTCAAATATATGTAGGTGGCCAAATTTATAACGAGCGTGGCAGCAAAAACAAACGGGGAAAGGAGATAATTCCTCAACTATTAGTCAACGTCTAATAAATGTCGAAACCCTATAAGTTTATATTACCTTTGTTTACGGCAATCTCGCTACTCGCATGTGCCCATTTACTATTCTCTAGCCCCCGGCTTAAAACTCTCACAAAACCCACACTATTTTAATGTTAGTTTGTTCCTCCTTCTTTGTTTTCTTATCAAAATATATTTATTATTTTTGAAATTTTATTTTTAACATTAAAATATTTTTTAATAAAAACACACGGTTAAAAACAAACACAATATATAGAGACAGCCTTCCCACAATACCTTCCCCCCCCCCCCTGTTTCTGCAGCCGTGCATGGCCCTAATGGTGGACTGATCGTCAAGATTATCTCCCCTTCACTTGACACGTTATCAATTCAGCTTTAAAGTAAGTCACTCTCTTGCTTTGTTGTTTCCTTTCAAGGCTTTCCTTTTTCTTCCTGCTTTCGTTTTGCTGCTAGTGACTCTTGGTTTATGATGAAGTCAAGTCTGTGGCTTGATTTTGCTTTCTAAATTTCTATTTGGCACCAAAAATAGGAAATGCAATGGACCAGAAAAGGAGCTTAAGTTTATTCTGATTTCTTGGCTGCGAATACTTTCAGCTTTTTTCACCATTATGAACTACTCCCTGACAGCCACTTCCTTTTATTTGCGCACTTGATATCGGGAAGTCACCCTTCACTGCATGGCCTACAAAAGTCTTGTGTCTTAAAACATCAGATGCGCATGCATCAGATTTAGCTTTGCCCCCCCTCATCACATCAGATTTGGGATAATGAATTCCAGATGTTTGTGTAAATGACCAAAAGAAAAGAGAGATGCATCTATCTTAAATCCTAGCTTATGTTTCTTTCCTTACCCTTTTTTCACCTTACATCGAGCTTTCTCTTTAACTCTATTAATTACAGGTCGAAGAGAGCTCTACTTAGTTGATGGATGGGGAAGGAAGGATGGTGTGTCTAAAGGACATTGCACCTGCAGCTGAAAACAACATCAACACACAGTTCATAGTTTTGGACAAAGGCAGAACTATATTGGAAGGGCGGAACAAGACCTGCTTGGCTCTCGTGGCTGACGGGACTGCCTCGGTTCATTTCCAATTCTGGGGTGATGAGTGCGATGGATTCGAGCCAGGTGACATAATCCGTTTGGCTAATGGCATCTTTTCTTACAGCAGGAACACCAATCTTGTTTTGAGAGCGGGCAGGAGAGGAGCTATTGAGAAGGTGGGAGAATTCGCCATGGTATTTGTGGAGACCCCAAATATGAGCGAGATTACTTGGATTCCAGACACAAATCGTTCCAACAAGTATGTGCAAGATTCTGTCATTTCTTCACATTCCCGTATCTTTCCTCCATTACCTTAAACGTTGTCTATATATTAGATGCGATGTGCTTTCGAGAAGACAACCCTAAGAATGTGTTTCATGCATCAATGTCTAATGCAACGGGCTGTGGAAGATGTTTATTTTAAGAAATCAGCGTCAAATGTTTCATTTCACCTCTTCTCGGAATTAATGTGGTGGACTGATGTCCAGCTAGCAGTGAACCAGAGTTGAGAAATATGAAAAACTAGCGAGTGACATTTCAATGATTTTCATGCTGCAACTGACATTCTCCCATTTGAACCGGTAGCTTTCAAGGGTGGCCGAGTCATTTTTACATGCCTCAACACACCAATGATGTAAACCAGATGATTATATTGTAAATTACATACCTCTAAGATTGCCTATTTTACAAGAGCTGAAGTTGATCACCCTCTAAACTATCATCAAAATATATTTCTGTATGGTTAAAATCGCCTGTTTAAGTTTCTCTCTCTCTATTTTCCTTGGAAGGTAAGCTCTCGGAATATTCTGCTTTTTGTCTTTTGAGCTGCTCTCCTCTTCTCTCTTTATTAGTGGCCCTGTCCCACTTGATCAGTGCGTTCTCGCGATTGAATCGCATCACATTCTTGCTTTTATCAGCCCCATTAGCAGATATTTCTTGCCTCGGCCCAAATTGTTCTTTTATCCTTGTCTACTTGTGAGAAATCGAGGGGTCAGTGCTAATTTCGACTTCTTTATCTTTATATATAAAACAACAGGAAGAGGAGGACAGATTCATTCTGATGAAAAAATCAGTATCGAGCCAGCAGAAAAATAGAAAAGGGAAACCTAGATCGAAAAACAAAGTAGAGGGAGGCAAGGCATGAAAACCTTCTGAGGAGATTGCGCGTGCCAAGTTTAGTCGACTTTTCGTGCATTGCATGAGTCACCTTTTTTAACTTTACTGATCATTGTCTAGAAGGGATGAGTTGACCTGACCCGCCGGCCATAGAATTTTGGACCCAAGAAACCTAACCCCCACGAGCATCAAGCATTCTTTCATGCATTGCCGATTCATTTGGCAAAGGGAATACAACCGTTAAATAATATGTAATTTTAAGTTAATATGATTTTTAAACAATTAAACCATCTGCTGCCATGCATGAATCTCCAGTATAATTGGAATGGAAAGAGAATCCAGGTAGACAGAAGTGTGATATTTACTAATGGCAGTCACCCCATGACTATAATCTCCAAGAGTGCAAAAATGAAATAAAATAAAATAAAATAAAATAAAATGGAAAGTGCATCTGATAAATTAAAGCAAGCTGTTGAAATGCTGTGAGTGAATGGTGTCATTTACACCAGCCCTGGCTTGGACTCTAATTTATTCATAATTTCCATTTGTTTAGTATAATCATTAGTTGTGGAATCTGACCAGATGTCTCCATTGATATCCTGAGTTATATAATATCATTTTTTTTAATTAATTTGGACAAGAATATAGGATAATAGCTCCCCAAAATAACTTGTTACACCAAACCAAGGTTGTCAATTCCGTTTTAGTTGGTGCTTTATTTTTTCAATTGCAATAGAATGTTTTTGTTTCGGAGCATTTCGGGGCTGTACTGTTTATGTATATATACATATAAAATTAAATATATCAATTCATTTTTTTAGTTCAAATCCAAAAATAAAATTATTTAGAATTGTGCAATTTAATCTAAAAAACACATAATAAAATGATTTTTTTAAACAAAATTATGAACATGTATAATGTTATGAGAATGACATCATCAATCTCGCAAGGTCATTACATTCTCTGATTGCTCTGAAATGTTAACATAATATATATAAGTATATCAAAAGACTCATCATAGAATTTCATCTTAATCTAATAGTCGGATTACAAGATATGATTAGTATTGTAAAATTAATTATTATTTAAGAAAAATACTATTTGGCCGAAACGGAACAGACGGAAGGAAACCGGAATGTTTCGGACGGTATTTGGTTGAGAAATCCAGAATGGGCCGGAATTAAAGCCGAGGTAAAAACGACGTCATTTTATCTTGTTTTTTTAACCAGTACGAAATGTTTTGGCATTTTAACTGAAATAGAATGAAATTGACAACCATGCACCAAACATGAGTTTTATATAACTTCTCTATCATGTTTTGTTAAGGAAATCAAAATGATCTAAAATCATGTTTTTTTTATTGAAAAAATCAAGATTTTTTAATTAATCTAGGCAAGAATATAAAGTAATAGATTTTCAAGATAACTCGTTAGGTCAAACTTGAGTTTTATAAAGCGAGTATAACTAACTCTACGATGTTTTGTTAAAAAAATCAAGGTCAGATCATAGTAAAACAAATGTCAAGTTGATTTAAGTAATGTTTGACAGTGTAGTAATTATCATCTATCAAATATATTTTGATTGAAAAAATATATATTTTTTTTCTATTTCTTAAAATTTATTTTTAACACTAACGCATTTAAATAATTTTAAAAAAACACGTCATTACTGGATTTGTTCGGGTTTGTAAGTAAGAGTGAGAACTGAGAAGTACTTAACACGGTAACCAGTGACCAGGGTTGGTATAGTATAGCCTCTGCCTGCCTCCCTTAATCAATTTATAGTTCTGACCCTGAAAACTGGTAATATTTAAATTTTGGCCCTCTACAAGAAAAAAATTATAGTTTGGCGCCCAAGCTAATTTTACTGGCTCCGAAGTGTTTTAAAAACATAAACCCGTACGGCTTCCATCTCATAAAATAAAATATCTCCGAACCTATCTTAGAGGAAGGTCACTCGGGTCTTGCTTTGTTTGTCTTCGTACAAGTAAACTGATGACTTTTCAGTGAAGAAGATATAGAGACGGCCTTCCCAAGAACGCACGATACCTTCTCTCTCCCTCTGTTTCTGCAGCACTGGTGTCTGGCCCTAATGGTGGACTGATCGTCAAGATTATCTCCCCTTCACTTGACACGTTATCAGTTCACCTTTAAAGTAAGTCACTCTCTTGCTTTGTTGTTTCCTTTCAGGGCTTTCCTTTTTCTTCCTGCTTTCGTTTTGCTGTTAGTGACTCTTGGTTTATGATGAAGTCAAGCATGTGGCTCGATTGATTTATCTATCTCCCTGTTGATTTTGCTTTTGGCACCAAAAATAGGAGATGCAATGGACCAGAAAAGGAGCTTAAGTTTATTCTGACATGTCAAAATAGACTGTGCAATGGAGTTGGCTTTTGGTTTTCTCTTCCTATATATTCTTTGTTAGAAGAAGGCCAGAAGGGATAAATTGATTTGTCATTCAAGGCTGATTCCTGTTTTTAGTTGCTTGATTAAAGGAGTCAAGTTAGAGTGGGTGGTGAGTTGAATCATGCCTTGTTCTTTTGGTATGATATACAGGTTGCGTGATGGCCTTTATTTATGCATCCATTGCTCTTTAATGAAACTTTTATGGATGTGAAAATGTCCACGTGGACAAGTGTTCCAGCCATGGATCGATCCCTTGCCGACCTTGTTACCTTTGACCACGTATTTCCTAGCCTTGATTGCAGAATGGGGCCTTGGATATTGCAATTTCAGTTGCATATGTTTACACTATCGGTCTCCTTTTTTTCTTTTTTCTTTTTTCTGATTGTGGCTGATTGGCCGAGTAAAAAATATTAATGTTGACCCAGTTTCTGGTCTACTTTGGCCTTTTCTCCTATCCTTAAGATCTTCCCTTTTCAATGTATCGATTGCATTTGGTCCCATTCTTTGAAGGGTAGTTGGATCGATGCCACTTCGCAGCTAATTCTTTCTCATTGAGTTGTTATTTGAGGTTTGTTCGGCTGTTTATTCATTACAGGTTGAATACAGCTGCAGATTATACTGATACCTGTCACCATGTTTCGCTGGCGGAATAATACCAGCCATGATCAGGAAAATGATTCAGCGCAGCATGAATCTAAGGTAACAAGTTGGAGGTCTTTAACTCGCAGCAAACACTAAACCTGTTTTAATATACATAACTAAGTATATTATGCCTTTTACTTGGTTAATCTGGTACTGAGTACGGTCTTGTAATTCTACTTTAGATCAATGAGCTCAAGGCTGCTATTGGACCGCTCTCTGGACGCAGTTTACAATATTGCACCGACGCGTGCTTCAGAAGATATCTGGATGCTAGGAACTGGAATGTAGACAAAGCAAAGAAAATGCTGGAAGAGACGATTAGATGGAGATCAGCATATAAACCTGAAGAGATTTGCTGGGTAAGTTGGTGTGATTCATGTTAATCTTCATAGAAAGCATGGCAACACTCCCCCCTACTGGCTCAGTGTGTTTAAAGCTCTTCTGATCATTGGTTTTATTGTCAGCATGAAGTTGCTGTTGAGGGGGAGACTGGAAAAATATACAGAGCGAATTTCCATGACCGACAAGGAAGGACAGTTCTTATTTTAAGGCCAGGAATGCAGGTTTCATGGGCGATTCTTCTTTTTTTCTCCCTTGGATGAGGGATTTGGATGATTCACACTGCAAATTCCTTGTATTTCCAAATCGAAAACTGATTCCATAACAACTGCTGCAGAATACAAAGTCAATAGACAATCAGATGCGGCATCTGACGTATCTCATAGAGAATGCTGTCCTCAATCTACCAGAGAGTCAAGAACAAATGGCGTGGTTGATAGATTTCACTGGGTTGTCCATAAGCAACACTCCACCCATAAAATCAGCTCGTGATACTGTCAATATACTGCAAAACCACTACCCTGAGAGGTTAGCCGTGGCATTTCTTTACAATCCTCCACGAATTTTTGAAGCATTCTGGAAGGTATGTTTTCTAACTCCTTTCAACTGTTCTGTTTATTGAATGAGTTTTGGAACGTAAACCTATTAAAATTGCAAATAATTTGCCCTTGTGGACCAACCTGTCGAGGCCATGCGGGCATTGAATAAATTGCTACGAAGATTGGCAACGTTTAATTGTTACTTCTGGTCCGCAAGGTTGGAGTAGTCAAAGAATCAAACATAAAGATTCAGCAACGACATTGCTTTGCAGTTTGCATGATTCTTTATTGCTCTAATACGTTCTATAATATAATGCAGCAGTTCCTTTGCTGCTCGTGGTTTGTCCTGGTCTCTAATGGTATTTAGGACATAATTAGATAGATTCGAGTCGGCGACTAACATCTCATGGTCCGATACATGCAGATCGTCAAGTATTTCTTGGATGCCAAAACATTCCAGAAGGTAAAATTTGTGTACCCCAAGGATAATGACAGTGTCGATCTCATGAGGTCATATTTTGACGATGAAAACCTTCCAACCGAGCTCGGAGGAAAGGCCACATTGAAGTATGACCATGAAGAGTTCTCAAGATCAATGATTGAAGATGATGAGAAGGCCGCTGCATTTTGGGGATTTGACAGGAAGCTTCAACAAGCAGTGAATGGGCACCATGGAGCCGATGCGGCTCCAAAGCCAGTTGACTCGGCATCACCGGCCAGCTAGGCCGCCGTTCTCAGTGTATTATCGTAATAAGTGTAGACCATATGTAGGCTGTACACCTGAAAGGGTGCGGCTTGCTTTTTACTATTTATGGGAACGTTTTGAGTTTCTACCACTTTTCAGTCGTACTGTATTCAATACTCTTTGCAACTCCGATTCTCATGAATTGTATTAAAAAACGTCTCTATCTACTATCTATACACCCACAATGTGAGGCCGTTAGTTGAAGTGAAGCTTTGTAGGATGAATGCAAGAACAAAAGAAGGCCAATCTATATTTTAACTACAAATCCGCAACGTTCCTTTGGCAAGTTAGCTTCTCAAAAACAGATTTATTAACATGGACATACAAGCCATACAGTCTTACACGTGTACATCAATGCAATCGACTGTCATCCCTTCCCCTTTGCAAGAGCTAATCATCTTCCACACTCTCTAAACAGTAGCGGACACGTCAGAGTGGAAAACGACTGTTAGCTGCACACAGCACACAAGTCACAGTCAAAATCTTGCGGTCAAAAGAGCCATCTTGTGAACACGGTCAAGTTAGCAGCGTTTGGATGTCGAGGGTAGCAACTCGGAGAAGACGAGTCACACGGGCCGTCTTTTGAAGTTATGCGTTGTTGCTTTGTAAGTGCGAACCAGCAAACCAACTCCTACACCGATCCCAAGACAAATGCCAAGCCCAAGCCCCACACCAACCCTGACTCCAGCATTAAACCATGAAAGTTGACAATCTTCACCGTCCATGTTTTCATTTCTCCTCCAGTACATGTTACTATAATCTTCTTCATTTTCTAATTTGCAAATTCTGTTGTCAACTACCTGCAAATGAAGAATGGAAAAGTGACGAGTGAGGTAAATACCACATCAGACTCTGGGGAAAAAGTACCCAGAAAGCTAGTACGTTTAAAGGTTAAGAGCTGTAATGAACAAACAAGTTCATGTTTGATAAGATGGGCAGACCTTCACCTCAAGTACACAAATAAGTATATAATGTATTCCCTGATGAACCATCAAATTCAGCAATAAGAATTCACATGATCAATCCTTTACCATCAGAATTCACATTTTTCTATGAGAATACTATGTTGGGTAGACTAGGCTCACTTAAACTAAAAAAATAATGTCTATTTCCATGGAAGAAAACATTACAATCATTGTTTGTGATCATGGTGAAAAGGTGGGGCTCTCACTAACCTTCAATACCACCATCCCAAACGAATCCCCAAAAAGGCACACATGAATACAATCCTTGCATAAATCTTACTGAATGATAAAACAAGGATTTATTTATTTATTTATAGTAAAACAATCACAGAACAATTAGAGGGATCAAATTCAGCCAGTAAACAAATCACTAATGACACCAAGCCATTGCAAAATAGCAGCAGATTCCCTGTCATCTAAACTTTTTGAAATACCTGTGGCGAGTGCATGATAATGTGTTCAAAGAAGCATTCATGTGACCTTCAGAACAAGCTCCTAATATCCTTTGGTTAATCTTTTATGTGCTTTGAGGAAATGAGCACGCCAAGATATGGGCAAGAGATAATCTCGCCATTCCTTGAGGCCAAAGTTCAGTACCTCAACCCCCCTGGTCTCAATGAGAGATCCCAAATTTATATGAAAATGAAAATGAACTGTACATGAACTCTTCGAGGAATCCCTTTACCTAGTAGCTCCAGATGCATATAATTAACACATCATGAAAAAATATTAAAGAAAACGGAAAGTAACAAGTTATCCAGAATGCATTGCTATACCGTGCAATGTAACAATTCAAGTTGATTGAAGGAAAAAAAAAATGGTCCCAAATAACAAGAAGATTGCCGGACATGAGATCTTGCATGTTGAAAAGATTAGCAACTGAGGCAAATCTGTGTTGCCTAGTATCACATTCAGAATACTTATCATGTGTTGAAGTCGAAATTTAGTGTTTAGGATTTAATTTGTAATCCAAAGACAAAATTTCTCATCACCACAAAGAATCAACTAGCTTGCTGCAAGTTGCTTTTGAACCTACCTAGATTGCAGTAAGCCCTATGAAATAATAACAACCCACAATTTAGTTCAGTTACAGATAGAGAAAGGGCAAACAACAAAATTCCCAGAAATGGCCCGAGGGTAGGTAGCCCCACATGTGGGCACCAACATCCATGCGGCTTCAGCATGAGTCCATGCACATCAGGATTTCAGAGGGAAGGATATTTGAAAACAATGCAATAAAAAAAGAGGGACAATGAACACTATCTCATTGCTTGGAAAGTGTGCCCTGCCCATACCCATGCCACATCTAGGATAAGATAGCTTCCTAGTCCAAAATATCAATGTCTAGTATGGGACCTTTACAACAACAAAAAACATGTTTCAAGATAGGAAGCACATCTGGGGCCATACCAAAAGGGGAATCCAACATAAAATTCCCCCCGTTTCTTAAGTTTTGAATCACATGATTCATATTAAATTAAAAAATAACTAACCAAACCACAAAGAATATGCTCCTTCAAACATGAAAATATATTAATGCACTGCTGAAAGCAATAACAAAAATCATAAAAGCACATGTATATTCAGCAAATTGAAATTTAAGAATAAAAATAGTCATTACCTGCAAATCATGGTCTGGTGATGTTTTTTTTGTGGATTCAGCTGTCTCATACTCAGGAATTGAGTCCAAGATGCCCTTCCTATTATGCTTCTTGTGGTAAGTGAGCTGCAAAGTCTTAGTTAATATGATAGGTGTCCCTAAGAAGGAACCTGTAACATACACCTCAACGGTTGGTAGTGGTAACTTCGGACCACCATTGTATTTTCCTTTCAAGAAGCCGGTGCCAATGGTTATATGGGAATCACAGTTCATCCTCCACTGTTTTACACTGCTTTTTGATTCCCCAGTGCAACCATTATTATTGGACATTTCCAAGACCCCGGATAGAACAAGATCCTTTCCATCAAGTACCTCAAATTCCACACTCCCAGTAGTTCGAATACTGTCTGTGCTAACAAATGTAGCTTCTTTTGATTTTTTATCCACTCGATCTCTCCTAAGAAGCGCAGCGATACCATCAGAATACATACTAGTTCGAGAACCATTAATTTCCAAAAGAGTATCAGGACTTAGCGGAATATGGCTGAGAGTGAGAAACTGAGGGGTCAAATCATCGACCTGAAAATTACTGATCCTGACATAAAAGACTCTCAGATCAAACCAAGGTGATGTGAATTTGCTGCAGGGTTTGAATGGCGAGTATCTGATGATTTGAAGATTGGATTTTGCCGCTTCCCCGTTGCTGGATGCTTCATAAGGACCTTCCATGATTGATGATCCAGGAGCTTAATCCTCACTCACCAAAACCTTCCAATTTGGATTGGATTGGACTGGACTGGGCTAGGAACATCTAGAGAAGAGCCATACAAGTTTAAATCAAATATCCAGAGAAGACCTGTTCAAAAATCAAACAGAGTTTTACTATTTATTTGGTTTTTTTTTTAAATAAAAAATAAAACACACCAAATCATCTGAAGAAAAAAAAACCTGGTACACAAAAGAAAAACCCAGGAACCCAAAATAGTCAAGACTCATATCCATGCAAATAGAATAGAAGAGAGAGGCCTAATATTCAGGTAACTGAAGCCCTAGAAATAAGGAAAACAGAGTAGAAAAAATCATAACTGGCACAAACAAGCATATATTACACACACAACTTTTCTCTTTTTGACTCCCTGATAATCTTCCCTCAATATAATGTGTATTCCAATACCAAAAATTAAAGACAAACAAAGACCAAGAAATCATCTTTGCTTGATCAATCAAAGAAATACCCACCAGCAGAATAGAAGGAATTCACTCCCATGTAGACAAAAAGTGGGACTTATCTTTTCAATTCCAAATCAAGCAGCAGCAGCAGCAGTAGCTATCATCTTCCAAGAAGAAAAAATAAATTGCCAAACTAAAGAGAAAGAAAATAATTATGCATACTTAACAAAACAGGACTAATAGCAAAGAATAAAATGCAAGTCATACTACCAGACAAAAATGGCCTCTCTTTCTCTTGATACTCGACAGCAACACGGAGCCACAAAAAAAGAAAAAAAAAAGGCGAAAAAATCAACTTACATGAAAACTCACTATTAAAAAGCAGCCGCTACATAGTATAGTGGACTATAGAAACGACACTAGGACGGACCCAGCTTCACTCCTCTCAATCGCCATTCAAGCTTCAATCTTGAAGCTTTTGATTACTCTCAACACAATTCGTGGCTTAGAAAATAGGAGAACAAACCCACCTGTGTCACCTATACCTTTCATAGGAAATCTATGCCTCTTATGGTGTTCATAATCAGCGAGTGGTGTGTGTATGCAGCATAAGAACATTTATTTATTTATTTATGAAGGCGTCTCTCTCCGCTGAAGGAGTGAGCTTTTCACTCCTTTTTTAATCACCTTTTTTTTTAATCACTCCTTATTTATTTATTTAATCACCTTTTAAAAAAAAACAAACATATTTTTTAATATTTTAAACAACTTCGTTAAAAATAATAAAACATATTTTAATTTATTACAAGGAATAAGAACAAGGAAATAATATTTTAAAAAACAAGGAAATAATATTTTAAAAATCGAAAACTGTTGGAACCCAATGTTATAAATCCCGTTCCGTTCCGTTCCTGCCGGAACGGCCCGTTCCAGTGCAAAATCCGGGACAAAACAGCGACTTTTTTGTCCAGGTAAAAATCCCGCCCCGATCCGGAAAATCCGGCCGGAACGCCCCGGTTCCGTACCGGGCGTTCCATTCCGGGTCAAGCCAAAACGACGTCGTTTACATAAGTAACAAACGACATCGTTTAGCCAATACACGGGCAAACAATTCACCTCCTTTCCCTTTCTTCTTCCCACTCCCAGTCCCAGACGAACGATTTCCCCTAATTTCCCCCAATCTATTCCCGATTTCTCTGATCTCAAATTAATCCAGAAATCCCTTGTTTTCGATTCATAATCCAGAAATCCCTCACTTGAAAAGCTCAATTTGTAATCCTCAACCCCTAAATCAGCTCAATTTCTGAAACCCTAAATCAAAAATCAAAATCATGGCGGCACAATTTCTTCCACACGGCGGCGCAATTTCTTCCACACGGCGACACAAAATCTTCAGTAGTTCTTCTTCCCCAAATCTCCAGTTAAAGGTACACATTTGAGGAACCAAATCCTTTAATTTATTGAAAAATTGAAACTGTCGAAAATGCATGAATGTGAATGGAGAAATAAATTTTCTATTTTGCTCTAAAAATGCATAAATGTGAATTTATTGTAGAGCAAGACTGGGTGTATAGGTTGAGATTTTGTATTAACTGTATTATGAAGCTTGAAGCCTTGAAGAAGTCTGCAGAAATGCAAAATCCTATTTCTGGGATTATGGGATTATGAGAATGTGGGATTGATGTTGTTGATGCTTGATAATACTGGTTCATCATTTCAAGGGATCATGGTCGTGCTTACTGTTCTGTGTGATCTATGCCAGCTACGAGGCTCGATTTCTTCCTAATTTCTACTCTTTTTTCTTCTTTTTTTTTTTGAAAATTTGAAGCAATAATTCCATCACCATTAAGAATTGTGCTGCAAATGATGCTTTGTTGTACATAACTGCAGCATTGATCAATGCACCATCATTTAGTAGAAATTGATTGCCAAATTAGGTGTCATATACAATGCTTCTTCTTCAAGTTTTATAGCTTTAGCTTGCAAAATATGAGTAGAAGGATATACTACAATGAATATAGCATAATTTTTGGAGAAATTTTGTAACAACCCCGATATTTTTTTTCTCTCTCCTATTTGTTTATTTGTTAATCTTTACCCCTATAAAAGGGTAGATGAAACATGAAATTTTTTTTCTCTCGCCGAAATTTCGTTTCTCCCCTATATCGGGAGATCCCAAGTTACCAATAACACAACCTGCACACAATTTCAATCATAGCTCATCCACAATCACATTCATGTTTAATACAATTAACTGCATCATTCATTCCAGAATATGTTCAGGACCATATTCATTCCCAAACTTCATCTTACATCACACGCATAAGATAACAATTAAAAAGTCAATTCGCACACGAAGATTTCACATATAGATACATATATACATATACATAGAACATAACATAGTTTAATGTTCTAAGATAATCTAGTACTTTCTAATATCCCGAGCGTAGGTGGATACGTTTAATATTCCAGAAATAAAATTTACAAAAATACTATTCTATACAATTTACATGTTCTTTTACATATCAAAATTTCACCATAACTCCCTAAGTTCCTAGCTTATACAAAAAGGAATTAAGGCTTAAAATCTATTCCTGACAAAAATGGGAAGAACCTGCAAAATGTAGATTTTTTCCATATAAGTAAAACAATTTAGTAAATACTAGCAATTTACAGAAGAATTTATACAACATATCCATCAATCTACTTAGATCATATGAGATTCTAAATACAACCATATTCACCATTTTAAGATTATATAGAAGAAACTTTATTTCTTTTGACTGCTTCACTTCCATCTCAGAAAGCTGATCAAGTCTATAAATTTTACCGATATCGACTTCACCCGCTGATATCATTAAATTCTATTCTGAAACCGAATAGCTAGTCAAATTTATAAATCATGCCGATATCGACGTCACCCGCCGATATCATTAACTATTCTGAAACCGAATAGTTAATCAAGTTTATAAATTATGCCGATATCGACGTCACCCGCCGATATCATTAACTATTCTGAAACCAAATAGTTAATCAAGTTTATAAATTATGCCGATATCGACGTCACCCGCCGATATCATTAACTATTTTTTTTCTTCTTCTTTTCCATCCCCTAACATTTCCTTTACCCCTTTTCTTTTCCTCATCAATAGGCACCCACATTGTAACTTATAGTTCCACAACTAATAAAGAAAAATAATTATTCGGATGCCATTAGCCGAAGCTAATCATGCAATTATTCACATTTAAGCATTCAACAATCTAATATAAACTCTATCGCATTCGAATAATATTTAACTTAAAATACTTCTTACGTGTCGTATAAAAAGAGAGGTGTAATTCACCTACCTGCTCTACTTCTGGGTTGTTCTTGTCTGGACGATGGTCCAATCCCGACTGCACCGCCTGCGACATCATTGTCCACAAAATCAATATATTTCTATTTTCAATTTCACATTCGTCACCATACTTATTTCAACAAAATCATACATTGAAACCATAAATTTCAACACCTAATCCATCAACAACATTCCAACCGAAAACACACATTGAACCCATAAATTTCAGCACATAATCATTCAATAAAATCCCAACAAACCACACATTGTATCCATAAATTTCAGCATATAATCCATCAACAAAATCCCAACAAAATCACACATTGAAACCATAAATTTCAACACATAATCCATCAACAAAATTCCAACCGAAAACACACATTGAACCCATAAATTTCAGCACATAATCATTCAATAAAATCCCAACAAACCACACATTGTATCCATAAATTTCAGCATATAATCCATTAACAAAATCCCAACAAAATCACACATTGAAACCATAAATTTCAACACATAATCCCTCAACAAAATTCCAACCGAAAACACACATTGAACCCATAAATTTCAGCACATAATCATTCAATAAAATCCTAACAAACCTGTTTTGAAACGAACATTGTAATAGCAATAAATCACAATTAACTCAACAATTATCACATACCAACGGTTAATATGTAGAACAGCCCCTTATATAAAACATATTCAAATTTCAGGGTATTTCAACGGTTGGATCCACCAAGATCGGAGTTAAATCGGAGACTCACCTTATATTGGAGAGCTACTGTTAAGCATCCATATCTCCTTGCTGAAGTGTACCATTCTCATCTCCACCGTTCAGAACATGAATAACACTCAAACGCACCACATATCCAAATTTCAGGTTGATCCAACGGTGCAATAAAGGAAAACTAGCTGGAAACTCTGACTGGCCGAAGAAACAGATTTAGCTATATTGTTCAAAAGATCACACGTCTCCACTAGAGCAATACTAGGCTGATCCCTACGGTGAACATTTAGTAACAAGTAAGGCGCACAACATACCAAAATTTCAGATAAATCCAACGGTGGATGGAGGAGGAACTAGCTGGAGACTCTGACAAGTTTGAGGGGGTTTCCCAGAAATCTTCAGATGACTGAATTTCTCAAACGGCTTCAGATAATAACAATCCCTCCGGGCAGATTTTAGAAAATGGTTAGGTGCATAACATACTCAAATTCCAGCCCGATCCAACGGTGGCCGGAGGAGTTATTATTCTCGGAGTACCACCCCCTACTTATCTTTATCTCCCTCACGTCTCATGTTGCTGGAAATGAGAGAAAAAAGGGGTATTTATACTCCTTAATTTCTCTTATTGCACTTAGGCCCCCCATCTCCTTTAAATGCTACTTTTTACCCACATGTTCTCTTCTTATATTATAAGTCATAATCTTTACATTTATTTCAATTTCACCCTCCCCTCAACTTACTTTATTTCTCTTACATTTATTTCCCGGGGTTTACAAATTTGCTCTATATTATAGCTAATTATGATCCCTAATTTCGTCCATTAAGAGATTCATGTTTTGAAATCCAATTTGGTATGAATTTCAAATCGTGGAGTAAAGAATGATACATCCAATTTGGTATGAATTTCAAATCGTGGAGTAAAGAAATATAACCAAGTTTATATATAATCATGCATGGGTTCTAGCTTTGATGAGGAAAGAATTCACAAATGGACATGATTTATGTCGTCCTGGCATAACAAGGTTTGCAACCCATTTCTTAAGCCTCCAATGTTTACTGAAGTTTAAGAATGAGCTTCGACAGATGTTTACTTGCACAAAATGGGTTGAATCAAGTCATGGCAAAAGTAGGGTTGGAAAGGAAATTGCTGCTATAGTTTTAGAAGATAAAGACTTTTGGCCGAGATGTGCACATATATTCAACGTCAGCGAGCCTTTAGTACGAGTTCTAAGGTTAGCAGACAGTGAAGAAAAACCATCAATGAGATATTTATATGAGGCAATGGATAAAGCAAAAAAAGCCATCAAAACAAGGTTGAAAAATAGAATGTCTCAATATGGACCATATATTCGGGTAATTGATGCAAGATGGGATAAACAACTTCATAGTCCATTACATGCAGCAGGATGTTTTCTTAATCCTGGAATATTTTTTAGGCCTTCTTTTTCAAAACAAAAGGAGGTAACTCGAGGTTTGCTTACCACAATTATGAGATTGGTTCCTGATTGTGATACTCAAGATAACATCAGTGCCCAAATTGAGGAGTATAAGAGAGCAACTGGTGTTTTTGGTATAACCCTAGCTATTCGTCAAAGAGAAAAGTTAAATCCAGGTAATAACTTTTATTTTTTACAATATAATGTCTTTTTTTTTATCTATAATATTTGATTTATTCAAATTTTCTTATCTAGTTTCATGGTGGGAGCAATTCGGCAATGATACTCCAAAACTTCAAAAGTTTGCAATTCGAGTTCTTAGTCAATGCTGTAGTGCAACTGGGTGCGAAAGAAATTGGAGTGTATTTGAATACATCCATTCAAAAAAGCGAAATAGGCTTGAGCACAAGAGATTAAACGATTTAGTATTTGTTCGCTATAATATAAAGATTCAACAGAGGTAAGTAAAATATCAATATTATTATATTAGTAATTATTTTCTATTACATTGCTATTAATTTTTTAATTTCTTTCGTGTTTATTCTTTGTAGGAATATGAGCAGAACAAGAGATGCTTTAGATCCCATTAGCCTTGACAACATTGATCTATTGAATGAATGGATTTGTGAAGAACCTGGTCTTCTTGATGGAGATGACATAAGTTGGGAGAGTATCGAATCACCTTTCGCTACTTTAAATTTAGATGATGAAGAGACATGTGTAAATGAGGAGAATGAGCTTGGTGGAAATGACCAGCTATTGGAATGTCTTGTTGACGACTTTCCTTATGTTCCACAGCAAGATCAAGATCCTTATTTTTATATTAATGATGTAGAAGATGTTTGATGTATTTTTCTTTTATTTTAGAACATTTTACTTTCATAATATTTTGGAATTTTAAAGATGTTTCTAATTTTGAGATTATGTTTGTATTGTATAATTTAAATTTCATTTATCTTGAATTTAAATTATACTTGTTAAATTAATATTTTATTTTTTTCACATATATAATTAAATAAATATGAACAGCACAAAACCAGAACGGAACGCCGGAATGCACCGAAACCGGGACGTTCCGTTCCAAACAAAAAACCGAAACGGTACCCGGAACGGATTTTACAACTATGCTAGAACCTTAAACATACATGAATGGCGGTTAAGAAGATATTTATAAGTGGAAAATGATTGTTTTTTAAGATATTTTTTATTTATAAATATATTAAAATAATATATTTTTTAATTTTTTAAAAATATTTTTAATACCAATAACATAATTCGAAAGAAGTAAAAAAACAACTTAATATAAAGAATAAATAACTTCTTTCAAAAATATTTTTAAAACCTAAAAACAAAGTTATCTAAATACAATAAAAAAAAGTATTTCTCTCTCGACGCCCTGCTATTGTTTTCATCACCGATCATCCATGGCTAATAATTCCGTCTCCGGTTCCCGTCCCGGCCTATCCCTCACGCCTCTTTTCCAGATCTCCAAAGGTGTTAAAGATCTCTCTCTCTCTCGTCTCTCTTAAACTGTTATGTGCCCATGTGAAAGGAGGGACAATGTCACGTGGCCAACAAGGAGATGTCAAGCCAGCAGACATGCCAAATTCGTCAAAGTCTCTTCGAGGTCATTTCAATAGCTAGATTATTAATAAAGCAATGTAAGTCAGTGGGTCAGTCCAGTTTAATTAGTCCAGTTAGGTTCGTCCAAGTTGTCCAGTTAGTTCAGTTTGATTGGGTCTAATTGATTAAGTCTAGTTAGATTATTTTATGGGTTGAATAATGGGTTAATAAATTAGTGTGGGACTGGGTCAAGATTGTTAGCTGGGTACCCCTGAAAATCTGGGATAAACTCAGTGGGGGCACTTGTAATTCGCAAGTTCAGTTAAATTTAAGTGTATTTAAGTTAGTAATTAATAGAGGAGAGTACTCAACAATTTTCACAGAACAAAATTAAACTCTTGGAGGTCTTGGATTCCTCGAATTATCCAACTTATTTCTTTCTTGTCTTCTTGAATAACCGGAGACGTAACATTGAAAGAGACTTTGACGAATTTGGCATGTCTGCTGGCTTGACATCTCCTTGTTGGCCACGTGACATTGTCCCTCCTTTCACATGGGCACATAACAATTTACGTCTCCGGTTATTCAAGAAGACAAGAAAGAAATAAGTTGGATAATTCGAGGAATCCAAGACCTCCAAGAGTTTAATTTTGTTCTGTGAAAATTGTTGAGTACTCTCCTCTATTAATTACTAACTTAAATACACTTAAATTTAACTGAACTTGCGAATTACAAGTGCCCCCACTGAGTTTATCCCAGATTTTCAGGGGTACCCAGCTAACAATCTTGACCCAGTCCCACACTAATTTATTAACCCATTATTCAACCCATAAAATAATCTAACTAGACTTAATCAATTAGACCCAATCAAACTGAACTAACTGGACAACTTGGACGAACCTAACTGGACTAATTAAACTGGACTGACCCACTGACTTACATTGCTTTATTAATAATCTAGCTATTGAAATGACCTCGAAGAGACTTTGACGAATTTGGCATGTCTGCTGGCTTGACATCTCCTTGTTGGCCACGTGACATTGTCCCTCCTTTCACATGGGCACATAACAATGCCTCCCTCTTTAAGTGACCTTGCCCACAAGGTCAGTTCTTCATATATCACCACGAAACCTCCTCTAATCCTCCTAGCGAGCTGAATATCTTTCGGCATGAAGGTGAATAGCTCACAGATTGGTATCCTCAAACAATCCCACAAGGTACGCCTCTGCTGCTTCTTGAAGAGCAGCCACTGCGCTGCTTTGGAACCTCAAATCTGTCTTGAAATCTTGTGCTATTTCTCTCACCAGCCTTTGAAACGGCAACCTCCTTATCAGCAGCTCTGTACTCTTTTGGCACTTTCTGATTTCCCTCAGTGCCACCGTTCCTGGCCTGAATCGGTGGGGCTTCTTCGAAACCTGCCCCTTCCCTTTTCTTTTTTTTTTTTTCTTTTTTTTTTCCAAAAAATTTCCTCCGGTCCATGCCGATTGACCCTTTTTTTATCTTTGGGAGGGAGGGTGACCACCAGTCGGTGGCGTTGCCCTAATTTCTCCTTCAGGCAGGACACTTGGAAGACGGAATGGGTTTTTGAACTCAGGGGCAGATCCAGACGATACGCCACCTTCCCCACTTTCTCCAACACCTGAAATGATCCATAGACTCGTTGGGACAGCTTCATGCTCTGCCTTTGGGCCACCGTTTGCTGCTTGTAGGTTTGCAAATGGAGATAAACCCAGTCTTTTTTCTCATTAATTTTATCTGTACGTCTTCGGTCTGCACCTTTTCTCATCCCTTGTGTTTGCTGTAGGTTAGGTTGGAGGACGCTGAGGATTTCATCCCGTTTTTTCAAGGTATTTTCCACTTCCTGTAACTTTGTTGTGTCTGGAATGAATTGCATTAATTTTGGGAAAAAAGGATAACCTGAGACTGATTCAATTGGGTTTAGCTTAGTGGCTGTATGAGTTGAATTGTTGGCCTTCATGGAGTCCTCATAAGGTGATGACCCGAATCGAGTCTGTAGACCCGTCCTAGTCTGGATTCCAGCCGTTTCTTCATACAGAGGGTTGGTGATCTGTTGTGTAAACCCTTCAGGTTTACCAGTATTTTTGGCAGTCTTGTTCTGCACCATTGCCTCCACGTGTGAGGCCACAACATCTAATTTTTGAGCTAATCCTTGCACTAGTTGCTGTAATGCATGGAGACTTTGCTGATACTGATATTGACTTTGCTTTACAGATGCCACCGCTTCAGCCAGTTGAGAATAACTGTTTCCTGCTCCTTCATCCATGGATGTTGGCTCTGATACCAATGTTACGTCTCCGGTTATTCAAGAAGACAAGAAAGAAATAAGTTGGATAATTCGAGGAATCCAAGACCTCCAAGAGTTTAATTTTGTTCTGTGAAAATTGTTGAGTACTCTCCTCTATTAATTACTAACTTAAATACACTTAAATTTAACTGAACTTGCGAATTACAAGTGCCCCCACTGAGTTTATCCCAGATTTTCAGGGGTACCCAGCTAACAATCTTGACCCAGTCCCACACTAATTTATTAACCCATTATTCAACCCATAAAATAATCTAACTAGACTTAATCAATTAGACCCAATCAAACTGAACTAACTGGACAACTTGGACGAACCTAACTGGACTAATTAAACTGGACTGACCCACTGACTTACATTGCTTTATTAATAATCTAGCTATTGAAATGACCTCGAAGAGACTTTGACGAATTTGGCATGTCTGCTGGCTTGACATCTCCTTGTTGGCCACGTGACATTGTCCCTCCTTTCACATGGGCACATAACAATCGTGAAGCTGTGTCAACCAGAAGATAAAGATTAGTTAGTATTAAATTCTGGTTAATAAAGAGTTTGGTTTATTTAGTTAAGTTGTAAGGGAACCAGTTGAATTAATAACTGGGTAGTCGGGTCAATAAATTAGAGTGTCAGTTTAAGCTTTGACTGAGAGAATAAATCGTGGTCTGTTAGCTAAGGGTGAGAATGGTTAGCATGACGTGCGTGAGTAGGGTCCTTGAAACCCGAGTTCTTGTTATTTTTTAGCTATATGAAGTCAGGAGTCTAAGTATTTTGTATCGAAGAATTTTTATCAATTAAGTTCAGGAGGTTGTGGATTCCTCAAAAATCCATTAATTTTATCTTCAATTTGCTAGTAACGTGACATTGGTATCAGAGCCGGTCTTCCATGGCGGATGGAACGCGTATTTCTCAATTGGCAGACTCACTCGCATCTGTCAAAACAACTCAGGATCAGTCACAAAAACATTTGAATGCTCTACAAGAAATTGTGCAAGGCTTAGCACAAAAGCTAGAAGTGGTGGCCACACACGTGGAAGCATTGGTACAAGTGAAAAATGCACAGAACAATGGAGATCCTGGTGGGTCTTCACAGCAGATTACAAATCCTCTTTACGAGGATAATTCTGGAATACAAACTCGAGCGGTGAGGCTTGATTTTCCCAAGTTTAATGGTGATAATCCTAATGGGTGGATCTACAGGGCCAACCAATTTTTTAATTATCATCAGACGAATCCATTACACAGGATTCTACTGGCATCCTTCCACATGGAAGGGAAGGCATTAATTTGGTTTCAAGATATTGAGGCTGCTGGAGGTTTGAATAGCTGGGATGGGTTTGTCCGAGCATTGCAAATCAGATTTGGAGGTTCACCATATGATGATCCTATGGAGGCTTTAATTCGGCTAAGACAGACATCTACTGTGGAGGAATACAAAAGCCAATTTGAAGCACTTTCAAATCAACTCAGAGGATTAGCCGAGTCCTACAAACTCAGCTGCTTCTTGAGTGGATTGCGGGAAGACATTCGTTTTATGGTAAAAATGCTCAACCCTGTTAATTTACATGTGGCATTTGGTTTAGCAAAAATGCAGGAGGAAAATGTAGCAGCCCTCAGGAGGACTGCCAAATGGGGATCCATTCCTCCCAAGGCTAATACTGGGCCGGGAAACACATGGGAAAAGAAGGCTCTAGTTCCCATTCAGAAACTGACTCCGGGTCAGATGAGGGAAAGAAGGGAGAAGGGCTTGTGCTATAACTGTGAAGAGAAATGGGGGCCGGGCCATAAATGTAAAACGGCCCGTTTGTTTTACATGGAGGGGGAAGAAGTGGACAAGGGCCTAGAGTTAATCGATGGGCCTCCAGAAGAGGCAATGGGTCAGCCCGAAGGGGAATTGGTGGGCCAGGAGGAGGTAGAGCCCGAAATTTCCATACATGCATTGTGTGGATCACCAAGCCCAAAAACCATGAGAATATTGGGGTACATTGGCAGGAGAGCAGTAGTGATATTAGTGGACACTGGGAGTACACATAATTTTGTTGATCCATCACTAATTAAGGCCTGTCATTTATCTTATGACAACCAAGAATGCCTAAGGGTACGGGTAGCAAATGGGCAGCTGGTGAATTGTGAGGGAAAGACCGAAGCAGTCCCATTACACATGCAGGGGTATAATTATACCATTGATTTTTTCATTCTGACGCTAGGGGGTTGTGACATGGTCTTGGGGGTGCAATGGCTGAGGTCACTGGGTCCAATTTTGTGGGACTTCTCACGGCTATTTATGGAGTTTTCTATCATGGAGCAAAGGAGAAAATTGCAAGGTATGGCTTCTGCTAATAATGCTATAATAGAGGGAAAGAAATTCAGTAAAGTTTCCAGGCAAAACAAACGAGGGTTGGTTATTCATCTTTTAGATAATGAACTGCCCAATTTGCTTTCTATTGATAATAATGTTGACCCTTTATTAGAAAAATTGTTATACAATTATGCAGATGTCTTTGCCGAGCCTAAAACCTTACCCCCCACACGAACTCATGACCATCACATAGAACTACAACCGGAGTCCAAACCAGTTTGTGTTGGTCCTTATCGTTACCCTTATTTCCAAAAGTCAGAAATTGAGAAAATTGTCCGGGAAATGTTACAAACAGGGATAGTCAGACCTAGCCATAGCCCGTTCTCATCCCCGGTACTATTAGTGAGGAAGCAGGATGGTAGTTGGAGGTTGTGTGTTGACTATCGGGCCCTAAACAAGGAGACTGTAAAGGTCAAGTTTCCTATACCGGTAGTAGATGAGCTGTTAGATGAGTTGCATGGGGCAACTATATTCAGTAAGTTGGACCTTAGGTCCGGGTATCATCAAATTAGAGTCAACCCAAAAGACATACCAAAAACAGCTTTTAGAACACATGATGGGCATTATGAGTTTTTAGTTATGCCATTTGGGCTTACTAATGCCCCGGCTACATTCCAAAGCCTTATGAATGACATATTTCGACCTTACCTAAGGAGATTTATTTTGGTCTTTTTTGATGACATATTGGTATACAGTCAATGTCTGTCAGATCACATTCAACATCTGAATGTAGTGTTGGAAATTCTAAGGGGGAACCAATTGTTTGCTAAGAGGTCAAAGTGCTGTTTTGGATGTGATGAGATTGATTATTTGGGTCATTTGATTTCAAAAGAGGGAGTCCGAGCGAATCCTAGTAAGATAGAGGCCATGCTTGACTGGCCATTACCTTCCACTCTCAAATCTCTTAGGGGTTTCCTAGGTTTGACTGGGTATTATAGGAAATTCATCAAGGGATATGGCCTTATAGCAGCCCCACTCACAGCATTATTAAAAAAGAATTGTTTTCAATGGAATGATTTAGCAAGGAGGGCTTTTCAAAATCTTAAGCATGCAGTAACTAACCCCCCTGTTTTGGCTTTACCTGATTTTTCTATTCCATTTATTATACAATGTGATGCTTCGGGTATTGGGGTGGGAGCTGTCCTAATGCAACAAGGCAGGCCACTAGCCTACATGAGTCAAGCATTGCATGGAAAGGCTCTACAGTTGTCAACATATGAAAGGGAATTGATGGCATTGGTGTTGGCAGTAAAAAAATGGAGACCATATCTGCTAGGTCACCATTTTAAAATTCAGACAGACCACCAAAGTCTGAAATATTTACTAGAACAAAAGATTGGCACTCCACTTCAGCAGAAATGGATTACCAAACTTTTGGGGTATGAATTTGTGGTGGAATACAAGCAAGGGAAGGATAATAAAGTGGCTGATGCATTGTCAAGGAATATGGAGTTGAATGATCTAAACAAAGCTACTGTTTTGGAGCTGAATGATAAACACAAAGCTACTGTTACAGATGCATCATTAACAGCCATTACAGAACCATCAAGTGATTGGCTAGAGCAATTGAAGACTAGTTATGCTACAGATGCTAATATTCAGAAGATTATACAAGAATTACAGCAGGGAAAATCTGTGGCAAAACACTATCATGACAGAAATGGCTTACTGTTCTACAAAGGAAGGCTGGTCATTCCTACTTCAGAAACAGTCAGGGAACAGATTTTATATTTGTTGCACAGCAGCCCACAAGGGGGCCACTCAGGGTTTCATAAAACCCTACACAGGGCAAGAGCTGAATTTTATTGGGCTGGTATGAAGGGAGATATAAAAAAGTTCATTAGGGAGTGTGATACTTGTCAACAAAACAAGTATGAAAATATACACCCCCCTGGTTTATTACAGCCACTACCAGTTCCAGCAAGGGTTTGGACTGACATTTCAATGGATTTCATTGAAGGGTTGCCAGTCTCGGAAGGGTTCAGTGTTATTATGGTGGTTGTCGACAGGTTATCTAAGTATGCTCACTTTATACCGATTTCTCATCCATATACTGCATCCAAGATTGCTCAGGTGTTTGTTCACAATATTTTTAAATTACATGGCATGCCTACTTCAATTATTACTGATAGAGATCCTACGTTTACAAGCTCGTTTTGGAAGGAGTTTTTTAAGCTACAAGGAACTGAATTAAAATTCTCATCTGCCTATCACCCGCAGACTGACGGGCAAACTGAAATTGTGAACAAGTTAGTGGAGCAGTATTTAAGGTGTTTTTCGGGGGATAAGCCTAAAGGATGGTCAAAGTTTCTACCTCTAGCTGAGTGGTGGTACAATACAGCCATTCATTCATCTACCAATTTATCACCCTATGAAGCAGTTTATGGCTACCCACCCCCAAAATTAATACCAATCACAGCAGGCACAATTAGAGTTCAAGAGGTCGAAAATACCTTGAAAACGAGAGAGCAGATTCTGAGTATACTCCATGCCAACCTACAACACGCACAAGACAGAATGAAGAGGTTTGCTGACTTAAAGAGAACAGAAAGGAAATTTGAGAAGGGAGATTGGGTTTACCTGAGGTTGCAGCCTTACAAACAACAATCTTTAGCACAGCGCAAGAACATGAAACTATCACCTCGGTTTTATGGTCCTTTTCAGGTGCTAGAGAAGGTTGGAGCCGTGGCTTATAAGCTTGAATTACCCGTGGACTCTAAAATCCACCCCGTTTTTCATGTCTCCTGTCTTAAGGAGAAGTTGGGACGACGTCACCAACTGGTGGTGACCTTGCCACCCACTGACAAGGAAGGGGTAGTTAGGCCGGAGCCGGAGGAGATTATGGAACGGAGGATGAAGAACTTTAAGGGGAAGGCTGTCACTGAAGTTCTGGTTAGGTGGAGAGGTTTGGGAGATGATGAAGCTTCGTGGGTTGAACTGAGGGATTTGGCAAAAAGGTTTCCCGACCTTGAGGGCAAGGTCTTTTAAAAGAGAGGGGTATTGTCACGTGCCACACGTGACAGGAGACAGGTGGCATTCATCAGCAGCATCAGCAGAGGAGGACAGGTGGCGTTCATCAGCAAAGTGGCGTGTTCATCAGCAAAGTGGCGTGTCGTTCATCAGCAGAGTGGCGTGTCCAGTCAGCTGGGTCTTGTCCATGCCGCGGGGTCCACGTTCATCAGCTGGGTAATGTCCAGCCGTCTGCAAAGGCTATGCAGAGGAAGCCACGTATGAGGAGTGGGAAGCTGTGTCAACCAGAAGATAAAGATTAGTTAGTATTAAATTCTGGTTAATAAAGAGTTTGGTTTATTTAGTTAAGTTGTAAGGGAACCAGTTGAATTAATAACTGGGTAGTCAATGTCAATAAATTAGAGTGTCAGTTTAAGCTTTGACTGAGAGAATAAATCGTGGTCTGTTAGCTAAGGGTGAGAATGGTTAGCATGACGTGCGTGAGTAGGGTCCTTGAAACCCGAGTTCTTGTTATTTTTTAGCTATATGAAGTCAGGAGTCTAAGTATTTTGTATCGAAGAATTTTTATCAATTAAGTTCAGGAGGTTGTGGATTCCTCAAAAATCCATTAATTTTATCTTCAATTTGCTAGTAACGTAACATTGGTATCAGAGCCAACATCCATGGATGAAGGAGCAGGAAACAGTTATTCTCAACTGGCTGAAGCGGTGGCATCTGTAAAGCAAAGTCAATATCAGTATCAGCAAAGTCTCCATGCATTACAGCAACTAGTGCAAGGATTAGCTCAAAAATTAGATGTTGTGGCCTCACACGTGGAGGCAATGGTGCAGAACAAGACTGCCAAAAATACTGGTAAACCTGAAGGGTTTACACAACAGATCACCAACCCTCTGTATGAAGAAACGGCTGGAATCCAGACTAGGACGGGTCTACAGACTCGATTCGGGTCATCACCTTATGAGGACTCCATGAAGGCCAACAATTCAACTCATACAGCCACTAAGCTAAACCCAATTGAATCAGTCTCAGGTTATCCTTTTTTCCCAAAATTAATGCAATTCATTCCAGACACAACAAAGTTACAGGAAGTGGAAAATACCTTGAAAAAACGGGATGAAATCCTCAGCGTCCTCCAACCTAACCTACAGCAAACACAAGGGATGAGAAAAGGTGCAGACCGAAGACGTACAGATAAAATTAATGAGAAAAAAGACTGGGTTTATCTCCATTTGCAAACCTACAAGCAGCAAACGGTGGCCCAAAGGCAGAGCATGAAGCTGTCCCAACGAGTCTATGGATCATTTCAGGTGTTGGAGAAAGTGGGGAAGGTGGCGTATCGTCTGGATCTGCCCCTGAGTTCAAAAACCCATTCCGTCTTCCAAGTGTCCTGCCTGAAGGAGAAATTAGGGCAACGCCACCGACTGGTGGTCACCCTCCCTCCCAAAGATAAAAAAAGGGTCAATCGGCATGGACCGGAGGAAATTTTTTGGAAAAAAAAAAGAAAAAAAAAAAAAGAAAAGGGAAGGGGCAGGTTTCGAAGAAGCCCCACCGATTCAGGCCAGGAACGGTGGCACTGAGGGAAATCAGAAAGTGCCAAAAGAGTACAGAGCTGCTGATAAGGAGGTTGCCGTTTCAAAGGCTGGTGAGAGAAATAGCACAAGATTTCAAGACAGATTTGAGGTTCCAAAGCAGCGCAGTGGCTGCTCTTCAAGAAGCAGCAGAGGCGTACCTTGTGGGATTGTTTGAGGATACCAATCTGTGAGCTATTCACCTTCATGCCGAAAGATATTCAGCTCGCTAGGAGGATTAGAGGAGGTTTCGTGGTGATATATGAAGAACTGACCTTGTGGGCAAGGTCACTTAAAGAGGGAGGCATTGTTATGTGCCCATGTGAAAGGAGGGACAATGTCACGTGGCCAACAAGGAGATGTCAAGCCAGCAGACATGCCAAATTCGTCAAAGTCTCTTCGAGGTCATTTCAATAGCTAGATTATTAATAAAGCAATGTAAGTCAGTGGGTCAGTCCAGTTTAATTAGTCCAGTTAGGTTCGTCCAAGTTGTCCAGTTAGTTCAGTTTGATTGGGTCTAATTGATTAAGTCTAGTTAGATTATTTTATGGGTTGAATAATGGGTTAATAAATTAGTGTGGGACTGGGTCAAGATTGTTAGCTGGGTACCCCTGAAAATCTGGGATAAACTCAGTGGGGGCACTTGTAATTCGCAAGTTCAGTTAAATTTAAGTGTATTTAAGTTAGTAATTAATAGAGGAGAGTACTCAACAATTTTCACAGAACAAAATTAAACTCTTGGAGGTCTTGGATTCCTCGAATTATCCAACTTATTTCTTTCTTGTCTTCTTGAATAACCGGAGACGTAACATAAACCTCTCAGTTTCTTTTAGTTTAATTTGGCCTTAGTTTTTGGGAGAAAAACAAAACCCTACCTTTTCTTTTTCGTCATTTGAGCTTGTATTTATTTGTGGATTTTGTGGCTTTCTTTGACTGATTGTTGGTGTCTGTTCTTTGTTTTTTTAGGGTTTTGTGTTTATATTTGCAAATGCGGTAATATTATTGGGTTTCTGTTTAATTTTGCATTAAGTTGGGAAACAGTGAATTTGTTAAATTTTCTGTCTTTAGCCAAGTATTTTTTTCCGTTCGGGTTTTCTATAGGATAAACTAGAGTGATTATCATTTTTGGGTTTTTTTAAATATTTTTGAATGATAATAGTTTGCAGTATTTTCAGTACCTTCTCTTTTGCTCTCACCCCCTTGCTATTGTTGTTTTGTTCTGCATTTTAGGGTTTGCATCAGAAGACTTGATTTTTTTCACTTTCCTTGTGGAAAAAAGTCAGTAAAATGTAATTTGAACCGGGATGGTGCCACTCTGGCAGTAGGGGCCTTTGTTAAGTTTTCATGATTTGGATTACATTTGTTCTGTTTATACATTGGGACCTGTTGATTAATACATGTTATTAAATTTCTATTTTTGTGATGATTCGTGTAATTGTCAGACGCTACTTGTGTCAGGCAACGGGCAAGGTTTCCAATTTTCAGCAATTATGTTGCTTTGGTTTAATCAATGGAGCTCACATCAATTAATTCCAGTCATTCATGGAATAGCTGAGCATGCTATTTTAATTATTCGTTTGGATATGCGGGGAAAGTTTTTTTTTGTTAATTCCTTTTGTTTATTACATGCAGATGCTCAAGGTTCTGACAATCCTATTCCGCTGTCACCGCAGTGGCTTCTGCCAAAACCAGGCGAGAGCAAACCTGGAGTGGGAACAGGGGTCTGTTATCACAACTTTTTGTCTGTATTAATGATATTTTACCATCAGAACTTGCTTATTCATGGACAATTATTTGGTTTTACATTATATTCCTTAGATGAATCTACTCTCTTGCTGTCACCATGCAATCCATGTCAACTGTTTGCTGTGATTACTTTAGCCTGCAATTTAATCCTGTTCTTTTTGTGGTGTTGATGGGGTATACAGGAAAGCAGCCCACTTCCAGCTTATGGCATTCACTCAGATAACACTGAGGAGATGCATGACCAGAAGAAAAAGGATGTTTTTCGGCCTTCCTTGCTTGATATGGAAACGGGTCGTCGTGATCGTTGGCGTGATGAAGAAAGAGACACCAATTCCTCCTTGCGTAAAGATTGCTGGAGAGATGGAGATAAAGAGCTTGGTGATAGTCTGTGGATGGACCGCTGGCCAGAGAATTCATCTCTCTTCAGAGTGAAAAGGCTCTCTGAAAATGTTGTGTTGCCCTCTAGAGGCTCCCCCCTTTCGGCTGGCTGTGATCTCTCCAGGTGTATAGCAAAGCCCTCTTCCAGTCCTTTCATTTTTCACAATGTTAGCGCAGGATTATTAGCAAATTAATGTTTTTTTTTTAATGTTGTGCAGCGTCTCAGCGGCAAAGGTACCGGCTAGAGGAATAGCCCTTATCCCTACAGATTTGAGCATTGCAATACCTGAAGGAACTTATGCTCGTATTGGTAAATCCCATCCTTTGTATTTTAATGTTATATATGCTCGCTTTGCATATGGTTTGATTTTGTTTCTGAAGCTGGGCTTTGTTGATTTAGCACCCAGATTGGGACTGACATGGAAGCACTCAATTGACGTGGGTGCTGGTGTCATAGACGCTGACTACCGAGGCCCAGTTGGGGTTATCTTGTTTAATCATTCTGACCTTGATTTTGAGGTCAAGGTTGGTTATAAAATCGCACATTTAATTATTCAGAAGATCGTGACTCCTAATGCTATAGAAGTTGAGGATCTGGATGCAACCGTGAGAGGAGCTGGAGGGTTTGGAAACTCCTTCAGAGTGAAAAGGCTCTCTGAAAATGCTGTGTTTCCCTCTAGAGGCTCCCCTCTTTCGGCTGGCTATGATCTCTCCAGGTGTATAGCAAAACCCTCTTCCAGTCCTTTCATTTTTCACAATGTTAGCGCAGGATTATTAGCAAATTAATGTTTTTTTTTTTTTTAATGTTGTGCAGCGTCTCAGCGGCAAAGGTACCAGCTAGAGGAATAGCCCTTATCCCTACAGATTTGAGCATTGCAATACCTGAAGGAACTTATGCTCGTATTGGTAAATCCCAGCCTTTGTATTTTAATGTTATATATGCTCGCTTTGCATATGGTTTGATTTTGTTTCTGAAGCTGGGCTTTGTTGATTTAGCACCCAGATCGGGACTGACATGGAAGCACTCAATTGACGTGGGTGCTGGTGTCATACACGCTGACTACCAAGGCCCAGTCGGGGTTATCTTGTTTAATCATTCTGATGTTGATTTTGAGGTCAAGGTTGGTGACAGAATCGCTCAGTTAATAATTGAGATGATCGTGACTCCTAATGGTGTGGAAGTTGAGGATCTGGATGCAACCGTGAGAGGAGCTGGAGGGTGTGGAAACTCCTTCAGAGTGAAAAGGCTCTCTGAAAATGTTATGTTGCCCTCTAGAGGCTCCCCTCTTTCGGCTAGCTGTGATCTCTCCAGGTGTATGGCAAAACCCTCTTCCAGTCCTTTCATTTTTCACAATGTCAGCGCAGGATTATTAGCAAATTAATGTTTTTTTTTAATGTTGTGCAGCACCTCAGCGGCAAAGGTACCAGCTAGAGGAAAAGCCATTATCCCTACAGATTTGAGCATTGCAGTACCTGAAGGAACTTATGCTCGTATTGGTAAATCCCATCCTTCGTATTTTAATGTTATATATGCTCGCTTTGCATATGGTTTGATGTTGTTTCTGAAGCTGGGCCTTGTTGATTTAGCACCAAGATCGGGACTGACATGGAAGCACTCAATTGACGTGGGTGATGGTGTCATAAACGCTGACTACCGAGGCCCAGTCAGGGTTATCTTGTTTAATCATTCTGATGTTGATTTTGAGGTCAAGGTTGGTGATAAAATTGCGCAGCTAATTCTTCAGAAGATCATGACTCCTAATGCTATGGAAGTTGAGGATCTGGATGCAACCGTGAGAGGAGCTGGAGGGTTTGGATCCACTGGCGTGCGAGCTTGAGCACTTTTGATTAGTAAAAATAATAATAAAATATTCAAGATAGCAGCTTGAGCACTTCTAGATTGGATTATACACCAACCAATCTCGAAAGTCCAGGTAATTCACCAGAAATATTCCATAAATGGGAAAGAAAAAGAGCAAGAACAGCTTGTCCCTCGCCGCTTTTATTAACAAGTGCTCATCATTCATGACCATACCAATTGAAAAATACTGGATATACCATCGATGAATTTAAACCATTCATTTTGAAATCAACGGCCTGCATTTTCTTCTGTAGAATTCGAATCAACGATTTGAGTTTCCTACATGATAATTCATGGTAACCATGAACAAGACAAATTACTAAACCTGGTTAGTCTATAGTCAGGGTTGTAAATTGGATAGATTAAGTGGTATTTAATTAAGACAATGTTTATTGTAAAAAGACAAAAGGGCCCCTACCTTACGTGGCATGAACTTTCCATTCGTGTTGAAACTAGACAGGCACAATATTTTCAAGGAGGCTAGCGGCCCAATTGTTGAAGAACGCGTTCGAAACGACGTCATTTGTGATCTTACGCTGATGAGATCATGCTTGATGACGAGCACAGGATGTAGACCCCACTCTCCGTTTGACTCGCGGGTATTGACTTGCCACTTCACCAAGCTTGACCGTACACAATATCATCGGGTATCTCAATTCTCATATCCACTTTGAGGGAGAGCAGTTCTTGCGCACAGCCCCTGCCTGTATTGCATACATGGCGACCAGCCGATGTTTCGTTACACGTGGCACTCTACACACGCCGCTCCATCGTGACTTCATGAACCCACCTCACAGGATTCGCACAGGGAAGGAAGAGGGTGTTCTGGGGATTTAAATCAGGTTTGAATGGTCACGATGGAACCAGGCCCACATAGAAACTACGTCAATCTATCAATCAATCAATCCATAACGTTCTTGTGGGACCCATTTATAGATAAATCGTCGCGGCTTAAACAAAAATGTTGACCTTTTGCGAGAGTCAAACCAATCTCTCCTTTTAACTTTCCGTACACACTCCAGTATTTGGATTCATTTTCTTTTTACAATATCATGCACGTACCTCCTCGAAGTTGAGAGAGTTGAGTTTATCTCTTCAAATAGTATAGTTAGTAAAAATGTGTTGGAAATTAGTATGATAACATGTTATTTAAAAATGGTTGAGATACTTCGAGTATCCAACTGTATCTTACAAAAACATTATCATTTCCGGCTGTGAGAGCACAGATCAGACAATGTGATCAAATTAAATAATTTTATGAGTCGCACTATTAAAAATAATATAATTATAAATGTTCGTGATATTATAAACGTGACTCTAACGAGCATGACACCTATTTAAAATGAAGGGATTCATGTTTATGCAAACAAATTAACCGGCAACCTTAGAAAAAACAAATAAAAAAGCCCTAGCCGGCCAAGAGCTGAGCCGGTTGCCCCGTTCAAATGGGTAGTAAATGAAAGGGAATAGAGACGGCAGAGAAGCAGCATATCAAAGACGCGAAGAACAAGTGGTCGTCAGACAGAGACACGGAGTCTCTCTGTCCGAGTCATACACTGCTGTAGTAGCAGCAGCAGCAGTACCACAAACAGAAAATCTAATATGATTAACCTAACCCACGCAAAATATATTACAAACCAAATAAACCGTGTGGAGTTGTTCACTGTGCACCCTCTCTAAAATCACCGTGGATTGCGACAGTGTGGAGGCGATTTTGACCTTCATTCGCGCGCCAAAAACAGACGGTCAACCGGGGTTAATTTCAGTTTTTCCTTTTTTTTTATTTTTTTTTAATCGGTTGTGAACAGTATATTGACGCTTTCGTCCCCCGATAATAAGACAAAAAAAGGCATCCAGCTGAGGGGCACCGGCGTAATTGCACGCGGCTGGACCGGCCCAGTCCGGTCCAGTCCGTCGCAACTTTTTCTTTTTTTAATATTTTCTGAAATGGCTAAATACGGTTATAGCCCCATAATAAGACAAAAACCATGAATTGGGTGCAGGGGTGGAACGGTAATTGACCCTATTTTTTCATTTTTTTAATCGGTGTCTGTCAGGGTTTGAGGCGCACGCGCCAGAAGGTTTTCCGCCTCACGCCCTGTTTAGGTGGCGCGTGCGGCGTCATTCGGTGGACGGAAATTGTCTACCGGAGGCTATCCCGATGCGCCTCTGCGTGTTCTTCCTCCCGCAGTGACGCGTGTAACCACCAAATGTCCGTGGACGCGGCGGAGGCCGGTTAAAGCCGCCGGCAACGTTTCTCTCTCTCCTGCACGTAAATGTGCAGGAGAGTCCCCTAGTTTTTTTTACTTTTCACTTCGGTCCCTTGACTTTTAATTTCGTTTTTTTGGTCCTAATTTCTGTTATATAAGTTTTGATTTAGTTCGATTGGGTCCTCCGATTTTAATTAATTGAATTGCAAAGATTCACTTCGGTCCTCCTACTTTTGATTTCCGGATTGGCTGTAAATACCTCAATTAATTCGGTACAGAAGTTCCGATTTGTGCAATTTTGTCCTCTGATTTCAATTGACAATAAATGTAATTTGCATTTCAGCCCTTTGACTTTTAATTTTTTAATTTAATCCCTTGATATTTGATTTTCATTTCAGCCCTTATACTTTTAATTTTTTATATTTCTAGAATAATCCCTACTTTTGTCCATGTATATATAAGTGTATTTAACACAATAATAATAATAATAATAATAATAATAATAATAATAATAATAATAATAATAATAATAATAATAATAATAATTTAATTATTTTTCGTTCTTACTCTTCTGTTTTTTTTCTTTCTCCCGATAATTTGATAATATTTTCTGTTTTGCCTGTAATAACAATAATTAATTTTTTTCTTTGTTTTTTTTTATCTTTTGTTAACCTTTCTTGGATATTTTTAGTCATTCATTGATTTTTGTTTCTTTCATTATTAACATAATAGTGATAATAATAATAATAATAATAATAATAATAATAATAATAATAATAATAATAATAATAATAATTACATTGTTTTTCTTGCTTGCTCTTTCTTTAATGTTTTTTTTCCCTCCGGATAATTTGATAATTTTTGTTGTTTTGACAGTAATAGCAATAATATTTTTTTTTTTAATCTTTTGTTAAAGTTTCTAGAATATTTTTAATCTTTCATTTATTTTTGTTTCTTTCATTATTAACATAATAATAATAATAATAATAATAATAATAATAATAATAATAATAATAATAATAATAATAATTTAATTGTTTCTTTTACTTACTCTTTTGTTAATGGTTTTTTAGTTTGTTTCCCTAGGATAATTTAATAATTTTTATTGTTTTAATAATAAAAGCAATGATAATTTTAGATTGTAAGGCTTTGATTTTGCTATTGTTATGATAAGGTGTGTTTAGCAATTTTATTATATTAAATTTTGCATATATAAATTTTGCATTTTAATTTTGATCTAACAAATCCTATAAAAATTGTTCGCTCAATCCGCAACATAGAACATATATTTTTTAAAATTTTTAGATTTAATAATTTTTTTCAGTTAATAATTTTGATATTTGTTTTATCATCAATTATAGTTTTTATTTGTTTTTCTTGCTTACTCTTTTGTTAGTGTTTTTGAAGATTTTTTCCTTTGGATAATTTGATAATTTTTATTGTTTTGGCTGTGATAGTAACGATAATTTTTGTTTTTGTTTTCTTCTTTTATTTAATCTTTTGTTGAAGTTTTTTGGATTTTTTTCCTCTTCCATTTTTTCCCTTTCATTATTAACACAAAAATATAATAATAATAATAATAATAATAATAATAATAATAATAATAATAATAATAATAATTTAACTATTTTTCTTGCTTACTGTTTTGTTGATGTTTTTGAGGATTTTTTCCCTCAGAAAATTTTCATAGTTTTTATTGTGTTAAAAGTGATAACAATGATAATTTTAAGTTTTTATTGTATTTTTTGTTTTATCTTTGTTTTTTTTTTTACAATTTTTTTAATATTTCATTCATTTATTTATTCTTTCATAATAATAATAATAATAATATTTTAATTGTTTTTCTTGCTTTCTATTTTGTTCATGCTTTTTATGTTTTTTTCATCGGTATAATTTGATAATTTTTATTGTTTTTATACTAACGGCAATAATAATTTTAGATGCTAAGACTCCGATGTTGCTGTTGTTATAATATTTTAAATTAATATTGCTTCCTTTTCCCCTTTATTTTTTTTTAATTTTTATTTCCTCTTTTTATTAAATGATTTTTATAATTTTACTATGTACACAATAATGATTTAAATAATTATTTTTTTTCCTGATAAAAATATTTCTGTTTTTTTTCTAATCTTAGTTCGCACTCTTTTGTTATCGTTTACAACGCAATACCTAGATTCTAAAAGATGTATTCTATGCTTGCGTAACAAACTAAACTCAAAATTTCATACATTTTATCTCCTTATCTATAACTTTTATTTACTTATATCATATAAATTTATCGTTGTAGATTTAATCATGTTAAATTATATACACAAGAATACCCGCGGCAACACGCGGGTCAATCAGCTAGTATAGTAATAGTAATATATATAAAAGAGAAATCCCCCGATGCTTGCCTTTCCCTTTACTTTTGTCTACAGATACTATAAAAGAAGCTAGCTAGTATTTGTACGAGCAACCCTAAACCACGGTTGGTGGTGGTGGTTAGTCCTGGTCATCTCCTTAATAGGTAGGTTCCCATTGCTTGCTTCTATCTCTATAGAGCACCACTACCCCTTTCGACCCCATCTCCTCCTTCTTGTCTTTTCTTCCTGCAACAACGGGGTAGCTTATATATATATATATATATATATATATATATATATATATATATATATATATATATGTAGATAGATAGATAGAGAGAGAGAGAGAGAGAGAGAGGGGTGGGGGGGATGGGGATGCTACTGTTTGACAAAACAAAAGAAAAGGAAAGATGACTTTTAGTTTATTCTCCTTATTTAGAAGAGAGAGGGAGAGAAAGAGCGTGGTTTCCAGAATCTGGATATTGGCCATAGATACAAGTCCAGCTGATCTTTCAGAGAGAGAGAGAGAGAGAACACGAAGACAGGGATATATCATATATTGGCTAATTAGAAGTGGATGATGGTTTGATTTCTTTTGGTGCTAGGAGAAAGCTCTGGGGCAGGGAGGGGTGGTGTTGTTCAGATTGAAAAATATTAGTATTGATAGAGAAAGATTATCAGTTTGATGGGTAAGAGTAAGAAGCCTCAGAAAACAAAGGAGCTTTCAGTGGCAATAGCAGAAGCTTCATCCGCGGGAGATCCAGAGACCCGGCAGCAGAGTCAAACTCCTAGGAAGAGAGGTAGACCACGCAAGATTATTGAAAAGAGTGAAAGCGTAGTGAAAAACGAAGAATCCAAAGCAGAAGGAGCTCAGGCAACTCATGAACAGGGTAGTGGGAGCCAATCAAAGAAAATTAAAACTAGCCAAGAAGAAGCAGCAGCACAGCAGCAGGTAGAAGCAGAGGGGCCATCGTCTTCTACCAGAGGCAAGAAGAAAGAAGATGGGAAATCTGAAGGGAAGGAGCCTCCAAGGAGAAGCAGAAGGAGAAAAAGCAAACCACGAAAGAGCAGCTGAACAGGCAGGTTGCTAGCTAGCGATGGTATATAATCAACTGCCCTTTATTGCTTCATCTTGTGATTAAAAATTTAAAACCAAAACCAACAAAAAGAACTTGAACAGGAAGGAAGATGAATGGACTTTTGGTGTCAGGATTCTTAATTAAGTTGCTCTTGTCCTTGCTGAGGCTTCTTGATTATCTCGATTTGTCCAGTCTTTCTTCTGAATTCATGGAACAAAAGGTAGAGAGGGCTTATCGTGTGCTTTGATTTTCGTATCAATTGATCACCATCCATTTGTGCCGGGATGCATGATTGTTAATTAATTATTAGGACATTGAATCAGGTTTGTTCAAGTATTCCTAGCTATTTTGTTTTTTCATTTTCCACCGTCCTCCCATTTCTGTCCATTATAAGATACTCCTAGTCTACTCAGCTGCTGGTGGGAATATCTACTCATCATTATTTTCTAGAAAGTATATTTTTTAACATCAATATATTGAAATCATTAAAAGAATATCAATTTGATATTTTTAAATGAAACATGTTTTTTAAAATGCATTAAAAAATAGAAAGCCATTGCATTTCTGAAGAATCACATGTGCTCGTGATGGAAGAGTTTTTTCTTCAAAAAGCTGTAATAAAAGCAATTGATTTTGTTTTTCTTCCTAAATTTAAACAAGTAAAGCTCATAGTTTATGTAACGTAACGACTAGTCAAAATCAAATATCTCTAAATATAGAGCAGCGAAAGGCAGACCGTACAAGGCAGGAAACTCTGACAGGTTTTATCGTTAGGTAGTAGTAGCTCACAAAAAAAGAAAGAGAGGATTGATATGGCCAACAGCATGGACGGGTGTTGAAAGCAGGCAATAAAAACCCTCTAATAACCCAACTTGAATCATACCAATACTCGGGAGTTAGTGTTTTTTTTCAAGTCGAACCCATGACATGTGTTCCTGAACCTTATTTGCTATGCAGTAGACAGCAGTTGCTAGTCATGGCCTGATGCGACAAAGTCAAAGGAAAATAAAAAAAAAACACGGGGAAGAGGACGACAGCCAGAGAGACTTGGTCCTGTTACATGAAGGACAGCAAATTTCTTGTCATCTCCACGCATTTTCAACCGAACCAGTAGAAATTAATGAGCGAAAATCGACCAGCTCTCTATCTTAATCTGTATTTTGTCCCGGTCAAGCCACTGAGTTATTAAAAATCATCACCTAAACCCTCATTCCATTATTGGGAATCCGGTTCGAGGGCTGTAAGAAGAAGCAGTAGAATCATGTGTGGTGTGTATAGAGCAGAGAGGGAAGGGGAGGAGAAGCCTGCTTAGAGCAGGTCGGATAGGATAGGATGGTGACTTACTTATCCATCGAAGATGGGACCAGGCCGTAGGAGGGCCAAGGCCTGCAAGTGGTGGGTCCCACCTGAAAAATCTAGACAGGCTACTGTTTGATTGCGGGCTTCTTAATCACATCGCCTGTTTTCAAGGTGCTATGAAACTGGCTCGGTCCCGCAGATCCACCGCCCCAGCTCGGTACTTGACCCACGCTGGATTTTAAATTGAAAATTACCCTACTATTTGAAAGATATATATAAATAATACATTTTTATTTTTTAAATTTTATTTTTAATATAAATACATCAAAACGTATAAAGATAGGAAGATTCTCCTACCTTTTCTACTTCGCATATGGGCTTTATATTATATATTCTCTATAGCGGCGTCATCCATAAGTGTTTTATTACATCGTGTTCAGTTCGAGCTGGGCGATGAAAAGTTTGATAAACAATAGCACGAACTCTCCTTCTTTTACATTCTTTCATGCGAAAGTTGACCAACTTCTTCATCGAACACTATTTGAACACACAATTCTAAACCCAATTTGATTTTGTTTTTCAAAACCACATGCGTTCTTCTTATGATAAGCTAGTAGGTTGATCTGAGCTAGTAGAATCTTGACAGCAAATATCTCTACTCTTGGATCGATTAGGAAAAACATGGTGACATGAGATTAAATCTTAGAAAACCATATCAACAGGATCATTGTGCCACTTGTAATAGACTCGTACAAATAAATTATCTGCAAAAAATTCTACCCACCAGGAGGTTAGAGAATTGTACTTCAAGGCAGCACACATGGACTGTGTTGGCTCCTCCAGCGCGCAGTTGACAATGCGAGTGCGACCAGCATCAACAGCTCCTCTGTGCAGGTGTTCCCCATGGCAGGGCAGGCGTCTGCTTTACGGGGGCAGGCACGGATCATGGGTCCACCGTGCGAGATCGTCCAGCAGGCATTAAATAGTTTGATTTAACATGAATCAACCTATCCAAGCCTGGATTTACTTGGAAAAGCTAGAGTTTAGCAATCATTTATTCAATACTTGATTAATTAATTCCTTTACAAGCTTCTAGATTATTTGATACAGACCTCTAGTAGAATAACAATAAAGTTGATGGAAAAGCATGCGCACATTGAGGGCCAATCTGTGTCCGTGCAATCATAGTTCCATCTCCTTTTATTGATATCAGTGTTTTAAATTTCACAAGAATAAGGCATGCTTTTCTCTGACATCGCTCTTCGTTTTAGCAAAGCCACTCATCGTCGAAAAGAAATGCAACTTTAATATGACAAAGATTTAGTCAACGCTATTTCCATTAGCACGTAGAGGTTTTGCTTAGATTTCTCCCTCTGGAAATCCTAATGGAAGGGAGGGAGGCTGGACAATAAAATCATGTTGTCGAACTTCCCGTGTCTAAGAACCACTTCCTACAAATGCAAGCAATGCAATGATATATCTAAAATCTTTCTTTCTCCATGACTCACTGCATGGGAATTATAAATACGACTCAACGGGGCAGCGAAGCCATGAACAAGGTAAAACAGAGAAGAACATTTTTGGTGGCAGAATGCATGGAAAAAGTTGAAATAAAAAAAAAAAATGCTCTGGAATTGCCCAACTTAGAAGTTACGAAATTCTTCAGCGTGCATGCGCGGTCGTCTTCAAGTAAAAAATTCCCCATGCATGACAGCGATGCAATGTCAGGTGGATGGTGAGTGCGGTGACAGGTGAGTGAACTAAGGCAGTGTAAATGTAAGAAGAAACAACTCTCGACTGGTGTCGGTCCCACTTCAATAAACATAAAGTAAAACCAAGGGCACAGCAGGGTAAAAAACAAACATATGACGCACTTTTTCAATGGAATTGGTGAAGATGTTTAAAATTAAGGGAGTAGAGAATCTCTCTGTATCTATTGCTACGCCATAACTCAGCTCTCTCTTTCTAAAAAACAAACCTTTAGATACATGTGTAATAGACTCACCTTTTCCCTATCTATAGCCAGGGAATGCAAAACTGTGTTACAAGAGTACGAAACACCATCACCTAATAATTAACGACAAAAGATCAATTTTGGGTAATGAAACACATCATGGCAGTAATTTCATTCGGCGTTTTAGGCAATCATTTATGTGTCTGTCTATGGATTTTTTTATTTCAATGCTGATTCTGATCTCTAACCTGGTTGATCAGTGGGTGGTTTTATGATGTCGCTCTTTCCTATACCGAGATTGAACCGGATCAAATCCACCTTCTTCAGCTCCATAAACAGCCCATGATGGTGTGGCAGCCATGTAGTCCTTGCTATTGAAAGGTTTACCAGAAGCAACCTGCATTTTCGTGAGAAAATAATTGGTTAGCGAGTCTTAATTAGAGAAAAGTACTTCTGAAAGAAATGATATTGGTGCTGTTAACAACCAGATCATGGAACTTGTCATAATCTATCCATGTGAACCATTGACCGTCGACTTTGAACTTCTCTGTTTTTGCCAAAAGGACACAACATGAGTGGACATGCTCACAAGCAACCTCATATTCCCCTTTGCTTTTAAGAGACAAGGCCTCTGAGAAAGCTTTCACATCGGAATGCCAAGGCACATTCTCCATCGTCAACTTTGATGTGGCAGACCTGTATGGGAAAACAAGAATATTAATCACAGCATTGCTTAGTGCAAAACATGATAGGCTAAACAGCTTACGATCCACAGTAGGTAACGCCTTTGATTTCAATGAAATCAGGCTGTCCGATGCTAAAGAGGTTAAAATAAGCATCTAAATCCTCCGTGTTCCACCCTTTAACCAGTGTCAAGCGATAAACAGTCCGTTGTTGCTTCTCTGTGAGGGATTTCAAAGAGTCCTGAAAAGGAATTGCCATACATTACAACAGGCATGAGACATTAGTAAAAAACTGAAGTGCCAGCATGAATATCATGGATCCCCTCTATATGATACAGGTGAGGGACTCATGATCTGACAGGTTCCGAAACATGCTTCTATGCCAATGAAAAGCCAAAAGCATTATTAGGTAAAGGCAAAGGAAATTTAGGCCTTCAAAAACAATAGAGAGCATTTAGCTCTCCGTGTAGGCATAAGAAAAAGAGAGAGGCTATAATGCAGACAAAAAGATCTCTAACCCATTCATCACGGACAAGGCTTAGATTACCAAGCAACAGATCATTAGATTAGAAAGGAACTTACAATAAATCGCTCCCAAAAATCACCAAAAAGTGGCCTATCAATTGCCTTCAGGCTCTCCTTTGTTGCAGCATCTACACTGACATATAACTGCATGCATCAAAGATATCAAATAGTTCTGTTCCATCAGCAAGAGTACATGAATCTTTGGACACCAGATTCTACTTCGACAGAGAGCTAAACAGGAGGCGCCTTCATACCTGGGTTACAGGCTTCAGCATTTGAATCTTATCAGGGAACTGTGCATTTGTTACTAGAAATGTGGATATCCGCCTTCGGTGCAGCTCATCCACTAGTGTATTAATCTCCGGATACATAATAGGTTCACCAACAAGTGATAAAGCACAATGCCTGGGAGAGAGACCTTCGTTCAATCGCTCAAGAGTAACACCTGCAGGAATACAATGTGCTAATAAATGCAGTAGATGACCCAGTATAGCAGAAAGGAAAAGGAAAAAAAAAAATAATAAACTTCATCCACAAATTATAATTCCACGAAAAGTATATCATAGTTCAAAACACTTTCCATAAGAAAGGTCAATTTGTCAATAGGATAACTTATGTTCTTCAAGCAATTTGATTCTTGAGGTTTCAAAATAGAAAATATTTATTAAAAATCAATCAAAGATACTCACATCCAAGAACTTCTAGACTCAAGTAAATGAATCACATTATGTACCCATCCAAAAGTATTGCCTCCCCGCACCCCTCAAACACAGAAACCCCTCTGCTATAGGCAAGTGAAATCATATAAATCTACTGAAGTTCTCACCCCCAAACTTCTGTCCTGGGCTAACTAATTGTGTTCCAGGCTGAATCCCAATATCGGCCTGAGTATAATAGGGTCAGGTGGTTGCTCCCATTAAATGCCATGAGTGACTCAGATTGGGCACCATTATGTCATTGGAGGCATGATAGTTTTAAGACTTATCATCTCGCACTAGGAGCAGAAAGCATATTTACTGCGTGAACTACAACCGATCATAATTCTAAAGAATCTTCCCAAACAACAGCAACACGAAGAAAAAGATTACCAGGAACTCCTTTCATTTGCTTAATCATCTTTGTATGCAGATCTATGGCAGAATTCACAATCTCCAGAGGATCATCCATTTTCCATTGCCAACTCTTTCCTACAGGATTTGTGTGATGTCTCCAACAGAAAACACATTTGTTGGCGCATGCCAAACTAGGAGTTGCCTCCATGCACCTGCTCATTCAAGTTTAAAAATCACAACTCCCAGAGAAGGCAAAAATCATAACCAAAAAATATAAACCACACTAAATCTATATGAGCATATGACACTTGGGCCACAGCAAACAAATTTCTACCAGTAGAATTGGTCAGTTACTCAATCAAATGATATTGAGCATCTTTCCAATCTCTTCTAAGGAAAGAAGTTCATCAATTCAAAACCCAAACAGGAGAACACAAATCATAAAACGGAGAATAAAACATACATAAAACAAAAATAAATCAATCACCTATGACTTTCGATTCCATAAAAAGAGTGCTTATAGCAACCTCCTCGCCCTCTAAGTTGTGATTTGGTCCATCTACAAATCTTAACACCACTATGTGAACCAATGATTTTGTATCCCTGCAAATTCAATACCGAAACTGAAATTAGGAAACCAAAAATTTTACACTAAGCAACAACACGGCTGCGTGAAGAATTCATAACTTGAAATGTTGTTTGATTTTATACCTGCTTTTCTAAGCTTGCTCTGATCACCGGAGTCACCATTTCTTTTTGACCATTCAATTTCCCATTCTCTCCGTTTAGTTTCCCATTACTTTGAGCCTCGACAAACGACCTCCTAGACGGCCCTTTACCCGCAATATCTTCAAGATCAACAATGTCCGATTCCACCCCACCATCGTCCTCATCGTCATCGCTCTCATCAATAACAACCACTCCATTGCCACAAACCTCTCCATTCTCCACACTCTCTCCTTTCAAAACCCTGGCTAGTCTCCCACTCCACTCCTCAAAAACCATATCCAATTCACCAGCATCTACATCACCCTCCCCAACTCCCACAACCTCTTTCGCTCCCAAATCCCTCAACCACCGCGAAAAATCTTTAGCCAAAGCATTAAATGTCTCGCCATAAGCTCTACTTCCAACACCAAAAACCGCGAACTTACATTCCGAGAGCATCAACGAACCGACACGAAAGTCGCCAGCGCTTTCGGCAAGCCAATTCGCGAAGAATTTGGCATTTTGAGGCGCTTTACCATCTTCCCAGGTGGAAGCGATGATTACGACCAGTTTTTCTTTGAAGAGGTCCTCGGGCTCGTAACTCTGAGGGTCGATGAGGTCAAAATGGAGATTTTTTGAAGCTAGGAGACTGTGAAGACGATGAGCTAGGGTTTTGGAAGTGCCAGTTTGGGAGACGAAGAAGAGCTTGGGTTTGTTAGGGTTAGGGTTTAGGGAGATTTTTTTGAGGCGGCGAGATTTGTAGAAGCAGTAGACTGTAGTGGCCGAGAGCAAAGCAAGGAGAGTTAAGCGAGCGGGAGTGGAGGTTAGGGGCATGATGGTCATTGACTTATTATTAGGGGAAGTGAGGGATTGTTGATGAGAGAGTGGCGCTAGTGTTTCTCCTTCATTGTTTGATTTGAAGTCACAGTTTGGGGGGGGGGGTGAAGACTGGAGAGGAAGAAGACGACGGCTGTTTTTTCAAGTAGAGATGATGGGCGATGAGTTATGACCCATATTTCACGAGCCTTTAAGCCCATGATAACTTGAATGGGCCTCAGGGTTTTGCTCATGAAATTATCTTTGGATCAACCAATGGGCTTCTAGTTCTCTCGCTTGATTCTCAGGAGGAAAGAATAAATCAGACTGTCAAGGTAATTTTGAAACAAATCTAACCATTAAAGTATATCGACTATTCGTTGAACAGCTTGAAGTCAAACCTTCTTTTCACACTGTTACGGATACAAAAATAAAGGGGAAAATAGATTCAAGTGCAGATGGAGTCTTCTGTCACGAAAACCATGTAAAAGGTAAATTATCAATTCGTGGATGAGGTGAAAATGAGTGATGAAGCATATATTTCACAGTTGATGAACATTCAGTATGGAAGGCAGAAGCTAACAAAAAAAAATAAAAAATTGCCTTCCATGTATTCTACTTTCATTTCGCAACCACTCACTGTACATATACATGAGATGAGTTTTAAGGGCGCCACGTTTTTTTTTGCGCACACAATATGCCCTCTCTATCCTGAGCATATCTCATGCGAATCTCCCAGTGCAAACTCCTCAGAATTCCCTCTAGTGGATCTAGTATCTCAACCTTATCTCGTATTACTGCCCAGCCACCTGGTCGTAGTATACGATCCATCTCGACGACAATCGACGCAGGCTGTCTACACCTGAAGTTACATTTAACATTGGATGAGTGATCGAAACCATATTCTCTAACTAAAAACAGCCAGCACTCTGATGCATGCAAGGAAACAAACTTCATGGTTCAGATGGGATAAACTCCTGAACTAAAAGCCCTTGGACTCGCTCGCTAGAAACACTACAGAAATCATGTTGGCATGTTGCACTGAACACCTAAGCAACAGAGTGCTAGTTGAGCAAACTGGTGAGGTGGGCTTTATGAGTGATAAGATCACAGCAGGGTTCTATGTGCAAATAATATCGATGAAGTGACAGGCATGAAGAAGGCAGAACTGGAGAAGTAATTTGACCTGTTCTTGAGCCGTGAAAACAGATGATCAGCGTGTAAGAGATCATATGATCTTGGATATGTACCAAAGGACTCACACCAATCATGATAGACGCCAACTAGTCCACGATCGTATATGATAGGAAGCGTGTCTGGTGCATGGACAGGAACCACGTTCATCACCCAAACCTTGTGTTGTGCAAGAGCAGCAGCAAATCTGAATTTTCAAATGAAGATTACTGTAGCTTTTTATAAAAAGTTTTAAACTATTTACACAAGTAAAAAGTGCTGATAGAATTTATGTACAGGCCTATAAAACTTGTTCTTTTAACCACATCACCTCTTGAATTGTTTAAACAAGAGACTGCAACTTTCAAAAAAAATAAAAAATTAAATTGATCAGTTAGCATACCCTCCATTGATGGCCTTCATGTCCATAATGTTCCGGATATTTGACCAGTCAATTCCCATTCCCGTGAGATAAGACTTCTCAACAATAGCTTTCCAGTGGCTGGTATCAGCAATCAGTTTTTCTTTATTGTTCATCCAGTCAGGATAAGTTTCAAGCCTCTTGGGCCATTCCTCAGGCCACTCTGTTCCGTGTTGTTCGATTGCAGATGGAACGGGGTGTACGCAAGTCTTCATAGGAACATACCTGACAAAAGAAGTTGCGGTCACCAAGTTAAAGGGCAATGGAGTTGATAACATGGGACTGAAAACTAATGCTCAACTGAAGTTTCATCTACTGACAGGAGAAATATTGATATTATAGCAATACTACAACATGAAGATCCATCATCAAAACGAAATACCCTAGGCTTACCAGGCTGCATCTGGATTTTCATTTTCCTTGCAAAGAGGTGGATTTTTATGCCTCCTCAACTCATATATATCATTTGACTCAGGCTTTTGATATATTTTGACACCCACTTCACCCACTTCATCAGTTTTATGAGCCAGAACATTCCAGCAGACAGATGCTGTCAATGAGGTCATAGCTGGAACAAAAGAATTGTATGGTGGAAGTAAAGAAGCTTTGATGACTAATCCAGGCACACAACAGAATGAATGTTTCACATATATGACAACAAAACAATGCAAGAAAATACAGGGCAAATGACTGCTTCTCCAGAAAACAGAAAGCAAGCAACTGACTGCATCCTGAAGTCTAACCGAAAACCCAACTCAGTTTTGCAAGCTTTAAGCAGAAAAAAATTGTTGATAAAGTTTCTGAATCTGCAATGGTCTCAGCCTTTTTGTGATACATTTCTGTGCATGCTACATCAACTGCCTACGAGGAAAATATACCTTAAGATACTAAGTAGACCAGTTCACCCCCGTTTGATGTCCCAAAAGTAAAATATACTTCAATAAACTCATTGACTAGAGAGATGATACAAACAAAAGTACCAAACTTCTTGGACAGATTTGCTCCGCAACATGGAAGAAAAAGAAAAGTTTTGAAAGCATATGGGATCAAACCTTCTTCCTCTTCAATATTGTCATGTTTAGTCGACAAAATAAAGTATCCACGAGGTCTTAAAATCCTATTCATCTCAAGGAGAAGTTTGCCCCCTGAAAATTGGAAAAGAACCATGATATTAACAGCAAAATTAAACTAGGCGAGGAGAAACAGGAAACACGAAATTAAAGTCAAATAAAGGAAAATAATGCAAGAAGAGAGAAAAAGGGATAATAAATTGCAGACCATTGGAATGCCAATGAATGCTGCACCCACTACAGTGAATAGCATCAAAAACACCACTAGGGAAATGAAGCCTTCTACTCCAAAAAGGGCTGACTATTGTAGGAAAACCCCGCTCGAGGGCAACCTGAGCAAGGTCAACTAGATCATCCTTCAGCCCAAGTGATAATGTTAATACCTCCTTATCAAGGAGAGATGCTGCGAAGCTTGAATCTGTACATCCAATATCCAACACTACACGAATATTCTTTCCCCACTCAATGTCAGGCACCATCTATCAAAACCAAATCCATAATAGAGATTAGCTAGCTAGTTGCAATTTAAGAGACAGGCGTAATGGTGCTACACCATCTATCAAAACCAAATCCATATAGAGATTAGCTAGCTAGCTGCAGACAGAGAAAAAACCTCACCTCTTCAATTGAGTCGAGGTAATGCTGAACTCCACCCTTGAATTCAGTCTGATTTTGAGGAAAGGTAAGATATTCTCCAGACTGCGCCAGCCAACTATTCTTCTTAATAAAGGCAGCAAGTTTTGGATGTGCCACATTGCTATATAATACCTGAAAACAAATAACAGAAACAAGCACATGAGAACATCAAGCAGACCTTACCTTTCCGCATATTAAAATTCAAAGAGGAAACAGAACCCGTGCATATACCTTCAATTTGCTTTCGGGCCAATGGACCGGGGTTCCATACCCCTCATGAGGGAGTGGAACAAGACACATTGGAGGTGTTTTCGGGCAACTTCTCTCAGTATGCCTATAACTTTGCAACCTTCCAGTGCCACTCTCAATGTCAATGCAAGGCATATAATTATGCTTGCTTCTTGTGCTACATAACCTCCAACTGTAATGTGCGTTTGGATCAAACACAGGACCCTTTATTTTCCTCTTCTTCCCCGTGCTTTTCGATCCAGCACTCTCATGTTCCACTTTCTCCACTGATTCTTGATCAACATTTTGAATCAAATCGCCATCTCCTTGAATATAATCATTCCCTTCAGTATTTTCACCATCATTTGCCTCTTCCTTACCATCCACCACTTCTCCTTCCTCCTCTTCCTTTCCGGGTTCTTCATCGCCTGATTCCTCTTGCCCTTGATTATCTTTCTCCCTCTCATTAGGCAACTTCTTAGTACCATCATCTTTCTCTTTTCTCTGAAGTGAAGCTTCTTCCTTTTTATCCTTTCTCCTAGATTCATGCTCAGTAACAGCCAAAGAAACAGACCCATTAATCTTTTTCTCATCTTTCTTCAATTCCAAATCAGATTCACCATTTTGCTTCTCATCTACTCTGACTGGTTCATGTTTCTCTCTCTCTCTCTCTCTAGACCGAGTATGAGGTCTGCTTACCCTGGTGTTTCCCGCAACTGGTTCAGCAATATCATCAAAGCTCTCCCTTTGAGTGGTTGCTGAAGTTGAGGAGGAAGAAAACATAGACCAAACAAATATAAAGCAGAACCCCATTATTGCCACCGCTGTCATCTTTACACAAAACCCATGTGGCCTTTTTGCTTGACGAGCAAGCCTAGCTATGGCCATCTCTGCACTGCCCCTGTAGCTAGCTAGCAGCTGCTATGTCTTCAAGTTCACAAGAAGATCTAATAGCAAAGCATGAAAAAGGAAAAAAAAAAAAAAAGGACTTTAAAAGAGGGGTCTACTCTCAGTAGAAGGCATCTGCGGGGATAGGATTTGTAAAGAGGATCAAAACTCTAAATCTAGATGATCCGTCATTACAAGTTGAAAATCATAGAAAAAGAAAAATGATTAATCTTCTAAACCAAGCAAGTTTGAAGTGGATAGATAGATTAATGATGAGCTTTAAATGGGCTTATATACTTTGGATTTACCTTTTTCGTCGCCCGTTTCAATATTTAAATCACATGGATTTTTTTTTTTTAATTTTATAAACTAGATTAGTAGGTTATCGGATTTAATAACATGAATTTCAACTCAAGAAAAAAAAGGCATCTTTAATTGATACATTTTTTTTATATCTAAGTGAGCAGTTACCAAAATAAACCCTAGTAAAAAATCTTGCTCTCTCTAGTTCAGAATAAACGATAAAATAGAGGCACACAGCTTCTATAATCCAAGAACAATAAATTGAAAAAAAATCTCAAGTTCAAAACTCAAAAATTAAAAGTAAACAAAAAAACATTGTTGCACGAATTCATATCTATCAAGATTAAAGCATTTAATTTTAAGATACTTTTAAAAATTATGAATTTAAAATTTAAACGTCTATAAATAATAATAAAAAAAAAAGCACAACTCCGTATTCATTAGATTAATAAATCTTGGCGTAGTTAAGAATTCAAATTAAAGTTTTGAAACTACAAGTTTGAGTTGAGAAAAAAAAAATCCTGGCTGACTCGTTAAGAGCCCAGGTAGGTTGAAAATAGTTTTTTTTTTCCCCCGTTAAAATAATATTGTTTTAATAAAAAAAATAAGATTAATTCTTAGAAATCTTGAACCGGTCCTTGTATAGGTATGAAATTGTAGTGTTGAATTAAAACAAAAAAATCAGAATATCGAGGGAGACAATGGCGTTACTAGCAAGGAAGAACTTTTTCACCAACGTAAAGAGAGGGGCAGAGTCTTGTTGGAGAAAGAATTGGCATGTGGTGAAGTCAGAATCAGATATATTTGTAAAAAGAAGAAGAAGAGCAGACAGCGGTGTCGAAGGAAACTACCAGCCACTGATCTCACCTGCTACTCTGACTTTTTCCTCATTGGCTGCTGCCTGATTGTATACGCACCGGCTAACAAATACAAAACAGCATATGATGGATGGCACGTGAAGTGACCCCCCCCAGTTCTTGTACATTGCCAAGTTTGTAGGAAAGAAACTTGATCACTTCCCCTGTTGTGGATCTTTACGTACTCATCAGTTCCATCCAAGATCTCCTCCTGACATAAGAAAACGTTTGCAGATTGAGGTTAGCATGATAAAGTTGAAGACCTACTTAGCTGCCTCAGCTTCCCGAGGAATGATAATATCATAGAAGCAGTTTCAGTTACTTGCCTCGGATATTTGAAAGTACAACTATACGCAACAGTCTCGAATTTCTGCACTGTTAAGTAGATTCTGGAAGTATTGCATGTCGTGGGAGAGGAAACTCCACTGTGAGAATCACTGTCATCTCATCAATATATGGAGGATCTGAACAAGGATCCGTGAACAGGGCTAGACATTGGCTGGTCCAAATCCCCTGAAGTTTGATCACAGTACTAGTCTGGCCATAATATGCCATCAGATAGTAACTGCATCTGTACCCGAAGAAGTTCTTTGATGACATCCTCCGTTGTAATTACACCAACAGCTTCTTCATTCGATGGTAACTCCGGGATAGGAGCCTTCTCAATGTCCAAAATGCAAAACGAGCAACCTTCTGGATCAGATAAGATAGACATATATAGAAAACAAGGAGTAGGCATACCGGAGGAACTGCGTCTTCTATATCCACTGCTAAGAGGTTCTTCATTTACAGACATTCCGGGTGAAAATAATAACAAGTTCCAGGCGATGGGATGAAGAAGAGAGCGCATGATATGCAATGAGGAGGAAGGTTGTGATAATCTCCGGGAGGGGAACTGAACGGTTATGATCGACGAGTATATCTTAATATTATAACAGTTTTGAAGTGTTAAAACACACGCACCCCACCCGCAGATGAATTCAACCTGCAAACAATTCATTTGCTTGGTTTTACTATTTATTTATTTATTTATTTACGGCTCAAATGTTGTCCGGGGCCATTTTATGGTTTCAGCAGCACCTTGTATTGGTTTTAAAACTTCTAGACAGAAGAAGTTCTTGCTTTGAATATTTGGTGCCTCACATCCGTGCCAAATTGACAGTAGCCAAATCAACCTGCGCAGAATAAAGCTCACTCGCAAGAAAACTTAACCTAATCGTATACTAACTGGATAAGCAATTGGAAAGAACAGCAAAAGAAGAAAACGGAAAAGAGGCGCCATTGCTGCTCCAACAGTCAAGGCATAACGAGTACAAACTGCTTGCGGCAGTATCTGTATCAAACAACCATAAGCGTACGAACCCAGATTGAATCCATTCTGAAATTGCCAAGCAGACAACTTCTAAAATAAGAAGTCGAAAGCTTTAATCATATTATTATTACCACATAGGACATGAACCTACTACCACAGCATCCTATGTCTTCTTGCTTGCTCTTTTATCAGAGAGTGGGAACTGATAAGTGAGTTTTGCAGGTTGGTTGTCTCGCACGGCCTGCTCTCTTTCCTTCTTTGACCATACGGTCGTACGTATTAGTATTTTTGTCCTCATGAGAAACATATTCTCCATGGTTTAAAGCTACTTTCTTTTGATAGATTATCTATTAACTTCATCGATCCTTGAAACACAAATATTTCTTTATTAACGTTAATATTCAGGATAATTTGTGTATATCTTAATTAATCTCACGAGTTTTAAAATTAATGATTATATAAATCTCTAATAGTCATTATATTTGCAACCACAAAACTCAAACCTGAAATCACAATAAAAATAAACTCTTTAATTCTAGATTATTACCACTGAATCACCTATAATACGGTGAAAAAAAAAAATCGGATCACATCGTTGTCTAACTATAAGTAAAAAGAAAAAAGGGATCGAAATGAAGAGAAAAAACAAAGCCCTTTGTCTTGAAAAAACGCGAAGAATGAATATGGTGTCGAGGGGTAGAACGTGAGGGAATTAAAACGTTCAAAATAAGATGTTATCTACCCGATCCCTTTCTAGCCCAGGAGTTTCAAAAAGGCTCCTTGTCTCCTTTAGAACCATTCAATTGCAAAAGTGATCCTCAACAGGAACCTTTCTCCATTCCACCAGTTGTTTCGTGACACTCGTGGAATTGGATTGGCCCTCCACGCTTGCAGCATGTGATCAAAAGCAAGCAAGTGCTATAGTTCGGGCAGTGGAGTAGGACCCAGGTAGAAGGTTGAGAGCCACTCACGCCTGGAAATAGATCTTTGCCATTGAGAGCTGACCATATTCATTGCTTCTGTTTTTCGATCCGACAGGGACAGCAGAAAGGGAAGGGCCATGCATGAGCAATGGTGGTACTCGTGGACTACATATTTCCCTTCCTTTTTTTTAGAAATCGCGGTAGAGAACCTGGATACGATCGATCTCTATTTTCAAGCGTTGGTTAGTGTGTGGTTCTCTTTTCTTATCCCTATCCACAACACCCTGATAATAATTAAACCCATTCTGTTATATATATAGTGCATCCGTTCTATCACTCTTCTCTTCTATTAGTCTTCCAGTTTCTCCATTAAAAGTAAAATGTCAGACCACCAAAACGGTTTGCAGGAGGACCCACAATGGCTAGAGCTCAAGCTCCCGCATTTGCTGTTTACTGATACAGTTCAGGGACTCCATGCAACAATTCAAAGCGAGTGGGACTCTCTCCGACGGTCGGCATGCCAAACAGCAGCCGGAAGAGCCCTGTGGAAACATGTGATCCACGACCCTTTTGCAGACTTGCTGGCAGGGGAGACGTGTCTCAAAAGCTTTCATGAGAAGATAAAGAATGACCGCCTCAAAAATGCTCGAGAAACTTCAGGGGTGATTCTTGCGGTCCGGACACTCTGGTTTGATTCGAAAATTGAAGCTGCTCTGAGCTCCTTTAATGGTGAAGGGCAGGTTGTTCTCCTCGGCGCAGGTTGGTGGACACTCTAACCCAATTCTCCTCATGCTTTGACCATTTTACATTAACGATCCATCTTAAGATGACGATGCTGTAAATTCTGCTTCTTTCTCAAGAAGTGATGTCTAAAATAGTCGAAGGTCATTTACAACTACTGCAAATAGTATATGCTGAATTAGACTGCAAAATCATGAACAGAAAACTGCTTAGCAATGATTGAATATGAAAATAGGATGCATGATCAGCACAGATAGCTTCCAGACCAGGGCCAAACTTGTATAGGCAGTCATATAAACAATCACAGCGCTTGCAGTACTTAAAGGTCTCAGCCGGGCAGCTTCCACTTCAAATGAGTGCGTCGTCTTAAGATGGCCCTAATACTGAAGTGGATCGACAGTGATAAATGCATATTAGAAAAGCATATCTGTATACTTATCATTCATAGTATTACTGTCATATGTTGCAGTGATATGAGCATTTTATGTATCAGGAATGGATGCAAGGGCATACCGTCTAAGTTGCTTGAAGGAAAGTGACGTCTTTGAAGTTGATTTTCCTGAAGTTTTAGAGGTGAAAACCACTCTTCTAAAGGCTGCGACGGAAACAATAGATGGACACCTGCATCCAATAATAACAGCAAAATCCCTAAACAGAGTAGCAGCTGACATTAGAAATAATGACTGGCTTGAAAAGCTTCAGAAATCAGGGTTTGTGCCGGAGAAGAACACAGTCTGGGTGCTGGAAGGTATCCTCTACTACCTCTCCCATTCCCACGCCATGCAAGTACTAAGTATCATAGCTGATAAATGTGCACTTGCCCGCACAGTGCTCTTGGCGGATTTTATGAACAAGCCATCCACCACCCTCTCAAATTCCATCTTCCACTTCTACAGTGATTGGCCCGATCATCTACTTCCATCTCTCGGATTTTCTCACGTAAAGCTTTCACAGCTTGGCGATCCTGATGCTCATTTTGGACTCATGAACGACCCCCTGAACCTGTTCAACAAGCTTCGCAGCTTGCCCAGGTCAGTGCAAACCCACCCGGATGATGGTACGCCATGCTGCCGCTTATATCTGGTAGAGGCCTCTGGTTTGCCCAGTCAAAGTAACCAATAGATATAGTTTGGCCAAGATGTAGGAATTATAGGTGTCCGCCACATCTGATCACTGGAGAATATGTAAGCACCGTTGCTTTTAGTGTTGCCTTCGGAATACAAAGATGCATTTGAAGTTTGTTGCTTCTGTAAGAATGCAGAAGTCCATATTAGAAATTTGTCAGGAGGAATGATAAATGGGCTCACTTTCAATTCAGCTTCACTTGACAGGCAAATGTGACTGCCACAATTCAAGATTTGAGAGATGTAAACCGGTATTAAGAATAAAACTTGCCAACAAAAGATTTCGCCAAAGTAAAATGTTAGCATACAAGGGATGTACACTCAGCTAGCAAGAGGAAAAGGTGTGTTTGGATTTATCTCTAGGGGAGGGGAAGGAAGGGGAATTATAGTCTTTCCAAATTTGGATTTATAACTTGGTGAACGGAAGTTTCATGAATAAAAACAATCATAAATTTTGTTCCCTTCACTTCATTAACCCAAATTGGGGGGGAGACATTTTAATAAAAAGAGGATAATGGAGGTTAAAAAAGGTTCCCTTCTCGTCCTATTAAGATTTTTTCATTTTAAATAACTTGTTCCCCCTCCACTCACCTCCTTCCCGGACAAAAATATTCAATGATGAAATTAGCTAATCAGTGTGGTACTTGTAAGCATAGTATGGAAAACATACCTGTCAGAAGCAAGTTGAACATTGGTTTCATTTGCAAGACCATCAAGGGAAGTGCAGGATCTAAAAAGTACAGTAATCCTCTGTTTCTAAATCGTCTTCCTATTCTTTCAACCTTGTTAAGGCCAGACCTTAACAGCTGGTCTCACCACAAATTGACAGGTTGACCTGTCATTGGTTCCACTGGTAGGAGGAAACTGAGTGCCTTTATCTGGACTGTAAGATGATTGCGGCAGTTGTGGCTTTGAAGTCATCATTCGTGGCTTTGGCTTCCTTGAGATGGTTTCCCTTTATGCATAGTGTTGATCAGGGGCTGAGTTGTTTTGTGCATCAACGAGAGTCTCAAACTTAAGAGTTCAGCCTGGAAGTCATCGAGGGACAAATCTTTTTCTCGACATGCGCAAATGAATGAGGTGATGAAGGGAGCAAAAACTGGCCGAGGTCCCCCCGAGAGAAAGCTAATCAGGTCTTGATCATCTGCAGCTGCTAGTTGATCAACCAGATTCTTGGCTTCCTCCATGAATTCACTACAAGGCCGAGTGCCTTGAGTGATGGTCTGAAGCTGTCTTTTTAAAAGAGCAATCCTGGACCTTGAAGTAGTTGAAGACCGAGAGTGAAGAGCATCCCCCATGCCTCGAGGTCTTCGTTCCATAAACAGTAGATACTAGCTTTTCTGTAATAAGAGCTGATTGCCAGCTTTGAATTCAGGTGGCTTTCTTTAACCACGCCGTGAAAGCTGTCCCATCTGAAAGAGTTGTTGATGGATGAGATACATTTCGATCCACAAGATCAGCAAAATCACGAGTCCTGAGAAAGACCATGAATTTCTATCAGGATCAGGTCATTGGAGTTGGAGGCCATTGTTCGGAAAGCGGAAGAGTTGTATCAGGATCAGGTCGAGTGCCCTCTTACCCTCTGATGAAAAAGTAAACAGAGCAGAACAGGAAAGATTAGAAGTGTTTGAACTGGTCGGTATGGTTATCATTTGCTTGTCATTCAACGTATGTACAGAGTTTTACATGCAACAAACTCTGGAAAATCAAGGAGTACACTTGGATGATTTGCAGCTAGGCATTAATCCATTGTTTTAATCAAACAGAATGAGAAAATCTTGAGGTGGTGTGTTTGCTGCATGCATAGCTGTCAATCCTTCCCCTTACCAGTGATTTTGCATCTTGGATTCGTCAACATAGGATTCAGAATGAAATGATTGCGTGGTTCGGATTTCTTGATATTTACTATTATTTATTAATTAATAAAACAAAATAGTTAATATATTTGTATAATATTTAGATTTTTCTAATACAGCATAATATATACATACCTTAATATTAATATAAAACTTCAAATTAAAGTTGGTCTCCTTCAACATTTCAAAAGTTCACTATTGACTCCAAAATACCTTATCAACTTCATGTAGTAACTAGTCAATCTCAGAAATCCTCTAGGAATGGTAGCTCGCTCTGCTTCCATGCAGTATCAAAATACTCACTCCATGTAACTAAAGGATTTATGTGTTACATAATAATATAAATGGGTTTTACCTAACAGTTTAAATTCTTAGGTAAAATGGTTTTTTAATATAGTATCAGAACTTTGTTGACCTAGCGGTCACTAGTTCGAATCTCATCACTCTCATTCTATTTGATAAAAATCAAGTACAAGATAGTATGGGTCTATGCAAGTTTCAAACTCAAAAGACTTTCTCTTGAGAGGATGTGTTAGAAAATAATATAAATCATATTATAGGACCAGCTTAACAACTTTTAGATGAGATGGTTTTTAACATTCTGAACATGATTGTTTATATTTTGATTAATAAATTCAATTAATTATACATGATAGGTTAAATTTATATTTTATAGTTTCAGCACATGAGATTCTTTTCGAACAATAAGCAGCATTAACAATCATAATTCTTAACCCTAAACCCACTATTCATTGTCATGGACACACAATTCATATCTTCCCTTCAATGCTAATAGTATTCCCTTCATAAATTTTACATGCAACATGATCATCACAGAAAACCTGATAACAATGAAAGACACCTCATCTTTTATATCCACACACAGGAGCTATGTATGTATGAAACAATCAATTACAGAGACAACTTGCAGCTTGTGTCCCAAACTGATGACAGGCTTACAAACCCTAAAATTATATTTTCTGTAAAATAATTTCTTCCACTCTCCTTCACTATCAGACATTTTCTTCTGTCTCGACAGTGTTAGCCTCATTGCGGAATCTTTCATCATTCGCAGGGCATCAGATACTACAATCACCATTTGCTTGCATTGATTTTTGATGAAACTCCATCAGAAACGGATCCGAGGATGCTGTTTGTTGAGCACTCAGATGTGGAACGCACACAATACATGAACAAGTGCAAATGAAACTCCACAGAAGGTCAGTGCTCATCTAGCCTGTCCATATCTTGCATTTCAAGTGGCTCAGGAAAGATTTCCCTGGAAACCCTTTTATTAGAAGATGAATGTTCAATCCCTCTGCTGTCCCGAGATCCCACTCTCCCTGACTGCTTTAAGCCACAGGTGTTAGCATGGCCCAGAGCCGCGGCATTATCTGAGCTGTGTCTCCAGCTACCAAAAAAAGCAGCACTCCAAGATCTCCTAGATGAAGTTGCTCTCAGCCTTCCTGAACTACAGCTGTCATCTCTTACCACTTTCAGAGGGTTTTCCAAAGCTTTGAGAACATATTTCATTGGAGGACGTCTCGAAGGTTTGGAGTTAAGGCATGACCTAGCCACAATGGCCATTGCCCATACCTCTTCCAATAAATCTTCATCTACGATCATAGATGGGTCAACAATCTTTGCCACCAGTTCCCTGTCATGTATACTGATTTGCGCCAGCGTGTGTTCTAACCACTCCCTTGTGGTGGCATCATCTGATTTGCTTATGCCAAGCTTGCCTGTAACAAGCTCAAGCAAGACCTTACCAAAACAATACACGTCATGAGCACAAGTTGCTGGAGATGAGCCTGCCCATTATCAAAGAGATCTATCAGAATTTCCTTGATTTTGTTTTGCAAACTGACACTTGTAGTAATACTCAAAATTATTGGAGAAAAGAAAAGCTACAACTGGCAATATACTAGATATGAATGAATTCTTTGAGAAACTTCAACTTCGAAGCTAATTTACTTGTGAAAATACCAGGGCATTGATCCATAAGTTTAGTTTACTCGATGTATGAATAAAGTGTAAACCAAGATTATTTACTCAAGGACTAGAATGATACATCGTCAAAGTCATCTCTACATAGGACTACGCAGCTGGGTCCTTGGCAATGATTTACCTCAGATCCATCTCAATTATATACGTTCTATGATGCAAATTGGCGGGCTAGGAATTTTAAAAGATGAAGAAGTTCACTTGTGAGAGAGGGAAACGTACCAGAAGTCCCTGGATCAGAGACAGAGGATCTGCACATGGGCATGAGGAATTGCTATTAGATCCTCAACAAAGGATAATAAAAATGAAGAGCAGTGGTTATAGCATCATTGAAAGGCAAATACATTAACTTCTCCCATCCTACACATAAGGCATTACTTTCCACTTGGTTTCGTGTAACCAAATGCTTAAAGAACCAAGAGCACTTGTAGTGATCATTATGTTCAAGGACTATGATGATGCCCAAACACCCAGGGAGTGGACCAACTACCCTGGTGGCAAAACTACTGAACTTCCTGCCATGATTTAACCCAGCCATGATGCGTTGTTTCTAGCCATGTTAATCTGGAGTATTACATCACATAGCTAATGAAAACAGATTATGGCAGGGTCAAATCATTCAGCAAATCAAATAGGTGAATTTACTGCCAGATCCTAGTGAATGCACTACTTCAAAACGCCCAAAGAGATTAATAGCCACAGCACTTACTGGGACTTCCGCATGAACCTTGTGAGAACACTTTGGTGCATATCCCCTTCCTGGACACGAACCCCGCTCAAACTTCCAAGTCGAACCTCAAACTTATCGTCAAGAAGGATACTGCTCGCTTGAACATCTCTTCAAACACCAAAAGGTAATTGCATTTGAGAAGTTAGGAAAGACTGGAAATTATCCATCACAGATAGAAATGTCATGCATGCTACATTACTAGTTCATATTTTAAATAAAGAAGATGATATAGGAGACAGTCTCAAAGCACATGGGAAGTGCTGTTATAATCTGCAGAAACATCATCCCAAGTCAAACGTTCTCATCAAAATTTGAATCCACATCCTGCTCCAGTCGCACCCTGTGCCTTGATCTCTTGAGCTAGCAGCCAAGGGCAAAAGACAGGTTGCAATTCAGCTTCATTACACTTTAGCATTGCTACATTCATTCCAGTCTCATATGAAATTAAAAAGCAGAAACAGCAGTACTAATTAGCAATAAATAGGTGATTGAGAACATCATCCTGTACCAGGCCTTGTACTGACAAGATATCAAGCACAAAAGATTTCATACTGAATGTGCAAAGCGTGAGCTTCTACATACATTATAATTCTAATTCCTGTTTAAATAAACTACATAACTAAGATCACCATAATCAGAAAAAAACTATTCCAGCAAATATGGAGGAGAGTGAGGCTATCCAAAAGCAAGTACAAGTACCTATGAACAAGGGGAGGGTTGCACTCGTGGTGCAGGTAAGAGAGACCTTCAGCAGCTCCAGCAGCAATTTTCAGTCTTGTAATCCAATCCAGGGATTGCAAACCATCGTCCTCAAATTTGGTTACCCTGTACAAAGATTCAGCCAAGTCTCTATTTGGCATGTATTTGTACACCAATAGCTTCTGATTTTCGTTCTCCAAACAATGTCCCAAAAGAGGGACAAAGCGTGCATGTGAGTACTTGCTCAAAAATTCTAATTCTATCATGTAGGAATAATGTTTCAAGCTATGTAAATTGATTCTTTTGACAACGATAGGAATTCCTCCTTCCAAAAAACCCTGGTAGAGATCTCCAGAGTGACCATGTTTGATGAGATTTCTTTCACTAAATTCACTAGTAAGACCGAGTAACTGCTCATATGTGAATGACTCTCTCGGACTAGATTCGCTAGTAGGATCCTTGGGAAGTGGTGGGCTATCTCCATCTGGAACACGCCCCACATCTGCACTTCCTCTTTCATTTGTAATGGTATTACTGAACTTCCTAAGGACCACCACGATCACCAGTACCAAAATCGTAATGAAACCAACTCCACCAAGCAATCCCACCAAAATATATATCCATCGTTTGCGTTCCTTTGGGGCAGGACTTGGCAGTGGTTGTTGTCTTGACTCTGGATTTCCAAAATCATCGAAAGTTAAGCCTCTCTCAGCATAAAACAATCTACAATCTTCCAAGCTCCTCTGGCCAGGCACTGTCTGAAGGCAGTTCATGTCAAGGCTACGATTTCTTGGACTGCTAAAAGGAACCTTTCCTTGGAAATAATTACCCGACAAATCAATGGAATTACAGTTCTCAGATAAACAAGCCGGAGTTCCATATAACTGATTGTTGGAGAGATTAATAAACACAGTACCACTGGCATGACCCTTGAGACTAAAATTCGACAAATCAGCTGTAAAATTATTAGCAGAAACATCAAGAACCTGCAAATTCTGCAAGGACCACAGTGCAACAGGAAGAGCACCAGCAAATTTATTCTCTCTTAACTCCAAAATTCTCAATTTTGCAAGACTCGAAAACAAACCATCCGGTAATCTACCCTCCAATCGATTATCCCTCAACACCAACACTTCCAAATTCCTCATCCGAATAAACTCTGCAGGCAACAGCCCGGATAACGCATTCATGCTAAGATTAAGCTCAACCAAGCTAGAAAGATTACCCAATTCAACAGGCACCGAACCCATAAGACTATTATCAGACAAATTCAAGAATTTTAGCCTGGAAATACTACCAAAAGAAGATGGTATGGACCCAGAAAAATAGTTTGAAGAAAGGTCAAGACTTGATAGATTCCTAAGCAATCCAAATTCACTTGGTACCGGCCCCGTAAATGAATTCCTTGAAAGATCAAGAACTGATAGCTGCATTAACTGCCCCAATGCAACAGGTAGACTACCAGCAAGATCATTACTACCTAGATACAAAGCATTGAGTCTAGTCAAATTACCAAGCGAAGCAGGAATCGGACCGGTGACTGAAGTAGACCGGAGATCCAAGACCATCAAAAAACCAAGCTTGTAACCGAACAAATCCGGTATCGAACCAGGAAGTGAAAACCCTGAAGCATTAAAAGTCTCCAACAAAGTGCAATTAGCCAAAGACTCAACACTGAAACTGGGGTTCAAACGGCCGACCCGAGTCCGCTTAAATCCGGATATATTGATCCCAGTGACCCGCCCGTTTCTGCATTGAATTCCTCTCCATTGCTTGCAGGGGTTGTATTTTATTGGCCAGTCTGTGCTCCTAATCCCCAACGATGACCGGAGATCAAACAATGCTGACAGTTCATTTCTTGACTTCAAGAAATCTTGCTGGCCCAACGTGCAGTGAAACAAGACCAAGATTGTAACTAAAAGAAGTTCGTTCATGTCGTCTTCTTCTTCTTCTTATGACGATAAAGTAGAGTTGCAGTCTACTATCCTCTGCGGTGTCTCATCTTCTTGTTGAAGAAATGGTGTTGGTGTTGACTACTGCCTTCTTCTTTTCTTTTCCTCTCTTATCTCTGTGCATAAACACGTACTGCAACTGCTTGTTATCTCGAGTAAAATGAAAGAGAAACCAAAAATGAAAAGAAAGCAGTCTTCTTTACCTCAAATCACGAGCTTTGATTCTGCCTTCGATGCTTTTGCTGCTATTCTTCTGTTCTAGTTGAGTTTGGCGAGCCAGCCAGCCAACCAGACTTTTCCTTATCTTTTCTGGTTTGAATAAAATTATACTGTGATGAGGCTGCTGCCGAAACTGAAGGCTGAGGTGCTAAGTGGATAGCATTGTTGACTGCGAGTCGTCATAAAATCTGTAAAATAAATCCCTTTAAGAACCTGTGATAATCTATAAATAGTGATGTTCGAGAAAAAGAGCGCTTAAATTAATATTGATGTCGGAGGAAAAAGATATTTTTACATTTACGTTATTATTATTTTAATTTTATGAAGAAAATAGCTTTTATGATACCTTTATTTTCTTACAAAAAAATTACATTAATTATTTTTAGTGTTTTTTGGAAAATTATAATTTAAATTAAAAAAAATACTTTTTATCATTACACTAAACACACATTTAAATTATTGGATATTAACCATTGTTATTGAACTAGTTTTTTATTTTAAAATAATTATAAAGCACATCTCTTATTTTATTTTTATTTTTATTCTTAAAGTAGTGTTTAGGAGTGTAATGGTGATTATTTTTAAAATATTTTTTTGTTTAAAAATATATAAAAATATATTTTTTATATCAGATAATTTAAAAATATATATAAAAAAAAGTAGCGAAATTAAATGTGGTGTGAACTAAAAACAATAAATCCTTGTAGGTGTTTGAGGCACGGGATTTTAAGAGAGGAGAGGCAGACATTAATGATAAAAAGAGGGTGTGTACCTGCCCCCAACGTCACCGGACTGCTTCATTCACTCCACCGCCTTTCAACGTCACCGGACTGCTGCTTCATTCACTCCACCGCCTTTCAACGTCACCGGACTGCTTCATTCACTCCACCGCCTTTCAACGTCACCGGACTGCTGCTTCATTCACTCCACCGCCTTTCAACGTCACCGGACTGCTGCTTCATTCACTCCACCGCCTTTCAACGTCACCGGACTGCTGCTTCATTCACTCCACCGCCTTTCAACGTCACCGGACTGTGTTTTGAATATAATAATTTTAAATTAGAAATATGTGTAGACGCAGTTAATAAGAATTATTTATTTAATTATTCTTCATAGGAACTTGCAATCTCAGAAAGTTGACGTGTGAGAATACAAATGCGCCACCCAGTACCTTTTCTTGCAATATCGGTGCACCAAATATTCGTCCAATTGACTATGTTTAAAAACATTAAAACAGGACATGTCTTTTTTGGTAAAACAGGAGTTTCAAAACTATATATTAAATACTAAAATATTACAATACTAGAAAACAAGCTTAAATATTATTTGTCAATTTTATCAAATGTAGTCTTCTATTATTTTATTGTTTCTTAACATTATTGCTTTTTTCAATTATAATTTTATTTTTATACCAATTTTGGTCCTTTTTATTATTTGTTTTTCTCATATCCTTTTCTTAATTAAAACTTTTTTTCCTACCCTGTTTTGTTCTTGTTATTTTGACTTTTATTTACTTTACATAATTTATGAAAATATTATTTTTTCAATTCTTGCTATTTTATTTTGTTTTTTACTTAGACTTAGTCTTCATTTTTATTTTTTAAAATAATTTATTAAAATATTTTTTTTATCCTCCTTCAACTTTTTTATATCTATTGAGTTTGATCCATGTTCTTTTAATAAACTTGAAAGAATAATTAAAGCAACAATAAGTTATTTTTCAACTTATTTTTATGACATAATCAAATATTGAAAAATATTTTGTGAACTTATTGTTTATAACACTAGCAAATATAAACATAAATCACTTTCCAAGTAAATCATTTCTTTTTAAAAAATAATCTCTTTTCAACAATATCAATATCAATATCTCTATCCGATAACAAAAAAAAAAAGAGAGAGAGAGAGAGAGAATATGACTTGACCAACTTTTCATGATATCAATATCATCTCCCACGCTAAAATCATGAAAGATATATTTAGAATAACTAAAATGATAATAAGATTTTTTTTAAATAATATAAATATAATATTTTTTTTATTTACATCCATTCTAGAGAGAGAGAAATCATTTTAAAAAATCAGTTATACTAAAATATATTTTATACATAATTTTTTAATAGCTTTATGACTTAGTTGACCTAACAAATTTTTTAAAAAAAAAAACCATGAATGTTTTTTTCATTAAATGCAATATTAAATGATAAAAAATTAAAAATTATAAAAAATTAATCAAGGTGAATTTACCAAACCTATAACACGTGTTAGAAACATAATATTTTAATATTATAGAAAAAAAAAACATATTTCTCTAAAAAAAAAAAAGAATAACATTTTGAATAAGATATAAGATATATCAAAACAATATTTTTATATATAAAAAATATATTTGGTTTTAAACTCCCTTTCATGGAAAATAAATATCAAAAAGCTAGTGTAAAAACAAAACAGTTTTGTTTGTTTGTTTTCGATATAGTTTCTCCGTTGAAGATGCTATAATAATTGAACTGCGAGCTTCTTTTTTTATGTTTTAAAAAATATCTTTTTGGATACTTTTATATATAAAAAAAATGTCGTGTGAATCACGTTACCACATCGTGGTCCCCTCTATTCCGCGTTTCTCATCCCGTCTGCTGGAGCCTAACTCCTTGTTGAAGTAGCACTCCTTCCATTCTTTAACCTTTAGGCATGCAATTAAATTTGTTTTTTGTATTCTTCAATCTAAGGTTTGATTGACGAAATGTTTTATATCAAACTTGTTTATTTTATTATCTAATTAATCTTATAGAAAACAAAAAATTTACTTCAAATTTCTTTCAATTTTCTTACAAAAAAAAACTCACATCAATCCGAGTTAATCTGTCCACCAATAACCTAAATCTAAAAATAATTTATAAGCTATTTCTAGTTTTATAACTATGTTTTTTTAACATGCTATAAAAATAAATTAATCTATGTGCAAGAAAAAGAAGTGGGTAGATATAATAAAAATATGATTAATGACCAGGTACGATCCCATCCTCCTTGATTTTCTTCTCTTGCTTAGATTTTTCATCTCTTTTTTTTTTTTTCTTTTTTCAATTTGATGGGATAACATGAACACATCAAGGTGTAGAAACCACACGAATTCATGTATAAAAGTGACCTGGTGAGCTGTATCGAACTGAAAAGAAATCAATTTTTGCTATGATTCATTGATCAACAAGGGTCATACACAGGACAAGGAGAGGAGTGTGAGACAAATCAATTGGGTAAGCCATCAATTCCTATGCAAAGAACTGGCATTTTCATTATATTAGAATTTGGGACCAAAACCTTTTAGTTTTTATATAATTTTACATTCTGAGCCTTATAATTTCTAATTGGATAATTATTAAAAATTTATATAATTATTAATTTCAAGTTATATAAGCTGATTCGAACATCGACGTTAATTGAAAAGAAAAACGAGGATTCCCACGTCATAAAACGATAGTATATATCCTTTTCGTTGAAGATGACATAGCTGAGCTGAAGCTCCCTTCCAAGAAATTAGAGAGCTTGGATAGCATTGTAAGAAAGAAACAGGTATCAATAAGAGATGAAGTTGCAGTGCTTGACATGGTTAAGGAACCCGGTCGGTTCATGAACCGGGTCACAAACTCTGCATGCCAAGCCGGGTAAATCCAAAACAATTTTATTTTAAAAGTTAAATCAAGTTTTAAACGGTTAACTGCTATGTGATTTGACATCAAACTCGATCTAAATCAATGGTATATGATGACTCGATGTAAGACTTGATTTACTGACTCAACCGATCGAACCGGGTTTTATAAAGGAAACAAAGGAGAAGGGCTGCGTCTCCACGTTTGGCATCCATCAACCATCATGTCTGCTGAGACGTCAACTTGGTCCTCAATTCATAATTGTACTGCTTGAAAGGAACTGCCAATTTGACTTGGTCTTGATTGATTTCGATTCTATAATTAACCAATTCTGCTTCTTTTTTTTAAAAAACAAAATTCAGACTGTGGCCAGCAATTTATCCGTGCTTGTTTCTGCTATTCAAAATATTTTTTATTTTAAAATAATATTATCTTAATGTTTTTAGACATTAAAAATAAAATCCTGAAAAGAGGCCCTGGAACATAGATAACTATTGCATATAGGTTACAGGCTATAATAAAAATAAAAATAATAATCTCCAACATATTATATACAAGGTTGGAGTTGGATAGTAGCCCTTTGAATTTTTGTAGTCTGAGAGTGTTGGTTTCGTCTCAACAATTCTATTTTTAAAAATAAAAATAAAAAAAAATCATTTTTGTTTTTTAAAAAAAAAAACATTATTCAAACACATTCCTTACGGCAGGAGAAGGGCTGCCTTTCAAAGTTTGGCATCCATCATGTCTGCTGAGACGACGTCACTTGGTTCTTAATTCATAATTGTACTGCTTGAAAGGAGCTTCCACTTTGACTTGGTCTCGACCCAAAATGATTGATATTGATTATTATATAATTAATCAAGGGCTCTTGATTTCTGCTTTCTTTAGATCAGATTGTGCCCAGCAATTCATTCGTCCCAGCTTCTGCTATTCAAAATTAAATTAATATTTTTAAATCTACTCCCATTAAAAATAAAAATAAAATCCTGAAAAAAACTATTTTAACCATTTTTTTATTGAGTTGCTAAATCTTCTTCGATTAAATATTGTAGCAGTAGACTCGGATTACGGATTATTGTGGATAATAATACTATAATTATTATTTTTCCCTTCAGTACATTAAAATTTAACTTTTGGTCCCGGGGGTGTTTTTGACTTTTCATAAGGACCGGTTGATATTATCTAATTGTTGGAGGGTGTTTTCATCTTTTTCATATTTTTTGTGTAGTAAAACTACTAATTTACCCCCAGAAAGCATACAACAAAACGAAATCGGGTCAATGGTATCTTCGGTTTTGTGCACTGACCGGAACAATAAATTCACTTATTTACCCTTAGATGGAACAAAAACAGTGTGTTGACGGAGAGGGCATACTTGGTTTTTATGTTTGGGTGAACAATAGAACTACTAAAATACCCTCTTAAAAGACAAAAATAAAACACTAAGGCTAGGGACAAAATCGTATTTTGATACAAGATTTTTTAGTCATTATCTCCGGTCTGGGGGGTGTTTAGGTAGTTTGTTTATTATTTTTTTGATTTACCTACAAACACGTCTGTTGGACGCGCCTGTCGTCGCCTCCCTTACGCGTCTTTCAGGCTGCGCGGGCTGTGTACGGAGGCTAAGGAAATAGTGGTGCGTGTGTGTGTTGACAGACAGTGGGTGGACAGTCGTTAATGGTCGGTTTTGCTTCTTTGTGCCTTTTTTCTCTCCTACAGCATCAAAATACATTTCAGACCTTGATCTTTTTTTTCTTTTTTTTGCCCTCATTGCTTTTATAGAAGTTTTGAGTTTTTTTTTTAATTTTACGCTTTAATTGAAATTAATCATATATGTTATTTTTCAGTTCAACCCTTATTCTTTTGTTTTTTTTTGTGTTTTTCCTTTAATTTTTTTGGTCTCCATGTTTTGATTTATTTCAATTTTTCTTCCAATTGAAATTGATCATATATGCTATTTTTTTATTTTTAAGTAAAATAAAACAAAATTTATTATAATTTAATACTAAAATAGTATCTTTTATGACATATATATTATAACTTAATCTGACTTTTTGAATGAAAATATTTAATGTGCACTTGTAAACCACCACTAACAAGAGAAGAAGAGAATGGTGATATTGTTCAATGTCAAGTTCATTTGGAGTATTATTGAAAACATCAAAAAATATAAGAGTCAATTGTCAATGAGATAATACTGCAAAGGGATATAGTCATGTATTGTATATAGGTTACATGTTATATAATAATAATAATAATAATAATAATAATAATAATAATAATAATAATAATAATAATAATAATAATCCCCAACATAATATATACAAGGTTAAACTCGAATAGTAGCCCTTTGAATTTTTGTATTTTGATAGTGTTGGTTTCGTTCTTAACAATTCCATTTTACCGATCAAAATTCATGAAACAAGTTCTTTTACCCCCTTTGAAGACTAAAAAAATATCTCCCATGAACAAATTTATGTTAGAATTCCAGGTATGAAATCATCGCACATCCATAAATAAACATGTGGGGGTATGTTAAGGATCGAAGAAGGGGTTCTCTTCAATGACATTGTATGCATAGTGATGAAGATACTGGTAGTAATAGTATCACTAATATGGAGGAAAGAAAGCTAGTTATGATTCAAATAGCTATAATTATTTTTATGAAATTTAAGGCATAGAATGGTTATGGGTAATTGGATGAACTAGAGTTTCAATGGAAAATTCATATAAAAAGGTAATTATAAATGATTGTATATAATTGGTTAAATAACTTTACTACCATATTTATTTCACTTTTTATATGGATCTTGTATTTCTTTTGAGATCCATCATTTGCACGTTAAGAGTATATTTTGTTTCTGTTATCTTTTTTATACCTAGCTTTAGGAGGGGGGTTTTAGTGTTTTGTGTTATTAAAGTGTTGATAAACTTGATATGTATGATCACAACAATTTTAAGGATGATTGGAATGCAAGAAACCAACCCTAAATTTTATTATATCTTATTAAATGTAACCATATTTACCTTATTTCCTACTCTATATGATATTGGTGTTCAATGTATGTTTTATTTATTATGGTCGTGATTAGGGTGATGTTTGTGGAAATGTAGACCTGGGACATTTGAGTTGAGATTGAATTAATTGTATTTAATGTCTCTCTCTTGGAGAATGGGATATTACATTTTGGTAACAGAGCCTTAGGTTATATATGTAGAGAATTAGAATCTTGATGTGATTTATGAGATGTATTGCATGATGGTTTGAACCACACAGGGAGTTAAGACTGACCTAACCCCTACACGGGAAAGGGGGTTGAATTTACGTTATGATAGTATGATGGAAGGGGATCCTATGACAAATACAACCTCTCATATACCTGTTGGATTAGTTCATTCCGAGAGTGGAGAAATAGTAGAAGGTCAGGAAAATTATACACCTCAACGGGTAGAGATGTCGCCACCCAGGGCATTTTATGGTGAGAGGCAAACAAATGTCTTCCCCAACAACGTTGATGGTTGCGCTGAACTTATTTTCAGACCATGCTTTTATTGAACATATAATTTAGGGTGTTGTGACAAGTATGACATCATTTACTTCTAATGCAGCTTCTAAATCAAATAGAGCAGTCATGATAATACAATGGGTAAAAGGTATACGAGAGCAGTAAGTAATTGGGTCATATCAAGGAAGGATTATGTTGAGGTTGTTGGGTACTAGCTGTGTAAAATTGAGAGAGTTATAAAATAGAAGAATCAAGGGTAGATTATATGACCCAATTACTGACAAAGAGTACTCACTCTTGGTGAGAGACTATTAGAGGGAGGAGATCAAGAAAGTTGTTGAGATGAAGGGACTTCTAGGAAAAGTTTGAGGAGAGGCAATACTCATGGGAGCACAGGAGGGAAAAAGATCATAAGTTTTTAAATTTGAGGCAAAGGGAATGTCAGTTCTAGAGTATGAGATGAGGTTTCATGATTTAACAGTTTTTGCCTCCACTATCTTTCCATGGAGCACCACAGAGTGGAGATTTCATGATGGGCTAAGGCATGAGCTGATAATGATATTGATAGCTATACAATTTTAGTTTGTATGAGATTTGCTGCAGGATGCTCAGGGTATGAAGAGGGTGATGAGTGATGCCTTAAAGCCAGTGGTTAAGCAAGGACAAGCAACAGGGTCTAAGAATAGAGATTTTAGGTTTTCAACAGGAAGACTGTATTTCCTAAAAAAAGGAAGAATGGACAAATACCAGGAAAGTTTCAGAAGAAAGGTGGGAGGTTCACCCCCGAAAGTAATTTAGAAGGATCCAGACAGATCAGTAAAACAAGATCCTAAGGAGGACAAGTCAGACAAAGAGTCACTACTACTACAAGGTCTATAGAGTAAAGGGGACCTAGGTATCCTTTATGTTAGAGGTGTGAGCAAAAACACCCTAGAGATTGATCTGAGATGCAAGGTAGCTATATCTATAAAGGAGTGGGGCGTCGGTGGAGAGAGTGCCCGTATATGTGTAGAGGTTGTTATTATTATGGGGACACAAATTATTGGAAGAAGGATTGTCCTCGTAGGGTTATTGAGGGAACTTGGAATTAGAGGACCAATGCTAAGAGCTAGCAACAATCGATTATAGTAGATCAACCTGCTAGACTACCGAGTCAGGGACAAGTGCTACTCGAGGAAGGCCTAAATTTCATAAGGGAAGGGCTCAGGGCCAGGTACATCGTATAGCTCAGAAGGATGTAGGAAATATGCCTGATGTTGTGACAGATACTATACAGTCAAAATATAATACAAATTTATGTTTTGATTGATCCTAGAGCTAATAATTCCTTTGTAGCATATAACAAGTTACATTTTAGTATATGTTAAACATTGATAAATAATTTTGGATCCAGTTCTAGTAGTATCTCAATGTATTCTATTACATAAAGGAGGATGGACATAAGCTCTTAATGGGATTTAAAGTTTGTGTTTAATGTAATAAAGACATGTAGAATTTCACCTATATGAATATAGAAGTGGTGTTGCCTTTGTAAATAATCATGAAAAAAATTAAGATGGTAGCACATGGGCATAATAGTGTTAAACAATTATAAACCTCTTTAAGAGTTTGGATAGTATTATATATGTAGTATCTTTGATTCTACAAGAAAAGTTTTTGTGCTTAATGATTAATAATTTTTAATCCCACTAGCTATTAGGTTATATTTTAAGTTTAGTTGAGAGATTATAAGGCCAAGTTTTATAAGAGGTTGATTCACTAAAACCCTTCAAATTAATTAGACTTGGAAGATGTTGTTGGAGTTAGTTTTAGGTTTAATATTTATTATTTTTAGATTTATAGTTTAATTTTTTGTTTTTGTTTATTTAATTTAAGATTTTGCTTTCTCCAACTTACCTTGTAAATGCCATTGTTAATATATTTAAAGAGGTGTAAATATCTCAGAGAAACCAACCATATTAAAGAAGAAATAGTGATAATAGAACACGGAATAGGGTATTAGGGTTGTAGTTTCTGATACTTTTATTTTCATCTTATTAGGTTCGGCTGCCTCAAAGGTGTAAAAAGCAACTGGTTGTCAAATCCTAAAACCAGGAAAGTTGTTGATTTCTCTCAGCCAGGTAATTAGGAATCACAAAATACAAGGGTTAATTGAAAATCGTCTTGATAAAATTAATCTTCTTCTGCAGCACAGAAGGTCCCCTGGAACTGGAAAATCTGCTTCACAAAAGGTGGTGTGGATTCATCCATGGCCCCAAAGCCATGAACTCCTTGGAACATTGATGTTGCCAAAACAATTGACCCCCAGAATTTCAGGGAAGATGGAGAGCCACGCTTAAAAGCTGAAGATGCATGGCCAGCACCAAGTTGTGAGAGGGACCCCCGTAGAATAAAATAATGACGGCTTCTTCCAAGCTATTCGATGGAGTGAAAACAACATGGAGACTGACAGGAATCGCTAGCTAGCTTTATATTGGAAATAAGATAGTATATGATAAGGATTCCAAATATCTGTAGCTTGATGTATCACCTTTCTCAATAGGTTCCAAGAAAAGTTGCACCACACCAGTCGCCCTCGTCACATGCCTGCCCAATCATGATCAGACCATCTTCATTCTATTGGTTCAGGGATCTAAAATGATGGGCAGATTAAGATTATACATCAGCAGCCATGTTTACAGCTGGATGGGATCATGATGCCAAGAAATTCCCCACGCTTCCAAGACCTGTGCATTAGTAGTTAGGATCGAGCGTTTATGATTAAAAGCTTGAATCGTAAAAAACGAAACCAGCACCAATACTCCTGAAAACATTTCCCTGCATCGGCAGAATTGAAGCTGTGAGGATATCCACCGATCCATTTTGTTCTGACAAGGCAGAGTGCCAATTCCCAGAACTGGAAATTATTCTTGGAACAGTAGTGTGATTTTGGCTATAGTTAATTACAACCCCTCGTAGAGCTGAACATGTTAAGCTCCGAGTATAATCCAAGGATTGAATTAAAAGTAATGAGTTTTGTTAGGTCCCAGCCAAAGCTAGCTCCTGCAGGAATAAAGGGTAAGGTGCTCTCTTCGGGTGAAAATAGACCGCAAGCTAGCTTGGGATCAGAAATGGGATCGCCTATATCACTATCCCAACCTGAGCAAAAAGCGATTTGAAAGATTCAAAATGGGATCAGAAATGTGAGGAGCTCATTCACATTGCTGACTTGTCTGTGCTACGTTTCGCAATTCAATTCGTTAGGTAGTTTCCATGAGATGTCTTGATCAGGATCTTTCTTTCATAAATAAAGCCACCGATTCTCATTCCCATAAGATTTAATCTGACTGAACACTACAGTGCTGCCTGGTCTTTGATCTTGGAAGAATCCACACAAGGATCTATAATCACGGCCGGCCGGCTTCAACTTGCATTCCGGGCCACCATGGCTAAAAGGAATTAAACGAGCCTTAAAGCTTTTGACACTGAAACAAAAGTTAGCATCTCGAGAGATAAATTCTACTTCGGAGGACGTGGATGATAAGGATTCCACGTATCAACAAGATCATGAATATATAGAGCCTGAAAGGACCTGCATATAATTTTATATAATTTGAAAAACAACATTTCCATCGATCGAAGTTGCACAAGTAATTTTCATAATGGTCAACCACATAATTAATTCGTTGCACCTTTTATATATCATAAATGACTACATCAAAAGGGTCACTACATGTGTAAAACACAAAGCAAAGAACATGATAAATATAAACCTTTTGATCGAGTTGCCTATAATAATTATCTTCAGTTTGGTCAGAAAACTACCCCGAGCAAGAAACATATAATGCACTAAAATATGTACAATGCTTGTGATGATGATGATCAAGATATGTATATTGGCAGATCTACGCTATTTATCTGTAGATCGGTATACTAGCTGATCATTGTAGCACAAACAGTGCCATCACAGCCTAAACCTAAATTTTTTTGTCGGAAATCACTAATATATTCCCCTCCAGACGCTAGTTGTGGCGACCAAATCTCCCATCGGCAAAAACACACCAACGAACTCTTCCTTGTTTACTTACAAAAATCTCCTTCAGGCAATGTCGTATTTGTTTATTCGCTGCGATCATTCATAATAGATATGGGATAGAGTGGTTCTTTTTGTCCACTACACACTTTGCCTCTTTTTTGTCCATAATCATCCCTACCGCAGGTCTAAAGTAAACAAATTTATTGCATGCTACGTGACAATATGTAAATCAAAGAATAAAGAAAGCAGGATTAGTTAGCTAGGTACAGCTAGTGCCCACTACACATGCATGATTCTTTTTGTGTCATAGCACATAAGGATCTACATTTGAGGGCAAAAGGGCACAACTTTTTGTCTCGACACCCCTCGAATTAGACATAGTTGATCATATATATGGTACACTTTCGGTTGCCCTTCTGCTGTTTGCTACTTCATTCGAAGCAAAAGACCCACCGGCTCAGTCATTAATCTCTTAAATAAAGAGCAGCAAAAGGTAAAAATAGCTAGCTAGCTAGCTTTGTTTTGTTGGGGAGGGGCAACGCCGATGCATACAGCTGTAATGTTGGTCTTCAAAAGGTAATTAGATCATGTAGTTATCATCATAATCTTTTTGTTATTGCATGGATTTCTTCTTACATTACTGCACTTTAGCTAGCAAATGCTGAGATGTGTCGTGTAAAAAGAAAGTGAAAATGTCGAGAGATGTCCCAAATTCTTGTTTGTAAATGGGGAAAAAGGGAAGGTGTCGAAAGACAGCACGTTTTTGGATCAGTGTGATCAGAAGGGAGAGATAGAGCACAAAATGGATAACAACTCTGCTCCACAACTGAATGATTCTCGCTCAAAAGAAGAAAAAGTTCAGAATTATAACCTTTTAGTCTCTTTTGCTTAATGGGGCAAAAAATAATTACCATGGGAATGAAGATGCCTGCATACAGCTGTAACATGCATTGTTTTGTTTCTGAAATTAGCCACAAGCATCTAGTTGCCTACGCACCAAAATGAATGGCATTTTTGCATCAATTATTTGGAACCATATATATATATATATATAAGGATATTTGTTTAATCGATTCTTCCATGGTTCCTTGAAATCAAATCTTGGATTGTTAATCGGCATCTTAATTTGCAAACTGCGGCACTGTTGTTTATGATTCTTAGAGGCCGGTACCTGCGTTGCCAGCAACCATGTACATGAATCAATAACTATTGATCTGAATAAGATATGTTTTCTTTTAACAAAGTGGTATTCAAACTCAAGTCAAAATCCAACCCTAGAAAAGTGGTATCTCCCTTAATTATTAATTTTCAAAAAGGTGGAGGTGGAAAGAAGTATTAGAGCATGCATGTGTAAAAAAGACAAACAAAAGAAATCCCAAAGAGAGCTAGCACTGGATAATCAATAAAAAAAAAAAAAAAAAGAGTTGCGAGATCGATGATCACAGACCACCCTGACCATATACAGATCAGTGCCTGTATCAAGAGAAGCTCAGAAAGATGATGATCGAGTGCAAGTTGACAAATTCCTGCACAAGAGATAAGGTGGTACAGGAAAGATCAGTGCTTATGAAAAAGAGTTGTCCTCCACTATATATATATATATACTTCGATCCCTTCCTCCTTAAGTATTCATTCTAACATTAATTGTGCAGATGAAAGTAATTAAAATACAAGCTTCTCGGTGGAGACGGTGAGCAGCCAGCCAGCGACGGTCCTGCTCGAGATTGATTTTGGGCTGACAGCACCACGCAGAACGCCTTTCTTGCCCTGCTGCTGCTATAAAGCAAAATAGTTTTCTCATAGTAATATATGCTGCCCACAGAACAAGAAGCCTCTCCTGTGATGGGAGTGTGTCACACCATGCATGCATGCAGCCTCCACATATAAAATGTGAAAATATATATGCTCAGCACGATTAGAATTGATTTCACGTGCCTAGCTTGCTTAAGGAAAAATATTGATTAAGAGGAGGATTAATGACCCAATGCCACAATCATGATCTCAAATTCACTATATATAGATCCCTTAATTAACACGATCAGACTAGTAATAATTACTGATAATAATTAATTAAGCCATGAAGAAGATATTTAGATCATGTGTGCTAGCTAATTAATTAAGTGAAAACAATGGATCCAATTACCAGGAAATCAAAACCACATAGGTACTCCAGTACTGGTTTTGCTCGAAAAAGCAACTCCCCCACAATTTAATTGCTAGCTTTTAATATCGCAGTTTAAAAAACCTGGATTTAAAATAATTTTTAATTATTTCTTTATAAAAACATATATATATATTTAAATAAAGTTACCGTGGGATTAGTTGTGCATGCAAAATAAATAAAAAACAAGTTTTAAAACATAATTATGTACAAGATACATTAAACAAAACAAAAAAAACAAAAGTCTGACTAATTAAAAAGGTTTTTCATAGTTAATAAAACATTATCTGTTATTACAATAAAATAAATTAACCTCTATTACAGTCACTATCAAAATAGCAAACGTTTTCCTTAACCTTTTTCTATACCGGCCCAGCTCCTATATAAAGACCTGCACCTAGCTAGCATGCACACACAATATTCCACCTTCTCTAACTAAAACAGTCTGATCATAAATCAATTTGATCATCTCTCTTCATGGCTTCAGGTTCTAGTAATTGGACTCCAAGGCAAAACAAACTGTTCGAAAATGCCTTGGCCATCTTTGATCAGCAGTCTCCAGATCGCTGGCACAATCTTGCCAGGGCTGTTGGAAAAACTGTGGAGGAAGTGAAGGTGCATTATCAGATGCTTGTGGAAGACGTCCAGCAGATTGAAGCCGGTGAAATCCCTTTGCCCAACTACACCAGAAGAGCTGGAGCTAGCAACAAAAGCTACCATTGCATCGATGATCAGGCACAAAGGTACACACTCACAGAACCAATGAAATATTAAATTTATCTGAAGAATCTGGTTATTTCCATCTGATTGCTACTTCCTAGCACAAGAATTGCAATGTTATGTTCGTACTGATCATCGTGATTCGATCGGCATTGCTACGTCCTTCTGTTCCGTCCATGACCACTCTCTTTGTTTACATGCGCGCAGGCTGAAGAATCTTAATCTCAACTGATCGATCGAAGGATACATGAAGTAATTACGCTAGCTGTAGAATAAAGATCCATATTGCGCTAAATATGACAATAGAGAGCAGCAGTATTATTAGCTAGCAGGAAAAATGGGATTCTGATGTCTCTTTGTTTTATCTGTTTAATTGCCTCCTTATAAGAATTAATTCTCAGTTAATTATATATATCTCTTCTTTTTCTGCATGTAAACATGCACGTACCAAGTTGGTTGAGTCACCATATATATATATTGGTGATGACTGCTTACTGTATCCCTCCCATGTTTGCCCTTTTACTATATATGATGGATTCTCATTAATTATGTATCCGTTTCCACTTCATTTTGGACATTAAAAATAAAGTTTCAAGCTAAGAGTGAGTTGGTCTTGGGCTCGATCAGCGATCTCCTCTCAAAGCTGGCTTAATTACAAGGTGAAGCTTTCCCTGACATTTATAGACTCGATGATCACCTCCACACGCATCGGGTCTCGGGTTAGAGCTGCACCAACTCACTTGTCGCTCTGACTATACATGGCCGGGTCTGGGCTTGATCGTATCCGTTTACTTATTTCGATAATGATAGAAAGTTTTATCAGCAAGCAGGCCAGAATATCATTAGGAGATTAATGGTAGGTTACGTTGGAAGAAAAGAAAAACAGAGACAGTCCACTTTCTCACACTAAAACATGATAAACTCGATCGATCGATCGATCGATCTCCACCGGCCTGGCCTTTCGACAGCCCGATGGATAGATCGAGGATAACCTTAACAAAGAGGAGGAGAGAGAAACAATGCCCTGCGTTTGCCTCAGAAATCGATCTGTCGTCCAAAAGCAAAAGAAAAAATTGCCAGCACCTTTACCTATGTTAGGTGGTCACTTATCTGGAAACAATTAAGCAACTTTTGTTAAAAAAGATTCGCGTTGTCCGGTGAGACATGAGTGATGAGATAATTAAGATGAACCGGTGTTTTAAATTAATCATCGTTAGTTGACTTAAGATGGTGGCAATGATTCTTGTTTACTTTTAGAGATAAGCACATGCAATGTGATTTGACGTGAATATTCCTCGAGGGGTTAAAAGCTATGGATAATTAATTTATTTATTCTTGCAAAAACATTTTTTAAAATGGCTTAATACATTGAATATTATTGAAGAGAAAGATCAAATAATAAAATTGATTGCTAGTGATGAGATTAGTGGGAAAAAATAAAAATTATTTTGGATTTGACATAAGAAGAAGGTGGAAAAAAAAATAGTGCATAGGACTATTAAAGTGTTAAAATTAAACTATAAAAGAGTTATCTTCATGTGACTGAATCAACTTGGTAGGTCTAAATACCACTTATAGAACTAGTAAAATATAGTTTAGTTTTGAAAAAAAATCAAAATAATTATTTTTTTAATATTGAGATGATGATATATTGAATCCATATAAACCTTGTGACTTAATCCATCAATCCTCGATCAGTATGATGGACTCCACCGAGGATGCAGAATTTATTTTTTCTAAATTATACGATAATAAAAATAAACTCTTGTAAAATGAAAAGGAAACCTAATGCTAGGAGATATGTTTGAAATTGTGATAGCTTTATAGAAAAATAAGCTGAAACAATTTATGAAAATAAATTCAAAATCAAACAAAATATTGAAGAAAAAAATAACCCCAATTTTTTTAGCATGAGAAGTATATTTCAGCTTAATTTTTTTTTTATAAAAGAAAAGGAAAAAAAAAGAGGGAACAACGCACGGATGGTAGACATCGAAATTATTTATCAGAATAATCATTTTATTTAAAAAAGAAAGAGAGTAAAATTAATATCGATATTGCACAATAACAATAACAAGGGGCTTTGTACTTGTAGAGGTGGCATTAAAAGTCATCCATCCAATTTTAGTCTATTGAATCGAATTGTATTGCCCAATCAATTAGATCCACGTGGATAGGAGTTTCGGGTGAAGGCAACGGTTACGTGTCTCTTAGAAAATATATATATTGAGTTTAGTCGATTCGAGTTCTTAGGTGTAAGAACTAAGAAAAGGTGGGGAAAAGAAATAGCCTTTTTCCAGATGTAAAAGGGCTGGGCTTTTCATATTCTGTTATCGGTCCAGCCCATCCAAACTCTCTCGTCCTTTCGGCTCAATAATTAATTATAAACACGGCTCAGAAAGCTGTGCGTGTAACTGTAGCTGTTGCTGTTGCTGGTAAAAGTATTTTTTTATTTTATTAAAATGTATATTTATTTTGATAGCCTAAATCTCTGTCAACAATATATATTTTTTCTACCTAGTGGTCTCTCTCTATCCACTCTCTCCATTAGAAACTAAGAAATAAACTTCTATATCAAAATTGAATTTGAAAAGAACAAATGCCATTGAATAATATAATTTATGTTATTTTTTAAATTAGAGGACCAGCATATACATTTCCTGACACTTCTAGCACCTCATCGACGTTTGATCTTTTTATTCTTCTAATTTCACCCTCAACTATGAAATCAAAAGTAATTTACCTGGATCAAATGATCTAAAATAAAGCTTTGATGTCAAAAGATAAAGAGGACTGCTATTCCCAACGTGTATGTGAAGGTTATTGGCTCTCACAACGTGTCCATCTATCTACAATCATGATCATGTCTGCCAGTCAATTTTCGACAGCTACCTATGGTCCTATACCTTCCATGTATTTGCTGGCCGAGCTGACTAATAGGTGGTATAGTTTTGTACTGTCCGGAAGAGACTCCCAGTCCATGAAAGCTTTTTATTTGCTCATCAATTCTTGTTTTGTTTTCCATTACTCTCTAGATGCATGACAATTCAACATGTTGAACTACAGGTAGCGTAACATTTGAGTCTCTGTAAAACAATGGTGATGTGCTTTTCTGTGCAGCAAAATTCAGTTTGAAAATGGACATTTGAATTATGGAGACAAGAGATAACGACATGTCTTGATGGATGTCTCTCAAAGGTAGATGTCCTGGGGTCCATCAAGGAAGTGCGACCTGTGTTCAAGGCAGCACTGAGCCATGACGGCCAATCATATAGCTCAATTCATTTTCTGCTTGGGAGGGTTTTTTTCATATTTGCCAGCACATTCCCAGCAAGATTGATACAGACGGGAAATGCCAGGACTGGCTTCTTTCAATGGAAAAAAAAAAAAAAAAAAAGAATGATTCAGACAAACAAAAAGCAAGAGAACCTCATCTGAAGGAGCTTTGAATTTCCTCCAACGTTCTTCCTTTCGTCTCAGGAACCCACAAGCTCACGAATACCAGAGCGAAAGCACTCACGACCATGTAAATGATAAAAGTTCCTGTTCATAAGAAACATGTTTAAATTATTATAACAGTGAAGCACTCACGACCATGTAAATGATAAAAGTTCCTGTTCATAAGAAACATGTTTAAAATGTTCTGCTCAGGGAGATTGAGAAGCAAACCTCCGGTACTCCAATCCAAGAGCAAGTTTGCAGTCATCGTGATCAAAAAGGAGACCATCCAGTTGGCTAGTGTTGCTACACTTCCAGCAAGGCTCTTGATGTTGACCGGAAGAATCTGTATTCACATATTTATTACAGTTATTGGCCAAGAATCATGGCTAGTACCCTTGCAAGATACATCGGTAACTAATTTATCAGTCCAGTCTTCATGAAAAAAGCTGGAAAGCTTGCCCACAATGAGGCATTCAATAAATGGAGTCCCTCAGTAAGTTTATCAAATAATGAAAAAACACAAGATGATCTAAAGCAATTGGCTGGATATTGAATTTTATTTGACACGTCAAAGCAAGTAAAATCTTATTGAGTATGATGAGAACAAGCAAGTTTGAAAGCTGTAATGCAATTACAGAGTAATCGAATATCTGTACCTCCGACATTATTACCCACGGGATGGGTCCCATTCCCAAAGAGAAGGTAATTACCATGGCCTGAAAAAAGGTGATTTGCCAGGAATTTAAAAACCGGCAAGTTAGAAAAAAGTACTGGGAGGCTACTGCAGTATAAATGTTACTTACCACAACTCCAACTACTGACAAGATCCCCGATATGGTATACAAACTAGAGTCATCCGATGCAAACCCCTGAGTCAATTAACATGGTGGCAAAAGAACCTTACGATGTTGCATAACCAGGTAACATGCCAATCTTGCTTGTAGTATCATGAAAATTACAAACAAATGCACCACGTGCTTACCTTCACAAAAAACGATACAGCAACAATTAGGAGACTGATAGTCATCCCAGAAGTGGAGACCTGCAACAAAATAAAAGGAAACTACTTTTGAGTTTCTATTCATCCAAGCAAGAGTTTTTAATCATAATAGCTATGGTTTTGCTTTAACTCACTATAAGCAGAAGCCGGCGACCTGTTTTATCTACCAACCATGTTGTAATTCCAGTTGCAATCACCTGTACACCACAAACCTCCAGTTACAGCTACGGTCTAAGAAAGTCTTCTTGAGACACGAGATTATTCACATTGCACTGCAGGAAAAGAAAAAATCGTTTTGCAAGTCCTCTAAAAGCTATACCTGAATGACACCAACCCCAACAGTAGCCAGATTGCTACTTTTAATCCCTGTTCAAATTAAGGCAATTTATTAGAACCTTTTAACAAAGAGCTCATCTTGTGTGATTAGGAAAATTAAAACGGAACTTGTGTAAAGCAATGTGCATATCCAACATGAGGATTGATATATCAAACATAAAGAGGCGCCCCTTGGGAGAAGTTGGCTATTAATGCAAGATTATTTCATCGCTTAAATTGTCAGCAATTTGAAGGTAATATGTGCTAATAAATCCTTTGATTAACCCATTTTTCTGGCAAAACCACAACTCCTTAATGTTACAACCATCCTCGACAAACAAACAAGGATTAATAAGCAACTTCAGTGGCAAAGGAAGTGCTTCCAGAAGCAGCAGAGGAAGAATTCCAGAAATAGCAAACTGGTGAATAAGCAATTTCAGCATATGTAATACATACAATTAAAAAGCTAACTACCTTACTGATTTCCACTCGAAACTGTTAGAAGTTGGTTAGTTCTAGTTAGAAGTTAGCTGGAGAAATAACACTGTTATATAAGGAGAAGAATCTGTAGCTTGATAATCAAGAAATCGATAAAAAGAAAAGTATTCTTTCTGTACAGTTTTTTTTTGTTTTCTCGGCATTCTCTCTTCTCTTATCTCTTTTTTAATTATGAAGTTAAGGTTGAGGCCTTAGCATTTTGGTGTTGGAGCCCTAAAAGATCCACCATTAATTCAATAGCAGCAATGGTAGAGAGCAACAAGGGTAAAGCATTGGAAGAACATGACAAACGATTGGAAGAACATGTGCAGAAAATTCATGAGGATTACTTGCAGAATCAGAAACATTGGGAGGATAAATTCAAGAGGAATGAAAATATCAGATCCCAGCTGGATTCCATACTGCTTACACTGCAAACTATAGTTACCATTCAAGAAGCTGAGATGGGGGACTAGAATTCTAATAAAAGAGTTGGTCCAGTTGCAGATGGAATCTTACCACTCCCCAGAAACAACATTAGGTTGGAAGGATCAAGTTATTGGGATGGGCATAGAGGAAATCACACTATACCTCTGCCAAGAATGGAATTTACAACTTTTCATGGAGAAAACCCAATGAGCTGGATTAGGAAGTGTAGAAAGGACTTCAAGCTGCATCTTATTTCAGTAAATCAGTGGGTAGAAATAGCTTAAATGCATCTGGAAGTGAATAAAAAAGTATGGTTTGAAGGGTTCATAATGAGTAATGGAGAGATGGCAATTGGGAAGAATTTACTTAGAGAATCTACCTATGGTTTGGAGTTTAGGAAGATGTGGTAAAGGAATTGTGAAAGATAGGGATAAAGTCTTTATTTTCTGGAGAGAACTGTTTAAGAGATTGGAAATTAAATTGTTTATGAGCTCTGTCTACCATCCACAATCTAATGGACAATCAAAGAGGGTAGATCAATGCCTGGAAACCTATTTGAGATGCATGGTTATGTACAACCCAAGGATGTGGTATTCATGGTTGTCATTGGCATAATGGTGGTACAATACCAACCATTATTCTGCCATCAAGATGTTTCCTTTTCAAGCATTGTATGGGTATGCACCACCAAACAGAGAGACGGTACTACAAGATGTATCTCCAATAGCAGCTGTCAATGAGATGTTGCAGGGTAGAACTCACATGGATACAATTGTTCATATGCAATTAGAAACAACCAGAAACAGAATAAAGCAGATACCAGACAAAGACAGGTCTGAAAGGGAGTTCCAAGTGGAAGATTGGGTTTATCTGAAACTACAACCCATAAACAATCAAGTGTACCTTTGAGGAATAATTTTAAGCTCAATCCTCAATTCTTTGGCCCTTGTAAGGTAATAGTCTCTCTCGTTACCATTTTAAACAGAAAAATGATGAAAGTTGCCAACCAGACTGCTAGTATGGTGTTAATGCAGTGGTCCAATTTATTTGAAAAGGTTCCACTTGAGAAAATCTTGAGGAATTACACAAGCAATTTCCAGATTTTAATGATCATTCTTGAGGACAAGAATGCTTTTTGCATGAGGGTATTGTTACAACCAGCCTCAACAAACAAACAAGGATTAATAAGCAACTTTGGTAGTGAAGAAAGAAGTAGCAGAAACAGAATTTCCAAAAGCATCAAAGGAAGAATTCCAGAAATTGCAATGATTTTAATGATGAAAGTTGGCAATTAGGCCGTTACTATGGTGAAAGCATTCTTGAAAGCTGTTGATGAAAGTTTAATGATGAAACTTGGCAACCAGGTGCTACTATGGTGTTAGTACAGTGGTCCAACTTATTTGAAGAGGATTTCACTTGGGAAAGGCTGCCACTATAGTGTTAGTGCAGCGGTCCAACTTATTTGAAGAGAATTCCACTTGGGAAAATCTAGAGGAATTACACAAGCAATTTCCAAATTTTAATGATTTTTCTTGAGGACAAATAAGCAAGGATTAATAAGCAACTCCAGTAGCAAAGGAAGAAGTAGCAGAAGCAGAAGTTCTAAAAGCGGCAAAGGAAGAATTTCAGAAATTGCAACTTGATGAATAAGCAATTTCAGCATATGTAATAAATAAAATTAAAAAGCTAGCTACCTAACTGATTTCCGCGTGAAACTGTTAGAAATTAATTAGTTCTAATTAGTAGTTAGTTGGAGAAATAACACTTGTATGTAAGGAGAAGAATTTGTAGCTTAACAATCAAGAAATCAATAAAAAAAATATTCTTTATGTACAATTTCTTCTGTTCTCTCTGCACTCTCTCTTCTCTTATCTTTTCTTTAATTCTGAAGTTAAGGCTGAGACCTTAACACTTGATTCAGGAAACATTAGCTCATCTTTTCAGAAAAGACTTCCTATGTTCCCACTGGTGACAATATTTTCCCGGAGGGAGAAAGAGAGCAAGAGATAAATCCTAAACGAGGTGTGTTCAAAAGCTTTAAATGGCAATGGACAACTAGTTTTTCTGAATCGATTCTCTACACTCACAATGGCACATGTAATCAATATGTCAAAATCATAAAACCTATTAGTTTTCTGACAGTATCAGTATTATTCTCAATAAGAGAAAAATGGTTTATGGGTTCTCATGCAGTGGTGAAAGAACCTGGTAAAATGCTCCAGAATTCAGAGTAGATGGGAGGCTAGGTTGTGCTTACCAGCAGTTGCAAAAATGTTACTTGAGTAGAATAGAACGCCATTAATTCCACTAAGCTGCTGCAGGACAAGTAATCCAATTCCAACCTGCATTGCAGAAATTAACCAAAACAACTTAGATTTTTGCTTTACAAAGGTTTACTGAGGAGGAAAAAGAAATTTATGCTCAGCATTATTATTACCATTAAAGGAAACCAATATCTTTTACGCTTGAGCTCTGCAAACCGGATAGTAGTCCTTCTGCTTGTTGATGCTACAGCTCTCTAAACAGTGCCAGTTTAGCGAAGTTAAAAAACTACCTTGGTTAACAACTTGCAGGTAGCATCCATTGATGAGGTTGCGCAAGAAAAAGCACAGCAACTTGTTGTAGTTAAAATTATTTCAGCAGCACTAAATACCTTGATTTCATTCACTTCAATGGAAATATCAGTATCAAAACCCCGAAGAACTTGCAATGAAGATTCAAAATCTTCTGTCATGCCCATTTTAGCCTGATTTGGAGAGGAGGCGGCAAGAAACTTGCATCAACAAAAATTACTATATCTCAGATAAGTTAAGAGAACAACACACTTCATAAAGTTTACCAGCCAACGAGGAGATTCGGGAATGAAGAACAGGCCTGGTATCAAAATTGTACACGGCAATATCCCTGAAAAGAAGTTGATCAAGTTATTATCATCTGAAAATGTTAGGTCATTTGCCATCATTTGATCAATTATACTCATTCCACCGCTGCTTCTTTTTTTAAGAAAATGACCATAATGATTGGTAGAACAAGAAGAGCAATATTCAAGATGAGAATTTCATCTCTCGGATGGAGTGGAAATCAGAGATAATCTTTTGGAACCTCACCCAAAACTGCAAGTATTCTCCATTCAACAAACAATCCAAGCAGATAAGCAAGCAATATTCCAATTGTCACAGAGAGCTAGAAGCAAAATATCAAGATTTGGTTAGTTTTTGAGAGCAATCAAATCCTGATACTACTATTCCAACATAATACAAGCTCCAGAAACGAATAAAGCTAAAAAATGCAGCAGACCTGATTCACCGAACCCAACGCCCCTCTCAAGTTTTGAGGTGCTATCTCTGCTATATACACGGGCACCTACAAGAAAAAAACTCGCTAATATTCCGTGCATTATTATAACACAAATCCAGGCTGAAAAAACAAATAAACATTGAAAGATTACCGTGTATGAGATAATTCCCACACCAAAACCTTCCAATAACCTTCCCATATATAGAAATGAAGAATCCTACTCAATCCAAAAAAAAGAAGGTCAATCCTTTATTACTGTAATGACTTAAAGATCATCATGCCAACATTTTAAATAGGCATAGAGTCAACACAAGAAATGGCTAAGAATTTACAACTCACTTTAGCAAAAGATATAGCTAGCCATCCAATAATATTAGGAATAGCAGCAATCATTAAAGACTGCAATCAATAACCAAAAGAAGAAAGAAAGCATGAAATCAATAATCCAGTGATCCAAATCCCAGATGAGCAATATAATCAAAAAAGAAAAAAACATAAACCAATCTCAATCATACCCCTTTTCGTCCAATATACTCCGCAATTTGACCACTTGCTATAGCGCCAACCATAGCACCCACATTTGACAGTGAACCAAATAAAGAGAACTGACCACACAAACAGCAATTGTTTTAGAAACCCAGTTCAGGAAAAAAAACAAAACTGAAGTAAGCAGCAAGACAACAGCAACCTATTCCAAACCAGAGCAAACCTCGGATACAGTAAGGCCAAGATCAGCCATTATTGAAGCTTGAGTTGGTGAAGAGTAACCAGACTACAGACAAGAAAGAAACAACATAAAAAAGCAATCAAGAAGAAGAAGTGTTTAGACGTTGAGGATAAGTTACTAACGGTGAAACCGAATTGGATGGGACCCAAAGCGACAATCAAAACGCAAGCAACGACGGAGACAGAGTTATCACGAATGGCCTGAGAAGAGCCCATCATGCTAGATTGTCTTGAGCTCATACGGTACCAACTCCCTGTGTGTAAAAATGGCTTCCTTATATCTCCCCTTCCATCTTCACTGTCATCCCTGAAACTCATTTTTCTTTCTCCCCTTACTTTATCTTCAGATATCTCTCTTATCTTACAGGGCTACGAACCAGCTCTGTCTGAGTACTTTGGCTTTCTCAAGCTTTTGCACTTTGTGTTTTGAGAGAAACACTAAGAGAAGATAATTGCTTTGCTAGTTGATTGGAGAGAAAACGACAGATGCTGTAGAGGGGGAGAGAGAGAGGGAGGGAGGGAGACGGTTAGGTGAGGTAAGAGGTTGGTGTCTGAGCTGGAAAAAAATTATAAGAGCCACCCTCTGCTAGTCCAGTCGATTATCTAATGGGATGAGATTTAGTTTTTGTTCTGTAATGCGTGTATTTGAATATTAAAATTATATATATATATATATAAAAATATATATATTCTTACAAGTAAAAACTATTTTACTGATGAATTAGACGGCAAAATAAATAATAAAAAAACAGCCTTAATAATAAAAATTTAAAATGATTTCGTTATAGAAGTTGGATTTGAGTATTGTAAGAAAAATGACTCTTCCTTGCTTGGTTTTTATGTATTAATTATTTCATTTTTATTTGAAAGCGTGTTTTAAAATCTATGAAATATTAATTCGATGATTATGGAAGAGTTTTGGGTAATATTGATATATTTGTTTTTATATTAAACACCCTTTTACAGAAGAAAATTAGATTATAGACCCAATAAATTATAAATTAATAGGTATTGATGTCTGTTTTCTCTCTTTTTTATAATCTAGAATTGTGTGTGTGTGGGGTGGGGGGGTTAGTGAAGAAGGCTTAGATATCTAGATATTTTGATGCCAGCAGGTTCCTTTAGAAAAATCCCGAGGGGTTTTTGTGAGCAGTTTAGGTGGATAGTGAAGAGGGCTTGTGTGGGTTCCAGTCTTCAATGAAATAGCAGGCTTGGATTTCATTTAATATCTTAAATTATTAGGGTGAGATTGTTTTTTCACATGTTGTTATTATAGTATTTTTAAGGAGATTAAATATCATCATTAACTTAAAGTATTAGAGGGAGAGAGTGTGTTGAGATGATTGCAACGAGTGGAGCAGCTGTAAGAATCTGTGGATGGGAGGGCGGAGTAGGCAAGGATGAGTTAGTCGCAGGCATGCACCTGCCTAAGAGCATTGCAAGATGGCCGGCTTATTATATTATTGTACTATGCATTTTCCATGCTTTTACCTCTGAGTTAAAGCTGGTGTGGCCTTGGGGAATAATACAAACCCTACATTGAGGATGACAATCTGACCCTGAATTCATTATCTACACGGGCATCATCAATAAATGAGCTCCTAATAAACGGGCAAAGTTACTTCTGCCACCTACTTTGATGTCTGCTCGATCGTACTATTTAACAAGGCACAGCACAGGGGAGAGGGGAAGAGGCAAGGCAAGAGAAAGTAAGCAATGCATGGAGTCATGGATTCTCTTCTGGGTCTCACTCTCCCGTGATTTCAACTCGTTAACCCATTAAAAATTAAATCTTTTTCAATTTAAGTTTCATTTAACTCACAAGCCATAGGCCAGTGAGAGCCTTGATTAAAACACCAGGCTAGCCGGGTTTAATAAGGATGTTTTCTGAATTTTGCTTCTTTGACTTGACTTGTACGTATCATGCTTGCACTTGGACGCCATTTTTCTTTAATTTCTCAACTTGTACGTTATTTTCTTTATTTTTAATCTCTTCCTTTGTCGAAGAGTGATGACAATTCGGGAAACAAAGCATGGGAAGCGATCGGGTGTCAAGCAGATACCAGAAAATAACGAGATGGAGGCTGGTCTTTAAATGGGCAACTGGTTTTTAAATTCGCCCACATCCTTGCAACAGTTAGAGAGGGAGGCTCAGGAGAAGTGAAGGGGGAGGGTCGCTTCAGCCATCATCTAAACGAGATGGACAGGGAAAATCTTAAGATGGGCTTCAGGAAGGCTTTGCGAATTTTGATTGCAGCTGGAGCTGTGGGGAAGTGGGCACTTACCGTATCGATGGCCAAATTAGAGTCCGTGAAGGTGTTAGCAGGAAGGATTTGGAAGAGTTCTTGGACACGATCACAATACCTGGAGGGCTGAGGTCAAGGGATGAGAATTGGACCCCTATTATTTTCTGCACATCAAAGGGTGGCTGTAGGATGGGTGCCACGGCGGAAGAAGGTGGAGTTGATCAAAATGGGGAGAGCTGGGAGGCAGAAAACTTACTTGTATGTGATGGAAGTGCTCTCCCAGGTGCAATTGGGGTCAATCCCATGACAACAATCCAATCCACAGCCGACTGCATTTGATGAATCTTCGAAAGAGCAACACCACACATTGCAAGACACGACCAACAAGCTTTGTATTTCTTCTTCCTGTAACTTTGTTAGCTGCAAAACAGGCACCGGGCTCCAGCCTCGGCATTCCGATGAAAAGGAGACATGTATGCCAGCAGCACAGTTATATCTTTCAAACATTTCATTATTACTGCGTACAGCATCCATTTACAAGTGTCATATCTTCCAATGATAGATTTTCGGAAAACAAGTCCTCCAAAAAAGAAGGCTTGGAGCCAGTCCATTTCGTTTTTTCCTAAGACAGTCAAAAGATCGGACCACGATTTTTTAACAAGAGCTCAATAGTAGGGGTGAGTCGGAAAAAAATTAGAGGGGGGGGGGCTTCGCAATTGCTATGTTATTTTCAATTTTCAACATGTTAGATTCACCCAAGTTATAAAAATCGCAAGGAACATATATTGATTCTCCATATCTTGATTCCTCAACTAGCTGATGCTTTTACTGCTTTCTCTGCAGCATCATCCAAATCTTCTGCTGTGACTAGTGCCATTCCACTCTCCTACATATATTAATGGACAAAATAAATTACCATCACAGTTCGAATTGATTATCCATGACTGAAGACAAAGTGACTGTACATGATTGAATATCAGTCAAATTTTGCATTTACCTTCAGAATTCTCTTTCCTTGGTCAACATTAGTGCCTTCGAGTCGTACAACGACTGGAACTTTTAGAGCAACCTGTTCAAGGAGGATTAAGAAAATCAATGCCTTCCCAAATCCAATGAAATATCTAGCAATATTATTCAGAACTGCTACAAAAATCTAGTTTTTTTTAACTATATTCCTTCTTTCTTTTGTGTGTGAAATCAACACTCCTACATTTTTTGTCGTAAAACTCCACATGGTAGTAATTGTGCTGATGCAGGGCAAAGAAGCTAGAATGAATACAGTGGCGATTATTTTGATTAAAACCTAAATATAATTTGATGAAGATCTCACCTGTTTGGCAGCGTTGACAATTCCACTTGCTATCACATCACATTTCATTATTCCTCCAAATATATTCACCAAAATTGCCTTTACTTTGTCATCAGAAGTCAGTATCTTAAATGCCTCAACCACCTGCCTCATAAAATTGCTTTCTTATTGGACTTGTAGATGATCCATTTCCATCAGCCAAAAAAAAAAAATTGAGAGCATGCATGTGTTATGACAACAGTGCAGACCCCCTCAGCCAAACAGGGCAGAAAGGCCAGTGGATGATTAAGGAAGTTAAAGAAAGAGACTTCAAATAAATCATATTACCTGTTCTTCAGAAGCATTCCCACCCACATCAAGAAAATTTGCAGGAGTTCCCCCATGCAATTTAATAATATCCATTGTAGCCATTGCTAATCCTGCACCATTCACCATGCAACCAATTTCCCCATCCAAGCCAATATAATTTAGATCTGCCTTGGCAGCAGCGACCTATCAAATGATCGAAAGGTGCCAAAGAAATTAATAATGTGTTTCATCATCCCTAGTTAAAAAAGTTAATGCAAAAGCATTTGTGTGCATCTCAGCATGTGTGACCATGTGTCTCAAAACATGTCAACTCAAACTGAGCATACTTAGCATGTAACATAGGCCTGAAGCCTTTCATGATTCTCCACTTAACCAGTGCTTAGATTGCCCGTGTAGGGGAAAAAATAAACATGAACATACCTCTCTAGGATCTTCCTGTGTTGGATCTCTGAGAGCAAATATCTCCTTTTGACGAAAAGCAGCATTATCATCAAAATTCAATTTAGCATCAGCAGCTACCAATTGCTTATCAGAGGTCTCTGCCATGGGATTGATCTGAGCAGAGAAGAAAGGGGTTCACGATCAGATATGCATATGGACCAAGGAAACACTAAACTAGCATATGCCTGAGCAATGGAAAAGAAATAAACACATCATTAACAGTAATTGAACACAGGAATTTATGCTCACTTCCAACATCGTGCAATCACTCTCGCAAAAAAGTTTATATAATTTCTTCACTTGCTCAATCGAATCATTTCTATCAGCAACCTTTGGAGACAGGCCATCTACAACTCTTAAAGCATCTTCATCAGTGATTCCTTTAAATACATCAATGGGTACCTATCAGGAAGCAGAAACAGCAAAGGATCAATTAAATAACAATTAGGCAATGAGCAGGAGACTACGAGACTTCACAGATTGTCCCATGCTAAAACATTAGAAGAAAAAGAAGGGTGACAAACCTTAATAATCAAGTCAGGAAATTTCTCGGCAAGGTCTTCAATGCTGGTTCCCCCTTTTTTACAAGCTATGATAAGCTGAAAAACAATATGTGTGCATCTTCCTTTGATTCAGAACAGTTTTTTGCGAGTAATTATATGAAGGACAAATTTACTGACACTGACTACAAAGTAAAATTGATAAGCCAAAGAAGCAGCAAAAATAACAATATCAGCGAGTGAAACATACTGGACCAGCAGTTGTCCGATCCAGCATGATAGCAAAGTACATCTCATTGACCAGTGATAACTTCTCACACAAGTAAACCTGCAAAAGGAAAGGATATTAATCCAACCTGAAATCCATCCCCAAGACAATCATCATCCTTATGCAAGGAAAATAAAAGGAAATATTGCTGGATGAAAATAACTATACGTGGAGAAATGAACTACATGATAACCATTTTTATTTTATTTTTTGCAAACTGAAAATTCAATATTATTATTGCAGACATCAAATATCTAAAACCAAAAAAGAAACATAAACCATGATGTGGGACGTTTTATCGAAACAGCCCAATAAACATTCTTCTCATGAACCCACAAGTTTTCCATGTTAAGCATACATCGATGAGTTAATCAGTAAGAATTTGCTCTGAACCAACAAGAATTTGCTCTGAACCAACATTGTTCTTCATTCACAAGCATTGATGAGTCTTTAATTGGCTTCTTTGTAAAATCATAAGATACACAAAAATCAATATTTATAAGCCACTAACAGGCAACAGAAATGCCATGAAAACAGCCACCTATGCACCAATTGATCAAAGACTGTATGCAACAAAAAGTTACATGTAAAAAGAGCCCATCAATGCCAAACCTTGCTAACAATTTTTCCTTGAGAACCAGTTTGTTTAGTAACAAGTATCTGGCCAAGCATCTTTCCTGCATGCAATAAAAACATGAGAGATGGGATTAGCAAGACCACTGCAGTAAAAACATGAAGGGCCAGTGCCATAATTAAAAGAACAAAATAGTCAGTGGATCCATTAAAGGAACCCAGGAGTTATGCCTTTCAATCAACAAAAAGAGAGACAATGAGTGGCAAAGAAAAACTGCAGCTATATCAAAAAGAAAACCCATAGTTAAGTTGCCAAGGAAAGATAGAACCCAATCTTCATTACCAGCAGTTTCTTCAACCTTGTCAGCCATAACAATGTGAACTCCACCCTGAAAACCGTTCTTAAACTTTCCTAGTCCTCGACCACCAGCCAAAACCTGGCTCTTAACCACCAACTGCACCAGGATCAAAGTTAGCCTCCCTTGGTAAATTAAACCAACAAGATATAACAAAGCTAATCTTTTAACTACTAGCACAGCATTCAGAACCTTGAAAGTTGAAAACATATAATCCATATCTATAGTTCCACTCCATAATTTAACATAACTAATTTTTTTCTTCTCTTCCCAGACATTTCTTGGGAAAGAAAAATCAAATATTTGCAAAAATTCGGTGCAAGACTAATTCAAACTACCTCGCTTTCGTTAGGAAATACATATTGAACAGCCTTTTTAACATGATGAAGGGAAGCAACAGCTACACCTTTTGGCACATTGATGCCATATTTTCCCATCAATTGAGCTCCCTGGTAAAAAAAAGTAACACAACAGTAAAAACAGCCATCAATCACAGCATCAGATCAAGCAAGTTTAGGGTTCAAAATAGCTGCATATCTCAAACTAATGCAATGCAATAAAAAAAAAATTATTGCAAATCAAACTAAAAAAAACGAAAGGGAATTCTCGTAAGACTCGTCCGGAAAATAACAATCAAGATTTAGTAAGGATGGGAGGAGAGGGAGACCTGATATTCGTGGATATTGAGGCGGCGGAGTTGTTGGTGTTGCCATTTTCCGGCGACAGAGAGAGAGCGAGAAACGAGCTTGTTTAAGAATCCTCTCATTGTGCTTCAGTCGAGAGAGGAACTACAAAAACCCTAGAAAGTGGAAGCTTGAGGGGGGGGAGGGTCTTCCCGGAATCTTAAATAGTGATCGGGTCAGTGCAAAAGGCCATACTGCCCGCCAGCCCTAAATTATTTTTCTCCTGCCTTTTATTTTCCTTTTGGCCCTTTTTATGCTCACGTGTTCTTTTAAGTTGATTTTTTTTTTCCTCACAGTATTTTAAGATAAAAGAGACCAATAAAACAATTAAATAGGAAATTAACTATAAAATAAAACGTGATTAAAAAGGAAATTAACTATAAAATAAAACGTGAGGCGCATTTCCTGTAAACTTCGCATTGTTCACTTCACACAAATATATATTAATATTTATTGTGATAGTAAAATTATCATTTTGCTCCCAAGACCGAAAGTTTTTAACCCCGGTATCGGGGGTATTTTCAAATTTTTCATGGGACATGGATGACATTTTTGGATTTGTTGCACAGTAAAACAACGACAATATCCCCCTAAACGACAAAATAAGCTAAATCAAACCGGGGGCATTTTTGAATTTTCAAAGGGAAATGAAAGGTATTTTTGAATTTGTTGTACAGTAAAACGAGATTATTGGCCCCACTAAACCACAAAACACGGGTGTTGGACCCATGGGTGTTTCCGTGTTTTCCACAAAGTTTTTTTTGGGGTTATCGGGTGGGTCCAAGGGTGTAAAAGTAATTTTCAATTATTTTATTATTTTTTTCGGAAATACTGCAGACGCGCCTGCGGTGCTTCCGGAGCACGCCCCATTCGGGCAGCGCTTGTGCCTTCATGCGGAGGTTAGAAACCATATTCCGCCGTGTCACCTGGTACACCGCCATGTCCTCTTTCCCCCGGTGCGGCACGTGTCAGGTTATGGTGTCTGATGCAGCTCATGTGGACGGTTTTAGTCCCTTTTCTCTCTCCTGGAGGCTGGGAATACGGTTTGTGCCTTGATGTTTGTTTCGAAATATTTATTTTCGTCCCTTTGCTTTTAATTTCTCTTTTATTATTTTTTTAATATATTTTTTGATTTGTTTAAATTGTGCCCTTCAATTGAAACTGATTATATATGTTGAGTTTCAATTTAATCCTTGGTCTTTTGATTTTCGGTTTGCTTTTGATTATTTTAATTATTTTAGTATGAAATTTTTAATTGCTTCTGATTGGGTCCTCTAATTGAAATTTGTCATATATTTTATCTTTCATTTCAGTTCTTATTCTTTTAATTTTTAAAAAACATCACAATTTTTTTTTTAAAAATATTTGTTTATTTTGGTCCCAAGGTTTTATTTATTTCAATTCTATCCTTTCATTGAATTAATTATATAGTTTGTTTTAATTTGTTTTAATTTGTTTTGATTGTGTCCTCCAATTGAAATTAGTCATATTTCAATCCTTATTCTTTTAATTTTTTCAACAAAATTACCCTGATTTTTTTTAAAAAATATATTTATTTGTTTCAATCCCAATATTTTTATTTGTTTTAATTTTGTTGTTCGATTAGAATTAATTATATATTTTATTTTTCATTTCGATCCTTATTGTTTTAATTTTTTATATGCTATTAATTTCTTTAATTTTTTTTCATTCTTGGATAGCGTTTATTTTTTATCTTATGCATCTATGTTTTTACTTTTTGTTTTGAATTTTTGTTGTGTTATTTTTTATTAGATATTTGTTTAATTTATGCTGATGATCATTTTCAAAGTAATGCTCCCTTTTTCCCTTTATTTTTTTTTTTTTGCTTTTATCTATTCTTTGGATCAAATGATTTTATGATTTTATTGTTTGCTCTATAATAATGATAATTTTAGTGATTGTTTTTTTTTTTTGTAAAAATATTTTGCTTTTTTATCTTAACAGGAATTCTGCACATATTTATTATTTCACCTAAATTTATATTATAATAAAAAAATCTCATATATTTAATTTTTTGCGTTGAAAAAAATATAGTGCCGCCCGTGACGAGGCGCAGGGGCATTAGCTAGTCATATCTATACTTTATGTATATCCATTTTTATCTAAAACACAGTGATCAAATATCAATAGAATGATTTATAATGATTTTTTTATATATTTTATGCATGCCTGCAAACTTTTTATCCAAGAAAAATATTCAGATGTTATAATTAATATAGGAGTAGAGTAATATTTTTAGGAGTAATCAATAGTGTTATTATTTTTTAGTTTGATGATAAAGTATATTTTTAGACCAATTACAATATCAAACTGAGATTCTATTCTTTATTTGTAATTATTTACGATGATGACGAGGTGTAATTTTTTAAAATATTGACTCTTACATTTTATCTTTTTAATCATTTTATTAGTGAAACTATTCTTGATATATAAATAATTTTAATGGAGGATGTTTTTTTCTTAACATGAATATCTAGGTCAATTTACACATATCTTAACAATTTATTCATATTGAAATTCCTTCATGTATCCCGCACTCCAATTTTCGCACATTATTTGTAGATTATAGTCCTCACTTCAAATATTTATTCTCTTTTTTGTAATTACTAGACCTACCATACATGTTTGTAAGCTTGAGATGTTTTAGTTTTGATATCAACTCAAGTCGTAGCAAAATTTCATTTATATCTCCATACATGTCCCAAGAAGTATATGTAGATCTAGTCTGATATATTTGACAAGATTCGTCCAGTAATTTGTTATAGTCATAATAATGATAGTAACCTAACAATGAATTTTCAATGGCACTCTCTTTTTTTATAGATATAAAATCAACGATTTATTTTTGTTGTTTAACTATCATAGATATTGCTACAGTTTATATTTTATTATTGTGTTTAATTTAAATTAGATTATGAAATGAACTACTCCTAATACAGTGAATTCAATGATTCAGGTATCTTAATCTTCTTGTTTTTGTAATAACGATGATAATTTTATGCTAGTAATTTAAAACTTGCTATCTGAAGAAGCTCTACACAAATTTATTAACGTGGTCAAATTTATAATATAATAAAAAAATGGTAAGTGGCTGGTGCTAAGTAGATAATTGATATCAATTAAACCACGAATTTCACATGGCCTATTGTTCTCCTGAGGTAGCTCCAGAACTCTACTGTCACCGCACGCTCGGGCTTTTCTTCTCCCCCCGCGCTGTATGAAATCTTACGCCGACGAGTTCATCCTGTTAATTTAGAATTTGTCCCGCATCGGATTTATTTAGAAAACTAGAAAATTGGCATGACCAGTCTGTTTTTTTGAATGGTTGAGAAAATGTGATTGATCTAACCAGCCCCTAATAACTACAGTTTATTTATTTATTTTTAACAACCAACCAGATTCTTAATCATATTTTCTCACCAGGGGCAGATAAAATTCAAAGTGGAAATTAATAAAAAGTAGTCCTCAGCAATGAAGTAGTGGTGTCTTTTCACGTTTCACAGATAAGGTGTGACCAAGTTATCACCTACACATATGCAAGGAGTAATTTGTAAACAATCAAACGATGAAAAAAGATGGAGGTCACCTTGATGTGATGTTGGATGTCGAATGATTTTGATCATCAAATATCCTCTTTTTTTATCTTGTTGATATTCAGTGTTATCACGGGTGTTATTGCGAAAACAACTTCCTAGCAGGGACGAAACCGGAAGATTAAGAAGAAAAGAAACCAGGTCCTCTTTCATTCATGTTATTCATGTTTTTATACACTAGCATCATGGTCGAGATCTACAATTTCTAAGGCTAACACGGATGCTTGCAGACATGTGTCAACAAGATGCTGCCCAGTTCTATCTAATCAACAGCGATTAAATTAGATCCCTTCTCTCTCCATTCGCCGCCACTGTTGCCGCCCCGGCGCCACCACTTGAGAATCTCGTTTTTTTCTCCCGGATTTAAAACGATCCTTTTTTCCGTGTTTAGCGAAACGGGAACCCGGTAGTTTTGGTCCACGTGGTGAACCTCCTTTCCTCACACGCTTACATCTGCAGGAACCGGGCGAGCTGGGTAGGGTTGATGATATCTGGTAAGTTGGGCCCACCTATCTTCAACAAACGGGATACCTCCACGTACCTCTCATAATTATCTTTATTCGGCTCGGGTTCGGCTTTACGGGTCGGCTTGACGACCCCAGCTGAGTCCGCATCCGATACTGGCACAACCTCTGCTCGAGCCGGTTCCCAAGGCTGACCGAAGAGGGTGCCCTTGGCGAGGTACTCGTGAGCCAAATAGCCGGCTAGGAGCTGATTGGAGGAGGCCGAGTCCAAGCCTCTGTCGGAGCTGGCTTGGGGTGGAGCTGGCTTGGTTAGTTTCGTGGGGGTTGACGGTTTGAGAGTATCAGGACCCTCTCTCTCTTTGCGCTTGGCTGGCGTCAAAACGCGACGTGGTGGAAGACGCATCGTTTTGGTATTCATGCCTGTCGTTTCGATGCATGCCACGTAAGCTGCTCCCCAGAAGTAACTCCCCTTCTTTGCAGTAAAAATTAAAACAAAAACCGTACAGCAAAAATAATGCTGGGACCCACCCGGGTAAAAAAACTGAAAGGGAGATAGAGAGGGCAGTTGCCAGGATCTCCGGCTTCTCGACGATGCCAGAAATTTATGGCTTTGTTTAGGGAGAGAAAACAGAGAGGGGAGAAGAGAGAGAGAGTTGGGACTTAAAAGAGGAGAGAACAGAGGATGAGGGGATGGTGGGGTTAGTCTATATTTATAGAGGATGTGTGGAGTGATTAACCCTAGTTTATACCAAATATTACGCGGGTGCCATCGTGACTTGCAATTACATTATTATCCTCATTTCTTTATAGCCCTTGATTTTGTTATATTTCCATTTTAAGATCGGGCACGCCAGCTTGTTGAGGTTTACCAAAAAGGACCGGGAGATTTCTCATTTGCCAAACCCAGTTGGTAAATTAGACGCTCTAAATACGATTATAAAATACTTTTTCATCAATTTTAGGCCCCATTTTAATTATTTTCTATTTTCACTTGCTGCGAGATTAATTTGATTATAAGAATACATTGAACCTGATAAATAAAAAAAGATTACCCAAGTAAATAGCCATTAAGTTTGTGTAGAACTCTTAATTGTGATGGTGGAAAAAACAAGTCGGTGTTCATTTCTCACTCACGAGCTTGTGTCAATGACGACTAGCAATATTTAGTCAGACTTGGGTTCATGTGTAGATGGACGGGCCATACATGTACAAAGATTTGAGTTGGTGTTATGTTAACCACATGGCACGGAGAGGGGGGCAGGTTTTTATCATTACCATAGTTGTCCAAATCGATTCAATATACTGTTATCTCCATATTTATAAAAATAAAATCTCATATTGAATATGTTTTTAACCATACATCTAGGTTGTATTTTTACTTGTCAAGTTGATCGAGTCATATTATATTAGTTCCAATATGATTTAAAAAATATTATTATAGAAAACATTCACAGTACCTCAATATTTTTTTATATAAAAAAATAACATGACTATCATCTGGTGATATATATAATGTGATCGTTTATCAAAGTTGATTGTCAAAATAAATGTTTAACACTTGATTATTATTTTTTTAATAAAAAATATGTATTTCTATGCAAAAAATACAAACACTTTAATGAAGAAAAAACATTAGAATTGAAAGGAGGTGATTGACAGTGTCATAATAGCTGTTTTTTGCTGAAGTGTTTTTTTATTTGTAAGAGTTATTTTTATTCCAACATGTTAAAAGAATATAAAAAAATTCCAAGATCTTATGAAATTCAACTGAGAACGCAATTCAATACCGCATCGATCAAGGTCGGAGGTAGATGAAAAATGGCTGTCCAGTCGGCCAGCACCATATCATTTCACTCGATCCATTCCATTCCTCGAGTGAGCAATGACGCAGACTTTTTGGCATGGAAAACTCTGGTATACAGATGAAGTCAAACACATTTTTTCCAGGCCTGCTTCGAATATTTTGGAATGCTATTGGTTGACAGAAAGCTTGTAACGATAGCAGGCTTCATCATCATCATCGTTATTTCCAGGAAGAATATGTATTAACCAACCCTAGAGGAAGAAGGATGATTCCAGATCTTAAGATCATCTCTATTATGTTCCCCAAGCTTGGCAAGGAAGTCATTGTTGACGCCACTATTTTTTAGTAGTGAGTGTTCTCCGATCGAGGAGCTGCCATCAACATCTACCCGCCCCTTGTTAATTTGAAGTCTCCCCTTCTTTTCCAGTAGGTTAACTCTAGCATTCGTAGCAGGGGATCGAACTTCTCATTCCCAACACAGTTTATCGATCCCTAAAAGATCGATGCTTTGCTAACCCCGTTAATTGCAAGGTGCATGCACACCTCTCTCCGCCACCGCAATCTGGAGGATCGGGTCCTCCATGGGTGGTGCTTCTTGAGAAAAAAAACTTCTTCCATTCTTCATCAGAATCTAAACATATGAGAGCAGTTACGAAGAAAGTTAAAATACAGTGCTAGATTTTATGCATTTCAATTATGATAGTCTATGATCAATAGTTTTGATATCCTGAAATCGTTTCACTGTTTTTTTCCGACTAAAAGATGTAGATATTAATCACCGACGACAATATTAATTGTTGAAGGGATTTTCCTCGCAGCACAACAAATCTATTGAGACGAGAAAACCATATATATGAAACGCATGGAAAACCTCGTGAGCAGTGGAAAATTCAAATAAATTGTTAGATGAAAAATATATATAAGTAAACTTAGTTTATGCTAATTTTATTCGAGTCTTAATAAATATAGTTTGTTAATTATAAATTCCTTTTGTCATAGCATAGCAGAAGTAATTATTTTATATATAACGAAGAAAGGTAAAAGCTTCTACAACATCAGACGTCAACTGACCTTGTTTTAAAACCCAGATGGTAGCTGGTATTGATGGTCAATTATTTTTATTATGACAAGAAACTCAAACTAGATTCTTTAAATAGATGCCAATTTCATATATAAAAATAAAATAGATGATTCGGCACGAGTATCGATGATAAAGAAGGTAGTAAATTTGTGGAAGGAAGTGGTTGAGCCTGCATCTAGCTACTTCGATTTTATGCCAACCCTAAACACAGTACAAGTCCTGAAGATATATAAATGGAATATATCCCTCATGTTTATTTTTTTGAAATTATTAAAAAAACAATTTATTTTTCATTCCTCCCGCTAAATCTAGCTGTCTGCTTGCTCTTTGCCAAATAATTTGTGTGCTATAAATTCAGTGGCCAGGTGTAAATTATGAAAGAAGGGGTGTATTTTAAATAGTCGAAACCTTTACTTGCTCGCATGCTAACGTCGTCTGCTTTGACGGTGCCAGACACACAAGTCTTTAAGTGTGGTGAGCTGTCTATTTACATTTCTCGGTACGCTATAAATCACAGCAAGTTACTCACAGGAAAGAAAAAATAATTTTGTGATTATTAGTAAATTTAATAATAGTTTACTCATGTTGTGTGGCATATTTATAGATAAAAATACGGGGAGCTTTTACAAAAATTACAAGGATTAAAATAAAAGTCAATAAAAAATACATTGAAATAAAGAATAAAAACACTTCGACATCCTTTCAAAGTGATGATGCCTTGCTTGGTATTTCTTATCATTTGTAGCCATGATGGAGTTAATATATATTATTACAAGAGTAATTAAATGTAAGTCAATGAACTAATTAAGGAGATGACTGGATTTTCTTACTAAGAAAACAAAGGCATCTGATAAACTAATAAAACTAAATTGGACTGAAATGAATATTTTGAAGATTTTAAACGAGCACTTTCCCTTTTGCAGTCTTCGTTAGTTTTTTTGCGAGTGTCTGGGTTAACTTAGACATATCTCATCTAATCTCATGAACTTTAAAATTAATAGTTAATTAAAATGTATTGATTTAGGATTTAAATTAGTGATTTTTGGAGAAAAAACCTAGAACTTGACTAATTGAGCCACACACCTTAGGGCTTGGCTCTTAATCTTTAGGCCCATCTTAATTTTTTCTCAATAAATTTAAATGATACAGATTTTTCTTCCATGCCCCTCTCATCGCAATTTAACAATGATAATAATTAAAAAAAGAGACAAAGTAAAGAGCATAAGTGGAAGCCACAAGCAGATTTAAGCGAGAAATAGAGGACGATCGAGAGGCAAAGAGAGAGTATCAAGACAACTAGATGATTCGTGTGTGTTTGATATTACAATATAAAGTAAATTTTAAAAATGTGTTTTTTATTTAAAAATATATTAAAATATTTATTTAACAAACGTACATTATTTAATGCATTTTCAATTAAAACACACTTCTAAAAAGAATACAAAAACGATTACTGAACGACCCAACAGCCGCGTGATAGGTCCCCATACTTGTAACACCTACCACGTCACTCCACCGCTATTAAAAGGATTCAATGATTCTTGACAAGCTTTAAATAGCATGATGATAATAATAATAATAATTAAAAAATCAATTAAATTAATATTTTATTCAATTTATTTAAAAAACCAACATAAACCAGGCCTTAAATCCTAGAGTTTAGGTAAGCGAAATAATGTCTAGCAGCTATGCTCATTAAGTGCAATGCAGAACAGTGAAATCTATTTTTGTTGTCAAAAACGTGCAATCAGGGCGTAGACAAACCTATTTATTTAGGCGTGCACCCTCTCTCATGCGTGTCAGAAAATTGTGAATATAATTAATATTTTATTTCTTTTGCAAGAATATTAATCGTTTTATTTATTTTTCTAGCCATCATTTAATTATTTTCATGACTGGTTTATAAAATTTAGGTAAACGAGTAAACTTCTAATTGTCTCAAGTTCTTACAGGTGATGCATGTTCTATCTCGAACTTAAAATATATTATACAGATCACAAATCCTTCGTTATCACGCCATGTCATTTGGATTTACAGTGTGTTTGTGAACGGTGTTTTCCCATAGAATAGAAACGTGTTAGTGCTGAACTAGACAATCCATCCAACCAAAACAATTAAGTTTCCAGGGTCAAAATACGTGATTGCTATAAATAAACAATTATTTATCACTCCCTGAGCATAAAATGTTTTTAATATTTTTTTTTAATTTTTGATATTTGTACATTAAAAACTTTATAAAAAAACAGCATAAAATAATTTGAAAAGCATAGCAAGAACATGCACTCAAATTTCAATTTATTTTTATAGATTTCCATTTTGGTTCCACAGTCTTTATCTCCCTGGATGGTGATTAAAAACTACCTAATTAATTTCCATATTTAATTTAGCTGTGTTGGATTCGATGGGAGAATCAATTCCAATTGCATCGAATCTTTCTTTAATTAACATGTGGCGCACTGATGGGACTTTTTCTCACGAGGATATATGATTTTTCTCTCCCGATGGGAGGATTAATTCCAATCACATCAAATCCAGGGACCGGGCTGCATGATTTGAAAACACTTGGACTTAAATGTTTGTGATTTTTGAAAAAAACAAAAATGCCAGTGGAGGCTGGTGCCCTTGTGGATCTATCCATAGCTGTAAGACTCTGCTACACCCGGTATAAATCTTGGATCACGAGTTGATTAGCATGTTTTTTTTTTTTTTTTATTTATAAATTTAATGAATTGAGGGTGAGGTTGTGGCCGAGTCGACTCGGATGATCATGTCAGCAGGCTGGGTGAGTCAATTTTTATTTTATTCCGAGTCATGTTAAGCCTGAAAAAAATAAACCCTGACAATTCGACTTGCTGTCAATCTCGTTAAATAACCGTTAAAGTTCCAGCACTGATTTTGAAGAAAACCATCTTACGTGGCACAAGAACAAGGCTTTCTGTCTGCGCCACCGTGGTAAGAAAAACAAAACTGAACTGGGTCCCGCGGAACAGAATTCATTGCTGGAGAATTTATTTCGAGAGCTTATTTGTTTTACAATTTATTTCACTTTGAACCTTCTCTTCTCTTCTCTATCACCATCCAATTCCAATTCGAATTCTGTCCCTTTTTGTTTTTATCTTTGTTTAAATAAAAGTAAAATTAATATCTTGAAAAGAGAAAAGAAGAAGAAGATAATATAAGGAAAAGGAAAAGAGAAGTTTCTTGCTTTGGATTGATTTGTTCTTTCCTTTTAATTTCATTCAAAAGACTGAAAGTGAAGGCTTTTGATTTGATATAATTCGATATATGGGTGGTGGTGGTGGTGGTGGTTATCTCTTGTGCTTGTGCCTTCTCTTTTTGGAAAAACAAGAGGTGAGCGTTTTTTCGTCTCTATCTTTCTATTCTTGTTTTGCGTATGGGAGTTGAATTCTGAAATGGGTTTTCGTCTCTGAAGTGGTTTGTGTTCGTAGATCGTTTTTTGATATGAATAGGTTTGTGAAGTTCCGATCTTTTTTTCTTGTTTTGGGGGTGCAGGCTGAAGTTGGGTGATGGTTGCTGGGTGTTTTGAAGAGGGGATGGTGAATTATTGATGATTTTTGTGTTTTGATCGGCACTTGTGTGGTTTTGAATGCTGGATTTTAGGGTTTTGGGCTTTAATTATGATTTATCACCCGTCATCTATCATTGCATATCGATGTTAATTGCATCTACAAAGAATTTCTGCTGGCTGTCTTTTTATCTGTTTCGATCAGTTTTTGCATTCAAGAACTTGTTTTTTTTGTTGAAGCATGAGTTTGATGAATCATCAAGGTCTAAGAGGACATAGCATGATTGATGGACTCTTTTATAGGGTTTACCTGATCATCTTACATTGAAGTTCTGATTGCTGATGTTGGTGGTGTTTAAAGGCTATTAGGTCTCGTGAAAAAGCATGAAGAGTAAATTTAGGGCTGAAAGGAGGAAAGGACAGATAACTGAGAAAAAACCTGGGAGGTTAATGGAGGGCCTCAGCTCTGGAGACCAATCAAGAACAGTGGCTGGAATGGCACTTTCATCTGACCCTCTTGCAACCAAAGATAATTCCACAGGTGCATATTCTTCTAAAAATGGTGCGCTGGACCAGCAACCAGACACCAGCAATTTAGAAGAAGCTGAATTATCTCTTCGTGGGCGTGGTTCTTTGAACTACGAGGTTTGTTTCTCCCTACCCTATAATCTCCATATTCTTCTCCATTCTTGATCATTCTGCTCGGCTTTCTTTAATCCTTGATCACAGTGAGTTTAAGTTGCATCAAAAAGCTGTGTTGAAATTATCTTTGGATTTTCTTATAACAATTCAACAGACTTGCGTGTTAAAGCTCATTAATTTTTTCAGCTGATGTATTTTATCCACATGTTTCTGGATTTGAACTTTGAAGCTTAAAAGTCTACTGGCTGTGGATGGCTTTTGTGATGGCTAGGCTTTTTAACGCAAGATGGCTGCAATTTGCAGGAAGCCAGAGCATTGTTAGGAAGAATGGAATACCAAAAAGGGAACGTAGAAGCTGCTCTTCATGTATTCGAAGGAATAAATATAGCTGCTGTAACTCCCAGGATGAAGGCTACTCTGGCCAAAAGACGAGAACACGACAAGAGACGCTCACAAAGTTTCTCGACCCCACCGATGTCTATACATGCTGCCAGTTTACTAATGGAAGCAATCCTCCTTAAAGCAAAATCATTGCAGCATCTAGGGCGGTTCAGAGGTACTTCTTCTTTATGATCACAGGGATGCTAGTCGGCTTAAGAATTCTAATGTTGATTTAGGAGTTTTAAATTATTTATAGCTCTCTCTCTCTCTCTTGTTTTTCTATTTTCTGTATATTCTCTTCTTTCTACATCTAGATTTTGATGCTGCAGTGTCTTGGCTACTGTTAACGCCCAATTTAAACTCCAAACCTTGAACGAACATCAATTCTAATTCAATCCAATTCCACACGCATCAAACAAACAGTACTGAGCTTTATCCCCACCTAAAACACTGAATTCCTATGACCTAAAGGCTCTACTGTGTCACTTCCTTTTATTAACCAAGTGAAAACTTACCAAGCATCTCACAAATGAACCTATAAGAGACTTAATGCATGTTGCACCAAATTGAGTAATGCAATTGATCAGTGTGTCATATGGATTGCTTGATTTTGCTGCTGTCTTCACATGCCTCCATGACACGCAATCATCTCATTATCATTCGCCCCTCCTCTCCTTTCCCCCCCTCACAAACACTTATATGTCTAGCTAGGTGTAAGATACTTTTTGTAGACATATAGCCTTGGAAAAATTGGAAGAACCAGGAAGAATTTATAAGAAAATGAAGTTTTGATGAGACATGGAAAAAGTATCTAACCATCGTTGTAGTGGCTAATTTATGTTTTTTTAACCATCCTTGCAGAAGCTGCTCAATCTTGCAAAGTTATTGTGGACATAGTTGAATCTTCATTCTCAGAAGGCTTGCCTGAAAACTTTGCCGCTGACTTTAAATTGCAGGAGACTCTAAACAAGGCTGTTGAGTTGCTTCCCGAACTATGGAAACTTGCTGATTCCCCACGTGAAGCAATCATGTCATACCGGCGGGCTCTCCTCAATCAATGGAACCTTGATGTAGAAACTACTGCAAGGATTCAAAAAGATTTTGCCATTTTGCTTCTGTACAGCGGAGGTGAAGCATGTCCCCCAAACCTCCGCTCTCAGATGGACAGCTCATTTGTACCTAAAAACAGCATAGAAGAGGCCATACTTCTGTTAATGATACTGTTAAGAAAAATTATTCTGAAAAGAATTGAGCGGGATCCATCAATCTTGGATCACCTTTCATTTGCTCTCTCTGTGTCTGGGGGTTTAAAGGCATTAGCCAGCCAGGTTGAGGAGTTGCTTCCTGGGATTATTAATCGCAATGAGAGGTACCATATTCTCTCTCTTTGCTATTATGGAGCAGGTGAAGAATTGATTGCTTTGGATCTATTAAGGAAACTGTTGCATGTTAATGAGGATCCAAATTGTGTTCCTGCCTTATTAATGGCATCAAAGATATGTGGGAAGACCCCTAAACTTGCGGAAGAGGGGATAAATTATGCTCGCAGAGCATTGCAAAGCTTGGAAAATAACTGTAATCAATTGGAAAGTGTTGCCTATTGCTTGCTGGGTGTCTCACTTTCAGCACATTCTCAGGTAGCCGTTGCAGATTCTGTGAGGGCCACAAAGCAATTCGAGGCTCTCGAGGCCCTGGAATCTGCCGGAAGAATGACAAAGATGCGAGACTCTAATATTCTTTACCATCTCAGCCTAGAAAATGCAGAGCAGAGGAAGTTGGACGTGGCGCTTTATTATGCAAAACACTTGTTAAAACTAGAAAGTGGTTCTAATATTAGAGGATGGTTATTGCTCGCTCGGATCTTATCAGCTCAGAGGCAGTATAAGGATGCTGAAACTATTATCAATGCTGCCCTGGACCAGACTGGGAAATGGGACCAGGGAGAATTGTTGAGAACCAAAGCTAAACTTCAAATTGCTCAGGGTCAGTTAGAGAGTGGCATTGCGTCATACATCCAGCTTCTCGCTGTTCTTCGAATTCAGAGTAAGAGCCTTGGACTTGGGACAAAGCTGTACAAGGTTCGTGAGCTGATCCCAGCTAATAGAATTATAATTATGGCAGCTTTCTTAATTTACAAATCAGAAATGTTTTACCATCGCTTTTGGATGATAATAGAAATTTTTATTTTATTTTTTTCTATTTGCCGAGCTTTAGGTTACTAGGGTGTTTGATTACATGGATTTTTATCGATCAAGAAAAATGGAAAAACTCTTGAGCTTGAGTGAGATGTGGGAGGCAAGAAAATGGGGAGATTAGAATGCAAGCCATTTTGCGGTTCCTTTTTTTCTCTGGAAAACATGTATTTTTTTAAATGTAGTAGTTACTTGTTCCTTTTTCCCTCTTGAATCTTCTTCGAAAATGTGCTATGAGAGAACTAGTATATACTCTGATTTTTTCTGCCTTGTTTTTAACTTTTATTGTACTAGATTCTCCAGGACAATGGAAACCCTCCAGGTCTTCTGGAATTGGAAGTTTGGCATGATCTGGCTTCAGTCTATATAAGGTTGTCCCGGTGGCATGATGCTGAGACATGTCTTTCCAAATCCAAGGCCATCTGCTCGTACTCAGCTTCTAGATGTCATACAACTGGTGAATTGAGATCTCACTTCAATTATAATTCGCTTTGTCGGACTCCTTACTTCTGATTCTTCATCTTTTGAACTTCTTTCAGCATGTCTGTTTTAGATTTAAATTTTAGGGAGATGGCTCTATTCTGATTTTGCCATGTTAAAATCGTCTATGCATGAAATATTTCCGAGCTCTGAGAAATGTGGTAATCGATGGGGTGTGCATGGAACATAATGCCACTTATGCCAAAATTAGGCTGACTGAAATTTAGGATGCTGAAAAGCTATCAGATTCATGTTCTCTTTTAAGCAATTTATGGGATGCTTAAGATAGTTCTGTCCAAGCTAAGTCAGCCTCGTGCCCTGCTCCAGCCCTTCTCGACTCCTCCTTTTCCCATATATTTTCAAGTCTTTGCTTGATTTGGTGACTTAGATTTTCATTGCGTTGGCTATATCAGTCAGAATAGCTGCTTTCTGTAGGCATTTTTAGACTCTTAATTCTCTGCTGTAAACGTAACCAAGAATGAAGTTAAGTTGTTGATAATGTTGCAGGTGTACTTTATGAAGGAAAGGGGCTCTACAAAGAAGCTCTGAAAGCCTTTGCGAGTGCTTTAGATATTGATCCCTCCCACGTCCCAAGCATGGTATCCACAGCCGTGGTTCTTAGACGGCTCTGCATGCAATCGAGTGCAACCAGAAGCTTTCTAATGGGTGCTCTGCGACTTGATAGAATGAACTCATCGGCGTGGTACAATCTCGGCTTACTTTACAAAGCCGAGGGTGCTCCCTCCTCCTCCCTAGAAGCCGCTGAATGTTTTGAGGCTGCAACTTTTCTTGAAGAGACAGCCCCAGCCGAGCCTTTCAGATGATGGAGACTCACCACCAAGAACTTTTGGTTCTGTAAACGGCAGCAATTTTTTCGACTTATTTTGTGTGAGTTTTGCACGTTGTTGGTTGGTAGCAGTATATACACAGCAATAAAAGATATTCCCTTTTCTCCTATCCTTGCACTCCAATGGAGGATCATTCTTCCCGTACCGATGATGCTGAAATCTGGAAAAAGGGTGTCCAAGTGAAGACAGATACATGCTTGCTTGAAGAAGTCGATTCTATAAAAGACTATAGCCTTGTTATTTACTGATTCATATTAACCTATGGTGGCAGTAAAAACCCACACCGTTTAAAATAATAATAATAAAAAAAACAGGAAAAAAAGAAACAAGGATGAGCCTCCATGCAGTGATGGTGGTCACGTTTAAAGAGGGTCACCGGTCACCACGACTCACGAGGAAACCTTTTGCTATCATCAATGCAAATTGTCATGACAGACGACAGACAGATGGAGAAAAAGGTTGTTTCAATTAGATGGGGCACCTATTTGTTTTTTTTAAAAAAATTCTTCAATCTTTAAAAAAATATTAAAATAATATCTTTTATTAGGAAAAGTGGATTGCATGCATCCGAAGGTTGTTCGCTTTTACTTCAGTTTTTGTTAAAGTTTTTTAATATATTGATATAAAAAATAACATTTTAAAAATATATTATTATTTGGATATGTCCAACATATATCATTCTCCAAATGGTTTTTAATAAAAAAAAACAGTGTTTTCATGTCAAACAAAATCAAGTTTTTTCATGAGTAATCTAAAAGATGCATCATGTTTAAAAATGTTAGTTGGTAGGTCTCAAAATCTAAACCTGGAAAAATTAATCATTGATCTATAAAAACGAGAATACAATAGATAAGGTTGTATCAATGTTTTATACTTCAATTATTTATTTCTGTCTTCAATACATACATACATACATACATGATGGGAAAAAAAGATTTTTTTCACTCAATATTTTTTTCCCGATTTAATTTTTTATGTTCTAAAATCAATAGGTTTAAAAATAAAATTATATCTGGATGCATGAATTATAATAATAAAACAAAGAAATAGAATGCCTTGTGGGGCTTTGAACGCCAATGGCCCATGCAAGAATATCCACCTATCTCGGCGAGATTGGCTGATGCTGCTCTGTCAGCTGGTCCACACTGTTTTTCTTCCCAAAACGTCCTCGCACTTCCCATATTTTCATATTACTCCCTTCTCTTAAGTGATTTAAAGTCTATACATATCATTTGTTGAATCTAATAATTAGGGGGAAAAAAGGGTTAAAACAAGTCCACATGCGTATCCCTGCGCAGATATTACAGTGCTAATTTCCTTTTCTATTTTTTAATTTTTAAAAACACTTAGAATCTAAAGTTTTTCATCCTATCATCAAAAAAATTTCTTAAAATATTTAAGTATTATTTTCTTTAAAAACCATATGGTAGATGTAAAAAACCATCTGAAGAAGTATTTGAACCTGATAAATAAAACAATACCATGACGTGTTTTCCTTTTTCTTGCAATATTTTCACTACAATATAGTTTGTGTTTTGCTAGTAAAAATATAAGAAATATTTTTGTTATGATGTTTACTGAATATTTAGAGGTTTAATGGGCTTCAAACACTGAAAAAACTCGTTTTTTTTTTTATAGTTACTTCAAATAATTTTATTTTGCTCCACAACACTTTTTGTAAATTAGGCATGAAAAAAAAGTTAGCAGGGACCAAAAGTGAAAAAAGAAGACATGTCTCTCTCTCTTTGAATATATCGGCTCCTCTGTCCATTTCACAGCCGACACCTCTCTCAAAACTAAGACAAGACAAAGACAAAAGACAGACCAAAGGGTTAGACCACATGTGTTTTAGTCAAGAGTTTTGTTGATAATGATTCTTTTCTCTTACTCCAAATATTTTCTTGTTTTCGAAATCTATCTTTGTTATGTATTTGGAAATATTTTTCCAAGTATTTTTAATTTTCAGAATAGATTTACAGGACTGTTTATAAAAATATTTTAAAAAGCATCCATTTCAATTTCAAAAATATTTTGAACACTTCATATTCAATCCTAACAAGAGGACAGTGTCCTGTCTCTGTCGTCTAAAATTTAGAAACTGGGGTTTTCTTGCTTGAAAGCTTTTTTCTTCTAGTGGTTTATCAGTAACTGTAGAAGCTCGAGAGAGAGAGATGGAAAGTGGCAAGAAGGCAGAAGCAGGCCCATCAACAACAACAAGAGGTGGTTTTGATGGGAAACTAGAAAGGAAAAGGGAAACCAGCGAAAACCCACCTGTTGTAGCTGCTTTTATTGATGATGATGATGAGGATGATGGTGATGTTGTTGATAATGGAGTTCCTGTCGCTGGATTTGTTCCTGGGCCTTTGCTGTCTCTTAAAGAACAGATTGAGAAAGACAAGGTTCTTCCTTTTTCTCTACATCCCTTTAAAGTTTCTATGTTTAGCTTGGATTCACAATTTTTGTTATGTCTAATTCAAGCTTAATAATTTCTTGATGGACTCAAGAACTCTTGATGTTTTCTTTTAGTTCCTTCATCCTTTCTTTTATTGTAGTATATGTGGAACATTCACTGTGATAAATTTCGACTTTTGGATAACATACTTCTGATTTTTGTTATCGAGACCAGAGAACATTCACGAGATTTGCTACAGATTAGTCCATTATTTGAGTGTTCCAGTGTGAGAACTGGTCAGCCAACATTGCTTAGAGCAAAGGGACCATTATTCTCTTAAGTTTGTATGTTAAGGATCCAGCTTTTCTCTTCTGTTAGTGTTTAGTGTATAGGGTTTTGACAGTTTTTTATTGTATGTGGAGTGATTTGAGTATATTACAGTTGTTTTATCTCACTTCTTTTTCCCACATTTTTTTTAATTGATGCCTCCTTTGTGTTTCGAATTGTGGCTAATCGGTGATTGTTAATAAGGTTGCAATGAAATATCTGGTGAAATTAATGTAAAGTTGGCAGCCACAACAATCTCGAATCAAATGTTTTATAGCCTGTTTATTGTTGTTTTCATTTTCTTTTGCTCTTCATTTCACAACATGGGATCATATTGACCATGTGATGCCGTGAATTGAAAGTAAAATTCCAACTCTCTGGCATGGCAATGGCTGCTGGATGCATATGAACATAATTTTAAAAGCCAGTTGTGCTTTGCAGGAAGATGATAGCTTGAGGAGGTGGAAAGAGAAGCTACTTGGCTGTGTTGAAAGTGATTTGAATGGTTTGATTCAGGCATCCTTTCATTCGATATCTGACTTTTTCCTGTTTCACATATTCACAGATTTATATTTGTGTCTTGTTAGGCCAACTGGAACCTGAAGTCAAATTCCACTCGATAGGAATTATATCCGATGACATCGGGGAAAAGAACACTCCTTTGCCGGTTGATGAAAGTCAGAGTGGTCGTCCCCTTTTCGCTCTCAGAGAAGGGTCTCGATACCAGCTTAAGCTAACATTTAGTGTTCTGCACAATATTGTTTCTGGCCTTGCGTACTCAAATACAGTGTGGAAGGGGGGAGTACAAGGTGCATTATCATCTAGCCCTCTGCATTTAATTTTTTACTTTATGCTTCTGAAGGGATGGATAAGTCTTGCAGATATGTCTAATTAAACCTACATCTGTTTTTAGTACCAATAGGTGACACTTCTTTTTTTAAATAAGTAAAAATCAGATGTTATTTGAGTCTTATCAAGCTTTATACCAGAGTAGGTCACGATAACCATACACGGAAAATCATTTCTGATTTTATCGGGGGTTGGCTGACAGAGGCATAGATACAAGTGCTAAAGAGAGCAATCGTGTCATCCTCACACTACTTTCAATCTTGTAGTTTGCTAAGATCACATATCCTGCAATTGTGCTTTATGTCTCAGGGAATTGTTTAATCATTACCACTAGCTTTCCACCATCTGTTACTGTTTTCATTTCTTGAGTGTAGTTGATCAAAGCAAAGGAATGCTGGGTACTTTTGCTCCCCAGCGGGAACCATATGTCCATACTTTGGAGGAGGACACAGCTCCATCTGGTGTGCTGGCAAGGGGAACTTATTCTGCAAAGCTTAAGGTAAACTTCATTTCGCCAGAGTTTCTTCTGTGTGCTACTGTTAAGCTCTTTTTACATTCTTGGTTGATGTTTGGTGCAGTTTGAAGATGATGACAGAAGATGCCATATGGAGCTCAAATATTCCTTCGAGATTAAGAAGAGAAGCTAACCAAATTCTTCTGCAAGGAGTTTCCTCATGTTATCATGTGTTTCTTTGTTCCTTTTCTTTTTGGTCTTATTAAGTACACAGATGTTTTTCGAACCTGATGGATTTACTATAGCGTTTAGGTGCAAGGAAATATAGTTTTCGTTTTCTTCATAAATAATGTCTCAGCTTCTTTGAATCACAACTTTCGCTTCCATTGATGTGGGAGGAACATAATGAGTTCTTGTTGCCACAGCAACCGAGAGTTCATCAGATGCTAAACAAGGTATGAATTTTCTCTAGAATACAACTCGACCTATCCTGAGCAGAGAACCATGGAGTTCAACCTTGAGCATGGTGGGGCCCCTCGATCATACGTTCCGGTAGATTTAAACCTCCAAGCGTATCGTAGTAAATTGCTGATATGACGGGTGCTGAAAACATTTAATAACTTGAAGTAATGACGATGAAAGTTTAGCATCTGATGACCTGATCAATACATGAAGACTGGAATCTACCTTGCGTTATAGCCGCTCGCATATGAGGAGTTAAGATTAGCTACAGGAGGCAAGATGCCCGCTTTGGATGCAGCAGAGACGAAGACTGCTAGCAGTTCTGAAACTTCTCACCAGTCTCCTGGTGCATGAAGCGCGGCGGTACAGCACAAGTTCAGCTTCTGAATACAAAGAGCGTTCTGGTAATTGCATCATTTACAAACCATTTCCAGCCAGGCAACAATGTGGGAGGCAACTGTGGGAACCACAGATCTTTGTTGCTTGAATTCACAAAGCAATGCTGACGTTAAAGAAACAATTAGATACGGTAAACCACTTAAAGCCAACAGGATTTCTTCTCACACAATACCAATAGCCACGAAATTCTCTGAAAGCTTCAAGCTTCAAGCTTCAGTAGTATTACATAGGTAAGAAATCATTGCAACAATTTCAGACATCAAAACCTGTCGCTAATGGCTTGCCCCCCCTTGTTTTAGTCGCAAATTAATATCCGTATCGATCCAAGTCCGAGGCAGAATGGCTCTAATCACATTAATATAACCTCGTGGGATTACGGCAGCGTGAACGGAGAGGACAGTGAAGGAGCAATGAGAGTTGGTTCTGAGAGAGACGTTTAGTTGTTAGGAGTGATCTTTCAAGCTTGAAAAGGAGAGAATTTGTGAAGCTAAGGAAGAAGAAAAAACAGTGAAGGGACGTTGATAAAGGAGTGGGAGAGGGAAGGATCTAGGGTGGCATGATTCTGATGGAGATTGCGAGGTGCTTTGATCCGACAACAGCTTTTATCAAGTCTTGGAAGAGACCCAGCTCTCTGTTGATTGGAAGTTGTCTGTTCCTGTTCGCGTGCACGAAATTGGTCGGAAAAAACAGAAGGGAAAATGCATCAACGTGTCAAGAGATGGATTTTTCATCGCAGTTAAACAATTCAAATTATTTACATTTTGCATGATTGTTTTTTTTCCTTCTATTTAATATATTAAAAAAATATGTTTTAAAAAAACAAAACAAATAAAATCAATCTCACTTGGGCGAGAATCTTTGCCCCCCACTTCTTTCCCTTCAACTTTGGCAATATTTTTAAAGAAAAAAGCAACTCTCTTTATTTTTATTTTTTTCATATCCTATCCTTCTCCATGCCATATAAATTAACACCTTATTGAATAGAATGTTTGTATACTATCAAGCTGCATCGCCAATTCACCTAGTTAATTTTCTATTTTTTCTTTAAATAGTCAGATTATCCCTACATTATTATTAATTAATATACAGCAGAGAATATATTGAAAAAATTACAAAATATATAAAGGGAAATACGATTACAAATTACAAATACAAACCTCTGCGGAAACCAATTAAAAAGGCGCGCTTTCATGGCACCACCTCTGCCGCCAATAACCATCTCAAAAATCGAAACAAATCTTCCCTTACCGCCAAAACAAACCGAGACCGAATCCCAGCCGTCCACGTGCACTCCTCTCCCCTTCCACCACTCATCATCCCCTATAAACCTCTTCCTCCTGCTCCTTCACTCTCCTCTCTCCCCTTCAAAGCAAAAAAGAAATGGCGGGCTCACTGAAACAGGGCGTTAGCTCTATGAACCCATGCGCTCTTCATCTCCAGAAACTGGGTCTCGAGCTCAAATGCGCACTCTGGTTTTCCTCTCTCGCCCTCTTTTTTCCGATATAATTTCTTCTTTGTAATGTTTCATTTTAAAAATCGTTTTTTTTTTTTTGAAAAAATGCAGCTTGGAATTTTTGAAGCGACCCTTTTTGCTACCTTGTGATCACATTTTCTGCAAGTTAGTAAATCTAATTGATTTGGTAATTTTAATTATATTTGTTTCTGTCGAAGGCTTGGTTTTGCTTATCTTATTTCGAGTTTCTTTCTTTCAGTTCATGCTTGTCCAAAACGACAGAGTTAGGATCCGAGTGTCCTCTCTGTAAAGCTCAATATGGCGACTCAGGTGGGTCTCCTGACTCTTTTGATAACTATTTTCCCATTTTCCGTGTCTGACTTTTGCAAAAAAGAAGCTTTTTTTTGCTGAGATTTTGGATTTTAATTTGGTAAAATATGAAGTAAGTGTTATGGAAGGTGAATAATTTTATTTGGGTTGCAGATTTGAGGTGTTTGCCTATGATTGAAAACATGGTGACAATCTATAGAAGCTTGGATTCAGCTTTCAGTGCCAGTATTTTGCAGTCTCATTCTGGTATGGCATCTTCATACACTTGACATTCATTCTATTGTTTTGGATCTTAGATTTAGTGGGGTATCCTTGGGGCAGCTTCCGCGTCAACGGGGACTAAGGACTCTTTGATATTCGTTGATTGGGGTGGTTTCTTGGAGTTTTTATTTTTAAAAGTAAATGTTGGTTGTGGATGGTGATTTTTGCAGAGACTGCCAGGGTTTTGAAGCAGTGTCCGGCTTCGAAGAGTAGTGGCAGTAAGGATAAGAAATTATTGGAAGCTCACTGGGGGAATCATTATAGTTGTGGACAATCTAAATTAATGAACAATGATGTAGCTTGTGCTCCATCGAATTGTTCAGCTGGAAATGGGGTTCGAAAGAATGTGGCGATGGGTAATTGCAATGTGCCAATGCATGTCAAGGATAAAGAGCATGAGATGATTGGGAGTGCAGGGGGTGCATCCAATGATAAACATAATGTCAATTCTCTACCGGTTGGTTCGCAGGTAAGAGCCAGGGGGCTTCATGGACCCAAGGCTTTTCAAATGGACTTGAATCAGGCAGATCAGTTGTCGCCTAGAAGTCCTCCTTCATTTGGTGATAATAAGGATTCAGAAAACGACAGTAATGATCAGGGAAGTGATGATGTAAGAATTGACCATTTCTGACAGTATAAAATTGCAAGCATAAACTCCCCGCCCCCCTCTAAAATATAAATGCACTGGCACTTTCTATTGTTCTTGTTGTGTAATTGATGATTGCTTGTAATAATTGCGTTGCTTGTTAAGCATGTCTATTTACCAGTTAGTTAGCTCCCATTTGGCAGTGACACTACATTTTGAAGTGCATAAAAGTTTGTCTTTAAAAGCATTCTTTTTTATAAGGTTCACAATGCTTCTGGTTTTCAGAGTCCACAGAATTACAAAGCAGAAAATTTACTTCAACTAAATTCTGACAACAAAAGAAGACAAGAGAGTCATATCACTTCTGCGTCTGAAACTGAGGAAGGTCATTTGAGGGATTTAAAGAGACATAAGAAGTTGAACTACAGCCCATCGGATCTGTGTGCAAATAATATTGTTCATATCAAACCAAACGCACCTCCAACTGAAAATTTGATGACCAGTTCTCAATTAGAGATTCCTGCAAAATCGAATAACTCGTTTAATGCTTGTGGATTCTGCCAATCCTCCAGAATCACAGAGGTAAACATTTATTTATCGTTGGCTTTTGTTTGTCTTTGTGCAATCTATAGTTTTGTACGCCATTTTGTTGCTGCTAGTGAATTATCCAATATAGCATGGAAAAATATATTTTGGTGCTTACACATTGTGGCTTCTCCCCCCTCTGTCCATTTCAGTATACTGGTCCAATGTTGCATCTTGTGAACGGGAAGCCAGTAGAGGGAATTGAAGCAACTCTATCCAGTACTATACATGTGCATGCTGTATGTATTGAATGGTATGCCATTATACCTTTTTTTATTATCGATGTTAAGGTGATAATGATGATTTGATGTCTAGTGAAACTGTTAAGAAGTTTCCCTTTTGCTATCTTTCTTGTCATAAATTTAATGCTGAAAGCAATATGTAACTAAATTTGAAATACAGGGCACCACAAGTCTATTATGCTGGCGAAACTCTTAAGAATCTGAAGGCAGAACTGGCTAGGGGTGCAAAGCTTAAATGCAGCAAATGTGGGCTGAAGGGAGCAGCTTTAGGCTGCTATCTAAAATCATGCAAGAGAAGTTATCATGCTCCCTGTGCAATGGAAATTAGTAAATGTCGATGGGATTATGCAAGTGTCTTGTACTCTGCTTCTATTGCAAATTCATGTGCTTATGTTGAAGGATTCCTTTTGTATCACTTCAGGGATCTGAGCTTGGAGGGCTAACAACTTTCGTTGTTGTTTCCTTACAGGAAAACTTCCTTGTGCTTTGCCCTGGTCATTCTTCAGTAAAATTTCCAAGTGAGAAGTCCAAGGCTGAGAAACACAAGCAGAAAATCTCATCTGCGCCGACTTCTGTGTAAGTTGTGATTCTCTTATTCCCTGTAGGTACAAAGTTAACAAACTGAAAAAAGTTGAAGTTGAGTCTCCTTGACCTCCCTCTCTATCCAATTCTCTTGCTTTCTATTGAATTTTTTCCCTGTCAGATTAACGAGGAAGTATCAATGATGTTGGGAATTTTGAGCAAATTACTGTTTACTCAAAGGGATTTCAAATAATGTTTGTCTGCTAAGAAAACATATTAATTGGAATGTTTTCCATCTATTAGTAAATAGGCTGTTTTCCATCTATTAGTAAATCTGTTTGACATGATTTTTACCATTATCACGCAGCGCCTCACAACAGCCTAACTTTTGGGTGGGATCATGTAATGGAGCAAAGAAATGGGTTTTCTGTGGGTCTGCTCTGTCTTCGGAGGAAAAGGTCAGTTCAGATCATGGTTTATGTCAGTCTTTCTCATTTCTCAATTCAAAGTCATTCCCATGTGGCGGTTTGTGATAGTTGTCATTCTTGGGATGATCTTGATAAGCCATGATGTCTAACATAATGATTGCTTTACAATGGATTCCCTTTATCTGGCAACATTGTTAAAACAGTGTTTTTTGACTTAGAAAAGGGGTTCAGTTAGTTTTGTGATTTGAGTCCTACACGTTTAGATTATTGCATATTTCAATAAAATAAACTTGTTATGTTCATGACTGTTGCGCAGTGCACAGTGGCCTGGTGTGATCGAAAATTAGTTGATCACATTGGTCAAGTTTGGGATTTAAGACGAGGAAATGCCTTTCGCTATCAAAATCGCTAAATTGCAACTTGTTTTCTCTGGTACAGTGTCTTTTGGTGAAGTTTGGAAGCATGATTGGTGTGCCAGTGAACAAATTCTGGGCATCAAATGTCACACATGTGATTGCAGCCACAGATTCAGATGGGGCATGCACCAGGACACTGAAATATCTTATGGCCATTTTGAATGGGAAATGGGTTCTCTCAATAGATTGTGAGTCTGCCCTTGTCTTTTACTCGATTTCTTGTCTAAACTCAAGTGTTCATTTTTTAGTAATATGCTGAAGAAATTTCTTAGATGATCCTCGTTCTCCCCTCTGCTATTAATTTAGCAGCCTAAGAAAGAACCGATAGCCCTGGCCAAGCAATGTGCTTATATTATTATTATTATTACTACTCAAATGAAATTGAGGATCATCAAAAGGGGTTTGGAGTTGATAGGGGGATAAATTGATCAATATGATGGTTAGAAAAATGTTTACTGCCATTGATGAAAGCACCGATGTTGTACATTCATTTAAGGAAAGGGAGCAAATCTGCCCTATTTTATCCTTTTACTTTTTATTTGATTGCTTCAGAGTTCATGGCACTTCGTTTGTATTTTCTTATTTTTGAGTTATTGCTTCATCAATTTCTTGCTATTGACATTTTTCAAGTTAACTTACTTTTGCAGGGATAAAGGCTTGCATGGAATCTATGCATCCTGTGGATGAAGAAAATTATGAAATTATTCTTGACAGCCATGGAAGCCGTGATGGCCCAAAAAATGGCAGGCTTGGTGCACTAAATAATGTAAATTTCTTCTTGAGCACCCTCTTTCTAAAGCATGATTATAAACTTGCAGTATACCTTTGTTCTCTGTTTGATTGTTTCTTTTTCAGGCACAAAAACTTTTCAGTGGCTTAAGTTTCTATTTTGTTGGAGATTTTGTGGCTGGCTACAAGGAAGGTCTCCAGAGTCTGGTTATTGCCGCAGGAGGTACACTTTTGAAGAGTGAGGAAGAGCTGGTGGAACAAAGACAAGACCTGGTATCTCCTTCAGGAACACTAATTGTTTATAACCTTGATCCCCCACAAGGGTGCAAATTAGGCGAGGAGGTTTCAATCATTTGGCAGAGAACCAATGAGGCTCAGGATTTAGCTGCTAAAGTTGGATCCCAAGTCATTGGTCACACATGGCTGTTGGAGTCCATCTCCTCGTACAAGTTGCAGCCTCTTGTAAACTGACACAGCATCAGCACCTGTAATACCTAAGATAGTTCAAATAAGGAGATCACTTCAAATTTTATCCATCTTGATAGAATTTGGGTAGGAAATCTAGAGATATTATCATCTCCTTGCTCAGGTAAAAAAACCTGTATTTATGTTAATAGAATGAGTAATTATATTATCAATTAATTGTCTACCAATTTGACTTGGCCTTGTTGAGGATTTCCTGTCCCTCATGGAGGTTGGTGATTCTTTAAGTGGGAAAAATGAAAAAGGCCAAGCAGACAGCAAAATACCTGAAAATTAATTTATTGCGGGTCTAGTACTTGCTCACTGAAGGCTTTCACATTCGGCAAAATACCTGAATATCGATGTGTATACAGAGCAGAAGGTTTCATCGTCTTCATCAAACCTTTGTTACACGCGCGCTCGCACATGAACCTGCAAATTTCATATTACAAAGGACTGGAACCACTTTCACTCACATAGGATACCAAGTACGTGGACGTTTATACAACCTTCAAGTCTTGATGGCTTCCACCAGGGAAGCTTCCTTTTGTTCCTGTAAATCCCTCTTAGAATCAACATCCACTTTATAAACATATAGTTTGCCGCAACTAAATAGATAATGAAGTTGAGGGAGCTCAATATGGCCAGGACAGGATAATAGTAGTCTAAATGAGATAGATTGAGATTGTCCAAAATCCAACCTTTGTGGCCATGCTCTTAGTGATTTTAGAAACTGTTGACAGGATAAAACGACTTAGGAAATTCCCAATTCCCAAGCTGCTTGTGAAGTATGAAGTCCCCAGGTTCTTCATCCCTTCTGGTGATTGGTCATAGAAAAACTCTATCTTTGCTACTTCCTCAAAGTTATCAGCAACTCCCATCAAAATAAACTGAGTAGGATAAATATACGGAGAGGAACTACCTCATTTTTACCACTAATGTTGTGTTCTCTTGCGACACCAAGCCTCTTCCTTTCTGCTAAGCAAGCTGTGATCATCACAATAACATGAAACACAAACCCAATTCCCAGTCTCTGCAGCAATGTAATTCCTCTTGGTCTTTTTGTGTAATGCCTTGCCTTCAGCACAAAGTAACGGTCATAAATGGCTAGGCTTATCAACATCGAGATGGTTACAAAAGCTGTGAGGCATGCTGGAGGGATTTCAAAACGGGGTCCGGTGCTCCTGTCTAAGACAGTTCCCTGTTTGATGAATAGGGTGTGCACTGGAGCTAAAATGGTGTTAGGTATGGAAGTAGCAGCCCGGACTGGAAGCATTTTAAGCATTAGCTTGTTTCTTCAACTTGGTTCACAGAGCATAGCATCCACAGTGACCTTGAGCCATTCTCCATGGCAGCTTTGCCAAGGAATCTGCAGGTGAACCAGAGCTATTAAGATTGAGGAAAATGGCTGTAGGGGTAGAATATGGTAGATATATAATGATGCAAGTATTTCGATGCTGTGAATGTTGAATGATGGTTGTCAATGTTGTTGGAATTGAGCATAGACAAGGACAAAGTATTCCAAAACATAATTAAATTGAATACCGGAGATCTAAAAATGTGGAGAATCAAACCCAAGGGAAGAGGTACAGGCAATCCTGAATTTCCCTGATCCTATGTGCTCGTCCAGGTAAGCTCATGCAGCTGTTTGGGGTCACCTTGGACGGGTGCTTTCCACTTCCTCACAGCAGATACAAATTACTTGAGCCATCCTGGTGAATGGACTCTCTGTGGGCAATTTGTGTCTGTAGAATGGAGTGCCTACCATGAACACAATAATCGAAGCTGCCACACCCAGTGTTGGAAGGTCATAGCCAAGGGCCCATTTCACGTCATCTTGTATGTATCCCAAGAAGGTGCTTGAGAAAATTGCACCAAAAAAATGTTAAACACCCACCAATTAAAGAATGATAGCTTTTGGTCTTCTTTAGGTTAAAAACCATCAAATTTATCAGTCCCGTGGTGGATATATTAGGCTGAGTTCCACCAGAAGCAGCTGCTAATGCTATTATGTACAACGCACCATCGAATGTCCTTCTGTAAAGCAGATGCCTTTTGTCACATCTCGCTTCTTTGATACCATGTCCACAAGATGGAGGCCTCAGTGTTGGCACCGAAACAGCCAGGGTTAACAGGGACATTTTTTGTTCAATCAGACAAGTTAGCAAAAAAAAGAAGTGATTAGCTTGAATACATCAGGATAGCATCCTAAGATATTGTCACTTGCATCGTTACTGAAAAAAGAAAAATGAAGCATATCTGAACAGGTTAACAATAAAATCCACCGAAGACTTCTTTTTCCACCCCTTATATCATAACAATCACCCTTGTCTTCGTGGCCTCATCCTTTAGTACCATAAGCACAATCCGTGACCCAGAATCATCTATGACGATCATATCCAACATAAGCTTTATAGTTTTAAGAGTCATATCAGTGCCTGTCACTACAGCTGAATAAGAATGACAAGCACAGAGCTCAACATACCTCTACATTTCTGCACAGATTTTTCAAAAATCAAAAATAAAAAATCTGCACATAGTATAAGAAGTATTCAGGACAGGTGCAAATATAATCAAATTGTGCTAGATAATTACTTGGGAATGCAGGATGGATAAAACTTGTGAGAACCACTATACAAGATAGAGTAGAAAGCAAATAGAAAGGTGACTTTTGAGGCAAGAACATATTAAGGCCAGATGCGAAATAGTCAAGGGGCAAAAATAGATGGCAATGGAAGAATTTTCATTTTTAACATATATATCTAGATTACCATTTTCTTGTGAGATTGACCTCAGCCTCTGCTCCACTGTCTCTGACCAGTGTGGCAGCTTCAACTTAATCCCAAACAAACTTGCAGTACCATCCAGTGAACTTTAAATGCCACATTGCTACAAAACAACCCATAGTTCAGGTACATAGCCCGCTAGCTTCATCTGCCCATCTAGTTCATCCAGCAACGAGTAAATCTCATCAGAAGCTGCATGAGATTTATCAGATGCTGAAAATTGATGCACTTGACTTTCCAACTCGATCCAACTGGACCCAGGGCATCTTTTTTCTACCCCCTGCTCCTTCATGGTTAACCTGATCTTTGCAGCCTCGCCCCATCTATTAACTTCAGCATTCATGTTAACCAAAAGAGTGTAATATCCACTGTTGCCAGGCTCCAAAACCATCAATTTATTAACAGCAACCTGAGCGATCTCCAAGTTCCTGTGAAGCTTACATCCACTAAGCAACGCACCCCAAATAACAGCATTAGGTTCCAACTTCATAGTTCTTATCAATTGCAGTGCTTCTTCAAGCAAGCCAGATTTGCTCAAGAGATCAACCATGCATCCATAATGTTCAACTCCAGGAGGGATGGAATGATCTCGTGTCATACTCGCAAACCTCTTGCGACCTTCTTCAATAAGTCCCGCATGACTGCAGGCACTTAAAACACTTACAAATGTAACCCCATTTGGCTTAATTTTCTCCCTCTCCATCTTGTCAAACATTGCCAGTGCTTCTTCTGCATATCCATGAACAGCAAGCCCTTCAATCACTGAATTCCAACAGAACAAGTTCTTCTCTCGCAGCTTGAAGAACATCAAAAGGGAGCTATCTAGACTCCCACACTTAGAATACATATCAATCAATGCTGAGCCTATGTAGACATCAAGGTTAAATCCATGCTGCATCACGTAGTAATGTATTTCCTTCCCCAAGTCAAGGGCTCCAAGATGAGCACAAGCTGAAATCACAGTCGCCATGGTCACTTCATCTGGGTCGATCCCATGTTTTGCCATCTCATTAAAAACCCCCAGTGCTTCTCTATATCTCTTATTCTGAGAATAACAATTGATCATTGTAGTCCATGAAATAATATCTCTTGCAGGCATTTGATAAAACAACAACTCCGCCACATCAACTTCTCTCAATCTTGCATACCCATCAATCAAAGTATTCCAAGCAGCTAAATTCCTATCAGGCATCATATCAAACAATCTCCCAGCAGTACTCATGTCACCGACCCGCACAAGACTAGAAACCATTGTAGTCCAAGCAAAGACATCTCTTTCAGGCATTTCATCAAACACCCTTATAGATTCTTCAATTTTACCCATACTTGAGTAAAAATCAACCAAAGAAGTTTGAACAAACAAGTGTGAATCAAACCCATTTCTCCAAACTTGACCATGAACAGCTTCTGCAAACCTCAACTGAGACACCAACCCACAAGCTTTTATCAACGAAGGAAATGTATAACTTGAAGGAGAAACATTAGCTCTTAACATTTGAACGTACAATTCAAGAGCCTGAACTGGTTCATAACTTTGAACAAGTCCTTTAATCATTGCATTGTAGACAAAAACATTAGGATTTTCCATCTGGGTATAGGCTAAAACTGCATAATCTATACGGTTAAAAGTAGAAAGAGCTGATATATATTGATTCATTAAGAAACAATCTTGGTTTGTATTGGTTTTGACCATGACAGCATACATGGAATGTAGCTGTTTCAGCTTGGTGCAGTGCTTTAAGTGGTTAACTATGGTTTGTATTGAATAACAGCTAGAAGACATCCTATCTTCCGGATTTTTTTTGTGGGTTTCTTGATTCTGAGACAATCTTTTGCTATTTAAGGAAGGATAATTTACCAGATTATGACAAGTTTTAGCCTTTAGAGGCTAAGCTTTCATGTCTGCCTTGACGGAATCCATTCCCTTGTCTAGGCCTAAGCATGAATTTCTTTTACAGGTTCGAGACATCTTAAAAAAATAAAAGAGGAGTAAAGTTCTGAAGGTAATCGAAAGAAAAATATTGAGCTGTTTTCATTTCAATGGCCTGAAATTGGACGAATAAGGATTGCTGTGACAGTTAAGAATTTGTGCGGGTAGAGGCTGTTCTGACTGCTTAAAACTGGACGAACAGAAGTAGCTGTGGCAACCATGAATTTGTGTGTGTATGGAGAGGCTGCTGTGACAGCCATGGATTTGAGCGTGAAGGTGCAGTTCGATAAAAGTGCAGGGACATAGGCTGTTGTGATAGCCATGAGCTTGCGGGTATAGGGACTGTCTTGACAGCCCAGTAGTGTACGAACATGGGCCGCTGGGTAGCCATAGACGTGTGAGAATAGGGACTGCAATAATATCCATAATTGCAAGACATGATTGGCCATGTGTATAGGTAAAGGCTGTTACGGCCCAAATAGACTATGTTAATATCTTCATCGTAGAAAAATATGACGAGATTGCAAGTCTTATTAAAAATTTAGTCAAATTCCTGATTTAAATAATTTGAGAGGACTTGAGAAATAATTACAGTTGAGCTGAATTGTTTTGGTGTTTTGTCTTAAATGTTATTGCATGTGTGAATAAGATCGAGTTAAACTAAGTAGACAAGTTAAGGAAATTACAAATCAAGTTAGTGATTTTTTTGAAAATTTGAAAGTCCATGTGTGTGCTGAATTATAAAAAACATAGATGGAAAATATTGATGCATGGTATAGATTCTTGAATTGAGTAAATTGTAAGGTTATTAATACCGTTTCGGTTGTCGTTTCGTTTTATCTATTGGTACAAAACGTTTCGGTTTTGGAGCGTTTCGGGATTGTATTTTTTATATATAATTAATTAATTATATATGTGAAAAAACTTAAAAGGTGAAAAAATTAAATATATTTTTTATTTTTTATAAAATAGTTGACACAATTTTACTTTTTATAATATATATTTTTTAATTTTTATTATTTTTATTTTTGCATTTTCAATACATCTCATAAACAATAGTATATGTAATAGTAGTGTGTGTGTGTGTCTATATGTAAGTGGGCGGGAGAGGCGGGAATTAATTTTTTCCCAGGACCGAAACGGAACACCCGGAGTAATTCCGAGGTGTTTCGGCCGATATTTGACCGGTATCTTTAGTACAGACCGGTATTTAAAACGAGATAAAAACGATATTGTTTTGTCTCGTTTTTTTGCCTGGTACGAAACATTTCGGCTATTTTGACCAAAACAAAACAGTATCAATAACTTTGATAAAGACAAGGATACCTCTTGGAAAATATGAACCCATAACTAGGATTTTCACAAGACAATTTCGTGGCAATCAAATATCAGGTAGGTGTCCAGCACCTCGTTCCATTTAAATATACCCAGCCTACGAGTCTTCATCATGAATTCTGAAGAACTGAGCTTTTGCTGCAGGAAGTTTCCATTGCTCTGATCTGCAGATCCCTTTTGGAGTCCATGTCTTCGTTATAAACAAAGCTGCTCGCCACAAGCAAAAAGAGGAAGAAATTGAGAACGCCCAAGATGGCCAAGAACGCATAGTAATAGTCTATGCGAGAGAGATTTAGATTGTCCAAAATCCACCCTCCATGGCCATGTTTCTTGGTGATCTCAGAAACCGTTGACAGGATAAAGCTGCTGAGATAATTCCCAACTCCAATGCTGCTACAGAAATATGAAGTCCCCAAGCTTTTCATTCCTTCCGGGGCCTGGTCGTAGAAAAACTCTAGCTTGGCTACTTCAAAGAACGTATCAGAAATCCCTACTAAAGCAAACTGAGGCAGGAGCACAAAAATGCTGAGAGGCACCACTTCTAGTTTGCCTACAATATTATTTTCTCTCGCAACGCTGAGTCTTTTCCTTTCAACCACGAAAGCTGTGATCATGACTACAATATGCAAGATCAGGCCAACCCCCATTCTTTGCAGCATGGTAATCCCTCTTGGGTTTTTTGTATAGTGTCTAGCTACTGGGACGAAGTGACGATCATACAGCACGAGGCTTACCAGCATGAAGATCGTCACAAATGATCCGAGGCTGGCCGGAGGGATTTCGAAATGGGGTCCCATGCTTCTGTCTAAGGTTGTCCCTTGTTTGACGAAAAACGTGCTTAGTTGAGCTACCATGGCACTAGGTATGAATGTTACCATTAAAACAGGAAGCATTTTTATCATTTGCTTGGTTTCTTCAACTTGAGTCACAGGACAGAGTACCCAAGGTGAGGTCGGTCCACTCCTTACAGCAGCTTTGTCAAGCAACCTGCCAGTGCACAGATATACATGGAGATAAAGGTAGCTAGCAATGAGTTATATCAACTGTGGAGAATTATACTAGGTACAAATTAAAGAGTTTAGCTAATAATTTGTGAAAATTAGAGGAATAACCTTAGTGAATGGGTATGGTCAATCCTATTTCTTGCAGATTTAGTAGACTCTCCTATCCCAAGTTCGTGAAGCTCTCCTGGATCATTTGGGAGGCTAACTTTCCACTTCCTAACAGCAGCCACAAGTACTTTTGCCATCCTGGTGAATGGACTCCCTGCAGGCAATTTGTGCCTATAGAATGGACTGCCTGTCAAGAATATGATGATAGAAAGTGCGAGCCCCAAGGTAGGAATGCCATAACCAAGGGTCCAACCTACGTTGTCTTGTATGTAGACCAAGAATGTGTTTGAGAAAAGGGTGCCAAAGAAAATACTGAACATCCACCAGTTGAAGAATGAGAGCTTCTGCTGCTTTTCCTTGGGTTCAAAGTCGTCGAACTGATCTGCTCCCATGGTAGAGATGTTGGGCTTGGTTCCACCAGTACCAGCTGCTATTATGTATAGCGCACCGTAGAATATGCCCTTTTGCAAGGCTGAGGCCGGTTTGTCACATCCCTCTTCTTTAATGCCGTGACCGCAGGATGGTGGCCTCAGGGCAGGCACCGAAACAGCCAGGGTTAACAGGGACATTCCCTGTTTGGTTATACATGTTGGAGGATCAAATGATCAGTTACTTCGAAGCCATGAGAAAAACATCGTGGAATTTAACACACTCCATGATTCTACGATGGCACCTGATGCACAATCCGACCATACTTAATGAGAACATGGATTGAGGGCAAACCTTGGTTTAGTTTTGCATTGAAAGTGCGTTTGGACCGAAATTGATGGGTTTTAAGTGATTTTAGATAGTTTTGATATAAAAAAGACAAAAAAAAAAACTCATCAAGGAGCCCAGATGGCACTACACGATGAAACTGAAAGAAGGTGCAAAAGTCGATGTAATTAATTAAGATTTTAAACATCAAGTCACATACGAAAGCAAAGTGCATGTCTCCATCACAACGACAATCATGCCTGGAAATTTTCAAACTGCTCGTCCCCACAAGCAGAAAAATCAGTATAATGCATGTGGTTTCTGATTCTTTATGAAAAACACATGGTTGTTGGATTCAAGCAATGACGATGTCCCAAAAAAATTGAAAAACATTAAGAGTAAGATGATACTATAGAAATCAAGATTTAATTGTTACCACAAGATAAATTCCTGATGCAATGACAAAAGTCCTGAATCGGCCCAGATGAGCATCTGCGATGTAAGCACCGAAAACGGGCAATATCCACACCGTACCAGCCCAGTTGGTGACATTGTTTGAAGATGCTACGGTGCCTTCATGGAGCTTCCTTGTCAAATACAACACTAGATTCGATACTATCCCGTAGTATGCCATCCTCTCAAACACTTCATACCCTAATATATATATATTTAGACCACAACAGTATATACACTGTTACAAAATGGAAGCAAAAGCTTATTCATTTCGAGCCAAACTCGATCGATAGGGCTATTTCATGGATAGCAAGCATGCAGTAGCTAGCAAGGCGATCAACTTAGTAGCTTACCTAACATGAAGGAACAAGCTTTCCATCTTCCTGACTTTGATCTTAACGCAGGATTGCCCTTGATGTCTACAGTCCCATCTTCTGTGTGATCTCTGCTTCCATCTGCAGCTCCTTTTTCTTCTATTTTGCCCGTCATGATGGAGGTATTTGGTAGGAACTCGAGGTGATGCTGGTGCCAATATCGCGTGAACAAGTAGCCTTTATAAAGGATTAGATTGACGTGTAGCATAAGCCGATTCAACTCAAGTTGTTTCAGAATTTAATTTTTAAATGAGTTTTTTTAACTTAAAATTTCCATCGGTCCATCACTTTCTTGTGAAATTCAAGTTCTTAATTACTCGTATAATATTTTATATTATATCTCTTGACTCCATCTCAACCTTCCAGGCTCTCGCTTTCGTTTTCGCCTCTATTTCCACCCCCATGTATATATATTACTACACGAAAGCTAGCTTTGGCTCCTTTTGTTTTGTGCGATAGGTAGTTCACTTGCCGACTCCAACTCACTACTGCTGACAAACCTAGAAGCAAGGAAGTAGCTAGCATTTAGAGATGTCTTCATCAAAGAAAACACCCACTTTCTTGCATGTCCTGGAAAGGAGAAACCGGTTCAAGAGCCATCACTCGAATCTATAATGCACGAAAAATGGGGCTATAAATCCAGTGCTAGCGATGGTGCATGCAGCATCTGCTGTTCGGCAAGAAAATCCCAAGACTATATGAACACGTGTGTATATCAACTAGCTATGAGCACTGGTCAATGTTCTATTCGACAGTGATGAGGAGGTAGGGCATTAGGGCAACAAGGCTCTGTCGGTGAATATATATAATGGTAGACGAGGTCAGTGTATGTGCTCAAAGTTGCAAGGGCTACAAAATTACAGTAAAAGATTATCATATTGTAGCTTATTTTTGTATTTATATGAAAATAGGGTCTATGAAATCGATCAATGTGGTTGAACGACGAATGCATTCCTGTTATGTCACATACGAAATATTAATTAATCAATTAATTAATTAAATTAAGAGATTTTATATAGACCAAGACTCTGTATCAATAGGATAACAATTTTAGAGGGGTTAGTTGTGCACTCTTTAATTAAGATAAACAGCAATGGATAGTTTTTTTAATAATTAATTTCAATAAACAAATGGAATTTTAGGTTTGCAAATATGTAGGGTAGTGGATAATAACGTTGATGATGAAATCATTGGTAAAAGTGATGTTTCAATGGAGCCATGTTTCCAAAAATCTTGAATGAAAGCCTATGATTGATGCATGGTTTGAAAATTTTATACCATGGTTAAAAGCCATTGTATTCATTGAAAAAAAAAATACTTTGTTTATGTATATAAGAAATAAATATTTCTTAAGAATTAAATTTGCAAAAAATAAATGATGAAGACATTATCGAGTTAGAGTATAGAAAGCTGAATAAATATAATCCAAGTCATTACTAAATAATTTCTTAAATATTAATTCTTTGCTTGTTCAAGTAGAGAAAAAGAAGTTGAGAATCACATGCCAAGTTCACACGTACTACAATAAATGACGAGTTTCATAAAACACTGGTTGCTTGAGTTCATCATCATTATCATCATCGTCAAACCCGACTCATCCAGCAAGTTGACTTGGTCAGATTTTTAATAAAACCTTTTCTTGTTTCATTCCTTGAACAAGGTTTGACAACCATAATTTGCACACGAAACAGAGCTCAAAAAGCATCAAGAAAAGCTATCTAAACAGTAACAACATATATGCTAGCACTTTGGAGTAAAATTTCTGATATGAATATTAATTTTTGCATATGAGAATCAAGCAAAAGTATCGATCCATGTTCTGCTTATGCTATGCAACGACAACGTTTCCAATGTTGTTTTGACCAAAAAGAAAAAAGGTTTTCGGTGATGAATGTTTTCAACAACTGGTTGGATACATTGTATAGATCACTTGTGAATTCTAGCCAGCCCACGCACTTCCCATAGGATCTGAAAACAACAGCTTCCTTGCACCCTTTCTTTGTATGACCTTCCACAGGCACCCCAGCCAAAAATAAGAAAAAACTCATGCCAGATCCCAACACCGCACACCTTTCAAATCCCAAGACTTATGTCTGATGCACAGTTACTAATCCTGCAGTTTTTTATATATATTTTGGTGGGGATAAATGCAAAGTTCATTTGTATCTAATCTCACAAATATACACCAGTCCAGTTTCAAGACAAAGACTTCAACATGCTTAATCACAAGTACCTAAACTAAAAGTGAGGACTCAAATGGGATCGACATGACAAAAATATTGGTGGAAAAAAGGATTTGCAGATGATAAAAACCAAAGCAAGAGCAAAAATAATACAGAGGAAATAAAAGTGTGCTGAGCAGGGACTGGGTAAGAAGAGGAATGAAAGATGAAGAGGTACACCATTTCTGCCAGGCAATGCAGTTGTCGGGCACCACTGATTCTAGAGATTGATCTGCTAGCTTACACCCAGCACTGAAGTACAAAATTAATGTTGAAATGCAAATGATAATTAGTTATTACACAAGGACTAACTAGATGAAACCAAGAACCAACGACATAGACCAACTAAAGAGATAAATGAAACCAAGTTATTTTTTCACCAAAACATCACAGGCTTTCACTGACAAACATAGTTCATACACTTTTCCCTCTCCCAAAAGACTAACTAATTCTATATTGGTAACTGTAAGAAAGGAGAGAAAACCAAATATATATATATATATATATATATATATATATATATATATATATATATATATATAAAATGAACTGGGAAAACTATAGCATCCTCCAACTTTCACATACCAAATGCTCAGAATGGGAAGACTTCAGCACCACTCTAAAATTTGCTTGACATATCTGGTGAACAAAGCATCATTAGGAAGCTCAATTTAAATTCCAGTCACCACCACAAACCCAACCACCTTTTGAGTTCCATGAGTCCCAAACTGAAGTTGAATACCCTCTCCTGTACAAAAAATTGCAAACACAGGAGGAAATTATTACCTCTTCACACAAGATTTTACTACCAGTATGGTTACGAATTCTACTCAAAAGGTAGGAAGAGCTCCAGCACAGTATCCTCAAACTTCACTACATTTTTTATTATCTCTACTCCTCAATCTCAATCATGCCATACCATATGTAAAAGCTAACCAGTACTGCTATGAAATTCAGACTTCTAATAACATATACTCAAAATAGCATTAATGCACACAGATCAACAGATGATAACTAATAAAGAGCCTTCAATCAGATGCCTACATAAGCAACATCAATATAATAACAGAAAAGGCTCAGAACAACACTCCAAGCTTAAACAGATAAAGAGGTAAACAATTAAACAAAAATACGACTTGAAGCTAACAATTGTAACTTGAAAAGCAAACGCTATCAGGGGAATGGTGTAGCTACTACTTGGAACTACTAGCCATTATACACTAGCAGAGCTAGTGCAAAATACAACTGGGTTAAAGCAATCCAGCCATTCCCCATGATTTGCTGAGAGAATCCTTCCACTACTGAAAGAAGACTATTGATGCCTAATTATGAATTCTCACAAGAACCTGAAGGCATCATCAATTACTGATGCAGTGCCTATCTTGAATGAGCACCACCATAACCACCAGAGGCTTGCGAAGGATCAGACCTCCAGGCTTCAATTGCATATCCTGAATTCCCATTACTGTCACCATAGTAGCTCCCACTCCCTTGTTGCTCTCCCCCACCAGCTCCATTGCTGGCACTGCCTTTTGGAGCATTCCCAGCACGCCCTCCAGTAGCTCCATAGCCACCAGAGTAAGGACCATCACTTCCACCATAATTACCATAACCATAGCCTTGATTCCCATATCCAGACGCTATGGCTGGATATTGACCCATAGGAGCAGGAGCAGAACCACCGCTACCAGAAGCACTCCAGGGGACTGCAGCCCCATAGGCTGCATTTGCACCATAGCCAGAAGCACCATAACCCGAAGGAGCTTGGCTGCTCCAGCTATTTTTTACAGCAGCAGACATGTCATACACTCCCGTACCATATCCGGCATTTCCACCACCATAACCACTAACACCGTAACTGCCATAATAACCAACTCCACTGTTTGCTGCTCCATAACCATAACTATGTGCAGCATATCCAGAATAAGGTGGGTAACCACCTACAGATGTTTGGGGCTGCATATATCTGTTTCCATCCATTCGACCATCAGCTGCGTTTACATTGGCTCCAGCAGAGCCATAACCACGATAGCCACTACCACGCCCCTCACTACCTGGATTTGCATCTTTTGGGAGTGCTCGTTTTACCTCTACAAGTTTGCCATTCAACTCATGAAAGGTCTTCTGGAGTACACTATCAACTGCATCTTCAGAATCAAAGGTGATAAATCCAAATCCACGAGGCCTTTGAGTCTGCTGGTCATACATTACTACGACATCACTTACATGACCATAACTTTGGAAATACTGACGGAATCCATCTTCTGTCACGGTGGAAGGCAAGCCACCTACAAAAATCTTTTTTGTCCTAAAATTCCCTACACCACCAGAGCCTCTACCACCGTTAAAACTCCCAGTTCTAGATGATGTATGCTGTTCTTCTCTCGATAAAGCCCTTTTTGCCTCCACCTATATCCCAACAAACAAAATTAAAACTCCTAAAAACAATCTCGCAATTCAAAACCATTTACTTTACAGAAACACATCAAATCCCAATATTCCCACGCACACAAAACAATACTATAAATCCCAAATCAACCCCTGGTGAGCTACCCCATAATTTTTTTTCTTCTTATTTTAGCAATGCTAAAGATTAAGAAAATATAACAAGAAAAACTTTCAACAGTATACATGAACCGTTGGACAAGTAGGAGGACCGACAATTGGGTCTCACTCTAAAATCATGACCCAACGACTCATGTGTGTTCTTGGAGTTTTTCTTTTCTTGACATTTAGCTAGCATTAGTCGATTTTTTTACATTTTGCAGCAAGTTTCATTTTAGACAACAAATAAATAAATAACATACGAGAAACCCAAAAATCCAACGAAAACGGGAAAAAAACAAATGCATAATCATTTCAAATCAAACAGGAACCGAATTAACGAAAAAACAATGCAGCTTAAACCTCAAAGAAGACAGAAAGAGGAAGAATAATTACAGTACGGCCATCGATGGTGTGTTTATCGTGAAGAACAGGATCTAGAACGGAAGGATCTGAGAAAACAACAAAACCAAATCCACGAGGACGACCAGTGGTTTTGTCACGCATTATGACAACCTGAGAGACCTCACCGTACTGGTTGAAGTGGTCTCTTAGCGTGTCTTCGGTGGTGTCCCATGCTATTCCTCCTACGAACAGCTTTCCTTCATCCGAATCCATTCTCTTCTCTTCTCTGTTTGTGTGTTTGGAAGCAGTCAATTGAAAGTTTTTCAGGTTGATGTAACTCTCTCTGACTCTGACACAGAGAACGGAGGAGGAGGAGGGTGGGAATTTTGGGCTAGGGTTTGTTTATTTTTCCGATGCCTTGCGGGCTTTTTGGTTGGTTTTGCTTTTGGCCAGCCAATCAGAGAAGCTGAGCACAAACGGAAAATAGATATTTATACATCATGTCTTTTCAACACCAGATGGGGTGGTGGCGCAGTTGGCTAGCGCGTAGGTCTCATAGCTTCTGGTTATCCTGAGGTCGAGAGTTCGAGCCTCTCTCACCCCACCATTGTCGTTTTCTTCCCTTCTGAAGCTTCTCATTGCAATTCTTACAACATAAATGGAACAAAAATATTAGGTAATTGTTAATTCAATATTAATATAGCCATTATTTTATTATTAGCCTCATAAAATTTATTATTATATTTTATCATTGTCACCATTCCAACAACTATACTACAATCATGGTGCAACTATTTCATTATCATAATTAAATGTGGCATGTTTTTATAATTTGATTAATAATTTGTATATATTTTAAGTCAAACCAATTAAAAACAAAAAAAATAACTTCATGTATCTTTAAATAAAAAAAAAACAATAATACAAAAAGTAGAATAAATAAATAATTTTATCAGAGTTAATTGAGTTGTCAATTTATTAGAGCTAGCTAAATTCCATTATATTGATTGAATTGTTAAATTTTAATCTATTTAGATTAATTCAAATTAAATTGTTACTTCATTGACTAACGCTTGGATCAATCACTAGATGCCTTTTGCAATCCATGTAAAAAGGTACACATAAAAGATATTAATTGTCTAGAGTGTAGTTGAAAATTTTTTAAAAGTGTTTTTTATTTAAAAATATATAAATTATTATTATTATTATTATTTTAAAAAAATTATATTAGTAAATAAAAATGATCTAAACATACTATTTTTTAATTTAAAATAAAAAACAAAAATAATTTTTTTTATCTTTTTCAAAAATAATTTTGAAACGCAATATCAAACAAGTTTACTTAAAACATAAAAAACTATTATTTATTTAATTATTTCACTAGCTAGTTTTTTATTCTTATTTTAAATAAAAAGTATACATAACAAAATATTATATGCATATAAAAAAACTTCTTAATTCAAAGTCTAGAATAGCCAAACATTTGCAAGACTCACATAATCACTCTAGTTAAAAAAAAAGTAACTAAATAATTTATATATTCGATCAGTTTTATTTATTTTTTTATATATAGCAAAATATTCTTTGCATGTATAAATAAATAAAAAACAGCGTAAATAAATAAACAAAATAGTCAGAGAAAAATAAATCCATTACAAAAAAAGCATATTTCAAAAATTTATCCATAACATTTATTTAGTTGAAATTTCCATTTCAAAACCGTTTGATATAGTGATGACATCTGATTTTTATCCGATTACAAAGAAAAAATAATTTGAATAATTAGATAATTTATATATTTTACATTAAACCTCACATATAATTGAGTTTTAAATTTTAATTCTACATAAACTAAAAATAACTTTCTTTTCATTCATAAAAATATATTTTTTATTTATTTTACCAACAAAAGTTATTGTTACAATACTTTTAAATAAATAAATACTTTTTTATTTTAAAAAATCGTAATTAAAATCATAAAAATCATCATCGTCTCGAAACGCACTTATTTTATTTACAGAATTATTATTATTATTATTTCAAACAACAGTGGGCGCCTCTCCTCAATTTGCAAGCGATGGCGTAACCAACACGGGACCCACTAACTTTCAGTGGAGTAACGGTCCGGGCACAGTAGACCAGGCTTCGACATAGAAAACGAGCAGGAAGAGCGCACACCGAAGGTTTTTAAAGTGTTTTTTTTTAAATATATATTAAAATAATTATTTTTAAATTTGTTTTTGACAGCATTGTTTTAAAATCATCTGAAACATAAAAAGTTTAATTTAAACCAATAAAAAATTATTTCTTAAAAAAATATTTTTAAAACACAAAAATAAACAAACTCAAATTCTAATAACCTCCTGTTTTTTAGAGCAATTTCAATTAGGTCTCTAAACTTTTTTTTTTCTAGATCAAATTGTCAATCAGATATTTTATTCATTTAGTCTATAAAACTAGCATATGAAGCTCATATCATTTTTTTTACATGAAAAAACAGTAATTTCTTTGAGATTTTTGTTTTAAATTACATAAATGCCATGAAATATAGCAAATTATATTAAAAAACAAAAAAAAAATCATATTTTTTCTTTTGTAATAAAAAGTTTATGTTGTTCAAAGATATAGTTATTGGATGTCTACAGCACATAAAAAAGATAACCATAAGGAGAAGAGAAAATCACATTTAGTCCCAAATAATAATAATAATAATAATAATAATAATAATAATAATAATAATCTCTTATTAATAAGGATTATCTTTAGTTTTCCCTTTTTCTCTCTCTTTATAAATAAAAAATCATAAAAGATTTTATTTATTATATCGCATGACATAGAAGACTCTAGTGAGTTCATGAGTTTACATTAAGATAAAAAAAAATTGATTTTTACATGAATACTTATTTATTATATTAACCTTAACTAACACAAGGTTTTATTTGATTATTTATTGACAATGTAGGGACTTAATCAAGAATAAAAATAGGTTAAGGATTTATTTGAGACTGCACCTTGTTTGAAATTTTCCAAAATCCCAAATTTACAGGCTGTGTCCCCAATCCCTCCTCGATAAAGAATCCTAACGGTCACTTCCCTTTTCGTCTTAAAAACCAAAACCCTACCTCCTCACTCCTATCTCTTTACCGTTTTATCCCCACCACCTTTACACGACGCTCCTACTCTCTCTCTCTCTGAAACAATGAAGACCTGCTAACAAATTTCTCCTAAATCAAGAAGCCAGTAACCGCTGCTCTTTATTGCAGAGGAAGAAAGAGAGGGGATATTCATATTCCTATCTTGGATATGGCTTGCTTTCTTTCGTGTTTTGGTTCATCCAAAGAACGCAAACGTCGTACGCACAGTAAGGTTCAACCACGAGTCCATGTAAGAACCTTAAGGAGCCTTGTTTCCTAAAATGTCCCTTTTGGGTTTTTTTATATGTTTCTATCTCTCTGCTTGGTTTCAAGATAACAGAGAAGAGGAGTAGGATCAACATTTTTTGTTCTTTTTGTTTGAGAGGCTTTGGATTTCTTGATTTTTGTTCTTTGATGTCCTTTGCTTGCTGTGTCAACAAATTGGTAGTGTTTAAGTTTGATTTTGAGTTGTGATTTTTGTTGCAGAGAAAGGAAGGTTATGGTAGTCCAGTGGAATCTACCGTTTCAGTGGTTAAGGACTGCTGCCCAGAGAAGCCTATTGTGAGCCCAGTTTCAGATATCAGGTTAGTAAGTAAAGGACTGAGAGGTTTACTGCTTTTCTTTTCTTTTCTTTCCTTGTTAGTATCTGTCTTATGCAGCTTTCTGAAGGGGAGAAAAGGGTTTTGTTAAGGGTTTTGAATTGTTGCATTTTGGGTTTTCCATGGTTGTATAGGGATGATGGGTCTGAGGAGAAATTGAGCTTGAGTACGAGAAAGAAAGTGACATTTAATTCGAATGTGACAACCTACGACCATGTTTCAGTTGAAGAATCCACAGATTTTACGTTGGGTAAAGAAGATGGTGGCGATAAAAGGGAGGGAAAGGAGGAGAATAGTGCACAACCAAGTCAATCTCAGTCTTCTTCTGAAGATAGTTCAATTGCATCAAGCTTGTGTTCTTACCCTCCTCCTAATCATCGGTATCAGAATTGTAGAGACAGTGATGATGAGTTGGGCTGTGAGGAAAGTGATATTGATGAGAGTGATGATGATGATGAGGAGGAGGAGGAGGAGAACGGGGGGCTAGATTATGATGATGTATACGAGGATGATGAAATTGCAGAGTCAAGATCTAGAATGACTAAATTGGCTAACGAGGAGAATGATAGAGACGTGATGATCAGTGGTTTGTCCGGGAATAGGAATTTTAGAGGTAGGAGAGCTGCTGTGCTGAACCCAGTTGAAAATCTAAGTCAATGGAAGATTGTAAAAGCAAAAGGGAAACCACCATCGAGGCAACAGAAAGAGAATCTGACATTGGATCAAGAACCCCGGATTTCGTTTAGTTCCGAGCCTGGTTTTAAGGAATTGGCATTCAGTTTCAAGGCAAAAGCTGGTCAATGTAATAAGAAGCCAGACCAAGAAGTAGCGGTGGATGCTAGCTTGTCTAACTGGCTGGGTTCATCTGAATGCACACCAGTCAGTAAGCCTGGCTCAATTGGCTTAGATGCTATTGCACCTGAGAAAAGCATGCCACAGGGATCTAATTCACCAAGAAGCTTCGATGACAGGCCTATTCTCGGGGCACTAACGGTGGAAGAGCTTAAACAGCAATCAGCTACTTCTTCAAGGAGGTCACCAAGTCGTAGCCCTGACGAGATGCCAATAATAGGAACTGTTGGGACTTACTGGAATCACAGTGGCTCCGGTAAGGATTCTGGCTCGGCCTCTTCGTACAAAGGAATACCCAACACGACTAGCAAGTACAGAGAGGTACATATCTAGTGAAGAATTTGTAAACTTCTTTCCTGTTAAGTTGTTGAGTGATGAAGGATTTTGAACAAGTTTTTTGGGACTGCAGGACAAGAGAGTGAATTGGCACTCCACTCCATTTGAGACAAGACTGGAGAGAGCTTTGAATGGCGGTGATGCTGCTAGAACCTACTCAGCTCACACTTCTATTGTTCGTTAAACATGATTGGAGTGTTGTTTTGTGTGATTCCATATCTATTTTCCTTTTTCCCTTTGTGAATTATGGTATACTGGCTGTTCTTGATGCGTGCAGTTGTTGTAATTCTTTCATTGGTTTGATTAATGAGTAATATAATACAACACGGTTGTACCTTTGTGCTATCCACATTGCCTTTCTCAGAACAACAATTTGCATCATGAACACATTTTCTTTGCTTTCTTTACTATTACCGAAGCTGCTGAGATAGTTTAAGCTGAATTATAACAGAAGCAGAGCCGGCTCGAAGAACATGCTCATGAATCAATGCCAACCATTTATGCGTTGGAGAGATCATTCCTTTGAAGGTCAAATCACCAGCAAGAACACAAGCTGAAGCTCTCATCCAATGCAAAGACGCCATGTATTTTTCACCACCTTCTCGTTCCAACCTTTGCAACCGGACTTTAGAATTCCCTGATTTTATAACCAATTGCTGGAACCTGACGTTATCAGTCAATTACTAAAAAAATTAATTTAAAATAAAAAATAAAAAAAATTAATTTTTTTTTTATAAATACTCCCAAAAACATCCTCAGAGGCTCGGCCCACCATGCCTTTTGTGGCTCAGAATTACCTGGCTGGGCCAATGGACTTAATAACTATCAGCAAGTTAACAAGCATTCAAAAAGAGGATCTTGTAGGTTATTCTAATCACAATATAGAATATGTTTGAGATTGTTTTTAAAAATATTTTTATTTTTTTAAAATTATTTTTTAATATTAAAATATTAAAATAATTTAAAAACACTAAAAAATATTAATTTTAAGTAAAATATAATTTTTTTAAAAAAATATTTTTGAAACGCAGTGTCAAATTAATCAGCCGGGGTCATAGTCAACCTCCAAGTTTGATAGGTTAATATTAAAATTAAAGCTCTTATGCAATAGGATTATTTGAAGGAAGAATATAAATTAGTGGACACACAATGGTGTTGCCAAGAAGAAAACATTGTTTGAAGGAAGTTTCCACTTTCTCACAGCAATTTGCCCACATGCTTTTCTTGCAAATTGAATTTGAAAAGTATTATGATACGAAGATTAGTTGTGTCTAATTATGATAGAGACAAATGATTTATTCTTTTTATTTTTTTCTATGACAATAAATTGAATTTGAAAGGACACACGGTGTTGTTCCTAAAAAAAATTATTGCTTTCTTGCAGACTCTTATGAAGATTCCAAAGATGTCACGACGAGTTCACATTCTCCTACTTCTCTGAATTTAAGAATTACTATTTTATTTTATTTTATTTTATTTTGTTTTGGTAAAGTCTCAAACTTTTCAACGTCTCTAATCACTATATAAAAAAGCTAAAAAAAGAACTAAAACTTCAAATCATAAAACGAATTCCACTAGAATTGTGGATCGATGGAATTAATTAAGATCCTAATTACTTTGGTTTAAGTAAATTAATTAAGATGTTCATATGGAAGGATTTGGGTAGCTATACTATAAGGGGGAGGTTTAATTTCACTCTTGGTTTCAGGGTTGTTTTTGACTTTTTACTGGTATTGATTGGAATTTTTTGCATGTTTGAAATATATGCATCTTTATTGTTTTATTTCAATTGTGTCTTTCAATTGATATCGAATAGAAATGTTATGTCACATTTAGACCCTTATTTTTTTTTAATTCCTATAATTATTCCGATATTGAGATTTTAATTTGTTTCAATATTGAAATTGATTATGTATTTTATTTTTCATTCCTATAATTATTCTTTTGATTTTTGATTTCTTTTGCATTAATGTTATTTTTTTTTATCTCTAGGTGTTTATTTCGTACAATTTTGACCTTCAAGCTTGCATAAATAGTTTTGATATGTTCCAAAATAAAATGAATAAATAAATAAATAAAATTACTCTGCACAATGTGAACGTATTCAAACAAAGAGTTGCAGCTTGAAAGCGATTCCTCACGCTAAAAGCTATAAGATCACCGCCCAGATCATGTCAAGCTTGCATAACCCAACAACCATGGCGGCTTCTCAAAAGCTTTATGCTGCTCTCTTCCATGTCCTCCTTCTCTCCTTGTTTCCTTTGAAGGCCAAATCATCAGCAAGAACACAAGCTGAAGCTCTCGTCCAATGGAGAGACACCTTGTCCTCTTCACCTCCTCCTCTTACTTCATGGTCTCGTTCTAACCTCCACAACCTTTGCACGTGGACCGCTGTTTCCTGCAACCTCACCTCTCGAACAGTCTCTGGAATAAACCTCTCCAGCCTAAACATAACTGGAACACTCGCCCAATTCAACTTCACCCCTTTCACTGATCTCACCCGATTTGACATCCAGAATAACAGTGTAAGTGGAACGATACCATCAGCCATCGGCAGCCTCTCCAAGCTCACCTACTTGGCCTTGGCTGGAAATAAGCTAAGTGGGGAATTGCCTTTGTCTTTGTCCAATCTATCTAAATTAACAGATATGGGTTTGTCTGAAAATTCCCTCTCTGGTAAGATCTCACCTACCCTTATAGCCAACTGGACTGAATTGACCTCGCTTCAGGTTCAAAACAATTTGTTTTCTGGAAATATTCCTCCAGAAATTGGGAAATTGACAAGGCTTCAATACCTTTCTCTGTTTAATAACAATTTCTCTGGTTCCATTCCCCCAGAGATAGGAAACTTGAAGGAGTTATCAAATCTAGACCTTTCAAGAAACCAGCTTTCAGGCCCGCTCCCTCCAACACTGTGGAATCTCACAAAGCTTCAAATCCTCAATCTTTTCCTCAATAACATCAATGGTAAAATCCCACCACAAGTTGGGAATTTGAAGATGCTGAAAACTCTCGATCTCAACACCAACCAGCTCCATGGGGAGCTGCCACAGACCATTTCAAATATTACCTCTTTAACTGCCATCAATGTGTTTGCCAATAACTTCTCCGGAAGCATTCCAAGCGATTTTGGGAAGTACATGCCTTCTCTGAAGTTTGCTAGCTTTTCAAACAATAGTTTCTCTGGAGAACTGCCTCCTGAATTGTGTAGTGGGCTGAGTCTTCAACAATTTGCTGTCCACAGAAACAATTTTACAGGGTCATTACCAACCTGCTTCAGGAATTGTTTGGGGCTAACTAGAGTTCGGCTTGAAAAGAACCGATTCACTGGAAACATCAGCGATGCATTTGGTGTCCTTCCAAATCTTGTTTATGTTGCCCTCAATGACAATCAATTTATTGGTCAAATCTCACCAGATTGGGGAGAATGTAAGAAGCTCACCAATCTAATGATGGATGGAAACAGAATTTCTGGTGAAATCCCTCCTGAGCTTGCGAAGTTGCCCGAGCTTCAACGTCTAAGCCTGGGCTCCAATGACCTGACTGGAAGGATTCCTGCTGCTCTGGGAAATCTGAGCATGTTATTCATGCTAAATTTGAGCAACAATCATTTGATAGGGGAGGTACCTCGGAGTCTAACCACCTTGAAAGGCCTTCAGTATCTCGACTTATCTAATAACAAGCTGACTGGAAACATATCAAAAGAGCTTGGGAGTTATGAGAAGCTATCAAGCTTGGACTTGAGCCACAACAACCTTTCTGGTGACATACCTTTTGAACTCGGCAACTTAAACTCGTTGCAGTACTTGTTGGATCTTAGCAGCAACTCACTCTCAGGAGCCATACCTCAAAACTTGGGAAAGCTATCACAGTTGGAGATTCTCAATGTCTCACATAACCATCTCTCAGGAAGAATCCCAGCTTCGCTGTCTTCCATGGGTAGCCTGTCTTCTTATGATTTCTCATACAATGAGTTGACAGGCCCTTTACCAACTGGAGGCGTTTTCCAAAATGCATCTGCAAGATCTTTTGTTGGAAATCCAGGATTGTGCGGTAAAGCAGAAGGACTATCACAATGCCCGACAACAGACAGCAGCAAGTCCTCCAAGGTTAACAAAAAGCTTCTTATTGGTGTTGTCGTTCCGGTCTGTGGCTTATTAGTAATAGCAACCATCTTTGCTGTTCTACTATGTTACCAAAAATACAAAGTAGTCAGCAATGGCGAGAGTTCCGAGTCAGTAATATGGGAAAGAGAGGGCAAATTCACATTAGGGGATATTGTCAAGGCCACTGATGACCTCAACGAGAAGTACTGCATTGGAAGAGGAGGATTCGGCAGTGTTTACAAAGCAATATTGTCCACAGGTCAAGTAGTCGCAATCAAGAAACTCAACATGTCAGACTCCAGTGACGTCCCAGCAACCAATCGCCAGAGTTTCGAGACTGAGATTAAAATGCTGACAGAAGTTAGGCACCGGAACATCATAAAGCTTTATGGGTTTTGCTCCAGCAGGGGCTGCTTGTACCTGGTTTACGAGTACGTTGAAAGAGGAAGTCTAGGAAAAGTGTTGTATGGGACAGAAGGGGAGGTGGAGCTTGGTTGGGGCAGGAGAGTGAATACAGTGCGAGGAGTAGCTCATGCAATTGCCTACTTGCACCATGACTGTTCTCCACCCATTGTGCACCGTGACATTTCACTGAACAACATTTTGCTAGAGCCAGATTTTGAGCCACGTCTCGCGGATTTTGGCACAGCAAGACTCTTGAATACAGATTCCTCCAACTGGACCGCAGTTGCCGGGTCTTATGGCTACATGGCTCCAGGTAAGCTAACAATCCTAAATTCTTGTTTTTTGCTCTTGTCATCCAAGAGTCTGTTCTAAAATTATAAAAGCTATAACATGTTACGACAAGGACATGGGAAACAGGGCATGATGCTGAGAATTTTCGTGCTAAATGTTTCAAATGTTGATTTTGATTGGCTGGTGTTTTCAGAGCTGGCACAAACAATGCGGGTCACAGACAAGTGTGATGTGTATAGCTTTGGGGTGGTGGCTTTGGAAGTCATGATGGGAAGGCACCCGGGAGACCTCTTATCATCAATAAAACCATCATTGTCAAACGATCCACAGATTTTTCTAAAGGATGTGCTAGACCCGCGGCTTGAAGCTCCCACGGGCCAAGCAGCAGCGGAAGTTGTTTTTGCTGTTAGAGTGGCCTTAGCATGCACACAAACCAAGCCAGAGGCGCGGCCCACCATGCATTTTGTGGCGCAAGAGTTATCAGCAAGAACTCAACCTTCCCTGGCTGAGCCACTGGACTCGATCACTATCAGCAGGTTAAGAAATTTTCAAAAATAGAGCAAGATGGACCTCGTAGAATTATAGTATTGAGTTCTATATTTTATTTGATAACCCTTTCGTGTAGTTAGTTCCGTATCATGTATTGCTTTTAATTAGTGTACCGGGACAAATACAAAAGAGACATAAACATGTTTGCTTGAAACACAGAGACGAAAACATCAATTATTTGTCTCCAAGACAGTTTTACAGTGAATTATGTATTTTCAAAATTAATAACACAGAAGACATGTCTCTTTTGTGTCTCGACACTGACCGAAGATATTAAGCTGTAATATTTTTATTTAATTTTCTCCAAGCACTTGTGTACCGATCAATGTCACGCAATGTTTTTGTCAAAGATGATGGTCACTTTCTGTAGTGTATTGAAAATTAAAAAAGTAGAAGGCAGTAATGCTCTTGGTGGCTTCGAATTAGGTGTAAATTGTCACGTTCCACAATTTGAAAATAAGAATAATGGATTTTCGAGGAATCCAAAACCTCCTGAATTAAATTATATAAAATTGTTCAATACCTATTCTCGCTAATTCCCAACTTAATATAGACTCAATAACAACTTACCGAGTTACAAGGACTCCTCTGTAAGTTATCTTAATCTCTTTATTGACCCAATCTCTTCAGCCGTGATATTGGCTAAGAGGACCGTAATTAAAGCAATTACTTATTCATTGGACTCTGAACAATTGATGAATTATTCCTATGACCTGGACTGACTGACTCGACTAATTGGACCGAGTAACCATGACTGACTCGACTAATTGGACCGGGTAACCAGCCTTCCTTCCTAACCGGACTACCCCAACTAATACTTCTAATAGTCTTTCCACGTGTCTCTCTGACGTTACGCTCCATCCCTTCGACGTGATGGAAAACCACCTACCGTGCTGTCTGGTGTGACAACACGGACACCTGGCAGTTACCATGCCGAAGGCACGTGACATAAATAAATGAAGAACATTGTAGTAATTGTATACACTTTGTAAATATAAGTAGAAAAAAGAAGAGAAGATGGATCTGAAAATTAGAGAGAGAACTGGGAGGAGAGAAAGAAAGGAGGGAAAAGAGGGAAGGAGGAAAGAAGGGGAAAAGAAAGAGGAGAAATAAGTTGTTAAAGTAATGCTTATGTTTTAATATGTATAAACGTTATTATTAGTTAAGATTTTGCGTGTACTGATGATTAGGGTTTGAAGATTTTGTTTTGGGTTGATTGAGGAATTGATTGAGATGTCAGAGATTGAATATATTGGGTAATGATTTAATATTGATGGATTGTGGATGATTTTGAAGGTAGTTGGTGTTTGGTGTAAAATAATATTGAAAAATTGTGAAAAACCTTTGTTGAAATTCTAGACAGTAGGCTGGAAGTTGAAGATGATGAAATTACAGTTTGGTCCCTATTTTGTGGAAATTAAAGTTTAGTCCCCGAACTTTGGAAAAATTAGACCCCCTGGAGTAAAAATCGAGATTCTGGACAGAATTGAGGATGAATTATGGGCAAAATTTCAGGATAGTTATGAATTTATGAGGTGTTCAATTTAGTCATTTAATTTGATAAAATTACAATTTGACCCTAAAAATATGAGAATATTTCAAAATGGTCCCTGGATGAAATATTAGTTTTTCAGATTGGTTTGGTGGATAATTGTGGCTCATTTGATGATTTATTATCAATTTTACGAATTAGATGGCGAAAGAAACCGTTAAATTTGTTAGGTTTTGAGAAAAAAATAGATAGTTTGATTTAAAAACACCTAGGATTATGAGTTAAATTGTTAGATAAGTTTATTGAAGCTTACTTCTTTTGAGTCATTTTTGAATGTGTCTTCTTTAATATATTCAGATAATCTCCGCTCGCGGGATGTTAATAGGACTCCGTGGGCATCTGCTTTTGAATTCCGATTGCTTTTGAGTCAGGTGAGTGGATAATATTTAATATGCATGAGAAATATTATAAATATTTGAATTGCTAGTACGAATTGGATTATGTTTCTTGATAATATATGCGGTTATTACTATGTTGTTACAATAAAGTATAATCATTTGTTGAATCTACATTCTTGATATGAGCCAATATATGCTTGCGAATTGATAGCTACTCATTGGATTGATGTCATGAGTTGAACCTTGAGATGTGAATGTGTTTGTTTGATCATGATACATACCTAAGGTATGCCATTCAGAATACCCATGCTAACAGGGAATTGTTCGTCTTTGTGCACATCATATCTGAAATCCTAGTTGGTTGGGAGAATCACCAACCTGCATGGACTGATCCACAATACAGGGTCTCATGCTTGTCATAACTCAATTTCTGGGTTACTCCCCAAAATCTACCTAAAAATAACAAAAATAAAATAAAAGGGGTTAGCGTTGGTAGAAAAATTAAAGTGGAAATTTTGGTTGTTTTCGAGAGTCCGATCGTATCTCTTTTGTCCCAAAAAATAAAGAAAAGTATAGATTTTAGGCAAAAAATAATTTATCATTGGATAAATCAGTGTAAAAATTAAGTCAAAAGGCATAATTAAATTTTTATGGGTCGATTTGATTTAATCATCGGCCAATTTCAAGTGTAATTATGTTGGGAATTAAATTAGGGTCCAATTGAAGGATTTAGTTAAGTGCAAGGACTTAATTATACTTTAAATTGGTCAAATTAATTTTATTAGGGGCTTAATCAATGAAAAATCAAGTTCTTGAGCTTAATTCAGGTTTAATTGAGAAGATTGGAATTTTCGGAGATCGAATTGATCTTTCCAAGCCAATCGTGTGAAATCAGGGGTCAAATGGAGCACAATTGAGAGTTCAATGGTTGATAAAATGTCAAATCGCATAAATCATAAACCAAGGACCAAAATAAAAAAGGCGCGCAAAGTTAAGGTTAACATTGAATTTCTTAGGGGGATACAATTGCACAAAATTAAAAGTTCAAAGCTAATTAGGGGTGCAATTAGAACAATTACAAATTGAAAGACCAAATCACAATTTCACCTTCTCCCAAAACTGCAGTCCCGCCGCATGCCTTTATCTGCACCCCCTGCTGATAGCCCAGCTGTGCCACCGCCGACAGCCACCATGCTGTTGTTAGCAGGCCATCACGTCGCCGACATCCACAATGTTTGAGCCAGCAGTGCAGACCAGTTTTCTCCAATAAATAGTAGTCATGCACGACGAGGAAGAAATTACATTATAAAATACACCCACAGACAAAAAATGTTTGATTTTTAAATGCAGTAAAAAAATTTAGCTCAGGAAAAACAATCAAACAACAATGCAGCTTATCTTAGGTAGGGTGCACTAGGGATGATGCGTTTTGCTCTTGCACAACAAGTCCCCTTACTCAGACTCTCGCAAACCAATAAGTTCCTAGTGACCTTAATATTAGGTGGCGACTCCTGATAATTATAGTCGTAATTTTTACGACTATAAAAACACACTTCTATTTTCACCGTGCGCCGTTGTCTCCCCCAATCCAGGGATGGCGGGGCGCGAAGCGTGAAAAAAAAAATGTCGTTGCGACAATGCTCAATGCATTCTAATTTTTTGACTAGCTTTACTTTATATATTTTTGTTATGACCATTTGAGAAACCTTCTTGTAAGAACTTAAAGTCGTATTCAATAATATATTTCTCTTTACTGTATTATCTCATATATGTATATTGAATGCTATTTATTCACAGAGTTGTTGAACTCTCCCCCTTATTATTTATTATTTTCAGGCATGTAGCATGTTTGCAAGTAATTTTTGTTGTACTCTCATAACCTAGTTATGACGATGATATGAAAGTTGACTTTGCTTGTACATTAATGTTTCAACTTTTGAGCAGATAAGTAAAAGGAATGTAAGTTTTGTCGGTAATTATCATTGCCTTACTGTTTCTAATTGAAGATCCCCAGTAGACCATTTGCAGAATAAAGAACAAGAAGAACAATTATGAGCTATCAATTGCTGAGATCAAGGGGCAGGATCAATCGATAAGGTTATCGTCATCCCTTTGCTTTTATTTATAGTAAATTGAAACATTACATGAAATAAGAACCCTAATCGATTACAAACTCTTCTCATATTTTTATTCTAGATAAGTCTCGAATTGGAAGTAGTAATTAAACAAAACTCATCAACAATGATCTTATTATTAAAAGATGAACTCTAATTGATTGATAATGTAACCCTAATACAGTTGCAGTCTTGGAATCAAAGTCTTCAATCTTCAACAAGTTTGTCCCATTTATAAACAAAAACAACAGGAAATTTGTCAAAAAGCTGATGTTCTTCACACTCCACAAGTAAATGATAGGAAACTTGAAGGAATTATCAAATCTAGGCCTTTTAGAAACCAGATTTCAGGGCCCCTTCCTCCCACATTGTGGAATCTCACAAATTTTCAAATCCTCAATCTTTTCCTCAATAACATCAATGGTAAAATCCCACAAGTTGAGAATTTGAAGATGCTGGAAACTCTTGATCTCAACACCAACCAACTCCATGGGGAGTTGCCGCAAACCATTTCAAAAATTACTTCTTTACTGCCATCAATCTGTTTGCCAATAACTTCTCCGGAAGCATTCCAAGCGATCTTGGGAAGGCACCCGGGAGACCTTTTGTCTTTGTTATTATCAAGAAAACCATCAATGTCAAACAAACGATCCAGGGTTTTTTCTAAAGGATGTGCTGACTCGAGGCTCGAGGCTCCCACAGCCAGAGAAGCAAAGGAAGTTGTAGTCGCATTACAGTGGCCTTAGCACGCCCTCAAACCAAGCCAGAGGCTTGGCCCACCATGCCTTTTGTGGCTCAGAAACTATCATCAAGAACTCAAGCTTACCTGGCTGGGCCAATGGACTTAATAACTATCAGCAAGTTAACAAGCATTCAAAACGATGGATCTTGTAGGGTAGGCTAATCATAATGCAACAATACATGATTGAGATTGTTTTTTAAAATATTTTTTATTTTTAAAAAATTATTTTATATATTAGTATATGAAAATGATTTAAAAACACAAAAAAATGTTAATTTAAAGTGAAAAAAAAGTTTTTTCAAAAACATTTTTGAAACGCAGTGTCAAATTAACCAGTCGGGTCATGGTCAACCTCCAAGTTTGATACGTTAATACTAAAATTCAAGCTCTTATCCAATAAGATTATTGGACACAAATATCATTTGTTTCGATGGTCTAAATTGGTATAAACGACCAAAATGACATTTTATTCTAAAATTGAATTTGAAAAGTATTACGATACTAAAATTTGTTGAGTCGAATTAAATAAGTACGATATAGACAGATGATTTATTCTTTTTATTTTTTTTCCATGACAATAAATTAGTGGACACACAATGTTGTTGCCAAGAAGAACATATTGTTTGAAGGAAGTTTCCACTTTCTTACAGCAATTTGACCATAGATTTTTGGTTTTGCTGTGTTGATGGAATCCATACCCCAAGAATGGTAGATGATTTGAGTTAAATGGAACATGTGCAGGGATTTACCATGCGTTATGGGGGGGGGGAGTCGTTTATTATTTTATTTTATTTTAAATAATAAATAGTTTATTAAGCTATTTATCAAAAATATTTAAGAATTTATTATATTATGCGTAATTTATTATAGTACACAGTTTTCTCTTTAGTTTAGGTAGAGTTTTTTATTTTTATTTTGCTAAATAAATTATAGTTTTGGCAGAACCCTCGAGTCTTCCTAAAACTTACTAGTCCCGGTCAATTGACTCGCTAAGTTTTTCCAGGTTCCTTTATGAACCGAAGAATATTGAATGGCTTGATTTTCCAGGTAAACTCCCATGGACCAAAGGCAAGCTTTCAAATGCGTTTTAAAGCATGACTTGTTTGTGCTGTCTATCTGAAATTTATAAAATTATTATTTTTATATTTTATATAATTATTTAGATTTGTTAATAATATTAAAAAAATGTGATTTTAATGTATGTTCAAGTAAAAAACAATTCCCGTTGCGATTTCAAATACTTTTTGAAAATTAAAAACATCATTATATTTAAATTACAATTTAAAACGCAGCAAAATGTATAAAGAAATATTTGAAAGTATCAAAATATTTTTTTAATTTTTTAACAAATTACTTTTCATATAAATATATCAAATAATATTTTTTAAAAAAAATTAAAATTTCATAGAACACTGTAATTCAAACAGTAGGTACCAAAGCCCATCGGGAGAGGATGATTTGTAGGAAGTGGAGATAGATAACAAGAGAGAGTGTGGCCACAATAATTACACAAAAATTTGTCACGGCGAGTTCACATTCTCCTGCTTCTCTGAATTTAAGAATTACTATTTTATTTTCTTCTTCAAAACTACTATTTTACTTTACTTTGGACCTTGTTTTTTCTTTCTTTCTTAGCCACGGCTTATCATAAATAATATTGTTTGATTATTTAAATTAAAAATATTAGGGTGTTCTTAATTTGAAAAATTATTTTGGTAAAGTCTCAAACTTTTCATTAATAACGCACCACCAATTTTCCTCCACCTGCGCTCTTAAGACGGCGCGTGCAGCGTTATGCAATGCTAAATAATGTCCATCCTCTATCTTGACGGATGCGTTGTCATGCTCTTTTTCTTATGGTGGTGCTCGTGACGTCACCATGTGGCCGGAAACTCGTTGATGGTCGGTTATTCGTTCCCCCATTTTCTATCTCTCACATATAAAAACGCAGGTCGTCCTCTTATTTTATGTTTTATTCTTTTTAGTCTTTGGTCTTTTATTGTTGTTTTTCATCCTGATTTTTGTTATAAAAATTTTAGTTTCTTTCAAATACGTCTTTCAATTGAAATTGAACATAAATTTTATGTCACATTTAGACCCTTATTCTTATTTTATTTTTCATTCCTATAATTATTCCTGTATTGATATTTTAATTTGTTTCAATATTGAAATTGATTATATATTTTATTTTTCATTTCACCCCAATTTTTCATTCCTATAATTATTCTTTTGATTTGTGATTTGATTTGTTTATTTCGTACAATTTTTACCTTCAAGCTTGCATAAATAATTCTGATATGTTTCAAAATAAAATGAATGAATAAATAAAATGACTGCACAATGTGAACGTATTCAAACAAAGAGTTGCAGCTTGAAAGCAATTCCTCACGCTAAAAGCTATAAGATCACCGCCCAGATCTTGTCAAGCTTGCATAACCCAATAACCATGGCGGCTTCTCAAAAGCTTTATGCTGCTCTCTTCCATGTCCTCCTTCTCTCCTTGTTTCCTTTGAAGGCCAAATCATCAGCAAGTACACAAGCTGAAGCTCTCATCCAATGGAGAGACTGTTGAAATTTGGAAATCTATCAAACTTTTGATCTGTATGAACAGATTAACAAAGAACCGGAGAACAAAAAAAATCAAGAACAGACTTCTGAATTTTCAGAAGAAAAGAGAACAATAAGAGTTTTAATTTCAAAAGAACATCAACACAAAGAACATCAACACTGGCAGAATTTTTACTCTCCTATTTTACTGCCATCCCACTCAGAATATTTATAGAACAAAATAACTTACAACAGCTATAAAATACCTAACCAACAACTTTCAACGGTAATATTTTCTAAAATCAGTTATTTACAAGATTTCTTATAACTGATTTGACAGACACGATTCCTAAACTCTAAAGGATTTATAATCATCCTAAATACAAAAGGATTACTAAAACAATAACCTTCAACCTTCAGTTCTTCAGTTATCCTGCGTCAGTTTGTCGCAGACAGGGCCAAGCGGTCGACCGGTTAATCTTCCCTTTGCAAGCGGTCGACCGGTTGCAAGCGGTCGACCGGTTAATTTCTTTCTCGCAATCGGTCGACCGGTTCTCTTGTGCAGTTCTGGAATCAACTTTAGATTTCAACACTCCCCCTTGATTCCTGAGCTGCACACTTACCACCATTCTTCTTAGCTTCTCAAGTCCTTCCTTTGCTAAGGTAATCAAGTCAGTAAGCTTTTCCTTTAACCATCCATACATCATTTCCACTTTTCCTTCTTCATATGTCTGGTCTATATCAACAGCATGATCCTCTCTACATGAGCTTTCTATTTCTTCATTTGCATCATAAAACAGAGAATCCATGCTTTCATCAGGCACTAGAGCAGCTGATGAGATCCTTTTCCTTTCACTTGACTTGTAAGTCTCATCACAATGAAAGAAGCCTACATCTTGTAAGCTTAAATCCTCAAGGTGTGTTTCTCTAAGTTTAACACTCCCCCTAGACATCATGGTCTGATATTTTCCAACATCTCTATCAGCCATTTTCAGAGAGCCTTTCTCTTCAACAGAATCTCTTCCAGTTGAGTTACTTTGGTGTCCTAGTTGTTTCTCAAAACTAAAACATCTATTTGACATTTTTGTACTGAACAAGAGAGTACCTTGATCATCTTTGATCATGCATTTGTCATCTACAAACAGTAAAGAGTGTCTATCCTCAAGTAATTGACCTACACTTATCAAATTTTGGTCAATTTTTGGCACATACAACACACACTTAAATTTTCGGATTCCAGCTAGAGTTTCAATCTCAACTTCCCCTTTGCCTTCAACACATACATACTGCCCATTAGCAACTTTAACTCTAGATTTGTAGCTTAAGTCTAGATTTTCAAACACACTTGCTGCTGCAGACATGTGGTTTGAACAACCACTATCAATAGACCAAGTTTGTATGTTTACCTCATTTTTGTTGCTGCAATTGAGTGCTTCAGTGGCTGTGAATAGCATTTCCTCTTTGGTCTCCTCCACTTCAGCAACTTGAGCTTGATTTGCATTGTCTTCATTGCAAAATTTTTCAATGTGACCAAACTTCTTACATTTTCGGCATTGTGCATTCTTGAGCCAACAAGATGCCTCAAGATGATTGTTTTTCTGACAGTACTTGCAGGTGGGAAGTGGCTCTCTTCTTTCCTTCCACCTTGCATTGAAGTTGTTGCCTTGTGGTTGATTATTCGGCCAATTTCTCCTCTGCCATGAATTTCCAGAACTGGACCTGTTTTCTGGACTTCTGAAGAACACTTGCTGCTGTCTAGTTCTTCCTTTGAATCCTGCTGCAAAGGCTTCCTCACTTGTATTTTCTTGCCTAAATGCATGCCTTTGTTCCACAGCTTGCAAGGCATTGATCAACTCTTGAAGGCTCATGGTAGTGAAGTCCTTTGAGTCTTCTAAAGAACATATTTTGTTCTCAAACTTTTCTGGCAAGCTTACTAGAACTTTTTCCACAACTCTCGATTCTTGAATTTCTTCTCCAAGTAGTGTCATTTCATTTACTATCTTGGATACACTTGATGAGAATTCTTTTACAGTGTCAGAATCCTTCATCCTTAGCCCTTCAAATTGCCTCTTTAAGTTCAGAATTTGCATCCTCCTTGACTTCTCATCACCTTGAAATTCGGATTTCAACTTGTCCCAAGCATCCTTAGCCGTTTCACATGCCATGATTCTGGAGAAGATTTCCTCACTTACTGCATTATGAATGCAAGTAAGAGCTTTGAATTTCTTTGCTCTTTGTTCATGAAAATACTTGATTTGAGTCATTGATGGGTTGTTGTTCAAGGGAGCTGGTTCCCTGTCATCTTCCACATCTTCCCATAGGTCAAATGCTTTCAAGTATATCTTCATCTTCACTGCCCAAACTCCATAGTTGACTCCTGTGAAGATTGGCGATTTCGAAGAGAATGATGCATCCATTTCTGTCAAGAACTGTCAGCAGGAGAGTTTTTCTTTTTCTTGTGATTTGTTTCAAGACTTCACAATACGGAGAGCAAGAGTAAAGAACAAACCAAGGCAAATTCCTTGGAAAAAAAACTTCTTGCAAATTCTCTCGGAAAATTTTTGGAAAGAATCTCACTTTTTCTTTGATCACTCGTGTTTCACTCAAATCCCTTTTCAAAGACCTATTTAAGCTCTGATACCATGTTGAAATTTGGAAATCTATCAAACTTTTGATCTGTATGAACAGATTAACAAAGAACCGGAGAACAAAAAAAATCAAGAACAGACTTCTGAATTTTCAGAAGAAAAGAGAACAATAAGAGTTTTAATTTCAAAAGAACATCAACACAAAGAACATCAACACTGGCAGAATTTTTACTCTCCTATTTTACTGCCATCCCACTCAGAATATTTATAGAACAAAATAACTTACAACAGCTATAAAATACCTAACCAACAACTTTCAACGGTAATATTTTCTAAAATCAGTTATTTACAAGATTTCTTATAACTGATTTGACAGACACGATTCCTAAACTCTAAAGGATTTATAATCATCCTAAATACAAAAGGATTACTAAAACAATAACCTTCAACCTTCAGTTCTTCAGTTATCCTGCGTCAGTTTGTCGCAGACAGGGCCAAGCGGTCGACCGGTTAATCTTCCCTTTGCAAGCGGTCGACCGGTTGCAAGCGGTCGACCGGTTAATTTCTTTCTCGCAATCGGTCGACCGGTTCTCTTGTGCAGTTCTGGAATCAACTTTAGATTTCAACAGAGACACCTTGTCCTCTTCACCTCCTCCTCTTACTTCATGGTCTCGTTCTAACCTTCACAACCTTTGCAGGTGGACTGCTGTTTCCTGCAACCCCACCTCTCGAACAGTCTCTCGAATAAACCTCTCCAGCCTAAACATAGCTGGAACACTCGCCCGATTCAACTTCACCCCGTTCACTGATCTCACCGGGTTTGACATCCAGAATAACAATGTCAGTGGAACGATACCATCAGCCATCGGCAGCCTCTCCAAGCTCAATCACTTGGACCTCAGTGCCAACCTTTTCGGGGGCAGCATACCGGTGGAGATATCTCGGTTGACAGAGCTTCAGTATCTTAGTCTTTACAACAACAATCTCTCCGGTGCCATCCCCTTCCAACTTGCCAGTCTTCCCAAGGTAAGACACTTGGACCTTGGAGCTAACTACTTGGAAAACCCTGACTGGTCCAAATTTTCCATGCCTTCATTGGAATATCTTAGCTTTTCTCTCAATGAACTTACTTCAGAATTCCCAGCTTTTATAACCAATTGCCGGAACTTGACGTTCCTGGATTTGTCATACAATCACTTCACAGGCCAAATACCAGAATTGCTCTATACCAATCTAGGAAAGCTTGAGACCTTGATTCTCTCTAACAATTCATTCCAAGGGCCATTGTCAGCCAACATTTCGAAGCTTACCAATCTCAAAAACCTTAGTCTACAAAATAACCTTTTGAGTGGTCGAATTCCTGAAAGCATTGACTCGATATCTGGTCTTCAAATTGTTGAATTGTTCAACAATTCTTTCCAAGGAAATATTCCATCTTCTATAGGCCAACTTAAGCATCTTGAAAAACTTGATCTTCGAATGAATGCCTTGAACTCAACGATCCCTCCTGAGCTTGGTCTTTGTACTAACCTCACCTACTTGGCCTTGGCAGTTAATAAGCTAAGTGGGGAATTGCCTTTGTCTTTGTCCAATCTATCTAAATTAACAAAAATGGGTTTATCTCAAAATTCTCTCTCTGGTAAGATCTCGCCTACCCATATATCCAACTGGAATGAATTGACCTCGCTTCAGGTTCAAAACAATTTGTTTTCTGGAAATATTCCTCCAGAAATTGGCAAATTGACAAGGCTTCAATACCTCTATCTGTTTAATAACAATTTCTCTGGTTCCATTCCCCCAGAGATAGGAAACTTGAAGGAGTTAACAAATCTAGACCTTTCAGGAAACCAGCTTTCAGGCCCCCTTCCTCCAACACTGTGGGATCTCACAAATCTTAATCTCCTCAATCTTTTCTTCAATAAGATCAATGGCAAAATCCCACCAGAAGTTGGAAATTTGAAGATGCTGCAGACCCTTGATCTCAACACCAACCAGCTCCATGGGGAGTTGCCACAGGCCATTTCAAATATTACCTCTTTAACTGCCATCAGTCTGTTTGGCAATAACTTCTCTGGAAGCATTCCAAGTGATCTTGGGAAGTACATGCCCTCTCTGGAGTATGCTAGCTTTTCAAACAATAGTTTCTCTGGAGAATTGCCTCCTGAATTGTGTAGTGGGCTGCGTCTTCAAAAATTTACTGTCAACAGAAACAATTTTACAGGGTCATTACCAACCTGCTTGAAGAATTGTTCGGGGCTAACTAGAGTTCGGCTTGAAGAGAACCAATTCACTGCAAACATCACGGATGCATTTGGTGTCCTTCCAAATCTTGTTTATGTTGCTCTCAATGACAATCAATTTATTGGTCAAATCTCACCAGATTGGGGAGAATGTAAGAAACTCACCAATCTAATGATGGACGGAAACAGAATATCTGGTGAAATCCCTCCAGAGCTTGCGAAGTTGCCCGAGCTTCATCGTCTAAGCCTGGGCTCCAATGACCTGACTGGAAGGATTCCAGCTGTTCTGGGAAATCTGAGCATGTTATTCAAGCTAGATTTGAGCAACAATCATTTGACAGGGGAGGTACCTCGGAGTCTAACCAGCTTGAAAGGCCTTCAGGATCTCGACTTATCTAATAACAAGCTGACTGGAAACATACCAAAAGAGCTTGGGAGTTATGAGAAGCTATCAAGCTTGAACTTGAGCCACAACAACTTTTCTGGTGACATACCTTTTGAGCTGGGCAACTTAAACTGGTTGCAGTACATGTTGGATCTTAGCAGCAACTCACTCTCAGGAGCCATACCTCAAAACTTGGAAAAGCTATCACGGTTGGAGATTCTCAATGTCTCACATAACCATCTCTCAGGAAGAATCCCAGCTTCTCTGTCTTCCATGGGTAGCCTGTCTTCTTACGATTTCTCATACAATGAGTTGACAGGCCCTTTACCAACTGGAGGCGTTTTCCAAAATGCATCGGCAAGATATTTTGTTGGAAATCCAGGATTGTGCGGTAAAGCAGGACTGTCACAATGCCCGACAACAGACAGTAGCAAGTCCTCCAAGGTTAACATAAAGGTTCTTATTGGTGTTGTCGTTCCGATCTGTGGCTTATTAGTAATAGCAACCATCTTTGCTCTTCTGCTATGTTTCCGAAAAACCAAAATAGTTAGCAATGGCGAGAGTTCCAAGTCAGTAATATGGGAAAGAGAGGGCAAATTCACATTAGGGGATATTGTCAAGGCCACTGATGACTTCAACGAGAAGTACTGCATTGGAAGAGGAGGATTCGGCAGTGTTTACAAAGCAATATTGTCCACAGGTCAAGTAGTCGCAGTCAAGAAACTCAACATGTCAGACTCCAGTGACGTCCCAGCAACCAATCGCCAGAGTTTTGAGAATGAGATTAAAATGCTGACAGAAGTTAGGCACCGGAACATCATAAAGCTTTATGGGTTTTGCTCCAGCAGGGGCTGCTTGTACCTGGTTTACGAGTACGTTGAAAGAGGAAGTCTGGGAAAAGTCTTGTATGGGACAGAAGGGGAAGGGGAGCTTGGTTGGGGCAGGAGAGTGAATACAGTGCGAGGAGTAGCTCATGCAATTGCCTACTTGCACCATGACTGTTCTCCACCCATTGTGCACCGTGACATTTCACTGAACAACATTTTGCTAGAGCCAGATTTTGAGCCACGTCTCGCGGATTTTGGCACAGCAAGACTCTTGAATACAGATTCCTCCAACTGGACCGCAGTTGCCGGGTCTTATGGCTACATGGCTCCAGGTAAGCTAACAATCCTAAATTCTTGTTTTTTGCTCTTGTCATCCAAGAATCTGTTCTAAAATTATAAAAGCTATAACATATTACGACAAGGACATGGGAAACAGGGCATGATGCTGAGAATTTTCGTGCTAAATTTTTCAAATGTTGATTTTGATTGGCTGGTGTTTTCAGAGCTGGCACAAACAATGCGGGTCACAGACAAGTGTGATGTGTATAGCTTTGGGGTGGTGGCTTTGGAAGTCATGATGGGAAGGCACCCGGGAGACCTCTTATCATCAATAAAACCATCATTATCAAACGATCCACAGATTTTTCTAAAGGATGTGCTAGACCCGCGGCTTGAAGCTCCCACGGGCCAAGCAGCAGCGGAAGTTGTTTTTGCTGTTAGAGTGGCCTTAGCATGCACACAAACCAAGCCAGAGGCGCGGCCCACTATGCATTTTGTGGCGCAAGAGTTATCAGCAAGAACTCAACCTTCGCTGGCTGAGCCACTGGACTCGATCACTATCAGCAGGTTAAGAAATTTTCAAAAATAGAGCACGATGGACATAGTACTGAGTTCTATATTTTATTTGATAACCCTTTCGTGTAATTAGTTCCTATCATGTATTGCTTGAAGACACGGAGACGAAAACATCAAATAAATTTGTCTCGAAGACAGTTTTGAAATGGGAAGAACAATATTGCAGACGTGCATATTTAGGTTTACCAACAATGTCACCAATGGTTCTCCCGTCGGTAAACTGACCGGTAGGGTTTCCACCAGATTTTTTAAACACCAAATATAAAAGATAGTGAGAACCATACCTCTCCAAACTAGCTCAAATCGACAACAAAAAGAGGACCAGGGCCAAAGCGTAGATTTCTTTGGCCATGGCTAGCTATTCTACTTTTTCAAGTTGATGGATTATAGATCGATGCACTAGCAATGTTTATTTAGGTTCTTGTCACAAAAGCTGACAAAGAATGCAAAAGTGAAACTTGAAAACTTTGTTCTGATTAAATTGTATGAGAGGGAAGGAGCAGTGCATATATAGAGGACAAAGTTCATCGTGTTATCAACTTTTGGATGTTGTTTTTGCAATACATAAGTAGCTCGTGAGAATCTTCTGGGAGGCGGGTTTAGGTTTTCTGGGAAGGGGGTAAGGTTTTGGATTTTTTTTTTAAATGATTTTGTTTATAAATATATTAAAATAATATATTTTTTATTTTTAAAAATAATTTTCTAGTAGAATGTCGGGATTATCTGAATATATACAAGAAGATATACTCAAAAATGACTCAAAAGAAGTAAAATACCTTTAATAACATATCTAAGAGTTCAACTCATAATCCTATGTGTTTTTGTAATCAAATTATCTATTTTTCGCAAAAACCTAAAAACAATGGTTTCTTCCGAAATCTAGTTCAAAATACACAATTCATAAAATTGATAATAATTCATCAAATAAGCTTCATTTTTCCATCAAACCAATCTGAAATACTAATATGTCATCTAGGGACCATTCTTAATTTTTATTTTATTTTTAGGGTCAAATTGTAATTTTATCATAATGAATGACTAAATTAAACTCCTCTTAAATTCATACTGAAATTTTGTTCATAATTCATCCTATATTCTGTCCAGAATCTCGAATTTCACTCTAGGGACCAAACTGTAATTTTTCACAAAAGGGACCAAAATGAAATTTTGTCATCTTCAACCTCCAACCCAGAATTCCAGCAAGGGATTTTCAAAATTTCTCAACATTATTTCACCAAACACATCAAATAACTTCAAAATCATCTACAATCAAACTAATTAAACTATTACCCAACACATTCAACTCTTAACATCTCCCTTAATTTATCAATCAAATCCAAATAAAATCCTCAAACCCCAACAATCAATACAAGCAAAAATCATAACTAATAACCACATTTATACATATTAAAATATACACATTACCTTAACAACTTATTTCTCCTTCTTTTTTTCTCCTCCTCTTCTCTTTCCCTCTTTTCTTTTCTTCTTCTTCTTTCTTTCCCTCTTCCCGTTTCTCTCTCAATTTTTTTTCTTCAGATCTACTTCTTTCTCTTTTATTTTCTATTTATATTTACAAGTTTATACAGTTACTACAATACCCCTAATTTACTTACACCTAATTCTAAGGCACCAAGGACATTAATATATTTTCCTTTTTAAAATTTTCAAAACACTACACCTTCTCCCAAAACTGCAGTCCGACGCATGCCTTTATCTACACTGCCTACCGACAACCCAAATTGTGCCACTGCCAATTGCCACCACGCCGTTGTTAGCAGGCCATCACGCCACTAACATCCACAGTGTTTGAGCCACCAGTGCAGACCGGTTTTCTCCTATAAATAGCAGCCATGCACGAAGAGGAAGAGGGGCAAAAAAATTTACATAATAGAGGAAGCAAGCAAATTTTTTACGTAACTCACGCATGAGTGGAAGAAATTTTACAGAGGATTTTGGCAAAGAAAAAACAAGTATAAAATTCACATCATTATCCCTCATTTCCCTCGGCAACCTATTCTCTCTCACTCTTGTCCTCGTTATTATCAAGAAAACCATCAATGTCAAACAAACGATCCAGGGTTTTTTCTAAAGGATGTGCTAGACTCGAGGCTCGAGGCTCCCACAGGCAGAGAAGCAAAGGAAGTTGTAGTCGCATTACAGTGGCCTTAGCACGCCCACAAACCAAGCCAGAGCCTCGGCCCACCATGCCTTTTGTGGCTCAGAAATTATCATCAAGAACACAAGCTTACCTGGCTGGGCCAATGGACTTAATAACTATCAGCAAGTTAACAAGCATTCAAAACGATGGATCTTGCAGGGTAGGCTAATCACAATGCAACAGTACATGGTTGAGATTGTTTTTTATTTTTAAAAAATTATTTTATATATTAGTATATGAAAATAATTTAAAAACACCAAAAAATGTTAATTTCAAGTAAAAAAATTATTTTTTTAAAATGTTTTTGAAACGCAGTGTCAAATTAATCAGTTGGGTCATGGTCAACCTCCAAGTTTGATAGGCTAATACTAAAATTCAAGCTCATATCCAATAAGATTATTTGACACAAATATCATTTGTTTCGATGGTTTAAATTGGTATAAATAACCAAAATGACATTTTATTTTAAAATTGAATTTGTAAAGTATTACGATATTGAAATTAGTTGAGTCAACTTAAACAAGTATGATATAGATGGATGGTTTATTCTTTTTATTTTTGTCGATGACAATAAATTAGTGGGCACACAATGCTGTTGCCAAGAAGAAAATATTGTTTGAAGGAAGTTTCCACTTTCTTACACCAATTTGACCATAGACTTTTGAAGGAAGTTATTTTTCAAAAATATTTAAGAATTATTAACATTTTAAATTTATTATATTACACAGTTATTAAGCTTGCATGTCCCGGTCAATTGACTCGCTAAGTTTTTCCAGGTCCCTTTATGAACCGAAGAGTTTTGAATGGCTTGATTTTCCAGTTTGAATGGCTTGATTTTCCAGGTAAACTCCCATGGACCAGAAGCAAGCTTTCAATAGGCTGAGAAAGATAGATGGAAGAAAGCACTTCAAATGTGAACCTGTTCGCTTGTCAATGGGGTGGATATTGCGTTTTCAAGCATGACTTGGAGTTACTGTTTTGTGTTTCAAAAATATTTTTAAAAAAATTTGAATTTTATTTTATTTTTTATTTTATATTTTTGTATATTTTTAGATCATTTTAGTGTGTCGATATCAAAAATAATTTTTTTAAAAAATATATATATAATTATGATACTTTTCATTTTAGTGGAGACACAAAGTTGTTGCGAAGAAGAAAGTATTGTTTGAAGGAAGTTTCCACTTTCTTATGTTACATACCATATTAATAAGCTATAATCTTAGTTTTTTTATTTATTTATTTTGCTAGCTAAAAAGTTAAATAAATTTTAGTTTTGGCAGAACCCTAAAGTCTTTACATGCTTCCTAAAGTTTACTAGTCTCAGTCAATTGATTCGCTAAGTTTTTCCAGGTTCCTTTATGAATTGAAGAATTTTGATTGTTTTTTTTTTCCTTTTCAAAGTTCAAAAGTTCCTCAAAATCTCTTTTTTTTCCAATATGAATGGCTTGATTTTATGAGGTAAGACCCAAACTCCCATGGACCAAAAGCAACCTTTCAAAAGGATGAGAAAAGATAGAAGAAAGCATTTCAAATGTGAATTCGTTTGCTTGTAATGTGGTGAATATTGTCAACAACTCTCCCAAACAAGCATGGTTGTTTGTGCGGTCTATCTATATTTAAAAAAAAATATTTTTTATATAATTATTTAGATGTGTTAATAATATTAAAAAAAAAAGTATGATTCTAATGTATTTTCAAGTAAAAAACAATCTATGTTGCAATTTCAAATATTTTATAAAAAATTAAAAAAATTATTTTATTTAAATTACAATTTAAAACGCAGCGAAGTGTATAAATAAATATTTGAAAGTATCAAAATATTTAAAACATATATTTTTTATTTTTCACAGTAGAATATTAAAATTATTGATCTGATATTGTTTAATGAGATTCATTTAAAAAAAGCACTTGAAAATAATAAAAAAAATAGAAAAACTATCGGACTTTCAAAGACACACTCGGTCAAAGTTAGCCCTCAAGTTTGTTTTAATGCAATATATACTATAATATTGATATAAAATACACATATGTAAAATTATACTTGTTATTTAATATATAGACACACGCAGTTCAAATATATTGATATTTTTAATAAATAAATTTGGACTCAATATGTAATTTGTTAATATTTAAATTTATTAGTTGATGGATTATTAATATATATATATATATATATATAAAAAAAAAAAAACCGTCAGTGCGAGAAGCCCATTGTATACAATTTAGGATACCCATTGGAATTCCAAGATGAAGCGACCTTTCTCTGTTTACTATGTGGATCAAACTTAAATATATTATTTTATTTATAACACCGCAAAATCACGTGGACGAACATGTGGGATGCCATGACTTATTTTTTATTTATACGTGATTAGCTACCCTAATTATTTAAATTACTTCCCTTTTGTTTACACACCGGCTCTCTGATAGTAGAATGTTTGTTTTTCTTTTTTAAATTAATTTTTTCTAATCTTTTTTAGTATTTTAATGTACTGAAATAAAAAAAATTATTAATATATTTGTAAAAAAAAAAAAAACTTAAAAAAACGAACAAGCACCCCTAAGAAGTTACCAAGAAAATCTCGGATCCAACTAGGAATGTGATAGTAGAGCTTCTAGATTGATGAAATAATTTTATTTTACTTTACTTTGAATCCTTCTTTTTTCTTTCTTTCTTCGCCACGTGTTATCATAAATAATATTGCCTGAGTATTTAAAATAAAAAAAATATTTCGGTGTTTTTAATATGAAAAATTATTTTGGTGAGTCTCGAACTTTTCAACGTCACTAATCACTATATAAAACAGCTAAAAAGAGGAATTAAAACTTCAAATCATAAAACGAATTCCACTAGAATTGTTTCATAAACCCATCATCACACGGATGGTGGATCGATGGAATTAATTAAGATCATAATTACTTTGGTTGAAGTAAATCAATTAAGATGTTCATATGTGACTTTACTCAATCCATCCACCCATCCGTGTTGGTGATTAATGGAAGGATTTGTGCAGCTATATTAATAGGTTAATGGGATTGCCATTAGCTCCTATTTATTTATTTATTTATTTATTTCTACCACTAAGAAGGGTTCTCTTTGCTTCACCATCTTTATATATATATATATAGGGTGCACGTTTAATTTACTCCTAATTTTCTAGTTGAGGTATTATATATTTTTATAGCCCCAACTCCTTTGAAGATTTTGAAAATCATTTGCTTTTGATTCGACATTATCGGATTTGAATTTGATTATTGTTTTATATTTTATTTGAAGAGATAGAAATAAAAATAAAGAAATAAAATAATTTTAGAGTAAATCTTATATTTATAAAACATAAAGTATAAGGAAATATGTTATCTTTGTGTATACTATCTTAGTTGTTTTTCCCGTAGCAATAACCAAACACTATATAAAAAACCAGGTGCTAAATTCCAACTGTTTTTAAAAGTGATTTAAGGCAAATAAAAACACATATAATAGTTTATTAATGTATATATTATATTTCTATGAGGGTTTAATTAAATGTTTAATTAAACGAGTGCCAAATAAGGTTTTTTGTTCTGCATAACTTGAAACGACCATACTTTTGAAAATAATAATAATTTTCTATAAATGATTTACATAAATAGAAGTGTTTTCTTACCTATATTTTATAATTCTAAAAATAATAATTAATAAATTAATATAAGGAAACCATCATCGTCAAAGACAGGTCTTGGTCTTCAAGATGGAATTAATGAATGGATATAAAAAATCAATTAGACTTCAATACGCATCCAGTCCACACACTCCTACCACGGCACATGGAGGCATACAATACTGACTTTTCAAAGTCAACTCTTCTGTCTTGTGAAAGTGTCAGTATATATGATTTTATTTTGTTTTTTTTTTCAAAATTAATATGAAAAATATCAAATTACAATTTTTCTAGTGTATTTTTTAGATTTTACAGCCAAATAGCTGTAGCTTGAAAGCAATTCCTCACGCTAAAAGCTATAAGATCACCGCCCAGATCTTGTCCAGCTTGCATAACCCAACAACCATGGCGGCTTCTCAAAAGCTTTATGCTGCCCTCTTCCATGTCCTCCTTCTCTCCTTGTTTCCTTTGAAGACCAAATCATCAGCAAGAACACAAGCTGAAGCTCTCGTCCAATGGAGAGACACCTTGTCCTTTCCACCTCCTCCTCTTACTTCATGGTCTCGTTCTGACCTCCACAACATTTGCAGGTGGAGTGCTGTTTCCTGCAACCCCACCTCTCGAACAGTCTCTCGAATAAACCTCTCCAGCCTAAACATAACTGGAACACTCGCCCGATTCAACTTCACCCCCTTCACTGATCTCACCGGGTTTGACATCCAGAATAACAGTGTCACTGGAACGATACCATCAGCCATTGGCAGCCTTTCCAAGCTCAATCACTTGGACCTCAGTGCCAACCTTTTCGGGGGCAGCATACCGGTGGAGATATCTCGGTTGACAGAGCTTCAGTATCTTAGTCTTTACAACAACAATCTCTCCGCTGCCATCCCCTTCCAACTTGCCAGTCTTCCCAAGGTAAGACACTTGGACCTTGGAGCTAACTACTTGGAAAACCCTGACTGGTCCAAATTTTCCATGCCTTCATTGGAATATCTTAGCTTTTCTCTCAATGAACTTACTTCAGAATTCCCTGGTTTTATAACCAATTGCCGGAACTTGACGTTCCTGGATTTGTCACTCAATACCTTCACAGGCCAAATACCAGAATTGCTCTATACCAATCTGGGAAAGCTTGAGACCTTGATTCTCTCTGACAATTCATTCGAAGGGCCACTGTCACCCAACATTTCGAAGCTTTCCAATCTCAAAAACCTTAGTCTACAAAATAACCTGTTGAGTGGTCGAATTCCTGAAAGCATTGGCTCGATGTCTGGTCTTCAAATTGTTGAATTGTTCAACAATTCTTTCCAAGGAAATATTCCATCTTCTATAGGCCAACTTAAGCATCTTGAAAAACTTGATCTTCGAATGAATGCCTTGAACTCAACGATCCCTCCTGAGCTTGGTCTTTGTACTAACCTCACCTACTTGGCCTTGGCTGATAATCAGCTAAGAGGGGAATTGCCTCTGTCGTTGTCCAATCTATCTAAAATAACAGATATGGGTTTATCTGAAAATTACCTCTCTGGTAAGATCTCACCTACCCTTATATCCAGCTGGACTGAATTGACCTCGCTTCAGGTTCAAAACAATTTGTTTTCTGGAAATATTCCTCCAGAAATTGGGAAATTGACAAGGCTTCAATACCTTTTTCTGTATAATAACACATTCTCTGGTTCCATTCCCCCAGAGATCGGAAACTTGAAGGAGTTATCAAATCTAGACCTTTCAGGAAACAATATTTCAGGCCCCCTTCCTCCAACACTGTGGGATCTCACAAATCTTCAAATCCTGAATCTTTTCTTCAATAACATCAATGGTAAAATCCCACCAGAAGTTGGAAATTTGAATGTGCTGGAAACTCTCGATCTCAACACCAACCAGCTCCATGGGGAGTTGCCACAGACCATTTCAAATATTACCTCTTTAACTGCCATCAATCTGTTTGGCAATAACTTCTCTGGAAGCATTCCAAGTGATCTTGGGAAGTACATGCCCTCTCTGCAGTATGCTAGCTTTTCAAACAATAGTTTCTCTGGAGAATTGCCTCCTGAATTGTGTAGTGGGCTGAGTCTTCAACAATTTACTGTCAACAGCAACAAATTTACAGGGTCATTACCAACCTGCTTGAAGAATTGTTCGGAGCTAACTAGAGTTCGGCTTGATGAGAACCGATTCACTGGAAACATCACCGATGCATTTGGTGTCCTTCCAAATCTCGTTTATGTTGCCCTCAGTGACAATCAATTTATCGGTGAAATCTCACCAGATTGGGGAGAATGTAAAAACCTCACCAATCTAATGATGGACGGAAACAGAATTTCTGGTGAAATCCCTCCTGAGCTTGGGAAGTTGCCCAAGCTTCAACGTCTAAGCCTGGGCTCCAATGACCTGACTGGAAGGATTCCTGCTGCTCTGGGAAATCTGAGCATGTTATTCATGCTAAATTTGAGCAACAATCATTTGATAGGGGAGGTACCTCGGAGTCTAACCAGCTTGAAAGGCCTTCAGTATCTCGACTTATCTAATAACAAGCTGACTGGAAACATATCAAAAGAGCTAGGGAGTTATGAGAAGCTATCAAGCTTGGACTTGAGCCACAACAACCTTTCTGGTGACATACCTTTTGAACTCGGCAACTTAAACTCGTTGCAGTACATGTTGGATCTTAGCAGCAACTCACTCTCAGGAGCCATACCTCAAAACTTGGGAAAGCTATCACAGTTGGAGATTCTCAATGTCTCACATAACCATCTCTCAGGAAGAATCCCAGCTTCGCTGTCTTCCATGGTTAGCCTGTCTTCTTTTGATTTCTCATACAATGAGTTGACAGGCCCTTTACCAACTGGAGGCGTTTTCCAAAATGCATCGGCAAGATATTTTGTTGGAAATCCAGGATTGTGCGGTAAAGCAGAAGGACTATCACAATGCCCGACAACAGACAGCAGCAAGTCCTCCAAGGTTAACAGAAAGGTTCTAATTGGTGTTGTCGTTCCGGTTTGTGTCTTATTAGCAATAGCAACCATCTTTGCTGTTCTGCTATGTTTCCGAAAAACCGAACAGCTTGGTGAAGAGTCCAAAATAGTCAGCAATGGCGAGAGTTCCAAGTCAGTAATATGGGAAAGAGAGGGCAAATTCACATTTGGGGATATTGTCAAGGCCACTGATGACTTCAACGAGAAGTACTGCATTGGAAGAGGAGGATTTGGCAGTGTTTACAAAGCCATATTGTCTACAGGTCAAGTAGTCGCAGTCAAGAAACTCAACATGTCAGACTCCAGTGACGTCCCAGCAACCAATCGCCAGAGTTTCGAGAATGAGATTAAAATGCTGACAGAAGTTAGGCACCGGAACATCATAAAGCTTTATGGGTTTTGCTCCAGCAGGGGCTGTTGAAATCTAAAGTTGATTCCAGAACTGCACAAGAGAACCGGTCGACCGATTGCGAGAAAGAAATTAACCGGTCGACCGCTTGCAACCGGTCGACCGCTTGCAAAGGGAAGATTAACCGGTCGACCGCTTGGCCCTGTCTGCGACAAACTGACGCAGGATAAATGAAGAATTGAAGATTGAAGGTTATTGTTTTAGTAATCCTTTTGTATTTAGGATGATTATAAATCCTTTAGAGTTTAGGAATTGTGTCTGTCAAATCAGTTATAAGGAAATCTTGTAAATAACTGATTTTAGAAAATATTACCGTTGAAAGTTGTTGGTTAGGTAATTTATAGCTGTTGTAAGTTCTTTTGTTCTATAAATAAAATGGATGGGATGGCAGTAACCACACATGAAATTCTGCCAATGTTTATGTTCTTTTAGCTTAAATTTACAAAGTTCTTTAGTTCTTTCAATTCTGGAAATTTTCCAGAATTCTGGGAAAAGTCCCGAATCCAGTTCTTGATCTCTACAGTGTGTGTTTGTGTTCTTTGTTCTTTTCTGAAATTCCAACATGGTATCAGAGCGGAATTAGGTCTTTGAGAGGGAGTGAAAGAGATTCAAGTATTGATTAAAACCTTGAAAGAAAAAGGTTGCACTGTCTCCAGAAGTTCCAGAGTTTGTCAATCAAGAAAAGGCTTGATTTGTTCTTTAAAGGACTAATAATTGAAGATTTGTTCAATTATAGTTCGTGTTCTTTGTTCTGTGGAATCCCTGGAAGAAAAGAGTGCAAGAAACAAGTGAAAGGAAACTTGTTCGTGTATTGGCAGATTTTGAAATCAAAGAAAAGAAGCAAGTGTTGACCAGAATTTGCAGATTTCTTAAAAATCAAGAAATCTGACTTGATTTGTACTTTAAGAGGATAATCAATTGATATTGATCATCAATTGATATCCTTGTTCTCTGTTTTGTGTAGTCTTAGAAGTGAATTACAAGACTAGAAAAGAAAGCCTAGCTGACAGACATGGATGCTTGGGATAAATTTGAAGACTTGAAGATGAAAGTCAAGGAATTCTCATCAAATGTCTCCAAGATAGAAAATCAGATGACACTGCTAAGGGAAGAAATTCAAGAAGCCTTTGCAGCAGGATTCAAGGGAAGAACAAGGACTCAGGTGTTCTTCAAAAACCCAGAAAACAAGAACAATTCTGGGAAACAATGGCAGAACAAGAAATGGGAGAGTAATCAATCAAATGCCAACAAGTTCAATGCAAAAGGGAAGGAGAGAAGAGAACAATTCCCCACATGCAAATTCTGTCAAAAGACTAATCATCTTGAGTCATTTTGTTGGCTCAAAAATGCTCAATGTCGAAAATGCATGCAATTCGGGCACATACAAAAGTTTTGCAAAACCAACACCTCAAATGGACAAATTCATACTGCTGAGGAAGTGGAAGCCAAGGATGAGAAATTACTCACAGCCATTGGGAGACTCAGCTGCAATAAAACAGAGGTTAGTAAGCAAAACTGGTTGATAGATAGTGGTTGTTCAAATCATATGTCTGCTGAATTGAGTATGTTTAAACACTTGGATTTAAAATATAAATCAAGAGTAAAGGTTGCAAATGGACAGTATGTAAGTGTAGAGGGAAAGGGAGAAGTTGACATAGAAACTCTAGCAGGTACACGAAACTTTGAACATGTTCTGTATGTACCTGAAATTGCTCAAAATCTAATAAGTGTAGGACAACTGCTAGAGGATGGTTTCTCATTGTTCTTTATAGATGGTGTATGCACAATTAAGGATAATCATGGGGCACATTTATTCACTGCCAAGATGTTAAATAGATGCTTTAGTATTGAAGAAGAACTGAAACTTATAAGCATGAGTATAAATGAAACTGAAAATTCAGTGCTATGGCATAAAAGGCTAGGACATTTTAATTATGCCTCTTTGAAGAAAATGACTGAATTACATATGGTTGAAGGGCTACCTATGATACATGAGCAAGATGAATTGTGTGAGGCATGCCAACTAGGAAAACAAACAAGAAGTAAATTCGGTTTAAGCACACTTAGATCAACTGTCAAGTTACAACTTGTGCACACTGATTTGTGTGGACCTATGCACAATGAGTCATTGAATGGTGCTAGGTACTTCTTGTTGTTTATAGATGATTTTACTAGGTTTTGTTGGGTATACTTCCTTAAAACCAAAGGGGAAGTTTTTGAATATTTTCTGAAGTTCAAGGCTGCAGCCGAGAAAGAGTCTAGCTGCAGCTTGAAAGTGTTGAGATCAGATAATGGGGGGGAGTTTACCTCCCATAGAATGGAAGAATACCTAGCTAAGGAAGGTATCAAACATCAGTTAACAGTTCCCTACACCCCACAACAAAATGGGGTAAGTGAGAGGAAAAATAGAACTTTAATGGAGATGGCAAGATGCCTCATTTATGAGAAAAATTTACCTTTGAAGTTCTGGGCTGAGGCTGTTAGCACAGCCTCATATCTTCTAAATAGGATGATCTCTAGATCATTAGGAGATAAAACACCATTTGAAGGGTGGAATGGTTACAAACCAAACCTAGATCATTTGAAAATATTTGGGAGTCCATGTTATGTGCTACAACCTGAAGCAAAAAGAAGGAAATTAGACCAGAAATCAGAGGTTGGGATTTTGATTGGATATAGTTCAAAGTCAAAGGGCTATAAGGTTTATAATTTAAAAACCAACCAAGCTGTGATTGCAAGAGATGTCCAGGTGGCTGAAAGTCAAGTCTGGAATTGGGAAGAAAGAAAAATTGAAGAAAACAGGGTTGAAATACAAACTGAAAATGAAGAGATATTAGATGACTTACATGTTGAAGAAGGGTTGTCAGAAGAGATAGATGACATACCTGTGAGAGGAGCAAGACCTCTAAGTGACATATATGATAGATGCAACTTAGTTGCAAGTGAACCAACAAATGTGGAAGAAGCTATGGAATCACAAACTTGGGTGGCAGCCATGAAAGAAGAACTAAATATGATTGAAAAGAATGATACCTGGCATTTAGTGGACAGACCGAGACATAGAAAGGTGATAGGGGTCAAATGGATTTACAAAACAAAACTAAATGCTGATGGGAGTATCAACAAAAACAAGGCTAGATTAGTGGTCAAAGGGTATGCTCAAGAACAAGGAATTGACTACCATGATACCTTTGCACCAGTCTCAAGGATGGATACCATCAAGCTGCTGCTGATGTTGGCTGCACAAAAGGGATGGTTGGTTTGGCAAATGGATGTCAAATCTGCATTCTTGAATGGAACATTAAGTGAAGAAATTTATGTTGAACAACCCGAAGGATTTGAAATTGAACCCAATCTAGACAAAGTTTATCTGCTAAAGAAAGCATTATATGGTTTGAAACAAGCTCCTAGAGCTTGGTATAGCAACTTAGATGAGTACTTAGCAAGTTTGGGATTTGAGAAAAGTTTGAATGAAGCCACTCTTTATGTGAAGAAAGTTGATGATCACATATTAATAGTTTCAGTATATGTGGATGACTTATTGATCACGGGTGATGATGAAAAATTTGTTGATGAATTCAAGCTAAACATGAAAAACAAGTTTGAAATGAATGAACTTGGATTGCTAGCTTACTTCCTTGGAATGGAAATGAATCAATCAAGTGAAGGGTGTTTTGTGTGTCAAAAACAATTCACAACAAAACTACTAAACAAGTTTGCAATGGAGAATTGCAAACCTGCTAGCACACCAATGGTGCTTGGGGTGAAACTCACCAAGGATGATGGTGCCCCCTGTGCTGATGGCAGAATGTATAGAAGTTTAATTGGAAGTTTGTTGTACTTAACTTCCACTAGACCTGACATTGTATTTGCAGTAAACTATCTCTCAAGGTTCATGCAAAACCCTAGTCAAACACATCACATTGCAGCAAAAAGGGTGCTGAGATACTTAAAAGGAACATTGGATTTTGGCCTGTTCTTCAAGAGTATGAACACTGTCAAAATAACTGGATTTTGTGACAGTGATTGGGCTGGGAGTGATGAAGGGATGATGAGCACTTCGGGATATTGTTTCTCAATGGGAGAATGTATTTTCTGCTGGAATTCGAAGAAACAATCTGTGGTTGCCCACTCAACAGCCGAAGCTGAATATATCTCTGCATTTGTGGCAGCAAACCAATTAGTTTGGTTAAGGAAAGTGTTGAAGGACTTAAACTGTGAACAAGGGGAACCAACTGAACTCTTGTGTGACAATATGGCTGCAATTGCAATTTCAAAGAACTCTGTGTTCCATGATAGAACAAAGCACATGAAGATAAAATTTCATGCAATAAGGCAGTTTCAGCAAGAAGGAGAATTGGAAATGAAGTATGTTTGTTCAAAGGAGCAGCTGGCTGATTTGTTCACAAAGACTTTAGCAAAAGAGAGATTTGAAGAGCTAAGGAGAATGGTGGGAATGTGCAGCTCAGGAATCAAGGGGGAGTGTTGAAATCTAAAGTTGATTCCAGAACTGCACAAGAGAACCGGTCGACCGATTGCGAGAAAGAAATTAACCGGTCGACCGCTTGCAACCGGTCGACCGCTTGCAAAGGGAAGATTAACCGGTCGACCGCTTGGCCCTGTCTGCGACAAACTGACGCAGGATAAATGAAGAATTGAAGATTGAAGGTTATTGTTTTAGTAATCCTTTTGTATTTAGGATGATTATAAATCCTTTAGAGTTTAGGAATTGTGTCTGTCAAATCAGTTATAAGGAAATCTTGTAAATAACTGATTTTAGAAAATATTACCGTTGAAAGTTGTTGGTTAGGTAATTTATAGCTGTTGTAAGTTCTTTTGTTCTATAAATAAAATGGATGGGATGGCAGTAACCACACATGAAATTCTGCCAATGTTTATGTTCTTTTAGCTTAAATTTACAAAGTTCTTTAGTTCTTTCAATTCTGGAAATTTTCCAGAATTCTGGGAAAAGTCCCGAATCCAGTTCTTGATCTCTACAGTGTGTGTTTGTGTTCTTTGTTCTTTTCTGAAATTCCAACAGGGGCTGCTTGTACCTGGTTTACGAGTACGTTGAAAGAGGAAGTCTGGGAAAAGTCTTGTATGGGACAGAAGGGGAGGTGGAGCTTGGTTGGGGCAGGAGAGTGAATACAGTGCGAGGAGTAGCTCATGCAATTGCCTACTTGCACCATGACTGTTCTCCACCCATTGTGCACCGTGACATTTCACTGAACAACATTTTGCTAGAGCCAGATTTTGAGCCACGCCTCGCGGATTTTGGCACAGCAAGACTCTTGAATACAGATTCCTCCAACTGGACCGCAGTTGCCGGGTCTTATGGCTACATGGCTCCAGGTAAGCTAACAATCCTAAATTCTTGTTTTTTGCTCTTGTCATCCAAGAATCTGTTCTAAAATTATAAAAGCTATAACATGTTACGACAAGGACATGGGAAACAGGGCATGCTGCTGAGAATTTTCGTGCTAAATGTTTCAAATTTTGATTTTGATTGGCTGGTGTTTACAGAGCTGGCACAAACAATGCGGGTCACAGACAAGTGTGATGTGTATAGCTTTGGGGTGGTGGCTTTGGAAGTCATGATGGGAAGGCACCCAGGAGACCTCTTATCTTCATTATCATCAATGAAACCATCATTGTCAAACGATCCAGAGTTTTTTCTAAAGGATTTGCTAGACCCGAGGCTCGAAGCTCCCACAGGCCAAGCAGCAGAGGAAGTTGTTTTCGTAGTTAGAGTGGCCTTAGCATGCACACAAACCAAGCCAGAGGCACGGCCCACCATGCATGTTGTGGCACAAGAATTATCAGCAAGAACTCAAGCCTACCTGGCTGAGCCACTGGACTCGATAACCATCAGCAAGTTAAGAAATTTTCAGAAATAGAACAAGATGGACCTCGTAGGATAGACTTCTTGATATCCTGTTTGGACTGTGGATTGTAAATTTGTAATTTCAAGGGTTCCTCCCTCAAGTGGGAATGTTTGGAAAGGCATAATTATTGAATAATTCTTGATGAATAAAATTCTTAATGCTTGCATGCATACGCTTGCGTGCTTGCTAACAGAAAAATCTCTCACTAGTAATCCATACAATGACCACTCCACTCCCCCATTAAAAAAGAAAAACAACTGAGCAAAAGTGGGACAACCTGTGAAAGACTCAAAACACAGAACAGAACAGCACAGGAGCTGGCCTCAAAAGGCATTGACCAGCTAGCACTCCACCCCACATTGTTTGAGAATTGGGCCAGTTTGCTTGGGCAAAAAGGGATCGATTCTAACCCAAATCAATGAGAAAATAGATGCAAGAAGTATGGACCAGAGGACAACAATCGTAGGAGTCCTGTTTTGCCTTCCCATCAGACCTTTGAGGAAAGGATAGAGATGGACAATGACCCAGAAAGCGAAAAACAGCTTCCCAAATAAAGGACCCCACGATCCATATCCATTGTTTATTGCATCGGATACTCCTGCTACAACTCCAACCATATTCAAGATGATTAGAGTGGTTGGTGGGATGAGGAGGGTGGTCCATTTGAAGAGGTACAGCTCTCCAAACTCGGCATCGTCTGCTGATTTTGATGTAACAGTGAAGTTAGTGTCAACTCCTCCAAGGACCTTGAGGAGGCCTTGGAAGACAGCAAAAAGATGTGCCGAGACACCGCCGATAACCCAAAACTGCTCGTTACGCCACAAGTCCTGGATGCTGACTCCACTCCATCGAAGTTCTAATACAGATGTTGCTATGATTGAGATGAAAAGGGCTAGGAACCATATGCTAGCAAGGTTGTTCAGCTGCAGAGAAAAAAATAAATTTGGTTAAAATTAATTCTATTGGAAGAAGCTAAAAAATGGATAGATGTGGATGGAGGAATGACATTGTTTTTAACGTGTCAATTTCAGCCATACAATTCAGTATCACTTACAGTTGGGATGATAAATTTTCCTGTCAGAAGGCAGACTGCTGGAATAGTACAATAGGCAAGTAAGGGAATGGAGGTGAAGGGGTAAACGATGGTGTTAATGTAAGCAAGCCTCTCCAGCAACTTCAACTTTCCTCCATAGCCATACCATAGAGGACAGTGATGACTAAGGAAAATTTCAATAGAACCTAGTGCCCATCGCAGAACTTGGTGCAACCTATCTGATAGATTAATGGGAGCAGATCCCTTAAAAGCTGGTCTCTTGGGAGAGCAGTAGACAGACCTCCATCCTCTACAGTGCATCTTGAAGCCTGTCAGGATATCTTCTGTAACAGAACCATAAATCCATCCAACCTGCGATTAAGAAAACTCTTCATTCAGTAATCTTTCAACTCATCCAGTTTTGACGAGGATATGAAAATTGACTTTGTTTGTACATTAATGTTTCAACTTTTGAGCAGACAGGTAAAGGGAACGTAAGTTGGTCCCATTTATAAACAAAAACAACAGGGAATTTGTCAAAAAGCTGATGTTCTTCAGACACTATAAGTAAATGATTTTCGATAAATGGAAATTGAAGCCAACGTTGCAAGTCTTGAAAGATTCATTGAAAACAAAGGGCCTTTTGAAATGCTACTCAGAACTCACCTCTTTACCCCATTCGGTTTTTTCCTCGTACCCGCAACTTATAACATGAATGGCTTCCTTAATGAGTGACTGGGAATTAGTTCCTTCAGGCAGGCCACCATTTTCCATGAGAGTGGAGGCAATAAATACTGGTGATTGCCCGAACCGTTTCTCGAAACTTTTTTGTGACATGAGTGATGATTTCTCCAACTCTTCGTAACCTTCAAGCCCTTCTTCGATCTCTTCAAGATCAAAGACTGGTGCAGATGCTTTCCTTGTGTACTTCTTCCCCATCATTTTCTTTTTCATGGGGTATAGCCCTCCCAGAAGACTTCTTTGACCTTTCTTCTTAGACTTTTTCCTTGAACCGCCACAGCAACAGCAACACCATGAAGGCCAGCAATCGCATGTCATCTTGGGTCGCTTCTCGGACACTGGTGGATCATAGCCATACAAGGACTGTCTGTTGAAGACACATCCAGTACCAACATATACTGGCCCTTGAACCCCATCCAGACCTTTCATGTTTATCTGTCACAGAAAATCAAATGAATGCATTACTCGCAGATTCGTTAGATTGAAAATTCAGAAATCGCTGCTATGTTATTTTCGTAACGTCAGAGAATATGAGAGTTTTTGAATCTAGCTTGACTTACATCAAAGAACACAACATTGCGATTAGCATATCTATCATGGCGATCAATACCATCAAACCTCTGCGGAAACTGGACATAGCAGAGCTTCTTCCCAAGTTGGGGATCCATTAAAAAGCACATGGCTTCTCTTACAGCCTTGCTGTTATTGATGTAATGGTCACAATCCAAATTCAACATAAAAGGTGCATTGGTGAGCACTGCTGATACTCGAATCTAGAAATGGCATGCAATGATTAATTCCATTAGTTATCTGCGTCTCTCTAGGATCAGAAAACTTGAGATTTAGTCTAGTTTTACTCACCAGAGAATTCATGGCACCTGCTTTCTTATGGTGATTATATCCAGGTCGTTTCTCACGGGAAACATACACTAGCCTCGGAAGCTCCTTGCCTTCCACGTCGAGCGCACCCTCGCTTCCTAGGTATACCTGCAAAGCAAGGCAGCTTTCAGTTGCACGGTAATATGATATCAATTCTGAGGCTAAAAATAATGAAACACATATGGATGAGGATGCTAAACCTGAATCATTCCAGGATGATCACGCGTGATGTTTCCGGGCCATGGGGTACCATCCTGCATCACCCATCCTTCTTCTGGTTTCTTCTGGGCCTTTGACACCAATGCGTTGATCCTTACTTTGAATTCTTCATATTCTCTCTACAATACCACACAATCAATCCCTTAAAACAACATCTAATGAACATAGAACTTCCACTAAATGTTTCATGCAGTAGAGTTAAAGAAAGGATAATCTGTTGGATGAGTGAAAAGCAACACTGGTTATAGAAATATATATGTACAGGAGACAATTTGGAAGTTGGCTCTGCTTACCTTCATAGCTCTGCGCTCCTTCACAAAGTTGGGATGAACTTTGTCTTTCAAGTAGTCAATCTTCTGAGTGAAGTAGAACTCAGGAGCCCTTGGCTCAATGTTATGCTTCTTGCAAAACGGAACCCATCTTCTGGCAAACTCAGCAGTTTCTGCTAGGGAGTCGAAAAGGAGCATGGACGCACCGTCATCTGACACATAGCAACTGACCTTGTCGACAGGATAATCAACGGCTAGGATTGAAAGGACTGTATTTGCAGTTATGATTGGTGGTTCCTTGAGAGGATCCACAGTACTCACAAACACATCAACTGGGCCTAGACGATTAGGCTCGCCCTCACGCTCAAACCTCATGGATAGGCGATCAAGGTAAGTTTCGCGTTCAATGGGGTTCCATTTTGGGAACTGGTCAAGGATCCAGGAGAAGCCAAACCATATCTCACAAATTACAGAGATAAGCCATAATGCATAAGCATCAGATGCTGGAGTTAAGATCCGAAAACGGAAAAAGAAGCATAGAATGATAAGTCGAAGGACAATGACAATTCGATACGGGTTGATTCTGCTCGAGGGAATTGGAATTTTTCTCCATAGTGGTTGCCTAGCTTCAGCCATACTGAAAAAGGAAGCTGTTAGTGTTGATAGCAGAACCATCTTAATTAATGCAAATCAAGAAGATGAGGAATACACAAACACTCACAGGTACTCATCCTCTTCTCCTTGATCATTTCCTCCATCATCTTTGCCCACCAAACCTCTCTTTTCTTGCCTAACTTTCCATTTCTCCACCCTCTCTTGCCATTCTGCATTGCTATAACCCTCTTTCTCGCCTTCAAGATCCTTACCACCAACTGACCAATCCATATGAACATGAATATGAATGAGCAAATAAAAAGCTTCTTCCAAAGAGATCCTAATGTGAAATCATATCATAAAATATGCATACCACTTCCAGCTGACGAAAAGGCTGGACGAATGGGGATCATTTCCTGTTCATGGTGGTGCTCAATTTCCTGCAAAACGCACCCCCGTAATCTTAAAGATTTTCCTATCTTATTAACAGGTGGTTATTCTTTGATCAATTCAGTAAGAGATCAACGATCGATTAAACTATAATTAGAGTCTACATTAGTTTAATTAATTTATGATCAGGAAGAAACCATTCAACAAGTTTTGAACATTAGATGGGGACAGCAGCTCTTTAATTTGGACAAGTTTAATGATCACTCCATTCACTGAACAGACATCAATCAGCTAGATAATCTAATCCATGCCAACACATGAAGGAAATCGGTTTCTGTTGAATTGATTTACCGTGTGGCCAAAAACATTTTTCTGATTGGATTCATCATGATCGCGGTGCTTGATCTGAAATTCGTCGTCAAAATCATCAAAATTGGCATCATCATCATCATCATTATCTCCAGGAACTCTAGGACAGCCTGCACAACAGTAACCTCAGTTAAGAACAAGATTGACATGACATGTTTACACACAAACGAAAATGCACCTTTGACAAACCTTTGTGGCGCTTATATCGAGTGTTGCACTGAGGACAGCACTGGTTGCCTTCACTCCTCTCATACTCATAACAAGGCCTACAAACAGGAAAGCCACACACATGACAAGCAACAAACACCTCTCCATCTTCCTTAACTCCAATCTCATCCCCACAAACCCTGCATTTTTTCGACGCTGCAGACTGGCGGGATGGAGGCCTCAGCTGCCATGCACGTTAATAATCACAAGTACTGTAAAAACAATACTCACTGCAAGATTATGACAAAGAAGTAACAGGTAAAAGAAGGTGATACGTACCTCATCTTTTGCATGCAAGGGCTGTGAACTGCCCGTGACAAGGCCAGCCATGGACGAAAGCAAGAAAAAAAACTGATGAAGAGAAAGTGAGAGAAAGATGGTGAGAGGAGAGGAAGGAGAGGTGAGAGGATAATAAAGAGGAGGTGGTTGGAAACTGATATCAAGTGTGAGTGCCTTTGTGAAGCTGCGAGAGACGATGTGCACCAAACTGTGAGTTGGGAAGTCGTGGGTTTGAGTCTAAGAGACGTCATCAGGTAGGAGAAGGATAGAGAGAGTTTGCTTGTTCTGTCCTCAGCTCGCTTACACTCAAAGGCGCCGTTTCAGATCGATACCTAACTAGTAATAAATAAATAATAATAAAAAAAAAAAACATGCACATGCATAGTGTTAGTAGTGAATCTGATATGGGCCAGCAGATAAACAAGGAATTGATCATCCGGAATAGATTTTAAATTATATTATATTAGACTTAAAACATTGGTTTGATTTTTATTTTTAGAAAACAAAATTGCTAAACAACTTTGTATTAATTACTTCTTCTTTTTTAAATCATTTTAGTTGACCCGACTCAATTCGAGTGAACCATTTTTCTCTTACACTAATTACATTTATTTGGTCAAGTGAAGTGACCTAGGCCATGCTCCTCCCTGTATCGGTGGCTTGCCACAGATTTTACAACCAAGTTCATTTCTTACACCCGGATTTTGAAGGCTTTGACATCATGGACCTTACTGCTGTCACACTCTACAGTCTACACCCACCCATGGATGCCATCTTTCGAAGAAAAGTCACGACAATGAAATTGTAGAAAACATTATAAATTTAGGAATATTCACGTCATGAAAATACAACCTCCGTTCCACTTTCAAGAAAATTGTCACAGTCCATCGATCCTTTAAAGCCCACTTGGACACGGCCCTCCTTGAGTACAGCAAGGAATTCTGTGTTCCAGAAATTCAAGGCCATTGTGTCATTCTTTCAGCTGATATCACCTTCAAGAAGTGGTTCGATCAGCTCAGATACGAAGTCTCTGATAAGGTTCTGCTTTCCTCATCTATGTGCATGCACAAGAAGCTTGTGCATTTTTCATTTCTTCATAAAAATGGAGTGTTACTTGCCGAAAAAGGGAGCACTTTTCAAGCAACTTCAGCTATCTGACTGGCCATTCTTCAGACACTACTCTTCCCATAAGCCTACAGCAGAATGCTTCAAACCCAAATGGTGAAGATATCATATTGTCTGTTAAAAACGGTTTGTCTGATCAATCTCCCATATGGCAATGTCTAACAACAAGGTTCAAGCTTTGCCTCACAATCCAATATTTTTAAAGCAAAACTGCATTCTTCTGTCAACTTTTAGTTACGTACTCGCATTTGCATGACCATGGGTGTTTCAGCACATCGAGTGGTTGACCTATATGGCACAACTCTATTGTGTGAAAGGTCATCTCCTGTGCCTAAAAATACATGGTTACTCATCAAGACCAGAACCTTTTTTTTCCTTTCCTTTCCATAGTGCACTGTCCACATTCCACAGATCTATTTAAACAGTGGAACGGGTTTTATGTGCTGAACGTTGGCAGAACCGACACTGCTCGTGTCCAAGCTTGACAATAGGACACCAATTCAACACGGAAAGAGGAGTCCATTCTCTGCCATTAATAAAATGGTTTACACAATAATTATACACCCTCTAGCCTCGTCACTAAAAGGAGTACAAGTCAGGAGGACGAAGATTATGATAAAAAAAAAATCTCCCATCTAACTTGTTTACGGACTAAATAGAGTGCATGAGGCTATAAACAGAAGCAGGGGAATCAAAGTTCTCAGGATCTATTTATAAGTCAACTAAGTCTGTCCTCCGTAGGATTAAACTCCTCCATGAATAAGTATCAACCTGTCATTTCAATGTTGTTGGCCTAGGCATCTGCTCTTGAACGTTTTGCAGGCTGCAAACTTGAATCGGTATTGTATGGCTCAGAATTTTCAGGGGTTTCAGTTTGCGATACCTTATGCTTTCTATTTAAATCCTGTGATCCTTCTTCTAGTGCAGGACTGGCAAAAATTGTGTCAATTGGTGTCTTGCCACAGTCAACCTGGGCGGTTTCCAGTTCAGTTTTGGCAGGGGCATCTTGGATTGCATCTGAAGACAGAGTAGAGGGATTTTCCAAAGCAGATGAAGCTGCCTTGACAACGTCAATACCTGATTTGCATTGTTTCTCAAACATCATTTGGAGGTGCCTCCCCTGCTCTTCTATTCGTAACTGTAAATTTCGTTGGATCTGCCAGAAAGATGATAGAATTGTAAATGATGCACTGTTTATCATACAGAAAAACCTGAAACATGTCTTCATGTGCGCATGACATGATTTATACAGTAACAATCATATCTACCGATGTGCAGACTGCATGTAGCACTACAATAAACCAAACCAGTTACCATGCCGCACGTTATGCAGTCCATGGTCCTGAACCATAACAGGTACATTCTATATTAGACAAGTTCTCAGCATGGCATCTGTAGGTTGGATAAGTGAGTGATAATTTGTAAAGCCAAATCCTAAAACATTTCTAACCAAGGAAAAAATCATTTTTTTGGGCTAGCAGTATTACATACTTTGCTGCATTGTAGAAAAAGTGAGTGCTTTATAAACAAAATTAATTCTTTAGGGAAACAATGCATATATACAAACTTAAATGCAGGTAACAACAAAAGAGAACTTCATGGAGCTTCTTTCCATCATTGAAGTCTAGATACCAAGGAGAATATATGGATAATTGTAAACATTTTCATGGTCTAGCAAATTGAAAAGTTGCAGACATTTATTACTTCTATGAAGTAAATGCATAATGCAACTTCTATGCAGCAAAGTTAACATGCAACAAAGATCCTTCACTTGACCAGAAACTTCTAGTCAAATATCTCTCTCACTCAATCGACATGGAATTAAATCCCTCCATTTTCAGATCCTTGCTCCTTTTTTTACCAGTAGTGCAAACAGTTTAAGGAAGAAAATCGAGACAGCTGATTTCCAACACAAAGCAAAAGAACCTTGTTATAAGCTTGCCAAATCAGGTCACGGAATCTAAATTTTTGAGGTTCCAAAGTCAAAGCCACTAATCAAGTCAAAACATAGATCCATTTTCATGGAAAATGTATACCTCAAGCTGCTCATGCAATCGTTTCTGAACTTCCATCTGTAATTGTAGAGCTTCAGTGATTTCAATGCCTCTGTTGTCCAACATAAAATAGAAAAAGTTTAGCAGGATAATTCAAAATGAAACAGAACACAAAGATTGAATAATTTAAATACACAGCTCTTTTCCCAAAATGTAAATCCTTTAAGAGGCATTTCTAGGTTATAACCATACCATGGTGCCATCCAATTTTCTATCTGAGACGCCATATGCAGATTGAAAGGGCATTAAACAAGTCTTTAACCTAACCAAGTTTCTTCCAGAACTACTTGAATCTCCCAGATAGTCAAATAACCTACTGAATACCCCTTCCAAGTTAATTTTGTTGCTAGGTCTTTTCATCAATAAATCCCGTGGTCATTATCAGTAGAGTGATTACAGAAAATGAGACTGTAAACAAAAATTCAACAGATATAGTATGGTAGGGAAACCATGCTCCTTGGTCAACCTACTTTAAAGGGAGGTAAAGCAGCAAAGGGAAAAACAAGAGACTTATAGTTGTAGCATAATCCATTAGCAATTTTTGTTATCATGCGGAAAGTTATTCTCCTTACTTTCCACATGCATAAATCTTCAAGAAGAAACTGGGAAGCAGGCTAGTAATATAAAATTCACAACCTTGGCATTCCTGCCAAATTGAATTGCCGAGGATCAAAGATGGCATCTTGCAGAGTGAAGCCTAACAAAAATATGACATCTGTTTCTACTAAAGTCAACAAATCAAGAGTTGTTGTTCCAGACTTTTTGGAAATTCTGGAAATCAGTAGGTCAAGGTTTCTATTTTAAATTTTAGGTTCTTGAAATGATTGAACGATGCTGAAACTCTTTTGTAATTACTTGAATAGTTCTGTTTTCTTATTTATAAGTCTAAATCCTCATTTAAGTGATGATACCAAGAACTCTATGTATAGCCCTGTGATCTGTCAATGAGAAGGCATTATTAATTCAGAAAAAAATGAAGATTTTTTGATGTTTGAATTCAAACATTTGAAAGCGTGATGTTTTCTTCACTCTAGATTTAATTCTATAAACTTACTGGTGAGATGCTATTCGTCTCTCTCTCTCTCACTCTCTCCCTTCTTTTAATTAAGGAAGAGGACAAAATGGAGGATAAGACCCCCTCCTATCTCTTTGCTTGTCTGCTAAAGCGATGTCTCTACATGTATCAGTTGTAGAACACCAAAGCGAAGCTAGAAAAACTATTTTATCCAAAAGCAAGAGGAATAGTGGATGCTTATCCTGAAAGATCCTAAACTCTGCTCATTCCAAAAGTACTGAAGTAAAGCAAGAATAGCACATTGCCACAACACCTTGCCACCTTGAAAGCTGGTAGTCTCTTATTTTGCATTTATGTGTGTAAGTTTTTACAATTGGCCTAATTTTGAAACCACAGAATTTCTTCTCTTTCTTGTCCTTTGTCAAGTTCACAGTTGCTCAAAACCAAAGAATAAATAACAGCTGACAAAACAATAGCAGGAGAATCAGAATTAATAAATGGTGCAGGCTTACGTTTTCAAGTCAAGAGATGATATTTCATCAATAGATGTCAATCTTTTCTCAGAGGATCCTGCAAGCAAAATAGAACAGCTCGTAAAAAAATATATAAAGGAAGTCACTTATATGTACTTTGATTCATACAGTAAAACTAGCAAAGAAATCAAGAGCAGCTACAAAAAATCCGAGGCATAAAAAAGATGGTCATAGGAAATTTAGATCATAGTACGACAGTTAGGAGTGATAGGAAAATGGTAGTAAAATGGGCAGATAGAAAGTTGTAGCAGCAGCTTCATGCATAAATATAACATGGTGAAGTTAATCTAGAGAGCTTACATTAAGACAACTCAACCAAAGCCTTGAGAGAAAGTATACTTGAGCCGCAAAAAATAGCGCAGACAAATGTTCTTTTCATAGATAGATACCAATGGAATTGACTTAAATCACAGAAAGGATTGGATAAACAACATAGCATGCAGATCAAGATCATGATCATGCTTTCGTGGAAAGACTAGATTGAGGTTGATTCAAATGAAAAGGAGATACTGAACATGGGATGTGTCATAAATTAATACACTGTCACAAGTTTGCACAGTGCAGCTTAGGACTTGAGTTCAAGAGTGAAGATAAGCAATTCAACGAGTTAAAATGCAACCTCCATCCTCTCATTCAGATTAAAACACTAAAGTGGAAGAACACAAATTCAGGGATATGTTAAAGTCTTGGAGTCACTGATTAGTTATTACATACCCTCTGATGACTCTGGTCTGTATCTGGCTGTTCGGTATTTCTGAAATTCAACAAAGAATATTCTCCAGTTAAAAATAAAAATAAGAATCTGAAACCATATCACACAAGAAATGATGTTGATGCATAAAACCAGCCCCGCTTTTAAAGAAATACAGGTGCATACCTGCAGGTGGCTTTTTACATGATAAATAGTCAGGCCTTCAACTTTCATCAGCTTCAGCACACCTTTTGGAGTAGCTCCTGCGAGTAAGAAAAGGGAAATCAATTGAAGCAGAAGCCAAGGAATTTTAGGCTAGCAATCAGTTAAGGCGAGGATAGTTCCACACTTTCACCACCACCAAGGTTGTTGACAGCCTCCACAAAAGCTTCATGAAGCTCTGGTGTCCAACGCATGCGTGGCTTTGTTGGTGCACTGTTTGCTGAGGAAGTGGGGGTGAGAACTGGGCGAATTTCTGCAGATGGGGATGGAAGTTGCGGGTGAACTTGGGAGTGTTGAACTGGAATGTTTGAAGATGGTTTGGAGACCTGGTATGCCATCTGAAGCAATGAGATGAGAACAGGAGAAAGCATAAAAGAATATTTCACCAATTGTTGCAAGGGTATCTTATTTGTTGTATGTTGAGAGAAGATACCAACCTTTGGTTCCATGTCCGCAACACTGGTGTCAGCCAGAAGCTCATTCCAATTAGTTGTCAAAGTATCATCATCAGTAATTAGCTGGTCTGCCCATTCCTGCCAATCATTTCGCTTACCAAATTCTTCTGATGCCATGACACCAGCACAACTATTGCTTTCTATCTGATTATTTTGAATGGTAGTGCTAGTGGGAAAGTCAAGAAAACCCGGCAGTGGTTCTGGACACCATGAAGCACTGTTTTCATTTATGTAATGACTAGATGTTGTTGATTGAAGTAATGCTGGTGAAGAAGATTGTGACATCAGCAAAGATGCTGTGTTTGCTGATGACTGGGAAATAAATGGAGTATTTCTTGAATGTTTCTCCCGGGGTGTGACAGAAGAGTACTGAAGGTCTGTTGAGAAGCCCGCGGAAGAAGAAAATAAGTGTCCGACTACTTCATTGTTATAGGGCAAATGACTTGCATGCACAAGGGGCCTGGTCATAAGCTCCCTTTCCATGGAAACCTGTTGAGAGCCTGGTAACTTGGGGCATGTCTCTTCTAGAGGTGTTGGGACCAATGGTAAAGATGAAGACAGTACTCCAGACACCCCAAGGTTACCAAGCTGCTTTGCACCTGATCTCTGAATGCTAAAAGCTGGGCGTGCCTCCATTGCTCTGCTTCAATCAGCACAAAAAAAGGGTGTCGGTTATTCAGTCAATTGACACCAGTTTCCCATTATGACAACCAACTGAATACCTTCTGAAAGCGCCCTTATTGGTTCACAATAGTGGGACCCTGGAAATGTCATCAATTAAAACATCTGTCCACAGGAATGAATACATAAAAGCACGATGTCATCAATAGGGAATAAAGAGATACTCATAGAAATGATCACTATACTTTCTAAACCTCACAAAACACCGCTATTTTTTTGTTTTTCTCTGGAGAAAGTTCCAGCCACCCATATCATTTCCAATACACCCTATTTCTAAATCCTTTGTCCCATTGGTGATGACCAGTTCCTCAAGGCATGAGTCCATCTCCAACGGTACATTCAATTACAGGCATGAGATGTTTCTATCAGAGCAGAGTTGAAATGCTCATAATAGGAAAAATAGTCAAAAGCATGAAAGCTACAGTGAACCATGATGAATTAAATGTTAATAGCAAGCAGCAAGAACGTGTGCGGTTGGTTTTCGGCAAATTTCACAGTCCCTAAACAGTTACCCAAAAATTGAAACAAACAAAAAGAAAAGACAATCCTTACAATAAGAGGACTAATAATAATGATTCAAGGTCTCATTCCCAATTCTCATAAAAACTTTGAATAAGATAATAGATGCAGGGCAGCAATTGTCTAGCATAATACTAAATGCTTGTAATTGCAAAGAGTCTATAGGTTGTCGTGTTATTGACAGGCTCAATTGTTCAAGGCGTAAGAGCATGTAGATCATGCAAAACTGCTGAGGGTGGCGAGAGTACAATTATAACAAACCATCAGAAGCAAATTCTCCCCTTGTTGGCCATTACAAATATTCATAGCAAGTACAAGGATTCTTGAAGTCTAAGGCTCTGCCTATCAGCACTCCAGCCCCCGCCAGTGGGTACTCCTTCCAGTTGGTATGGAAATAAGAACATTAACTAAGATGAAGAGTTGTTTAGCAAACCATGATTACAATATTGTGAGCCCGTGTGCAGAATGTGTTTTTTCTTCAATACCAATTGGTTCCACAAAATTCATATTTTCAGTGTTCAAATAAGTTCTCCCCGGCATCTTAGGGCATACCAACTGAATCAAAAAAAAAAAAACAAGCCAGATGCTATCATTATTCCCAATCATTAACTATCCTGAGCTATGCATTGCACCTGGATCCTAACGTCCTCGTCATCCTGACATCTAAAAACCGTATGCTTGTCCTTGGTCAGTTAACTCTAGCCAACTTCATTCCATTGATAAATTATTTATTCACCGTCCAAGTTCCAACCTCTCAAAGTCATACCGTGGCTCCAATTCAATTGTATCTGGGACCTCCTACTAAACTAATTACTCCCCCCCGTTTCACAGAGAACTCATGAATTCAACAACATTAAGCTCAAAAAAACAAAAAACGAAAAAGGGCATGCACCCAACGATGCAAACCAAATTATCATTCAAGACCACCTAAACCAAGTCTGATCATCGGCAACGCAATTCAAGAAAAGCATCAAACTTGCAATCAATAAAGTAATTATTACAATCAAAGAAGCAAAAATAGCTTCAAATTCCATCAAAACAAAACAAAATTACCAAAACGAGGGGACCTGTAAATTTCTCACCTACGACTTCATAAAACTTCACTATATGGAAGGCCTCCGGTGGTCAAAAATCAAGTCTTTCGGCACAGAGACAATTCTCTTAAGGGGCATGCATACTGCTATAAAAAATTCGGTCACCGGCGAGTCACCCCGAAGAAGTGAACGGTGACATAGAGGGCGCTTTGCTCTCTTTAGCCCCTCTCCTTTTTTTGGCTCTGTTAATAAGGAACAGTGAATTCCTCCACGCCTTAAATATAGCGCGTGTGGGTAAACGCCAGGAGATGGTGGGGTGACAGTGCGTATCCTGTGTGGATGTGTGGGACCGGGATGTAGTGTAATATCTGATGGGGGTACACGCAGATTGTATTTTGTATATTACTGTTTTGGTAGAAACTTCTCCAGTTAAATAAACGGAATTTAAAAAAATAAACAATCAAAAAAATAAAGTTCTAAATAAAAAATAGCATATATGATTAATTTTAATTGAATGGAAAAAATAAAACAAATCAAAACATGTAGACTAAAAAAATTAAAGGAAAAAAAAAACAAAAAAATAGGGGCTGAAATGAAAAAATAACATATATAATTAATTTCAATTAAAGGTTAAAATTGAAAAACTCCAAAACTTCTATTGAAGTAATCAGGGCAAAAAACGATATAAAAAAATTAGAGACTAAAATGTATTTTGATGCTGCGTGGGAGAGAAAATGCATAAAAACAGCAAAACCGACAATTGACGACCATCCATCACCTTTTGTCGACACGTGTACTACCATGTGAAAGAGAACATGGCGGCACACCCGGAGACACGATGATCGAGCACTTTCCTCAACCTCTGTACATAGAACGAGCCGTCTATAAGGCACGTAATGGAGGCAACGACAGGTGCTTCTAGCAAACATGTCTACGGGTAAATAAAATAATAATAATAAATAAAACATGAAACTACTTAACCACCACCCCTGGACCGAAGATAATAACCACGAAACCTGGTATCAAAATATTAGTTTGCCCCAACTTTAGTGCTCTATTTTTGTCTTTTCCGAGGGTATTTTCATTTATAACCTCAAAACACAATTTTATATGTAAAAAAAATATAATTAAATTGAATAAGAAAACTATGATTCCTGATTTATTTTTTCTGACTTGATGAAAGTTTTAAGAAATCTCACTACCACGCCTCTCGTCAGTATTAATGTTAATATCAGCTCTTGTTTTTTTTTTTTTTCTGGATTTTTTACTCTTACCACCAAGCTACACATAACATGGACAGTTCATATGTATAGTGACTTTCATGGTTGGCGATTGCTTTAATTGAGGAAAAATTAAATCCAAGGACTAGATAATAATATAAGGATAGTTAGGGATCAAAGTGAAAAGATTTAAAAGTTTAAGGATTTAAATTGACAAGAATCTGTTTTTGAAAAACGTTGTTTGAGAACACTAGTCTGGAGTGTTGTTGATCAGTCATGTTGAGTAAATATCTTGCTTGAGTGTTGGCCAGACATGTTATAATTGAAATTTTGAAGTGTATATGGTAAGAGCCTCAACGATATGCTGGATTCTAAAATCAGTTTATTCATATTCTTTTATTTAAAAGTCATGATTTTCAACCAAAATAATTCTTGTATTTGGTTGTTTTCAGACAGCAATCCCATCCTTTGAAATCCCTGATTGTTTTTAGTAAATAAAATTATTCTGATTCAAAAAAAAAAAAAAAAAACAAAATCGACCATAAAACATGAAGTGGACAGATAATATTATATTCTTGTTGGCCCAAGTTGTGTGTATCCTTGTCGATCAAGCATGGCTTTATCTATCAGTGGAGGTGAAAGATGACAGTAACTAGACCTACCCTCGTAGTGCTCGAAGCATCAAGACCTGCTTCCTTATTCTGAAGCATATTTTCCTTTACTGGGATATTTGAGAGAGATCTCAAAGCTGATTTCTTTTTTATAAAAAATATATGTTTTTTATAAAATCAACAACGACGATGCTTGATTGAACACAGATATCAAAAGTGAAATCAAGATACAGAGGATGGCATCATAATGTCTTGGCAGTGGAAGCTTCAGGAAAGGTAGTACATGGAGTTTGGCAGCTTGAATGTTCGTCCGGCACCGGGGAGTCCCTCCACGCTGCTCCACTGATCTCCGACGATCCCCCATATGCGGTATCCTTCTTTCGTCAACGCTCTCCTCGCCTCGGACTTGTATTGCTGCACTTTCATGAAGTCGTCTTCCAGACCCCTGTATTTCAAACCAGTGAGAAGAAATGGTGAGTTTCCTGTTCACTTCAGTTGCGATGGCGGCGGCTAGGCAACTGGGCTAAGTAGGGAATGCCACGTACCTCAGTGTGAGACCAGACCATCCATGATATCCAGCGTTGAAGAGATTCTCGACGGTGGCTGATCTGAGGGTTTCGCTTCTGGAGGAGATGAGAAAGATCTTGACCCCTTTGTCTTTGATCTCATGGAAGAACTTGAGCGCGTGGTCTAGAGCAGGAGCTTTGCTTTGCTTCATCCATGCTTCGAATGACGTCTCATTGAGCTTCTCTCCCCTGGTTTTATTTCCATTCCACAACCCACATACCATTAGTGATTTCTCTAAATTTCCAACAGATCAGGATGAAATGGGAAAAAGAAAACATGATCTAGCTGGTAAATAAACAAGCTTAATTAATTACCCGAAACCATGTTTCTTGTAGTAAGGTATGGTGGACAAGAGAGTGTCATCGACGTCAAAAATCCAAGCATCCTTGCCATCACCTTGCAGAGCACAGCAACTGCTGACGTGGAGCCTGACTTCCTCCATCGCTCTCTCCGAGTCTGCTGTGTACTGAGCCGAGGTCATGTAATGTTTGATGTGATCTACACATTCTTGCGGCACCACCTCAAAACCCTTGATGTTGTTTAGCTCCACATTGATCCTCCAACTCTCACAGTAAATCTTCAGGCTGGAGGCATCCCTGTTCTTCGATTTTTTGTTCAAAATATTCCAATCTGCAGCTGCTAAGCCAATGCAGAGGCTCGTCAGAGCTAGTATGAACACCAAATTTCTTGCCATTTCTTTCTTGCCCGGAGAAGAGGGGGGAGGGTGATTGGATTTTTAGAGCTGATTGGGGGGGTCACCTGTGGTTCTTTTGTGGCCCCGGCTCCAGCTTTAAAAATCATGTACAATAATCATGTTGAAGTGGACAAATTTATGTTTCACAGCTCATAATCTCAACTCGATCCCATGTGACCTTGTCTGAACTCTCTCTCTCTCTCTCCTCTGTATGATTTGCAGAGAGGAAGAAAAATATTATTTTATTTATTTTCGAGAAAACAAATATATAGTTTGAAGATAAATTAACATGCATGGATAGGGATTGTTCAGAGTTTTTAATATGGTGAGTTATTCAAAATCTGGGATTATTTATCACTTCAGATGGAAATATAATGGAGAAAAAACTGAAGAAATGGAAAGTAAGATCTCATGATGATATATGTGCTGCAAAAAAGCTTGAGCATGCATGAGCAGGTGTGGGAGGCCACGATAAATTAACCCTAATCACTCATTAATTTTTTAAATTAATTTTAGTAGTGGAGAGGTTTTCTCTCTGCCTTCAATTTTTCTTTTCTTTTTTGGATTCAAACACAAATCTTAGCACTGTAAGGAATTTATTCTTTTGGATTTACAGATTAATTTCATATAAAATATACATTATGAAGATCATTTTATATACATATATATAAAAAAAACAGTTATTTCATATGCATTCGATAACATAATCATAGCCCGCCATTAAAGCCACCAAACACGGATTTTTCTTCTTCTTTCTCTCGCTCTTTGATGTGTTTACCTTCTCTCCATGGATTGCTATCATCATTGTTCCTGTCTTTTACTCTCGTTCTGGTAGTTGTTGGAAACTGGGTGCCCTTTTTTTCTCTCTCTTTTTTGTCTGTTTTCTTCAGTGCGTAAAATTATTTCACTCTGTTTCAAGGGCAGGAAGTCAGTGTCATTACAGCTTTAGGTGGGGTTAATCTGTGTGCTGTCGGAGTTAAATCTGAAGTTAGAGTAACAGGAGGATGCATCCTCCTTTCGGACTGATACAGACAAGGACGAAGCCAGGAAATTAAGTTTTCTTGTGTAGAGAAACTTTTCTAAGAAATTTAAACATATAATTATCAAGGGCTCGAGCACTGGCCAACCCCTCCCGTCTCCCTCCACCCCTGGATACAGATTCAGATGCGTTGTTATCCTAACATATAGTCTAGCAATCATGACAGAAATGAGTGAAAGGGGCGGAGAAAAGAGGTGGTGGTAATGGTGGAATGGGAAATCTGAGGACCTCCATGGCTCTGTCAATGTCAAAGATGGCAGGAATCATCGGTGGCTTGGCTCCTGAGATATCACCTAACTTTTAAAAGAGAAAGTGGTGGTGGATTGCATGATCTGTGTTTTGTTTTTGGTTGGACAGAAAGAACAGGCAATAAGGGCCCTACCATTAATTAACTGCATCTTTCTGCCCTTTTTCTCACAAGAATATCACACAGTGCTAGATGAGATTGAAAGGAACAGTTATGGGGCAACCTATATTTTAAACAAAAAACTCTCATCAATCATGCTATTTTTAAAATAGTTTTTAGTTTGGTATGTCTTTGCTAACGTTGTGTACAATGTTTCTTTATATAAAAAAATTAATTAGCTCAACAAAACTGTTAGAAACATGTTTTTCTCAAACATAAATTATAATAAAAAGTAGAGACTAAATCGAGACACTTGAAAAGCAGTTCTTGCCCACTAGCAGTTTGAAACGTGGTTGATCGATTAGACTAGACTAACGGGAAGCAAATTCAAGATATATACAATTATATAATTCAAATCCAGGTGCTGCCTGCCCAGATAATGTTAGGTTTTTCTCCCAGGGTCTAAAACTACCAGGTAAAGAACGCGAGCAGCATGATATGTACTAGCATTTGAAAACAAAGTTTTGCAGAAAATGAAAATGCCGGGAGGGATGAAAAGACAAAGCTCGGCTCAAAAAGATTATACAGTCTGTCGTTAGACAGGTTTCAACAAGCAAGTAGCTAGCATGAGTGAATCAAAAGCTATACAGCAACTGGAGGATGGAACGACGAAGAAATACCCCCAGTATCTTATTCTGGCATGCAAAAAAAGGGTTCTGGATCGGCAGAACTGAAGCATCAGGGCGAGACATTGCTGGAAGAGAGAATTTTTTTCAGAAACTAACACTCCGATAGCGAGAGATGGTCAAGATTCATGGGAGAAACCATCGTCGAAGTTCAGAGAGTAGCTGTAAGGATCATAGCTGCACTGTGCTCTGCTCCTCCGCCACCCGAAAGCGTGCTTCCATTGAGTCCTGAACTTCGAAACCAGTTGCATCAAGAAAGATGATGATTCGCAACGACGACCAGACGGCGCCTGTCTTGTCAGACTAACAGGTTTAACGGCAGACCCGCCAGTGCTTGAAATTCTGCTCCCCCACCTCAAGAACTGGATTCTCTTCATGCTTCCCCTCCACCTCCACTGTACCTGCACCAGAGAGGAAGTGAAAAACTTGAGCCAGATGAGTTAAAAGCAAAGCATGCAGGAGCTGATCAGCTACAAGAATCGAATCCCACTAACAGGCATCACTATATATCAAAGTGTTGCCCTCTCATTCGTCGTTGGTCAGATTATTCCCAACTTGGATCGAGGATTGAGACTTGCAGGTAGTGATGTGATGTTAACAGAGATGAATAGATGACGATGAAACACTTTTTCACAGTGGCTGTCTTGCAAAAGAACAAGGTAGCTAATATTCTTACCGGGTTTCCTTGGATTATACTCCTAGTTGGTGAACTTTTCTGAGAAGTAGCAGTGACAAAAAAGAGAGATATGGTTTTCTATCTAGCATAAAAGTCCACACCGCCCATACCAAGAGAGCGAGGGGGACACGATGCAATCACCTTCGTCCATTCTGAGAGCTCACGGGCTACTGCCCATTCATGGTTCGACACACTGTGCAGCTGAAATTTATTTTATTTTTTAATTTCTCTTTTATATTTTTAGTGCGTGTAAAACAGATTAAACTATATAATGATTTAAGATGTAATGCTACATGCACAACAAAGTGTAGAAAATAAACTATAATTTTCAAAAATACAAAGACCAAGTGTAAGAATATCTAAACTATAGGATGGTCGGTTTAATTTTCATAGTTTATTAGAAAATATGTTATACCATTAGTTTTAAAAATGCTTTTTAAAAAAATTGATTATTTTTATTTTACTTTAAATAAAAAAAAATGGTGTTTTGAGTTTATTTTCTGATGTTAAATATTTTTTAACATAAAATATATCAGTTTAATATATTTATAAATAAAAAAAACAATAAACTCAACCACATTACCGAACATGAAATCCAAAGCAGAACGGTCAGTGGGCAAGAAAGAGCACAGGCACGTATAAGAAAGGCTCCATGTTGCGTTCAACAGCGCGTGGATCATGTGTCCTTTGTTGTATTTGGTCCACTCAAGGTGGATATGAAATCAATCTAGGAAGTGTGGGTTAGGACCAGTTATTGCGAATTATAGATATCTTTAGACACAGGATAATTCTATTTTTAAAATATTTTTTTAAAAAAAACCCTCAATCAATCTCCTTTATCCTACTAATTGCTATGAAGAGCGTGCCTAGTAATGCAGTAATTATTTATAATTATGGTTGGAAAAACAATTACGTCAAAAAAAATCACTTTTAATGATTGTTTAGAGTGGTCAGATTACTTTTAAAAACATTCATTATTTATAAATATATTAAAATACTATTTTAAAAATATCAAGAAAATTAATTTAAAAAAAATATAAAATTCAAAAATACTTGTCTAAAATAGCCTCCTGGTTAATTTTTGGTTCCACTTAGATATCCTATTAGCTATTCTATCAATTTCTATAAAGAAATAAAAATGATTAGATACTATAAATTTATTTTATATTGGTGCACGGTGTCCTGTGCATGTGCTTCGTCTTTTTCGCTTACATCCATTCTGAAAACACAGCCACATGCAGAAGGTATCACACTCCACACAGACATGTATATCACGCACAAAAGATTCCTACAAAATCAGGATAATCAATTGACGGCCGGCAAGTTATAAATAGCTTCGTGATAGAAAATGGGAGACAGATATCAGTGATAATGCAGCAACGATGACAAGCATCACCCACGGCATCCTAAAACAAGAACAATTCTCACTTTCTTGTCATCCGACTGTTTACCTCTTTAACGATTTTGATGGGACGAAGGAGAGTGGCTGGGAGAAATAGTGTTGTGAATGGTAGCAAAGCAATCATCGATCAAAACTTAAAACACCTGCAATTCATGAAAAACATAGACCCGGCTCATGAACATAAAAGGTCCTCTATTCCATTTAATCCAGTCTGAACGTACAGGTAACGAGCACGACCAAATAATAATTCTGAAGACAGCATCAAATTCTCAAGTCACGAGCTATCAAAAACCAATCTCCACTCAGACAATGGCATTGGCAGCACTGGCAATTCTTGGCCACAAATCAGCACATTCCTTTCCGATGGGTCCGGTGATGGCAGATCCTACAAGCAGCAAAACACCAACAATCAGCAAAATAGACCATTTCAGAAATATTACAGCAAAAACTAGATGAACACCAATCCCCAGTTCTGATTCTCATGAGGGTATCATAAACAGCAGCCAGGTCCATGCAGACAGCAAGTTCCAGAAAAAAGAAATAGGCATATCACTTGGTAATAATACCCTCTTCGAGCATTCAACCATCATGATACACCATTTCACAACCTATTAATCCTTAGAAGCTAAACAAATAAAACCTGCAAAAGCACATCTAAAATGCCTTTTGGTGATCAACAATCATATACCACCCTCACTTAATAATAGAGAGCAAAAAACAATTCAAGTCTAAGGTAACCATTAATGATCAAAAGAATGCAGAAAAAGTCCTTGTCTCCAGATACTGTTCAGTAAATGGGTAAAAGGACCGTGATCATCCACAACTGATTTCAAAATTGGAGCCTAAAAAATATGGGTTAGACAGCTATAAACTCCTGCTTACATGCACAAATGCTTCCGAGCCATCCGAAGGGGATCATGACAAATGGGAAGTCAACATCACCAAGTGGTGGGGTTTTAAAACTCATCAAGCTAATTCAGAGAAAATGCAACTCATCGCATTCATCAAAGATCTCAAAACCACAAGTTATTTAAAATCATCTCAAGCAAACCACAACAAGAAGCTTAACAGCTAGATCACTCGTCAGCTACAGTAAATGAAGATTTTGGAAAACAGTCACAAACTAAAACGCAGAAAACTTAACACAGGTGAAGTTTGAGAAATAATTTCACCTTTCATTTCTCCCTTGGGATTGACAATAACACCGGCATTATCTGCAAACACAACGAAATATATCATGTGTGTGTGTGGTTTAAAAATCTGAAAATAAAAATGGAAAGAAAAATTACTAAACAAACCTTCAAAATACATGAAAACACCGTCCTTTCGGCGCCAAGGCTTTCTCTGCCTAACAATGACAGCAGGCATCACCTTCTTCCTGAGATCAGGTTTTCCTTTCTTCACTGTAGCCATCACCATGTCTCCGACGCAAGCCGACGGCAAACGGTTGAGGCGACCTTTGATTCCTTTCACTGATATGATGTAGAGATTCTTCGCTCCGGTGTTGTCAGCGCAGTTCACCGTCGCCGCCACAGGAAGACCCAGCGACATGCGGAACTTGTTACCGGCCGATCCTCCTCTACCTGAAAACAGCAGAGAAATACGTTAAAGCGTTTTGTGTGATTGATGTGTCGTTTAATTGCTCGGGTCAGCAGCTTTACCTCGCTTCGACATTTTTGATCCCCTTCTTCGCTTCCGTTGCTGCCACCCCGCCCTTCCCTTCAGCAGCAAATCGTAACGATCTATCTGTTATATATCACTGCGTTTCTAGGCCTCCTAGGGTTTTGCAATATTTGCAACCGACGCCGTTTTGATTCAACCAATACAAGGACTTAATTACAATTTAGTAACTGTACTTTATCAAAACAAATAAGCTAATCCTGATAGTATCAAAACTAAAAAATAATTCCTTAACGATGATAATTACAGTATAAATTAAACTAAATTAAAAAACCAAATCCTCTAGTAATAGCAAAACCGATAAATACAACTTGTATATATTATTCACAAAAATGATATTTTATTTAATATGCTTTTAATTTAAACTAAATCCAGTAAATATTTCTCATACTTATTTGAGTCAATATTTTTTTATGGGTAACTTTTAATGTTGTAGGTTATTAATAGGTGTTCAAAATTCTTATTCGATGAATAATTAGTAAAATTTAAATATTTTCAAACTTAATGTAAACTTTTAAGGTATTTATATTATTTTTAATTCAATAATATATATACACACACACACACGCCAATATATCTAAGAAATTATTGATATCCCATTTTAGGCAAAAGTTAAAACGCTGACGAGTAAGGGCACTTTTGTCATTTTTATTTTAGATGCACAATAAAATAATTTTTTATTTATCACAATGAACTTAAATCTTAATTGTCTTTGCTTTGAGTCAATAGCTTTTTGTCTTTTCAATTTTATTTTTGGGGGGGATTATTGAGTTAGAACATAAGCAAATTAATATGTTTACATAAATAAAATATTATTTGATGTGAGAAAAATAATTGTTTTACTGTCCTCAAACAAAGCTTATATTGTCATTCTATGGCCAAACTGGCAAACTCTAGCTTCCACGATTACGATTTAATCGTTGTAATATTGCCATCATTCCTCAGCAAGTAGCCATGTTTTATTTTTTTTCTTGTCTTCTCTCCCATATCAAACCTATATATTTCCAAATAGCCCCTATATTTATTTATTTATTTTATTAAATTTGACTCATAATTTTTTATTACTATTTTTCATTTTAGATTATCTATAGGATTGAGTTTTTCTTTCAATTTAACCCTCCCTTGACCCTTTTTTTCATCTTACAAATTTGATCATTATCTTTGCTGTTATTTTTTTAATCATTCTCTTGATAATATTATTATTCACATAATTATAATATTTTTCAATTTTATCGCTCTAATATTTTAGTCCATTTTATTTCACATCCTATTTAATACTCTCTTTTTTTTATCATTTTTATTAAACTTTCCTTTTTTGATTTTATCCCTGTATTGAAACTCTATTAAAACCTTCTGGCTTAACTTCTGAACTTTTTTTTTAGTTGGGAAAACGTTTGATACAGCGTGTTGCGCAGAGCACGCACTAGAAATATTAGGATTAGCTAATATATTTGGATAACCTAAGCAGATAAAATATATCCTACACTCCAAAATGGCAGAGTTAAATAGCAGCAGCCTGTGTAAAAAAAGCCATGCTGCGCTGAACGGCATCTTCTACACCCAAATAGCAGCCGGTGGCCAAACCGTGCTGCCCTACACCGACGGGAAGCAGATAAAACAGATTACATAGACAGCCATAAACCTGTACAAGAGGAATAAAAGCCAACACACATGACCCGGTTCTTGCTGCCCTTGTGCCACAGAAACACTTGAGCAAAATTAAAAAAAGAACCACATGAAGCACCTGACACGGCGGGGCCTTCCTCTAAACTACAGCTAAATGTTCAGGATTTGGATGCATGATCTACGGCGGAGACGGTAGGTCATGCAACCAGATTTATATGGGCCATACTTGACCCGCTACTGATAAACCACTTCGCTTTACAGAATAATACAGTACGACCAAGAAAAATTAAGCATGTGCCTTGAAAATCTTCTTCCCTTGTCATGGCCGGGATTGTAACAAAATATCAGCAGTCTCATGATCCACGCTTCCAATCATCTTGCTGCTGCTGAATTAGATCCTGCACCGGTGCAAAAGGCGATCATTTGAGGGAAAAAGAATAGCAAAAGAACACGAGGTTGGAAGCAGCAGGATCACAAGAACAAAGTCATTCAAGTATTCAGCACTTTGTGCTCCCCAAGCCCGAGTCTTGATAGGAGAATATTACAGAAAATGGGGCAAAAAAACTAATATTTGAAACTAGAAAATCTAGGATGTATAGTATCGTGCCCGAAGCAGCAGATGTACCATGATATGTGGACATCAACGACTTGCACCTCTCTGAAATATAATGTAGGGAAGCAAAGAGTTCACAACAATGATAGTTTTCTTTTGATAAATTCAATCCACGTGTTCATTAATTGACAGCAGCATATATGGGAAAGCAAGAGGAGCAGAAGCCACTTCAAAAATATTCTGGTTAGTGAACAGGATGATTTTTTTTTTTTATTAATGTGGGTGTTCAGGCCAGCTTGCACGCACCTCGACTGATCTTACAGACCCTGAATTTAACGACCATGTAAGCCTCCAATGGTTATCATATTAGCAACCACAGGAAAAGCACTCCTTAGTCTCAAACTTGTACCACTAAATCACCTACTAGATAGTTGATATCCCTAAGAAAACTCAAATGCGAACATCATATGTGATCAATGAATGGTTTGAAAAACACTGCATCCCTGTCTAAACTAGAATTAATTGCCAACTCATAGATACATGACCAAACACCAAGGCCTATTACTAGGCTATCCTTGAGACCTGAAAAACATAGGTTTTCAATCATAAATGTAGCGAACAATAAAGCTTCCAAAGAAAGCTTGGAGATGTAACCAGGGTTGCATCTCCATATCACTAAAAAGTAAAGAGGTCAAAATTGTTCACATTGCTCAACTCTTGCCTCATAAAGATTTAGAATAAGCTTACTATTTGAACGTTTCATGTTCCTGCAGAACTTGCTGCCACATCGACACTGGAATAACTCCACAGGCTGATCAGTATCATCAAAATCAATACCATAATCCTGCAGACATGTCAGACACCATCTGTTAAAATCATAGAAAGATTGCACGTGATAAAAAATTTAAAATTGAAGAGCATGGAACACAGCATGACGTGAACTGCTAAGTGTAACAAAAACAAGTAATATATAGAATTTCCAATTGCATATGTCATGGCTACAATAAATAAAGCTCTCAATCACTTACAGAGACAACATTTAGATATACTTTGTAATTTCAGCAGCAGTAAAGGATCTGATATTATTTCTCACAAACAGTGACTACAATGTCGCAACACAATATAACTTACCATGCATGATAGATCTCCTTCCATCTGTGACTAAATACAAAAACAGTGTAATGCCAACCATGCCTCCTCATTGGAAAGCATTAGAGCAGCGATGCTTATATAACTAAGCAGAAAAATGGAAAAAAAATCATGAACAGCTCAAGTGACATTGCTCACCCAGGTTAACTCCTCCAAAGCATTTACTTCTCTTGTCGTGAAGAAAGCAAGCTGCATGTAAGAAGTAGTGTCATAGAGAATATAATTGTATTTCAATATATACATGGTAGTAAGAATCCAAATGAAGCATCCATACATGATAATAATGATGATCAGGGGTCTCAATCTTCACCGGGATCTCAATCATATTAGCATCAAGACATCTAACAAGAACAAAAGAACATTTATCAGAATGCATCAGCTCTCTTATCACTGGCACAGGAAAGATTACTTTTGTAGGGCTGAAACTTCATATCATCCTTTATCTCTTTTCTTTTTTGGACTGAAATTAAGTATTTTTCCGATACATGTGAAATAAGGAAAACCAACTAAAAAGTTCAAAAATAAAAGACAGAAAAACACTCTATGGGAGATCAACTGAGAAAAACAACATGTATCAGATATACAGTCTTACCTGTGGTTGATAAACCTAGCAACATTTCCATAAAATGTCGCATCCAAGCACAGAGCTTTTTCATCATTTACAACTTTCAAGCACCAATCTGCATCAAGTACAACTGGATAGCCATGCTTTTCAGTTTTGTTGCTAGTTGCCCTTTGCATCTTCCTTTCGTAGAACTCTTTGGTGGTTAGGATCTCCCCGGCATACTCACATACAAATGTACCTTTTGGTAGCAATTCTAGAGTTCTGAGACCCCACCCCTTTCCTTCAGGGGTAAAGAAAACCTGATGCACACAAAATTATCCATGAGAAAAAATTGTGGACAAACAAGTGGGCAGAGTAAAGAATACTCGAGGAACAATTAACATAAACACATTTCTTATTTTAATAACCATAAATCAATAATTGTATATACAAGTATCAACTCTGTTGAAACATTTGATTTGACTAAAATACCATTAATTTTTTTTCTCAAATGAAGAATTACATACCCTTTATTTATTTACAGTTTTATGACCTCTATTACACTTTCTATATTTTAGTGATGGCATTCATTTATTAGCTAAGCTATAAGACTAACAAAATACCCACTCAACAAGATTACTGTTTGTTTCTGTTTTTTTTTTAAAATAAAAAAACTACCTTGTAGTTACCTAGCTAAAATTCAACCTGTTTGGTGTCAAATTTTACTAATTCAAGTATTTACTCACTTTCTTTTTTAACAATAACTTACCGATCAATTAATTTATTCATATTAAACTTTACTGCCCTTCCATATTTAAATTAATAGTGTGTTGTGCAAAACCTTATCAAACCAAATAATAATACAAAATAAAACAACCTCAAAATATAATGTGATTTGACATGCCTACTCCACAAAACTTCAATGTCAAAATAGAGATTAGACCTTCTAATCAAACACTACAAAAATACTTCACTATCCAAAATCCGATTATACCTAAGAGATCACTCAAAAGAAAATTACTGAAATACCTAAGTCTTCTAATGAAGTTATTATGTCCCTATACCTACTTTGTTATTCATTACAATAAGGTGATTACTATATTGCCCCTTGGTCACTAGACCTTTAGCTTGGTTTCGGGAGCAAGGTGGTCTTTTCACCATGATATAAATCTCTTTTGCTGGTTATGTAAGGTTATTTTGGTAGTTATGTTTTTATACACATATGAAAATTGCTCATTTAACCCCTTAATGAATTAATTCAATATCTTCTACTAAAAGACATTCTTGTATTTATATCTTCTTATGCAATAGTGCAATCACTTTGATACCCTTAACGACGGAACCAATTAAACTCTCATCCAAGGAGGTTTTTGTCATTTTACTTCGTTTTTATTGTAAATTTCAAGGGTGTCAAAGGGCATTGTTGTAAATTGAAATTTATTAAATATATATATAAAAAGCTTGCAGTGTGTGGCCGGCCATTCTGAGTAGGGCTTTGTTTTCAACCCATTCTGAGTTTGATCATGGAGTTTCTATCCCATTGATAAAAAAAAAATTATATAACACATTATATATTTATGTAAATATCATTTTTAAATATGTTTATACCATAAATGTTAACAAATATTATGTTTATAGAAGAATATGTTTTCTTAGCAAGGAAGAATAAAAAATATTTTGATCATAGAAGAGTGTTTTCTCGGCAAGGAAAGATAAAAATATCAATTATGCCTGATTCATGAATTTAATGGGTGTAAGATTATGAGGGGAGGGGGACTTTTATGTATAATTATAAAAATTTAATAGTTACAGAAGTTTAAAAACATATAAGCAGATGGGCATTTATTTTATTTTATTATCACTAATGATTTACAGCAGTTTTTTAACAGAACATATTTACCGATGCTAATCTTTAAAGCATGAGATACATACTTATTTAAAACAATTACAAAAATAATAAGTTATGTTGTGAATAAAAACTTTTAATAGCTAGACAAACCCTATCAAGAGCAAAAGAAAATATACAAAAAAAAAATGCTACTAAAAAGAATCAAGTGCATCTGAGCCCCCTTTTTTTCAAGGATATGAATTTAGTTATTTAATTGATTAATACGAATAATGAATTATTTTATTGTTGAATAAAAAAAAAAGTTAACAGCATGTAGGTTTAGCTATAACTAGAAGAATGATTCAAATAATGTTTTCTCAATCATAGTTAGAATAATTTGACTAATTATTCTTAAACAAAACTTTGACTTTTTTTCATGATAATATATATTTCCCACATGCAAAGCCCATGCCATAGTAACTAGCTGGCCATAAATGCAGTTCCTTATTCTACTCATACCTGCAACTTGCACATTAGACCTCGCTGCACAACTCTATTTCCACAATGTTTGTGGCAGCCACATTTGCTCCAGCATTCTTTAATATATTTCCTCTTCAAGTGACCCTTGCATGGTTCCAACATCTCTTCATTTTTTGATCTTTCCAGTGGGCAATCTCTACAGTAAAAAAGAAATTGTCTTTGAGGATTTCGAGTTAGAGAGATACAGTCTTCTAAGAAATCCTCTTTGACAAGGCCTTCTAAAGTATATGCGAAACCATTCTCACTATCACTGGAGCAAACACAAGGTGTTGATGACGACAAACAATTACCAATACAAGCCGAGCAACAATTTTCAGCCCTAATTTGGGAGAGAGAGAAGTTGACATTAGCATTTTGAAAAATCAAATTCCGGGGTATGTAGTTAAAAACTGGGGGGAACTGGCTGTTTACTTCATTTGACCATGGAATCTCAACCATTTCTTCTCCCTTGGTAATGTCAGAATGGTAATTAAGGGACCTAAACTCATCAGGAGTCAATTGATGGTGTGGAACCACAATCAAACTACCATACTCGGCATCTTCAAATTCCTTTTCTTTGCCACTTCCAGAACAGCCATTCGCAATAACCACTTCACTCAACTGCATGACCTCCAAGCCATTCAAAGGTGGTAGTGGTCTTGGAATTTGAAGAGCAGCCATCCCATCAAAGCAACGGGCATCAATTGATGGATTTGCAGCATAAGCTTGTATACAGTCATTTTCTTTAATGCCACCAACACCAGCAGATTTCTTCAATAGATCAAGAGCTGGAGTTACATTCAATATCCTTTCCTGCGATTCATGAGAGGAATCAGTTGCCATGTCCAAGAAGCATTCACACATATCTTTCAGCATTTGCAAGACAGAAAAGTTTGGATCGATGATTTTGTAAGATCGGAGACATTTCTCCTGCATTGATTTCAGGAGTTCATCTTGACTAGGCATATGAAAATTTGGTCTTCCAAGCATAGAGTGGCAGCTCAGAGAAATCTTCACCTCTCCCAATGCTGAGGTGGCAATCTCTAAATTAGCCGAAGCTTCCTCTGGAATAGTTGCAAGTTGACAGCTGTCTCTTGTCAGACTTGATGGGGCTGGAAGGTTCTCTACCCTACCTTCACCAGCTAAAGCTTGGGATGCTGGAGGTACTTGTCGATGCTGTTTGTGTGAAGAAATTCTCCCATTAAAAGTTTGTTTTTTACTTGCACAGTCTGTGGAGGTTGAAGAAACCAAAATCAGCCCACAAGAAAAACACAAACTGCCATGTCGACATTCAAATCCTTTACATAAGAAGAAACAAAAATGCCCAATAATTTATGGTTACAAACAACACTCCCCGATTCCTATGACCTGATGATTGAATCAATTTACCTGGTCGGATTACTGCGATAGGTTGTGGGGCGTCATCAAAAGGCACATCATCAGTAAATGGCTCGTCTTTAGGCTTGATAAGAGGCACTTTTTGTTTGGGTGAAAGAACAACGCCTTGCTGAACAATGAGGTCTTTAAAGTGTCCTTTTAATTTAGGTATTCTCTGCTGTGCAGCAGCCTCGGATAATAAAGGCTCTTTTCCCTCATTGGAACGCTGCTTAGAATTTTCCAGCACTGCAAGACGATGAGGAGAAACAGGTTGTGAACTCGTGTTTCCATTAGGACTCCAAATTACTATTGGCTTCGGTTGTGCATTTCTCATCTCCGGAGACTGCTGCTCTGACTTTTCACCAGCCAGTCCCTTTCCCTCAACTTTACTCTTCTTGAAAGGACTTTCACCCAATCCTACCTCACTGCCACTGGGAGATCCAGAAACTTGCCCATCTTGCCCTCTTCGCAACCGCTTTAATGGCAACTCAGGTTCATTAGAGACCAGAGTTTCTTCCTCCAAACTCCCCTCCTGCGAATCAAAACCGCCTTTATCCACCTCAGAAGATTAAAAAAAAAAACATGCAAAACAAATAAATCACTCACAGCAGCCTCATCCTTCTCTTCCGGAACCTGCATTCAAAACAAATATCAAAAAGCACAGTCACGGTATTTAAAACAAAATAATAATAATAAAAAAAAAAACGAAAAATAGAGAATAAATAAACAAATAAAAGAAATAGACCTTAGCCTCCTCCTCTTCGAAAATGGCATCGGCAAGAGCTCTGTAATTTTCCTCCTCTATAAGCGCCCAGTTTTTGTCATACAGCTTCAGCATCTTCTTCAATACAGGTTTGACCTGGTTCTCTCTTATTCCGATCGCTCTCATCGCCCTGAACGCGTTCACCACTCTCGGATTAGGAGCCATCAGATACCTAAAAACCACAAATATCGCCAGGGAAACTCAGCAGTTACATTTCTAATAAGGTTTTCTCTTCTTAATTTGATCTAAAACCCAGATTCACATGCAGGTACTAAGGAATAGCCGATTTAGTTATTGTGAGAACCAGAAAAAATCCCCAAAATTTAACGATCATCAAGTGTCTCGAACGACGATGATCATGAAGACCGCAAGCATGATTGATTGATGAGGCAAGGTGATAGCAATGTACCTGATTATGGAAACGGAAAACGAAAAACCCTAGCTCATTGGGAGAGTCGAGAGTGGAGAGTGCTCCTGCTTTGCGTTTTTGAAAATGGAAAGCAAAAATAGAAGATGGATATTCGTGATTTATTGGCAAACGTCATAAGAGTCCTCAATCTTTAATATTAATCTCGATTAAACATTGTTTTAAACCCTGACCCGATCAAGCGGTTTACCCGTAATCCTAATGATCCAACCAAAGACTAAATCAGGCCGTATTTCAATAAAAATAAAGAGAATATTAATCCAGTATGATGTATTCAAAAACATGTTTGACGAAGGACGCAGTCAGCCAAAAAAAATCAATAAAATCTTATTGACTTTTTAATTAAAAAAAATCTTATTAAGGGTCTCGGGTCGATCTTATAGACCGAGACTAGGTTCAAAACAATGATAGAAAATTTTCTCAAAGCAAGAGTAACAATAGATAATTTGTGCATGTCCAGTGAAGCACTCCAAACTCTGTTTAAATGCATTTTAAAAAATTAAATACTTTCTATTATTTCAGTGCACTGACGTGAAAATTAAAAACAAATATAAAAAACTTTAATATATAATTAAAAAAAACACATCAATGACAATACTAGACATGCACAAAAAAGTGGCTCAAGCTCTTTTACTGGGCTAACGTGGAATTGCGTGTGCCAGTGGCAGTATCTATTAACTCCAGTTAGACATTGTTCTGGGAACTGTTTTTGAAAAAAAGTATTTTATTATTATTTTAAACTATTTTCTTAGTGGTTTGGTATGATAATATTTAAAAAATACCGGTATCACATTATTACAGTTATTAATGTACATACACTCAACCCCTGGTTTTATTTATCACTTAACATGACAGTTTGAAAAACTTGTTCATGTCTATCATCGTTGCATAGGTGTCTAGCAGAGAAGGAAAGGTAGTGAGTACAAAAAGAAAAGAAAAGAAAACCAAGACCAACCCCATAAAGGTGCTTCCACCGCAAGTCTAAAGGATGCCTCAGGCTGGCATAGTCAGTCCCCTGTTATACTAAGCTTCTCCCCTGTTGATTTCAGCCTAAACCCTGAAAACCTCTCAATTTTACAATCCAAAAGGATCAACCTTTCGTGTCTTGAAGGCTTGGACCAAGAAAAGTAAAGAAATTAGCCTGTAATCTCAGATGGGTTTATTCAGAAAACCCTCTTTTCTCTTGTCTAGTACCGTGTTTTTTATAACAGCTTATGGATTCCTGGTGACAGTCATAAGTGCTGCAGACTCTACAACTCTGGTTTTCAAGGGATGTGCTGACCAGAAATTCCAAGACCCATCAGGGATCTATGCTCAAAACCTCAAGAACCTCTCGGATTCTCTGGTTTCACAATCTTCACAGAAAATTTACTTCACAGCAACATCTGGTGATGGTCAAAATGCCATTATGGGTCTATACCAATGCAGAGGGGATCTCTCTAACGATCTCTGTCATGCTTGTGTGACTAAAGTCCCAGACTTGATTGACAAACTTTGTGGCAAAGTGGTCGCTGCCAGGGTCCAACTCAGTGGGTGTTACCTTAAGTACGAGGTTGCTGGTTTCAAGCAGGTATCAGAAACTGAGTTGCTGTACAAGGTTTGTGGGTCAACTAAGGCGAGTGGAACTGGGTTTGAGGAGAGGAGAGATGCAGCTTTCGAAACCATGGTGGATGGTGTAAAAAATGGTAGCAAGGGGCTGTTTTACACTGGAGAGAACCAGTCAGTGTTTGTTCTGGGCCAGTGTGAAGGTGATTTGTCAAGTGGGGATTGTGGGGACTGTGTGAACACTGCTGTACAGAGTGTGAAGAGTGAGTGTGGTGACTCAATTTCTGGGCAACTATACCTCAACAAGTGCTATCTCAGCTACAGCTATTATCCCAATGGAGTGCCTAGCATTTCCTCAACTTCGGGTAAGCTTATAAAGACAAAACATCAATCTCTTTTAATCCTGAAGTCTCCTTTCAATTTGTGTTACAATATGTATATATCTCTAACAAGCAACGCTATCTTCTTCGAGGAGCAGCTTTATATATTTTTTTATTTGCTCCCACTAGGAAGCTTGAAAGATGTGTTTTTTGCAGAGAAAGAAGAGTGGGAAAAGTTAGATCCTAGACCCTTAATATAATAATTTTGATCGATGACGATGATGATGGATAGAAATAAACAGATATATATATGTAGATGCTTTTTGTGTGATTGAGACAGGTGATTTTTTCGACTGATTACTTGGTCAAAGTTGCGTAGTCTTCTTAGCATTGATCCAGGGGGGCTGGGGATTTTTCTGTTTTATAAAATTTTGAGATGGAAACCAAACAAGGTCAAGGAAGAAGAAAGCTAGGGTTTTATTTGTTAAGTTTTCTAATGCTAGTGATGTGTGTGTTGTTTTATAGATGTAGGGGCAAGGCAACACACACAGAGGACAGTGGCCATTGCAGTTGGAGGAGTTGCAGCTCTAGGGTTTGGAGTTGTTTGTTTGATGTTTGTAAGGTCTATCTTCAAGAAAAGACTTGGTAAGCATGAAGGTTGGAATTGACCTGTTCATCATCCACACACACACCCTTTCCATCGCCACCTTGTTCACCACGCAACACTTGAGCCCTAGTTGTGTTTGCTTGTAATTGTTTGTATTGATTTCAAGTGCAGATTATTAAGAGGATGCTGAGCTGGGTTTGAACTAAGGCTCTGTTTGTTTTTGCTGCTGATTGACCTGTTCATCACCCCCCCCTCCCCACACCTGGTCGGAGACGTTTCTTGGCCGTGGAAAGCCTCGTTTAATTCTGGCCTTTTCATGCGGCAACTGCAAAAACTATTACAGCATCAAATACAATCTAAGAAGATTGCAATGATGTTGGTGGGTCTAGTTTTTAGAAGAGAGAAAAAGTAAAAGTTAGGCAAGAATTTGTCCTGGGATCGTGAGGGGAAAAAAACATATACATATACATACATATGCATATACATATACATACATATACATATATATATATATATATATATATATATATATATATATATTATTACAATTCTAACTTAAGGAGTTCTTTTTCATGTAGACCCACAGAGAGCAGCTAGTTTCCATGCTGCTAATCAATCATACACTTCCTTGTGAGTTTGCTTCTCTGCTCACCTTATGTAGTTTCCTTGTAGAGGGGGCCTGCATTGCATTCGATGAATCTCAGAAGACTTGCAAGTATCATATTGTTGGCCAAGCCTGCCGGGTTATTGTTTAATCTTTTTGTTTATTTCATTTCTCTTTTTGTTTATTTCATTTCTTTATTATATTTCAGAAAGGTGTTAGCGTCAGTATTCCAATCAAAACACTATATAATATATATAAAAAAATGGTTTAGAATGCATGCGGTGAAAAGCATCACTTGGTGCGTTTCCTTTTGCCACACATTGCAAAACACTTGCCACTGATGTTGCTTTCGGCTTCAATAAATTTCATAGTTACTTGATCATGACGTAATCGTGGATTAAATAGCCGTAGCAGTTTTAATTTTATTTTAAGAAATTCAAATTAGATCTTCACTAGGTTAAGTTAGCTCTTAATCACTGTATTAAACACATTCAAAAATCATTTAAACCTTGGTAATACTTTGAAAAACAATTTCAAACTATAATTCTCCATCAAAGACTCAAGTCTTCATATATTTTCATGTAGATTTGGGTTCACCCCATTCCCAGAGTAGTAGGGTGTGGTCACCTTTTCTTTACCTTTTTTTCTTGTCGACTAGCTTTTATCACGCACAAGACATAAAGAACAGCGAGACAAACAGTGTTCAAGAAAAGGAAAAACTATACCGCAGGATAGAGAGAACCCCCTGTCTTCATGCTCAATACAGGCTATTTTCAAATTAATCAATACGCCTAACCTACTTTCTAATCATCCATAAATTTGTCAATCTTCACCATTACTGCTACTGTGTTCCCTAACCACTCTATCGTCATCGCAGCATTATTCTTCTGAGCAAAATCACCACATGATCGTTACTCTTACTGGTTAAGAAAGATGGGCCATGCACTTTGATTTTGCTCTCCATGAAACACAAGTAAAGGCACATATTATGGGGGCTTTCACAGGGGTCCCTCCCTCAAAGTGAGAAGATATCCCCTTTTTTAAAAAAAAAAAAAACAAAAGAAAAGAAAAGGGAGTGGAGTTGCAAGTTTCACCACATGCTGAATTAAGCTATAATCATATATTTAAAAAAAAAAATGGACAGGCATAACTATCAACTAACAGTAATTAAAAACAAGTTTCTCTTGCAACAGTCAACAGAAATAGCAGCACTAAGGTTCTATTTTATTGTCCAGCTCAGCAAAACACTGATCAGCAAGAGGACAAGGAAGCGAAATATATGTGGAATTGTCTTTTTATGAAATAAAGTTAAAAGAGATTTCTCTGAAGACATGGACGCTACTATCAAAATCAAAAGCTTTCAATGCACAGTTACGGGTTTTGGAGCTCCTAAACCCACTACTAAGTCCCAAACTAGCAAAGCCTTGGGCCACCCTATTGCTTTCACTTCCTGCAAAAGATACTGTTTCTAATCTCTTGCGTTAAAAATATAAAAGACATGCACGTTTTACATCGAGTACTTTTCTCCGAATTCACTCTTCAATAGATAAATAAATATTTAGTTAGATAACTTAGAATATAATGTGAAAAGACAAATCTTGAAGATCGTCCTGGTCGGTCTGGGGATATGGTTTGTCTGTGAAATTAATCTAGAACAAATCGAATGAGCCGGCTAAAAATTGGCTTGAACCACAAACAAGAACCGGTTCACATGCAAAGCGCGACAAACTATTAATTATTTAAATCACCATCTATTCCCATGAGCAATCTCGACAACATGTGGCATGGTCACGAGACCTTTCATTGGGTGTTTAGAAGAAATCAAACGGGTTTTTTAGAAAAAGAGACATGAAGGGGCAAAGAGAAGTAGAGAGAAATCGCATACTATTTTTATTTGGGCATACTTAAAACTTGTAAGCCAGCCCGCCGTCTTCACGAATAAAACAAATAAAGAAGAGCGAATTCACAAAACCCTAAAAAAACCACAAGGATTCATAGAGCCCTTAAAAAATCTGAGTTAGAGTGTGATTCATCAAGTCTGTAAGAAAACCATTTGATAAAAACATTATTTTGATGTGACCTCCTTTTAAAAAATGAAAACTAGGGCAAACATAGAGAGAGAAGATGGAAATATGTGCAAATACTAGCATATACTGGTGAACAGGGAGGGGGCTTAAAGTAGTTAGATGCTCATAAATACACTTTTAGTGTTTATGATCTGTGTGAAATAGAAGCCATGACCATAACTTGAAAAATATCATGCATCTAACATAATCAACCTTGAAGATAAGAGCAAAACAATATGTGATTAGTTGGGAAGGGGTAAATGTCTCTCACAACGATCATTTTCCATATACAGTAGCATATGACGGGAAAATAACATCAAAGATGACCTATGGATAAACTGCCAGATATTCAAGCACAGTCTGCGTACAGCTCTATCAACTACTACAAGCAGTGAAGCAGAATTACAAAATAAACAGGGAAGCATATTCGAACAGAATATAGACCAACTACAATGGCTTTTGTATTTTCACAATTAAATCTATAAGGTATGGGTGATTCAAATCAGCGCATCATTTTAAAATGGCAGCATTAGTAAGAGAAATTACTAATTGTACTCCATTCATTTGGGAGAATCAGAGTATAGCCATACTAGCAATTCTACATATGAACAACGGAACCCTATGTATTAATGTTTTACCTGCATTAATCAGGTTGAACGTTCCAGAACTGCACAACAAAAGCTAAACTCAGCAATTAAACCAAAAGAAAACGACCAACAGCTTGTCATCTCTACATGTATAATTAGAAAGCATCACCAGTCACCGGGCACTAGCAAATATCCCTTACAGCCCTAACCTTCCCTGATTCTATATTCCAATAAACTATAGCCTCACCAGGTAAGCCTGGGCTCACACTTAGCCGCCTCCAAAATTTTCAAATCTCAAGTTCTTAAATATAGTAAAAACCAGCCTCAGGAGACACATAAATAACTTATAGGTAACGTTTGATTACTATCTTGGAACTGAAATGACAGAAACAATTGAGACAAAAGAGACGTGTCCTTATTTTGGTAGTGCATAATTCACTCCAAAACTATACCAGGGACAGATTTTTTTTTTGTCTCCGTCTCCATCCTTGCAACCAAACATATTTCTATCTCTTATGTATAATCTCTTAAAAGTAGGAACTAAAGCCACCTTCAAGGAATTATGTGAAAAAATAAACACTAGAAAAGCTACTTAGCTGACACATTATGCTTATGGTTGGCATCTTCAGTTGGCTAAATGACCCAAAACTACTTTGAAGGCTTGTTTACTTATGTTTTCTCATATGAATCTCTTGCCTCCAGCTATTGAAAATCCCATTTCCATACCAACTTGAATTTTGGGTCAAATTGAACCTAGCCCCTAAAATTTATTTGAGTACCTCAAACTAATTTTGATGGGAAAAAAAAGACCCTTCTGTTAATTTTGCTTGAAGCTAATAGTCTAGAAATACAACAAATATTAGGTTAAAAAAAAGACCTTTATGTTAATTTCGACAATAAATAACAGTCCAAAAAAACAACAGGTGTGGTGAAAACAATCTATTTGAAAATACAAATTTAGCATAGAGACAAAAACCTGGACGGAGGTGCGTATGTTTACCAAACAATAATTCAAAGTACTCAAATAAATAAAATAATTGCTAAAATTTATACCCAATGTTGAAGATAGTTTTGCATTATTTAGCCTATTGAATTTCAGTTTGGTTTTGCTTTCACTCGTAAATTAATAAGTTTCTAACTTGATTAATTGTCAGCTTATTATCCATTCAAATTAGTTTCATATCATCAACAAATGACAATAAACATCAAAAGTATCAAACAGACATTCAGAAATCACAAAGATAAACCCTAACAATCACGAAATCCTATCGATAATCACCAAGATCCACTTTAATCATCAACAGATGACAATAAATATCAAAAGTATAAAATAGACATTCAAGTTCCACTGGGATAAACCCTAACAAATCACAAAATCTCATCACTATCACCAAAGTCCGCTCTAATCATCACTGTAATTGCAAAATCAAGACATTCAATTTGTTTTCCGAGGAAGAGAGAACATCGCTTACATCAATTATTATAACAGCTCAAACTCCAGATCGCACAAAAACTCTTGCACGAGATAATGTAGCAATCTCTACATGGGTGGAGGAAGGCCGACGGGTGGGGCCCCGAGAAGGCTTTGCTGTTGGAGCTCGAGTTCGTTGAGTTGCTGCTCACGGTCCATCTCGATAATCAAAGGTACAGCGAGGATTAAGAAACTGGTGCCAGCAATCCAAGCGGCCTTGCCTGTGCTTTTAAGGAGCTTTTTGGCGACGAAAACGGCGTCGCAGGCTGCTTGCTTTCCTTTGGATACGATTGGAGAGTTGTTGATTTTGGCGAGGATGTTTGGCTCCTGCTTTGACGAGCCTCGTCCTCGCCTGTCGGGGAGCGAGATTCCGCCTCTTCGTGACTGCGATGCCATGGTGAATGTCTGGTGGTGTAGGGGTTTTGGCTTCCTTTCAAGGGTTTTATTGAGGCGCTCGAGGCCCGCTTTCTTTTCGATCTAGCCTAAGTTTGCCTAACAGGTACCTGAATTATTACGTCACTGGATTAATACATGTATTTCCAAGTCATTTATTTTTATTAAAATAACAAAAACAAACTGTGATTCTGGGAGTTTCTATGTTGTTCAGTGAGAATTAGTTTCATCTTATTAATTATATTTTTAGACCTGTTTTATAAAAAAGAGCAAAAAATAAAACTCCAGCCCGTGAAAATAATAAAAATATCTTTTTTACTGAATTAATGTATTTTTATTATTAATTTTAAACTCGTATCAAAATATATATTAAATTATGAATTTTTTAAATCATCATGTTAGGTTAAACAGGGTTTAATGATTATTTAAAAAAACTGTTTCGTCAAATTACGATAATATTTGTGAAAGGTGATCTAGTGAAAAGAAAATCAGGATTAATTAAGAATGTTTAAATACTTGGTACTGTGATATTGAACGTTTTTAAAAATAAATTATTTGTATTTTTTTATTTTGAATACCTGACGTTTGAAAATATTAAGGAATGTCAATTAATTTTTTTTTTCAAAATAATACTCTTTTAAAATACAACTAAGAATAAACACCAACACACTCCCGATGAGTTTTTTTTCAAATTAAATCAGCCTGATAAGTTTCTGTCATGTGTGAATAAGACCTTGAAAAAATACAATTGATGATTTTTTCTATAATTATTTTAACATGTTGATGTCAGATATATTAAAACTAAACTTGAAAAATCATTAAATTTGATTTATTCTCTTAATTCAAACGCTTTCAAATAATTACCTTATCTAGAAAATCAATTTATCATGCAAGACTTTATATATGATTTATGTTATTTTATAACATATCTCTATAAGTAAAAACATTTTGATTTTGAAATTTATACATACTCGTCCTCTCTCGTGTTTATTTTTATAAAATAAAATAACTATAATATAATGTGAACTAAACAATTAATTAAAACTCAAGATATAATTTATATCATTTTTTAATATTTTTTTTATATAAAAAAATTATTAGCATTGCATTGCTAAAACTACACCAACAACATTGCATCACAAAAAAAAAAAAAAAAAAAAAACTCTATTTTTTGAAAAACAAATACATAAAAACTTAGATTAATATTTTTTTAGTATTTGTTTTATCAAGTCCTTGATGTCAATGTGCCAGCATTTAGTCATTTGCTAGCCAATGCCCCCGTGTCCTGCCGTGGACGACACCATATTTTCAATTGGATTTAAATGAAAAGTAGTATACAAGATTAATTTTAATTGGAGGACACAGTAAAAATAAATTAAAATAAAATATATAATTAATTCAGATTGAAGGACAAGATTGAAATAAATAAATACATTTAAAAAATTTGATGTGTGATGTTTTTTAAAAAATTATAAGAATAAGCACCAAGATGAAAGATAGAATATATGATAAATTTCAATTGGAGGACCCGATTAGAAGCAATTAAAACCTTCATACCAAAATAATTAAAATAACCAAAAGCAAACCAAAAATCAAAAGAATAGGGATTAAATTGAAACCCAACATATATAATATGTTTCAATTGAAAGGCACAGTTGCAACAAATCAAAAACTATATTGAAAAAAATAGTAATAAAAGTGAAATCAAAATATCAGAGACCAAAATAAAACTTTCGCAAACCTTAAGGACCACAACGTATTTCCAGGCAGCAGAAAGAGAGAAAAAACTTAAACTCATCCACCGCCCACCATAACCAGATACGCACCGTATCGGGAGAAAGAGGACACGGCGGCACACCATGTGACAGGGCAGAAGTCTGATTATGACCACCAGAATGAGGCGCACGCGCATTTTGATTGACATGTGTTTGTGAAACACAGCAGACGTGTCCGTATGATGCTTCTGCAGTGTTTCCAAAAAGAAATAATAGAATAATAAACAATTACCTATACACCCTTGTATTCATCGATAACTATGAAAAAACTACTGTGGAAAATACAGAGATACCCCCAAATCCAAGGCCTATTTTTTGTCGTGTCTGAAGGCTAATTTTTGTAGTTTTACTGTGCAAAGAAATAAAAAATACCATCCATGTCCCCCCTAAAAAAGTGCTAGAATACCCCTGTTTTGGGTGCCTTTTTTGTCATTTTCAGGGGGTATTTTCGTAGTTTACTGTGCAACAAATCCGTAAATACCATTCATGCCCCATGAAAAAGTGGAAAATATCCCCAGTCCCCGAGGATTTTTTTTATTTATTTATCTTGGAGGCAAAATGATAATTTCACTACAAAAATCCATAATAAACTATTTCTAGGTAAAAAGTGAAGAAACACACAATAAAATGGTAGTGCCATCTATATTTTAGTTAACATTTGTTTCACTTTTCACAAGCTCAAACACTAATGTTTTCTTTATCATGCCACATGGATACGACACACCGAGTTGTCTTACTATGAAAAAACATATTAGGTAATATATATATATATATATATATATATATATATATATATATATATATATATATATATATATATATATATATATATATATTTAGTTCATTAACCCTCGAAATAAGTTTTTGATAAGGTTTGGGTAGAAAATACAACAGTATTAAATAAATTGAAAAGAATATAAAAAATATATAGAAAAAATAACCCAACAAATCAAGCTGAATTACAAGGCTTATTCATAAAATAATTTAGTGTTGAAGAGCATAATAAAATATAAGAATTAAAAAAACAATGAAAAAGACATGTATCAACCTTGGTTAACTTGCTAACCTTGTAATTATATGCACGAGATTTAAATGATCATATATAAAATAAAATAAAAACATGAAAATCAATTCTTAATAAATCAAATGATGAATAATGAAAGTCAGCCTATGTTAATTTTCAAGATTGATAATCCTAGTTATAAGCCCAGGATTACCCCCCATAAAAGGTAAAACTTGAAAAAATAACAAACAAAATCATAAATCATTAAAGTGTTAAAGGGATAAAAATAAAGAAAAAATATTCAAAATAAAATAAAAGACAATAAAAAAACTAAAAAATAAATTTAATATAAAAATAATTTAAAATTAAATATAATGGTTAAAAATAAAAATAAAAACTCAATTAAAAATAAAAAAAAATATGATGAAATTTGTTATGATAATCTAATGAAACCAACCAACAAAGGACGAAATTCAAGAGAGAAAAAAACTAAAAAAATAATCGCCCCTTCTACTGTTTGAGATAAAAGACTCCCTGTACTTCTATCTGCTTCTTAATTCATTTAACACTTTTTGGCCCAAAATGGATGGGCTATCATTTTAGCCTTTTAAACTCGGGCCTGTTTGAGAGTATAGTTGCGGTAGCTTTTCAAAGTGCTTATCGTGCCGAAATACATCAAAATGATATTTTTTTATTTTTTTTAAAATCATTTTTAAAATCAGCACATTAAAATGATCTAAAACACATAAAAATATATTCATTTAAAATGATTTTTTTCTTCAAATTTCGACCAAAAACTGGTAGAATCGCAATGCCAAACGGCACTAAAACTCTACAACATCTCGACCCTTCGATTTGATATTAAAAATAGTTACTTCATCGAAGCTGGCTCGGCCTATAAACCAGGCCCACTTGGTAACTCGGGACTTCCCTTCCTAACCACGGTAAACAGGGAACGAGGAACCCTAACTTGCGATGACGTGGCAATCACCTCACAAAAAAGACCATGAAATCTCACGGTCATGATTACACTGATCCTCACTCGACAATCTAAACGGATCAAATTTACAGCATCACGGAAACTAGAATCGGTAGCAACACACGTCACCCTACTTTCTCAACTGTATAAAACACTGACCTCCACACAAACAGCTCTCCATGCACCCTCGGCGTCCCTGGAGTTTAGGTACCCACCAAAACACAAAACTCAAAAACACAACACAAAACCCAAAGCTCTCTCAACAGAAGCCAGAACGCGACGTCGTTTCTGCAACACCAGGCTCCTCCATTCGCTCTCTCGCCTCTTCCTCCCCCTTTCCGCGTCCTCTTAAGGTTTCTCCTTACAAGTTCGTCAAATTAGGGTTTATCCACTGTTCTTATTGCTTATTAACTGCGAAGCTATTAGCGATCTAATTTTAGGTCTGTAACTGAATCGAACGGTGCTGTTGTATTTGCGTGTAGTATTCGCAGTCTTTTCCTCGAATTAACTGTTTGTTTAGCAATTATTTATCTGTAGTTTATGCTATCGTAATTATGACTGTGGACTTGAATACTGTGATTAAATCCTTGTGATTTCAAGGCTGAGGCAAATTGATAATAGAATTTGTTTTGTCTGTATCATTGCAGACTGTTTAAGCTGCAGAGTATGGGAGATAGTGAGACAGTAGTAACTGAACAGTCGGCAGTCATGGATTATACCGCAGCTGGGTATGCGTCTACTGGCTATGCTAATTCCGGTTCAGATGCTGTCCCTGGACCTGGTGATTTTAATGTGGACGGAACTGGAAGTTTTGCTGCTTCTACTGTTGCAGCACAGGGAGGACATACGGGAAATACATATGCGGACTCTAGTTCTGTTGCACAAGAGGCTCGTGCTGGAATGAACATTAGCGCTGAAAATGCAGCTGGTGGTGGTTATGATTCGGCTGTGAATGGAAATGTTGGAACTGAAGTTGGAGTTGCTGTATCAGTTGAGAATGGAAATGCTGGAGAGGTTTTGGGCGTAGCTGCTGTTGAGCAGCAGCTTGTTGATGGTTCTGGTATGGTTTCTCAGGCACCTGTGTTACATGTATATGTGATGGTTGAGGTTGTAATGTAGGCTTTTAAAGAATTTAGGTTGCACAACATGGTAGGCGAGGTATGTAAGATCTTGTTGTGTTGATCTTGCTACATGTAAATAGGAGGGGTTTATTGACTCTCAAAATTTATTGATGGAAATTTACATGATTCTGAAGAAAATTAATTAGGCAGAATCTCCTTTGTTCTTCATTTCTTGAATAAGCTTACAAATGACTGGTAAATTTCCTCAGAAGGTCATCCAACGTAAAGTAATTGCAAGGTTTTTACAATTTCATGTGGCACTTTATCGGTCCATGCATCGTTTTACTTGCACTTAGATGCTTAAGTGTTATCTTTTCTTTTTCAAGTGCTCGTAGGCATTTCAACTTTCTTTTCTTTTCTTTTCAAGTCATCTTGGTGGTTTACGTGTTGGGTTTGCTCCCATGCACGAAACATAGTGGAACTTGGTGGTTCACAAATGCTTCAATCTAAAATTAAATGGGAACAATAAAATTGTTGTTGGGCACAGTTCGCTGCTCACTTATATCTGGTTGAAAGATAGATGTAACATAGAATCCTTTTAAAGTTTGTATAATTTTATTTAGGGTTTATGACAAATTTAGGACTCCTTACATCCTTACTCCAATAATAACTGCCAAATGATTTTCTTGAATTCATATTCTTGACTGTTCTGTATAGCAGTTCTTAGGTGTTACCTAATCAATTTCCCCACTCTCTTAAGTGCCAGAAATGTCAGCTGAAGAAGAACAGCTGTGGAGCATTGTAAAGGCTAATTCTTTGGATTTTGATGCATGGACTGCCTTAATAGATGAGACGGAGAAGGTGGCTGGGGTAAGAACTTTCAGACATGTGATGAACTTTGCACATGTTCTTACCACAATCATGTTTTCTCATGAGAAATAAATATATATTTGAACTTTCTGGAAAAAAATTGTGTTTACGTGATCTTCCTTAAGTTGGATGAAAAGCAGTTTACCTTTAAGGCATCTTTTTAGCTAGATCCCAACTGTCCTCAAATGACTGAGCTATCAATAACATTGTAGGATTTTAGTATTGGACATTTAAATGATGGAGGAAAATGAATTGATATGCTATATCATTTATCAGTGGAAGCTAATTTCTATTCTTTCTGAACTTATTTTTTGACGTGTATATATCTGTGATTTGATTTCTTGCTCTAGTGGAGCTAACACGTTCACCCATAAATTATGCAGGACAGGATATTGAAAATTCGAAAAGTTTATGATGCTTTTTTGGTGGAATTTCCCCTGTGTTATGGTTATTGGAAGAAGTATGCTGATCATGAAGCACGCCTTGGTTTTATGGACAAAGTTGTTGAGGTATATGAACGGGCTGTTCTGGGGGTAACATATTCGGTGGACATTTGGTTGCATTACTGCATGTTTGCCATATCCACATATGGAGATCCAGAGACTGTTAGAAGGTAATAGCTGCTCACATGTTTGTTCTTTTATCTCCCCACATTAGAATCATGGGCATGTGGTTTCTTGTGTCACAAGGATTTGGGGCTTTTCTTTGCTCTCTAACACTATTTCAGTATGCCTGCAACAGTGGTTTCTCACATAATGGCGAAAGGTTTGATGGGGATGCTTTAGAAATACAATTATTTTTTTTGCAAACCTTCTGATTTTAAGCTGCTCTATGGGTTGCTGATTGTTTTTTAAGAATGTCAACTCTATTTTTTTGAGTCTCATCATACCCCATCTCTCCTTCCTCCTTTCAAGGGCTCTGTCATAGTAATGTAGTTAGTTATGAATCATGGCTGTCTTAAATTGAGACTCTGTGGTGCATCAATATGCAAAATGCTGCTGGGAAGATCTCATCCAGTAAGGGCTAAGATGGCCTCGTTCAGTGCTCCGTTTTCAGACATTGTGTGGTTTTATCAGGAAGGTAAATGCAGCATTTGGAAGTGTCATGCTGTTAAGAGTGAATTGTTCCTTCTCCTTCAGCATGTTCCCGGGTCTCTGATTCATGAATATGTCTGCTTTGGCTGTATTTCTGTCCATATTTATATCTTAACCATATGTTCACTTTTCTTGGGATTCAGGCTTTTTGAGCGAGGATTAGCTTATTGTGGAACAGATTATATGTCTTATCCCCTCTGGGATAAGTACATTGAATACGAAGAGGTGCATGCAGAGTGGGGCCGTGTTGCCACGATATACACACGGATATTGGAGATTCCTAACAGAAAGCTGGATGATTATTTCAATAGGTAATTTTCTGTTCCAGCATCTGCATATTAATTGCTGACCTCATTTATTGGGCTGTTGATTTGCATTATATAATTATCAGATCATTATATTTAACCACTTATGCCAATAACATTTTTTTCATGGTGAAGTATGCCTGTAGCATGCTTAGTCGTTTTGTATTTGTTTGAGCAGACAACTCTGTGTTATTATGCATAATATTTAGTCCAAGTGTTGTTTCTACTCTGTCTTGAGGTAATGATCGTGCAAGACAAGGAATAGTCTTCTGATCAGGTTCAACTTGTCAGGGTGCTTAGTTCCGTTCTTTTCAGCTGCACACCATGAAAGTTTGTGTGCATTAGATTCAATGTTTTCCCATATTTTGAACATGTCAATTAGTGGGTTTGGTTGCAAACTAAGTTTTGCAAGATATAACAGGTTCTTGTTTCTCTCTCTTTGTGAACAACTTCTTGAAGAGTGACGACTCTACACCTATATTGCTATCAGTTTCTTGTGTGCATGAACATTTTTTTTTTCGTTTCAAACAAAAAGGTCTTTCTCAAGAAAGCAAATTCATGCAGGGTTTTTTCTTAAAATTATTGCTGCATTGTGGATGTCAACTCTTGGGAGTTGCCATTACTTACCTGGATGTCTCATGTCAAAAATATATGGATGCCTCAGGTTGACTCGGATGTTTGGCTTGTTCTTTCAAATATTAGAAACTCAACAAAAATTGTATCTGGTTTGAATGTTACCCTCCTGTATTTGAGTTCAAATATAACTTGCCTTATTGCTCTGTGTCCAAATTTGTACTTCCTTCGGTGTCGGTTCTAGAAAAAAATGTTTGCTTGTATGCTTCTAGTAAAGTCCAGCTTTCATGTGTAGCATGTAGCATTTACAGCACATTTATTACATCATCTTTGCACTTTTTTAGGGGTTCGCACTGTAAGGTCCCTGTGAGTGGCAAGCTGCAATTCCTCTGGCATTAAACATCAGATTTTTGCCAATTCTGATATTATTGGATTTATTGTCTGTGGCTTACCAAAAAGTCTGCTGATTGATTAGCTTTGATATAGAAGTGCTCTTTGTTAATATCTCCAGTTGCTCTACAAGGTTCTTGTCCTTTGCTGTGGCTGTTATGTGTTGCTAGATGCCGTTAAATTTCAAATCCCTTGTTTTATATTTGCTGGTCATCTTCTACCATGGATTGTAATTCTGCACTGCAAACAATCTGCTTTGTTTCTTACATGGATTTCACCTTGGTGCTCTTTGACAAGGTTTTTTGGCTTGTAAAATAAAAGTAAATGAGAAGCAGTGCTTGAATGAGAATGTTGAATGCAGATACAAAACTCAAACACTGCATCTTTTTTTCTTTTTTTTGCAGCATGATATTTTTGTTGTTTTCTATATGTTTTTTTTTTTGGTTTTCAGATTTAAGGCTTTTGCTGCAAGCCGGCCTTTGTCAGAATTAAAGACTGCCGAGGAAGCTGTTGCTGCAGCGCCTACACTTTCAGAGGATAGAAGCCAAGCAGACGAGGGGCAGGTTCATCCTGATGCAGCCGAGCAGCCTTCTAAACCTGAAAGTGCTGGCTTAACAGAAGCAGAAGAGTTGGAGAAGTATATCGCCATTAGAGAGGAAATATACAAGAAAGCTAAAGAGTTCGATGCTAAGATCTTTGAATTTGAAAATGCTATCAAGAGGCCCTACTTTCATGTGCGGCCCCTTAATGTTGCTGAGCTCGAAAATTGGCATAACTATCTGGATGATATAGAAAGAGAGGGTGACTTTAATAAGGTATTTGGGTTTGTTTACTGTTGTTCATTGATCTTTTTGGTTTTTAGTTTTTAGCTGTACCTTGTTATACGTTGGCTTACAGTTAAATAATATCTGCTGCATCATATGCTTCATTGGCTAAACCATTGGATGAAGCAACATTTTTAACGGGAAATTGAACTGAGACTAAAGCATGGGCCTTCGATTTGGTTTCTATGAGGCTAAGTACTTCAAACCCTCGTTTGTCAGTGGACTAGGTTCCTGTACGTGTTAAAATTTTATTATTCTTAAAATTCATATGTTATGCATGCAGGTGTCTTCTTGCCTTCCTAACCATCTTCTGTCAGGCAAGGAGGGTCCCTCTTCTCGTATTTGAGGGGCCTTTCTGTTCCCCAATGGAGTATTTCTTATGCATATCTCCTTTGTGCTTTGCGCATTTCCTTTAGTTACTATGTCAATGAATTCAGTTGTACCTTCTAGGCCGTGATGACATGTTTTCTTGAGTCAGGTGGTCAAGCTATATGAAAGATGTGTAATTGCATGTGCCAATTATACCGAGTATTGGATACGCTATGTCTTGTGTATGGAAGCCACTGGGAATATGGATCTTGCAAATAATGCTCTCGCTCGTGCAACTCAAGTATTTGTCAAGGTATGAAGTTTTTGAGACTTGTTCTATCACTTTGTATTATATTTTGTTTTTAGTTCAATTGAATGCCACGGTAAACTTTTGATAATCACCACAAGGGGTACACTTATCAAAACGAGCCTGCATGGCTGCATGATAGCAGTGCTGCCTACAGCCTTTTCCGTTGCATTGTTTTGCCTACTTTCATAGTTATGATTTTAACTTTATCAACTGAATATCTAACAGAAACAACCAGAGATTCACATTTTTGCTGCCCGTCTCAAAGAGCAAAATGGGGATGTATCTGGTGCTCGAGCTGCCTACCAAGTTTTACATGCTGAAATTGCACCTGGTCTTCTTGAAGCAATTATTAAGCATGCAAACATGGAGCATCGATTGGTAAGATAGTTTTAACAAGTCTTAGGTCTCGTCAATTATGATTGAGATGCCACATGTTCTGACATGGCCGTTTCTTCTATTACCCAGGGGAATCTTGAAGATGCCTTCTCCTTGTATGAACAGGCCATAGCCATTGAAAAGGGAAAAGAGCATTCACAAGTGTTACCAGCATTGTATGCACAATATGCTCGATTCGTATATTTGGTAGGTCCATATTTGCTGCACAAATATTTGCCAGCATTGTGAGGCCTTTTTCTTTTGCTTCTAATGATTGTGTTAACATCATAAATGATTACCTTATGCCAGTTTTTCTCTTCTTGTTACTTGTTATTCTAAATGCCTGATGTCTCAGGCCAGTATTTTGAGATTTTCATTTTCTACAATGCTTTCTTTCTAATGCAGGCATCAAATAATGTAGAGAAAGCCAGGGAGATTCTATTTGAAGGACTTGAGAATGCCCAATTTTCAAAACCACTTCTTGAGGTTTGCTCTCTCTCTCTCTCTCTCTCTCTTCACACACACACACACACACACGCACACACAAGCTTTAAAACACCAACTTTTTTCAGCTAGAACATCTTCATTGATCTCCTGGTACTAACATGCTGTCTGCTGTTCCATGTATATGCAGGCTCTAATACATTTTGAGACATTTCTGCCAAGTCCAAAGCGAATTGATTATCTTGATTCATTGGTAGATAAGTTCATTTTGCCCAGCTCAGACAGCATCAATGCTGCTAGTGCGTCTGAGAGGGAGGAAATATCATGCATTTTCTTGGAGGTAGTCTATATTTTTCTTTTCTTTTTTTATACCTCTTCTTATATAAGGATTTAATCAAATGTTTGGCTTGCAGTTAGCCTTATTGTCAACAGTATATGACTTTATGCTGCCATGTAGAGTTTACTCCATCGATATGAGTCCTACCGTGTTAGAAGTTAGTGTTCCTCTGTTGAAGAGGATGTCAAGTGGTTCTTTGTAGTATTGTGGTGTATGTTAAGGAGATATAAATAGACTCTGTAATCTAATCTGGTTTACATTTTGTCAAACTACAGACTTCCTTCTGCTATACAATCTCGAATACTGCTCTATATTTATTATTGTATTGAGAGCATACTCTATTTCAATTGCTGCACAATGAGTATATGCTGTCTTGGTTTCAAATTTGCACATGTTTTGGCGAATGACTGTCCTTATAAGATGATGAGTGTCAGAGCTAAGAATTCTGGTTTTGGAATGGGCAGAGAACCTAATTAGATTTCTCATCAAATTTCTTTATGTTTTTGTTGGTTTTTTGCCCCTTCAGTTTTTAGGTACATTTGGAGATGCTAAATCTATAAAGAAAGCTGCTGATCGGCATGCCAAGTTCTTCTTACCACACAGGAGCAAGTCAGAGTTGAAAAAGCGCCATGCAGAGGATTACCTAGCTTCGGACAGGGCAAAAATGGCCAAACCTTACCCTGATGCAACTTCACCTGCACAGTCTCTGATGGGTGCATATGCAAGTGCACAGAACCAATGGACAGCTGGTTATGGTTCACAGCCTCAAGCTTGGCCACCTGCTACCCAAGTACAGACTCAACAGTGGGCTCAAGGCTATAACCAACAAGTAAGTTGCAACCATTTAAAAAAATGTTTTGCAAGCAGTATTATAGTTTACATCAAGAAAGTGATCTTTCAAATAATTTTCATGTAATAGGCTGCCTATGGTGCATATACTGGATATGGAGGCAGCTACGCTAATCCTCAAGCTCCTACAGCAGTTGCACAAGGTGCAGCTTATGGTGGTTATCCTCCTACCTATCCTGCCCAGGTCTCCATTTAACTATGTTTAGAAGGCATATGTGATATATTGTTGCATGTTCTTTTTCCCTACATTTTTCTTACTGTTGTGTCTTCATAATTCATATGTTGTTTCAGTCAGTGACCACTAGTGCTAGTCTGAACTTGTTGTATTATTTGGACATTGAAGGGATTAAAGTCCTGTCTTTCCCGTCTCCCATCAAAATCCAATTAAGCTCCCTAAACAGTAGGTTGTTACAGAATCCTATTAGGAGACACACTTCATTAGCATTGGTATTGACCTCGCCTTGTGTTATTCGGTCGGTTACACGACTATAGGCATGATCGAGAGCTCAATTTTATTGTCTATGCTGCTTGACTATAGTAACATCGATCTGGACGGTCATTTGCATCGTGTTGCTGCCTTATTGGCATGGATTCACATTCTGCATTAATAGTCCAGACAATCTGACATCTGTCTACCTTCAAGTTTCTTTGCAAGTGTTGTATCCTGTCTCACATTGAACTTTGTTTACAAGGTCTACTTGTCTATTGTTATCAGTGATGCTGCTGGAATGGAAAAGCTGGTATTCCGTTTCTGGACATCGCACTGGTTTCTATTGCTGACAGTGTTTTTATGTTTTCAGCAGGCCTTCCCTCAGCAAAGTTATGCACAACCACCAGCTGCGGCACCATTGACTCAACCTCAGCAGCCCGCTTCTGCGCCACAACCTTACTATGGGACTTACTACTGATCGGGCAGGAATTTCCTGCGTGTAATTTTATCTTTTCCTTTTTGTCCATCGGAACTTGTGGTTTTTTTGGGAACAACACGCAAGGGAGAGGAAGGTGAGAAAGTAAACTTGTAGGTGCAATGGTAGCAGTTGTACTTCTGTGAATGATTAAATCTTTTGCCATTCTTTAGTAGATTCTGCTAGCTATGATCTCGGTTCACTCCACAAGTTCATCTGATAGTGGCTGCGCTACCAGCGGATTTTAGCCGGCCCAGATGATCCCAGTTTTTAAAATTTCGAAACCTTCTCTAGCAAAGCTATAAAGTACCTGAAATTACAACAAATATTTTGAATAAACTTGTCGTTTTAGGGTTGTTTGAGAATGCTTATTAAAAGTATTTTTGAAAGAATTATAATTTTTTATTTTTTATTTAAAATAAAAAAAATAATGTTTTGATTATTTTTATATATTGATATTAAAAATAATTTTTTAAAAATAAAATAAAAATTATATTGATATATTTCTAAATAAAAAGTATTTTTAAAAACAATTTGAAATAGTACTCTAGTAGAATTAATCTATTTCAATATATTCTTCTAGCACATGACGATCAGGTGGTAATTAGGTTTTGATTTCAATTTTATAAAATCGACCCGTAGAAAAAAACAAATAAAACTTTAAACAAAGTCTCCACCAATTAAGAATTATACTCTACACGATGTAAATAAATAAAATTAACCTATTATAACAAACAAATTTACTTAAAAATATAACAGTCGTATGTTAATAACTAAAGTGTTAAATTCATTTTGTATTTCCCAAAATCATAGAAAAAAACCAAATAAAAATACAAGCAAAAACAACAACAATCAATACATACGGATTGAGTGTTTTTCAATTGAAATTATATTTTCAACATGTTTTGTGTATTTGCAAAAAAGTATTAAAATTATAAAAAATCATTTAAAAATACTAATGGAAAAGAATAAAACAAACATTTTAAAAATTACTTTCGCACAGAAATCCAATCAAAACCACCATGAGTTGTTTAGAACAACGATAAATCTTATTTAAAAAAAACATATACTTGTTTTTTTAATTTTTATTAAATATAAATATATTAAAACTGTTTTAAAAAATAATATATTTTACTCCCGTTAAGACATTGTCGCAAAAGACACATAATTTTAATCTACGAACATAGGAACGGTCGGGAGACGGCTCGAAGTAGATTTCCCGCGGTCATCCTATGTCTCTCTCTCTCTCCACAGATATATATTTTCAATATCCTTGTTTGTTGATTCTTTATTTTCAATATACGAAACAGGTCTTAATCTTCTTGAATCAAAATCAGAAACATTTTTATCTCAAACCCTAATTAAAATCCTCTCCCTCTCACTTCTTCCCAGCACCATCAATCATAAACCCTAATCCTCCAAACCTCACTCAGTATATAAATGTCGAGTCCATATCCACCGCCGGTAACCGTAAAAGCAGTTCAGGTACGTACGGCTACATAAATCTTCATGTAAGAATTTAATCTTTAAAACCTTATCTTCTCTTCATTTTGATGGATAGTTTCTTGTGTGTGGTTCTTTAGGTTGGTTCGTACTTTGTTGGGCAGTATTATCAGGTGCTTCAACAGCATCCAGATCTCGTGCATCATTTCTATACGGATGGCAGCACCATCATTTTTATCGATGCCCATTGTACCGATTCTGCTAACACAATGCCGGTACCGCTTTTCTTTTTTTGATGATTTGAATTCTCATGGTCTGTTATTTTTTTCGAAGGACATGAGGTGTCACTAAAACGCTCACTCTTTTCTTGTTTTTAGAACCTGGTTTGATTTGGGTAGACGTGCATTTCTCTTTCCATGGGGTGTATTCTTTACTTTTTATATTTAATAGTTGCTGCCTTGGTGGGTTCTCAGTAACTCACTTGCATCAGTCTACTGGGTGGCTACTTTTTTTTATTTTCTTAGATTTTTCATCGTTTCTTGCTTTCTATGGATGCATTACTTGGCTTTTTGTCTATTTTTTTATGTTTTTATTCAGGTTGTCCGGCAAATTGTTTTTTGAACTGTTTGATGTTAAATTAAATGGAAATAAACATGTATTATCGTGAATTTGTTGTCGAGGGAGATTTTTTTGTAGGATGACCAGTGTTGAAAATGAATACGGGTATTTTTTTATCATGCCTGGAAAATTTTCTTACCAGTTATTGTGCTGTCTTCCCGTAATTATTCATTGTATTGTTTTTTTCTTTGTTTCTCTCCAGCAAATTCATGCGCTTGTCATGTCTTTAAATTTTTCTGCTATTGAAATCAAGACTATCAATTCGCTCGAGTCGTGGAATGGAGGTGTTCTGGTGATGGTGACTGGTTCTGTTAAGACCAAGGATTTTGTTAATAGAAGGAAATTTGTGCAGACCTTTTTCCTGGCCCCACAGGAGAAAGGTTACTTTGTTCTCAATGATATCTTTCATTTTGTTGATGATGGAGTTGTTCACCAACAAAATCTAGCACCCAGGCCATCTGAAAATATGTACATGCAGCATCCAGCGGCTGTATCATCTGATGACACTTTTGATGCACAATTAGATTCTTCTCTCTCTCCTCCGGAGCCTCCAGGTAATAGGATGATGATGTGTACAGTGAAGTATTAAATTTAATTGTGAATCAAGTAGTGTGGTTATATAATGGTATGATGAAGTAAAAGTTTCTTTTTTTCTTTTCCTTGTCTGCTTGTCCTTGGGCTTTGTTTGAGCTTTGAAAGGGTATAAGTTTGGATCTAACGGTTTAACTGAAAAAAATAAAATCAAGATTGTATGTGTGCACACTTGTTTGTTAATTTAAAAAACAATAAACTTTTAACCTCTCGGTTTCAAATTTCTGAGGGTCATTTGATATTACAACATACCGCCTCATACTATTGGGTCTAATCTGTGAGTTTTGCCAGTTTCTAACCATGTTTTGGAGGAAGAAGCTAGAGAATATGTGAACTCAGTTTGCATAAATGATGATCCAGTTGACGAGTACAGTCTCCCAGAGCAACAAGACTTTGAGACTGAAATTGTAGTAAATGAAACTCCTGTAGTGGAAATAGCTGCTTCGTTTCAAAGTGCTGTAAATGTTGGACAAGATTTTCCAACTGCTGCTCCAGAGGAACCCATTGAAGAGCCTCAAAAGAAAACTTATGCTTCAATAGTAGGCATCTATTCTTTGCTTGTGTTTGTTTCTTGTTTTGCATGCACCACTGCATCTCTGAGCTTTTTTAGCCATACAAGGCATATCTAAGATGATCTAGAAGTGGTTATTTTAATTTCAGTACAATCAATTCTGACGAAGGCCACCTTGTTGATGCCTTAATATACAAAGCTTGGCATAAAAGTTGTGAAGGATCAAGGTGATAAATTTTTCACATATATAGTCAATTTAAACCAAAAAAAATAATGTACATACAAAAGAGAAGGGGGTGAGGGAAAGTATTTGCATAAAATATTACAGGAACAGAGTTGTTTTAGTTTCATATTTTTCCCTGTGGTATCTCTTGCTGTGAACTAATTTTCGCTGGAACATTGATAGTAACTTTTAATCTGTATTTTTTCTGATGGTTGACATGTGATAGCTACGTGTTTCCAAGGGGTTGTCTTCTTCATCATTTTCCACGCAGTTGCCTATTAACAAAAGTGCCCCTACAACTTCTGATTGGAATCATATGCCAACACCCACTGCACAGAAGCCAGAATCTGCATCATATGCAACAGAAACTGGAGTTGAGGCTACAGAGGAAAGCTTTGGAGTAGACAAAGGTCAAACATGTGATTCTACCTTGAAAGCTCATCCTTATAACATGAATTTACTGTGCTCTGGTGATATTGTTCTCCATGTCTGGATATTTTAGGGATCTTTCTTAATTTATGCACTACCATTTTTTATCTCGTTTTTTTTAGTTGTAATTGTTAAGCAGAGAAGTCTTTTCTGTATTGAGATGAAATCCATACAATAATAGGACAAAGGTAGTGCAATAATATCTGATTGATGATTTTTTTTAATGGTGTGACAGTTTTGATAGAGTTGATACCACAAATAAATAGAGTTGATACCACAAATGAATGTTTATTTGTGGTTATTGTGAAGTTTTCTGTAATAAGTGCGCTATGACCTCAATGGCCGAGGTGGCAGCAGCTGTGTTTGTTCTTGTGCCTGTTATAGGACTTGGATTATTCCATGTTGCTTTTCGAAAATAATATTAATGCGATCATATGCCAAATCCTTGTGTTTTGGTATTATGCTTAGGGCAGCCAATGCTTTTGACCTTTGCATTATTGTAGCCCTGTAAAAAATTGCTTGATTTGTGCTCTGCGCAGGAGGAAGAGGGAGAGGTTACCAAAGAGATGCTCCAAGGGGGCGTTTTGGTGCCCGTGGTTTGAGCAGGGGAGGCAATCAAGATGGTGGTGACTACAACAGAGCAAGAGGCAATGGTTTCTATCAGGGTGCTTTCCGATAGGATGAAGGTTGGCAAGGAATGAAGCTTGAAAGGATGAATCACTCTGCCTGGACCTGGGTTTTTTGATCTGAAGGTTATACAGGTTTTTTGAGTTGTTGATTCCTTGTTGAATATTTTCCTTTGACTGATTTTTAAGGTTTAGAAGAGCAATTTTTTTTTTAAAAGAACGCTTTTCTTTGTGGGATTGTTTGTCCTTGCTTTATATTATGTTCTCCTGCAGAGCCCAAATTAGCCCCCCACCCCTCCCAGCAGCCGAGCTCATCTTTCCTTCTTTCAAGCACACTAGTGTTCGTAAACATGCTTATCTGTTTGATAAAATTAAACCCGTGTCCAACTGCAAGGTCTGGTCATGGTTTGAGCAGAATACTGTATGAAAATTGCATTAAGAAAAGAAAGTAAGCGAGAAACTACTGTATAGTAAAGTAAAAGGCAGAATAGTATTTTTTTTCTTCAATAAAAATTCATTTTGATATTTGAATTATTATTATTTTAGAATTTGGCTATTTTGAGCTCAAATAAGCATCTAATTGTGTGTAATATTTCTTTTTGGAGAGGATGAATTGAAAGATAAAAGAACTAAATTGAAAATAGTTGGTAAAATAGATGGATGGTTTTGAATTTTGTTTGGAAAGTTTATTTTAATCTTTTTTTTTTTTTGTTATTGGATGGTTTAAACCTTTTTTTCTCAGTTTTTTTTAGAGGAATGAGATGTTGGATTTTGGTGTAGAGAGAAAAAGTAATTGTCGATTACTATGACTATAAAAATCATCAATCTCACACGGAGAATTTCAGGTCTTAAAGCTATTTTTTGAGTATTTTGAGGCTAGTTCTTAGGGTGTTTTTTTTTTTAAAAAATACATTTAGGTTTAAAAATAAATTGAAAAATTGTTTTTTTTTTATCTAAAAAATATTAAACCCATTATGCTGCAACAACCCTTGATTGTGGACAAATAAAGATAGGCCTAGACGCCAAGGCTAAAAGGCTTATTTGATATTTCGGCTTACTTTTTTTTATATATTTATTTTTTAAAAAATGATAAAACAAATCATTTAACTTAATCAAGTCTAGTTGCATCGATTAAAACAATAAAAAATCATTTTTTTATATTAAATTATCTAATTATTAAAAGGATATAATAAATCCTATAATGAATTCAATTCCAATTTCCATATGTAAAATTATGGATAATTAAAGAATTCCCCTTTTCTTATGATGTTTTTGACTTTAAAACATATATTAACTCATATATCTTTTTCGGTTGATTAGTAAGTATTCAAGCTATTATTTGTTTTTTTTTATTTAATGTTTTTTCGCTCCTTAATTTAGAAAGAAAAACAATTTAATTTTACTTTTTATTATTTTAATCTTTGTTATTTCGATCCCACATGTCTATCACAGTTTTTCTTTTTAAAAATATGTTTTATATAAAAAACGATTTATTGTGGTATAATTAAGATATGAAAAACATGTTAAACTAAATAAAAAATAATATTTTCAGAAACATAGTGCCCAACACAACCAACACAACCAATTAAATAATCAATATTACAAGTTTAAATATCTTAATTAAAGTTATTTTCTAATCAAATATCAATTTAATTAAATAAAAATATGTTTAAATATTTTGATATGTAATTGGAAATATTTTTACATTAAAAAAATACACAGGAAGAGGATGCATATTTATTTATTTTATTAAAAAAAATAATCTCTCTGCCCTGACTAGTGTCTACTAACTGCTGTCATTTACCACGGTTGAAAGCTTTTTAATGTTAAGCAATTCTAGTATTGCAATCGAAGGCATTTGTTGATAGACATGATGATCTTGATTACGATACAGTTTACATAGCTGCTGCTTTTCGCCATGGATTCTCGTCTTTTGTAGCTTCCTTTTCTCTTCTCCATGACCGCAATGCCGTCAGTTAACAGCTTAACCTCTGGCAAACGCCACTGCTCCTTCAAGGAAATGTGGTGGCTTGGCATCGAAATCTTTCGGCGGCACGTCACCGTCGACACCATCACCACCCTCTGTTTCCCACAGGAAACTAGCATATGCTGCATGGACATGGCTGTAAACAAAGATTGAGATTTTGTTAAGCTGAAGCGCCTTGAAGATCATAATTAATAATCTGATTAATCTAGGACATAATGCTATGCTTTTCTTACCAATCTTCTGGAGAAGCCTGAACTCCACGCTCAAAGTAGCTCGAAGCTCTATCATGGTCTTGATGCGATTCCCATACTAACCTCCCATATTGTGACAGTATTTCACCATCCTTAGGATCTGCTAAGATAGCTCTGGAGTAATACTCCTCGGCTCCCTGAAGGTCTCTCTTTGTCTGCGAAATATTTGTGCATGGTTTTAGCACCAGTTTTGAGCAAGTAATTAACAATTAACAAATTCCATGCGAGGGATGTGTTCTTAAGAACATTCGAGAAAGAGAAAATTAGACTTGAAGTAAAGGAAACAGGACTCACCTGATACAAAAATTGAGCATAGTTTCTCAAAACCAAAGGGTTGCCAGGATTTTCATGCACCATCCTCTTATAATACTCCTCCGTGCCATGAATGTCTCCACCTCCTGAATCGAACTCACCACCACTACCACCTCCACTTCTGCCACCAAAACCTCCCCAACCACCATTTCCATTACCACCACAATCAATGCCAGGCCCTCTTGCAAGGTGCATCTCTTCGCTAATCCGCTCTCTTTTCTCTTCGAAATTCACGTTCCAAATCCTATCCATGACTCTCACCTCCTCAGCCAAAACCATGTTCTCCATCTTATTAGTTAAACCAAAGTGGCCTTTTTCCGTTTCCACCTCGTCTTCTAATCCTGCTCTCTCTTCCTCCTCTTGGGCGTAACTCTGATCTTCATATTCCTCATCGTCATCTTCGTAGCAACCTCGCAAATTATTAAAAGAAAACGACGGTATGGTTTCTAACATCAAGCACTTTGACCTCCCGGAAACTTTCCTGGTTTGGTTCGAATTGTAGCATTGTTCATCGTTGCTGTTAGAATAATAGTCTAGTAGCCCCTGAAGGTTCCCATCAGACTGAGCACGACGAAAACCTTCAGAAATGGAAGGAGAGATGGGAGAGGAGTTGCAAGAGATGGTGCTGATATTGAAGCAGCCAGTTTGGTGATATGGAAGTTTGTTTATGCTTTGGAGGTTCACTGGGCTGTGTTTGAATGTGGTGTTAATATCATGGTGGTGATTGCTGGTGCTGTTGTTAGGGCTGTCAGAGAAAGATGGGAGCAAGGATCCAAGAACTGGTGTCGAAGAGCTCCTCAGCATCATGGTTACTTGTGACTCGATCGATCGTAGCCCTTTAATGAGCTGTTAAAAACCAGGGTGTAAAACTCTCTGAATAAATCAAGAAAAAAACAAAACTCATACGGAAGATAAGATTTCAAAGGCTCAGAACCAAAGCCAGAGGCCTGATTAAGCTAGTAGGCTAGCCATGCTAAAATGTCCAGCCCCCAGAAGACAAAACCTAACAAAAACTGCTATATCAAGCCACACTACATCTTTAAGCAAATCAAAATCGGAAAACAGCGTGCGTACCCTTTTGAGATGCAATCACGCAACAGTCCCTTGAACCAGAACAGAACCTCCAATGAGATCAGTCAGAGAGAAAGAAGGTAGCTAGCCCAGATGAACAGCACCGTTTAGAGCTTAGACAACAACCTGCATTCAAAGCACAATAAAAAGAAAGAGGAAGAAGGTGTTGGAGATGATAAATTATCTGTGGTGGAGAAATCTTCGATGCAGTGAGATGGGGTTGGGCATGGAAAGGTATCAACTTGTTTTCCGTGTACAAGTTGAAAAGGCGCGTTCATTAATTATAGAGGAGGAGGAGGTGGGCAGGGGGACACATGGAAAGTTCCCATCCTTCAACTTGAAAATTAGGGGGCAGATGCCTCTGTGGATGCTTCCCTTCCACCACATGTCTTATTTTTTTGTTCTCTCTTACTCATACATCATTCTTACCAATTTGACCAATCAATCTAAGGTCTAGGTGTTTTGATCAGAAAGCTATAAAAGCCCTTTTGATTGGAACAAATAAATTATTCGTCCTTAAATTATTAAATTGTTTTTTCTTAATTGCTTTCTACCATCGATATCAGTAGTGTTACTTTATTATAATAAGTTATTCAATAAGTAACTATCAATTCCATTTTTTTTTATGAAAATCATAAAGAAATCAGGGGTTTAAATTCAATAAAATGATAAAAACGTGACATGAATGCAAACGATATAGGCCTATTTGTTTTTTTTTTTTTTTTTTTAATTATTTATAAAAATCACTTTTTTAAAATAAAAGTCTATAACACGACTTGAATAAATATCCCCTCGGTGCCTCGAGTTTAAATTCGACACATGTTTCTGTAATGGTTATTGCAGTCTAATTTGGCCTGTTCTTCTGCTTCTAGCCGTACACGTGGCGCATTGACAGTGCATGTCGTTCTGTACGGATGTAGGAGACCACCCAGCTCATCTTTTGTCCGGTTACTGATTTTCTTTTGCCGTGTCCCCACTCAAGTTTATTGATGGGTATAATAACTGTATTTGTCTAATGTTTTAAAATGAGAAAAAAAAATATTTGATTGAAAAAATAAAGTTTGAAATAGTTTTTTTATTTATTTTCAAAATAATAATTACAAGGAGACATATCATGTCTCTATTTTCTCTCTCGAAATAATAATTAAATACATTATATCTTTATTTTAAAACAATAAAAATATATTCCAAAACTATACTTTTAATAAAGACAGACAAATATTTCATATTTTTGATAATATTTGACTACTGTTATAAAATAAAAATAACTCGAAACTACAGAAATTTACTTTAAAATTTCTCTGAAAACATGCTCATATCATCTTTTAGTCTCTAATGACTTTGCTTATAGGCATCTCTTTGATCAAGCCTGAGCTTGATTGCTGATGTTTCGTTTCTCATTTGGATTGGATTTAACAAAAAAAGAAAGAATTTTGAGAGTGGCTCCTCATGGGTTTTGTTCTTGTGGCTCAGTTTGAAATTATCGCAGCAGAGCATCTTCAAGAACTGAGACAATCAATCATTTGCCTGAGAGGATTAGATATTCAGAGAACATATTCGATACATTAGCAGGGGAGCTCTGTGGGAGAAGAAGGTCCTACTGGGCCGAAGGAGAAGAACAATTGGGCGGGAGATCTCCTCATTGCAGACTCTACCTCAGTGGCTCTCATTCCTTTCTGTCCATGTCACACTGCTACAGAACTTCATCGAGCTCGAGCATGGCTCCTCATCAAGCAAAAGCTTTCATGGAGGCGAGTGATAGGTGGGAGGGTGGGGAAAGATATTTGATAAACGTGTTTTAGAATAATATAAATTATATTCTAGAGTATTGTTTATATGTTTAAGTTTTTAAATGAAATAATTCTTTAATATGATATCAAAACCTTGTTGACCCAGCGATCACGAATTCAAATCCCACCATCTTCATTCTATTTGATAAAAAAATCAAGCACAATGTAATGTAGATCTATGCAAGTTTTAAGCTAAAAAAACTTTCACTTGAAAGAATGTGTTAAAAAATAATATAAATTATATTATAAAGCCTTACCTATAAATTTAAGCTTTCAAGTAAGATAATTCTTTAATCCTATATTACCTATAAATTTAAGCTTTCAAGTAAGATAATTCTTTAACCCTATATAGCATTATAATATGGGTGGACAAAGAAATCTGCTCGACATATTTTGTTCGGATTCTACTTTTCTTTTATGAAAAATGACATCTTTATGATGCTATGATATAGAGAATTTAACCGTTTATGTCTATAAAAGAAATTAAATTAAAAAAAAGAAACTGATAGTCAAATTGATAAAAAAAAAAGAAAAAAGTTTAGGTGCAAACTTGACACTACCCTGGAAGCTTGAGGGTCTATTTAATTCTTGCCCTTCTCTCTTTCAATTTGCGATCGCGTTCTAATCCAGTCCATTAAAATCAATAGCTCCGAGTTCGCTGGCAGTCTCTCAGTAAAACGGTGTGAATGGCGGCTTTGACAAATCGGTGCAGCTAATCCACTAGCTCTAACCCCCAAACAACACTTGTGCAAACCCTAACAGTGACAGACAGAGAGATGTTGGCAAGAAGATTTATTTCTTTGTTCAAGAACTCCCCAAGTTCCCAAACTTCAAGGTAACCATCGTTTCTCTTCTACCAAACCAGTCTGTCTTTTAAATTTTAATTCAATTCAAGTTAATTTTGTATAATTAGTGGGGGGAAGCGCTTGGATGAAGGAAAGAGCAAGTCGTTTGGTAGAAAGGCAGCTACTTTTGTGTTGGTCACGGTTACAGGTGGTGTGGCCTTGAGTGCTCTTGATGATCTTGCTATTTATCATGGCTGTAGCAGGTAATTAACATTTTTTACTGAGTTGATCAGAAAAAAAGTTGATTCTCTTTTCTTTTTATGTTGTGGGATTTGGGGAATTGATGCCTTGATGGGGTTGCTTTGTTAGATGAAGATAATGAATGTTTGCTTGAACTAAGAAATTACAATGGTCCTTAAAATTGGTTCAAATGGAGAAGTAAGATGTTTGGAGCCACTCTATTGGCAGTTTTTTACTTGAATATGATTGTCAAAGAGGATTTTGTTGATTTAATGTTTATTTAGGCATGATATCCATTTAGGGATCGCCCACGAATGCAAGCAAATTGGTTTTTCTCTTCTCAGTTTCCTGGGCAGAATTAATAGATATGTAAAGGTTGCAACTTTAGGGACCGGTGAATCATGTGATTTTCAAGCTATTTTGCTTCAATTGTTAAAGATTGAATAAAAACGTAAAGAATGCACCTTGCTTAGGCATAATATCCATTTAGAGATTGCCTGTGAAAGCAGACATTGATTTGTCTCTTCTTAGTATCATGGATGGAGTGTGCGTGCATGTGTGTAAGGTTGTGATTTTGAGGACTGGTGCATCAAGCGTTTCTTTGCTTCAATTGTCAAGCGGATAGCCTGCAACATTTATTTCTGGTTTTATGTGTTCCTAGAGCTTAAGAAAGAAACCTTTATATCATGACTGAAACCCAAAGTTGCTTTCATGTATTAAGTCAACACCACACCCTTGCTGAGATCACCAATGTCACCATAAACACACCACTGCTGGTTTTACTGCCCCCTCAACTAGCATAAAAGTACTGTTAATGATGCATTAATACTGGACCGCTTTGATTATTTAAACTCAACAAACAGTCAGCAATCTAATTGCTAGAGAATTGCATGAATCATATTTAGCGTGATTGAAGGAAAAGGGCAGTTAGAGGAGGTTTTTTATGTGGATGGTGAGGGTTGGGTTGGAAGGAGGATGATTGGGGAGGAGGTCAGAAAATTGTCTAACCATCTTCCGAAATTCAAGTTTTTCCTGCAATGTTTGGTTGCTGCTTGGTCAATCGTTGCCTTGAATGATTTCTCATTTTGGCAACATATTTTTAACTCACTTTTAAATTTTCAGCAAGGCCATGGAGAAAGCCAGTAATAGTCAAGCAGTCAAAGATGCTATTGGGGAGCCGATTGTCAAAGGTCCATGGTACAATGCATCTCTTGCTGTAGCTCACAAGAGGCAGTCTGTGTCTTGCACATTTCCTGTGTCTGGACCACGTGGCAATGGAGTATTCCAATTGAAGGCAGTTCGTAATGGAGGTTTGTGCATTAGTGATCTACTTTTTTTTCCCGTTACAGTCTTCATGTTTGACTTGTAATTTGAGCTTTTCACACCTGTCAAGCTTATCCTCCCACACTCACTCTTGACCTGCATAAGAACCCTTCTAAGATATGTAAATCATTGCTAGTTTCTCGCTGTTAATTGTGTAGAACTCTCTGCACTGGTCCCAAATGTAAATCCTGTCGACGGGTTCTTCTGCTTCCACTGTTTGTGAGTGCATGCCTTAGGATGGACTGTTCATCACCTCCTCCCATGCTCATACTGGGATCAGCTGGGATTGGCGATTAATAATTTTGTGCCCTCTTCAATTCCTAAAAGCCTCAATTTCTCAAGACTCAAAAGACTGGTCAAACTCCTGTATTTCACCAATCAAATTCGCGAGTCTCATCCAGCTATCTTGAGAAGTTGAGGCTTTTAGGAATTGAAGAGGGCACAAAATTATTAAACGCCAACCCCAGCTGCCAAGACTGCAGGCTGTCAGCTGTTATATTTCATTAGAACAAGAAAAAAAGTTAACAGACCCCTTTCTTGTTGGAGTCTCCACATACACATCCGATGCTGCCTGTGTATTTTGTATTTGTAGCTTATACCTTCTATTTCTAAGCCAACAGGCAAATAACATTTTTCTCTATCAGATGACAATTGGTTTTCATTTTTCCTTTCCCGGGACTGGGAGATCCTGATAATGGAAGCCCTCCTTCATATCCCTTCTAACGAAGAAAGGCAGCAAACCATGCGGATCAGTCTCGCAGAGAGCTTCTCTTCTCCAGCTTGTGAGACATGCACCGAATGCCCGCAGCAGGAATCCCATAATCCAGAGAAGAACTGAGAAGTTGCATCCTCTATGTGGGGTATGCTGAGCGTAGTGATTTTCTATTAGAACATGTAAATAAGTGATTTACTTTATTTTGAATTTATCTATAGACTAGCCTTTTGTCTTAGTTAATATCCAGTTACTGTATTAATCTAGTGGACAAACCAATTGGTTTCAATGTATTTAATTCAACAAAGAAATCAATAAACCGGCAAGGAAATTCAAGTTCTTTCATGGTATCAGAGCACTAACCCTAGTAGCCGTTGCCTCTCCTTCATCTTCATCTATTCTGTAGTCTTCTTCTTCCTCACACAAACACCATGGCAGATCAAACAACATCAGCTCCAGTTTCCCCTTCTTCTTCTCCTCCTCCCAAACCTCATTCATCTCATCCAGCCCTTGCAGTAGCAAACATAAACACCTTTATCAAAATCACTCTAGATATTGAAAAAGGTCAATATATCACATGGTCAGAATTATTTAAAATCCATGCTAGAGCTTACCAAGTTCTTGACCACATTCTTCCTCCCTCGGCCGAACAACTCAAGCATGCATCTTCTCACTCAATCACAGACCCAGCACTCTGGTCCCGGGTTGACGCCATTGTGCTGCAATGGATCTATGGTACCATCTCCGACGACCTCCTCAACACCATCCTTGAAAGAGACTCCACCGCTGCTCTTGCCTGGGAACGCCTGAAGGACATCTTCTCCGACAACAAAAATTCCCGAGCTCTCTACCTTGAACAAGAGTTCTCCAAGGTTCAGATGGAAGATTTTGCCGATGCATCCTCCTACTGTCAACACCTCAAATCCCTCTCCGATCAGCTGTCAAATGTCGGCGCCCCTGTCTCCAACGAGCGCCTGGTTCTCCAGCTCCTCTCGGGCTTGACCGAAGCCTATGCAGGCGTGGGTTCCCAAATCCGCCATGGCGACACTCTTCCTCTCTTCTACAAGGCTCGGTCCATGCTGGTTCTGGAGGAGACGGCACGGATGAAGAAGGCAGCCCACAATCCCTCAAACTCAGCCTTCTTCGTGGCTCCGGTGGACACTTTCAGTGTCAATAACACCACCCATCGCCATACCCATAACCACAATCGGAGCTCCCAAAACCGTGGTGGCAGAAACAGTGGTGGTGGTGCCCGTGGTGGCCGAAATCGGGGAAGAAGAAACGGAGGACAAATTTCTGGGCATTCTACCCCGTGGAGAATGCCTTTTAATTCTCGGGCTCACGGGAGCGGGCCGCAGCACACATGGGCTCCTGGAAGTGGGCCGCATCAGCCTTGGGCTCACGGGGGCAATGGGCAGCAGCAACAATGGGCTGCTTCCCCTTGGGCCGGGCCATGGCAATCTTGGGCCACGCCCCCATGCCCTTATCCAACAACAGCCCAGCAGCCCACTCATCCGCGCCAGCCCGGCTTGCTTGGGCCTCGGCCCCCACAGGCCCACATGGCAGCCACCTCATCGCAGGCCCAAAATCCTTATGCTCCGACTGATATTCAGGCAGCTATGCACACTCTCTCTATGGTTCCCCCGGATGATCAATGGTACATGGACACTGGAGCTACTTCTCACATGACCGCGCACGGAGGTAATCTTACGTCTTATTTCAATTTGAGCAACGATCGTAATATTACTGTTGGTAGCGGCCATAAAATTCCTATTTTAGGTTGTGGAAATGCATTATTACCTGACCCTACATCTTCCCTCATTTTGAACAATGTCTTGCATGCTCCCAAATTAATTAAAAATCTTGTGTCTGTGCGCAAATTCACCATTGACAATAATACCTCCGTTGAATTTGACCCTTTCGGTTTTTCTGTGAAGGATTTTCCAACGGGGATGCCTTTAATGAGATGTAACAGCTCCAGTGACCTATATCCAGTTATCACCAGTCCTTCCGTTGGTTTTTCCACACCGTCTGCTTTTACTGTTTTTTCTCCTGCATTATGGCATAGTCGTTTAGGACATCCCGGAGCTCCTGTCTTAAGCTCCCTTCGTAGGAACAATTTAATTGTTTTCGACAAATTTCCAGATAATTTTCTTTGTCAGTCATGTACTCTTGGAAAACAAGTTAAATTACCTTTTTATGATTCTCTCTCTTGCACTTTATTTCCTTTTGATATTGTGCATAGTGATCTTTGGACATCACCTACACTCAGTTCGGGTGGTCATCGGTATTATGTTTTATTTCTTGATGATTTCACGAATTTTCTATGGACTTCTCCCATTGCCTCCAAATCTCAAGTTCATTCCATTTTTCTCACCTTTCGCAATCACATTCACACTCAATTCGAAAGACAAATAAAATGTTTCCAATGTGACAATGGAACCGAATATGATAATGGCCAATTTCACAAATTTTGTCAAACTAATGGAATGAGTTTTCGATTCTCCTGCCCTCATACATCGTCACAAAATGGCAAAGCCGAAAGAAAAATTCGATCTATTAATAACATCATTCGAACCCTTCTCGCTCATGCCTCCCTACCACCCTCTTTTTGGCATCATGCCCTTCAAATGGCTACTTATCTCCTTAACATACTCCCAAACAAAAAGCTTGCTTTCCAAACACCCACCAAAATTCTATATCAACGCGACCCGTCATACTCTCACCTTCGTGTTTTTGGGTGTTTATGCTATCCTCTTCTTCCTTCCACTTCTAGAAATAAATTGCAAGCGAGATCCACACCGTGTGTTTTTCTAGGATACCCATCAAATCATAGAGGCTATAAATGCTATGATTTATCGAGTCGTAAAATTCTTGTTTCCCGGCATGTCACATTTGTTGAAACTGTTTTCCCATTTTCTAAATTACATGCTCCCACCTCTTCATCTTATGAATTTCTAGATACAGGTCTTATACCTCTTCCTCCATCCCCTACTCCGTCCACTTCCCCTAATCCTCCAATCTATCCTCCTCAAACCCCTCTTTCAAGTCCTCTTTCTCCAATTAGGTCACCCTTACCTATCCCATTAATTTCCCCTACCTCACCCACTCCTTCTCCCCACCCTCCTCCAATACTCGCACCTTCCCAACCTCTTCCGATTGCTCCTCCACCTCACTCTCCACAAATGACAACTAGATCCCAACATGGCATTTTTAAACCTCGTCAGCTACTTAACCTCCATACTTCAGCCGCCAAATCCATCTCCCCTTTACCCACTAATCCCATTAATGCATTACATGATCCGAATTGGAAAATGGCAATGACCGACGAATACGATGCTCTTATTGAAAATAAGACGTGGGACTTAGTACCCCGTCCGTCTAATGCTAATATCATTCGAAGTTTATGGATTTTCAGGCACAAAAAGAATTCTGATGGATCCTTTGCGCGGTACAAAGCACGTCTTGTCGGTGATGGTGCCGGTCAGCAAACAGGCATTGATTGCGGGGAAACTTTTAGCCCTGTTGTCAAACCAGCTACCATCCGCACGGTACTCAGTATTGCCTTATCCAAATCTTGGTGTCTTCATCAATTAGATGTCAAAAATGCTTTTTTACATGGGCATCTCGATGAAACAGTCTACATGCATCAACCTCCTGGCTTCCGAAATTCTGCACACCCGGATTATGTTTGCTTGCTCAAGAAGTCTCTTTATGGACTTAAGCAAGCTCCTCGTGCTTGGTATCAACGATTTGCTGATTATGTTGCTACCTTGGGATTTTCTCACAGTGTTTCTGATCATTCATTATTCATTTATCGTCAGGAAAATGATATAGCATATATTCTTCTTTATGTGGATGACATCATTCTTGCAGCTTCCTCGGCTACTCTTCGCCAATCCATTATGTCTAGGCTTGGCTCGGAGTTTGCTATGAAAGATTTGGGGCCTCTCAGTTATTTTCTCGGCATCTCAGTTACCAGACATTCAGCGGGTATTTTTCTATCTCAACAAAAGTATGCCGAAGAAATTATTGAGCGGGCTGGTATGTCCTCTTCCAAACCATCTTCTACACCAGTGGACACAAAGGCCAAACTCAGTTTATCGTCAGGAAATCCTTATCATGATCCCACTGAATATCGCAGTCTGGCTGGTGCTCTCCAATATCTGACTTTTACCAGACCAGATATTTCTTATGCAGTTCAGCAAATTTGTCTCTTTATGCATGATCCGCGATCTCAACACATGACTGCCTTGAAGCGTATCATTCGCTATATTAAGGGTACTAGTACCTTTGGTCTTCATCTCTATCCATCTTCGACTCATGATCTACTTTCCTATACTGATGCAGATTGGGGTGGATGTCCAGATACACGACGGTCGACTTCTGGGTATTGTGTCTATCTTGGAGACAACTTAATCTCTTGGTCTGCCAAGAGACAACCCACTTTGTCCCGATCTAGTGCTGAGGCCGAGTACCGCGGGGTGGCTAATGTTGTTTCTGAATCATGTTGGATCCGCAATTTACTTTTGGAGTTACACTGTCCTGTTTCGAAAGCTACCTTAGTTTATTGTGACAACATTAGTGCGGTTTATCTCTCTGGCAACCCAGTCCAACATCAGCGCACTAAGCATATTGAAATGGATATTCACTTTGTGCGCGAAAAAGTCGCTCGTGGTCAAGTCCGCGTTTTACACGTTCCTTCTCGTTATCAGATTGCTGACATCTTCACTAAAGGTCTTCCGTTGCAACTCTTTGAAGATTTTCGGGATAGTCTCAACGTTCGTCAACCTCCAGTTTCGACTACGGGGGTGTATTAGAACATGTAAATAAGTGATTTACTTTATTTTGAATTTATCTATAGACTAGCCTTTTGTCTTAGTTAATATCCAGTTACTGTATTAATCTAGTGGACAAACCAATTGGTTTCAATGTATTTAATTCAACAAAGAAATCAATAAACCGGCAAGGAAATTCAAGTTCTTTCATTTTCAAATATATGTTTCATACAAGTCCTTGTTCTTTCTTAAATCGCATCAAGTGAATAAAGCTAGATCTCATGTGCTCATAAGATTTACGCTGACTGTCCTAAAATTTTGTAATTTTTTTGGGGCAAAACGTGGTTAAGGACCTGGTTAGGAAATTGTAGTTTAGTTTTTGAATTTAATTCATTCTAGTTTTTAGTTGGTGGCGTATCCACATCTCACGTGTACTCGCAACTATCCTTCTCAACTGTCCTTGAAAAGACCTTCCGTTTTGGGTTTTGGGACGGTGATGACTTGTTCTTTTCGCATGAAATAAAATCAAATTTATGTTTTTTTTTTTTTTTTTATGGTTTTGATGAATATTAAAAAATGTATTTTTAAATAAAAATATTTTTAAAACGCCATTGGATAATTGTGGCTATAGCTTTATAAATGGATGTGATGTATTTTGTTGGGTAGTGTAGGATGGTCTACCAAAATCTTCATTTTTGTTGGTAAAAGAAAGAAATCCTTTGATCTAGTTCATACAAACGGCGATGACCTGCCCTTTTTTTTAAAAAAAAAATGTTAGAATTTAGCCCCATGGGGTAACGAAGATCATCGAGGGGGATTTTTCTTGAATCTAAGACAAATTAACAATATAAATATGATTTAAGAAAAAAGACAAATTAACAATATAAATATGATTTAAGAAAAAAAAAATCAATAATGTAATTAACAATAAGTACAGTGTAGTGGAGGCGATGTATCTTTCTCCTGCACAACTAATCTCTTTACCTAAACTCTAGCAAGCCATATAATTCTTAATGACAAAAATACTAAGTGACAACTCTAATCTCTCTTTTGAAACAAATCAAGAATTTCTTCTTCTTTATGCCCATCATCATAAAGATCCTAATTTAGGAGGATGATCACCGTGATGCCGCAAACATTTAACAACTAGTGCAATGTTCATCCCATTCTTTGAGAAAGGTGCAATCACACTAGGAAGATCATATCAATTTTTACCAAGGTAAATTGTGCTGTAGTACTTGTCGCAATCCCTTTCTAAGTTATTTCTTAAATTCACTAAAAAAAAATCAAAACAATCAAAAAAAATGAAGGACTAGTGTGGTGGTGAAATTAAACTGGAAATTTTAGACGAAGTCGAGAGCTCAATCGTCCTCTAGTTGTGCCTAAGACTCAATAAACAATGCAAATATGAGGTCAAAATAAAATCATTATTTGGCATATTTGTATAAAAAATAAGTCTAATGACATAGTTAGATTTTTAATAAGTCAATGTGATTTAATCATTCACCAAATTAAGAGTTTAGTTATATTTAAGAATTAACTTGGGTCTAATTAAAGGATTTAATTGGGTGCAAGAACTTAATTATACTTTTAATGAGTCAATTTGTTTTTATCAGGACCTTAATTGGTGAAAAAATAAGTTTGAAAACCTATTTTAAGCTTAACTGAGAATATTAAAATTTTACAAGATCAAATTTATTTTTTACCAAGTCAAGTAATTGAAAATCAGAGGCCAAATTAGAAGAAAACTAAAAGTTTAGGTCTATTAGGGGCCAAATTGAAAAAAATTGTAGTCAATGACCGTTTTTTAAAAGGTGTTGAACCTGAAGACTTAAATAATTGATTTCATCAATTGTGGGATTAAATGGTTAATTAAGGGTTAAATTGCATAAATCTTATATCAATAACCAAAATAAAAAAAGATGCTAAAATTAGGAGTCAATATCGAATTTCAACAAGGAAAAGATTACATAAAATTGAAAGTTCATAGTCAATTAGGGATGTATTTGAAATAAATTAAAAGACCAACGACCAAATTATTTTTTTTTCCAAAGCCTTAAAAAGTCATAAATGATGTTATTTTCAACAGTAAAAAAAGGATGAGACGACACATCATCTAGCTACTATTCATTATCTTATTCACCAACTCAAAAACACAACTTAGTGAGTTGCTTTGCTAGTGCATATAATGCCTTTATCTTCTACCAAAGCTGACAAAACATACACAAAAATCATCCCTTGACATTCGACTATACTGTGGTATGGTTTGTTCAAGCCAATTGACATTGTAAATACGGCGATGTTGTCTTAATGTTAACAACTCATACAATCTTGAACTATTAAAATTTGACAGTTTATAATGGTCTCTTTGATCCGACGATTGAGATCATTCTGAATTGAATTAAGAGCTAAAATTTTCTCCAGTAATTTTTTTTTTATCTTTTTCACCACCTATAAGTAAAGGTGAATTTCATGCCCCGAGCGTAAAAAAATTCAAGGTCATTGTTAAGAAAAAAACATCACTTTTGTCTCTCTTTTCACCACATCTTAGTCATCTTTGTTGCCACCAGCCACACTCAGGTCTTCCTTACAACACCAAGAACTACTCTAGCTACTATTTGCCAAATATATAACTCTCATCATGATAAAATATCTTCGATCAATTTGGATAAAAACATTTTTAATCTATGGTCTCATTAGAATAAAATGTCTCTAATATATGGTTTTTTAGATCTAGAGGCTGTGAGTTTGACAATTTATCAGATTCACAGGCATCCAAACCCTGATGCTTTATTGATATTAGAGATGATGAGTCATAACAGTCTTAAAAGTAGTTTCCATCCACCAAACAAACAAAAGGCAATAAATGTTGACATAGCCATTAATATTAATATATTTATAATTAAGGTCATATAAAAGATTAATTATTAAAATGGAATCGTTTTATATTTGAAAAAAACGTAAATAAATAAATAAATATTGGCTGATGAATTGATATGCTGAGGTGACTAGGTCTAATAAAATAATTTTTTATTCATTTTATTTTAAAACGTAACCCATGATTAATGATTCTTAAATTGACCTGTCTGGTGGAGCTTTAAAAAAATGTTTTGTATATAATTGAACTGCATCAGGGAAAAGGAGATAACAGACTTTTGTCTGCCAGGTGGACGGCAGACTTTATGGGGTCGATGTCCTTGAGAGGAAAAAATTGTAATGAAAGGGTCCACGTGGCACACGGGAAAGGTGCTAGTGCTCCTTGCCAAACTTCCAAACGACATTACTCTTTTCGGACTCCAAACCCTTTTATTAACCACGGACCCCAGAGCTTGTTTATTTCTATTTACTATTTTCTTTTCTTAGAAGCATTGGTCTTTGTTTATTTCACGTGAGAATTAAGTTTTTGTTTATTTTTTTTTATATATATTAGCTTTAAAATTACATTCTTTTATTTTTCTTAAAATAAAATATAGCTCTTTAATCATTGTTTTAAAAATTTTAAAATCTAAATTGAATTTTATCTCAAATTATTTTTAATATTAATTGGATCAAATCTAGATGATATAATAAGTGGACGCATCATATATATTTCTTAGCAAATGTAAGTTAAAACGAATGGTTTAGAAAAACAAATATGAAATAACATAGTTTTGAATAAAAATAAAAGACCTAGGTTAATCTAATGATGCATGATTTATTAGGAGTAATTTATGTTTTTCTGTACATTTTAAAACGTATTTTACTTGAAAAAAATTGAATTGATGTTAAAAAATATAAAAATAAAAAATTATTTAAATATATTTTTATATAAAAAACATTTTTTAAGAGTAACCATCTCTCGCATTTTTTAAAGATATAAATCTACCCTCGAACCCGGCCCGAAGATCTTTTGTGGTTAATCTTTGTTGATGGGTCGCCAAGGTGACGGTCCTATGTGGTCACAGATGGATCGTGTGATTTGATTTGATCATGAATGTGGGCGGGTCCTGAGTGTGGTCCTACCTCTGACTTGTTGTTGAGCGGTGGGATGTGGGTCCCACCCTTGTCGGCTTGTTGTTTGGAGGGGCATCACTACTGGGCCCCGCTTCTCATCCTCTGATATTAAAGCTTTTGTACGATAGTTTGTTATTACGGTGTAAATGTTTCTTTTTTTTTTTTGAAAAAAATATTTTAAATTTTCATTTTAATATTATCAGATTAAAATTATTTTAAAAAGGAAGGGCATGAAGATGATTACAAGACTAGATGAGCTAAAAAAAGGGATGGCAACATTTTTTTTGTTTGGCAGAGGTTGTTGTTTTTTAAAATATAATTTTTTAAAAATATATTAAAAAATTATATTTTTGACATGAAAATGATATAAAAATACAAAAAAACTTAATTCAAAAACAAAATTAAACAATTTTTTTTTTCAAAATCATTTTTAAAACGTAATTCTAGGCCAAAAACCAGGTGTTGTTGGTATAGGATATGGAAAGGACTAGTGTTTGAGGTGGGGGTGTCACCGATGTCGAACAAGCTATTAACTTTCCTTTTTTCTTTTTTCTTTTTTCTTGGTACCGTACCGTCGTGTTTTGTTTTTACCGGGACAGGCCGCGGAAATGACCAGGTTTGTTTTTCTAGACGGTCCCTTGTCCACCTGAGTTTTCAAATATATCATTGTGGTTGTTTATATTTATGTATGGCCCCGAGCAAATCGACTCGCTAATTCAATGATCTAGGATAGTTTTTTTTTGAAAAAATAAAATAAATCAAGGTGGATATTAGTTTTGTTAAGTTTGGATAATATATGATTCAATTAATCCAATTAAATTTAAGGATGATATAAAAAAAGGTAGAGGGAGGCCTAGAAGCAGACAGGGAGGACCCACAATCATCATCAAGCTCTCCTTCCTCGTCCCACCCCACCAAACTAAACCAAAAAAATGTTACCTTTCCCCTTTGCTACTCTTTCCCAACCAAGCCAAACCAAATATCAATATCAAGCAATCAATTTTGTTGTTTCTCTTCTCATATATTTACAATTTCTTTGCTTCTAAATTATCCCTTTAGCAGACCTCTTTCTTTCTTTCTTTCCCTTTCCTTTCTTTGATGCAAGGTGGTTTTTTTGGTGGAGGAAGTGGTGGGTCGGTGTGTATGTCGACGGTGTCAATGGAGGATAACGTGGTGATGTCATCTGAGGACTCGTCAAGCCCAGATGAGGGTGAACTTGAACTGGGTCTTGGTTTGAGTCTTGGCGGTGCTGCTGGTTTTAAGGGTTCTGGTCCACGCGGTTGTCAACAATATGCAAGGATTTTGACTGCTAAGGATTTGCCTTCCAAGGTCTCTTCTTCTTCGTCTTCTTCAACGACTTCATCTTCTTCTACCTTGAGTAGAGCTATTGCCACTGCTGGGACTAAGAGGACTGCTGATTCTGTTGCTGCGTCTAATGGTGTTGCCAGGTAGCAATCAACACCCTTATATATCTATATCTATGTCTATGTCTATATATATATATGTATATATTGTTGTCAAGTATTTACCTTTTTTCTTCTTTGGTCTTGTTATTGTTGATTTGACTGATTTTGATGTTGAATTTTGCTTTGTTATGTTCGTTTCCTTTTCCCTCTTGCTTTATTTGCCATGAAAGTTTGAGGTGTTTATGCATGTGCACTTGATCCCATGATTCTTGTACCTAGAATATTACTGTTAATGTTTTGCCTTGATCAGGTTCTGTTTCTATGTTTTCTTTCAATTGTTTTTTCTTAGCTATCACTTTGGCATGAATGAGAGAGATTGGAATTTACGTTTCAGTTTTTTTTGGTTATGTAATTTGTGGAATTAATGAATCAAATAGATTACTACAAAATCTCAATTGTCAAAAAATTTCCCTGAAAAAAAGAATTATAGATTGTGACATCAAGTTCATCATCAGTTTAAGGTACTAATACATGGTTTTAAGAAATGAAGGCTGTTTTCACACCTCCAGATCTCTTATCTCTGTGATGTATAATCCTTAAAACATATGTGAATATTCTCATAATTTTATATATATATATATATATACATTCCAAACCACTTGTAAATTTAACATATGTGAAATGTCAAACAGAGTTAATAACTACATTAATTATAGATTGTTTGCTCTCATGCCTCAATCCTTAGAGTTTGTAGATATATAGATGTAGATATAGATATTCTAAATTTACTCAGTTACTGATGGCTTTGTTTCTGTATCATTTCAATTTGAATCTTGAAGCAGTCAAGTTGTTGGGTGGCCTCCAATAAGATCTCATAGAATGCACATCATGGTTAACCAGGCAAAGTCACAGGTTACTGAAGAGTTTAGCTCGATGAATAAACGCAAGAATGCTTTGGAAGAGAAGGTGGGAAACAAAAACATTAATACTGACAATACCAAGGCTAGGACTTCCCTATTTGTCAAGGTGAATATGGATGGAACCCTGATCGGTAGAAAGGTTGATCTGAATGCTCATGGATGCTATGAGACACTAGCTCAAGCCTTGGAAAATATGTTCCTAAGAACTACCACAACTGTGAACATGACACGTGAGTATTTCTCATCCTTTCACCTGAATCTTGTAAATGATGACTTAACCCCTTAAATGGGACCAAATTCTATTTTAACCTATGTTAGCTGGAAATGTTAGCTGGAACTAACTACTGCTATTGGTCATTCATGAAATTTGGGATTATGATACTCATCTTGATTTGAAATGTTACCTAACGTTACTTTTATATGAATGCTTTGCTAAGTGCAAACCTGGCTTTGTTGGTTAGATACATTTTTTCTCATTATAGATTCCCAATATAAATTTTGGTGACTGATAATAAACATATGGGAGTGTCTCATCTGTTTTGCTTGCTCTATGTGGAAAAATGTCTATGCACACTTACAGGCTTCTGAGTGTATACAAGCAACAAGCAATAGAATTCTTTTTTATTTCAAACTTGATTTTTGAGGGATCTTCAGCAATATCATGTTTCTTGGGCAGGGAAATTGAATATTTTTTAACACAGCATATAAAAGATCCAAAATAGCTGAGTCAGCTGTATGTCTAGTCATGGAATTGCATTCTTTTATTCGAGTAAAATCATTAAGGTAGATACTATATAATAATCTAACTGCTGGTGATTATGTGTTCTTAGGATTGAGCACACCTGAACATAAAAATATGATAGATGCAAAAAGACACTCACAATTGCTGGGTGGGTCATCTGAGTTTGTGCTCACTTATGAGGACAAGGATGGGGATTGGATGCTTGTCGGAGATGTTCCTTGGGGGTATGTATCATTCACTCAACATGATTATTTTGTACTTGATTGCTGCAATTAAGGAATTACGAGGAGAACAAATTATTCTGTTATAGGATTAGACATTGATTGATACTTACATGGCATATAATAGCTTTATGTATCCATTTACTGAAACTGGAAGCCTAAGCAACAGATGCCTACCAATATGCCAAGAGCGACCAGATGGCCCTGACATCTTATTTGCAGATATGATGAAAAAGCTTTCAACTATTTTATTTTGAAAATTTCTTCTGCTGTTGTCCTGTTCTCCTTCCCCCCCTCTTCATTCCTCATTAACAATTCATTGCCACACACTTTTGTAGCTTCTAACGAGTCATTTTATATGGCCTGTTGGTGATATGAATAATCTTCTTGCTTTTAACTTGCGTTTTGCATTCATTCAGGATGTTTACTACTTCTGTGAAGAGGCTCAGAATCATGAGGACGTCCGAGGCAACTGGGCTTGGCAAATGAATGTAAAATCAACATTATGATTTGCCTCTAGATGTTGCATTTTTCCTTGCACTTTTTTTTATTAGACACGATACAATAATCTTCACAAGTACTAATTTTGTGTGGTCAATTCTTGATATACAGCTCCAAGCTCACAAGAAAGGAATGGAAGACAAAGAACCAAGCCTATCTGGACACACCTATCCCTAATTATAAGTAATGAAGAAAAACTTTGGATTGAAGAGTGATATACAAAGGAAGAAACAGAGATTTTATAGTGAAAACATTTTGATAAAAAGTAATTAATGGTCCTCAACGGCTTTGTGTTGGATTTTGGTTGTTGTATGGTCTTATTATACTATTTGTTCATTCTTGTTATACCTCTGAAAATACCCACCATACTGTTTTGGAAGCAACAAGCACCTTACCTTCTGCTGTAATATATACATGCATAGTCACTGAATGGCACTGATTGACCTGTAAATTCCTGAATGCTTAATCTTTTTCTCATCATTATGGAGGTGAAGAACCTTCTGCTCTTGAACATTTCAAATCTTATACGTGTCCTGCTCATAGAATTTGGGATGCTTTGCCAGTTACTCATTTATAATTTTGTGTTCATGATCATGTGGAATTAAGAGTTGGTTTAGCTTTGCTGTAATATCTAATCTTTGCTATGATCTGGTCCTCGGGATTTCACTCCCGAATTATCTCTTAGAATCAGTAGCTTATTTCTGAAGTTGCTCTAATGTGAAATACAACTAGTTCAAAAAGATTAATGGATTACAGGATGATGAGAATTGTCCCTTTTTTGCATCTGGGTGTGCATTGTTTGCATGCTGCAACTGAGGGTAATGCCAAAAACAAGCTCTTGTTTTTTGGGATTGACGAGAAAAAAAATTCTCCCTCGGAATCTTAAGCCTATTTTATTTGCTCCACTGTTATCATTTTGGTTGCTGTATGATGGGTTCGGAGCATTTTGTACTAACCAGAAACTCATGTTCTCGATACACCACTTTATTAACTGAAACTTTGTCGCGCAACACAAAAATGGTCGTGTTCTACTGGTTGTGAGAATCAAACTTCATATACCCGTTAAACTCCTGGGCAAATAATTTGAATTTGGGTACAGACATTAACAAAGACTAGATACAAAAGAAGAATAATGAAACAAAATAAACAGCGAGGGAACTCAATTTTTTGTTCCTATACAAGGCCATTTACAGGTGATGTGTTAAAGACTGGCTTATCTTTGTTACTATCATGCCCGCTGCTGTTGCTACTGCTTTTTCTCCTCGGTTTAGCCTCTCCGAGCATTGTTATCACATCTCGCATTGACGGTCTGTCCTTGGGGAGCTTGGCAGTACAAAGAAGTGCTATTCTAAGAACCAATAGCATCTCTTCTTGGACGTACTTGCAATTTCCTACGTTCTGGTCTAATGCTTCTTCTAAAGATCTGTTGTCTCTAATCTTTCTCCGTATCCACTCAGCGATGTCGACAGATTCCCCAAACTCAGAATCCAAGGGCCGCTTTCCTGTAAGAAGCTCTAATAGAACCACTCCATAGCTGTAAATGTCAATCCTTTCATCAACTTTCAAGGTGTATCCATATTCTGCAAGGGGATGGTGTAAGAACGTTGTTATTTACAGAGAACATCTTGAAGCAAAATGCATTGTTTATATAATTCTAGGGAGAGTATAGGAGAACATTTCTCTGCATTTGTAACAGAACAACTTGTAACTTACCAGGGGCAATGTATCCGTACGATCCTGCCACCATGGAAACTGTCTCGTTCTTCCTAATCATCATTCTTGCCAACCCGAAATCAGCGATCCTTGCTTCAAGATCTGTATCGAGAAGTATGTTATTGGACTTGATATCCCGATGAATAACTGGTGGGCGACAGTCATGGTGAAGATAAGCGAGGCCTTGTGCAACTCCAAGCGCGATATTATATCGCGATACCCAGTCTACAAGCAACCTCCCTGCTTGTTTGCCATGCAGGGCTTCTCCGAGGCTGCCATTGCGCATATATTCATATATAATCATCATGTCGGAATCATTATGAAGAAAGCCTAGTAACCGAACAACATTTCGATGCCTTAGCTTCCCCAAGAGGTTCACCTCTCCGACAAAATCACTGCTGCTTCCTGTTTCGATGTCTGTTCCTGATCTCCATAGCTTCTTTACTGCAACGACCGTGTTTGAATTGGGCATCTCAGCTTTGTAAACAGTCCCAGTTGCTCCCATTCCAATCACGTTTGACTCCTTTATGCAAGCTAGAATGTCAGAACTAGTGAAACCAAGCCTCTGGTAAGCCATCAATCTCCATGGCCACTCTCCACTGCCCATTTCGTAACTTTTTTCGAAGCAGCTTCCGTTTGAATACCACCTTTTATAGAGAAGTCGAGCACCGACTAACGCAATCCCAACTGCTAAAACTGATGAAATCCCAATGAGCCATCCGGCAACTATGCGCTTTGTATGCACATTTCCTTGCTCCGACGCATTTTGCAAACTGTGGCTACATGGAGGAAGGACACCGCCACAGAGACCCACATTCCCGACGAGATCAGCTGGATTGATGGTTCTTAGCACGCCATTTGCTGGAACAGGACCTTCTAGCTTGTTATACGAGACATTCAGCATCTCCAAGGCAGGGGAGGAGCCAAAATTCTCAGGTAATCGACCAGTTAAAGAGTTGTTTGATAGATCAAGAACGGCCAGCGCAGGCATCGTTGCAACTGCTTTTGGGATTTGTCCAGTCAATCGGTTGTTCTTAAGATTCAAATTTACAAGTTTCTCACATGAAGCAATGGTAGCTGGAATGGAACCAGAGAAATGGTTTGATGAGAGATCAAGCGAAGAAAGTGAAGGACGGTCCTGGAATTGGTCAGGGATTTCACCTTCGAAGTTATTGTTTGAGGCCATGAAGGTTTGTAGATTTTGAATAGAAAGAACTGTGGAAGGAAGAGAGGATTGTAGTCGGTTTCGTGAGACATCGATGAAGGAAAGTGATGAAGAAAGGGCTAGATCAATTGGGATTTTACCAGTGAGGCTATTATTTGCTAACTCTAACCTCTGAAGCTTCCCTAATTTGCCAAGTCCAACTGGAATTGCCCCAGAAATAAAATTGTTTTGCATGCGTACACGAACAAGAGAGAAACATGATGATAAAGATTCAGGAATCGGACCTGAGAAGGAATTGTTAAAGAGAATGAGCTTGGTGAGATTACCACCATTACACAAGCTTGCTGGAATCTCTCCAGATAATGAATTGGATGATACGTCCAACCATTGCAATGGTGAATTCTTGCCGAGATCTCTTGGGAGTGGACCAGACAGTGAATTGCTCCACAGCTCAAGCACCGCTAACTGAGTCAACCCTCCAACTCCAGCAGGAACTGAACCTGACAGCTTGTTGGACATCAGATTTAAGAGCTGCAGATTTTTCAAATTCACAATCTCAGCAGGAATTTCTCCTGATAAATTATTGTCAGAGAGGTCTAACAGTTGCAGTGAAGTGATGTTCCCAATCGCGGCTGGAAGCTCGCCTTCAAGATTATTCTGATACAGGAATACAGTCTCAAGTGCCTTGAGTCTCCCCAATTCAGCTGGAATCTCACCACTAAGATTGCCAACTGCCAAATCAAGATACTTCAGATTCGTGAGATTTCCAAACTCTGCTGGAATTCCACCTTCAAACTCATTGTATCCTATAATTATTTTCTCCAGTGATGAAAGCAGCCCCAGCTCTGCTGGTAATTGTCCAGTGAGACTATTCCCGGAAAGGCCAAGAAACCTCAGCTTTTGCAAGTTCCTGAAAGATTTTGGAATGGAACCCTCAAAGAAACTCCCTCTGAGATCAAGAGTCTCTAGTGAAGTCGCATTGCCAAGATCCTCGGGAATAACTCCAGAGAAATTATTGCTCGAGGCATTTAGCAAAGTCAGACCAGCTGCTCTTCCGAGACCAGCAGGGAAGTTACCAATAAATAAGTTCTGGCTCACATCAATGTCTTTCAGTGAAGTGAGATTGGATATAGCTTTCGTCAACGATGAAGAGAACCCATTGCAGCACAAGTTTAGAGAAGTCAAACTCTCCAGTCTTTGGATGTCATCGGATACATGCCCGCTGAGATTCATGTGGGAGAGATCAAGCTTTTCAACAGCTCCATTCAAGTTGCACCGAACCCCAGCCCAGTTACAATGAGCTGAACTATTGGACAATTTCCAATCTCGAAGACTATTCAACGGATCTAGAAGACCAGCTTTCAGAGATAGCAAAGCTGACACTTGATCACCCAACACCTTTTTCTCAACCACCACAGCAGAACCGATCCCAAAGCAACAGTAGAACAGCAGAACCAGGAATCCCAACTGCAAATTGCTCTTTTCCATTGGCTTTGTAGGCATTCTATCAGTTCTCCACCATTTCAGTGACAACAGTTGGTGAAAGTTGGAGCGCCTCAGGGAGAGGCAGAGAGCTTTTGTGGGAAGAAATGGAGAGGAGATCAATTTGCAAAAGAGTAGGTATATAAGTAACAAAGAAATGGTGATTAGTATAATAATGATAGAGGGAGCTCGTGAGGTCTTGGGTTCCGCAACAGCTGTTAATCAGCAAGCAATGACAGGGAAGCTTTTGGACTCATTGGAAGCTTCTCCGACATTAAACATGGCTAGAGAATGTGTTTTTTGATTCTTACTCTTGCTGTATATAAGCACATTCTTCTACTTCTGCTGAAGTAATAGCCAACAGCTTGAAGTGGCAGGCCATCATTTTTTTCAGGGGTTGAAATCTTCTAGCTCCACAACTAGTTTTTTCACCATTGTTATTACACCCGACTCGTAACGACTCGACGGATTAACCCGGGATCGGGTCGAGAGACCCGGCTGACCAAAACCTTGCTCACATCAACTATGATTGATACTTAGATTCAGTAGTGCAGTAGGGTAACTTCTAAGTATTGACAAGAATGTAGGAATCATGATATTGGTGTGCATGTGACCCATATTTTGCCAATAAAAACCCACATGGTGTCTACTAAATTATGCTGCTCTCTCTCCAAATAATTCATTAAAAGAAATCGAAACCAACTCTGATGATCACACTGCCTGGCTCAATTATTATTCTGAAGACTTCAGATCAACATCACAGTTCATGGATTATTCAATCAATTAATTGGCTCTAATTACACCCTTAGTGGGTTAGTTACTCGTTATGATTGAGTAAGAAAGAATCTTTCCATGTTATCTGGAAAACCCATCACACAAACAAGTCCACTACCACTAAGGTAGATGCTGATTCAAGTGGATACAAAATTTTTAGACTCGATCAGATTTCTTGTTAAATATAGATTATCAATCTTTTCTACTCGGGTTTAAATCAAAACTTGAATTCAAACTCTACAATCCATGTTATTCAGTGTATAATTAGCTTGTATCGAGTGTGTGCTCTGGAATATGGAGGCGAAAAATGTGAAGAGGAGATGATTAAATAGATAAAATGGAAGGAAGTGATCCACACTATCCCACCAACAGCCAGTTCTTTTCAAGATTAGTTTTTTAAAATGACAATTGGAGGAGAGAGTGGAGAGTTATGTCAAATTTCACATGCACACATGTGGAGGTAATTTTAATTTTTTTCTATTTTATAAAGTGGGAGCAGAGGATTGGTGACATTGTAGCAGTAATGCTTTTGTTTTTTTAATCTGTATTTGTTGAAATGAATTAAGAAAATGGGAGCCATGTGGAGCAGCAGCAGCTTCCCAGGGAGCTTACTCTGTTTCCTGCTTCCTATTATTAGAGAGAGAGAGGGGGGCGGAAGGAAGAGCGTCGCTCATATTTATTTACATAAAGAAATGAAAACAGATACAGACATGTATGGATTGAAAAATGGGAGCACAGTGATGATTCGGAGAGTTCATGGGGTGGAGGTGAAGGGGATGAGGTGTTCCACATGGATTTATGCCATGGCAAAAGGGTAGCCAGCCAGCCAGCCCTTTTATGACCCTTCAAGGAATACAATACATCATGCACGTAGTAGTGAGAGGAAATACGGTTGTCAATTCTATTCTGTTTTGCTTATTTTATTTTAAAAAATAGAATAAACTTGAGTAAATTTTACCTCGTTCAAAATTCAATTTATTTCAAAAATTTTGTTTTGGAACGTTCCTATTTCATTACGCCTATTCCGTTCCAGTTAAATAGTGTTTTTTTTTAAATAATGAATTATTTCATAATATCAATTATATATTTTAACCTGACTGTTAGATTGAGATGAAATTTTATAAGGAGTCTCCTGATACTTTATAACTTATGTTTGAAATTTAAATTAAATAACTCTAAATAATTTAATTTTTGAATTTGAATTAAAAAAATGAATATATATATATATAATACAACCCTAAAATGAAACATCAAAATATATCAAAACTAAAACATTTAGAAGGATGAGACAAGGGGGGGTAGCTGCCCGTCCATGTGCCACAAGCTTGAGGTGGATGGTGCTATGAGTGGCATTTGCTGCGCAAGTTTTTGTTGCATGGAAGTACGGTGTAACACAGAACAAGATTAAATACCTTTGAAATTAAATTTTCTGTTTTCAAAATAATAACCACAGAAAAATGTATCCTCTTTTTCCCCTGTTCGTGTCTTCTCCTGTTTAAAAATCTAATTTTTGAAAATATTTTTTGTTTAAAAATATATTAAAATAATATTTTTTAATTTTTATTTCTGACATCAATATATAAAAATAATATAATAACATTAAAAAATTTTAATTTTATATAAAAGATAAAAATAAAAATAAAAATAAAATTATTGTTTTTTAAAAATAATTTTAAAACACAAGGAGAAACAACTTGATGTAGTACGACAGGGTGCTTGCGGGCAATATTATATGTTGCAAGAGGTGGGCATGCGAGTAGATGGAGTGATTTTTACACCTCAAGCAAGCCCATGATTTTGGACTGACTTGCATGGCACGATCCACCGATCCAAAGCAAGTAGGCCCATCAAGTAGTATTAGGCCCATTAGAAGCAGAGATTTTTCCAACTCTGCATGGGCAGGCTCAAGCCAGGACTTACGGCAGGAAAATCTTAACATGTGTTAGCGACCAGTCCTTGTGGTTTTGGTGCTAAGAATGTGAATGGCTGTCATCGTTACACACCATCTCTCCCCTCATAACACCATACCCATACAGCAAGCACTGTTCTGAGGTCTCTTTATTATACTCTCTCTCTGTCTCTGAAGAGTCTGTAACTTCATTACTCACACTGCAATGGCAGCTCTGCAGTCTCTTGCATCAGCCTCTCCTGTGGCGCAGCACTTGCAGCACCAACCCCGTTCTTTCTCAGGTACTTGGTTACTTTTCTCTAGCAGAACTGCTTGAATTCACCCATCTTCTTTGTTAGATTCTTTGTTAGAATTGTGCAATATGGTAGAGCTAACTTCGTGGTTTTCCGAATCCAAAACGGTAAGGCAAGGGTATCCTCGAGTCAGCTTGCGCGTTAATTGAGACTATGACACCGTATTTCAGTTTGCTAGTGTATTTGCGAAACCTCTAATCTCTAAGTCCAGCCTGTTTTTTGCAGGCTCGGGATCTTGGGCTGTGAATAAGAGTTCCTTCTCCCTATTCCATGGCCAATCTTTGTACTTGCCTCGCCTGCGGTCGCCCTTGATCAGGCGAAAGTTGCAGGCCTCTGGACTTGTTACTATGATGGTGAAACCATCAATTCAGTTTGTTCAAGGGGCGGATGAACAGACTGTGCCAGACGTGAGGCTTACTAAGTCGAGAGATGGTTCGAATGGCATGGCGATATTCACCTTCGATGAACCTTCAGTTTTTGACTCATCTGCTGAAGTTGGTGATATCACTGGTTTTTACATGATTGATGAGGAAGGGGTTCTTCAATCAGTTGATGTTAATGCCAAATTCGTCAATGGCAAGCCAGCAAGAATTGAAGCCAAATATATCATGCGGACTCCTAGAGAGTGGGACCGGTTCATGAGATTCATGGAGAGATATGCCAATGCAAATGGCCTACAATTCGTCAAGAAATGAGGCAATGCGCACCCTTTCCATTCCCTTGTTTCTTTCATCTGTCCTCTTACTGTTTTCTAAATAGCTCAAAAGCAAAACTTGAAGACATTTGTTGATGCTCAGTTGGGTTGTCTGCAGCATCACATTCTGCCTCTCTTTAACAAATTTTGCAGTTCTGTAGTGGTGCACGCTTCCACTTCCTTGCATTACTTCATATGTGTAAGTATGGCTAGGGTTTCGGAACCTGTGCCTCTCATGTGTAAAATCTACTGTTTGAAATTCCGATTTGAGATAAGATGGATGGATGTTCATTAAGGTAAAGTTCTTAATTGTGGGGTGCAATTCAGTGATTGATTAGCCATGGATATGTATCTTCTTTAGCATTGTTTACTTCCTCGCATCTCTTTGCGAATCATTCCCCTTCAAAATAGAAATCTGATGGCACATATTCGTAGCCTCCAAGCCTGTTTATCATGGATAATCTGCTTCATGTGTGTGTTTTTGCTCAAGAATGAAGGGTAGTAAAAGTTTATTAACTGGGAAAAAATGCACTCAAGAGTTCAATTGTACATTAAACTTCAGCTTAAAAAAGATTAACTTTCTTTATCAATGGAAACTCCACCAATTCTCAGTGATCATGATCCTCTGAGGCAATACTAAAAACAAGTAAAAGCAAACTACTGCAGTTCACCAAACGCTTCCAGGTCACTGCAACTTATAAAAGATAACTTTCTCCATTAATGCAAACTCCACCAACTCTCAATGATCATAATCCTGTGAGGCAATCTACTAGCAAGAAAAGGAAGATATCGTGGTTCACGGAACCGGCACCGCCCATGTCACTTCCAGGTCACTGAGATGGGGCTTCTGACCCTGTAAAGTCCATGTTCAGAGTGCACCCATGTCAAATGCCCTTGTGCGAAGTCTACCTCTCCTCTTCGTGCTTTTTTTCTTGATATGAACCATACTTTGTAGCTCAAACTTTGATTTATGTGCTTGAAAACTAGCCTCTGAGGTCTTACTCTCACTTTGACTCCTTCAGGCGCTGAAACTTCCACCGAGTAGATGGAATTAGGACTTCCAACATTCGTTACTTGCCTCTTCATCATCTTGCTTGTTGTTCCGTGCTTGAAGATAATGGAGATGGAAGGATAATTGAGGCTGAAGCCCCTGTTCTTCTGCAATAAATCATTGCAACTAACATTCCTGTGCGTGATAGTAAAAATGTCTGATCTTGTGTATCTGAGTGTGCATAGATGAGTGACATAATCATCTGGCCTGATATCATATACGAGTCCTGGACCCAGGGCTCTTTCTGGGTTTACATGTCCAGCTCCAATGGCGAAAACTCCTGCCGGTTTATCTCCATCCATAATTGGATGTCCTGAATGGTCAGTTACATCTGCAGTAGTCATTATTGCAGATTTAACAGCTGCAGGACTCCATCTGGGGTGAGCTGAGCGGATGAGTGCAGCAATTCCACTAACATGGGGACAAGCCATGGATGTCCCTGACATGACAGTGAAATTTGTCCTTCTTGGGTCTTCTGGGAGACTGGACGGACCCAAATTTTGAGGCCAGGCTGCAATTATGTTTACTCCCGGTGCAATCACGTCTGGCTTGAGGATGGAGGGGTTAGAGTAACTTGGTCCTCGAGCTGAAAACTGTGCTACTGCCGGTGCTCTAGATTTCCCGATGACAGTTCCTCCGTATACAATTCGAGCTCCAGGTTTACTCGTAGAGTTTATGTAAGCTTTCAAGCGAACTGCTTCATCAAAACCAATCAATGTTGCAGGCAAGACGTGGACATCGACCGAGTCCTCCTCCAGATTGATCGCGGTATTGGCTAAGATCATCGCAGCCCCACCAGATTCCTTCACAGCAAGCCCTTTTTCTGTCCTCCCATTAACACCTCTGTCACACACCACCATTTTTCCCTGAACTTTTTCCCTTGGGAGAGAACCTCTGAAACAAAATTCGCTCCCGTTGTCCCCGCCAGTTACATAAACCAGTTCAAGTTCTTTTGTGGTGCTTGCAAACCGGTTCCCGGGATACATGGATTCTCCATAGAGGAATTGTCCATTGTCCAATTGGACAATAGCTGGAAATTTCCTGTCAAGTGTGCTTGCACCAATTGTAGCAATCCATGGAGCTTCATTAGAAACTGAGTTTTGGATAGGGCCATTGTTTCCTGCTGCACATACAACTGAAATTCCATGCTCCATTGCTCGAAAACTGCCAATTGCAATGGTATCTGCAAAAAGTGGCAATGGAAAGCCACCTAGAGAGAGGGAGAGGACATCAACTCCATCTCTAATCGCAGCGTCCATTGCTGCTAGGATATCAGAGCTGTAGCAACCACTGAACCAGCATACTTTGTACACTGCAATGTGTGCTCCAGGGGCCATGCCTCGAGCCACACCAGAACCTAGACCAAGCACACTCGCCATCGGGACTGAAACTCCTCCAGCTGTGGATGTTGTGTGAGTGCCATGTCCATGCGAATCTCTTGGTGACGCATACTCCTGGACAGTTTCTGGTGAGGCTGAGGTAGAAGCCATACGGTGACCTTTAGTGAAGAACCTTGCACCAATGAGTTTTCTATTACAGTTTGACGAGCTAAAGTCTTGCCCTTCCTGGCAAATCCCCCGCCACTTCTTGGGAACCGGAGGCATTCCTTGATCACTGAAACTTGGACTCTCGGGCCAAACTCCAGTGTCAAGCACCCCAATTATCACTCCACGACCAAATCCAGACTTGTACCAAGCATCTTCTCTTGTGGGGCCAAGTCCCAAGAACTTGTAGGAATATGTTGTCTGGAGCTGGAACCTCATGTCTGGTCTGATAGCAACAACATCAGGCAACTTTTGCAATGATTCCATCTCTGATTCAGAGAGCATGGCCGCAAAACCCTCCATGGCAGAACTGTAAGAGTAAAGAAGCCGAGAGGAATGGTGCTCTTCAGGCGAAACAGTTCTTTCAAGAAACGAGAGATGCCATTGAAACTTGGAGGCGAACAAAGGCCTTGTTGTGCCATGTGGATGGAGCTGGACAATGTAGGTTTGGAGCACTGTGTGTGCATGGAGGAAGGCAAAGAAGTTGAAAAAAAGAATGGAAAAGAAAGGATGTACTTTAGATTCCTTAGACATGTTAAAGACCACAGTTCTGCAAGGATTCTGATGCATGATTTGAGGAAAGAATTGCGGGGTATTTGAAGGAGCTGGGATGAGAAACTTGGGCAGCAGCTCTTGGCTCTGAGTAAGAATACGAAACTCGTGAAATTTAAGAGCTCTTCATCACGAGGATCCTTTGTTTATAGAAAATAAGAGCAAGGCTCTCTTGTTTCTTGAGGAGCTATATTCGTAGTCCATATCCTCTGGTTTCACGAGATGTTTTTGCTAGATTTAATGCATGTTATAGGCGTCAGATTCCAAGTCTATGAATCTTGGTCTGATCATGAGTTTATTGGCTTTGTCTCTGTCCGTTTGGTCCGATGATAAAAGGTATTTTGTAAACCAGCTCGCATGTTAATTGAGACCAGGTTTTCTCATCAAATGATCTTAAAAAGTACCCCACATCGACTCGATGCATTCAAATGAAAAATACCTCTTAACCACAAGGTTAATCCTTGAAGTTGGTTTGTTCTATTTATGAGTTGACCATACAGAATTTGTAATAAATTGAGTAAGAAGCTGCGAGGACGTATTGGGAAGGCGAGAAATTGACAGAGAGCTCATTAAATGCCAAGTTCTAAGCGCATTTATGCACACGCTCTACGCTTGCTTTCTCTGGCTCCCCTGTTCCCGTGCAGCTTGTGCATGTCTGCGTGTATTCTTCTCCCCATGCCATTCATTGCCACTGGCCATGGAAAAGATCAGACAGAATCAGGGCTGTGCCAGTGGTATTATTTCCTTTTATTTTGCACATTATTAGCTGTGCTAGGGAGCTCTGTGTTCGGAGAGATGCTGGGATTCCACGTCCTGACAAACAACACCTCCAACCCAGAAGTCTAAGCTAACGATGTTAGGATACCAAGTCTGTGTTGGCATTGATTAAGCGGGTGGCTGTTTAAGCTAACTAATTTTCATCTGCAATATATGTTTGCTCTTGTTAAATTTCTTACACCATCTTCTTGAGTAAAATTCCAATGCAGAGGGTAGCCTGTATGAACAGGACCAGACATGCTGATTTGATCAGAGAATCCATGAAACGAACCTAGAACGGTATAGTCCGAGGGGGCAAAACGTATTGCAATCGACCTGGTAACAATTGCCCGAAACCTACTGACTAAATCAAGTTGGACCGGAGAGATAAAATGGTGGCTCATCCGTGCTTGAAAATAAAATAAAAATGCAGTGCTAACACTTGGTGCCAAAACAAGCAGCTCCAGGCTAAGAAATACCATCATTTTTATTTGTCATTGTTCGAGCGAAGAAAGGCTAACGGATGCCCCTTGCAGGTCTCATTAATCCAGCAGCTTGTTTGCTGGCACAAAACAGGAGCAAAATCATGATAGGACTACGTCTCTTTTCTTTTTTGAATGACTGGTAGGACTACGTCCGCTGCCCACTTCCCCCAATAAGGCTCAAGATGTTTTTCAGCACTCGTTTATTATTTCTTGCATTAAAAATCAGAAACAAAAAATATTGATATTTCACTACAATACAGTAAAAAAAATCGCTGCTTAGCAAAAACAAATGATGCAGGTGGAGAAGAAAACCTATGATATAAGTATATTAGAAGCAGTGATTGTATATTTTGGATTAAAACAAGGATCTGTGCCTGATAAACTTCATTATAGTTTCTACAGTCTTCATCTCTTGACAATGGTCCATACCTTATCTGCCCCAGCCAGGATGGGCCTGCTTTGCTCTATGCTCTGTAGCTTCCATTGGAAATTACTCAAACTTCTATTGCTATATCATCAGCTCTACATCATGACTGGCCTCTTCGCTCATTCTTCCATGAGTTTTTTGCAGCTTCCGCAGATGAACCACCAGAATCAGCATTGCCATCCTTTGGTTTTGAGAAGAAAGGATCCCACTCGTGCCCTCCCACCTCACGCTGCCCTTCTTCTAGCAATGCATATTTCCAACTGTTCTCCTCCACAAAATTATCATATTCTGTACGGCCTTCAATTATATTCTTCCTCAATCTTGTAACTTTGTCTATGACTGCCTGTACGGCGACATCAAAAGCATCTTTGAGAGTCTCCAATTTTGAGCGAGGATCTGCATATATAAGGGATGGAATGAGGTTTATAACATTCTCCCTCAAGATCTTGACCTGCTCAGGAGAGATTTGACTAAGCCGTTCTTCAATGCTAACATTTCTCTTACGGATATCATCCTCTGGAATGAACACTGAATATGTAGTATAATTCTTTGGAAGATGCCAAGTATACTGCGTGTAAGCAGAACCAGGATGGAAGAAGACAGGAATGCAACCTGCCAACATTGAGTCGAAAGCTGATCTCCGCGTGTAAGAATCACCTTGAGGCTGGAGACAGAAAAGAGAACTCTGAAACATCTGCATTATGCTGCTTGGTGAATGACACTTGCTCTCCCCAAAATCACATTCCAACAGCTTGCCCATCTCTGACTTTTTGCACTGATCTATGATCTGTCCTCTGATTGATTTGGGGTTATCAGGGCGTGGTGCCCCGGCAAAAGAAAAGAGCCATTTCCTCTCTAATTTCCTCATTCGGTCTTGCCAAATAAACACATCAGCATCCTTTGCAGGGTGGAAATAGGTCGGATAAGGAATGCCAAAATCATTAGCATTCCATGGACTTGATTCGACCACAAGCATTGACATATTTTTTGCAGCTGGCAAAAATAGAAGCTTATTACCCCAATCCGATTCTTCATCCGTTAGTCTCCTGAAATCCCATGTTATCCTCCCAGCAACCAGAAAATGATCCCTGCCTTGCATGATCCCCCACTCTGGCCTCTTCATGAGCCATTCAACCAAATCAAGTGAAGCAGCATCCCTCCTCGAAACATTGTGCCCCCAAAGATACCTGGCAATATCAAACCCCGCATAAAATGGCACAAAAATCGCAGCAGCAACAGAAGAATCATTTGTCAAGCACTCGTACTGCTTCATCCTATTACTAAATATCACATCTACTGCGAACTGATTTGTGGCATACCAGCCTGTATTTGAAAACACCCCTTCAACATTCTCCAGTGGGGGTCCCATTCCAGCATCAGTTGTGAACTTACACATATTGGTCCAAAGACTCAAACTCCTACACTCCTTCAACATATCCTCATTGAACCTAGAAGGCAAATCATGGACATAAATATACCTCCCTCCACACGGATCACTCTTATTTTCCACCGTTCTCAAAGCTCTCGTAAAAGGGAACTTCTCAATCTTTTGACTACTAGTAGAGGTAGTTTCTAATCGGGTGGTTTCAACAATACTACTAGGAGTAACATTTGATGGGATGATCTCACTAGCACTACCACTAGGGCTACTTTTCACAGGGTTGTCTGGTAACCGATCATAGGTTACAAAACCAGGGGTTTTTGATTCTGGGTTTATCGGGGTTGGATCCAATTTGACAGATTCATTAACAGCACTACCTGCTAGCACAACAAAGTGGAAATACAACAAAAAAATCCAAAAAAAGGCAGAAAGCGAAGCCAACAAACAAAGGCGGTTATGTTGATTCTTTCCTCCCCCTTTCTCCATCAGCTCAGAGGAAACACTTGTCGGAGACCGGCGTCTCATCGAAAAATCCTAACACTCTAAACCTCAAACCCCAAATCAGTCACTACCTAAATTCAACATTTTTAATCTCACAATCCTCTAACACAAGAAACCCATTTCTCAAAATCCCAGCAGCAGAAATCAGCCAAAACTGAAAAAAAAATCCAAACTTTATCAGTACTTATGCTGCATCTAGTACTGATAAAAGTACAAAAATTGAGAGAGATCTCAACAGTTTTAGAGCCCAACTTATGATTACAGGAACCCCAAACAGACTTTGTGTTTTTTCCTGAGAAGTTGATTTACAGATAGCATAAGCATGGATCACTCTTTTTCACTGATAAAGTAGACAATCTTTCACCATTTTTCACATTGAAAAAAAGAAAGGGAAAGGCTTTTGCTTTGGCAAATCAAAAGGGAAGAAGAAGAAGCTTTGGTGAAAGATAGAATGGGACTTACAGGGATTGGATTGGCAGAGTATTGAAGATGATACAGAAGTGGGAGAGGGAGGAAAGACGAGGTGGGAAATAAGGAAACTGAACGCGTAAAATAAGACACAGAGGTGGAGGCGCACGTTAGATTTTTTTGTAAAACTAGGAGGCTGTCTTTTGTCGGTAGCCTGTGGGATCTTGGCACGTGGAATAAAGTGTTGATGTGTCGGTTGATGAAAGCTGATTTCACTTCCTGGAATATGGTGTTGAATTGAGGTGATTTTCCTGTTAGTTTAATAATTCCAGTGTTTGATTTCTTGTGACAACCTTTAAATTATTTTTAAAAAATTAAAATAATGTGTTTTTAAATAATTTAAAATGATTGATGTTAAAAAAACAAGAATATTATCTTCATATTTTTTAAATTAAAAAATATTTTTAAAAATTTCAACATCATAATATCAAACATATATTTATTAAAATAAATTTATATTTATAAAATAATAAATAATTCAATTGGTCTTATAATAACATAGCTCTACTTCTCACACTAATAGTCCACACCTAACATGCATTTCAAAAACAAATTATAAAAAAAATCAAAAAACAATATTTTTATTTTAAATTATTTTTTAGTATTTTCAGATATTTTGATGTACTAATATTAAAAATATAATTTAAAAAATAAAAAATATATTATTTTTAAATAAAAACTAATTTAAAAAATAACTTTAACTATACTGATTAGCAGTAATTTCTTAGTTATTAATTGTAAATTATAGAGTTCTATTTGTGATAATACTAGTCCAATTAATTATTAACGTCAACTCTTCAATCATCAATTTTATTTTTATGGTTATTTCACCGCAATTATAGGTTTAATCTGTTCAGTTATTAATATTTATTATATGGTTTTACAATATCCTATAATTTATATTTTTTAAAAATATAAAAATTATGGCAATATTAAACTTTCAATCATCAATTTTATTTTTATTGTTATTTCACCGCAATTACAAGTTTAATCTATTTAGTTATTAATATTTATTATATGGTTTTACAATATCCTATAATTTATAATTTTTAAAAAATATAAAAATTATGGCAATATTAAACACACGGTAACTCTTTAACTGCTTGATTTATTGACTGTGGGTTGTAGAATTTAGAAGAGTTTGATACTGAAAGCTGTGTTTTGTTTGCAGGCAAACCAGTGAAAGAAGCCATCTGGTGAGTTCGTGAGCGTACACGTGGATATCTGCAGTCGAGCTGAAGTGTGAGAAGGAGAAGATGGCACCAAATTCAAGGGTAATTTGTAATGTTGATGAACTTTCAACGTGGGATGTGGGGTTCTTGCCAGCAAAATTCGTGGGATTTTGCCCAGTACTGCTACCTCCCCTCCTTTGTCGTCATGTACTGAGATGGAAACGCACCGTTTTCCACCGTCTTTTTTCACTGTAGATTGAATTAAACACCTTTTATTTCCAAATAAAATAAATAAACTTGTCTTGACCCCATCAACTCATCCTTGTGCTCCTTAATTTTTTTCATTTTCCACTATTTTTTCTAATTATATATATCATTTCGATTTTGATAAAAGAAAACGAATGTGTGTCTATTTGATACTTTGATAAAACTAATAATATTAAAATGTGAATACAAAGATAAAATTAATTTTAAAAGTATTTACAAAACAATTATTTTATTTTTTATTTTAAATTAAAAAAAAAATATTTTTTATTATTTTTATGTGTTAATGTCAAAAATAACTTTTAAAAAATAAAAAATATCATTTTAATATATTTTTAAATAAAAAATATTTTTAAAAAGAAATAAAGAATACTTTAACCATGAATGACATAGTCCCTGTCTTGGACGAGGAAATTTTCAAATCATTTAGCTGGCAAACAGCAATGTTTGTCTTGGATTAGTAAACTCAGGACACGTTTTCTTTCTCTCTCTCCGTGATGAACCTAAAGGAACATGTGCGGGATTATGATGATGATTACTTTTTTTAAAATATTTTTTTAATTTAAAAATGTATTAAAATAATATATGATTTTGTAATTAAAAAATATATATATTACCATATCAAAATAATCTAAAAATATTAAAAAATATATATTTTTAATAAAAAAAATTTTTTTTTTTCAAAAACATTTATGAAATCAAAAAATAAACATGTTCTTAAACTAACTTTGATATTAAAGACGTGTTTGACATAATTTTTATTTCTAATGTATGTTTGTCTTAAAAAGATTTTAAATTGATTTTTTATTTGTTTTTTATAATTTTGATGCGTTGAAATAAAAAAATATATATAATTTCAAATGAAAAGTTATCTTGAAAATCACACTACTAATATCCTTTTGTTTGATTAGAGTATGGGAAGCATGATTCCGACATAGGAGGTTTGTAAGAGAATAATCTTCTAGCACGTAAAATACTAAACTTGTGTTTCATAATGTGGTGAGTGTTTCATAAGAAAATTGTTTTTTTTTTTACTTTTAAAAAATATAAGACTTGATGATTTTAATATTTTTAAATATTAATTTGATATTTTTAAATCTAAATAAGTTTTAAAAACATGTTTAAACATAATCTAACTCAACATTATACATATTTTTAAAATTAGAGTTAATTGGACTATATAATTATGTTTGAAATACATAAGCACACACAGAGACAACAAGGGACATAGGAAGCATAAACTTAAGAGGAGAAATAAACAATGGATTTATGTTTTGATATTTCATTTCAAAACTATTTTTGAAAAAAAAAAATGAGTTTTTTATTTTATTTTTTATATTAAATTAAAAAGTTTTGGGTGTTTTTATATCATTTTCACGTGCTGATTTAAAAAATAATCTTTAAAATTAAAAATACATATATAATTTCATTGAAAATCACTCTTAAAAGCAATATCAACTACATTCCAAAACGGGCATTTAGTGGATGTTTGAGAGTGTAGTAATCATTGTTTTTTAAAGTATTTATTTTTTGAAAATATATTAAAATAACATATTTTTATATTTTTTTAAAAAAATATTTTTGACACGCCAAAATGATCTAAATACACGAAAAAAAATAAAAATATATAATATAATAAATGTTTTAAAAAATATTTCTAAAATACAAAAATAAAGATACTCAACACCATCCACCCCATGAAGCCAAAGCCAAAAGGGTGGCTAACCGATTACAATCAAGGAGTAATTACGGCGGAGATGGCGGCGTCTGGAAGAGTGTGACCGCTGAACGTGTTTTGTATTGATCAATTGTGATCCTGAAACTACGATGGGTGAGGGAAGCAGGATCCTTATCATCAGGTAAAAATCAAATGCCCGTTTGACAAGTGTCCGCGATCAGAAAACTAATAGGACAAACAAAATGAAATCAACGGTTTGATTTTTGTTTTAAAAAAAATCATCTTATCCTTAATTTTAAAAAAACCCAATCCCTTACGATATAGTCAATTTATATAAAATTGTAGTCTTAAAACACAGTCAAAAATCCAGTTACAACTCCATGTATATTTATTTTGATATGTATAAGAAGACATTTGATACTACATTTTAAAAGTTGTTTTAGAAAATATTTTATATTTAAATTAATAAAATAGTATTTTTATATTATTTTTATTTGTATATGTCAAAATATTATTTTAAAAATTAAATATAAAATATTTTCTAAAACAACTACCATCACAAATTAGAGTCAACTCGGGATGACCGGTTGAAACCCGCGAGCCGGTTTCCAGACTGAGTCGACCGCCAAGCCGGTCATATAAAATTTGTCATTCAACTTTGCCGGCCTCATCAGTGAGATTAGCTTGTGCTTTTGATTTTCCAGCATGTAAAGGCGCAATCTTTTGACATAACCAATCATCGAACGGTCGAATATTTATCAAATAAAGTGTAAAAGTGATCTCCCATGCCCCTCATATTATTTTAATTATGTAGATTGTAGAGAGGTTGCATTTTTAATATTATTTTAGATATTTATTTTAACCAATATTTATTTTAATAATCATATTTAGGAAATTAGGTAGGCAATCACCCCCTCCACATCTTCTTTTCAAAAGTAAGGGTCAACCTTAATTCCAGGCAGATACAGGGGGATTAGTGAATCTAAATACAGCGTGGCGGGCTCGTCGTGTAAAAATTAGCTGTCTACGGCCAGGACTCGTCGCTAATGTAATATTATATGTATGTTTATTTTCATGTGGATTTTTTTTTAAAGATTAAGATGGATTCATAGAAAAAAATAAAATTAATATTTAAAACTAATTAACCAAATATTAAAAACAAAAGAAAAAAAGGAAATGCTTCACTATTTAAATGAACGGTGCATACCGGTAATTAGTAATTACATTTACAATAATTAATGAATCCCATGAAGGTTCCATGCGTGGATCGGAGGCCTCGAAGAGTAGTCCATTCTAGCACGTACATACATACACGTGGCAGTGTTTCCTCCGATAAATGAGGGCTACAGAAGCTGTAACCACCATGGACAAGTTGTGCCGGGAGGTGGAGCGCCATGCAGTTAATGTAGAAGGCAAGAGTGGGCAACCACCACTCACATGTTCATCGCCGCACGACAATGGCAACTCAACTCCCATGTTGACGACAGAACCTTGGCTTGTTCGTTGACGAGGTTTTGCTCCATTTTAACTTCCGATGGTGCTTATTTTCTTGCACAAATGTTTTATGGAGCATCATACACTTACATGTAGTATGGATTTATATATATATATATATATTCAAATTAAGTTGTTGCGAAACCCATTTATCTTATAAGAATTTTCATGAATATTTTTAAAAATATATTTGGACATTGATTCGGTGTGTTTGAATTTTCTTAACAAATAATGTTTGTTTTATTTATTTATTTTTTAAAAAATATCCATCACCACCATGCCACCTTTTTGAAAGTCAAGATGTTCGATTGCTGCTAAATAATGTTCATGGTTATTATAATAATTAATCAATATGTTTAGTGGGCTTGAGGTTTTGTGAAATATAGCTGACTCGGAGGATATAAATTAATTATTTAAAGGGGTGATATGATAATAGAGAATTTGTGATTTGCAGAGCAAGTTTCGAGTCGGGTTAGAAGATGCATCTTTTATAAAAGTCTAAGACAACCGAGATTTTATTCATTCACTTAGATCTATAAAATATATTTTACAGGGATGAAGTTTACTCACATTAAGAAAATAATATAAATAATGTTTTATGATTTTATTATACAGAGAAAGGTTGCTTAAAGAGTTGTCGGATATGAAAAATGTCAGCAAATTAAACCAGTCAACTCATTAAAAATTGAGCAATTGGTTTTTTTTGCTAGAAAATACATCAGAATAATATATATTTTTATTATTTTTAAACAGTATTTTTAACATCAATAAATCAAAACGTTTTAAAAATATTCAAAAACAAAAAATTAAAAATCAAATCAAATCCTTCAACCTTGTTCCCAAACACAAACTTTGATTGCACAAACAGCATTTCTAGATACACATTAATACAACAAGATCTATTGAAATAAAAACAACATAAGCAAGATAAATACTAACGCAATCATCCCAAGAGACATGAGCTTAGAAGAACCTGCTGCGTCCTCTTTATTTCTCCTACTTTTCTTTGATTTCAGCTTCATATCTTCCAAAAACAAGCTAACCCCAGGATCTCTCATGCTCACCTCACTCCCAAGCAGAATGGAATTGTTAACCCCTTGAACATTGTTGTTTATGAAAATGTTGATGCAATAGCTATCCTGTGGCTCATCCCTGCCGCCGTGACGGACGGTCATCGCAGCCCCGACATTTCTTCCTTTCAAGTTGACCCGATTAAACGAGCCATGGCTGCTCTCTGCGGCCATGAGATTCTGATAAGCTGCTCACAGCGATGGAGCTCTTTTAGAATGAGGAGAGGGGAGCTCATTGTAGGCTAGGCTGATCTTCCCAGCTTCATAACTTGCATTGGTTTGAGTGGTATATTTTCACTTTTCTTATGCTGCAAGGAAAGTATTGTTCTCATGGAATGACTTGATTCACAATTTTCTTGTGTTGCTTAAGCCATTGGAAATTCTGAAGGTTGCACCTCGTCGGGCATGTTATATGGAAAATAAAATCATAATCTTGTAAGAATATGCAGACCATAACCCTGGAGTACCGTAGAGTCTAATCATAGTCCATAAATCAAACCCACCATATGACTCGGTCCAGGACGAGTCACGGGGTTAGCTTAATTAACCTTGACTCAAACCATGTTAATCAATCAGCTTTGATTTTTTTAGGGCAGCTAGATCTTAAGTTTATATGTTAGCCCCGACTGAGTTACACTAATAAATTAACTTCCGGCACATCACCTAATTACACTAATAAATCAACTCTCATTTTATAAAATCCTCAATTTAACTTCTGGCACCTTAGTATACATTAAAATACAATTTTAGTTTCAAAGCATAGTAAAAATTTCTCCCAAACCCATCACCTTTTTTTTCTTTTATAAAAGTTGCAAAAATGACAGGAATGTCAGACAAATCGTACGGCCCTGATGCCACCGCTGAGCATCTACAAATCAGATTATTCCTAACTACATAAACAATTAGGAAACTGGACACTCTTCAGAAACTTATGATGCCGAGGCTATGAGCTTCATAAGCTTTTACAAACGATACAACTGCAATATCCCAAGTAAAACATGATTTATTCAGATGATTGTTTCTTTCACTGTGAAAACAATGTCATTTCATCCATGTCTTAGTTCCCTCAAGAAAACCGATGGCGTCATTTGTGTTCCAAGTTTCCAAATAGCTGATGGAACATGAACATTTCAAAAAGACGGATCAAAGAATCTTATGGGAAAGAATCAGGGGAAACCCTTTCACTGATTGTAGAACCAAATTGTGGGCCACCCTTACGATATGAGATGAGAAACTCAATAGGGTATCCCTTCAGCTTATGTGGTACAATCTCAAGATCATTGAATGTTAAAGCTGCAAGCCAGACCCAGAGGCAAGCATGAGAAAAGAATGAAAAAACACAGCGAAAGAGGACAGCTTTAACTTACTGAACTAACCGTTTTCTGACACAACTGAATCCACCGTAAGGGCATTGATCTCATCCAGGTTGAAGATGTTTGGAGTGGGTAATGGAAATGGAACCTTGTTAATTAAGAATGCTCGTGGTGTTGCAAATGCCTGCAAAAATTCATTGGACAGGTGCAATTAATTAAATGAAATTAAGATGTCAACTAGCAAGCTCAAAGTTTCTGTTTAGAAAAGATAGACAAGAGGGTTTAGAAAAGATATACAAGAGGATGCATTTCCACAAACATATCGGTGAAAGAATGCCAACTGTATGTTTATTTGGCATTGTGCATGATAGAAAATATCTGAAGTGTGAGCATGCGCTTGCACATTCATGGTAATAGTGATATCTACTGGATATTACAAGTCTGTTACAAGACCAGCATTATAGCATTTCAATACAAGTGAATTTCAGATCAAACAGCTCAAACTCAACATTATCATCTCCCCAATGCAGGTGAATAAGATACTCAATTTCAAATTACCAGGAGCCTAATGGGTTGTTCAGAACAGTTATAAAAGCACTTTCTTTTTTGGAGTAAAATTAACTTCCAGCATACTAAAGCTCACATATTTACCTTGGCAATAGGAAAAGGGACTTTCACATAGTGAGGCCATTCACGTATCACGTCATACATAAGGTCTGCCTGCATTACAAAGAAGACTTCAGCATTTCCAGCATCATAGTACGGAAATTAACAAAATGGGAGAGAGGTTACCAATTCATGCAAGGTAAAGATTTCTGGCCCACCAAGCTCATATACTTTCCCCATACTGCTTCCATCATCTTTCAAGGCTGCAATAATTGCAGCAGCAACATCAACAACATATACAGGTTGGATTCTGCAAACAAGACCTTATTAGGAATATATACACAAAAAGTTCACAATTTCTTTTTTCATGCATAGTTCAAACATTATTGACATACTTGGTGGATCCATCTCCAATGAGTGGAAGAAAAGAATATTTTTTTGCAAAGTGGGCCCACCGATTCAAGATCCGATCCTCTGTACCAATCATCACAGCAGGTTTCATGACTGTTGCCTGTAACAAGTCAATGTATGGAAGAACTTGACTTTAAAAAAAGCAGCATGCTTAAAACCCAAAGGAGGGGGTGATGCTCGAAGATGGAGCAGGTTCTTGCATTGTATTAAATCAGCTTTGATTTGCACCTCACAAACATGGTTGTCCAACTAGTTTCATTCCCTTCCCCTCTCCAATATGTTTTGGATAGCACAATGGACAAGTTAACCTGAGGACAACTATTTGCATTGGGGCTGTCCCTGGGGGGAAATGCTAGAAAGTGGAGTAGTTTCTTGCATGGTCTTAAATAAGCTTTGATTTGCACCTTACAAACATGGTTGTCCAGCTAATATTTTTTCATTCCCCTCTCCAATATGTTTTGGATACCACAATGGACAAGTTAACCTAAGGAGGACATCTATGTATTTGCATCAGGGCTGTCCCTGTTATGAGAACTTTTTATATATCTGTAAAAAACACTTGTGCAATCTCCAGAAAAATACATGGCATTCTTATAGTACCTTACATCACAGGGCACATAGTTGAAGTTATCCAAAATAAAGGGGTTGTACCCATTCAAACCGGATTAAGAGGTTATCAATTCTAACACCCAAAATACTGCTCCAGTCCCACACAGCACGCGTGCACAAGTATTGTGTGCAATAAGGAAAACTTGATCTTCAAATAATAATGATTGTGATTGCAATTGGCTCAAGAAAAAATAAGAGCTTATCAAACAATCAAAAATTGTATCAAACAGGTGCCAAAAGCAAGCAGACAAAACACAGCATATGCAACAAACCCTTGTCACTTGTGCTTTGAACAACAAAAAAACACATTAAAACACAACTGCATGCACAACGGAGGAAATTGGAAGAGAAGATAAAGGGGTGAAAGGAAAGGGAAGAGAACATACATCTTTCTTTGTTTGGCAAGAATGATAAAAGGGAAAGGAGCTTCCCATTAAAATAGCAAAAATACATTCATCAGAATGTGGGTAGAAAATAGGGGAACATATGATTTTGTTGGATCAAGGTAACAAACACTTTCCACCTAAAGTAGAAGCAAAGTGCTACACTTCAAAGGAATGGGGTAGGATATTTAAATGCATGATGAAATTTTTCTTTTGGTGTTCAGATCCACCATAGGGCTTACAGCTAAATGACAGCCCCAAAATCCCCATTTCTTCTAAACCAAATTCACAGCCTCTATTTTACATTAAGAAACACAGGGCACATAAAAGGAGTATGGGTGATACAACTCCTGTGCACAAAAGCCACAAGCATCAAGATCTCTGTAGGGTTGAAACTTCACTCCCATGATATGATCACTTCAAAATGCCAAAATGATGCATCATTAGCATAGGCCATGGTAAAACCAAGACTAGATATTCACCTCAGGCATTTCCCTAAAAACAGCTTCCTCTCCAGCAGCCTTGGCTCGTAGCATTCTTGATGGAGATGATGCAGATGCTCCTAAGCAAGAAACTTGAATAAATCTCATGATACCTCCATGCTCTTTAGAAATCTGCAGAAGTTGAGAGAGTTAATGCAGTAAATGAGTGGAAAGCAAAAAGAAAATCCTGAATGAATTTCTAAGAGAACCAGGTTACAAATGATGGAGGCCTAAGATAATAAGACAACATAAGACATACATTGCTTCCTCAAAGTACACATCTAGGAAAATCAGAACATCCACAATATCATAATCCAACAGTACTATCATGATTTAACAAGAAGAGACAAATATACCATTGCGAGTTGCTTGGCCATGCCATGGTTCAATTCCTCAAAACTGTAGTTCCTTGTCTCATGATCCCTTCCTGCCAATAATAATGGAAAACTGAGTGAGTAGATTTGCAAACTCTAAGCAATAAAAAACACAAAGATATTACAAGTGTAGTTACCAATAAGATTAATAACAACATTGGCCTTCGCCATTACAGCCTTAATAGAATTCTCATCTCTTGGGTTGTATTTCATTGGTACTATCTGAGCAAGTCAAATGACAAGATACCAACGTTAACAGGTAAATCATCAACATGACAAAATATGCAACAATAAAAAAACATACTTCAGCCAGACAGTATATACATCATGAAAAACTATATATTAATTCACCACTCTACCTGACCCAAATCACCCATCAATTTGAGGTGGCGATGACTATCCTCAGAACCTCTAAAAGGAACAAGCACTTGGGAACCCATTTTTGCTGGAGCACAATCAAGCAAGCATTAAGAATTACTGACCAAAAAACACGTTTCAAGAGAAAGATAACAAACTATACTGCTGAAACTTAAGACTCGGATCAAGGGTGAAAAACAAAAATGAACACATTTTGGATAGAATGGATCGTATTAGCAGTTAAGTTACAGCCATAAGAGAACAAAAGCAATGTTCTCCCATTCAACTCACCAAGTTGTTGCACAACATATCGACCCAGGAACCCCGTTGCTCCAAACACCGTAGCAACAATTCCACTGCGCAAAAAAAAATTAAGCATCAAGACACAATTACATAATCATTATTAGCAAGAAAACATCTCTGTAACATTTCAATCGTTAAAAATAAGGAAAGGGAGACCTGACAGAGGATCTGCCACCGGTGCCCTTGCGAACAAGATGCCCTACACCTTTGGTAGCGAGAGAGGAAGCGTGTCGTGGAGCTTCATAATCTGAAGATTAATGACTAAAAAAATAAGGAAATTAAGAGCTAGGGCATCGTAAATGTAGATTAAAACCCTAGAATGCGGAGGATTACAGTGATCGGAGAGCGGGTAAATTGACTTGAAAGATGATAGTGAAGCAGCTGGCCTCAGCGATTGGTGCCCTAATCGCCTCGATATGCCTTGCATCCTTCCTGGTTAGAGAGAGAGACTTGAGAGTGAGCGTTGGGCAAGAGAGAGAGACTGGCGAGAGATGTCAGGTGAGATTTGCATTTAGACTTGGATTTCCTATGTTGCGATCCGACCCAACGTAAACGTCCTGGGCCAACAAAAATAGGCCCATGTATGCATGAACTGGCTGGTCCACGCATGTTTTTCAAAACCGCTCTTTTAAAAATAGGCCCATTTAGACTTTTAACCACGTAAATATATACACATTTATTTTAAAATAAAGTCATTTTTTTAATTTTCGATTCAACAAGAAAAAAATATTATGAGACTAAATATTTTCTCTTTAAGAATTTGATAAATTCATTCAGATTTATATGATATCGAGAAATTAAAGAAATAAAACTCATTATTAGATACCAATGCTTATTAATTTTTGTAATGGTTTAAAATTTACTTTTAGCAAATATTTTTTTGTTCTCCCTACGTTAAGATTATTTTCTTTTTTTTAAAAATAAATAAATAAATATAGTTGATTACTTGTAATTACTTGAACTGTTATATGATATCGAGATAATTATAGCCTTGGCTGGAGTATTGCCGTATCACATTCAATGAGGACTCGAAATCCTCTTTGCTTTCACCTCTTCTTTTTTTGACGGCTGTCACTAATCACATCTTGAAAGGAAGAGAAAGAAAAGCGTTTCTGAGGGATCGTTTCTGAGGGATCGCTGTGCATGGAAGAAACAAAGTTCTTCAATCTCATGAAATCCCACGCGAATTCAAACACTTCTCCTTTAAATTTCTCAAAGTCCATTTGCATATCCAAGACAATTCCAAGCCAAAACTTAATTTAGCACTTGACAAGTTATCTCAAAGAGCTGATCGAGGCTCTTGTTGAAACTGCAGCAGTCTCCTTGAAGAAGAAGAAGAAGAAGAAACTAACCCCAGGTAGAAGTGAGGTAGATGGTTATAAGCCTCAACAAAAGTTTCAGAAAGAAGGAAAGATTAAATACATGCATTATAATAATAAGGCAGCAAAGAGAATTCAAAAAGAAATTGGACGACAAAATTTCTTAGCATCAAAAAGTGTCAGCCCTAACACTGAATTAGGGTGGAATGTGTGGGATTGGCATTTGACTAGTTCATCAGCTCTAATGATCTTGAAATACAAAAGCTTGCCTCAACCTAGACCCTACTTTATGGACATCACTGAACAAATAAAACTGTTCCCTCCTCCTTTTATTTGTTTATTTGTTCTCTTCTCATGTAATTATTGCCAACATTCAATTGCCCCTTCCCAACTAAACTTATTTTCTGTTGCAAAATATTGCTCGAGGGGAGTGAGTTGCCTTGACTTGCCATGATGAATTACTTATTCCTAAAGGGACTTTGTGCAAGTACCTACACCTGTGCAACAGCTGCAAGGAAAGCAGCACTACCCACTTCATTTTGGAACCCTTGGCCTGCTCTTGCTGACTCTGACCTGGAGGTTTTGGGCATGCCATCTTGTTCAAAAATCCGGGCCGCTTGATCTTGAAGAATACTCTGTTACCAACTTTAGAAACATGGATGATTTATCCTCTAACAGCTTTGTTGGAGTATCAAACTCTGCAACTAGACCTGCACAAAGGAACATGTTTCATGAGCATTTTGTAGTGGCTCGATTATACACGTCCGATATACCCATCTCAAAAAATTGCTTAATAATGTGAAAACCACAGCAACCCCAAACAGTTGTAGTAAAGAGTTCACTAAGAGGGGCAATAGGGATATAAAACCAGATTACTCCCACAAATTAAGCTTCGAGTTTGTAACCCGAAGCCCTGAAAAAACAGTTTTGCAGATGAAACAGAACAGGTAAAACAGACAGGATCATGCTGATCTAATGATGTTTGTAGCTAGATTCTCATGAGGAAAAAAAACGATTTCCAAACTAGAGGTTGTGATTGAAATTGTTAACCATGTCAAGATTCTGAGCCACACTTGCCAAGTAACCTCTTGACTCTGAACCCAAGAAACATTTAAATGGTTCTCAATCCAGATTAAAGGTTAGATTTTGACTTCATAAAACTCCTCCAAAATGAAATTTTCACTTAATCAAATTTATTTATGTACTTGGGAGTTCAAAAAAAAAAGGAAGATTATACGCACCATCACTGAGAACCAAAACAAGGTCACTGTCAATGACAGTTGGGATGCGATGTGCAATTGTGCACACTGTGCAATTCTTAAACTCTGTACGGATAATCTTTTGAATGAGATTGTCAGTAGCTGTATCAACAGATGCTGTCGCTTCATCAAGCACCAGAATTTTCGCCTGCTTAAGCAAAGCACGACCCAAGGCAACAAGTTGCCGCTGTCCCACACTCCAGTTATCTCCATTTTCCACAACTGCAGATTATGCATTCAATTACGACCAGTCATTTATTTGAATGAAACAATAAAACTATGACAGTCAAGAGGCAGAGAACCTGATACCACTACTTTAACAATTTGTGGTTGCATACCTAGTGAATCAAGCTTTTGCTCTTTCTGTCGGATAATCTGACCTAGTTGAGACTTATCAAGAGCCTGTGCCAAATAGTTGAACTGTTAGTTGGGGCACATCATCAAAAATGCGTACACAAATAATTTTAAGATTTAATGCAGTTTTTGTTTTGGCATGCAGGGCAATATATTGTTAAAGGCTGGAAATCATGTCATCAAATCTACAGTGATTTGAATTGGACCATTCAGAACATCAAGGATTGTGTAAATAAATAGAATTGCAATTTGGAATAAAAAAATTGCAATCTCAATTCCATCACAAACTAAATAAATTTATAATAATAACAATATTATGCCATGATTTCTCAGAATTCTTAACATTTCAAGATCAGACATAATTTTAATAATTCAGGCGCCACTGAGATTTTTTAAAATTCTTAAGACATTGCTCAGGAAGAAGAGAAAGACCTGCCAAATTTCCTGATCCGAATGCTCTTCAAGGGGGTCAAGGTTACCCCTAATGGTCCCTTCAAATAAAGTAGGATCCTGGGGTATGATACTCAGGTGGCTACGAAGATCATGGAGGCCAATTGAAGAAATATCGATGTTGTCTATAACGATCCTCCCACAAGCTGGTTCAATTAACCGAAATAATGCTTGTATCAGTGTAGATTTACCACTTCCGGTTCGTCCCACAATTCCAATTTTGTTCCCACCAGGAAAAGTACAGGATATCCCATGAAGCACCATAGGAAGATTCTCTCCATATCGAACCTTCAGAAATAAAAAAAGTGCTGATTGTTAAAAAAAGAAACAAATCAAAATAAAATGATCATGGCCAAAGGATAAGGGAAATCAATTCCAGAAAAAAAGGATTATGATTCTCCTTTAGGTAATGCTTTGCAAATAACAGAACATTTAACAGAATAAGAAATCAGACTCGAAATAATATTGAATAATTAAAAGAGGTTCCTCAACGTGACAATGCACGTGCATACTGGAATAACTTAACACAATACCTTTAAATCGATCAGATCAATTGTTCCATTCTCTGGCCATGAGGATGGAGGGCGAGAATCCTCTATAACTGGTGGGGATTCACCAGGGAGTTGGCTATACTGATAGATCCTTTCAATGGAAATAATTTTATTTTCAAGCTTGCAAAAGCTAAGTATCCACCGTGATAAGCGTGCATTTAAATTAAGGCCATATGTCACAGCAAGCCCTGCCATGCCTGTAAAAAACAAGCAAATATGAATAGAGGAAGCATAAATTCACAAATTCCAAATGTTACAAATTATCAGATAGATCAGGTAATGCACAGTAACATCCTTACTTGGATCAATACTTCCCTGAGGAAAGCTAACAAGTAAAACCATGCAGAAAGCAAATACAAAGGTTGAAAGCAATTCCATGCGCAGGCAGAGCCACTCAATAGCAGCAAGACTGCAAAAGAATGGACGAGCAAAACAATCAAGAAGATACAGATTCCTCTTCAAGAATCTCTTCTCTTGCCCAAAGCCCCTTATTGTGGCTGCTCCAGCAATTGTCTCACCAAAAAGATGGATGATTGGAGATTTCTGGATGCTAACAATTCGTACCAGTTCCCTTGATGAAGCCATGTAGTATTTCTGCAATCATGAATACTAATATTAAGGCAATATATCCTTCAATACCATTTATACAGTAGATTTAACAGAATATGAATCCTTAAAAGGGTGGTTAAAGTCAAAATGCTATAGGATTTATGTTCATCATCAACGACCTCAGTCTTTTCTAATTATTTAGTGGAAATTAAATTTCATCAGTGATGGTTGGAACAGCTCAAGGTACAGGGAGAGAAATGATGAGGTTTCAAGCATATGTGTCATCAAACCAGAAAAATATTCAGCTTCTGAAACCTTATAGGTATCAATTTGTACGATGGTTACAGAAGCTGTGTATGAATTTCAGTTTCAAAAAGGGTAATATAATGTTTAAAGATGTAAAAGACTACATTGAGTGAACCTTGAAGGAACAAAGGATTGTTACCGAAATGGAAGTAAGGAAAAAGATTGACAATTGACTCCCAACATCCACCTTATGGATTTTATACTTTTCTCAAAATGAAGCTCTCGTGAATGCCTAGTGTGAACAAAACATTAGACCTCTACAGCTTATATTTAATGTGACAGCACATTCAATTTCAATCATGACCACACATCACATATCAGTTGTCTCTAGAATCAGGATGCATAATTACACAGCAATATCAGCTCATTTCCCAAATCTTGCCCAACAACCAACAATGTCATTTTTAACTCAGTGAAAAGGATAGCTAATCACCTGCATCCAGAAGCAAGCAACAGCCATTGGAACAACGAGCAACAAAACTTGCCAGGTGACTTTGGTCATTACACCAACAATCCCAAAAAGCTGTATGGTAGTCGAAGCAAATCCACCAAGCCTAAAAGGAATATCAAGATCCACTACACTTTGATCAATTGACACCTGTGAGATTGTAAATGATCAGCACCAAGCAAAGTGAAAGACATAAGAGAGACAAAGGAAGCAAAGAAAACAGTCATTTACCATATATGGATGGAGAACATGTATAGGATATATATTTCCAGCAAGAAAAGATGAACTTACACGATTCAAGATCCGTCCAGATGGAGTAGAGTCAAAAAAAGACATCGGTGCTCGAAACACACTTCTAAGCATCTTCAGAAACAATTTCTGAGCTGCTGCTAAACCAAATGTAGCAACCAGAACAGCCCTGACAAATATAAACCAAGAGCTCCCAAAAGCAAGGGCCATGTAAACACCAAGAAGGACCATAGGGCTCACTCTTGGCTGGCCTCCTTCCATTTGGGGATTTGCCCAGGCCATCCACCAATTACTAGCTATTTGAAGGAATTGAAATGAAGCTTGTGCAAGGACTATGAATGGAATCAATAAGCCCTTATATGCTGCAGCCATATAAGACAAGTAGATCTTCATGCTGACTCTTCCTCTTACTCTTTCCTCTTCCTGAACAAGCTGTTTTTTCCTTGAACGTTTAGCTTTCTTTTTCTCTTTAATTGCCTTCTGATCTGAAGCTGATGCACTCTCTTGTACTTCCTTTGCCAAGCTTTCAATACTACATTCTGACGCATTGCATTTTGTATGCAGTATGGCAGATCCATCCAACAACAAATTTTCATCTGATTCATCTGATGAGTGATTTAGAATATCCATAGCCCCAATTGCTTCATTGTGAGCTGAGACTAAGGTGTTAAAGTCAGTTCCTGCTTGCAAAAGTTCATCATATTTCCCTGCCTGTATTATGCGCCCTTCCTTGAGAACCTGGTGTTATGAAGATAGATATCAGAGAAGAATTTTATTCGGAATAAAGAAGGAAAAAGAAAAGCATCAAAGCATCAAATACTTGGTCTCTGATTTACCTTCTTTAAAGCACCCCATCCCCCAAAAAAATGTAAAGCGGGGGTCCTACAAAATGAGGTAAGCACGAACATGATCTAATACTTTTAATGAAATGTGTTACAATATTTTTATGCAAACATGCGCTTATATTCTACAAAGTGATGATGCCCAGTTGTAGATGCTAAAAATCTACGACACTACAAGAAAATCGGTTGAGTTAAAAAAAGGTGAAACAGCTATGCACAAATGTTAGAATGACTATCCCGGTCCCAAATTAAACACAGCCTGATATTTAAATCGAGCTAAACAGGAAACATGAAACTCTATGAGATGCAAAACGTAAACCATAGATACCAAATAAGTTCTTTCATTACACTAGCATTAGAAGTGAGATATTAAAACAACTCCATACCAGAATTAAATCGGCAGCGGGCAGAAATTCAACCTGATGGGTCACAAAAACCACAGTCTTACTTGCTAATGCGGTCAATATGTATTCCTGCAGTTCACATCACACATTTAGGCAAAATGCATTCATTTGAAAAGCAACATTGATTTTACACAGGGAAAGTCCAACCTTGAACAACTCTGAACCAGTATGTGCATCGACAGCACTGAAGGGATCATCAAGCAAATAAATGTCTGCATCTTGATATAATGCTCTAGCTAGTTGAACTCGCTGCTTCTGGCCACCGCTCAAGTTTATACCTCTATCACCGATAATTGTCTGATCACCATGTGAGAAGAGTTCCAAATCCTTTTTCAGTGAACAAGCATTGATTACATTTTTATACTTTGCTTTATCCATTGGACTTCCAAATACAATATTTTCTTCAATATTTCCAGATTGTATCCATGCTGATTGTGAGACATAAGCAGCGGTGCCACAAATTCTCACCTGGAAAAGGAAAAGGGAGAACAGGAATGAATCTTCAATGCATAATAGATTCCAGAAAGAAGAAACCACATTTAACCGGAAATATCATTTAAGCTATGAAATTAAGAAAAGAGGTCCATAAATCTAACTTACTTCTCCAGAGATTTTGGGAATCTCGCCAAGGATGCAGGAGAGAAAGCTTGATTTGCCAGAACCAACCACGCCACAAACAGCTACCCGCATCCCCCTCTGGACTTTCATTTCTATCCCTGATAATGTGGGCCTTGAAGAAGAAGCGTCCCAGCAGAAAGCAGCATCTTTAATTTCTATGGCCAAGTTTGTCATGCTTCGAGGCAGAACAATGGTTGCATCTTCCTGCAACTCTTCCTCCTGCAGGAATCCAGTAATTCTATCTAGAGAAACTTTAGTCTGGGCCATCATCGACACCAAGTCAGGGAAATTCCTCAGTGGTTCTTGTAGTATTCTGAAGGTGGCCAAAGCAGAAAGAACACCTCCCGCTGTGAGCTGATCACCTAACAATATAGAAGTACCAAAAGTGACAGCTGAAACAAATATGGGCGAGCTCCAGAAAATGAAGGTAATAAAAGCTTGTGAATAGAGGGCTTTCCGAAGCCACCGGAACTCCACACCTCGCATCCCCTCCAATTTTACTCTATACCTGTCCTCCCAAGCCTGCAACTTCAGAATCCTCATGTTCCTGAGGCACTCTGATGTTTTCCTCATCCTTTCATCCTTGGCAGCCATTAGCTTGTCTTGATAATCTTCTTGTATCCTAGCCACAGGGATAGTGATAACAATGGAGATAATGGTGGCAATCAAAGTTGCAAAGGAAGCAATTCCAACATTCTTATACAAAATTGCAAGAGCAAGTATTATTTGAAGGGGAAGCATCCATATATCATGTAGATACCAAGAGTAATCCCCTACTCTTTGGACATCAATTGCCATGTAGTTAACAATCTCTCCACTGGTGTGATTTTGCTTGGCCAAGCTCGACAGCTTCAGTCCCTTTCGGTACACCATTGCTGTTAAAGCTGACCTCACTTGCATACCCAAGATATCAACCCCAAGATACCATTGCCGGGTCGTTAATGTCTCCACAAGCTTGGCTGAGAAGAATATCCCAGCAAGAATATAGCCCTCGTGAGGGAAAGTCTCCATACCCCCCAGATAATCAACAAAATAGCTAACCATGTAAGGGCCCACATATGAAACAAGAGTGTTCAACAAGGCAAAGATGGCATTGCAAGCTGCTTCCTTCCAGAAAGACTTCAGAATAGACCAAGCTAAAGACGGCTGATTGGAAGGATTTTCAGCTTTTCTTCTCTCCCAATTTGAGTTCAAAATCTTGTAGTTTGTCTTGGCACGATCTTTCGGTGCAAGAAGGGGAATGTCCTTAAGCTCAAGCGGTCTCTTTGCGCCAATAGAAAGGAGTGGGTTTAACCAAGAAAGGGTTACTAAGCTAAATAGCCCAGCCTCGCAATAAGGAGTGACCTTAAGACACCCTGCCTCTTCTTCATGAAGCAATGGCTCCTGAAGATCAGAGTTCCTACAAACTTGTATACCAGTAATACCTCTAAATGCAACAAAACATAGAAAAGCAAGAGCTGGGGTTGCAGCGAAATTCGCCACAACATGAGAACTCAAATGATTTGAACCTTTGGTAAAAAAACTGCTCCCATCAACATACAAAGTACACAAACAAATCAAAAATGAGAAAAACCACCACACCCTCAACAAGACAGGAAATTTCTCAGACAGCTTAAATTTACAATGAAGAGCTGAAAAGCTCAAGACAAACCAAGCCAAACCTTGTGCAGCAGGTACACAAATTTCAGACCAATCCACGTCTCTCCCCTTAACAGCCCCTCTAAACAAAGCAACTCCGTCAAACCCCAGCACCAGAACTTGCAAGAGCAAAACATAGAAACAACAAAACAGGCACAGCTTAAAACCCGTACCGATTATAGCATCACGAATCTCTCCATCTACACTGGACCTTCGAATTGGAGTCAGATTGGGAACTGCAGACTCATCCTTGAGGTTTCTAACTCTTCCAACACAGACAAATATCTGCCTTGCAGAGATAACGAAGAGAAATACAATAAAAAGCGTCAAATTCACACAGATGGAGGCTAGTTCCAACGTGGGCAAGCCTTGAATTGCCTTCAAAACAGGGTTGCTTGGTTCTGAGCTGATATTATTAAGCGAAAAAACGATAGCCATTATTGTAAACGAGAGGTGGTGATTGAAGAGAGTGAGCCCTTGTTGTAGTCGTTAATAAAAGGCAGCAGCAACTTGATGAAGAGGAAAAAGGATCAAATCGTTTAAAGAAGAGGGGCATTTCACCATCTGGGTTTTGAACAGAACGGTGTTGCTATATTGGAATCTGCAGACACATTGCACAAAGAAACAAGCAGGTTTTTATCAACGATGGACACGAATACAGAAAGAGAAAGATTAAAAAGAACCCTCTTTACGTCCCTGCTTTGATTCTTCTGCGCACGGACTCTCTCTCTCCAGAGAAGCAGAAGGAGACAAAGACGAGTGGATGGCAAAATCTCGAAATCTGAAAGGGAAAGCACCAAAAAAAACTGACCTCGAAAATCGTTCAGGGTAAGCCGGTGGCGATTGTCGAGGTAAAACCAGCCTGTTATTGATAGAAACCTTGAATCACCTTAAACACCCAAAACAACAACAAAAAACCCTCTTTTCCTTCTGCTTCTCCTCCTCCTCTGATACCACACACACACACACATACAGAGAGAGACAGAGAGTAGCAAGCAAAAAGTACTAAACTTTCCAAAGCAGAAATGGGGAGAGAGAAAAGGAGAAAGACTGGGACTTTTGATCTCTCTCTTATCTCTTATAACAAAAAGAAATAAATGCTCTGCCTAATCTCTTTTTCTCTTGGTTTTTACATATATATATTTATAATTGAAGTTTGCTAGCTTCCTTGGACTGTTGCTGTAACTATTGCACTTGCCGTGTTGGAAATTGCGATGTGCTGTGAGTGACTTGTGGTGACAGAAATGAGGTGGCCCTCTAGAGCGGAGGCAAAAGGTTCTACCTTTTCCTTGATTTTTAGCTTATGCTATCACTTTCCTTCAGTTCCCTTATCACACACACACACATATATATATATACATGTATATATAAAAAAACAGCCAGCCAGCCAGCCAGACATAGGTATGAGAGAGCTTGAGGCTTTGGAGGAATGGTGAGAATAAGAATATTAATTGCTACAGCATATTTGCGAGACAGAATGTGGATCAAAGTATGTGATAAGATCTTGACGGGGATCCAATCAAGAATAGGCTGAGAATAAACTATATTTTAGAGTAGGGATAGAGTTGTTTGTTTATGCTTTTACAGTGTGGAAGATGATGTTGGATTTCAAGCGAGAGTCTGAGTGTGATGCCATGATGGTAAGCTTTTCAGCTCCTTCATTTTTAATTTCTCTAGTATCATGCTTTTGCATTTAACAACCTTTATTTATTCACTAGCATATACCATACGTCATCGTATTTGTTTGGAGATACTGATACATGTATTAAATATTTTTTTATTGGAGACAATAGGAAATATTTCCTTTTGTTTTACTATCTTTATTTTCTTGTCTCCACAATAATAAAATCTCACTCGATAACTATTTGTTTTCTTCTGTTTTTATGTGTTTTTTATAAGTGTATGTTTTCTCGGAATAAATAATCATTTTTATTGTTTTTATGTGTTTTTTAAAAGTTTACGTTTTCTCAAAATAAATAACCATTTCTTAGTGTTTTTATGATTTTAAAGTGTTGATAAAAAAATGCTTTTTTTGATATATTTTCAAGATGAGAAATGATTTTAAAAACAATATTATGTATTACAATATCAAACACACATTAAATTTGCTTGATAATATCATTATAGATACGGTAGAGAATAATATAAATCATGTATTGAAATCTCATTTAATAACTTAAGACTTTATAAAATATAGTTTATTTGATATAATATTAGAAAATAATATAATTTACATCTTAAATAAAAAAAAAACAATTATAATGCAAATTGAGAAACATGATGTGAGATCATGCTACGTTATCAAAACAAGAAGTAAGCCTGTTGCATGATTTGCAAAGTACACACACTTCACAAAATGAAGAAAGACATGATCAGGCATCCTACGTGTCACAGGAGGACTCTTGTTTCATAAGACAAGCTGGCATTGTCAAGGGGCGGGGACCACGTGCACAGTCATGGCGGGTCAGTAAAGGTGTAATTAACAATTTTTGGTTTCTAGTGTTGAATACAGTCAGCTGCCCACTTGTCTCAGGTTTCATGGCTGCAGTCATGAAAAACCAGATAAAAATGGCGACCTAACTTCTTTTTTTCTTTTTTTTTTTTATCCCTGTGTCCATGATTTTTTTAATTGGTAGAGAATCATTGCTTGATTGCACCGTTTTTTTTTTAAAAAAATAAAATAATTATTGTAATATAAAATATATTTTCAAATAAAAATCAATTTAAAAAATACTTTGCGCCACATGAGTTTTCAAGAAGGATCAAGAACTCACTCGAAAAATAAAAATAAAAACTGAATTGTTAGATTATTAAAATAATTTATGGGCCACTGATCAATCTCAACTAAATATCTATTATTAGAATAATATTTGGATCGGATAAATGAAAAACTAGAATTTTAATGAGATATCTTGTAATTTTTAAGTTGATTCGATTCACTTAAAAATTTAATCCGGTTCAGGATTCGGGTGGTAAATTCATCATGTGAACCGGTCGGGTGAAGCAAGATCAAACAACCATGTTTCCTGGCTCCCTAGAATTACATGTAATTCATCCACTAGAATTTTAATTAGATATTTTGTAATTTTTAAGTCGATCCGATTCACTTAAAAATCTAATCCGGTTCAGGATTGGAGTGGTAAATCCATCACGTGAACCGGTCGGGTGAAGCAAGATCTAACAACCTGACCTCCCGGAATTACATGTAATTCATCTAGCTAGGGGATTTCACTATACGATCATTGTTAATGTACATATCTAAGTCCAGTAATTAAAGCAAAAATGGATGCCAACATTATCCAACAAGGCAAGAGAAAAAAGTAACACCAAGAAAAAAAATTCTGATAATTTGAATAAATTATTCCATTAATAATTGAAGAGACTTTGCCTTCTTTAACTTTGTTTCCAAAAATAGAATTAAAATTAGAGATGGCTTGATCACATCTCTTCTCTTGTTTGATTGGTTAGGTCTCTATAGGAATACATTAAATGACGATTAATTAAATAGATCTATGTTCCTTATACGATATTAATCATTAAAAAAAAAACAGCACGACACTTCGTTTCTTAATTAATCTTGTAAAATATATTAAGTGACTAATTAATTAAATACCATCTCCGGCAATACAAACCCGGCCTGGTCAGGAAAAAAATCAACTCAAAACTGACCCAGCTGAACTCTTTGGACTTTATCTATACTTATTTTATTTTTGTCAAAAAAATCAAAATAAAATTATTTTAACTAGGAATCATGGTATACGATATTTAAAAATAATAATTAAATATTTTTTAAGATAAACATAATTTTAAAACGACAAAAGCTATTGCGTTTCTGAATCAACGTGATTTAACTCGTATAATCCACAACTCCGTCCATCCATCCCCTGTACAGTATGCATGATACTGATGCTGCCTTTAAATATTATTATTTTATTTTTTAGAATTGTAATGGGGGCAATCACATCAAACATGGACGCGCCAGCCCCAGCGTCCAGCGCTGCTCAGCGATTTGTCTCTTTCTAGAAACTTCTTTCGTACGTATAATTGTACTACTAATTATCGGTGGTATATATAAGATATTTCATTTTAAATATATAATAATGTTTAAACATCACGCTTATATATAAAACTAAGATTAAGTGAATGTTTGTAACGGATTTACTTACTAGATAATGTTGTTTTTTTAAAATATTTTTTATTTAAAAATATATTATAATAATATTTTTTATTTTTAAAAAATTATTTTTATATCATTACATAAAAATAATTTAATTTAAAAAAAATATATATTTTTTAAAGGCAATGCTATATCTAAAACATCATCTGTAACACACATATGTACGTGGCATTGGTGGCTGTGATTTTTTATTGAAAAAAATATCTATAAGATATTTTTTATTGAAGATGTTTTTGTAGATCTTTTAATTTTTAATTATTTTAATATATGAATGTTAAAAGTATTTTTTTTGAAATAAAAAATTAATATTTTTTTAAATAAAAAATACTATACATTAGAGGGGTAGCGTTTGCCATGGCTTTTCTTGTGTGTGGCATCCCCTCTACCAACCAGCCAGTGGTCTGGAGTTAACAAGTAGTTCGCGTCTGTTCCGCATAACTCTTGCTTGGTTTTCACTGTCTGGTGTACTCTGTACTGGAATTGAGCAAGCGGGTTGATGGCGGGTTGATGTTTTTGACCGGATCAACTTGATTTTTTTTTTAATTTAAACCGGATTAATTTTTAGAACGAACTAGAAAATCAAGAGAGAGAAGTTGAGGTTATTATGTTAAGAGATTAATTTTGAAGTCCCCAATCGGTATAATGTGATGGCAAAATGCTTGAGATATGTACAACATGTCTCAAGTTCGAGTCATAATATACATCTCTTGTAAGAGCTTGAAATAACCGAGGTTTTACTTGCTCAACTTGGCCAACAAAATACGCTATCCGGATAGGAGAGTTTTCTTGAATAAAAAAAAAGGGATTATTTTTTAAGTTCTATGTGGCATGGTGATAAAGAGTTTATCTACTTTACACGTCTTGGACTCAAGTCATTTTTAAGTTTCGCGTGGCGTCGTAATAAAGAGCTTATCTACTTTACATGTCTTGGATTCGAGTAATGATTTGCTCATCTCTTAAGAGTCGGAAGAGTCGGGGTCTAAATTATTTAACTCGAGATTGTAAAGAGTGTCTTAAAAAAGTGGGATTTCTCGAATCCAAAATAAAGATTAATTTTCAAATTATTTTATAATTAAAATGATATATTTTTTATGAGTATTTAACCGGGTTATCCATTAAAGTGTAACTTAGTTGAATTTAAAAAAGTATATATGGAGATGATAGGGTTCGTCCAGGGATTCCCCCCCGCATTTCGCTAAAGGGTTGAGGGGGGATCAATGATTGAATGTTATTTGCAATCAATTTAATAAATCCACGCATTATCATCTAAAATTCAAACAATAAGTTAGAGAATGAAAAAAAAAGAATTATTCAATATCTAACTGTGAATGAACAATTTAATTTAAATAATGATTTTCACATTCACTGAGGCTGTACAGTAGATGCAGGCCAGTAGCGTTTGACACAATTAATGGTTAAATAAATGTTTTTTATAATTTTAATATACCAATGTCAAAATAAATAAATAAATAAAATTAATGTGATTTTAATAATAACAAAAAAAACGTTGCATCTCGTTACCAGAAATACAAGTAATGTCGTGAACAGAAAGAGCCTATATAACTATATCATGAAACAAAAGTTAAGGCATTTTTTTTTTTATTTTCATGCCCAGTTTAAAATGTGTAGACACAAGTTTTTTGAAATATTTCTTGCTTTTAAATATATTAAAATAATATTTTGTTTTGTTTTTTAAAATTTAATTTTAATACTAGTATATTACAACAATTAAAAATACTAGAAAAATATAATTAAAAACTAAAAAAAATACAATGGAATCACAGTACCAAGCAGATTCTTTAAGTGACGAACAACCATACCAGATTTTAGAAGGGTGGTTAAAATCGATTTTAATTTTTTTGCTTAAAAATATCAAAAATTTATAATTTAAAATAAAAAATATTTTTAAAACATAGTATATTTTCGATTGACAACGTGTCGCACATGCTCCATGTCTTCACAGTTAACACAGAAGGTATTGGACCAGCAAAGGACAGGGACGACCGACCGCGGAAAAGACGCACTACAACGTGTCTCATGAGAGGTCGTGTCACTCTCGGCGTGAAATACTTCAAACTAACTTTTCGATTTCAAAGATGTTTTCGTTTTTTCGGTTCTTGTTTTAAATTTTTTTTTATTATAAAAATAAATTGATTTTTTAATATATTAGTATAAAAAAATATATGTGTGTGTGTGTATATATCTTAATATATTTTTAATTAGAAATTATTTTTACAAAATTATTTTACATCGCATTAACAAATATACAATAAAAAACACTACTTATTCAAAAATTATTTGCTTGATTTTGTTTTTTTCACGTTAATAATATTCTCAAACTCAAACTAAATCTTTTATAATTTATTTTTTTATGACTTGTTTATACTAAAGTATATATGTTCATATTTAAATAAAAAAAAATTAGAACTTATCTAAATGATACAAATTAAAATTTTCAACATCCATAATAAACTTTTTTATGCAGTGGGATATAAAATTTAAGTTTGATAGAAAAACACACACTAAAAAATCAAAAACTGCACAAATATACCCCTGAAATTACAAATTAAATTTGAAGAAAAAGCTAAAAACCCAGGAACACTGCCAGGACAGTGACGACGAGAGTATCCAAAAGTCACCGCCACCGGCGGCGTGTAAAACCATGAAATGTCACCGGCGAACCTCTAAAAAACATAATGGATATGGAGCGATCCCTCCTTCTATTACTACTCTGTGTCGGTGGTGAGTGTCATTATGACCTGCAAAACTAATAAAAACACACAACAATGCCTTGGTGCTCTATTTTTTCTTAGATATAATTTCTTCTTCTCGATCGATTGGTTGAAAACATGGGCGGCGAGAGAATATCCAAATCTTTGATGGTGTCTTGTCGTGGTGGCTCACGGTGGGATGAGGCGATGCAGCATGGTGCTGCTGTGAGCTAAGGCTAGGTCATAATAGAGAATGGTTTAAGGTTGGTTTGGTTGTGGAGATGATGAGGATACTGTCATGGCTGAAAGAGGTAACAGTGTTGCTAAAACGACGTGGTTTTGTTGTGGATGAGGATACTTAACTATTTGATTTTTAATTTTTGCATGGGTTCTAAATATAATCGTGTTTTAAACTCAAGTCTTACAAAAATTAAAATAACATATATTTTTTTATATACGAACACCCGCTTTTCATTTAATTTGCAAGAAAAAACTATGTCATATCAATTTTAATTAAATATATATATTTAAATCTATTTTTTAAAAGCTAAACCAACAAATGTTTTTTAAAGCTTATTTTTTTAAATCACAACCATAAAAACTACTATAATATAGAAATTACACAAAATAAATAAATAGCTCTCGCTTGTGCCCACATAAATGCTAAAGTTTTAAAATACTGGTTAAGATGCATATATATATATATATATATCACCATGTTTTTTTCGTTATATATTTGTTTTGTTTTATTTTATTTTTGTGATGGAGCATCCACTTGAGCAGATTTTAATTTCAAAGTTGGTGAAATCATAAATGAAATGAGCTGGAATAGCTTAACATACCCTACATAAAAACCTATCTATTACACACGAATTTCAAAGTACCATGTTTTCATCGAGGCATGAGTTCTGACCATAAAAAACATATATATTTTTTTAAATAAAAACAGCACCATAAATTTAAAACATCATATAATAAGCACCAAGGTATGAGTACTATCAATCTACCTGCCACATTTTTAACGATGTCAAAAATATTATTTTCATGTATTTTTGAAAGAAAATCACCTTAAAAATAAACCTCAATCACACTCTCAAACAAGCAATAAATGCGAAGTGATTCTATGGTGGTGTTTGTGATTATAGTAACAATTATTTTTTAAAGTGTTTTTTTTGCCTGATAATATATATAAATATTATATATATTTTTATTTTTTAAAACTTATTTTTAACATCAATAAATTAAAATGATTAAGAACTATATAAAAAAATTAATTTGAAAAAGAAAACTTTTTTCAACCAATAAGTAAGAGGGCTACATGTGTATCGGGGTGTTTCAACTTTCAACCAAAACTTGGAAACAATAGGTTTTTTAGTTTTTTTTTTTATTATAAATAAATTTTTAAACAAAAAAACAACCGCCACTACTATCCCAAACACCTCCTGGAATATTATGAAACTAGAGGGGCTTCTTAAAGCTTAATTTTAGAAAAAAATTGTCTGTTTCCAGGTAGTTTGAAAAAGTAAAATATAGAAAGAATATGTGTAATGATCTTTCATTTTCGTGTAGCATTGATTCTCAAATGGGGTTAGTAAGAATATATGCAGAGCTGTTAAGGTCGTAAATTATCATGGATTTGATCTTATCATGTACGGACCAAATCAATTTGATTCTGACTTTGGTTTAGCATAAATAGTTACTGTAACTCATCACTAGAGTAGGATTCTGTAACATAATTGATTCTGTTACGATAATAATCTAGATTTTTTGTGTTAGAAAACAATATAAAATCATTTCCGAAATCTGTGTGGAACGATAAGTTTTAGGATTGAAATCGCTGGATTTGACAATCAATCCCTTTGATTTGCCGAGTTTGGATATGCTGATATGCCTGAAGTAACAATTTCAATGCTCGCAGGACCATTTCTCAGGTTCAGGATTCCGATAAAGGATAAGAGAACCTGACAGGCCCTGCTGCCTGGTGGTGCAAGTTGAAACTTCATCTGAACGTGACCAGGCTGGCCGGGACAATTTTTCAAGAATTTTAGATTGGATATTCCCAGCAAGTTGTAGCAGAATCAGCAATGGCACAAACTTTTCAAGCTGATTATGGTATCCATCCTTGCTCCTTTACATCACAATTCGATGGAGCACGGTAGAAATGTAAGCAATCAGGATGGTGATTCTACATCGAGGCAAAATATCATGCTGGCTTCTGAGAAACTCAGCCCGGTCACCCCAAAATCTTGAAAAAAATAATTGTTCTCCATCCTTTTCAGCTTCCCCAACAAAATGCCTGCTACCTTGTTCTTCGTGTTATGTAAAATTTGGGAACCATACAGACATTAGAACATCAATTTCTTGATGGAAAGAAATAACCCACCACAAAATTTTCATTTCTCCCCTTCTTTTGTTTATGTAAAATAAATGGCAATCAATCATCAAACTAAGCAAATTGACCACCAAGAACATTTAACAATGTCGTTTCAGGTTGATTCGTAGCAGAATCTGGTATATGTTTGCAGGAAAAATTAATTTGGTGACGTCTCTGTCTCTTATACCTCTCGGATATGAAGAAGATAATTCCATGCTGAGAACACATATGCCTTTCTTTTCTCTCAAGTTCAGGATAAGAAAACCTGACAGGCCCTGCCTCATTGTGAATTGAAACTTCGTATGAACGTATCCAAGCTGACTGGGACCATTTTTTCAAGAATTTAGATTGGATATTCTCAACAAGTTACAGCAGAATCAGCTTTGGTGCTAGCTTTATCATAGTCTGGTTCAAGCACATTAATATCAAGATTAATTCAGCATTAATATGCATAAACGTAATTCAAAATAAAAGCATTCACTACTGTAAGACTTTCAAGACTTGGTAAGATCAATTGAATGGACATGGAAATGCGTACTGCTAGAGCTAGAACTTGAGGGATGTGTACTGCTAGAGCTAGAACTTGAGGGATGGCTTTAGACTTCAGACTTTGCTCTTTATAGAGAAAATGAAATGCACTACTGCACTAGCTAGCCAGCTAGCTGATGATAGACAGCTACTGGTGGGTTTTGAAGGAGAAAACAATGTTTTTGCAAAAGGGACGTGGGAGAGAGCTTCGATGGTCCCTCTCTCTATTGATTTTTTTTTTTTTAATTTCTTTAAACGTTTTGGTGTCCACAAATATTTATTGTGTGTTTCACGATGCAGCCATTGTGATAAAATTATGGATGACAATTTCTATTCCAAAATCATCACCTCATACATCAAAATGTAGAGATAAAAATCACTGTAATTAGACCTGGGCTATTGTTCAAAGCTGTTCAAGGAACTAAAGTGGTAGCTCACTGCTATTAAAGCATAATTTGTAAGAAAATATTCAAAATCCTGAACGCATCTAGTTGTAGCCTTGACCTTTCCCTTCAAACTCAAGGTTACCAGTGAAATCACTTGCTTCGGAAGACTGCATCTGATGAGGAAAGCTTGACATGGGAATTTGTATAGATGGCAAAATTGGCTGCCTGGTTGGAGCAATGTAGCTCACTGAGGAACCGGCATTGTTAAACCATACATTGTCCCACATACATGGCGTGCAGTTAACATAAGGCAGATTACTACCACCAGACAGCTTACAACCAAATTGATCGCTGGTATTCTGATCGCATGCCATCTTCATAATCGCATCTTCCATTGCATGTAGATATGCTGAAGTCCTATGAGCATTCTGCTTAGGTTGGAAATGCAATGGTGGTGGAACATTCAATGGATTTGGTTCCAAGTAAAGTTGCAGGTCTGTTGAATAGCAGCTGCCATTGTTGCTCTCCCAAAAACTCGCACTCATTGCAGTCCCATGAGAGGTCTGTTTAGATTGGAAATGGACCGGTAATTGATCATTTAAAGGCCCTGGTTCATGATAAACCTGCAAGTCTGTCGAGTAGCCATTGCTATGCTTCCTCTCCAATAAGTTGGTCATGTAAGAGCTCTGCTCAGGGTAGAATACCATAGGTGGCTGCGCATCAAATGGCTTCGAATCGAGAATAAGCTGCGGGAAATTGTCATCTCTGCTCTCCATGTAGCTGTCCATGCCGTGAGAAACGCTTGGAATAAGCGAGGCTGCTGGCACCCCTGGCGCACCCATGGCATACTGATTTACGTTGAAACTTCCAAGTTTCTTGTCAGCGAGATCAATTTTAGCATCCAACTGACCAGCAAGAACCCTTAACTGATCTGCATAGAGGCTGTTGAGGCGATCATCCCATGCAGGATACTTAGCTTTGATAATCTGCCTGTGCAATCTTGCAAGCTCAGAATCAATCTGTTTCTTTTTATCAGCAAAGTAGTCAGAGACCTGATAGCATCTTCTTGGCTGATCGCTACCCTTGTACCTGTTGATAATACACCTGACCTCTTCAGAATTTGGAGGCCAAGTCTCCGGTGCTACAGGTTGACGGTCATCCTTCAGCTTTGGTCCAAAGATTATTACGCATGCATCGACACCGCAGAGAATAGAGAACTCAGAAGCCTTTTTAAGCAAACCTGCCTTCCTCTTCCTGAATGTAAGCATACGAGATTTCTCCTTCCTTATCAATTCCATTTTGATTCTTTTTTGACCCATTGTTTGATCTAATTATCAGAAACACAAAGCTATCAATTTTGATAACTTTAATATGGTCATAATCCCATGACAAATAAAAAAATATTTAGCTGAAACGACAAGACATGAATATGTTACAATGTCCTAACTGTCTTCGTCTCTTCTGTATATTCATCTCTTCCATATCTATATAGTAACCTGACTATCTTCGTCTCTTCTATATCGATATAGAACCAAAAGTTGTTTCAAAATTGCAATATGGAAATATCAATCTCAACAGCCTAATTCTCATGAGAAATAACAGTTATTATTACTATAAAGATACAAAGACAAAGAAAGAAAAAATCAAAAGAATAGAAAGCAGAAGAGAGTACCTTTAATGGCAGACTGCTAAGAACTCCAAAAACCCAATAGAACACTCAATGTAACAATAATATTTCTATAACCCTCATGGTCCTTTATTATATAGGAAATATATAAGATTTCCATGATCACTAACACTGATTTTCTTTCCAAACTAAGGTAAAAATTAGCTGCTGCAATAATTATTCTTGTTTCCTATTTAGGAAAAAAGCTATAATCATAATGGGTTTGAAAAATATTTCCAAGTATGTAGACAGATTGATTGCTTTTGCTTGCATGGTTCATGGAAAGGATTTTATTTATGAGGTAGGCCTTCGTGTGTGATTAGCTGCTTCACAGTTTCAGTGATCTGTGAGGTAGCACTTTTCTCTACGTCAAAAGCTCCATTGTGATTATCCATTAAGCTGTGCTTTGTCAGCCAAAATAAAATCATTTTCAAGATGTAATATAAAATTATTTCTGAAATCTGTGTGGAACGATAAGTTTTAAGATTGAAATCGTTGGATTTGACAATCAATCCCTTTGCTTTGCTGAGTTTGGATATGCTGATATGCCTGAAGCAACAATTTTAAGGCTCACAGGACCATTTCTCAGGTTCAGGGTTCCGATAAAGGATAACAGAACCTGACAGGCCATGCTGCCTGGTGGTGAAAGTTGAAACTTCATCTGAACGTAACCATGGGACAATTTTTCAAGCATTTTAGATTGGATATTCCCAGCAAGTTGTAGCAGAATCAGCACTGGCACATACTTTTCAAGCTGATTATGGTATCCATCCTTGCTCCTTTACATCACAATTCGATAGAGCTCGGTAGAAATGTAAGCAATCAGGATGGTGATTCTACATTGAGGCAAAATATCAAGCTGGCTTCTGAGAAACTCAGCCCGGTCACCCCAAAATCTTGAAAAAAATAATTATTCTCCATCCTTTTCAGCTTCCCCAACAAAATGCCTGCTACCTTTTTCTTCGTGTCATGTCAAATTTGGAACCATACAGACATTAGAGCATCAATTTCATGGCCGGTAATTGATCATTGAAAGGCAGTGACTAATTTTTTCCTTAATTTGGAAAGAAAATCAGTGTTAGCGATCATGAAAATCTTATATATTTCCTATATAATAAAGGACTATAAGGGTTATAGAAATATTATTGTTACATTGAGTTTTTGTAGTTCTTAGCAGGCTGCCATTAAAGATACTTTCTATTGTTTTGATTTTTTCTTTGTTTCTTCGTCTTTGTATCTTTTATGGTAATAATAACTATTATTTTTCAAGAGAAAAATAGCTTCTTTTTTTTTTTGTTTGGAAGGAAAAAAAAATAACTTCTATTTTAGGGCTTGCCTGGTAGCATAAAGCTTTTTTACTTTTTAAACTCTTCCTTTCATATGCTTTGTAGGGTTATAGATTTTTTCTTCTTGATTTTAATTCTAATTTATTATAATTTGGGTTGATGTGGAACATGTAAATATTCCTACCAAGAGCTAATTAGTTTTTTATTTAATTATTTATGGTGTAATGAATTATTTTCCCCTTAGTTCTTGTTTCAATTTAATAGTATGAAAAGGGATATTAAAAAAAAAAGGCAACAAAATATCCCTTGTGTGTTTGTCGAATTTGGGAATCATGTAGACACGAGCAAAGTTGTCAATACCGTTCCGGTCACTGTTCCGATCGCCGTTCCGGTTTTTCGATTGGAACGGAATGTTCCGGTTTCGGAGCATTCCGGCGTTCCGTTTCGGTGTCGTACTGTAATTAATTATATATATATATATATATATATATATATATATATAAATATTAATTTAACAAGCATAATTAAAATTTGAATTCTTTTTTATTTAAAATATTTTGGTGTTTTTAAATTATTTTGATGTATAGATGTCAAAAATAATTTAAAAAAATAAATTTTGAACCCGGAACGGAACCGGGGCGTTCTGGCCGGAATTTCCGGATCTGACCAGAATTCAAACCGGGACAAAAACGTCGCCGTTTTGTCCTGGATTTGAAAGTGGAACGGGCCGTTCTGGCAGGAACGGAATTCATAACTTTGGACACGAGAGCATCAGGTTCCTGATGGGTTATGGCTGTAAAATGAGACAGTTTCATTTTGTGAAATATTGAAATAACAAAAATTTCATTTAATAAATTTTATTTTTAGGGCATGTATGCATGCATGCATGTATGGCATGAAGGCCTTTTGGGTTTATGCCAGTAACAAAATAAATAAAAGGGGTGGGGGTGGGGGGGAATGAAGTGTGGCAAGTCAATTTCATCAACCACAGTTAGATGGCCCTAAAAGGATCAACTAACCCTATAGACTTCCTAATAAAGAAGTGGACTCATCTTGCAAAACCTTCCATGCGGCAATAACATGCCTTTCTTCAGTCAATGGTGCGCCCACAGCAAAACGTAATATATACTTGCCTGATAGGACCTGCAAAAAATGGCTATGATCAGACAAGTAAACTGCAATTTCTCCTTTCCCTTCCTTAGGTAGATGATAAATTAAAAAAGAAGAAACCACTGCATCGGCATTTTAGTTACTGCAGAAAAGATATATAAAAGCATCACCGATCTTACTGTATGTGATATGAAAATTTTCCCTGATGAGTTTACAGCATCTAGTAAGTCACGGTTCAGATTGTTTCCATGATCTTCATTGTTGCTAGGAGGTAGAAGGCGAAAACAAACCAAAGAAAATATCCGAGGGGTAACAACCTGCAACGTGAATTATGGTATAGAGAATTGATGAGTAATGATTTGCATAAAAATTGCATAAACAACCATAGCCACGGGGAATTTTCATAAGTAGGCAGACATAGAAATGATTAAAAAATGCAATGAAATGATAGTTGTTGCTTATGGCACCTCTCTTTCACATCAATTTTCAATCTTTCAGCCTAGTTTAATGCATCTAAGCCTATTACATTACAATACTAACACCATAAGGAAAATTCTTGTTTCAAGGCAAGCAGTCGCTGTGTGCCAAGGCGAGTAGCTAGCATAACTGATTTCTTGTTCTGGGAATTGAAGGAAGGTTACCCGCTAATTTCCTATATTCTCCCAACGGTTCAATAGGCATCCCATGCTTAATAGCACTATGCCCAACAATGGCTTATCCCATGTCAGGTGCTCTAGCTGACATGAGAGGCAGTACTCACACCCCTTCAACAAATATAGGAACAGCCATCTCAGCATTTGCTCATCCACCCTTACAATATAAACTGTTCTCTACCACACCAACAAGACTCCACCCTTACAATATAAACTGTCCCCTATCAAACTAACAAGACTCGGGACCAAGTTTAAATCAAAAACAGCCACCATATCAACAAAAACCTGCCAATTTGGTGAAATTAAAGGTGTTACAGATAAAAAGAATAGAGTAACTAGACCTGGTTAGAAAAAGGTTTAGCCCTGTCAATACGTATGTCTTAGAAAGATCCATGGATATTCAAGAAACGAGGTCCAATCAGGTGTGCAAAATAGAAACACATACAGAGACACGTAAAAGGGCTTATCTACCTCAAATCTTGAATCTGCAGCAACAAGCCCTTCAAAATATTTAGCCAAGTTGATATGATTTCTGATGTAGCACTGTAGATTTTCCAAACCATACAACCGCAGTACCATCCACAGTTTCAGTGATCTGCGATGTAGCATTTTCAGTAAGATTAATTTGCACTTCTGGTATATGATGCATGATTGTGCAGTTGAAAAGAGGCTTTGAGGCCAAAGTTTGATGGCACACCTAAACCGACGTCCAAGAGGAATTTGCCAATCTTTGTAGTCCACAACCATGTTTGCTTGAGAGGCCTGACATATCAAAATGTTAGGAAATAACGTAACTGAAATGTGCAAATAGATTGATAAATTATGATTATTTAAGAGTTTAATTTGTTTGATATAAAAAATCCAATCATCTACAGCTAGCAACTTGTTCTAATGTTACATAATCCTGTAACTTTTAAGGCATATAAACATGTTAAGAAAACAAGTTCAGAGATTAACATGTACAACAATTTTTAAATCATGGAAACTGTAACCCCCAAGTTGGGAGATTCACATGAATATCTTCTAAGAAAATTAAAAAGGCTTATTTGGAGCTTTTGAACTGCAGATAGATGAAACACAGCCAATGGCAGTCAAATCAAATTCATTGCAACATACTTTGGGAAGGCATGAAAGTTCCCATCGTTTAAGTCCTCACAACATGATCCTATACTTGGTGAACTTCGGGTGCAAATATTGTATGGAAACAAGAATAAGATGATGTTAAGGATGCTTACTTTGTTCTTCAGGAACTCGGGATTTGTAGAGAGGGCCTGGATTAAAGCATTTCTATCCTGTTGTCCAGCATAAAAATAAAACTTATTTAATGTATTTGCATATTCAAACAACTAACTAACCAAAGGAACAACAATCAGCAGCCCAAAAAATTTAGCAGTTACAGCAATTATAATCATAGTGTTTTAGTCATAGCGATTAGTTTTTCATTTCTTTTTGGACAATTAGAATACAGATATTCTATATTTACCAACAATCCTTGTTTATCTGGAACTACATGGACTGCTTGAGATTTCAAAGAAATTTCAAGAGCTGAAAGCACATTTTTGATGCAGCATTTTAATGATTCCTTTAGTGACAATAGTGGGACACTTCAAGAGATTTCATCATGTTGTCAAGGAACCAACTCACCTAAAAGCTTAAGCTTTTAGATGGATGAGGCTCCAGAATATGATTTATATTATTCTCTAACACATGCATCATTTTTAGATTACACAGCCGAATTTGAGTAATTGAGCAACCTCCCACAATTATTTTTGAGAATCCCTTCTGCATAAACTTGTGAATTAAAGAAGTTAGATATATCCTTGCACTGAAGAGGATGGTAGTAAAGATATAAAGATATCCGACTGAAAAGCAAAGAGCTCCAAAATATTGACTTTTTGACCAGACAGAAATATGCAGATGCACAGAGCAACAGATGTAAATTTTTTTGATCACGGATGCACAGGCAGTGCAATAGATTTTTCACTGCAAGTAGTACAGAAAAAGGAAATGGCAGTTGTGTAGATTTTTCCAAAGATAATGGATATGATAAAGCTTATTACTAAAATGAACTTTAACCTCAAACTCCAAAAGAATCCCACCCCAATTCTCATTCTCCAAAGGAGGGAACTGCTACTGCCCAATAAGGGGTTCGATTACCTATGAACTGCAACTTAAGGGTATGTGGTGGTAAGCACATGTTTGTGCGTGCGTGTGAGTGAGAGGGTTGGGGGGGGGGGGGGGGGGCGTTCAGATTTCAGAGAGAGAGTGAACTGTAAATTCTTGGGACAAAACAATGATTGTTGCAGATAGCATGAAAAACATGTAAAAATCATTAAACAATGGGCCAGCATATGATAAATATGAGCAGAAAACAAAACAGCATACCTTTACCCAAAGAGCCGAACAATCAAAGTTTGTCAGCAACCATTTATGAGCATTCATGTTGAAAGAGTCAGCTTCTTCAACACCATCAATGTAACAGCGATATTCTGGACATATACAAGCACTTCCAGCATACGCAGCATCCACATGAAACCATATTCCATTATTCTGTCAAGAGGCCATGTATAAAATCTTTGTTATCATGAACAAAAACTTTCATGGTAGTGTCATCAAGGTCATCATATAGGATTCCACTTACACATATCTAGATAAAAAAAACCCTCAACGGGTTTGAGAACTGGCATGTACTGAAGGAGGTTTTAAGGATACATAAACCCGGAATTTGTTATCATACACAATTTTGCATCACAGGTCTTCTAATAGACAGGTTAATTTTGATGTCAGTATTTCTGGGGGTTTTATCATGTTTCTTTCGGAATTCTATCAGGATGTTATATATATATATAGACAACACAGATTACTTGGTGAATTCATTTTAACCTGCAGCCAGGGTAGCTTGCTTATTTGGCTTAGCTTGTTCTAGTTACCAACCCATTCCTTTCTTATGCTCCCACCTATTACAATTTAATCTTGGGTGCAAGGCTGCACTTGCCAATGCTGCTAGATCTTGATAATAATAGAGTATGCAGTTTAGTACAGGCTTAAAGCAGATTTCTTGCTTATTTCACTATACAGACTACTGTTACCTTAGCAATCTTTCCTAGAGCATGCAAAGGATCAACAGCTGTTGATGATGTAGTGCCTACCTGCAAGAACATGAAAGGCTTTTAGTACCATTAAAATACCAAAAAATAAAAAAAGGCTTAAAATCTACTTACAATAACATTATATGACCATGTATAAGGATTCACATACATACACTGATTAAAATGTAACCTGAACCTTATATCTGGATTACTGCTAGTCCAACCAAATAGTCTTGTACAGAAAAGTTTACAGCTTCAATACCTATTAGAAACCAAACACATTTCTTATCTATATATTTTGTGATCCCATTAAGGAGCCACAGCCTAGTTCAACAGTAGAAGTTCTAGCTTGCAAACACAAAAGGTTCCAGTCTTGAGAGAAACCATTACATGCAAGAATTGTAAGTGGCAGTTATATTTCTAGAATTTTATCACAAGGCAAAAATAGATAATGTCCTTTGAATATCTATCCTAATAATCAACCCCTAAGAGCATTGCACATTTGGTGATGCCCAAATAACCCCCAAGTAAAAAAACACAAGGATCCACAGATCTATACCCAGTTCCTGAATTCAGTAAGCTTTATACGTGCTGCAGATGACAAAAAACTTACAATTTATTAATTCTCCAGCATATGAGTGGCGAATTTATCTGCAGCTAGTGTGATCAAACTAATCTTTTGAGAACCTATTGAACAAAAACATGTTTGCAACCACTTCAAAATTTAGTTACTAATATCTTAACAGTTGACTAAATCATGAATTTAGTGAGCTTTTTCTATTTTATTCCAATATAGTAACCAGATGATAAGTATAGGTTTCAAAGAAGATTTTCATGCTCCAGAGTCATCATCAGCATTCTACCTAAAAATAAAACAGTGTTTGCCCAAGTACAGAGCAAATAGACCTTTTGGATACACCAACTTGTTCCATTAATGTGTTTAAGAGAAAAAAGAAACAAAAAAGAGTACACATCTTAATTCTACCATATATTATCTGAAAGAATCACCAAAAGAAAACACAGTCAAGGTCAATGAGCATCAAAATACAACAACCAAGGAAAGTATTTTCAGAATCTTACTGTAGCACATAAGAAGAAGGGGATCAATCCAGTGGAAATGTCATCTGAAATTGCTTTACTAAGTAAATCTGGAGAAAGGGCATAATTTGTTGAAGAGTCTGTTTTTAGCAGCTTGCAATTTTCAGGATGGATACCTCCTATCTGTCATTAGTTAGAAAAAAATAATATGATATGAATATAAATAGACATTACAAATAGCAAAAATAACTTCACCATGGTAAAAAATCTCAATAAATGCACACACAAATGTATATAAGTGTAAAACAAAATGAAGAACATGTGACTGCTGAATGGAGACCTTGAAAAACTCCATGGTAATGGAATGTTATGGGACTTTCTATTCCTAAAGCAGCTGGAACAATCGGTTTTAGTACCACGCCAACTTGGTTTCCAGCATATACTTGATGCAAAATTAAAGAAACATATCTAGTAACTGGCTTTAGAAAAAATAATTGTATGCATGTTTGTATGATTGCATCACATGTTCGTTAAATAATAACATGCAATTTTATCTGATTTAAGAATATGAAAAACTGAAACACAATGCGATGTAAAAAAGGAAAAATTTGGTTGGTCTTCTTGAGAACATGTGAACAATGGAAAGTTCATGGTTTGAAAATGCTGTCTGTTTCTATTTCGTCAAGCAGCTGGAAAGGTAGCTTTTAGTGCTGCACCAACATAGTTGCCAGCTTGTGCTTAATTTAATATGAAGTGACATCAGTGACCAAAGTTAGAGAATTTATCGTGTAGAGAAAAAGTAGCTTGACCAAAGGCAACAGGTAAGAGTAAGCCTATAGAATAAGAAGTTGAAATGCTGTGCTGAGTAATATGAAGTGCGTTCACTATCACTCGCCTCAAATAGTACCACTTGAATATTAATACATGTAAAATGGGCACAATCCCCCCCCCCCCCCCCCCCCCCCCCCCAAAAAAAAAAAAAAAAATCATGACTAAGAAAACAAAAGAAGTCAATAGAATGAAGCATCATCTTCAGAGTTTTGTGTGTCATTAATGGGTGCAACTTTTATGGATGTTTGTGCGCAGTTTTACAAAGATACCTTGCAGGCTTTTTGCAAAGCAGAGTGTGTTTGATCGGATGCATAAACAACTAGCTTTTCAAGTGCATCTTTTCCAAGCTTCGTCAAGACTCTATCACGAGCAGCCAGAAGCACAACCAGAACAGATTCACTTGCAGTGCCCTGTATCACTCCACCACCTTGTCCTGTAACGTAAATCCATAAGCTTTTCAAAATTGCACCAACCACAAACATCAATAATTTAAACTCTTTTGACCATAACTCTGGCATCAAAACTGCTTATGCAAGTGTCCTATAAATGAATCATTGTGCAATGCCATCTTCAGACAGCTGTTAAGAACATTGTAAGAAACATTTCAAAATATCATCTGCAGAGACTGAACAAAGCTGGTTTCTGCTATACCAATGAAAAATTACTGAGCATATAATGGCATCCATGTGAGCTCATAGACCAAGTTAGTATTTTGTTAAAATTGTATGACATAAAGTCTGTGCCACCTTTACATATGAGTTTTAACAATCATTCATCAGAACCCTTACCAGTAGAGAGAAAGTCTTCAGGAAGCTTGAGCAATTTACCAAGCCAATCTAGAACAATCATTTCAAGCTCAGTAGCAGCAGGAGAAGTTATCCAGCTAAAACCCACCATATTAATACCAGCACTAAGCATTTCTCCCAAAAATCCAGCAACACTGCTGTTAGAAGGATAATAAGCAAAATAACTCGGGCTTTGCCAATGGGTCACCCCCGGTAATATCTTTGCTTGAACATCTGCATTCACATCACGAAACTAATCAATGGAAAGAAACAAAACCCGCCAAAAAAAAGTTCATTTTTTCCCTCTCGTTTATGTAAAATAAAGCAAATTCACCATCAAGAACATTTTGCAACGTTTCAGGCTGATTTGGAGCAGAATCTGGAAGAAGTTCGCGTAGATATCCAGGCTGCACAAATAGAAAAAACACATTTGCCACCAAATTCACACACACTCATACACAACAAAAAGAGAGACCATAAAGAAATCAAAAGGGAAAGAAACCCAGATAAAGTCAAAGAATATTAAAGCTAAGGAAGGTTAAAGACCTCAACTTGGCTGAGAACAGGGAAATTCTCAATGGATTTGTAATAATCAGCAATAAAGTCTACCATTTTATGTGCATTCTCTCTCAGTTGCTCTGAATCCATCGGTTTCAATCCCTTACTCTCCCTAAAAAGCACATTCACATCAAGATTAATCCAGCATGACACATACATAAACACAATTCAAAATCAAAACACACACCATTACTGTAAAACTTCCACGACTTACATGTTTAGTTATTGGTTTCTTGTCAAATGAAAAGGGAAGTGTGTGCTGCCAGAGCTTGAGCTCGAGGAGTTAAGACTTGAAACTATATTCTTTAAAGAGAGTAACAAATGCACTAATACTCCGGTGGGTTTAACGGTGAAAGCTATGCTTTTTAACACAATCGTTTGGACGGATGGATAAGTAGGCAAGGGAAGGGAAGATGGAGGGAGCGTCGATAGTTTATTTCTTCATACGTAAATTACGAGTTAGTCCCTTTAGTTTTAAAACATAAATTAAATAGTCCCTCTATATTTGTTAATTAAATAATTTATGGAATTTGTACGATTTTACAATATAAGTTTATGAGATTGTGATATGAACGATATTTTTTTGGTATCTTGATTTTTTTTAATTATTTTTTAAAATATTATAGCATGTTTGACCCATTTTAAGAGTGAATTTATGCAATTCAACAACTTGAATCGTGATTTTAGTAATTAGGGTATTCATCTAATTTAATTTGATGATGTTTTTTTTTTAATTTCTTTTCTTATCAATGTTTTCATATTATTATTGTTATTACTTTTATATTCTTATAAAATAAATTATAAAATAAAATAAGATGAAAAATATTAATCTATAAAAAAGGATTTTAAAATATAAAGATTATGTATATTAATTTTTTTAAACTATAAGAACTAATTTTTAAAAATATTTCAAGGACTAAGTTATAATTAACTCCATCCTCCATAGACTTCTTTTTATTAACTTCAAACGTTTTGTTGTCCACAAATCTACGCCGTGCGTTTCACGACTTTACAATGCGCCTACTCTGCTACTAATATTTTGGAGACAATAATAATAACCTTGAAATTATTGTTTTTTTATAGTATTTTTTATTTTTTAAAACTATTTTTAATATTAATATATTAAAAATACAAAATTATTAAAAAAAGTCTTTTTAAGAAAAGCTTTTGCCAATATAAAAACAAACACGATCTAAGTTAGTCTCTAGTATGTGACATGTTTCATATATCAATCCTCACAGTGCGGGTTTACAATTTTATAAAAGTTTTTTCTTGTTTTCTTAAACATTTTTGTAGAAAAACATGTAGTCAAACAAAAGTTCAAAACATAAACTAAAATGATTAAATCTGACCTAGAATAAGGTTTGAATCCCGTGTTAGATGATTAATATCAAAATAATATATTATTTTATTGCAAGAAAATTTATCACAATTAACAGGTTTTATTGGATTTTGTTAGATCATAAGTATGAGTTTTAACTTGATCAAATCAAATCACGGGATTGACCCGGGAGCCTGTTCAAGTTTTATAACTACATACCCACACAATTCTACCATAAAAAAGTGTGTTATTGCCCTATTGACATTTACAAGAAGGTGGTCTGGTGGGGTTTCAAAAAGCCCTAGATCATGCTCCCAGAGACAGACTGTGAGCAGAAATTTCATAGATGCAAGGCATATGAGAGGAAATGTTGCTATATCTCTATCTATATTACAAAATTCATTTCTTTTTTGCAATTTTCAGCTGCATATCATCAGCTCACAGTTGTGGCTCCAGAAGTTGTTGCGGCTGACATAATTTGTTGCTGAGTCGATGACAATGACAATGGAGGCCATCATCCTGTATTGCTAGGATTATGTTCATTACCACCTTGAAATATTGTTCCAGGGCTTGAAAATTGTTAAGTTAGAAGCTCCCATGCTCGAAGCTCGACAAACAAGAGTCTGACAGGACAGCAAATAGCTGCGTGTCTACAAAATGCTGCAGAAGCCAAGAATCAATTCGCGAAAGCTTTGAAAATCTTGTGATCAACCAATTCAAAAATCAAGATTGCATATATTAAGCTCAGTTTGAAAGCAGAAAACAGAAAGATCAATAAGAAGATTGACAGCAGCATTATTGTGCACAAAAGTCGAGGTGTGAACGAAAATGAATGCCAAAGAACTAAAAGAAAATGAAAGTTACCTTAATAAAGGATCGGTCCCTACTATTAAAGGAGTCAACGAAGCTATCTTTGAGGAGTAAAGAAACCTGAAAAGGATCGATGCCAGATAAGTATATACATGGAATTCTCGGCACTTAGTTTTTTTTTTATAATGATGACCTCAGGTGTTCTTACCCTGTCATTGTTTGATTGCACGCTTGTTATTGTATAAGATCTCAAATCTGAACAAAGAGACTCCAAGTAGCGTCTCATGACAGACAAAAATCGTGTTGCAGCTTCAGCCTTTTATTATCAAATATAAACAGAAAACATATAAGAGTGCAGGAAGAGAAGAAATCTAACAGAAAAGATTTGAAGACCATGAGAAGAAATCTAACAGAATGACGGTGGTGATGGCAAGTTCAACAATGACAGTAGTAATGATCATTGTGTCAAAGAAATGACAACAGTAATGGTTAAGATGGTAATCTTTTCTCGAGAACAAAAATAGTAATGCAAGATTATTTCATAAAAAATGCACATGGAGGTTTATTCCGGATTATCGACATAATTAGCATTTCGAAGGCTGCAAACAATGATGAAATTTTCCCTGTGATGGTGTGAACAAGCAACATACACACACTGGCCCTGCACAATTCTTACAATAATTTCAATCAACAAACGCAGGGATAAACTTGCTTAAAGAAACCAACATGCTGTCAATGCTTTTGTGAAGCTGAAGTTTCCAGGAATAAGAAAGATAGGCACGCAAGAAGAGAGGTTTTAATTTGAGTACAGCTACAGGAAATACCTGCACTTCATTGCACCTATACACAGGATGCCTTTTAGCAACCGAGCTTTCTAATGATAGTCTTCCGTGCAATGGCCGAAGTTCAGAAACAAGCTCTTTATATCGTGGAAGTGCTGGCAAGTGATACATTTTCACCTTCAATGGAGAGGAAACAGTAAGAACACTTTAAGAGTGCCGTGTTTAATGAAGTTCAGGCTCTCAAAGCGTACGAAAGAAAGTAGGGAACGATCCAAAAAGCTTACCAACCTGGTTTTTGAGCACATTAACATGAACAAGGTTAGAGGGTTTTATCTTCAAGTCAGCAGGTCTGTGCTGTATACCAACCTGTAAAAGAAAAAGGCTGCAGTAAGACATTTGACAGGAATTTCTTACAGTGTTCTGGATAATTTAGCTCAATGTCTTGATCTGCATACACTACTTTGATTATACTTCATGTAACAAACCTCTGATATACAGTTTTATTTGATGAATTAACTCAAATCACTACCATTAAAAGTTAAATAAAGCTGTTTCCAAGTGTTCAAAACAGGAAGTTCAATGTCGCAGAAATTGGAAACTTCTCGCTGATGATGATTGTACACTTTACACTAGAAATTATATGATACATTTCTCAAAACTATTTCAAATGTTGATAAAAAAAACAAGAGCTGGATAGATCATCATAAACCATGTTATAGATCAACATACACGGCGAGATGTATTTATATCTGAAGATATGAAAATTATGTTAACTTGCGTTTCAGCCTCCTGATAGATCAACATAAACTAGTCCAACCTCATCACACCCGGATACATGCAAATCAGATCAACAGTTCCAAAAGAGAAGTTGCTGTAAGGTCTTGTCACAGCACCTGATCAGTCCTGCATATTTTACAGATTTTTTTCAAACTTTTCCTTTTATTGAACCTCTTATCAAGTGGCTCCAACAAAACTAGGGCATGAAACAACCCATTTCAGCTACAAACTGACAAAGAAGGAAAGTCCCTTCAGAAGCATCCGAAACTGGCACCAGCTCAACACTTGCCCACCAACAGAACTTCCAGCTGCCATTTGATGCCGGACACCCATATTTAGAAAGTATAGTCAAGGTTAAAATCTCAATTCACTTCTATCATCTCCAATCCTTTAAAAGGCTGCTTGCCCATTTGACTAGTGATCACAGAAAGGACAGGATGATAACATCCTAGTTCCCGGAGATAAATTAAATAATAGAGCATGGTATAAATTAAAAGGAAGAACCAAAAAAAGCACAGACCAATACAATTGCGTGATAATTGTCTCCACAAAAGAGAAAGGTTTAATCTCTGAAACTTACTATAAAGGGAACAGGAGCATCAAGAAAATCAAGCATCTGCCTTGGCAAGATCTGCGAAAGATCAACATAAATTTTAGCCAAAAAAAGTCATGTCAGATCCATAAGCATCTAATGGAATCATAAATGAATATTAAAATTCCATTTCTAACAAACCAAAAAGTAAAAAAGCAAAGAAAGAAGAAACTCTGGCATCCATTTTGAACAAAATCAAGAAGCTACTGCATCTCAATTATCTGATGTAGAATTCCAACTCTAGTTAAGTTTAATGTATATTCAGAGAGTAATCTTTCAATCTTTTGTCTTTTTAACATTTCCATTTGGCTCGCATATCAGGATTTTTAACAAGGGCTAGTTATCCATTGTTCTTGTATTATGTTTCATTCATTTACTTGAACTTTCAACGCACTTCGAGGATAAATAATCTAGGATGTGTGACAGTAACATCATTATTTTAGCTAAATCCATGGTGTTCTCCATTGGCTCAAAACAGAGACAACAGAGATATAAAAATGATGAAACTTACTGGAAGCAATAAACTCTGCCATTGAAATGGACGAATCATGGGGACAAGGGATAAAACGACTGCAGATAAAACACCCTGCAACACATGGAACTCGAGTCAGGACATATAACCAATTCAAAACAGCTACTTTGTCATAAAAAATTTCAAAAGCTGCAAAGAAATATACATGCGCACATACTCTATAAATATGTGCACGTGCATGTTCATGACAAATAACTCATCAGTGGGTTGACAAAATTATCTCCAATAACAACATTAACTCACCAGGTTTGGGCACACTACCACCACTTGTTTTTCTAGTAATACTCCTGCAACCAGTGTCAAAACCTGGAAGAAGAAGCATATATCAGACTTTCAACCACCAATCTGAAAATGCAACATGGAAGAAATGGAAGTAGGATGCCTGAACAAAATGGAATAACATTTCAACTACAATGGAGGGTTATGCTTGAAAATGTTTCCTAACTACATGCATAGTTTCTTAAGATTTTTTTTCATAAAAACAGAAATTTTTTAAGGAAACTTAGTGGTTATAACCTCTGATAAATAGTCCTAGCCTGAATCTACAAGACCAAGACTCCACCTCCGTGCAGCATCAAAGGAATTGGTTAGAAATAAGAGTGCTTGCTTAAGGATGTTACAAGTGGTGAAGCGGACAGGTGGAAAAAAATATTGAAATAATAATCACTACTGAATTCAAGACAATATACTTCATATGATAGGGACTTTACATTTTCCAGTGACAGAACCCGACATACAGTTGCAGTTGTCCATATTGAAAGTGCAAGAGCTTCCTCAGCAGCAGCTAACTTGGCATTGACCTTTTATAGAATACCAAGATTATAATATCAAGCAAGCATATTTAATTATATATCAAGGTACATAGTCTATTAACAATCAATAAGCTAAGAAATACCTTGGCTGCTTCAAATGAAGCTAGATAATTATTGCAAAATCCAAGGTCAGAGGCTGGGGGGCGCTTATACTCGATAGCTTGTAAATGATCAAGTGGCTGAAACACTATCCCGTTTCCTCGCTGGGGAAGAGGCATTGCATGATAGCCACAAATTATCTGTAGTAAATCATTTTTGTTTTCCTACCCAAGATCCAAGAGGTAGCATTCAGGAAAAAAAAACAAAACAAAAAATGGAATGGAACTTGGTATGTCACATGGGTGAACAAATGTATAAACAACAGGACAATCATAGACTAACCTTAGCCCATTCCAAAATCAAGTCATCGCCAAAATCTTTTTCATGATCTGGGAAAAGTTCATCTTCCTCGTCCTCTGATACCATGCTTCTAACTGGACTGTCAAAGACAAAAATATATCACTATTGTACCAAAATAACATGTGCTTTAGAGTTGCATGACTTAATGGAATTGAGACACGTCAAGAACTCAACACAAAGTTAACATGTGATAAATGTAACTACTACCTAAATAAGGTATCAAAACTTCCAAAACCCTCTAATCTGCGACTCCTAGAGCAGGAAAACATCCCAAGTACTGGAGAAACATGACCATTGTCATCAACTCCATACATTCTTTCTAAAGCATCACAATGGCTTTCCGGAGACAGGGAAGCATAATCATCAAAATATTGCAAATACTTCCTGCCATCCTTATCTACTTCCCTTGCTTGGCTGGAATCTGAAGCCTCGCTAGCAGTAATACTTTCAGGAGATTGAGGTTCCCAAATCTTCGGTGATAAGGTTGGAATCACATCATCAGATATAATTCCAGCAGCAGCAGCAGTAAGGGCTACTGCACAGTCAACAGGTATTGCCGAAGCCATCCAATCAGCATCGTACTCTCTATCAAGACAGTCAACATTTTCATTCATTTGCCCGTGCTGTTTAGATACTGAAGGCATGCAAGAAGCGAGTGACATTTCACTAACAAACTGCGTTATCCGATTCAAACGCTCCTGCGCAATGATACTGCATCCATGTAAGTAAATGTAGTGAATTGCATTGAAGTAACTGAACCGGTGCGGAACATTATATTTAGGTTTCAGTAACAACTAATTACTTGGTGAAATTAATATTAACCTGTTCAACATCTCATAATGTAATTCAAAGAAAGGAACCCTTGTGAGCACACAGTAGCAGCGAGGTGCAGAAACCAGAAAACGGCAGCATCGACCAGTTGATTGAGAAAAGGGTGACTGGATGCCTAGGATACCGGGTGGCCTCTGAACGATTTCTGTTACATGCATGCAAACCCCATAGAGTGTATCATTGTCTGCCACCTGATCACGAGAACAGGAGGCAATTTTATGAATCCAACCACTCTTTATATTCAAAGACCCTATGATACACAACCAGACAAATCAATGTTCAACCACCAGCATTAGCAGTGAATCTTTTTCTTTGATTTCCAAACATTCAAATGAAGATCATACATCAAGATTACCAACTCTTTTATATCCCAAAAGGTTATTTTCAATAGAAAAATGAGCAATCCTTCCTTTTTTGGATAGCATAAACAGTTCTATTTGGAAAGTCAGATGCATGTAGTGATTATGGTTCTCTTAAGTCATAAAAGAAAGTTTATTCATGAAAGAAATAAGAATAATTTATAATGCAGTCCTTGTATTTTCAACGAACAAATACTTTAGTCCCTCTAGTATTAAAAACGGTCAGGTTGTCTCTTGACCAGCATTTATCATTCTCAATTTGGTCCCCTTTTCCCTCCAAAATGTGTTCTGCCCAGTCAAATCTTCCCATCTTACCACCTTCAATTTTCTTAATTCTATTTTTAGAAAAATACAAAACGAAAATGAAGAAGAGATGAGTATGAGTCTAACAAACTGAGAGTTAAGGGATTGATTAATAAATTTTGGAACAAGTGGGACTAATTATTGCTTCTTGAAAACACAGCTACTAAATTTGATTTTCTTATTGATAGTTCAGCAACTTGGGAAAAGGAAAATTCATTACTTGAAACCCCCATTGAGGCCAAGAGAGCATACTTATGTGTGATATGTAAACAATATGAAGAACAAAAAAGGAAAAGCTTACCTTAAGTGAAAATATGAACGAGAAATCATCTCTGCCCAAATGCTCCTGCAAAGAAAATGAAAAGGAACGTTGCGTCTTGACTGTAAGGTTTGAGAAGTTTGAGAGAAAAATGGTTAACTAATTTTCGATTTTGGTGACAGCAGAAATCATAAGCATTAACCAGCAAAAACTCTACACAGAGACTTGCCACAACCTTTTTTCAAAAAAATCCAGCGTCATTCAGCTTGAACATAGACAGTTTCTGTCAAAAGATGTCTCGACTAAACCAGGCCGGAGGGAGATGAAGAGAACAACTTCTAATAGCAATGTCAATGAAGACACTTGCACCAAGAAGAATCAACTGGGAAAAAGTTTAGGATCTTCTAATTCTTACGAGTAATGAGAAATTCATATCAAAGGGTGTTGAAAGCACATGAGATATCTTAAATATTCTAGACTCCTGTGTTCACTCCTATTGTGCTGCATCTTCACAAATGTGTATGAGCATATATTTCAATACATAAACAAAAGTGTAGGTTAAGGAAATCTTAGTAGAAATATAATCAAGAGAACAAAATGATAACAAATTACTACTGTTGCTTATCTTGTTAGCTTCAACCATGCAAGTGTGCATGGTTGAGGAGTGAATTATCTAGTGAAGCAGTAATCTATATACGAGGCAATTCCATACCTAGTGGAATTGTCAAGTCAGTTTCTAGTGACTGGGAAGAATTGCATCTATGTAAAAGGTTCAATAATCATGATCTTTGTTAAAGACCATGTAGCAAACATAGAGGTGCTAGCCAGTGAATAAGTACGGTAAATAAACAAGAAGTGAAATATTGCTTTTGATGACAAAATTAACATTGATTCGGTAATTAACTTCCAGGTCCTAGATTGGCTATCCAGCAATCGTAACCTCCACTAAATTACCAAACATTGTTTTTTATAGAATAGTACAGCTTTACAGCTACAAAAGCTATGAGGATTTCTTGAAGCAAAGCAGACAAGATGCAGTAAGTATGCTTGAAAACAGTAAGGTATGCGAGATGAGATCTGATCTGGCTTACCTGTCCATAAACAAGTTCGTTTAGTTCACTTAATGATGGAGTCCTCTCCAACAACCGTGTCTGCACCATGAAAATCAAACAGAAATGATGAAGCAAATTAGAAAGAAGAAGATGACCAAGAAATATATATATTACGACCGCATGGTGCAGTTACATTAGAGAGAAAATATATGGATTTGCAAGACTAAAAAGTGCTTTTCGACCTCAGGACTGCGATGGGAACATTTGATATGTACTAGACCTTCAGTCCCCACGCAATGATAGATCAATTAAGATTCTGAAAACAAAAACCGAGATCCTTGAATTACAGGTGACAGAGCAAGAGCGATTAAGGGGAGGCAACTTCAATGCCCAAGAAGTAACGAGGGGGGCAAAATCTTTCATTTCAAACTCATGCGAAAGATGGTGTTTGTCTTCCAACAAACCTAAGAAATTAAGCTGTGGAAGTTGGCTCCTTTCCTCTAAAGACTGTGACGGTAAAGATAAATAGACACTTTCACACTTTCCAAAACCATGTTCTTGTGTGTCTTGGAGTGCTAAGGTCATGGTTTTCTAGAGGTTGCTAGACACCCGTTTGGAATTATAAACCCATTTTTAGCTCTAAACCTTTTCTTTTCCAACTCTACTACAATCCAAACACAGTCTTAGACAGTGGAAGATCTGATATTGTACATGCAAAGGATACATGATCAGCGATAGTTGAACTTGGCTGCCTGCATTTTTGTCTTTTGTTGGAATGCAACACCATGGAATCATACAGCAATGATTGATGTACAAAAGAGTGAGAAAGCAAATGTTTTAATGTATTGTGAGTTAATATTACATTGCAAGTAGTCTGTACAGTAACTTAAATTAAGCATGAACTGAAGAGACATGTAGATTAAAAAGCACTGAGACTAAAGCTTAATTTATAGATGATCCATGGGAGCGTCAAACCTTGACACCTCCAGGAAAACAGAAGGCAGCTAAATCCTTTGAGCGCATGGCTAATCTCTTCCCAGGAGGATATTTAAATAGTATCTGGAGCAAAAAGAAGCTAGTTAAAACATGAACATGAACTAAACACTTTCGGCAGTGGAACAAAAGGCAAATCCCCTCTATCACAAGGACTAGGAAGCACAATAGTAATATAGCCCAAACATTTCTCAAAAAGAAGCTGCAGTTGAGCAATTCCACAAACTCAAGCAGAAGTGCCAACTACTTTATGGGTTCAATCAAGTATGAAACTCTATCTGATGCTAAACCATATTTAAATTGCTGGTGTGGCTAACCTGAGGTTCCAAAGTTGGAAAAGAAGGTGCCCGTCGCTGCATCGATTTGAAATCCAACAAGTCAGACTTCTCCATATCCGACTCCCACTTCTTCTCCCTTGCAAATGCATCCTCCACTTTCTCAAGATTGGCATCAGGGTGAAGCCCGGCGACAATGAAGTGTTCAAAAAGTGATGTGGGCTCCTTATATTTTGAATGATTCTACAACATAATTAAGTACACATAATTCACTAAGGATAGCAACAGAAAAAGGTGCAAATCTCAACATAAACACAACAGAAATCAGATGATGGTTTAGTACCAGAGATTTAGAATTAAGCTGATACCACTGGCGTTTCTGGTTTGCCAAGACCTCAGGATTAAAACTCGGCAAGTAACCTTGTTCCCTCGAATCACCACCCCGACGCAAAGCATTTTGCATCCGAGTTTTCAATTTACGAAAGCTACTGCTACGTAAACTCCCCGCCCCATTCGTGAAAACTTCACTCTGGCTACGCTGCATTGACTTAAAACCAGAATCGGTTCCTGGGTAGACGCTATGCAGTGCCTCACCAGCCACCCTAAATGCCTCCTCTGATAAATGCTGCAACACCGAATAAGGCGAATGCGGACGTTCTTCTTGTGATTCACCATCTCCTTTTGTGCCCATTTTCTATCTTCTAACAACCAAGTATGTCACTTATCTTGTCATTAACCTCTCTAGATCACACCCCACCATCATCAACATACTAATACCTCAAGCCAGACGTCGAGAAACATGTCATTTGAATCTTTCTTTCTTGGAACATTAAGATTTACGACATACGCAGCAGAGCAGGATCAAGGAAACCTGTGAAGTTGAATACAAAAGAGCAGAAATAAATCAAGAATTTATTAACTCAACCGTTTGTGTACATGTTATTGAAAAAATGTGAGGAAAAAAAAACGTGTAACGGATAATTGGAAGATTTTGAATTCATGGGAGAGAAGTTAAATGCAGAAGTTGTTACAATTTTGGGCACGATGGATCATAAGAGCCTTAATTGGCTTACCTTTGTGTTATGGGAGAGAAGTCAAACAGCATTGCTTATGGAGGCGGGGAGAGAGAGAGAGAGAGAGTTTTGGCTAGCATGGGGGGGGGTTGGAGTTTTGCTAAAAATGGAAGGGAGAGCTGCAGGAAAAGAGAAAAGGGAAGGTAGACACAAAGCGAAGGAAGGAGATGGGCCGATGGGGTGCTAGTGCTTTTCTTAAAAAAAAAAAAAAAAAAAAAATCATGAGAGGGAGAGAATATAACTTGAGTAGGTGTTGATGATTTTCATTTATTGCAAAACCACCCTCATGCTTTAAGTATTTATTTAGTATCCATTTGACAGCGCGGTGCAATATTTGTTTCATCAGCAACGACATAAAAAACGAGACATATAGTTACTTTGATGTTATAATTAAAAATATTTTTTGTCTGTAAATATATTAAAATAATTTTTTTATTTTATTTTTAGCATCAACATATCAAAATATTCAAAAAAATAAAAAATATTAATTTAAAAAAGACTTTAAAAATACAAAAATAAACAGTGTATATAAAAACTGATAATTGTTTTTTAAAATTTCAATGTTAGGATTGGTGCTAAGAAAAATCCATTCTTTTAAATGCATATATCGAATCAAGTAAATATAGGAGCTGCTTGTTAAAAAGAAATCATTTTTTTTAGTTTATTTATTTATTAAAAAAATAAAAATAAATGTAGAAAATAACATGAAATAAATTTTAATATATAAGAATTAAATACATAATTACAAAATAAAACTAAATAATAATTAACTCATTTTCATATGCTTATGAGTAAACAAAGAGTTGATATGGTATTGTGATAACGATTATTTTTAAAAATATTTTTTGTTTGAAAATATATTAAAAAAATAATTTTTAAAAATTTATTTTTGATATCAAACCATCAAAATAATTTGAAGATAAAAAAATAATAATTGTAAGTAGATAAATAAATAACGTCAAATATGTTTTTGAAACAATACAACATAAAATATTCAAGCACGGTGCAGTTAAAGGTGTGGGATTATGGAATTGCTTAAAAAGAAGGGGTGTGGTTGGTGAATGGAGATTAAAGACAGGGTTTTTCCATAAATACCAATAAATGCGATTCCAAATTAAAATAATAGCATTACCAATAACTTCCAATAACGAGAAAGTGCATTTGACTTTGGACCATCAGCGTGTCGCGTCGCGTGCATGAGACATGACTTTTCCACCTAATCAATCGTTGACTGCGTGTGGTCTGTACTCGCTTCTGAACTTTACTTGCTGTGTTCTCAGGTGTATCTACTCCTTAGATCTAAGCCGTTGGATTGAGACTTTTGCGTCCCGCTTATAACTATCCAATTGGTCCATTTCACTTTCAGCTTTATTGCACGCTCAGTTTAGAAATCTATAAAACATTAATTTCATACAAAAAGGACTATTGTTTTTGTTGTTTGAATATTATATATATATATATATATATTAAATGTTTTTTTTATTTTTTATATCATAGCTTTAAAATATAAAAATACTAAAACTATAGTTTGATTTTTTTCCAGGTAAAACACATCTACAAACAAAAGTTATCACATTCTTAAACACTCAGAATTTACTTACAAAACATTGTTTTAATTTTTTTCAAATTGAATAAAACATTTATCGTACCATCAACAAGTAGACCTTCAAGTAACATGAAAACATATGAACTCTTTTTTGTAAATATAGGATATAAAAATATTGATCCCATGTATATGTAATAATTTAATTATTGAAAGTCACCCTTATAATGAGGGTATTTGCTTGTGTTTACAAGTGACGTGAAAGATTTAGCATATCTCATGATTGATAAAACAATAATAAGATAACTTCATCTTGTTACATAGCTTGATTATTGATCAAAAGTTTTATAATTTTTTAATAAAAAAATTAAGATGAATCATAAATCTTCCCCCACCCAATCATACGATTGATTTGAGAATGAAACAGTTTGTTTACTTCAGCATTTAATTTTTATAATTAGAAAACAAACAATCTAGAGTATTGATTTAGATTTCATTTGATATTATAATAATAATTGTTTTTTAATATTTTTTGTTTAAAAATATTATTATTATTCTAGAAATATATTTTTGTCATCAACCTATCAAAACAACATGAAAAATATACATATAAAAAATATTTTGTTTTAAATATTTTTTTTTAAATTAAAAAGCGAAATGCTCCTGAACCTCTGGACAAAAGCTAGCGTGCAGGCAACGCGCACTATGGCGGTGGACAACGTCATGAAACAAGAGGCATTGATTGCGGGAAAACCGTCCGAGTTTGCACATGTATGCTGCCGTCCTTCTTTATCGAGTACTGAAATCTATTAAATTTCTGAATATTTTGATTTTTTGAAAGCAGCTTTGTGAGAAGATTCTCTCTTTGCTGAAGGCTAAGCAGATTGCATGGCTTAATAGATGAATTAATATATACATATAATATACTCTATCTGTACCCAGAAAACTTGGTATGACATGTCATTGTTATTGCTATCTTCTCTCTAAAGAAACGATTTGTAATTAATGTCTAGCTACTATATTATGAATAGTAGGAGAGAGATGATATATTTATTATATTTTGAAAATATAAAAATTATTCTAAATGATTTCAAAACATATTTATTTGTATTTTCATTCTCATCTCTTAAACCAGACATGTTTTATTTGTATTATCTTTTTGTTTTCCCATGGCAGCAATTAAACATTATCTTATATAAAAATATAGGGTGTGAGATGTTCATGTAGCAACATACTTTATTTTTATGTCTACTTTTACCTTTTGAACTATCATTTAAAGGAACTATAGGCTAAGTGATAACTCAATATCTATAGGCTTAACCAAATATTGAGTCTTATTACATGTGGGTTTCGATGACTTGTCAAACCCAATATTTTCTGGATATAGCTAAATACTAAGTCTAATCACTTGTGAATTTAATAACTAACCAAGCATAATTTTTTTAGGTTCATTCAAACACTAAATCGACCAGTTAAATATATTTATTCTTATATTTTAACAAAGATAAGATGGGAATGCCATAAGAAAAGGAGGACAAGTTTATATTTTTTATTTATTTACTGTATTTATTTTTAATTTTTGTTTGTCTAAAATATAATTGTTTTCTTTTTAAAAAATAAACCTAGTTGAGTATCAGAGAATCTTCAAAATCACTAAAAGCATTATATATCAGCTACTAGCTATCTTGATTAAAAAAAAACAGATCAGACTATTATAACAAAAGAACCCAATCAATTATCGAAGACTTAAACTCCACTCCTTTATTAGCTGTATTTTTTAGATTATCATCTTATATGAAGCAGGAAGGCAACTTTTAACCCTGGACACTCTCTTAACTATATATATATATATATAAGTATATTAAAACCACTTTAAATAATAGTTGAAATCAAATATTCCTGAATGATTTGAGACATATAATTTATATCGATAACATACCTTCAAAAGAATTATTATCTCAGCCCTTGGCATGCAGCGGGGAAGAGTTGGGGGTGCCGGAAAGGAGTGTGGGGAAGGGGTTAGTTGAGGATGGCGTAACCAAATATCAATGCAGATGATGTCTCCGTCGACGAGTGCCGTTAGAGGGTAGGTAAGGCTTGGTAGGCAGTAGCTTGGTAGGCAACTGATTGCCACCAGCATCGAGTTCTAAATAAACCCAACATTAACAAAACCCCACAATAATTCTAAAAAAGTTTCATGTTATTTCTCTCTCTTTCTTTTTCTCTCTCTGTGTTTTTATGGTCAATGGACTCCCTATATAATAATAATAATAATAATAATAACGCTACCAAGTGCATTTAATTCGTACCTCCGTCTCTTAAAGCCTATACAGACAATGCAGGGTTGTCTGGCTTGAATGCAGAAGCCCACGAATATGATACTATGGAAGAATATGAACTCCTTAGGATATGACATGTAATGATAGTAGATATGAATTGTCCGAGACTTGCACGTAGTCGACCAAGGGTCTGGTCTTAGAAAATGGTCTTAAATTATACACCAACAATTTTCTAGCTTTAATTAGTTAATATTGTAGATAAAAAGGTATGTTTTTTTATTATTATTGATTTTTCTAATTCAAAATTTGAAATAAATATTTAAAAAGAACTTACTTAATATAATAGTCGATATAAAAGATATTTATTTTTAAAAAATTAATGTGTCAACCTGATATATTATTGTACAAAAATAATAAAAAAAAAACATTTCATTTCTTAAATTGCAATGTCTTTAGTGTTTGACATTGTGATAACTCTTGTTTTTAATTATTTTTTTTGAAAATATATTAAAAAATATTTTATTTAAAAAAAAAATTATTTTTCACAAAACATTAAAAAGATCCAAAAACACACACACAAAAAAAAGAACAAAATAACTTTATCTCAAAAACACAGTTCCACTGCAAAAACAAACACTAACCTTAGGCAACTCGATCCCAAAAACATGGGACAACTTTGGATAAATTATTTCTTGTCCTTGATTTTAAAACCAAAAAAAAAAAAAGAATTCCATCAACATTTTCTAATGATGACAGTGACCATCAAAGCATGGAATCACAGGTTGCAAAGGCTGTTTTTAAAAGCCATTGAATATCTTGTTGCGGCAAGAATGAAAGCTGCTACGTTTTCAAATACTGTAAAACCAAAAAAGAACTAAGTTTACTGCAGAATGAGTAAAAGGAATACTCTGTCAATTCCTTAACACGAAATGTAATTAAATGCAAATAACTGAAAACTAGAAAATAAAGCAACATAACTTGCACCCGAGATCTTTTTGCTAGTATCTATCCTTTTACTAGTCTCATGTTATGTTGTATTTGATCAATGTTATAGATAGAAAAAATATATATATATATATATGTAATTGAAGATATAAAAAATAACATAATAAATTTATCCTTAATACTTTTTTATGTAATTACATAATAAATCTTAGTAGAAATATAATCAAGAGAACAAAATGATAACGAATTACTACTGTTGCTTATCTTGTTAGCTTCAACCATGCAAGTGTGCATGGTTGAGGAGTGAATTATCTAGTGAAGCAGTAATCTATATACGAGGCAATTCCATACCTAGTGGAATTGTCAAGTCAGTTTCTAGTGAGTGGGAAAAATTCCATCTATGTAAAAGGTTCGATAATCATGATCTTGGTTAAAGACCATGTAGCAAACATTGAGGTGCTAGCCAATGAATAAGTACGGTTAATAAACAAGAAGTGAAATATTGCTTTTGAAGACAAAATTAACATGGACTCGGTAATCGTAACCTCCACTAAATTACTCTTATCCAAACATTGTTTTTAATATGATAGTACAGCCCTGCAACCACAAAAGCTATGAGCATTTCTTGAAGCAAAGTAGACAGGATGCAGTAAGTAAGCTTGAAAACAATAATACATGTGAGATGAGAGCTGGTCTAGCATACCTGTCCATAAACAAGTTCGTTTAGTTCACTTAATGATGGAGTCCTCTCCAACAAACATGTCTGCACCATGAAAATCCAACACAAATTAGGAAGCAGAATAAAAATAAGAAGATGACCAAGAAATCTATATATTACGCCCGCATAGTACAGTTACATTAGAGAGAAAATATATGGATTTACAGGACTAAAAGTGCTTCTTGAACTCAGGACTGTGAGAGGAACATTTGATATGTACTAGACCTTCAGCCCCCACACAATGAAAGATCAAATAAAATTTTGAAAGCAAAAACCGAGATCCTTGAATTACAGGTGACAGAGCAAGAGTGATTAAGGGGAGGCAACTTCAATGCCTATGAAGTAACGAGGGGGGCTGAAATCTTTCATTTCAAACTCATGCGAAAGATGGTGTTTGTCCTCCAATAAACCTAAGAAAATTTAGCTGTGGAAGTTGGATCCTTTCCTCTCTACATTTTTAGAAACCCATTTTTAGCTCCAAACCCTTTGTTTTCCAACTCTACCACAACCCAAACACACTCTTAAATAGTGGAAGATCTGATATTGTACATGCAAAGGATACATGATCAACGATTGTTGAACTTGGCTGCCTGCATTTTTGTCTTTTGTTGGAATGCAACACCATGGAATCATACAACAATGATTGATGTACAAAAGAGTGAGAAAGCAAATGTTTTAATGCCATGTGAGTGAGGAATACATTGCAACTAGTCTGTACAGTAACTTAAAATAAGCATGAACTGATGAGCCATGTAGATTAAAAAACACAGAGACTAAAGCTTCATTGTAGATGAACCTTGACACCTCCAGGAAAACAGAAGGCAGCTAAATCCTTTGAGCGCATAGCTAATCTCTTCCCAGGAGGATATTTAAATAGTATCTGGAGCAAAAAGAAGCTAGTTGAAGCATGAACATGAACTAAACACTTTCAGCAGTGGAACAAAAGGCGAATCCCTTCAATCACAACGACTAGGAAACACAATGATAATAGCTAAAACATTTTCTCAAAAAGAAGCTGCAGTTGAGCAATTCCACAAACTTAAGCAGAAGTGCTAACTACTTTATGGGTTTAATCAAGTATAAAGCTCTAGCTGATGCCAAACCATATTCAAATTGGTGACGTGGCTAACCTGAGGTTCCAAAGTTGGAAATGAAGGTGCCCGTCGATGAATCGATTTGAAATCCAACAAGTCAGACTTCTCCATATCCGACTTCCACTTCTTCTCCCTTGCAAATGCATCCTCCACCTTCTCAAGATTGGCATCAGGGTGAGGCCCCGCGACAATGAAGTGTTCAAACAGTGACGTGGGCTCCTTATATTTTGAATGATTCCACAACATAATTAAGCAACCATAATTCACGATCGATAGCGACAGAAAAAGATGCAAATCTCAACATAGACACAACAGGATAGCATGAACATGATAGATTAAGTTATAATCGATTTCATTATGTTTTAACTAAATATTAATTTATTACCCGAAAGATTTCCAGAGCTCTATTTTTTTTTTAATTTTAAGGGTCTGGTATGCTTACATGCTTACACTTGCATAAAAAACTAGTCCGAAATCCTAAGATTTGAATGGAGACCCAAAGCAAAAAATGTGAAAGGTTCGGGCCAGTTGAGAATAAAAGCTTCAGACAAAACTAAAAAAATATGGTATTCTTATGTGTTATTAAATAAAAAATAATTTTAAAAATAATTTTTAAACATTCTTGTATAGATTAAGAGAGTGTTTGAGAGTATTATATTTTTTATTCAGAAATATATCAAAATAATATATTTTTAAAAAATATTATTAATATTAATACATCAAAATAATCTGAAAATACAAAGAAATAATAATAATTAGAAGTAAAGAAAACAAAGTATTTAAAAAACACAAAAACAAACAAATTCAATATAATTGAAGCCGTTTTCAAAAACGAACACTGGACAGACCATGTAAAAAGTAGTGTAACACAAGCAGAGATGTTATAGCTAATAGTAATTTTATTTCAATTCTTGTAATTAATTACCAATGAAACATAAAAAAGAACATAATAAATTTATTTTTAAATAGTTTTTTATGTTATTAAAATGAAAAGTAAAATATATATATATATATATATATATATATATATATATATATATATATATATATATATATGTTATCTCTATCTCCTTTTGTTCAGTGGGATTGCCTCTCCTTGTCATCCTCGGTTTCTTCTTAGTTAGAACAATCGATCCTTAAGTTCAATGTAAGTCTTAATTTATGTGTTAGGATGGGATTCATCCAGTAATTAAGAGCTAGATATTAGATTTTAAGATAGCAAAAACTAAACAAGAACCAAGAAATTAAAATAAAATATCACAAAAACATGGGTATCGCAGCACGCAAACAACTTGATAAAATTAGCTAAAACAAAAACCCTGGCTATTACCTGAACATGTCGCGTGTCTGACAGGAATCGGTCCAGCCAGGAGGAAGCACTCCATAACAGTTGCTGCAAATTTCATGGCAGAGAAATGCAATGCCATTAGCAAATCAATCCATTCCCAACCCTAAACTCTACAGAGTCGGCTCTCTATCTCCACATCCAACAGCCACCTTTTGTTACTGCGTGAGAGGGTCACCCAAACAGCAAGATTTCGCGAGTCTTTCCAACTCTATCTGCGATACTCCACTCACGAATCATGTAGTCAATTTCCAGGGTTTTCGAAGAGCAGGGCATTGTCACGAATCAAAGGACGAAGAAGGTGAAGGCAAAGAGAGGAAAGCTGAAGCATGAATTTGAATTCTAAATTACCTAAAACGACTACGTTGTGTGGCTCTTTTGATTTCCAATTTCCAGTAGCTTCGAGATGTAATCGATGCCACGTTGGCACATGCACATTGTCTTTATATTCGTATTGTTAGTAGCAGAAGACAACAAGAAAATACAACAAGAATTCTGAAATCCTCTCCCCTGTCTCTTTCTCTCCCTCACGCATTGAACGTGAATTCTTTCTCTCTTCCTTATCTCCAACGCAGAAGGCGTTTTCATCTTCTTCCCCATATCTTCTTTCTTCTTCCCCAAATTTCCCTCTGTTTCCCTTAAGAAATTCTAACCTGTAACAAAGTGGTATCAGAGCCCGTCGTCTTCGGACTCAGATTTATGGCACCAGAAACTCGGTCCCAAGACGTGAGAAGGATGGAAGAGTCCTTGGAAGCTGTAAATCGGAGGATCAATGGCTTGGAAGCTAGGCTGGATGCCCAGTCCGATGATCTCACCCAGATTAAGCTTATGATCAAGGAAATGACTACCCAACTGGGTATCATAACCCACACCCTGCAGGCACAAAAGGGGGAGGCTAGTTCGTCCCAAGACCATAGACCAACTCAACCCCTCACACAGACCAGTCATCCAGGATGGATAGGAGAAGGATCCCAACCAAAGATATCCGAGACACAAGCCTTTCCTCCTCCTCCTCTGCCTCCATCGAACCAACACACCATCAAAATGGCTTCAGAGAAGAAGCTATCAAACCCAATGAGAGAAATCAAGGTCCAGAAGCTGGTCCTCAACATCTCCGTCGGTGAAAGCGGAGACCGGCTCACTCGTGCCGCCAAGGTGCTCGAACAACTCAGTGGCCAAACCCCGGTGTTCTCAAAAGCTAGGTATACTGTTAGATCTTTTGGGATTAGGCGTAATGAGAAGATTGCTTGCTATGATCCTGAAGGGAAGAAAATTCAATTTTCACCTTGAGGACAAGGTGGTTTTCGAAGAGCAGGGCATTGTCACGAATCAAAGGACGAAGAAGGTGAAGGCAAAGAGAGGAAAGCTGAAGCATGAATTTGAATTCTAAATTACCTAAAACGACTACGTTGTGTGGCTCTTTTGATTTCCAATTTCCAGTAGCTTCGAGATGTAATCGATGCCACGTTGGCACATGCACATTGTCTTTATATTCGTATTGTTAGTAGCAGAAGACAACAAGAAAATACAACAAGAATTCTGAAATCCTCTCCCCTGTCTCTTTCTCTCCCTCACGCATTGAACGTGAATTCTTTCTCTCTTCCTTATCTCCAACGCAGAAGGCGTTTTCATCATCTTCTTCCCCATATCTTCTTTCTTCTTCCCCAAATTTCCCTCTGTTTCCCTTAAGAAATTCTAACCCGTAACAGAAGATGACACCAGCTTCAAGAAGGCAACGTACGTAGGACTTGAAATCATCGAGCATGAGCTCTTTTCCACCGGCACACAACTGATTTCTTGGTTCTTGGAGTTTGAACGCAAGCGATCGAAGTTGGATGGTGGAGCCAGACATTATTGTCTTCTCGATCTATTTCTTGACGCGTTAGGTTTCTGGGATTATACCCCCCAGAGCCATGTTTAATTAGATATCGTGATTGTTTTGGAGGTGAATTGAAGAAGGGGAGGCCTCATTTATATAGAGTTGTTTAGGGAGCTGTCTTTTGATACAATCCTTGTAGGATTCGGCTTATAGCATATCCTGAAATCTTCAGGAAATATTAGTTTTCAGCGTGTCCTTGAAGGTTCAGGATTGCATAACTGAATTTGTTTGATATGCGTAACGATTACTTTTTAAATTATTATTTTTTTAAAGTACAAAAATAAACTAAACTGTAAAAAAAAAAATATTTTAAAGCTTTTATCACATCCGAATACAATTTCAAATATAAAAACAAACGTGCCTAATTTTCTCTTGCCCTGCCTTCATACACGTGTGTGTTTGCTGTTAAGAGAAGGAGGAGAGGGAACTAATCAGGCCCACTGGACTAATATCGAGCCCAAGATAGATCTTGTGGGTTGAATGAGCATACGAGACCCAAGCTCAAGTGTGACATGAAACACCATGGCCCATTATTAATGCATGAAAGAAAAATATTTTGAAACAAAATCACAATTGTAAAATTAAAGAAAGGATAAATATTAATAATAAAATTTTAATTTAACCCATACAATTAAATTATCATAATATTAGTCGTAACACACATTATTCATAAGCAAATCGGTCTAAAAATGGCTTGAATTACCTATACCATGAGATTCAATTCTATAAACAATTTAATATTCAAAGTGAAAAAAAAAAGAATAATGTCAAGGATTTTTTCAAAAAGAAAAAACTTTGAAAATATTTAAAATTTCATAAGACATTTCGTCGACTTGGCTATTTTTTTAAGCAAAGACAATAAAGATAATATAGAAAACTTGTTTTTATATATATATTTCATGTTTTAAAAATTAAAAATTTACTCGAAAACAATATGTAGTTTTTATTTATTTATTTATTTTAATCGAATACATTTAATAATATCCCATCAAATCAACAACTTGGTTGTCGATAAAAAATCATAATCAGGACCATTTTTAGCTCCAGAATAAACGTGGACTTTGAAAATATGAAAAAGACTTTGATTTTTTGTTCACTAGACCATCTCGTTTTTTTATGTATATATATATATATATTATAATAATAATAATAATAAACAGTAACAGTTGACGGGGAAAAAGTTCTCGCCGTCGCACTTGCCAGGAAAGAGTCTCGGGACGCTAGAGGGCAGGGTAAGTTATATCTTAGTTCTTCTAGTTTAACAAACTAATAAATTAATCCTTATCTTATTAGAAATTATATATTCAGTCCCTGTATTTTAAATTCAACTGAACTCTGCCTCTTTTGTCAATTTGTTTTTGTTTTTCCTTCTTGAAAAATAGCAGGTAAAATAAGAATCCTTTACTTAAAAAAATGTGCTTTTGTAAGAAAAAAATAAAATAAATTATATATATAATTTATGATACAAGGTATTTTTTTTAAAATATTTTTAAATGAAAAATACAGTGTAATTATATATATTTTTTACATCAATATCTACCTAAGAATATTAACTTGATGCTCTTTAATGCATTGTTTTTTTTGAAAAATAGGTCGTATAATAAACAGTAAAAATAATATAATTAAGTGACAATTTAATGATCTCTAATACTACAAGTACCAAGTTATAATTATATCTACGACTATCGCGCAATCATCCTTCGATCTCCTTGCCGATTCCCCTCGCATCACACGTTCTTCTTCCCCTCCATCAAAACTAACCAATCGTCTCTCTTTCTTATCCCAAAACAACCCCTAAACAATGTCCAAAATTGCATTTCTATTCCACCTTTCCCATATTTCTCCTCCCCTTCTTCCCAGCCCTTTCTTCGCTCACTCATTCTAAAGATAAAAATCTGACTCTCACTCTCTATTTTCTAATCCCTCTACACTTGTACCGGGGATCTCTAGATTTTGATCAGCACATGGTAAACTTCAAGTCGTTTACACAAAACCCTCAGTTTTGCTATAATTTACCATGGATTCGAATTCTGTTGTGTTCGACATCAGCTCCGACGAAGAGCTGGCAATTGCAGAGCCCAAGGAGTTCGACGACGATTGTAATTGGTTGACGGAGCTGTTACGGAACTTTGATAAGGAGAACGATGATTCTGATGATGTCGTGATTGTCGGTGAGTATAAACCGCCGAAACCTAAGTCCAAGTCAAAGTCCGCGAATCAGGTGGCGGATATTAAGTTTTTTCTTGATGATGATGATGACTGCGTTGTGTTGAGTGGTGATCCTGAGAAGCCGGTTGCTGCTGTTGATGATGTCTGCCGGAACGAGGCGGATAGCTCTGACGACGGTGATGATGTTCTTGTTGTTGGCGAAAAAGGCCAGGTAATTACATTCTTTTTTTACAAAAAAAAAATGTGTACTAATAAGATAGATTTTTAATTTTTGTTAGGGTTTTTATGTTTGTGTGAGAAATATAATTATGTGGTTTTGTTGGCGACGAATGGTGTAATTGTTGTGTGTAGGAATTTGTTGTTGATTTTGTGTTGCAATAATGTGAAGGTGGAAGATGAAAAATTGAAATGAGTAAGGGGATATGAAAGTGCAACGCCACCAGTGATTTTACTATCAACTGGTTATTTTTGAATGATGGTTTGTACCGTATTCTTGAAATGTTGGGATGATTATTGTTGTGTTTGAAGTGAAGGATCAGGGATGGATTCTTTCAAGGAAAGTGAAAGAAAGAAAGGAAATTAAAATACATGAGTTATGGCGAAGCCTCTTGAAGCCTGTCACGAGGGGAGCTTCTAAACTGATTATTTGGGGCTAATTAATTGTTACTTAATGTGACTAGGGGTTAATTTGAGAAAATTACATTTCTTAATGGTCGAGCATTTGGTTTTTGTTTTTGGTTTATTCATGGTATCCTAGTTAATTTTGTTCATGATATTCACTTCTGCATAGCATGCAATGCAAGCTGTGTGAATCATTAGGGACTTGGTAGGAAGTTCCTTGTGGCTACTATATGATTGGGTTCGTTCCCTGAATTTTTGTTCATTTTTAACATGTGAGAAGTTTGCTATTAGATTTGTAAAGTACTTTGGTGGGTTTCTTTTTATTCTGTTTGTTGCTCTTCTATTACTAGGCCTGACTTGTTCCTGGAGTTGTAATTTGATGTAAGACGGTCAATTTAACAAGAGGAATTATTCTTTATGTGACTGCTTTCTGAATAGTATTTATTACTATCATCTGAATAGGTCATTGAAATTTCTCAGGCTTTGTGTGATCCTGCTGGCTTCTCATGCAGCATTAGAACTGTGCTGCACGTTTATAAACAGAGGTTTCTGCACGTTTAGAAATGCAATTTAGTTTGCTTTAATTCTTTGAAAAATAAAGCATTGCGCTCACTTCTGCACATGCATAAGATAAATAGTTGCAAAGCTTCAATGCTCAATAAAATAAGAGCTTTTGGGCAATCAGATTGCCTATGACTATATATATTAAAGCTCTTAGAATGTAGTTGACCTCAAATTAGGACTCAATGGTGGAAACCCAACTCAAGTTTAAACCTGGAAATTACCGAAATCAAGACTTGTGAATGAAGAGAACATAAATACAACAAAATCAATTTCTTCCTAACGTAATTAAATGTTAAATAAAGTGTAAATCTGCCAATACTGACTTTGAAAACTCTTTAGCAGGCCCTCATCTGCTTTAGAGCTCTAAGGTTGTGCTTAATCCTTGGATTTTTACTACTCTAATTTTGTCTGATTGTAGTCTGATAATCTCTTTATTTTGGTATCCCTAAATCCCATTTTTCCCAGCATGGAGCTGTCGGTACTATTTTCCTGATGCTCACCTTCCTTTTTGCAGGTTGCATGTAGAGACTACCCTCATCCAAGACATCTTTGTGTTGAATTTCCTTTTGGTTCTACTCCACATGAAAGACATTGTCAACTGGTAAGTCTGCTCTAAACTCTACTGTAAAAGCCAAACATCAACTCTTCACAGTCAATACTTACATTCTGCTATCCTGATTTCTGTGTTTCATGACATGCAGTGCCACTGTTATGTTTGTGACTCAATTGCACCATGTGTGCACTGGGGTACAGGTTTCTCTACTAGTGACCATTGTCATGCCACTGATAAGCAAGAGTCGTGGAAAACTCAGCGTGAATTTTGTAGAATAGGGAAAGATGCTCCAGTTCCAGTTTCAAAACTTCCTGATGATCCTGTTCCAATGTCCTTGCCTCAACTTAACCAAGTAGGATCCCGAGATATTGCATGGTTGATACCTGATCCAATACCGCATAATCAGTCCTTGACACACAATCCTATGCTGCAGAATCAGGTTTCCAGGATACCTACACTCCGCTCTTGCTCCTCTTCCGCCACGGGCATCCCTAATATCATCAGACATAGAAGTCGTCAACTGGGATGTGTTATAGGCAGAAATAGACCCCTGCCTCGCTCAGTTTCACAACAAGCACTTGGTGTACGTAGTGATGTTCAAAAGGATAGATGTCCTAATGCCTTAGGTCATCGATTTGTCTCTTCTAGTGCAATGTATAAAAGGCAGGGACTTGCTGCACATGCTTTGGGTATAAACCATCCCGCACATGTATCATCGAACATGAAGTACGCCCCTGCTTCAGGATATGCAAGGAATGTTGCTCCTCTGGCTACATCAAAGGAAAATCCCTCTAGTTTGCATTATGTTTTACCCAATGCAATTTTTGAACCACATACATACCAGAGCTCCCCCCAGCCCAACATGGGCAGTGTCATTGTAAATACAGTGCCTTTGAGATCTGAATTAGGCAGTCAACCTACTCCGCAGTCAAACAATGGACAAAGTATTTATGAGCATGGGAATCAAGGTGAAAATGATGCTGATTTGTTTTTTTCTGATTTGGACTTTTGTCAAGTTAACAACTCAAGTCAAAGTGATCAGGGAGCTTCTATTGAAAATATCTTTCACGGCACAGTGTCCAATAATGAGCCATCAACTGTTAAGCTGTTAAATTCTCAGCTTGCTGAAATTGAAAGCGCTCAATTGCAATACGAGGATCATGAGCTTGTTGATAGCTTTTTCTTAAACCAGGCTGTTCCAGTGGTTTCGGAAAGTTTTGTGCCTTGTGATCTGAATAGCTTTTCTCCCGAACCTCCTGCTATTGACACAGGTATGCATTATTTTGATGAAAGTTTTTGGAGTGATCCAACTCATGTTTAGCCATGGCCACTGCTTGTCTTAAGAAAATAAGCATAGTAGATTGTTGCTGCTAATGTTTCACAAAGTAAACATAATAGCTGTAATTCTTAAGCTGATTGTGTAAAATCCCTCTTGACAAAAATTGTACAAAGTTCATTCAACCAGTGATGCCTTTTTTAGGCTATATGTTATGTGTTCTTGTATTTATGAACCCAAATGTTAGATGAACTCTGCAAATTTTCTCACTCTTTCCCCCTGGAACCCTTATGTTGCCCTGCATCATTTCCATCTATCCATTTTCTGCAAGTCCAAGAGCTGTTTTATCTTTCTCCAGTAGGCTATATGCAGGATGCTAGAAGTTTTGATGTTGCAATGTGATGACTAGTTATCAATCCTTGGCTGTTGGTAACCAATGATCCAGATACAGATGCTGTTAAGAAAGGTCCGATATGCTCAGGTCTGGGTCATGTGGTAGTGTTTGACCACAGCTAGGTCAAGTATCAGTCTGTTGACAGCCGGAAATGGTCTTTTATTTCATAATCTGCCGTTGTACACCGACGGCTGTCACGAGATGATTGCCATGTGCGAGAAGCCATAGACTCTGCTGACGGTGATAACCTCCTCTAGCATGTTTTATTTTACTGGAAACAAACGTGGCCTTAGTATGAAGAAGCACCATGTTCTATGGTGGTTCCATTTTATCGGCCTGAGAATTTTCACCAGCATTTCCAAAAACAATATGATCGTCTTGCCTGAGAAACCATGGATGGACTTGACTGTTTTTCCTAGGACTTGAGTGAGGTCCTTATTGTTTTTCTGGCTGGACAGGATAATCTGGCTTTTATTAAAAAAAAAATTATCTTTCAACATTTAATAGAGAATTTTGTTTCATAATTTGTTTTTTAATAAGGTTATTTCAGTTTTGCAATCAAAGTTTTGAATTTGAGAGGTTAATATGTGTTTATCTGATTCGAGTTGATATATTTTTATTAAAAAAAAAATATTGTCTTGAGATTTTTTAGTTGAACTATGCTCTTGACAATCCTGATAGTTATCTTTTGACTATTCAAGTTTATAGAGTTATATTGTGTTAACCTTGCGCCAGTTATAATACGCCTATATATATATATATAATACGCCTATAACATGAATCAGTAACAAATCTACTGCTGGCGTGATGTCAAAATTGATCGACGCCGTTGCAACTCAACTTCCTTGAGGTTTCCAAGTGAAAGAGGGAACCAAGATTTTGGATAAGAAATATTCATAACGTAAAGGAAGAAATTCAGATGGATCAACATAAACAGCTCACAGGTGGAAGAAACCCTGAAGGATCAACATAAAGCAATGCGAAGAATGGAAAGGAAAAACACCCAACTAAAAGCACAAAAATCCTTAGCCAAGAATCCAAAAGGAATACATTGATTAAAAGCAGAAAAGTAAAATGAAAAAAAAAATGTCGACGAACAAACCAATTGCACAGAAGTAATGGTGAAAAGAAGAAAATAAACATCAACAACATAGTTAAATAGCAACACCATAAACAAAGGGCTCGGAGGGGGGAAATAAGCTAGAAGGAACATTCCAGCAAAAAGGCAATGGAACGGCAAAATTATATATATATATATATATATATATATATATATATATATATATATATATATATATATAATTATTGCAATATTTTTCAGCTTGTTTAGTTTTGTATTTTAAAAATAAATTTATTTTAAATAAATTATTTTTATTGTTTTTATATAGTTTGGTATACCAATATTAAAAATAAATTTAAAAAATGAAAATATATATATATATTATTTTAATATATTTTTAAGTAAGAAAATACTAAAAATAAATACAACAATAACAATTCCATACAGTATCTAAGTCATAGCTTCCGAAGCTTCATGAAAATCTCCGAACTGGCTGCGTGCGTGCGTGCGTAGTAGTGTAAGGAAGAGAAGTCCTGTAAACCACAAGGCAAAAACACAAACACCTTTCGTGTTTCTAGAAACGTCGACGGCAGCTGCCTCTTCTACTCATCAGTAGTCCGTGTCTCTGAGTGTCGTAAACAGCAATTTGGGATGGCGCTATGGATGGAAGCAGGGTCAGAACCCAAAACAGAGAGTGAGATTGCTGACATCCAAGCCATCTCCGCTCTTAAACACTCTACTGCTCTTGAACTAAAGGTAATTATTTATTAATTTCTCTCTTTTTCAAGAAATACTGTTATTATTATTATTATTATTATTTCCATTCAGATTTTTGAATGCCCATGATTGCTCTTTTTTGAAGGAGAAAGGCAATGAATATGTGAAGATGGGTAAGAAGCATTACTCTGATGCCATCGAATGCTACACGAGGGCGATAAACCAGGAAGCACTTAGTGATTCTGACAACTCAATCGTTTATTCCAATAGAGCCCATGTGAATCTACTGCTCGGAAATTACCGGCGAGCTCTTACAGATGCTCGGGAGGCTATTAAGCTTTGTCCTACCAACGTTAAGGTAGTTTTTTATTATTATTATTTATCTCAAGTCCTTCCTTTGCTTGCTTTATTTTCTGGAAATTGCTTTGATGTTCTGGTCTGCTGTGAATCATCTGGTTAATTTCTAGGCAATGTATCGAGCTGCCAAGGCATCTCTGTCATTGAATTTGTTGGTGGAGGCAAAATCATTTTGTGAAAATGGACTCGAGCAAAACCCAGATAACGAAGAACTGAAAAGGCTTGCCAAGCAGATAAATTTAGTGAAGATGGAACTGGATAAGCGGGAGGCTGAAGTTTCAAAGGCTGTGTCAGAGGCCAAGGTTCCATTTTTTAGCTTTTAGAATGAATGATGAGCTGTGTTTGATAGGGCTGTAAAGGATAGGTAACAATCTTTTCTCTACTTCAAATGTTCAGGACCTACTTTCTGCCATTGAAGATAGAGGGTTGAAGATGGGGAAGCCAATGTTTGGAGAACTTGTTGGATTGAGGAAACCAGTACTTGATAAAAATAAAATTCTTCATTGGCCGGCTCTTCTTCTGTATGCAGAGGTTATGTCCAGTGACTTCATTGAAGACTTCTGTGAAACAGACATGTTTTCGGCCCATCTTGACATGATATCCATTTTATTAGTATTCTTTGTTTTTATTACCATATGTCCTATTAATTTGCATTTAATGTTCCCTGCTCTCTTATATATGTTGCATTATATGATATCCATAACTTTCAAACATGTTCTCAGAAAGTTGTCCACCATTGTCATGGGATACAGAAAACAATTATACCTGTGAAGCTGTTGAATTATACTATGAGGTAAGCTCTTACTAGTCACAGAAATGTTCACAAATCATCTCATTTGTTATTTGACATTGCAGTGCTCTATCAAAGATTTAATCATGATCCTCTTGCTATTGTGCTGCATGCATAATAATCTTATGCTACTGGGATGTTAATGTTGTGTTTGTTTTGTGTGCGTGTCTGGAGATAAGGCTGCTTATATTTTTTAACTGCTAATTATTTTTAATTATGATGGCGTTTCAAGTGCTACATACTCTTTATTTTGAAGTAATGTCCCGATCATAACGATTCACTGTGACAATATTATATAGCAGTGGGTTGCATATGTAGCTTTGGTGATGGCTCTTTACTTCATTTCTAATTACTGCTCTTCTTTCATCAGGCTGGTTCTGGAGTTCCTTTATCCAAGAAAAAAATTCTTCATTATCTACTAGATGGGACCTTGGGTGCCAGTGTGGAGAGTGTGGACGAAGAGAAGGAAGCCATCGAAAGTAATGGTTCAGGTATCATAAAATTTTCTAATATTCCCATAAGAAGACTGTTCTTTTCAAGCTAATTTTATCACTTGATTTTGGTTCCACTTTCCAAGGAGAAGGGGATTGCACCCATTCTTTACCTGGTGTATTTTGCTGTTTGCTGTTGCTTTTTACTTATCAGTTCTATGTATGCTGTAGACTGATAGCTTCTGGTAAACCAAAACCGAGGTCTTCAGTTGGGGGTTGGGGTCATCTGATTTGTACCAACACCATTTAGTTAGCGGTTTGTTCCTTTTGTCCTTGATAGATAGGAGGGCCTCTGTTAAGCATGTGCATTGTGTTCTTTAGTTTCCAACATTCTTGGTTATGATTCCCTAATATTCATATCCACTTAACCAAATAAAATGGAATGATGTTTCACCTTGTCAATCAATGCTTAGCCAAATAAGAATAGTTTCCTTCAAAATCATGCTAGCCAACTGCAATATGTTGACTCTTTGTTACAGAATGTCAGAAACCATTTTATTTTAAGAATTAAGGAATAGTTATCTTTAGAAACATGCTAGTCAAGTGCATTGTGTTGACCAAAGATTTTGTCATAAACATTTCAATGGAGGAATTAAAGAATGATGCCTTGAAATGTTGAATACTGTGATACTAGATAAGTTATTAGGTGCGCACCTGCTTCACCAATGGCTTCAATCACAAATTTCAAGTTTCCTTACCTTGAAACATGCTTGTTTTGTTAAGACTGGTATAGGTTGATGTGTTATTATTTAATCGATTTGGGCTACATTCACGATTGTTAGGTAGCCAAAACTAAGGAGGTTGAAATCAAAGAACCTCTGCTATTTAATCAAAGTACATGGGCTATATACTTGCCTGAGGAACTACTAACTGTCAAGGAGCGAAAACTTCAAGGAACTAGTTATTACTGGTGTTGGTACAAGTCATGTTTCTTTTGACCATTTATATCGCATCAACATGGATTCTTTAATGGATTACCCAGGTGTATGTATCTAAACTTCTTCTGTTGAACTTTCCAGGAAAGGGCTCTTCAAAATGGGTAAAAGTAAATGAAAAGAGAATGCTTTCTGATGTTTTGAAAGAACCTGACTTCATAATCTCTGGGATCCCAGGTCTGCGAATAGGTTCTTGACAATTTTTATGTGCATAAGTGCAAGATGCAGCCATTTCATTTCCATTTCGTTTTATTTCTCTTTCTTACTCCAACCAATCGTGGTATGTGCAGTTTTTTATGTCGTTTCAAAACGCTCAAGCTTCTATAAAGAGTTCAAAGCTGGCAAGTGGTCTCTTCCATCATGAGCAAGCTGTGACCGGACGGCGACTGGCGACCTGGTTTTCAAAGGTTGTTGACATCCACTAATGAGTCAACGCAAACTACCTCGATAGCACCTCGTACCAGCCACAATTTCATTTTATCAGGACTATAGATGTAAACCAACCATAAAGTATCACTACCGTCAGTTGCCCCTACAGTGTCTGGAAAAAAAAGGGTGTCATGTATCAACTGTTCAGGCTATCAGGCTGCCTGCTTAAGTTTTCTCATATTGAACCGTTGAAAATGAGTACTAATTGCTTATTTTATATGGATAGCCAGAGCTGAAAGCGCTTGAAAGATAGATATGTAATGAGGCTCCTTTAGCCCAAATTTTGCTAGTCCACTGTTGCGACACCATTTGCAACTGTTATTTATCAATATATTGATCCAGTCTTTTTTTTTCTCTCCCTTAAATGCAACTCCAAACAATTCAGTTCCCTTGGGGGGGGAAAATGGAAAATCTTGCTTTTGTTTTATGGCATTTTGTACCCTTCCAAAATTTTCAGACTTTTTCTTAAGAAAGAATCTAGTCGTGGCAAATCAGGCGTTATCTTTAATACTTGATTTTCACAATGACATGCACTAAGATCCTCTTCCCTTAGGGGATGGACGCACTCCTTATTTCAAGAAGGAATAAAGGGAAATCAGTTACAAAGTGTGAGTCTACAAGTATTGGTGTCACAATGGTATTCTATTGAAACCTGGAATCTCCTACGAATCTCCTACAACCCAGGAATCTCATTTTCCTTTATAAAACAAACCCTACATCTTTCCTTCACCACACGCAACCATTTTTTTTTTCTATTTACAATGGCAGCTCTAACTTGCTCTGCCTCTGACCTTCAGTCGTTACTAGGTGGTGCTGCCAATGTCACGGGAGCTGCTGAGTACATCTGTACTCGCTTTGCTACGGTTTCAGACCATTTTGCTGACACAGCCTATGCTGTTGACAGCACTTACCTTCTTTTCTCTGCCTACCTTGTCTTCGCCATGCAACTTGGCTTTGCCATGCTGTGTGCTGGGTCTGTACGTGCCAAAAACACCATGAACATTATGCTAACCAATGTTCTTGATGCTGCCACTGGTGGCCTTTTTTATTACCTTTTTGGTTTTGCCTTTGCCTTCGGGAGCCCTTCCAACGGATTCATTGGCAGGCAGTTCTTTGGCCTTGAAAGTTTTCCTTCACCTTCTTTCGACTATGGCTACTTTCTCTATCAGTGGGCTTTTGCCATTGCAGCTGCTGGGATCACCAGTGGATCCATCGCTGAAAGAACACAGTTTCCTTCATACCTGATATACTCTTCATTCTTGACTGGTTTTGTTTATCCTATTGTCTCTCATTGGTTCTGGTCAGCTGATGGTTGGGCTAGTGCTGGTAGAGCTGATGGTAATCTTTTATTTGGGTCCGGGGTCATTGATTTTGCTGGTTCTGGTGTTGTTCACATGGTTGGAGGGATTGCTGGACTCTGGGGTGCTCTCATCGAAGGCCCCCGCATGGGCAGATTCGACCATGAAGGCAAGTCGATGCCTCTCCGTGGACATAGTGGTACATTGGTTGTCTTAGGCACATTCCTATTGTGGTTCGGGTGGTATGGTTTCAATCCAGGTTCATTTCTCAACATCCTAAGAGTTTATGGAGATGCCGGTTCTTATTATGGCCAATGGAGCGCTATTGGTAGAACAGCCGTGACAACAACACTTGCAGGAAGCTCTGCTGCCCTGACCACTCTCTTCGGTAAACGCATGCTTGCTGGACACTGGAATGTGACTGATGTCTGCAATGGTTTGCTTGGTGGTTTTGCAGCAATCACCTCAGGATGCTCAGTCGTGGATCCATGGGCGGCGATTGTTTGCGGATTTGTCGCGGCTTGGGTCCTAATTGGCTGCAACAAGCTGGCGGAGAAACTCCATTATGACGATCCTCTGGAGGCCGCACAACTTCATGGAGGGTGTGGTGCATGGGGTATTATCTTCACTGCCTTGTTTGCCAAGGAAACGTATGTCAATGAGATTTACAGTGGGAGACCAGGGAGGCCGTATGGACTGCTGATGGGAGGTGGTGGAAGGCTCTTGTCAGCACACATTGTCCAGATTTTGGTGATCACAGGATGGGTGAGCATGACGATGGGGACATTGTTCTGGATACTGCACAAATTCAAGCTTCTTAGGATCTCAGCGGACGAGGAGATGGCAGGAATGGATTTGACAAGCCATGGTGGATTGGCATATGCTTATTATGATGAACATGATGATGCAATGCAGGAGAAATCATTTATGATGACCAGGGTGGATCCCCAGGCTGTTTGATTTAGTTTCAGGAGCTGCATTTTATCTTTAGTCTTCTTAATTTGTTTGCCTATTTTGTTGTCGTAGCCTGAAGCCATTGAAAGGAATTTGGATGGATGAAGAATTCCAGAAATCATTGTTGTGGAATCTTAGACATATGAATTTCATTTTTAATTATTTCTAAGATGGATTATGGTTTAAATTACGAAATTTCTTCAAGAGACTTCAGCAAGTTGGCAGTAGCATGTCGGTGGGGATTTCTCTTGACCACTTCAAATTTATATAAAGGATCTCATGATGATTCCTTCAAAATTGCTGCTGCTTGGGGTTTTAGGAAAAGATTTCCCACAACAAGAACTACAAAATAGCAATCTCCTGAAGGCATGACATGGTGGCACCAACATAAGCATTCTATTTACTGAGATTATAACCAGGCACATAGATTAAAAGGGACATATCAAATCCTCTTATTTTCACTAATTTAAAAATCTATCTTAATTGTATATAGAGATTGGAATGCTAGTGTTGTTTGCTTTCCAAGTTCTAACTCCACCCACACATGGCAAATAGACTTGCCCTGAATCAACTCCAGTTTTAACAATGTATGTGCAATCATGTCCGAAGACTTCCCATTTCCCGCCGTTAATCTCCATCTTCCTCAGACAACACCTAGCTGTTTTTTTAATTCATCTTCATGATCAGTATACACGTAAGCGAGCCCACCATGGCTTGTCAGGTCCATTCCTGCCATCTCTTCTTCTGCTGAGATCCTCAAAAGCTTCAACTTGTGCAGAATAAAAAACAATGTCCCCATAGAGACACTCACCCAGGCCACGATCGCCAAAATCTGTACTATATGTGCAGCTAACAGCCTTGCGCCACCTCCCATGAACAGACCGTACGGCCTCCCTGGTTGACCCGGATAAACCTCATTAACATAGGCCTCCTTTGCAAACAATGCAGTAAATATAATCCCCCAAGCACCGCAGCCGCCGTGAAGTTGCGTTGCCTCCAAGGGATCATCATAATGGAGTTTCTCGGCCAACTTGTTGCACCCAATAAGAACCCAGGCAGAGACAAAACCACAAAGAACTGCAGCCCATGGATCGACGACGGAGCACCCACCGGTTATGGCAGCAAACCCACCGAGTAAGCCATTGCAAACATCAGTAACATTCCAGTGACCCACCAGCAACCTCTTGCCAAATAGAGTCGTCAACGCAGCTGTGCAGCCTGCTAGAGTTGTGGTCACTGCAGTTCTACCAATAGCACTCCATTGTCCATAATAAGAACCGCTCTCATAACTTTTCATGATGTTGATAAACGAACCAGGATTGAACCCATACCACCCAAACCACAGCAAGAAAGTGCCTAAAACAACCAGTGTGCCGCTGTGTCCGCGGAGAGCAACAGCACGACCAGCATGGTCAAACCGGCCGATACGGGGACCTTCAATGAGGGAGCCCCACAAACCAGCAATAGCACCAACCAAATGGACAACACCAGAACCCGCAAAATCAATAACACCGGAACCAAACAAGAGATTCTCTGCTCTTGTAGGGCTAGCCCAGCCATCCGCGGACCAGAACCAGTGTGAGACAATAGGATAGACCAAACCAGTCAAGAAAGAAGAATATACCAAATAAGCAACAAACTGGGTTCTTTCAGCTATAGAACCACTTGTGATTCCAGCTACTGCTATTGAAAAAGCCCACTGATACAGGAAATAACCATAATCAAACGATGGCGATGGGAACTTGCTCAAGCCAAAGAAGTGTTGGCCAATGAATCCATTTGATGGTGAGCCAAAAGCAAGAGCAAAACCAAAAGTATAGTAAAACAGACCACCGGCTGCAGCGTCAAGAACATTCGTCAGCATGATGTTCATCGTGTTCTTTGCCCGGACAGAACCAGCACAGAGCATGGCAAAGCCAAGCTGCATTGCAAAAACCAAGTACGCAGAAAAAAGAAGGTATGTGTTATCCACTGCATATCCTGTATCAACGATTTTGTTCGAGATAGCCTCAAAACGGCCACAGATGAACTCAGCAGCAGCCGTGGCGTTGGCACCATCGCCCAGAAGGGGGTAGAGGTCAGAAGCCGAGCATGATAGAGGCGATGATGCCATTGAAAGGTGATGTAAAGTCTCTTACTGCTTCTGCCAAAATAAATGTTGAAAATGGCGGGGTTGGTGACTAAAAGTAGGAAGGGAAGGACTCCAGTCCAGACAGAATCTGATGGTGGGGACTTGCTGTTTAGTGAATCCGTATATTCTTGGCGCAAACTATGGGGTGGCTATTTGTAGGCCATTGACTAGTATATTCTCTTTGGCTAAATGAAACCTGGGGTCTATTTCTAGTTCATAGAAACAGGGAAACTAGCTGTATCCTCTGCTAATTTCCAATTTTGATGCTCATTACCAAAAACAAATATACTAATAAAAATATTAATATATGCTGTCGTGTGATTCTCTAATTACACATTTTTATTTTATCATGAATTTTTTTAATATCATGATTTAATGGCTATTATATTTTTTTATGCTTACCATTGCTTATTTAGTAGGTCTTGAATTGTTTTTATTTTTAAGCAATCAAGGAAAGGCATAGTTATTATACCATAATTATGTTTAACATTTCCATTTTAAAAATTGGAAAATTGAATCGTTGCACCATTTTCGATTTTCTCATTTGGCTTTCTATAATTGCAGGATCACCGGGTGGGGGGGGATTGACCAATGACTCCACAAATTATCTCGGGAAAAGGAACCCTAATTTATTATTGATGGGCAAGAATATCTGTGCAAAAGGGAATCCATGCATCTTGATTCTTGACAGAGAAGATAATCTAATTATTTTAATGGTATTTTCGGTTTTAGAATCCGTCATTAATTGGCTTCCTAATAGCAATCACAGTTCACTGTGAACCTGTAATTAGCATTTTTATTCCACGATCTGTCATAAATTTACTATTTACAGCTCATTGCCAGCCTGAATAAATAAGGTTTCTAGAATAATTAATCCATTCGCTGAGTAATAAATAAAATATAAATATTACCAATTCCTTAGGGATATCAGAACCCACAGGAACCACTATTTTTGTTTTTTGGACGAGTAACATGAATGTTTCATATTATAGTATAGCTAGTTTTTTAAAATGTTTAAATTGAAAACATTTCAAAAATTATTTTTTAAATTGTAATATCAGCACATTAAAAAATCATAAAGAAAACATTGATTTTATATTTTTTTAAAGTAGAAAATGCATTACAGAATATCAAAAAATAAACTCAGACACACATCTACATAGTTTGTAGTTTAGTAGGATATATCTCCAAGTGAAATTCCAAACTTTTGGAGATAAGCAACACGATTATTCATTCAACACAATCCATGCAAGACCTCAAGATTCCATCAACCTTTCAAAAAGTTAAAAGCACCAACTTTCATACAAGTAAAATCTTGCGCCTAAAAGGATTTTCTTTTCTTTTCCATTCAACCGGAAAGAAAAGAAGGTGGCAGCACAGCACATCGCATTCCCTATAAAATAAGGCAGGCAGGCCATGAAACACCAGAGGACTTGACCTTAGACTTGCATATCAAGCACGCACCGGAGGCAGCTGCCTTCATGCAGCAGATCAAATGCCTTGTTCATCTCTGGAAGAGTCAGATTATGGGTGATGTACTCATCAACCTTGATTTCCTGTGATTCAAGTGGATAGGATAACTCAGCATCCTGTTTAGCTTAAGTATGGAATGCACAAAGAAATATATTGTCGCGAGATATGCTCGAACCTTTTTCATGTACTTGTCTACGAGCATAGGCACCTGTGAACGGCTCTTAAAACCACCGAAAGCTGTTCCTTTCCAAACACGGCCAGTCACTAATTGGAAGGGACGAGTGCTAATTTCCTGGCCAGATGCTGCAACCCCCACAATAACCGAGGTTCCCCAGCCCTAAAAATTTCCAGGCATGTCACAAGTGATCTCTAGATAAATACATGGTTATTACCACTAGTTCGTGCATCATGCATACTTACCTTGTGACAGCACTCCAAAGCAGACCTCATCACAGAAACATTTCCTATGCACTCAAAACTATAGTCAACACCACCATCAGTGAGATCAACGAGCACCTGTTGAATTGGTTTGTCGTGGTCCTTTGGATTCACAAATTCAGTAACTCCAAAATCCTTTGCTGTTCAATAGAAATTTACCAATAGAAATTTACCAATAGTAATTAAGACGGGGTGTCTAGGCATGATGTATATTGATATAAGCATCCATCTTTCCTCCGCATCTTGGAAACAAAATCTCTTAGGATAGATAAAGTGAGGAAGATGATGCTGGAAAATGGACACTCCCATATTTCACATTAAAAGGCAATTCTGCTATGTTTTGGAGGCGTTTATTTGAACCATAGCCGAAATGAAGTGCATTAGGCACAGAGGCGTGTTAATTTAGTTTTCATACACCACCCCATTGGTATGTCAATTTTAAGCATATCCATGTAATCCAGAATAAGATACATTTTATTTTCCGACTAGTTACCAACTGAATGGTCCAGCAGACAACTGTGTGTGGGAATTCATGAAGGGAGAGGGAGGAAAGGAAGACGAAGTATATGAAGGGAGTTGAGGGGAAGGGAAAATTGGAGTTGAGAAATATTTCTTTGGTTACAACAAGGGTGGGGAAGGTGATGGTTATAAGGTTACATATATCCTTGAGGTTATGAGGTGGAGTTTATAAGAAAAATCATGAGGTAGAGTTTATTATAAAGTTACACCCTTCTCCTTTATAACCAATCAACTCGGAAGGGACCCTTTAAAAAAAATTGAGGAATAATAATTCCCTTTGCCTCCAATTAAAAAGTTCCTCCAGACAAGTTCAGTCAATTAAAGACACAATATCCCTCAGTCTGAGGACAGAACAGAGACTTTCATACAGACAAATTATGCAAATTTATTCTTCAACACTCAAGCATGTTAAATGAAATGGAGTTTGAAGAGGTACCTCTATCAAACTTGTTGCTGTCAATATCTATACCTATAATCCGTGAAGCACTGGCTGCTTTTGCACCCTCTGCAACCTGTTCATAAAATAAAGTTATTTTTAAGTGGACAACAGAAAATGGTTCTATTTTTCCAAGGGTGAGGGAGACCAAGCTAGATAGGCATTTTTCACAACTTACTGCAAGGCCAACTGTCCCAAGTCCAAAAATAGCAACAATGGACCCTGCTTCAACTTTTGCTGTGTTCCAAACTGCTCCAAGACCTAGACATAACAGGTGAGTATTATCCTCGCATACATGAAGATGAATGCATCACATCATCTAAAAAATCTAAGCAGACAACGAAAAACACGAGTAGGCTTCAATCAGAATTCAGAAGAATAATCCCATAAATCAGAAATAATGTTGCAGTTAAGCTTAATTGTTAGCAAACCAGTAATTCAGCTAGTGATTCAAACAGAAACTTCAAGTGCAACAAAAGAATCTTCCTAGAGAAGAATTTTATTTTAAAGGGATGAATTTAAAATTCCTGAGCAAATCAATAGTAACCACAAATGTAACAAAAAGAACAAGCCATTAGGAAAATGTGCCGGGGCGTTGTTGAATGTAAACAACAATATCCAAGGAAAAGAATATTTTAGGAACTGGCTCTCCACACAAGTATGTCAAAGATTAACAACAAAAAATGCAATACATCAATGGAAAAATCAATATGTTTAAATTTGAAGTATTGAAAAACCAAGATACACTTACCAGTAGGAACACCACAGCCAAGGAGGCAAACCTTCTCCAAAGGAGCTTTTGGGTCAATCTTGGCAACACTAACATCATGTACAACTGTGTACTGGCTGAATGTTGAGGTTCCCATGAAATGGTAGATAGGTTTTCCATTAATTGAGAAACGACTTTTACGATCATTCATCATGACTCCAACACCAGTCGCTGCGCGAACTTTACCACAAAGGTTCGTCTTCCCTGATTTGCAAAACTTGCACTCTCTGCATTCTGCCTGATAGCAAGGGATAACATGATCACCAGGTTGAACCTCAGTCACACCTTCACCTACACTTTCTACAATCCTGTGTCAAAAAACCCAACCACATCTCCTGTTTCAATAAAAGACAGCACAAGCAGTTGAATATGTTGGATAATAATGTCTATGATATGCATACCCAGCAGCCTCATGACCAAGAATACAAGGGAAGAGCCCTTCTGGATCCTGTAAGGAGAAAATTAAATAACATCAATATCTAACGAAGAAATATAAAAAGTAATGGCAGCAAGGATATAAAGCCCAAAACGAAAAGGAAAAAAATGGAATAAATCTTGAATATTTATTAGATTAAGCAGTAAGGCATTATGTTTAGTTCTTCATAAAAACACAAAATAAAACTAATATATTTGTAATAACTGTTCCTTTTTCAGGCTACTCAAAATACACCAAATCAAGAACATCTTTTCTTTTTCTGCCCTATGAGGCTACACTGTCCAGTTTAGCTACATTCAAGCTTATCACACTGAGAGATGGCAGCAAAGATCGACCCTTTTTGACCGATGAAAACTAGAAATTCCCTAAATCATGTGCATCTTTTCTTTTACTTCCCTATGCCACGCACTATCCAGTTTAGCTAACATCCGAGCTTATCACGCCCATACATGGAAGCAAAGATCAACCCTTTTTGACCAAGGGAAAAATAGAAATTCAAGACAAAACCCCTATATCAATATCATGTTTTTTTTACTGCCTCTTCCACACACACTATCCAGTTTAGATAACTTTCGAGCTGATCACAGAGATAAATGGCAACAGAGAACAACCCTTTCTGACCAATGAAAACCTAAAAATTAAACAACAGTTTTTTTCTCTTTTTAACCCACTTTTTCTATAATAATTGCCAACATTTCAAAAAAAAATAGCACGAAACTCTTGAGATCAGGAAAATTCCCGGGAAAAGGATGAAATTTACAAGAGAAAAGACGATACCTTGCCACTCCAAGTGTAAGCATCAGTGTGGCATAGAGCAGTGAATAAAATCTTGACTCGAACCTCACCGGCCTGTGGTGGAGCCACCTGCACTTCCTCTATCACCAGAGGCTTGTTCGCCTCCCAAGCAACCGCAGCTTCACGTTTTCATTTCCAAATCCAAAATCATAGGTTCGGATTTACTAATCGAAAACATACATACTTGGATACATTAAGTGTGTGAGAGTGTGTGTGTGAGAGTGAGAGTGAGAGAGAGAGAGAGATTACCACGGCAAGTGATGACCTGTCCCTGAGTAGCCATGGATGGATGGATGCAATAGAAGCCAGCAAAAGGGAGAAACTAATAATAGAGTGACGGTGGAAGAAGGTGTGGATATTTTTTATAGAAAAGCGGTGGCCAGAAAGTTCCCCTTCTTTTTTTTTTCTTTTTTTTTAATAAGGCCACAGTATTTTATTTTATTTTAAATAATAATAATTTGAATTTTTTTTATAAAACTAACTTATTAAAATAATTTATGAGTATATTATACTGATATAGTATTGTTTAACTGGTTAAATAATATTTTTTTTTATCAGTAATAACACTTAAAAATAACAAAATAAGTATTGACATTGTCGTTTAATTTTTATTAATTAATCATACTTTAATTAATAGTTATTCATAAATTTAATAAAGTATTTAAACTCAATAAAAAAAATATTGTCTTATATAAATATATATATATATAAAAAGAAAAAAGAAAATGTAGGATTAGAGGATTTTATTAACTAGTATTGATGGCAGGCTTATAATTTATGACAAAGAAAAAACATTTTTTTTTGTAGTTCAGGTCTATGTTTTGAATTTATTAAATATATTCTATCAAATTAATTTGAATTTGATTGATAAATGGTTTTTTTTTAATTAACATGTGTTTTTTAAAATTTATAATGCATCTAGTTAATCTTTACAACCCAGCCTAAATTTAGACAGGTAAAAACCATTGAATTTATTTATATAAAAAAATATTTTACTCAACTCCACCTGGGCCCAAAACTGGGTCAGATAATGGGCCACAGCTATGCCGAAACTTTAAATTTTCTTCGACAAAATGACTTGCGTTAGTGTTGGGCCTGACCCATGTTAATTGGGTTTAGAATGTGGGTCTCTGATATTGATATTGGGCTTTGAAATCACAACACGCCCGCGACAGTACGACAAATTTGAGAGCCAGGTAAGGATAAGGGAAGTGAACTTGGTTCCAAAAGCCCTCGACTAGCAGGAAGGTGGTATGGTTAAGAAATTTGGTTTGTCATTGTATTTTAAAAATATTTTTTAAAAATTATTTTTATTTTATTTTAAATTCATTTTTTTTAATATTTTTAGATCATTTTTATATGCTGATATCAAAACTAATTTAAAAAACAAAAAAAAATCATTTTAATATATATTTGAACGAAAAACAATTTAAAAAACAGTCATAATCAAACACTCAAATAGGTACTAGGTTTCATTTGGTATGATTTTTGCAAATTGATTTTAACTTTAACTTTTAAATTATAAGAAATTATAAATAACTTTGGCTATAAATAATATTTTATTTTTCAAATTAAAAACAAAAGTTAGAAAGTCGACTTAGAATTATGATTTAATCAAGACTCTAAATCTTTAAAAACGTTGTTTTGTTTAATTTTTACCACATACACTTTAATTCAGAGCCATTTTAACTTCTTTTTTTGTCATGAATTATCTATAAAAAAAACAAATTTTGGATTAAAAATCCAAATAAAAAATAATAGCACTCCAAGTTCACTATTTAAGCGTAGTTTGGAATTCTCATGAAAGTTTGATTATAGAAATTAATTTTTATATATTTTTTATCGTTCAATAATATATTTTCAAGTAAAAAAATCAAAAAATAAAATATTTTCTAGCCCTAAACACTCTCATAATTTAATATTTTAGATTTAATAATTGTCTGGGAGTGTGGTTGATGACTTGATGTTGTTTTTTAAAGTAATTTTTATTCAAAAATATATCAAAACTATATTTTTTATTTTTTAAAAAAATATTTTTGATATAATCATATGAATATATCTAAAAACATAAAATGCATTTAATTTAAACTAAGAAACAAAATTAAAAATATTTAAAAACATTTTTAAAACACAAATGTTTTTTTTTTATGTGATTCAAAGCCACGTATCTAGATCCGTATCATGTCAAAAACACAAAGCAAAGGGCTGTTCTCTATCTTGGGGTGGGCCTTTTGTACTCGAATTCGAACGGGAAATTATTCTCTATCTTTCCGTATTATTTCTCTAATATTAATAAATATTGATTTGCAACATTGAATAAATTTTTGTCATCGATTAATTAAATAAAAATATAATATAAAAAAACAAATTCATTTAATGTAATCATATTTATGATCTATATTATAAGATTAAACCTCTTGATTTATACTTAATTTTTAATTTTTCAGTTAGTCTTAATCTTTGTTTATTGTTATGATTTTTTTTAATGATGATGTTTTTAATTTACATATTATTAAATATATGAAAAACATGCTGAAAAGACATTCATATTTTATTTATTTAGAAAAATGATCAAATCAACGTCTTCACCTGTCTCTACATACTGGATCTTGATTAAATCTTGAATAATTGGATTTTTGGGTCATATCGCTGGATCCGATTGGATTCTTAGAAATTATCAGCTGAACTCTTTTGAATATGTATTTTATTTATTTATTATTTTAAATTATTTTTTTAATATTTTTAAATCATTTCAATGCCATTTAAAAAATAAAAATAAATATTAATTTAATATATTTTAAATAAAAAATATTTTTAAAAACAATATTGAAAACATCAACCATCCAAACAAGTCACGGGGATGTTGAAGGTTGTGGTGTGCAGGTCTCGAGGGGGTGTGTAGAAAATGGGGGTATTATTTTGTATATAATACTTGTATATTTAACCTGTATTGTTTTTTAAGAAAGAAAATAGATATATAAAGTATTTTTATATGTTTTTAATATATAAAAAAATGAAATATAAATCAAAATATTTATGCAATCATCTATATAAATATATGGATAATCATTTGTGTAAATAAAAAAAAATTAATAATAATTAAAAAATTAAGAGATAAATACAGATTAAGATATTTTATCTTGTAAAATAAAATATTTACTTATTCATGTCAATTAAATATGTTTTTAAATCAATAAAGATACATGTGAAATAATTGAATAAAAAAAACCCTACACGTGGAATGTGAAATAAAAAAAAAAAAAACAATTCACTCGGAGAAGGGATAAAATCCACGTAATATATATTTTTTTCATTTAATGTGATGTGAAATATCGTGTGGTTCACATTTGACAAAACCAGATCCAAAATCTGCACGTGGAATTGCATTCGATCAATTCCATGAACGGCAGAAGAGAGGAGAGGAGAGGATAAAATGGATTTGGATCCAAAGAGTAAAAAGAAGACCTGACACTTGACACCGCTATTCCATGTCGGTATCTTCACGGTCCCAGCTCGGTCAAGTCAAACGGTCTGATATTTATATTTTTTTATCCAATGATTCCCTGCCAGCTGTACATACCAGTCAACCCTTTGACCGGGATAATGATCACCTCCCCTTGCTCCCGATCCATCCTCTCCTGGTCGAGCTTTCCATGTGATAATGTATTTCAACCCCTTTTCTGTTTTTGAGACCTATAATGTTTTTCAGATGAAATTAAAATAGTTTAGCTGTATTTTCAAACAAAAAAATAGTATAAAAAACGATATAAATATTCAAAAACGTATATTTAATCAGCCAATGATAGTATTTGCAAGGCGTGGTCGGTTCATACAATTGTTGATCGTGACATGGCGTGATGTGATTAGTCAATGGTAATAATGAGGATGCACTGACTCCTGCCAACACAAGCCCTTGCCTATACAAGCCATCGTCCTCTACTTCCATGATAAAAAAGTGAAGCTCCTTCCCTATTTACTCTCCAATAATATATATAGATTAACTAGAGAGAGAGAGAGAGAGAGAGAGTAGAAAAAAGTACTTCGATCTTGTGTTTTTCCACTGTAACCCCCTTCCTTGAGCGTCTTTCAACTCACTACTTTAATGGCTGAAAACCCTAGAATCATCATTGAGTCGAACCCCTCGGAGTCACGACTCAGTGAACTTAACTTCAAGTGCTGGCCCAAGTGAGTCTCTCTTTCCCCTAGTTAAGTAAGTAATCTCTTGATTTAATGGCTGTGGTAATCAACCCAGAGTTCGTTTTGTTGTCATCTTACAGATGGGGTTGCTCTCCGGGGAGGTATCAGCTGAAGTTTGATGCAGAAGAGACATGCTATCTGGTGAAAGGAAAGGTGAAAGTATACCCAAAAGGCTCGCCGGAGTTTGTCGAGTTTGGTGCCGGGGATCTTGTGACCATACCCAGAGGACTCAGTTGCACCTGGGATGTGTCTGTTGCCGTCGATAAATACTATAAATTCGAGTCATCTTCATCCCCGCCACCTTCCTCCTCGTCTTCTTCATCGTAGTCAAGCTAGCAATGTCTCAAATGTATTTCTTCTTCCTCGCTCTAAATGATCAATCAATTTATTCTTTTGAATTTGGTTATGGTTAGCTTCTGTTGAGGAGATTCTTCTCTCCCCCCTCATCTTCTTCTTTCTATATAATTTTCTTTATTTCCTTGTCGGGTGATCTCTAAGTCAAAGAAAGGGGAAACGATTAGTCAATTAATGCATGCCCTGTTCAAACTAATCCTCCATTGGGGGTCTTAAAATAAGCTTTTGATGCTTCTGTTGACCGGTCAAATCTAATATATATATATATATATATTAAATCCATGGTGATAGGGATGAATGAATGCATTTGTTTGTAGGGGATGATTTCGGACACCTGTCTTTGTTTTTATCAATGAGACAGTACCTCTTATTTCTGTAAAGACGATGATGCCCTCTTCTGGCTGTCTTTTACAAAAACAGAAAAAACGTTTTAGGATAGAAGTTGTACTTATCGCGAAGTTGCTGGGTCAAAATCAACTAAGTTGTTGATGGCTTTTATGATTCCAAGAAGCTAATCAAGGAAAACGAATAATGCACTATGAAACACGTAATGTTTCATATTTGGTAGATGTGTGTTTTTAAATAAAAATAAATCAAATAATATTTTTTATTTTAAAAAATTATTTTTTTACATTAATATACCAAAATGATTCGAACATAAAATTATTTTTCATTTTTTTTGAAAAAACATTAGGCGGTGTCGGAAGTCAATAAAATCATCACTTGATTGTTCGATTCATTAAATTGGTTATTAAAATTTTAGTGGATTTCATATGAAAACATTAAATAAAGAGCTTTTATGTTTTATCTTTTTTTTTAAAAAAAAATACTTGAGCATGTTCAGGTTATCATTCAACTTAATGATGGCAGAGTAGAAAAGAAACGTACAAACAATAAAAAAAAACATCAACTTGAAAACAAAAGACACGGACAAACCTTCTAAAGTTGGTCTAACCTTAAGAGCTTGCATCTCATTTAGTCATGGGATAAAATCAAATCAAGAAAATTATTTAACAACTAATTTAGTTTTGAATGATAAAATCATTGAAAAATATTAATAAAAAAAACTTGCAAAAAAAAAATTAGAGTTCAAGAGAAAAAAAAGCTAAAGATGATGAAATTGGGAAGAAAAAAACATATTTCAAACAAACAAAAAAGCAATTAAGAGAATAAATACCAAAATTAAAGAATAAAAAACATGGGATATGAGATTAAAAGATATTTGTAATTTGGTTTGTTATTTATATCTCACTAAGTGGTGGAGGTGAAATAAATAGAAAAACTTTATAGAGGGTTATCCCAATAAAGAAAGATAAAAACAGGGAAAACAAGCTTAAAAAAATATTTCTAAACCTAGTCTAATTTCTAATACCTAAAACGTGTTAAATCTTGGACTCGGGTCCATCAAGAAATTTAATTTTTAACAAAATTAATTTTAAATGATGAAATTTTGTAAAACTATACTAATTAAATAACATGCAAAAGAAAAAAAAACAAACAGAACAAGGATAAAATATAACAAAATAGAAGAAGATTAAATTTGAAAAGAAAAACAATTGATCCCAAGAAAATTAAATTGGCATTAAAAGTATGAAAACCATAATTGAAAGATTAAAAATTCACAGGGAATGAAATTAAATGAAAAAAAAGTTTAAAAAATTCAAAAATACAAGCAAAATAAGTAAACCTCTTAGTTCTTAAACCAGGTTTAATTTTAAATTTTCATTACCTGTATTTAAAGATAAACAAAATTATAGAGGGTGGAATAAAAAAAATACTTGTAAAGACTAAGCTAACCCAGGTAAATCCTAAAGTTGTCAAATTTTAGAAACTTACAACCCGTGAAACTTTGAACCCAAGTCTAATCAAGAAGTTTATAATAAGCTAGTTTAAAAATATAAATTTTTAAAACCCGCTAAAGCAAAACAAATGGCAATCAAAATAATATGAATTAAACCTGACAGGAAAAAACAAAAACTTTTGAAGGCTAAAAATATGAGAGTCAATAGGAGAGGAATTAAATTTGATTGAAAAAAACAAAAAAACAAAAAGAGGATGAAATCATAAAACAAAAATTAATTGAAAAAATAATTCCAAACAAAAAATTAACATATAACTAAAACAAAACGGACGAGCACTGTTCACACACTCACAAAACACTGTGGACGCGAGCTTTCTCCTCCGTGCGTTGCGCGAGTTCGTCCACTTTTTTTTTTGTTTTTTCTGCTTATGAACAGTGTAATAACGAAATTAGCCCCCGAAAAAGACAAAAAAACGTCGCCGTTTCAGGGGCTCCGAGGTAATTGACCATTTCGGTCCGGTCCGGCAGGGCAATTTTTTTTTTAACATTTCTTCAAACAGTGCAGTCACCGTTTTAGCCCTCGATAACGACAAAATAACGCACAGGGTGAGAGGGCTGAAACGGTAATTAGCCAATTTTTTATTATTTTTCGCTTCGAGTTACTGTTGGCGTGTCCCATCACGCGCCACCCATTTCCGCGCGCACGCGTGTTTCGGGCGGCGCGTGCGACGTCATACGGCGTCCCAAAATTATCAACGGCCGTCTAGAACGATGTTTCGCCATGCTCTCTTCCACATGGGGCGGCGCGTGTAAAAAAGTTGTGCCCAAGTACGTGTCAATGGACGTTTGAAGTTCCCCCCCTCATTTCTCTCTCCTCCTGCGCATGCTGACTTCAGCGACACAATGTTTTTGGCAAAGTTCATTTCAGTCCCTGAACGCCCGAATTTGTTGTTATGGCCCTTATTTCAATTATATTAGTTTTGATTTGTTTCAATTCCGTCCTTAAATTCAAAATCAGTATAATATATAGTTTCAGTTCAGTCCTCTGACTTTTAATTTCCGGTTTGGCTGTAAATAGCTCAATAAATTCGGTACACAAGTTTTGATTTTTTCAAATTTGTCCTTTGATTTAAATTCATAATAAATGTGGTTTCCATTTCAGCCCTTGGACTTTTAAATTTTCAATTTAATCCTTTTATATTTGATTTTCATTTCAGCCCCTATACTTTTATTTTTTTATATTTCTAGAATATTCCCTAATTTTGTCCATGTATATATAAATGTATTTGACACAATAATAATAATAATAATAATAATAACAATAATAATAATAATAATAATATTTTGATTGTTTTTCTTGCTTACTCTTTTGTTAATGTTTTTTTTTCTCCGTGTAATTTAATAATTATTATTGTTTTGACGTGGTAATGATATTTTATTTTTTTCCTTTTGTTAAAGTTTATAGGATATTTTTAGTCTTTCATTAATTATATGTTATAATATTTATTGGATATTATCTCATAGGAATATATATAGGGAGATGTCCCCGAGGGGGTGGCCTAGTGGTTGGCCTGGGGTACTCTGCTTCGGCAGACCCAGGTTCAAGGCTGGGAAACAACCTCCCCTTGTAAGAGCCTGGGACAGCCAGGGGGTTTACACGTGCCCTAGGCCCACAAAGTGCGCTTTTCGGGTCACGTGGTTCCTCCTGTCTCCAAAAAAAAAAAAAAAAAAAAAAAAAAATATATATATATATATATATATATATATATATATATATATATATATATATATAGGGAGAAGAAAACATGACCTCGGATTTTTTGAATAAAAAAAATTAATATCAGTATTCTTAAATACATTTAATATAATGATATAATCAATAAATCGGATAACATAAAAAAAAATTATCTTTGAATTTTAATTTCGTGCTTGACACAATAATAATAATAATAATAATAATAATAATAATAATAATAATAATAATAATAATAATAATAATAATAATAATAATAATAATAATTTAATTGTTTTTCTTGCTTGCTCTTTTGTGAATTTTTTTTCTTCTCCGTATAATTTAATAATTTTTATTGTTTTAACAGTAATGACAATGATATTTCCTTTTTTTTTCTTTTGTTAAAGTTTCTAGGATATTTTTAGTCTTTCATTAATTATATCTTCTAATATTTATTGAATATTATCTCATAGGAATATATATAGGGAGAAGAAAACATGACCTAGGATTTTTTGAATAAAAAAAATTCATATCAGTATTCTTAAATACATTTAATATAATCATACAATGAATAAATTGGATAACATAAAAAAAAATTGTCTTCGAATTTTAATTTTATACTTAACACAATAATAATAATAATAATAATAATAATAATAATAATAATAATAATAATAATAATTTAATTGTTTTTCTTGCTTACTCTTTGGTTAATGTTTTTTTTTCTCCGTATAATTTAATAATTTTTATTTTTTTGACAGTGATAGCAATTATATTTATTTTTTTTCCTTTTCTTAAAGTTTCTAGGATATTTTTAGTCTTTCATTAATTATATGTTCTAATATTTATTGAATATTATCTCATAGGAATGTATATAGGGAAAAGAAAACATGACCTACGATTTTTTAAACAAAAAAAATTAATATCAGTATTCTTAAATACATTTAATATAATGATATAATCAATAAATCGAATAACATAGAAAAAATTTGTTTTCGAATTTTAATTTTGTACTTAACACAATAATAATAATAATAATAATAATAATTAATATTATAATAATAATTTAATTGTTTTTCTTGCTTACTCTTCTGTTTATATTTTTTTCCCTCCGGATAATTTAATTTTTTTTACTGTTTTGACAGTAATAGCAATGCTAATTTTTATTTTATTTTTTTGTTGTATTTTTTGTTAAAGTTTCTTGAATATTTTTAGTCTATCATTAATTATATGTTCTAATATTTATTGAATATTATCGCATAGAAATATATATAGGAAGAAGAAAACATGACCTAGCATTTTTTGACTAAAAAAAATTAATATAAGTATTCTTAAATACATTTTATTTAATAATATAATGAATTAATCGAATGACATAAAAAAATTATTGAATATTATCGCCTATAGATATATAAAGAGAGAGAAAAATGACCTAGGATTTTTTCCTTAAAAAAAATTAATATCAATATTCTTAAATACATTTAATGTAATAATATCATTAATAAATCTTATAAAAAAATATTTGTATATTTGTATATTTATATCAAATTAAAATATGTAAAACTAATTATATGTTTGAATATTTATTGAATATTATCGCCTAAAAATATATTGAGAGAGAGGAAAAATGACCTAAGATTTTTTGAAGGACAGAAATTCATATTAGTATTCTTAAATATAATTATACTAACTAAATATTAAAATAATAAAATACAATACATAAAAAAACAATTAATTTTCTATATAGATAAAAAAAACACGCCGCATCGCGCGGGTTAACCGCTTGTAGCAGCTAAAATAATAGGTATCAAGTTCAATAGATTATTCAAGATAGAAAAAAAAAAAAACATAATAATAATAATTAAAAAAAGGGACCAAATACGAAGAAACCAAAAATAAGAGTGTCGTTCTTGAATTTAGATGAAATACCGTAATAATAATACAACTCGGCATGAAACTCATCGTCCTGGTAACATCTGCTTAAAGCGTGTGCTTTTTGAAATTACATGGATCTTATTTTACTGCGGATTGCCAAGCATCATTGCTTGAATCAAAACTCAAAGGCATCATAGGGAAGAAGAGAATAAAATTGTTTCAACCTTGTGATATATTTTTTTTAAATAAAATAAAAAGGTTCAATTGAAATAAGGAAAAGTGTTTTTTTTATAAAAAAAAAAAGCAGAAAAGGAAAAGGAAAGAGTAGGATTAAAAGGAAAACATACAGGCTTGTATTAGTATACTACTGAGGCACAATAGTTTTACATTTTAGCACATAAATCAGAATACATTTCTCACAATTTGCTGGTGAGAGGAAATCAGCAGTGTAGAGCTCCAGAAGTTAGTCAAACCTGCTTCAAATCTGGTACTGCGAGACGTGCAGTGAATGTTAAACTTCTGCCTCGTCTACAATGGTGTGAGCTTTCTGGCCCTATGGTTGCAGATATTGCAGAACCTCAGTAAATGTACGAATATTGATTGAGCAGAATCTGAGACTTGGGATACATTGTATAGAAAAATGAAATAAGGTTACAAAGTCGATACCACCAGGCCTGAGCTGCACAGATTGCATAAACTGGAATCATGGGGTTTTAACCTTCTAAAGCATATGTCTGCACCTGCAATCGACACACACAAAAAAAAAATTATGTACTATCAGAAGTCGGATAGCTTTAGTTCTTGAAAGCAGTGGATTGTATTGCCGACAGTCTACAATAGAGAGACAGAAAAAACTCTCAAATTTTGCCATGGCACTGAAAAACAGGGTCAATCTCCTTTCACAACAACAATTGCTGGTGAAGAGAGCTTAGCAAGATGAACATTTAAGGCACTTGACAAAACAAAACTAACTCGATATGCACTAACAAAGTCATACAAAAAGGGTGAATGGAAAAAAGGGAAAATCTTCAAAAAAACTGATAACCCTTATAGTTAATAATAAATTTATTTCACATCATTTTTCCACTTTTACTTCGACACTACATACAACTTTGATACATCAAAATAGTGTCTTTTATTTGAAGTGTAATTGCGCTGGTGCAAGGTTCTGCCATCCAGAGTAGATTCATAATTGGAAGCATGCCAAAAAATCAGGGGACTGAATACTGCCACCCTCTTGTCAATAAAAGGACAGTAAAAAACATGAAAAATGAAAGAAAATAAAGCAACCTTTCATTCCATTCTACCTCAGCCATGTTCTCTTCAGGAAAGTAACTCGGTCCTGTACAGCAAACACCATGGGCACCATCATACTTGAGGACTCTAAGTTTCCCTTCCTGCAGTTCACCAAAAACAGTTATGCAGTTCACCAAAAACAGTTATGCAGTTCAAAAGAGCAGACTATTAAGATTAACATGATCAAAGAAAGGTGCAAACCTTGGTTCCATAAACAAGACCTCCCCCAGCAAAAGGATGAAAACATGCGACATTGACCTCATCCTCTGCACTAGGAAGCACTCTCACAAGTTCCATATCTGAAACTCTGTAAACCTGATTGACAGAAACAAAGGATTAGACCAAATTCTGGTCTGCAGTAGGGATGGAATTGCGAAACAACCATCAAATATAACCTCAAAAGAACTAGATTCCCAGAGGTAAGATTAGTGGTATATTAACCCCTTCGGCAAAAATAAAAGGATTAAGATTTGCTTTTCCAAAGAATATTTCTTTTACAAATTAAAACCATGATTTTCAATAATTGTGGTGATTGCAATCGTGGCTTTGGGTGATAATTGGAAGCACATACATTTCCCATCGAGGATAATCTTGGCACATTTACACTCAAAGACCATTTCCAGTAGTACAAATTTCTGTGTTTTCGTCTATTATTAGCACAATCACTTTATTGCCATTCAAGATTCATCCCTTCATTATCAAATAGAAAAAATATCTCAATCAATTCTCTGTCAGCACATCGCAAAATATGTTTGCCAGAGACAATTTCGTGCTTTATAGGAGAGCTACCTCTGTCAATTAGTTCCTGCCCGGGCAACAAGTGTTAAAGCATGCCAATGTTAGTGAATAAAGCAGAGTTGAATTGTTTTTACATGAATGAAACATAAATAATATGGAAAAGGACACCGTATCACAAAATAACAATCACCCAACTAAAAATTCTCAGGTAAAGGCGGATGAAAGTTAAAGGGCAGAGGGCAAGAATTGAACTTTACCTCCAGAACTGTATAGATAGGTGATTTTGTTTCCCCGTCAATGACAATGCTTTTTAGAAGGGATCCATGACGTCGACCATAAGCCAGCAATATGTGCTCAGATGTTGGTGAGAACTGAACATGACATCAAATACAATGCACAACGATATCAAACCGACACAGAAATGTAAATGAACAAGCAAACCTATGATCCTCAGCATCCAAACCAGCATAGCTAGAAATCCAAACAAATAAGATGAACATATTCTAATATTTGCAAAATAAGCACTTGATAATGTTATCTCTGAATCACAGCAAGTAAATCTCAGACCATCATGTCTGAGGGTTCTCTTTCTTCCTTTACCAAAAAAAAAATGAAGAAAGTCTAGAACACAGACTGTCCTCTTACAGAGTCCAGCCTGCAAGAAACTAATGACAAAAAAAAGGGTGTAGAAATTAATAATAGACCAGAATTGCAGTTCAAAAGGTCCTTTTGTTATCAACTTAGCCAGATGTGCTTAGCGCCACAAAGAAGAGAGCAAAATGAATAACAATTCAAAAATCCTCTATTAGTTACCAGTTTAGCCATACAAGCTTAACAGCTGACACCACAAAGAAGAGCAACAGCATGTCCTTTACAAATTGAATGTGATTCTATGTTGAGAGTTCAAACGAAAAATCTGGGAACACTGATGAACTGAAAACCAGCAGAAAGAAGAAAGGCAAGATTGAGCTTATTGTGCCCAATTCACGATACCCAATCAACAAGAGGCCAAATTGTTTTGCATATCATTGCAAAGAAAAAGGTCTGATTGTAATGGAAGTAAACCAGTTAATATGATGAAAACATATACATCAGACATTTTCTTTCATCTATGAAAGATCACTGACCTGGATTGAAGTCAAACAATGGGCAGCTCTAATTGCACGTGACACGAGAACTGAACCAAAACTGTATAAAAAGAAGTTTGGCAGATAAGATAATCACTTCTTTGGATGAAAGAACAAGAAAAATCAAGTGCATTGAAAAAGATGGCTAGAATTTTACGTTGCCTCCTCCAGGGAATATATGCGAAGTTCGTACATAACTTGGTGTGCTGATATTGGGTGTCGAGTAGGAGAAGTTGCAGTTCCAATATCTTGATGGACAAGCGTTTGTAAACCAGGATCAGCTTCCATATGGGGCAGCATGCAAGCAACACAGGCAGCTAAATATCTTCCACATGGTGAAAAATGGGCGCCCATTTCACTGGAAAAAAAAATAATGGTCAGATGCATACTAAGTGAATATATTAAAAGGCCAGCCAAAATGTATTAATAAAATGCAGCACCAAAAGACTTGACCAAGCTGGCCATTATGACTTGAAACAAGATTGATGCTGTTATTTGATGCTCACTAAACATAAAGATGCAACAAAACCACCCCATCCATGCTATAGCTAGCAAAGTATACAGTAAGACATGAACAAATAGATACTCTCTTTGGTCCAAAAACTTTATTTCCATCATACAAGTTATTTATGTAAGAACTCATAGGGGGGGCAAAAAAGAAAGGGGAAAATCATGGCCTTCAACATACCTACAAAGGACAGCATGAGGTATGGTTAAGCGACATTTGTCAGAATTGAGTGGAGCGCAAGGATGTTCTATGTCATGTGACCACACTCTAAGCTTTACAGTGCATGGTAGCTCTGCAGCAGCTGCAGCAGCAGCTGCCAATGATGTGGCAATTTCAGATTGGATTCTATTAAATATGGGCTGATTATCAGTACCCTCGTGTTGCATATTGATGGGAGCCACACTTTCCCCAGATTCAGGAACAGAGAACCGGGAGCGTGAAACGCGATGTCGTGAGCTGGATCTCCCAGAAACCCCAGATAGGCCGGTGCTTCCAGGCATTGCTAAAGAAGCCACTGCAGCTTCCACATTCTGAGTAGATAGATAAGATGCTAATGCAGAAGGACTGAGATACTGGGCTGAAAGTTCATGACCACCACTATTAAGAGGAAGTGTCGATGGAACACCAGCTTGGCTCTGACCCATTAACCATCCTTGCAAAAAGGGTGGGAGCTCCCACCTTGTGGAGTCTCTGGAGGGTACAAGCTGCTGAAGTTGCCCCAAATCAGTGGACTGCTGCCTAACTGAAGTATGTGCAGGTACTCCATCTGTTGCACTATTACCAACACCAAATGTGTCTAAATTAACAGAGTTTCCTTGCAGGTCCCCCCCTACAGTCTGCATTTCATCGGTCTCCATGGCATCTTTTCTGGTGTTAGAAACACCATTTCCCATTCCAGAAGGGAAAGAATCACTTACTATACCTTCAGCACTGGTATATGAACTAGAAGGGACTGCAGGAAATGTCTCCATGGGAGATACCAAGGGATCATATCGATCTGCTGCATTCGTATCCATTTGAGGCTGGATTGAAGTGGAGGACTCCACTAGCATTGTACTTGAAGTGGCATGTCTATTAACATCTACTCTACTATCATCTATGGAAAATGAAGGTACAAACAGCAAAGGAAAGGACACGAGAGGTAGTTCAGAAGCCAAGCTAATACGATCACTGGACTGACCATTTGCGACAAAAACAGCAGGAGGAGGGTATCTCAGGTAACCTGGAGATGTTGCCCGTGTCATCGAGGAATCTGAAGAGTCAAGATCATTGACCTGCATATCAGTCCAAAAATGTAACCTTCACGATAGAATGAGTAAATAATCAAATAAGTGACCTTTGAGTTATTCACCTCAGCAGTCAAGAGAAATGGAGCCCCATGTGGGTGAAAATGCACTGCACGAAGAGAGCGTCTAGTCCTCAATACAATGGTTGGTGAAGATGCCTCCCCTCTCTTATTGTAGTGCCATATGTACAACTGGCAAATGAGATTGAATGTCAAATGCATGTTAAACTACAAAATCAACACAACACAATCCTCTAGCATAGCGAGGGAAAAAAAATAAAAAACACTGAGTTATAGCAAATGTAATATTAAATACCTTGTGACCTGATGCAACAGCAAGCAATTCTCCTTCTGCATGGAAAGCAATGGAAGCAATAGGACGATCTGTGAGGGGGAACAAATTCACCTTGTCATACAAGCTCAACAACTATAGAAAAAGAAAAGCACTTAAAAGTAATTGAAGAATAAAGTTGAACTTACAGAAATCACGGGATCCTATACACTCTGATGTGTTTGCATTCCATAAGCGAACTTCATAATCCAAGCTTCCACTTGCAAGAATTTCCGGATGCAGTGGGTGGAACCTGACCTATAAAATTAAGGCCTTTAATTTGTAGAAGATAACTTAAATAGTTTTTCATTGACAAGGCATTTGACTTGAAATGAAAAATAAAGGTAATACCTTTAAATGGGGAGAAAGGGAACAAGAACAGAGATCGACAAAAAAACAATGATTGTATATGAAAGACAATGGGAATTGGTTGCATGACAAAAAGGAAAGGGAAGGAATAACCCTTTAGAATATGCAGTTCCTGTAATTGATAAATTGTCTAGACTACCATGGTACTAAATGAATATAATGCTGAAAGATAGTTATTGAACCCTAACCAAAAAAATCAGTATGTTCACTGAATATATTTTATTCCTGGTAATTTTTTGCAAGAGATCTCAATGGAGCAGGGGGGAGTAGTGCTAAAACTTAACATTTGAGCCTATGCCAAATAATTGCAACGAGGCATACAATTGACCAATTATTCATTCGTGAGTAACTAGTCAGGATTACGAAAAATCAAAGAGAAGTAGCAACCATTTATGCAAATCCTTGCAAGAGTTCCAAATTCAAACTTACCACCCACGGTGTCCTCCGATGACCCATCAACACCTTTAAGCAATTTCCAGTTTGACAATCGATTATCTTCACCGTGTGATCACCACTGCGATTTAAAGCAGGAAGAACTAAGTACAAATTCCACTTGCGCATGACCAAAAAAATACGGGGGGGGGGGGGGGGACTCACTGCGTGGAAGCAAGTGTTTTTCCATCAGGACTAAATGCTGCTGCTATGGTCGACCTTGGAGGAGGCACCAAAGAGCAATACTCGGCCGTTAAATGCCGTAACGACTCCGCCTCAACCCTAAATCACAAAACAAACTCAAAATGCGAAGTAGCCAACGCTCCTACAAGAGATAAAAAGCAGAACATGCGTTACCACGAAATAAGACCACGTTTTGCATCTCTAGCTGGCTCAGTTTTAGGTAAGGACGAAGAATTCGAATTCCAATGAGAAGCTTCTCCCCACCGCCTTTTCGGTGTGTGCTTTGTTCTCGGACAAATCTCTCTCCGCACTAACAAACAGAAGGCGTTTCTACCACTGAAAACATCAAGACAAATCACACACACACCAAATCAGCACCAAAAACCAATCAAATTCACCTCCATACCAATTTCAGCTTCAATTTAACTAACTTCTAGCTCTTGTCAACAATCACCACAATCAGATGCAAAAACAAAACTCAAAATTCTTCAGAAATCTGACCTTTGAAGAGGATTGGTGGAAGCAGGAGAATCGAGCGGGTTTCGATCCAACGGAAAGGACAGTCCGGTCATTTCCTTGGTTGCACAATTCAGATTCATATGGAGAGAGGAAATTGAAGCTAATCTTCTGCAATAATATCGATGATCGTAGAAAATTAGAGAGATAGGAACCCTAATTCATTGATAGATTTGGATCGAGAGGCTCGTCGATGGGTGGGAGAGGGGTATGCGTGTTGGATTTTGGTTTTTTGAAATGGCGAGAAAACCTAATGAAGGAAAGAGAGGAAGAGGAGCTGGTGAGCCATGTGCTGATAGGAGGAGAAGGGGGAGAAAAGAAGAGAGAGGAAGAGGAGAACGAGGTTAAAAAAGTTTATTTGCTGTGGTAAAAAGATGTCGTTGTGTAGTTATTATAATCTTACCTTTATGAGTTTGCAAAATGCATGAATTTAAAGATTGTGTTTCAGATTGAGCTAGAATGTTTTTATTTAAAATTAAAAAAAAAATATTTCAAATCATTTTAATATATTAATATTAAAAAACGAGTTTTAAAAAATAAAAAATATATATTATTTTAATATATTTCGAGTGAATAACACTTTAAAACATAATAAATATTACACTCTTAGACATCCACTAAAAACCTTGATTGTTCGGGTGGGCTGATCCAATACTGATTAATTCAAAACTTGAATTGTTTGAATTTAAGAAAATAAATAAATTGACGGGTCAGAAACACATTGATTTTTTATTAAAAAAATGTTTTAGTGAAAGCCATGTTATTTGATTTTTTTTTTAATAAAAAAAATAAGTTAACTGGGACAATTCTTTGAAATTGGGTTTTAAATTATGTCTTGTTTAATTATTAATTTGTCATTGTAAAAGGCGAATATATGTGTTTTTTATTTGATTGTGCTAACACTAGTTGGGATTTAAATGTTAGTGATGGAAGTTCGAGTGAATACATCAAATTAGTTGGATGAAAGATTGATTTTGGGACAAAGTGTGACTGTGCATAGAGGAGATGATATGCACTATATTGGTTTTGTACTGTTCATACTTAGTTTCTATTTGGCAGTGTTTTTGAAAAAAAATAAAATAAAAAATATTTTGATATTTTTTTGAGCAACGATATACTTTAAAAAATAACTTCAATCATGTTCTCAACTAGGCTTTTAAAACCAAAATAAATATCCACATATACTTTTTAGCCTGATCAAACATTATTTTTTATAGCAAAGTTTGTTATATGACTAGGTTTTAGGTATCCATAACCTGGACACAAGTTGAGATGTTAAATATTACAGCAATTTAATACATTTTTTTAGTACACATATAAATTTTGCAACTTCAAGGTTATTTCCTTTTCTATATCAAGCTCAAGTATATCAATATTTATGCATGAAATAGGACAAGATATTTTGTATTCATGTCTAAAATTTTATGAAATTACTATTTCTAATTGAAGTGTGGATGGGCGAGGAGGAAAGGAGATTGAAGGTTTACTTTGTTTGATATCTTTTAAAATAACAATAATGTTATTTTTCTATACAATTCATAAACAAAATTATAATTGAACATTTAAAAAAAATACATTTTAATTAAAAAAATTAGTTACTAAGTGGTGTCACACGTACTACATAAAAATAAAATGAATATCATTCACTCGTTGAAGTGTTTGAAACAAGTTTTAACAATATTCGAATTAAAATATTAAAAAAACATGAAAATATCAAAATGACTCGAACTATTAATTATATAAAACATCTATGTGAAAAATACAAAAATATTCCTAAAAGCAAAGATAATTTTTTTGGTATTTTTTATATTTAAAACGTGCTTTCACTTTGCCTGGATGATAGAAAAAATCAATAAAATCTTTGACCGTCAATTATAATTTTTGTGATGACTAATGGCCCAACAAAAAAAAACCCTAGTCTTAGATGTTTCTCTACTATAGGGCATGAAAGTAGTCTTATAATAGCCATCCACAATAAACTATGTGTGCCGCTCCAATGAAACTCTCGCGTGTTTTAGCTTTTCTTTCAATAATACCTAGAAAAAAATATACCTCGCTAAATCAAGAAACCGGAATAGCTAAAGTTACTTCTCTGAGCTTGCAAATCAAGTTATTAATCACACAAAATCCATTAACTTAGTTTATTTTTTCAAAATCATTTTCTTTTTCTAACTATTTTTTTTTATATAAAATAGACCATGTTGTGACGTGGAGATTTTGTTTTATACCAATTCGGTAGCGAGATATTTTTTTAAATATCACACTAAACATATAAAAGATAAAAATCATCACTATATAATAAACAACTCAAGCCGACTTAATCCTTAATTGGAAGAGAAGATGAGCAATGGATCTCACTTGTTTTAAAAAAAAACATTGTTTTAAAGTTGTGTTTATCATGTCTTATTTGAGTGTACTCACTATTATTTTTTAAAATGTTATTTTATTTAAAAATATATTAAAATAATATATATTTTTATTTTTTAAAATTTACTTTTAACATCAACCCATCAAAATAATAAAAATAATTTTAAAAAAAATTAAAGTTTTACAAACACACATACGAGCAAGCACGCATATGTCCAAAAGATTATTTAACATTTACAAGTGTTACATTGGTAAGAGTCCGAGACTAAAGAATTTGCTATTTTTTTTTATCTCAAGTTCGAGTTATGTGATTGCTATTATGATAATCATTGGAGATTTATATACCTATTAACTTCAGGGTCCGTGAAATTAATTAAGGTACACACAAGCTGAGTCAGACAACCATATAAATTAAGAAAAAACGATTTAACATGAGGATTTTTCCACAGGGATTTATTTGAGCGCCAAAGAATAAGTAAGAGTACCACAATAAGAAACTAATTGATGGAGGACTACATTAAGGAAGTTACAAAACTTAAAGGACTTTTAAGCTTATTAACCCTCCCTTTGAAAGAGCAACACCAACAACAAACACCACTGGACGGCACTCTCGCAATTAAAGCTCCCTCCTTCTCCACTCTCCCTGTTTCAACAAACTCTCTCTCTGTCACCCCCCCCGCTCTTTAATAATCCGGACACCCAGCCCCTCTGGTCGTACTTCTCCAACACAGACCGCTATACTCTCTCCACCGTAAAATTATAGGTATGCGAGAGTATCTATGCAAATCTACGTGTTTTTCTAGATCTTTACCGCGTTTCATGGATCTGCAACCCCACCCCACACTCACGCTCTCTTGATTTTTCTCTCTCCTAGGGTTTTGATTTTGACCGACCGTTTACTCTCTCACTGACCAATGCTCGATACTGAGCGCGACTGTGAGCTCAGCCGGAGCTCCTCGAACTTCCGCTGGATCTTCGGGAAGCTTCAAGGTCGTCGATTTTGACAATGCTGTTGCTCGGATTCTGGATTTTGGTTTGAGTCAAGATGCATACCTTGGCGACATCACTGCTCGTTCTTTGCTTGTCTAGCTTTGTTTTTACTTGTTTAGGTAATCGCTTCCTGCTCGTGCTTCTTAATTTAACGTTTTCTTTAGATTTTTTTAGCTATTTCAGCTCGATTGAGCTAGAGACCGCTGGATGTTCTGGTCAATTTTGCTTGTATTTTTACGAATCCAAGCGAAGAGTCTCCTTTTCATTGCCTGTTTGCCTTTGGCGCTTCTAAGAGGTTAATGGGTTGTTGTGGTGAATTGTTTAGCGCAATTTTTAGCACTGTTAATTTCAAGACATTAAATCACGTGAGTTTTCGGCGGCGAATTGGAGCGATTGTCTTTTATTTCTTATGAATTTGAAGTGTCATGGCTGCGCATCAATGTTTCTGCCTCTTTTTTTTGAAACGATCTCACAGATTTGATTTCTGTATCTTCTGTCTTGAGAATCGGTCCATATTTTACGGAGTTGACAGAATTTTGGAAGCACATGAAGAAGAATTGCAGAATTCAAACATTTATCCACACCATGTCGTAGGATGGGATTGGACTTTGATATGCGGGGATTAAAATGACAACGATCATAAAAAACTCAGGAAATAGACACAATGCGTGATGTCTATCTGCTAAAATTGAAAGAAAGCATACATGGCAATTGTATTTACAAATTGATTAATTAAGTCTTGTGATGGTGGATAATAAGATATGGCCTTCATTCTAAGTTCAATGGTGCTAATAAATAAATTAATATCAAGGCTTTTAAAGCTATCGCTCCTCCTGATGGACATTCCTCATGGTCTTGCATATATCTTACTTCCTTTGTTTCTTTCCTTTTGTTTTTTGTGAGGGTACACAGTCCGATATAATAGGATGTAAGCTGTAAGTTTGGTATGCCTATTTGTTTGAAGTTTATTGTCTTAATCACAAAATATGAATCCCCATTTTCTTCTTCTTGAGTCTCGATTTTGACGCCAAAATTTCTCTCTCACACACACATTAGTGTATAAAGGAGATGTATACTGATGAGGTACTACTCCAGATGAAGTGACCGAGATTCATTTTGTCAAAGGAAGTCATCTCATTTTTCTTAAGGAGCTCCTTAGAAATTTAAATTTCATCCCTAATGCTTATGTTAAAAGTACATTAACAACATCAGTTTTACCTTTTGGCAATGTGAAGAAATTATTCACTGTATGATTATTTATTTAATTCTCCTTGTTTATTTCTGATCCTCTAAATCATGATGCCTATGCCCTGCTTCCTAAGAACATTCACTCTATCTGTGAACCAGGGAGAAGGAAAATTCTTGGTTGGCATCTATTAGTTGATTGCACTTTTGTGAAATCAAGCAATGACTTGATTTTAGACTGTTTTTTGCTTAGGCTTTTAGGAGAGCAGTTAGTTTTGGGTTTTGTTTAGGAGGTTAAAATGATCTTGCCGGTTTTTTGATAGCATGGTTGTCAAGTCTACTGTATGTATTAAGAGATTAGCATGATCTCATTGGTTTCTATAGCATCCTAGAGAATTAAGAGATTTTGTTTTTAAGGGGGCAGATAAAATTTGGAAATTCAATTTCTGTTGAGTATAATGTACATTTACTGTGTGCTGAAGGATAGCTGCAATTTTAACACGTCCATAGAAATTTGAGAATGATGCAATAAACCTGAAAAAATAGGCATGGTGGGAGGTGTTTATTTGCTAAAAATCGAAAGAAACCATTTGTGGAAATTCTTTTATACTGAAAAGGCACATAAGGCATTCACTTGCTTAAGAAATTGATTGCCTAAGTCTTGGGATTGGATAAGTTGTGCTCTTTGTACATTTGACAATGATGATTCATCAAGTTATTATTTTAGGCTCTAGCACTTTTACAGATTCTCCTAACCATTGATTTTCTTTTCACATGAAAAGAAACATCTTTATTTACAAATATATATATCCACTATGTTTACAGTAGGATTTACACTAAGCATGATGTGTCTCCTTGTTTTAATGTTCTAGTATTAATTATGAACTGTCAAATTCTTAAAATCTTGAATTTATTATGATAATCTCAATGCTTTATAACATATAAAGGAGTTGTATAATGATGAGGAACTATTCCATATTGAGAACACATCAAGTGGCCATGTTTCTTTGCATATATATAATCATTTTATTTCTTTCACAGAAGGAATTCAGTAAACTTCAGATGCTTTATTTAAATCACCCTAACAAAATCAGTTTTAATGTGGTCTACATGAATAACCCCCCCCCCCCCCTGTTTATATGTTTTTGGATTTCTTTTTTCTGACCTTAATAGGGATGCCCATTCGTAGTTTTGTTACATACATTCACTTTATTATCAACTTTGTTTTTCTTATGCTTAATTTTTCTATTATTCATTAATTGTTTTTGTATCCATTCCGTTCATCCTTGCACAGTTATAACATGTTAGATATCTATTATTTATCACTAAGCGTCTTGCAACATTGCTTCATTCAAGAAAACCAACTTATCTGCTCTCTATTTTTTTCAGGACATCCATTACTTCATATTTATCTGTCCCCTTCTTTGCAACCAAGCTGGACATTATCTTTGAAAGACATTTTTGTGAGACATGGTAAGCTGCAAAGGCCAATGTCATGTTGTAATGGAAAAATTCAATGATATTAAATTAAGGCACTATAGTCTGTTGGTCATCAGTTTTTTTTTTGCTTATATGACAATCTTTATATGCATGTGATTAGCTGTGCATTATTACTGACTATTGATACACGCAACCTACTTCCTACAGGAATGTCAGTTGCAATGAGAGTGTCATTTTCTCGATCGCGGCCTTCTCAAAGTCACATGGTTAAGCCTTCTTCAGGGCCAATGCTCTCACCTGCAACTTCTTTGGAGCATCAAGGTACCATTTGTTCTCAATTTCTCACCAACCTGCCTTGGCACTGCTGTTAGAATTTCACTAACACTGCCTTTTCTTATTTCAGCTCACCCCCCTGTTCCTAGCAGTGCACCCTTACCAAGACGTCATGGTGGTCATCACAATCGCCATGTGAAACCTTTAGTGACTGCTCCATCCCCTTCAGAAGAGCAAAGTAAAATTTGGCAACTAAAGTTTTTAGTTCTTTTTGAGATGCTTTTGATTTTATGTTGATAAAAGATTTTTTGGCAGGCTGTGATCAAATATGCACTGAGCCACTCACTGCAGCTCCCTTTGGCTCACCTTGTGGCTGTGTTTTTCCTATGAAAGTTAGACTTCTCCTAGATGTGGCTCCGTATGCAGTTTTTCCTGTAACGAGAGAGCTAGTGAGTGAAGTTGCAGCAGGCACGTATCTGGAACAAAGTCAAGTGAAAATAATGGGTGCAAGTGCTGACAGTCAGAATCAGGGGAAAACTGTCGTGGATATCAACTTGGTTCCACTTGGAGAGAAGTTTGATAATACTACTGCAATGCTTACATATGATAGGTTTTGGAAAAATAAAATGCCTTTAAATATAACTCTTTTTGGTAATTATGAAGTAATATACATTAGTTATCCAGGTAATAATCTTGACTCTCTTGTAAATCTTTGTGGCCTTACATATATTACTATGATGGTTATGGCCTAACTCCTAAGAGTATACCAGGGCTTCCTTCTTCACCACCATACCCAAACTACACGGGGAGTGGTCCAAGTGGAAGTGGAGGAGATCTCCCCATTACCGCTAATTTTGTGAGCAAGACCCAGAGGATGAATCTTAGAACCATTGCCACCATTGCTCTGTCTGCATTTGTGGTTTTACTGGTTTGCACTGGGGCAATTGCTGTTGTCGTGAAATGGAGGAAGTCTGGAAGACCGTCAAGTGCTGTTGGCCCGACATTTACATCCTCTATAAATAAACGATCCGGTATGTCCCTTTATATTCATTCCGTTACAAATCTGTTTGGTCAAAGTGCCATGTAATATTATTTATGCTTCTATATCTCCACTTTTGAATGTCAATCCTGTTATTTTGCAGTTTCTACTATAGTTTCTAATGGAGAGTACAAGCGGGAAAGTTTACAGAAATGCATGCTATCAAAACCTTTTAACATCATTTTGCATTTCTCCTTTGGAATAGAGCATACAGCTTTAGTAGCTGTGTTTTATTGTACTTATTTTGTATCTTCTGTAAATAATTCTTATTAAATAAGATTAGTCCATGCCTTAGTTAATTATTACTGGATTGCTACATGTAATGCAGGCATTGGGTCTTTCTTGTCAAGCAGCTTTGCAAGCTCAGCATCAATGTCCCTCATGTCCAACATGGCTACTTGTATGCTCTCTGTCAAAACATTTTCATTCGCTGAACTTGAGAAGGCAACAGACAAGTTCAATTCAAATAGAATTTTAGGTCAAGGAGGATTTGGATGTGTTTACCGCGGGAGTACGGAAGATGGAACTGAAGTTGCTTTTAAGCTGCTTACAAGAGACAATCAAAATGGAGACCGTGAATTTGTCGCTGAAGTTGAAATGTTAAGTCGATTGCATCATCGAAACCTTGTGAAGCTTATTGGCATATGTATTGAAGGGCGCACACGCTGCTTGGTGTATGAACTTATTCGGAATGGCAGCGTGGAATCACACTTGCATGGTATTTTCCTTGTCACTTTTGTCTTATTTTTCTCTCTCCTGTTTTTTAAAACATTTGTTTTTAGTTGTGCCATGTGTGTTCTGTATTTTGTCCTGGATACCTGCTGAGATGATAAGGAGACTCTCATTTGGCAATATTCATTCAATTGCCTTGCAAGTGATTTTATTTCCCTGAAATGGGAAGGTAAAATGAAGTTTCTTGTTCAACGCCCCATTTATTGATGTTTTAGGTGCTGACAAGAACAAGGGACCTCTTGATTGGGATGCGCGGTTGAAGATTGCCCTTGGAGCAGCTAGGGGTTTGGCCTATCTTCATGAAGATTCTAACCCTCGTGTAATTCATAGAGATTTTAAGGCTAGTAATGTTTTACTAGAAGACGACTTCACTCCAAAGGTCTCTGATTTTGGCTTGGCGAGGGAAGCAACAGAAGGAAGTCATCATATATCTACTAGGGTCATGGGAACTTTTGGGTAATTATGCTTGCCTTGCCAGTTTTTAGTACTCCATACTTAAAAGATTTCCTTGCAAACATGATTCATCACCAATCATGTTGAGCTGTATTTATTTTACAATTTCATACTGGGTTGAGTTATGTTGGCTGATGTTTATTTATTTTTTGATCTTTACATATTATAAAGAAACAGTTATTCAGATATTACTTTAGTCCCTCGTTAACCCTCTTAAATTTTTGGCCTGTTAGGTATGTTGCCCCTGAATATGCAATGACAGGACATCTACTTGTAAAGAGTGATGTCTACAGTTACGGGGTTGTGCTGCTTGAGCTTCTGTCTGGAAGAAAACCCGTGGATATGTCCCAACCTCCGGGACAGGAAAATTTAGTGACCTGGGCACGCCCGCTGCTAACTACTAGAGAAGGATTGGAGCAGTTGGTGGATCCTTCCCTGGCAGGAAGCTATGACTTTGACGACATGGCTAAAGTGGCAGCCATCGCTGCCATGTGTGTTCACTCAGAGGTGACTAACAGGCCATTTATGGGCGAAGTTGTCCAGGCTCTGAAACTGATGTACAATGACACGGACGAGACTTGCGGAGACTACTGCAGTCAAAGGGAGTCTTCTGTTCTGGAATCTGACTTCAAAGCCGATCTTGTTCCTTCGGACAGTAGCTGGTGGAATGGCGGCGGGACCTCCCCTCGGTTAACTTATGGGCAGGCCTCATCTCTCATCACGATGGATTACAGTTCCGGTCCGCTTGAAGAGATGGAAAGCAGACCGTTTTCAGCCTCGAGTTTAGTCCGGGATCGCATGTCTTTGCCAATTAGTCACGGGAACCGTTCCGGCCCCTTGAGGACTGTAAGAAGTAAACCAGCCTTCTATAGGTTAAGGGGCAGCATGAGCGAACACGGGGGGCTCCTGTCAAGGCGCTTTTGGAATGATGGATATTGGGTTTGAGGTGTTTTCTTTTTTAAGAGTTTCGAAGTGTACAGTCCCGGAGGGCCAGGAGGTGGAATGATGTAGTGTAGGTGTTTGGTATTCAACTGTCCGGAGAGATAGAGAAGACCCTTGCTCCTGATTTTGAAAATCTTGATTCATACTTCACAAAGTCGGAGTTGTAAAATCAATACTCCTTGTATTGTATATCCATTTAATTGTTTATTATGGTCCCAACGCTGTACCAATTACCGTCTGACTTGGCTCTTCTCCAATCACCAAATTCTCAAATTAACCCCCCTGGCCATCCAATGTCTAACCCGGTTTCAGGCTACGGTTGATCAGATTAATTAACGAATGTGAGGTAAATATATGATGCTATTTTGATAAAAATAATATATATATTTTTTATTTGAACCGGACTCATGGATTCTCGTGTTGCGATGTCTAAAATCTCGTCTTTCAAGTCGAATTAAATATAAAACCGGCTAATAATCTATCAAAAAATCCCTCTACTTGCACATGTTTTTTAATATAGCCCTCTTGCTTAACCTCCACTCTTCAAATAAGTTCAAATCAATACCCATCATAGTTTTATACCCCGCTTGTTTAACAATCTTGGCATTTAAGGTCCAGTTTTGACAGAAGGATTTAATTAAATAAAAAAAAGTATGAGAGCCATATTACGATAATTAATTGACTGAGTGTCAAATTGAAGGAATTACATAAGTAAAGGGACCTCTAAAGCTTATTAATCCATCCAGAAACAGTTCAGCGAAGCCAAGCCATTGCTGGCTGAGAATATTGTAGGCCACTGATACCCCCCCTCTCTCAAATCTCAACAGGTGGTCTGCCTTGTTTGACTTGCGTCACTTGTCGGTCAGTCGTGAAGAAGTCTCCTCCGTGTCATCTAATAAAAGAAAAGATGCTCCCGCCGTCAACATCTCCTCCTCCTTTCACCTCTCTCCCCAACCTCCCTTCTTTACGCCACCCTTCCTCCTCCTCCCGTATCGTCTCTCCACCACCAGCCACCACCACCACCAGGTAAGCTCCACTAACACATTGCTATGATAATAATTTTTATTTTTAATTAAAAGTCAAAAGGATTGGATTTCTCACGTTTCAGAGTGAAAATTACGTCATCGGAGATCGATTCGCTTCCTGAGCACCGCATCATCGTCAGTTCCTCTCTCTACTGCCACTCTTTTCTAATAATTGATTATGCAATTATTTATTTATTTAAACATAACTGATTGTTTTTGGCAGTTAGGATGCGGAGCGGCAGTGGTGGATTTCCTGGCGACCGTCGCTTCTTATCCTAAACCTGATGACAAGATCCGAAGCACTAGCTTGAAGGTCTCCCTCTCTCATTTCATATATTTATTATAATAAACAATAATACAATTGATTTGCCTGTCAGGTGCAAGGAGGTGGAAATGCGGGGAATGCGTTAACTTGTGCTGCTCGTTTGGGTTTGAATCCCAGGCTCATTTCTAAGGTACCGCCTTTAACTTCTTCCCTATCAACTCTTTTTTTCAAAGCAGTTAAGGGTTTGTTTTAAGGCTAAATGACCCAAAAACTACCCTGAATATTGGCTCAAAATGAACTTAACCCCCCCCCTTTTTTTTATTTGAGTCCTTGAAGTATTTTTTTGGTTGAGAATAGACTCTTCAGTTAATTTTGATTGCAGGTGATAGTCTAGAAACACAATAAAATAAAATAATGGAGGGACAAAAACCGGGATGGAGGGGTTATTTTTTAAAACTTTTTGGTTATCAATTTCTCCTTTTCTCAAGGCAATTCAGGATTTGTTTTGCTTTTAAGAGAAATAATTTCGTGGATTTTGAAATTGACTAGGTTGCTGATGATATTCAAGGCAGGGGAGTTTTGGAGGAGCTAGAATCCGATGGTGTTGATACTTCTTTTTTTGTGGTGAGACTATACAAGATATAGTATATCTCAATCATTCATTTTTTTCATTTTGATGCGTTGCTAATCTGCATTCTACTTGTGGTATTAGATTACTATGTTTTATGGTTATGTTCTTAATTTCCTTTTTGGCATTCTGCTATGAACATGTTCTGTTATATGTTGACTCGTCTGGTCTTGTTTTAGGTTTCCAAGGAAGGAAATTCACCATTTACATATATTATTGTCGACAATGAAACGTAAGGGCTTTGCTTGAATACTCCATTCTCTGCTATCACACTTGATTCATTGTGTAAATTGTGTGTTTAATAATGGACAGGGTTTTTTTATAAGGTTTGAGGATTGTGTTTGAGTAGCTTTCTCTTTTGTTCTTGATCCTTTGGACTTTAAAAGGGAAAGAGAAAATTTGATCTCTGGGATTCATATTACGATCATGGTTTAAGACATTATTGGAGTTGAAAAAAAGGTTGCATGCTCTTCCAAAGGATAAAAAAAAGAAAGAAATAACCACTTGGAAGTTTAGTGGGCTGTATTTATGTTAATTGCATGGATAATTCTGTCACAGCATCATTTCATTTTCTTTCTCCTTGGAAACTTATCCAATTAGATCTTTGAGATAAGTAGACTGTTGCTTTTCTCTCACAAATAATCCCAGTATCACTGCGGCATTAGGAATCTTGGCTAAACAGATTCTCCCTTGTCAGTGCTCTTACATCAATGTGTTATGATTGGATCAACACTATGGTTTAATTAGCTTATTTTGTAAATTCTCATGGGCATCATGCTTGACTTTAAATGAATAGTTGAAAACTTCGTTTCAAAATTTTTAAAGCTCCAGGTGATTGGTGATATTCAGGAAAACCCGTACCTGTATTCATACTCCGGGGTATCCTCCCATGATACCAGATGAACTTTCCCGGTCAAGCCTTTTATCTGCATTGAATGGAGCAAGACTTGTTTATATTGATGGAAGGTTACATGAAACTGCCTTAGTCATTGCACAAGAGGTAAAAGTTATCATATGTTACCTCAAGTTGTTTTAGTGCCTGACCTTGTATTGGGGTCATCTCATTAACAAGTTTGTTATTAAAAATAGAATCTGGTTCGCATGTTTATTTCTTTTATATTGATTATGGAAAAGGTTGCCAAGTATCTTCATCACCTGGTCAATATTTATCTTCTAAATGTCTTAATAGCATGGCATGGCTTTCCTTTTTAATCGTGTGAAATCTACTTGAGGGTGTCAAATAAACTCAGCAGTGCACCTTCCTGTTCTCCCTCTTCTTCCCTGCTCCTTGATAGTTATAATGCATTGGGTTGCCAAGGAGTTATCATGACAAATCTGTTAGCACCTGCCATGTTCTTTTGAAATGTTACATTGTAATTAAAGCTCAAATGACCAAATTAGTCTAGGTGATGTTATCATGAGAAGCCACTATAAACTATTCTCATTACGTCTTTTGTTGGATCTAACACACTTGTGCCTTTTTCCATTTGTGCACTCAGGGGAGTTCCTTCCCCTTTGTTGCTTGTGTTATTGACTGCGTCAATAGAGGAACTTTCATTTTCTTTGCATGCTTTTTTATTGTTTTTAAACAGCCAAGGAAGTGGATCATCTGACCTAGCTGTAGGACTCTGTATGAGCTTAGCCGAGCTTTGACGTGTTCAAGAACCGCTTATCTAATTTTAGCTAGGTTCAAGCTTGGCTCTTTTAAATTATGTTAGGATCAGGCTTAGTTTAGGCTTGTCTCGAGCTCAATTCGTTTCGGTTGCTTAATGAGCCTATGAACAAGCTAGGATTAAATTTTGACATATAACATCTCATACAATTGTGATATCATAAAAAGTCTTATATTTATATTTTTTAACTCCATGTAACATGCATATAACCGTTAAATTTCTTGTTTAATTTTGTTCATAAAAAGAACTCATTTGCAAGGTAAAATGTTATACAAGATGTTTATCCTTTCAAATTTTCTCAAGTTTATAAATGAACTCATTTGCAAGCTTTTAAACAAGTTTGCTGATACTCATCACCAGCCTTAATGAGCTGAACTGAGCTACGCTCAAGTCCAGCTTGTTTATATAGCGAGCTTTAACATATAAACTCATTATGGCCTGACTAACAAGTTCAAACCAAGCCTGTAGTGAGCTGAGCTTTGAGTGACTCATGAATAGCTTGGCTCATTTGTTGCCAAACCTAGTTGGAAAATCAATTTAGCATAATCCTATAACTAAATATTTCCTTGTTTACAGGTTATAAGGCTGCCCTGTAGCACCATATCATGCTGATATTCTCACTTGCCCAATTTGTTTCCTGCGAATGTGTTCTTTCATTAACAGCTTTACCTGCACATATCCCTCCTTTGTTTTCTTTCCCTTTCTTTTTATCAATGAAAAAATAATAATCTAAAAGCAACTACTGGGAGGTCAAAATCATGTATTTGGTTCTTCCAGTGCAGACAGCTCGCAAAAATGTACCGATTTTGATTGATGCAGAAAAAAAGAGAGAAGGGTTGGATGATCTTCTGCCGTTGGCTAGTTATGCTGTATGCTCATCAAAATTTCCACTGGTAAGTTAAATTTTCTTTGATTGAATAACAGTTGATTTCATGCAAAAGATTATAGACATGTTGGGCATATACTGTCACTAATGCATCTCCACTCTTCCTCCTCCCTCTTTGGAAAGGGGCTTATGATGTTTTAGCATTTTATCAGGTGTTGAACATTTAAAAAAACTCTCATCAATTGGTAGCATTTAGGTTGTTGAAATTTGATTCGAATTTGCAGTACTCTCATGACTTATTTTATTCATCTTTTGCATGTTGAGTTTTATCTCGATTTTATAAAGCCCTATGATATGTACCAATCGACAATAGATACATGCTTTTTGCAGAGAAATCTTCTCAGGTAATCTATATTGAACACCTGAATTGCTCGTGGCAGGCATGGACAGAGGCGCCATCTATTCCAAGTGCACTTGTTTCCATGCTTCTGAGATTGCCGAAAATCAAATTTGTGATTGTGACCTTGGGTGAAGATGGATGCGTAATGCTTGAGAGAAGCACAGAAGGTGAGTGTACACTTAGTTTTGCAATGTAAAAGACAGTGTTGTGACAGAAACACTTTTTAGAACTAAACGTTATCTATCTGCTTTATGAACTTGCTGTTTGTTTTGTTTTTTAGAGGCTCCTGCATCGGAAGAAAAGGATGCAGATAGCTTGTGGGAGTCACTGAAGCAGAGAAAGGATGATAACATAGCCATTCCAACCTGTTATGCATCAGTAATTTACATCTTACTGAATTCAACTATCTTTCCTTATTACTGAGCCTGATAAGTTGGCAGCAAAAATCTCAAGTGAAGTGCTAAATGAACTATTTTCTCTTAAAGTACGAAATCATTAATTAAGAAAAAGGAAGCCCGCATCAGGCACATGCAGTGCATCTTCCTGGCATTTGATTTAGAGCAATAGGAGAGATTTTAACTGTTCTTTTTTATTCACCATGGTGTTTCTATAGTCCACTGTTACCAGGAAATAAATAGGTTTTAAAAAATGTCTTTGGTACTGTCATGTACTGGAAAGGCTGAGCTACTTTCAAGGATGTATGTCTTTTAGATTTACTCTAGCACAAGAGATGACCCTCTTGTAAAGTCCACTTGGTTGATTGAATGGTTTCTGACCCCAGGCAACATCAAAAGGGATGAAAATATTTTTATGCTAATTGTTATTCAATGAAAGCATGCTCGGATGAAATGTTTTTTTCAAGAATGGCACACCCTTCATCCCATATAGGTATCCTGTATATAGTTGTTGAAGACGATGCCCTCTTGATGTGTTACAATGTGATTTCACTATTTGGAACCATTTTCTGTCCAATATGCCCTATTTATTCATGAAGTTTCAAATTTATGCTCTTTGGATAGTCAACGTGAATGAATGTTCGAAGATTATACTGCGTGTTCCTGATCCTTTGTTGAACACCTTAATGCTGTTTGGAGCTTTTTAGGAGGATGCCAGTGGTTATTTTTGTGATTTGTTACTTGAACAGCGAATGAAATTATATTTTCATTATGATGTATCTGTTTAATTTCAGATTAAAGTTATTATGACACAAACACAACGAATTCTCATTTAACTAATCACTTCACTTCTTTTCCTTCCAGCCACTGACAAAGATAAGAGCAAACGGTATAGGTACAGTGAATGGGAGGTTGTTTGTGGGAACAGCTGAGAAGATACCACCACCAGAACTTGTTGATACGACTGGTGCTGGAGATGCTTTTATTGGTGCTGTTCTTTATGGTAGGTGTAACTGGTGAATGTGATTGCGTGTGCACGCACTTTGAGGTTGTTGTGTTTTAATGTTGGTCTTCCACGGATCATTGTCTTATTTAATATCCCTGTTGAAGATTATATGACTGTTAGATTCTAGGTGAACCACAAGCAGTTTTACCAATGTTAGATCATGAAATTCACCTGACATCAGGGATCGAGAACATTATTGTTTCAAAGGAACAATAAATAGAAGTGACTAGCACAGGTTGACAAGTTATTAGCTTGGATTGTGTTCGATAAAGTTCAACTGCTAAGTTGTTCATCCCCTAGACATTATCTCAATCAGTCTGGGGCTGACTCAACCTTGCCAGGATCTAGTCTATTACAGCTATCCATCCGCAGTGTTACAATAATCTTAAGATCTATTGGCAGTGTCATGTTATCCGTCATTTCTACTATTACTGTATGCATTGATACACGTAGATTGTTGTGGCCATTGAAGAGCTTGGAACTCATCTCTGTTCATTTGTTTTTCTCTTATTAGCTATCTGCGCCAACATGCCACCGGAGAAGATGTTACCATTTGCTTCTCAAGTGGTGCGCACACTTTTTTGAACCCAACATCTTCCTCTCCCCCACAAGCCCTCTGAGTGGCTGGGGCTCATTCAACAAGTTATTCAATTTATTTTAACGTGGAGTTTATTGCAGGCAGCTGCTGGCTGTAGGGCCTTGGGCGCGCGAACTGGTCTCCCGCACCGCACTGATCCACGCTTGGCAGCCTTTTTACAGTAGAGCTCTCTTTGTTGTGCACACCATTTGTCGTTACCCTTTATAGTAACTTGTAATTAACTTGAATCATGGCAACGTTCCATGTCGATGCTTTCAGCCCTTCACTTTAGGACTAGAATTAATGCCAAAGTGTATGCTTTGCAAAGATACAAAATACGCAAAATCTTCATGCAGATTAATTCATCAGGTTGAATTCCCACCTCATTTTATCCGCTTGAAATAATTCTACCATTACAAAATCTCATGATGATGAGATGTGGAAGTTCTAAGCACTGACCTAGCCTGGTAAATCTGCCCCCAGCTTGGCTTCTATGAGGTTTAATTTTGAACATTAACCAAATCTGAGTGGCGTGGTGAGTTGACGGTTGACCTATGATTGTCAAATTGACCCAGTTGATCCATATTGATTGTCAACTTACTGGTAACTAGGTGATCCGATAATTTGGTAGAAATGGAGAAGTGTAGGTAGACAAATGGCCAACTAAAATGAACGAGCAGATCAGCATTAAAGAAAGAAACGCTTCGACAGTAGGAAGGTACCAGAGGTTCCACACATTACAAGCACATGATAAGACAAAAAATAAAAATAAAAAGGAAATCGCAACCAAAAGCTAAGCCCCTCTACTATGTTCAAAATGTCTATCCCAGCTAACCAGCTACACTCTACACACAGAAGACATGAACTTCTCCCTGCAGCCTACAACAAGCTATCAGCCTGTGTAGGCAACCTTCTGAAGAAACTCAAAGCCCTAGGAGGCAACTTGCTCCTGAATTTGGGCGGCCTCATCATATACAGCCCCCACAACGCCACCACAACCCTGATCGGCACAGCATAGAACCCGACAGCAGCGAACAGGCACATAACCACAAACAAGAAGGTGGCTCTCGGGTCTCTCCAGCTTAGCAATGCCTGGAAACGTTCACCTTGAGTAGCCATATCACCAACCACAGTTTGAATTCTCCCTGCCACGCTCCTCAGCCTATCATATCTCATCCTGACTGTTTCAGCACTTCGGCTTGTTGGAAAAGAGTCGAATTCTTCATCCAATTCATCAGCGTAAACACTTACAACGTGTGAAAGCTTGGTATCCATGTGGGGCGGGTGGCGTGGCCGTGTCCTGAATCGCCAGATTCCCACGGCGGCCATGTAGAGAAACAGTGAAGGGATAATGAGCTCAGGCATTGCAACCCACAGGAGGAACGCTAGAACAAACAAGGTTGAGTAGACTGGCTTGTGCCAGTTGCGCATCGACTCCACCCACCGAGCCATGGCAACAAGAACAGAGAGTACACCTATTAGTCTAGCGAAGTTCGCCTTGCTTCTTCTCATACTCCACATATGAGAATCGTGATCAAGCATGTACTCCACCACTTCTCGACCCAACGGCGGCTCTGCTCGACTCAGCCGTGATGCCACCACACTCATTGCTTGATACCTCATGGCATCCAGTTGGTTCACGCTCAGTGGCTGCACATAATGCATCTTTGGCAGCAGTGGCAGTGTGTACATTTGCAACATACTAGCCATGTTCGCACAGGAAAACCTAACAGCTAAATGAAGCTCGCCCATCTTCTTGACACCATTAGTGTGAAGCATAAGGAGAGGATAAGAATGTGTATAGACCCTGTCCGATTCGAGGGTTGATAACCGAACTCTAACTTTCCCAATACGAGAATCACGAGCACCGGCATTGTTACACACGTTCTTGTCTGTTCGAGAGTTATCAAAAACCCCGACAGTGATGACCGTGCAAGGATCAAACACTTCCCAGGTGTACTGCTCGTTCCATTTGGGTGAGAAACAATCAACAACCGTGCGTGTTCTCACCCATTTCTGACCATACTTCGCTACACAGTAAGCATCTACGGACTCCCTTGTCCCTTCCTTGAGTTTTGTTGGCATCAGCCCTGTTGCACCCAAGATTCCCATCTCAAGAACACCAATATGGGGCTTCCATAGCTGTTTTGCAGTTGGCCTGACGTCACTGCTATACATTGTGCTCTCATCTAGCACATGGTAACCCCCATCTAGAGACAGCCTGAGGTGAATTTTAGACCCAAATCTTGCCACAAGTTTTGACTCAACTGCATTGCCAAAATGATTGTCAAGATTGAACCACCTAGAAACGACTTGTTTGTCATCATGACGCCGTTCAATCGCGGCCACTGGAAGCATAACCCTGCCTACAGCCTCCTCTCGCCCCGGTCCAACACGGTCCTCGACAGAGAGGAACAAGAAATCCTCGATTGGCTCTGCAACTACAAACATCAATTCCTCACTCCAGTAAGGATTGATCATACTCCTGTTGGGGTTAGGCCCTGCTGTTTTAGTCCTCATAATCTGGTTGCCCACCTGGACTTTCACAAAAAGCTCAGGGAACCTCATCATTCCAGAACCCTTTTCCCCAGGAACAATATCTTGTGCTTCAATAACAGCCACCCGTAGATACCACAGCTTAGGTGATAGGTAAACCTTGGATTTGATCGAGCAAAGCCCCTCATAATGCACATTTGCTGCCTTTGAATGCCAAGCCTCAGAAAAGGCCTCATCAGCTTGAGTCCCAAACCAAATAGACACCATAACCTCGCCACCTTTTGACTTGTCCCCTTTCTTGTCCTCCATTCTATACCACTGGGGTGCTAATGGACTGTCAGGGGGTACCCTTCTAGGAACTTCATTCAAGTCAAACCAAACACGGCCCAAGTAATCATCTTTGTTGCCGTGTTTGACAAAAACCTCCACCATTGATGACTGTATGCAATCTTTAGAGAAAGCAAAAACTTGGCCCCACTCCACATTACTTGAGCTAATTACCTTCTTTGTAACCCCCCTATAGTTCCCTAACTTCACCTCCGCCACTACTTCACCACCACCAAAACACATATTATCTTTAGCCTTAACAACTCTAACATAAAGATATTGCATTAGCTCAACAAGATCATAAGTTGAACTAGTTTTATCTCTGCTTAAACGACCCCCACCAAGGCGTGGACTTGTCTCTTTGAGAGAGAACTCGCTAGACCCGTTTGAGTACAAGCTAATCCCACCGGCACCTCCAGCAGGGCCCACAATGCCCCCACCAGAACTAGAAACAAGAGAACCAGGACCAAGAGCAGTAGTGATGACGCCAGGTTTAATCTCAGCTGGGTTCGTCTCAGCAAGCTTTGCGTTAATATTGTTCTGGCCTTGCTCTTTTGCTTGCTTGCTATTGTTGATGACCTCTTGAGACATCTGTTGCGGTTGCTGCAATATAACTGAATTCTTGTGCTGTATCTTCCTGTTCTTCTTTGAAGTATTAGAAGATCCAGGAGTACTAGAAACAACCTCTCCATTACCGAAACCCCCAACTTCCTTCACCTCCTCTCTTGTAGAAACATAAAGCTTCAAACTTATCTCTCCTCTTATATGAGAAAACAAGCTTCTTTTATCGAGAGTGTGCAACTGCACCACCTCCTCACCTTGTTTAGCAACACTTGAACCAGAAACTCTAACTTTACCAAGAAAGTTTCTGCTGTTGCTTGACCTCCTTTCATTGAAGACATTAACCTCGATAGTTCTGTAAGAAAGATCGGCAACATCTTTGATGTGAAACACGAGCTTCTGGTTCCATATAGGGTTCAAGTCTTTGTACTTGACTTGGGTTTTTAGTCTTTGGTTCTCGAACTCTACCTCCACAAAGGGTGATGACGAGCCTTCTCCATCTTTTGGCATCAAGTTGTGAGCTGCTACCACCTCCACCACCAGCTTTTCTTTGCTGGCTATGGCCATGCTGCTGCCGTTGGTTCTTTCTTTGACTTTGCAAACAGAAAGATACAGCGAAGAATCTAAAAAGAGAGGACAATGGAGACAAACAGGAGAGCTGGAGGGAAAGCTAAAAGGAGGAGATGATATTGCAGAAGGGCATGCAAAAAATATGCTCTTGTTCAAGGTGATGGAAAGTTTAGTGAGAGAAAGAGTATTACTGAGTCCGAGTGCTGAGTTGGTGAAGGAAGGAAAATGGTTTGAGTTGTGCTACGTTTTCACTACTGTAGATCGTTTGATACACAAGCCAATCATGGATCAAGCAAAGCCAGCAACGGCTGTGACATGAAGTGGATTAACTTCCATAACTGGCCCCGCACTTTTTTTGAAGAACAGTGTGTTAGATAATAATATAAATCATATTCTGGGGCCTCATTTATAAGCTTAAGCTTTTAGGTGAGATGGTTCCTTAACATGGTATCAGAGCCTTGTTGACCCAGCGTTCACGAGTTCGAATCTCACCACCCTCATTCTATTTGATAAAAATCAAGCACAAGGTGACGTGGGCCTGTGCAAGTTTCAAGCCCAAAGGGCTTTCACTTGAGGGGGTGTGTTAGATAATAATATAAATCATATTCTGGGGCCTCACTTACAAGCTTAAGCTTTTAGGTGAGATGGTTCCTTAACACAGTGGGTCACAGTGTAACAAAAGCCTTTTCCACGTAATTAAAATGACATAAAATATGTTCAATTTGAACTTAGGCGTGCCTATTTGAAAAGCCATTGGCAAATTGCTACTAGAAAACAAACATTTTTTAGGGACTTGCAGTGGGTAGCAGTAGCTTTTTCAAGTGTTTCAAGTAAAGTCTGCATTGGAAGGAATGAAGGAAGCAAGCAAGTTCAGCGCGAAAAGCGACAGAATCCTTACAGGGAATCCAATATTTTCTTTAGATTAAGATAATGTCCGTTATTGCTGTTAAAATATATATTTCTTTATTTAAAAAGATATCAAATTAATGATTTTTTGTACAAGAATACAGGATAAAAAATGTATTTTTAAAAAAACAGACACTCTGGGAGAGAGTGTTTACAAGCATAGGGTAACACAACTTTTGCTGCCCTGAATCACGAAGTCCGAGGTTTCAAGTAAACATTGTCTCTTCCAGACATTTTCTCATGGTTCTCGTGTTTTCTTCCCAGCTTTTTCACAATCTGGTCTGGTCTCTTCACTGTTTCTTAGACGCAGCAGGTCCCAGTATGTGTAAGTGTAACCAGCAATGGCTCTCGAGTGGGTCCCAAATACTCTTCTCTCCTATCTTAGATTCTTATCTGCCTGGAATTTGAAAGCCATAGCTGATAGCTCCTTCCTTCTTGTTTGTAACAGCACTTATAAGGTCCCCACTCGTTCCAGAAATCGATGTAGAACCACACCTGGTGGCATGTTTTTTAACCAGGATGGGAAGCTTTTGAATTGCATAAACTCCAAGTATACGACGCTGCTAACAAGTAAAGAGAGAGGATCGGTGTTGCCACTGCTGCTGACACAGGGCTAGGGCTAGGGTTAGGGCTAGGAAGATTGAATTAATTTACTCGTAGATCTATCGGTTCTCCAAATAACGCAGACTGATTCACTTCACAAATTGCATCCTAGCATTTGAGTAGCGACATCTTGTTTTCCTGCATGCTCCATGCTGAAAATTCCAGGCCATAGCCCTAGCCCTCGCAAAACATTTGTTAAGGTGGCCAAGGAATGTTTGGTATATAGTGTTAGTTTTTGTTTGTGATTTAGAAATTAATTTTAAAATAATTATATTTTTTATAAAAAAAATTAAAAGAAAGCTTTTAATAATGTTGATGCAGAACTATAATATATTATATTGTATTAATTAAATAAATATTTTTAAAATTATAATAGGAATAGAATACGGTTTTAGCTTACAACCACCACATCTACAACTAGACAGATCTTGCACCCTTCTAATGAAACCAAACTTATTGATCTCGCCCCGTTCCGGCCGGAACGGCCGGAACGCCCCGTCCCAATGCCTAATCCGGGACAAAACGGCGACGTTTTTGTCCCGGCTAAAATCCCGGCCTGTCCCGGAAAATCCGGGCAAATTCCGGCCGGAACGCCCCGGTTCCGTACCGGGCGTTCCGTTCCGGTACGGATCAAAACGACGTCGTTTACATAAGTAAGAAACGACGTCGTTTAGCCATTACACGTTACGCCTAATTCCCTTTCTTCTTCCCGCTCCCACTCTCCCAAACCAGACGACCGATTTTCCCCCAATATCCCCCAATCTACTCCCGAGTTCTCTTCTCTCAAATTAATCCAGAAATCCCTTGTTTTCGATTCATAATCCAGAAATCCCACACTTGAAAAGCTCAATTTGTTATCCTCAACCCCTAAATCAGCTCAATTTCTGAAACCCTAAATCAAAAATCAAAATCACGGCGGCATAATTTCTTCCACACGGCGGCGCAATTTCTTCCACACGGCGGCACAAAATCTTCAGTAGTTCTTCTTCCCCATATCTCCAGTTAAAGGTACACATTTGAGGAACCAAATCCTTTAATTTATTGAAAAATTGAAACTGTCGAAAATGCATGAATGTGAATGTGGGATTGATGTTGTTGATGCTTGATAATGAATGCTTGATGTTGTTGATGCTTGATAATGATGGATGCATGCTCAGCTAATGAAGAAATTCAATTGGAAGGCATAATGTATGATATTGCCGAATGTGCAGGGGATGTTAATGTATTGTTCGGTAACTGGCATTGTCGAATGTGCTAATTCGGTAACTGGCATCTCTGAATTCATGAATTGAAGGGTATTATAGAACTTGGTGGCTCCTGTTCTTTTCTACAATGCAATGTACATAAATTGTATATAATTGCTCTCCTTGTTTATATGAATCAGTATATGATTTGGTTATATGCGTATGACCTACCTTTGATGATTTGATAATGAGTGATAACATGCTGCATGATTTATTTGAGGAATGTTATAGAGCATTAGTTAGAGAATTGTGAACTCATGATTATGTAGTGGGTATTGCCGAATGTGCACAATGAACTTATTACCACAATTAAATATGCTCACTGCCTAAATGAGGATGAGTTGAAGTTGCACAATGGTCAGCTGCAATTTAGTTTTTGTCAGCTTCAGAACATATCTGATTTTTTGGCATTGTTTAGGAATTTTCTGCCTGATTCTCTTGTAATTCTTGACTCCTTGACTCCTTGTAATTCTTTTTGTCTCAAGATTTAGTCAAAATGATTAAGGCTAAGAATGATACATGCCTAACTTGTGTTATCTTTTTTACAACAGATTAAATTACATGGCTGAAAACTCATCTAGTGGTGGGACTTCCATGTATTCAGCTCCAACAAGATCAGATGATCCAGCATGGGCTCATGGACAGGTGGTTCCTGGTGTAAAGAATGGAAGTATATGCATTTATTGTAATAAACGGATCAATGGTGGTGGTGTTACTCGGTTGAAGTACCACCTTGCTGGTATTAAAGGTGAAGTTGAACCTTGTAAAAAGGTCCCTCCGGAGGTTAAGTGGCAAATGAATCAACTGGTAGATGAGATGACGATGGAGAAAGAGAGAAGAAAAAGACTTAGAACCGATATTGGAAATTCTCAATCAGCTTCCAATGATGAAGAAATAGCAGAGGGTGATGCTGCAAATCCTCGTTCGGGTGATATACGTTCACAAACAAGTAGAAGAACGACAGTGCAAGGAACAAGTACATCTGGAAGAAGGATTCCTTTATTTGCTCCACGAACTACCCCGGGTTCCCAGCCTAGTATTAGAAGTGCAATGGCTACTAAAGAGATGGAACACAATGCAAGAATAGCAGTAGCAACATGGTGGTATGATGCTAATATACCATTTAACAGTGCTAATTCGTATTATTATCAGCCAATGCTAGATGCCGTAGCATCCATAGGACCTGGGTTTAAAGGCCCATCATTTCATGATTTAAGAGGACCACTTTTGAAAGATGTAGTTCATAATGTCCATGAATACATTTTAAGTATCAAGGCTGATTGGAGAGTTTATGGATGTTCAATTATGGCTGATGGGTGGACAAATAGGAAGAATGCACCAATTGTGAATTTCCTTGCCTATTCTCCGAGAGGCACCGTATTCTTGAAGTCTGTTGACACTTCAGGACTTCGAAAAGATAAAGAGACATTGCTGGAGATGTTTGATGAAGTTGTCAAAGAAGTTGGACAAGAGAATATTGTCCAATTTGTTAGTGATAATGAGGCTTCATTTAAGGCTGCTGGGAAAGCTTTGCAGCAAAGGTATGGCACCTTTTTTTGGTCTCCTTGTGCTGCCCATTGCATTGATTTAATGCTAGAAAATATTTGTGATCCTAGATATTTTCCAATGATTGATGAAACCATTAAAAAGGCAAGAAATATAACAAAGTTTATATATAATCATGCATGGGTTCTAGCTTTGATGAGGAAAGAATTCACAAATGGACATGATTTATGTCGTCCTGGCATAACAAGGTTTGCAACCCATTTCTTAAGCCTCCAATGTTTACTGAAGTTTAAGAAGGAGCTTCGACAGATGTTTACTTGCACAAAATGGGTTGAATCAAGTCATGGCAAAAGTCGGGTTGGAAACGAAATTGCTGCTATAATTTTACAAGATAACGACTTTTGGCCGAGATGTGCACATATTGTCAACGTCAGCGAGCCTTTAGTACGAGTTCTAAGGTTAGCAGACAGTGAAGAAAAACCATCAATGGGCTATTTATATGAGGCAATGGATAAAGCAAAAGAAGCCATCAAAATAAGGTTGAAAAATAGAATGTCTCAATATGGACCATATATTCGGGTAATTGATGCTAGATGGGATAAGCAACTTCATAGTCCATTACATGCAGCAGGATGTTTTCTTAATCCTGGAATATATTTTAGGCCTTCTTTTTCAAAACAAAGGGAGGTAACTCGAGGTTTGCTTACCACAATTATGAGATTGGTTCCTGATTGTGATACTCAAGATAACATCATTGCCCAAATTGAGGAGTATAAGAGAGCAACTGGTCTTTTTGGTGTAACCGTGGCTATTCGTAATAGAGAAAAGTTAAATCCAGGTAATAACTTTTATTTTTTACAATACAATGTCTTTTTTTTTTATCTATAATATTTGATTTATTCAAAATTTGTTATCTAGTTTCATGGTGGGAGCAATTCGGCATTGATACTCCAGAACTTCAAAAGTTTGCAATTCGAGTTCTTAGTCAATGCTGTAGTGCAACTGGGTGCGAAAGAAATTGGAGTGTATTTGAATTCATTCATTCAAAAAAGCGAAATAGGCTTGAGCACAAGAGATTAAACGATTTAGTATTTGTTCGCTATAATCTAAAGATTAAACAGAGGTAAGTAAAATATCAATATTATTATATTAGTAATTATTTTCTATTACATTGCTATTAATTTTTTAATTTCTTTCGTGTTTATTCTTTGTAGGAATATGAGCAGAACAAGAGATGCTTTAGATCCCATTAGCCTTGACAACATTGATCTATTGAATGAATGGATTTGTGAAGAACCCGGTCTTCTTGATGGAGATGACATAAGTTGGGAGAGTATCGAAGCACCTTTCGCTACTTTAAATTTAGATGATGAAGAGACATGTGTAAATGAGGAGAATGAGCTTGGTGGAGATGACCAGCTATTGGAATGTCTTGTTGACGACTTTCCTTATGTTCCACAGCCAGATCAAGATCCTTACTTTTATATTAATGAAGTAGTAGAGGATGTTTGATGTATTTTTCTTTTATTTTAGAACATTTTACTTTCATAATATTTTGGAATTTCAAAGATGTTTCTAATTTTGAGATTATGTTTGTATTGTATAATTTAAATTTCATTTATCTTGAATTTAAATTATACTTGTTAAATTAATATTTTATTTTTTTCATATATATAATTAAATAAAAATGAACAGTACAAAACCGGAACGGTACCCGGAACGGTACCGAAACCGGGACGTTCCGTTCCAAACACAAATCCGGGACGGTACCCGGGACGGGATCAATAACTATGAATGAAACCATGATTAGCTTTTAAAACCAAAAAATAAAAATAAAAATTGTACAGAATATCTTTGTTTTCAATTGTCATCTTGGCCATCATATGTTTGTACCCTTTAATTAATTTTATGCGTGCATTATTTAAGCAATGATTATGTTCATGAATGGTAATATTCTAGAAATTCTTTTAAATTACTGTGTCGATTGTTTTTTCTTAAGAAAAACTCCTCTGTACAGGGAGGTGTACCTGCTGTGATCCAATTGCACGGTACAGAAAGGCTACCCCTCTGCTCTAATTCTCCTGCCTGCATCACTGTACATTTCAGATGCCTCTCTGTTTCACGAGCACAGATAAAATAATGTTTATATGAAAAGCAAAGCCCAGGCGTCTCTCTCTTCCATTTCTACACCGAGCTCACCTCTCGGCTCCCTCGCCTAGCGGTGGCTCCGATCGAGTGTCGTTTAAGATTTCTCGAGCAGATCGAGTTTTCAAGGGTCTGTTGCTTGGGGCTGGAGAAATGTTTTTTCTGAAAAATAAAAACGTTGTGCTGGAGAATTTCTTACTGCATTCGCTCCACCTTTCTGTGCTGACGACCAATTTGCTACACTGCGTCATCTTGTTCGTTTCGAGCTGGGCCCGCTCGCAGCATTTTGCCTATTTTCGGCCCACTTATCATCCATGTCCAGAGCCCACATTGATAAGCCCAGCCTATTACAGCACTGCATTAAGCCCGGCTTGACCTGTGGGGTCTACCTGCCAACCCGAAACCTTATCCATAAAATCAACTCGACGACTAAGTTTGGGTATCTGACTAAGTCAACTCTAGTTAATTAAAAAAAACAATTGAACTAGCATTTTCTTTTTGGATAAAACTATTAACCAAACAACTCATTGAATGGCCCGAAAATCTAATAACTTGGACCCTGAACCAGGCCTTTCTTCGAGCCAGGAGATTTTATAATGCCATTTAGTTGAAATTGTAGCGAATGAGAGGGGTGGAATGAGCAAATCACACCCATTGAATTGCACCTCTAAGTAGGTTTCCCCCCTCATAAAAAGTTTGACCTAGAAAAGTGCTAAGGTCATTAGATTGTCAGTCAATTTGAATTAATATTCTTTATTACCATGATGTTTTTTTTTAATATAGTATTAACCGACTAAGTTTTAGGGTTAATCATTTTCAGTTCGGTTGATTTAAACTAAAAATTATGAAGAAAAAAATACAAAATTGAACTGAAACCGGTCGATTATTCGATTTTTTATATAAAAAAAACTGAAAAATAGTTTTCGGTTACTTTAGATTTCTTCTACTTTAATCAAGTCTCTCTCTTCTCTCACTTCACCAAAATAGAATCATACAAAAAAAAAAAGAACCAAACTAAAAGAATAAAAAAAATATATAATATATTTTGTTTTATTTAAACCGGTTTGGTTTAATTTTAGTTTATCAATTTTAATTTTAAAAAACCAAACCAGATAAAAGAAATATTTTAATCGGTTATTTTTAATAATTCGGTTTAAGTAAACGACTACCCTAAATCAGGTAAAATAATAATGAACAGCGGAGACGGTCCAAATTTGGAGGTTAGGTTAGTGCAACACGAGCTGGTCAAGGATGGGGTCAAAGCGGGGAGGGGGCAGAGGTGAAGGTCTTCCATTTGCCAAGCATGGTGGTTTGCTGCCAAGTGTCCAACTGTCATGGTGCCAGCTCTTGGTCTTTTGCTTGGTTTCTACTCAGCTCTTGCTCTCCTGTCGTGTTTTATTGCTTCTCTAATTTGTCATCCCTGTTGCTTCCTGAAATATTTATAAGAACCTGCCTCGACCAGGTGAACCTATATCGGGTTGATAAAGAACAGAGCATGGTTTAAATTAGATTTCATTTTAAAATTTGAATCGGGGTGGAGTCCGGCATCATGATTAGAAGGATTGAAGCCCGCATCATAATGTTGGTTTTTATATTTAAAAAAAATTAATGGGCTGAGGGCTGAGTTTTGACCCGGTGAACCGAGTGTGTGTATGTATGTATATTTTCAACCCGAGTTGGTTGGTCCAGTTTGATGTGTGTGTGTGTTTTTTTTTTTAAAAAAAAATCTCCTCTTTTTTCTAAGTCAAGTGTTTTTTTGGGAATGCGGTTTAAATTGTTTTCAAAGTGTTTTAATTCAGAAAATTATTATAATGATATTATTTTTTTATATTAACACATCAAAATGATCTAAATAACAAAAAAATTAATTTCAACTAAAAAATATTAAAATTATTCATTTTTGTAAAAACGCTTTTAAAATGCACCGACAAATATGATCTAAGTTTGTATGCCTCATTTTTTTAAAATGATTTTGTTTAAATAAGAAGATTTAAAAAAAAAATCAATGAATTGAGGGCCGGGTTTAATCTCGCCTAATAATATATTTTTTTTTACAAATGATCAAAGTGATATTATTTTAACAAAAAAATCCAAAATAAAATAAATAATCAATGGCTTGAGAGCCGAGTCTTGACCTGGTCAACCAAAGGGTCGATGTGTAAATATTCATTTTTTAGTTACCCAACGACTATTTGTCTCTTTCCCGTCCCTCTTCCTTGGTTATTTTCCTTCCTTTCTCAGTTGTCAACATTTGAAAGCAATGATAATAATCATCATCACGGGGTTGACTCCGTCAGTTAAGGCGGTGACACGGTAGCCATCTTCCAACGAAACCCCACAAATTCCATCCTCAAATCCAACGGGTGATATTGCACCGTAATATCATCTCAGGCCGACGATTTCGATTCTCACTGGCAAATTTTAGTCCGTCCTTAAAAATAATAATAATGGGCCCGACGTGGTGTCAATTACGCTCCACAACGTGCTTTTAGGAAGATCAAGTCCCCTGTCTACGCCCACGCGCAAATTAGCTCACGCTCCATCGTGATTTGCTGTCGTAAGGAAGCTCACATATTTTAAGGTCATTTCGATGACTCGTTTACACTTGAAGCACAATTAATCTAATAGTATATTTGAACCATAAAACTTTTGTATTTATAATCCTCATAAGTGTTAAAAAAGTATATTTTAAATGGAATTTAATATTTATAAATACTATCAATGAAATTACAAGATAAATCTTTCTTATTTATAATTCTAAAAAGGATAAATTTTAATATTAATTGTTGATATTGTTTAGTTATAATTTTAATTGTTCATATATAATGTCATCAACCATATAAACAAGGTGGAGAGCATGCTATAAATAAAAACCATTTGTTTTTTATTTTTTAATGTACATGTTTAACTATTCTAAATATCATTTGAAAAGTCATTATTCAATTAATATAGTCATTATTCAATTAAAAATAATTAAGTTGGATTAAATGTAACAGCGCTATAAAATTATTATTTTTATCATAACCTTGAAAAATTATATCACATCATACAGTTTGCACGAACATAAGAGCGTGGGGCATCCTGATAGATGCTGGATTACGTGGCTTCTTCCAATTGGATAGCTCTCTACATTTTTCATGTGACGATATCAGGACAGACGTTTTTTTCTCATTAATAAACGATTCTTTCCCTAAATATTTGTTGCCTCGATTCAATCCTCGCCGTTCATTTCTAACAGGGAAAGAAATTCCATGAAACTATACATGTTTACATTTATGCCCTTGTGAGTAAGAGATAATTACGGACATGCCACCTTTTAATTTCAGGACTGATTTAAAACATAAAAAAGTCTCTGGACTGCTTTGCTCAGCCATTCGTTAGCGTGCTACAAATGTCCAATCTCAGCTGCTAGAAGCTCTTTAAGATTTATTATTTCGATAAAAAAATAATGCTGGACATCAATGAAATATAATAATTTTTTAATATAAAAATAAACATATTTTGTTGGATTATGATCTCATTATAAAATTAATTTATTTCAAATTCAATATAGAAATTTGGAATAATATATTTGTGATTAAAAATAAAGGAGAAGAAAAACAACATGAGCTAAAATTCGAGAGAAAAAAAAAGAAAAAGAAAAAGGGGAGGGCATAAAAACCAAGGATTTAAATCCTTAAAAATCCCTTCACCCCTCCCTCACCAAGATCAACACCTAACCCATTTTTGGGATTAAATGTTAACCTATTTTATAATTTATTTTTCTAAAATTGTAAAAGTTAGAAGTTAAAAGGATAACTTTTCTCCCGACTTTTATAAAAAAAAAAAAAAATCCCTACTTGGCTGGCTGGATTCCTTCACAGTCTTATAATACTATTCAAGTAATTTATATAACAACTTTTTTTCCTCTTTTATGAACATGCAACGATCGAATCTTATTTTTTTTTTTATAATCTAGCTATAAAATATAATAGCTTTTATATTTTAAAATTAAGTAACATCGAGAGAGAAAATATGTTTGATTCATAATAAAAAAATAAATTTATGACATTAACAAAATATAAAAGAAAAGGATTAATATTATTTATTAATAAAATTGTTTGTGCACAAAATAAGAATAGTATTACTCATCATTTCACATCTTATTTTCATTTGCTAAAGATTGAAAATATATATAAAAAAATATCTTCAAAACTTAATATGAATTTAAAAAAAAACTGATTTTTTTTCAATTCTTCGTGTAGAAAACATAGGATTTTAATAATAAATCTCAAAATTCTCTTTTCTAGCTTGGATTTTTCTAAAAAAATAGTTATTTATCTTGTTTCTCAAAATTATAGTAGTTTTTAATAAGAATGAAGTTAGTAAATATATATGAATATAAAGGGGCAAATTAAGCAATCTCGATAGGGGGGAAGGATTATTTGGCTTCTGCTGTTATCAATTTGTATACCATGTTGGGATAGACGACGGAGAGACCAAGATGACGACAGTCGTTAGCCATGCAGATTTCTTCCTCGGATTGCAATCGGCCATCCACACTTCATCTCTCTGCTCCGAAGACCGGCGGCCGTTCCCGTCCGGCAACCCCTTAACTACCGAGGAACATTACATGTACAGAAGCAGTTAACTCATGTACTGCTTTCTTACTGCTTGTCTTCCTTCCGCGAACAGCCATGGAAGGAAGGGACAAGAGCTCGATCGGTCATGTTTTTTCACCCAATTTCATGACCGAAACCGTGTGGGGGCAAATAATCAGCTTCCATTTAGTAACTCCAACCCTCACAGACTGTTTGCTTTTCCTTCTTTCAACATGAGAATGAAACAGCTAGCAGTGGAAATTGGAAAATAAAAATAAAAATAAAAAACTGTGGTGGATCTGTTTCATGTGCCGTCCCTCTTTGAACACTCGAGACCTTGAGCCATGGCCAGAGTTCCACAAATATCCACTTTATGTCATGGCAACGTCCCTTTGGTTTCCTTTCAAGGCACCCATGGATTCTTTTACTTGTTCTGCAAAAACTTTTCATCATTGACTCATGGGTATGCCCGTCAAAACACTCATCTTCAAGGGCATGGACTATATACTTTTTATTTTTATTTTTCTGGGTGTGTGTGTAAAAGCAAAGTGGTAGTTTTTGAAAATTAGCTTATCATATTTCTATCACTATTAATATCATGCAAGAGATATATCTCTTTTTAATATTGTGTAAAAGATACTTGTTCTTGATTAATATGACAAGATATATCTATACTCGTTAATGCTATTAATATTAAAAGAAAATAACTCCTTATACTCTTCACCTTAACAAAAATGACAAGGTTTAGGGATAGTGGATACCCCTTTAACCATTCAGGTAAAATAATTTGGAATTTTTATCATCTAAATAGTCACACCTTTAAATCGTAGAATATTTATCATACCAAATACAAAAACAAACATTCTTGTTCTTGAGATTTAAAGATCAATCCTTTACTAAAAAACACTAATTTTACTATATGAGGGTCCTTAAACCTCGATAAAATGGACTGTTTTGCAAGTGTTAGACTTTCTACTATTAAGTATCTACTTTGTGATTTTTAAACAAAGGAATATTGATATGAATGCATGATTACTCATTGTCTAAACACCAAAAAAAAAAAACATTATTGGGAATATTGGATTTTAAAACATTATCTCATCTAATTTCATTTGAAACTCGTTATGAGTTAAGGGTTGAGTTTAATAATGTTATTAATAATGTTTAATTTATAAAGAATATACAATATATGGATGAAAATTTATGAAGGACAACTTACTGAATCACATTTCTTATATATATATATATTTTTTATCACGCATTAACATATGTAATAAAATGGAATGTAGCATGTAATTTATTACACATGAATTTATCTATCTCATTTCCCCCCTCAATCTAATAGATATTGATATGGATTATGCATGTTAAATATACAACAAATGCGCTTAAGTGTGTATTTGGCTGTGTAGTGTAAGGTAATTTTTAAAAATATTCTTAAATTAAAAATATATTGAAATAATATTTTTATTAATATTTTTTTATACAAGTATAAAGACATCAAAACCATCCAGAAAACACATAAAAAATATCAATTTAATATTTTTTTATGAAAAAAATAATAAAACACTCTCTGAAAATATAAGCTACCACAATGACAAAATTTACTATACATATTAAAAACTTGTTTGTTTTTTTTTTTGTTTCAAAAATTATTTTTTTCTTCAAAATTATTATTTTTGTGTTTTCATTTTGCTTTGATGTGTCAATTTCATATATATATATATATATATATATATATATATATATATATATATTTACATTTCAAAACTATTTTTAAAAAATAATAATTACCATGATAACAAACATGCTCTAATTATATTACCATCCAAGATTTTAATAGTTGGAAGGCTGCAAAAATAAAATAAAATGGACGGGGCTACCTTAAGACCGAAAGTATCCATTATAGTATGTGTTTGGGGTTGTGGTAGCGATTGCTTTTTAAAATGATTTTTTTACTTATAAGTGTATCAAAATATATATTTTTTTATTTTTTTAAAATATTTTTGATATCAACTTATCTAAATGATTTGAAAAAACATATAAAAATTATTTTAAAGCAATTTTTTTAAATTTTTAATAAAAAACAAGTTGAACCACCCAACTAAACACACCTTCAGTCCTGCTTATGTGCTAATATATAAATGTTTTATAAATGCCCTTTACAATATTGTAAACTAACCCTTTGAAAATTAAAAATTTGCTATAAAAATAGAAATATGAAAGAAAAAAATTTAGAGACTTTCAACAATAATCAAGTTTCATGAGTCAACACCTCATCAAAACCTAATCGGGTTTACCTAGTGTTTTTGTATTGTAGTAATTTTTTTTAATTTGGAAATAAAATAAATAAATAAATTTTAATTTTATATATGAACTTTATTTCAAAGACACCACCGCAAAAAGAAACATTGCAACCACAAAGCAATCCCTCGTTTAGCGCCTTTGACACTTCAATTTTGTAAGATTCAGACAAACCTTAGTGGACTCGAATCTGACCGTGTCGTTAGTTGTCAATCAAAAAGCTAGTAATTTCAGCCCATATTCAAGGACAGTATCGGAATATCGAGTTGTTATTACTCCATTAGACGTTGCCCTTTTCTTAATCAACAAACATTAATTACCTTGACAATTAAGCTTACAATAATAATAATTATTATTACTTAGAAAGAGAAAATCAAGAAAAAACAAGAAGAGAGAAAAAAATAACATACAGAGACCAGCACGTTAAAGAAGGGGAGGGAAACATTAAACAAGAAAAGTTCCTTGCTTTGACAGCAGAGATAGAGAAAGAGAAAGAGAAAGGAGAGAGGAGCTTATTCTCTTCTTCATAAAATTTTGGCCTTGTTGAAGGGTTTAAGCTTCTCTTTTTTATATTTTTTAAACTCAAATTCTTTGCATTGTTATTTTTTTTTCGGGTGTAGATCCATTGTGGGAGCAATCAGAAGTTGAACCAGAAGTGAAAGATTTTATTCTTTTCTGTTGTGGTTTGGTTTTATCTATAGTAGTAGATCGACGAGCGAACCCAAGTTTCTGATCTGACCAGGCTCGGTTAAGATGGTACTTGCTGCTCATCTTTCTTCTTCTTCTTCAAGTTTTGTTTTCTTATTTTGTTTAATTTTGCTGTTGATTAAGTTATGGATGTTTTGCTGGGTGTCTTTTCTCTTGCTTTGTTGGTGGACTGATCTGTGCTTAAATTAAAGTTGAAGATGTTATTTGTTTTGTGATTTTAGCCTATTCTGCGCCCCCATTTTGCTCGATTTTTTTTTTTTTGTGATGATTTGATCTCATTGAGATATGTGCAACTATGATTTTATTTTTGAAGTGCCCGTTTTAGTTCAAGAAGTAACACTAAGGGGTTTGGGCTTCTAGGCTTACTATGTTGACAAAGCTATTTATAAACTGATTAATGTCGTTTTATCGTTAAGGTTTTGATTGAATCGATTAGCATAGATGAGATGCAGTTTGATGCGATAATTGAGTATACGTGGATTGCATCTGTGTATTAGTGATGATAACTGACTCAAGGTTTTGGCATCAAAATAATGAATGAATGGGTCCTTTTTTATATAATTATAGTAGCGCCACTAGATGCTTGGATATGAATTGCGTTCGCATTAGATGGTGCATGAATTGGAAATGAAGGTGCATTCCATTTTGCAATTTGTATGCATTTATCTTTAGTATCTCAACTCAACCCATTTTGAACTCATGGGTCAGGTATTATAGACGACTCTGCTCTGGCATCCTTCTCAATACTGTATGTATGGTCCAGTCGTCCCTGCATGATTAAAGCTTTGCGAACCACCATATTTTAACTAGTTTTTTGTATGCTGGAACCTCGAAATGGAACTGGAGGCCCTTATCTGATGCCTTTTTCATCAATGGCCCTACTTAATTAAACTCTATAAGGCCTACTTCCTGCAAAACGTGACAGACCACATGAAACATTTCATTTTATTTCTTTTCATGGATGTTGTGTATCTATACAAAGAAGCGGCATAATTGGATCTAATGTCCCCAGTTTCATTTTTTATTATTTGTTAATAGCTTCACGCAATATTTGCTTTAGTTTGCTTTATTATTAAGGCCTGCTTCAATAGCTTCACACATGGCCCCTAAGAAAAGAGGCTTTGCAACAATCACTTGCCTGGTACCCTCCAAGCCCCCCCCCCCCCCCCCCCCCCCCCCCCATAAAAAAAGGTTATGCAATAAGCACTTGCCTAGTACTCTCCAACATTTGCTTTAATTTGCTAAGAGGGTTGTTGTTTCCGCTATGGGATTGACATTTTGATTATTAAGTGGAGCAATCAAGCACCTATATCAATCAACACTACAATTTCAGCATATAGAATATGGGTGTAATGATGGAAGGGGATGTGTTTTCTTCATAACTTGAATGATGAAATAATGACAGCTGAATGTTCCTTTGTAGCCTGTATCTACTATTCAGTGTTTTAGTATACTTATGGAATTAGATGTAGAAATTATTTCTCAGTCAATTCATGGAGATTGAAAATTCATGGTCACCATTTCATCTATCATTGATGAGCATATACAGTCAAGAGTGTTCATTTACTATAACAATACCATATCTGATTCTCATATCTTATTTGGGTGGTATGGTATGACTTGATAAATTTAAGAGGCAAGACACTTTTGGCTTTGCAGGCCTCCGCTGCCAGTGTGGTGGTTGGATCTCTTGTTTGGCTGGAAGATCCCGATGAAGCTTGGATAGATGGGGAAGTTGTGGAGATAAACAAAGAAGACATTAAGGTCCTCTGCACGTCTGGACAGACGGTGAGTGCTTTTATTGAGACACCACAATGCCCATGTTTGTTGTGCCAAAACCTTAATTTTGACTCATTATCGACTGCCAAAATGATTACTCATTACTTTCATTCTTTGCCATCCCTAGTTTGTTCCTGTCATCAAGTTCTGCGTTTCATTGCATCCAATTTGATCACATATATAATTTTTTATTATATTTCTGAGAATGCATAGCAATGAGAATAGAGATGTGCTGACTTTGGGTTCCTTTTTTCTGCAATCCTGGAAAACTACAGGTTACTGTCAAGGCTTCCAAAATATACCCCAAGGATGCTGAAGCCCCACCATGTGGAGTGGATGACATGACAAAACTGGCTTATTTGCATGAACCAGGCGTCCTACAGAATTTAAGATCGAGATATGATATGAACGAAATTTATGTGAGTATTCAAAAGCAAAAGGTTGCATTTTCTTTTTATGAGGGTTGGTGTCAGGTAGCTATGTTGAACTAGTGCATGCTCTTATTCTTTTCTAATACATTGACACTGATACTGTAAATGGTGTCCCCAGACTTACGTTGGGAATATATTGATTGCTGTGAACCCTTTTACGAGGCTACCACATCTGTATAATAGTCACATGATGGCCCAATATAAAGGGGCAGGCTTTGGTGAGCTGAGCCCACACCCCTTTGCTGTTGCAGATGCTTCATACAGGTACTAAATTGCTAGAAATTGACAGTTTGTGCACTTTTAACTTTTCTTGTTAGACGATGAAAAGGCTATTGCTGCTGATGCAGACTAATGATGAATGAAGGAATAAGCCAGTCAATTTTAGTTAGTGGTGAGAGTGGTGCTGGTAAAACAGAAAGCACAAAATTGCTTATGCGCTACCTTGCTTACATGGGAGGGAGAGCTGCTGTGGAGGGGGGGAGGACTGTTGAGCAGCAAGTCCTGGAGGTGATATGGTCTCACAATTTCAGTTTTATTTGAAGTTCTTAGAAATTTGCTATTTCTGCCATTAGATAATCCATGACATGCTTCCTTTTGTTGCATTTCATCCATTTCGCAGTCTAATCCTGTTCTGGAAGCATTTGGTAATGCAAAGACTGTTAGAAACAATAATTCAAGGTGGGATTACGTATCATAAAACTTAATGTATATGTTGTGAATACTTTGCTATTTTGTCAGCTTGATTAGGCTCTGTTCTTATTTGCATGCTGTGAATGCTGTAGTCGTTTTGGTAAGTTCGTGGAGATTCAGTTTGATCAGGGGGGACGGATTTCAGGAGCTGCTATCAGAACTTATTTGCTAGAAAGGTCACGTGTTTGTCAGCTTTCTGATCCTGAGAGAAATTACCACTGTTTTTACATGCTTTGCGCTGCACCGCCTGAGGTAATTTGTCTAGATTGCTTTACAGATTGTTGTCTTGCAAATTTTAAGACAATAGATATAGATCCTGTCCCTTCTGTAAGAGTTTTGTTTTCTCTCTCCAATTTGTATTCATTTTTTTTGGTATCTTGGAGACAAGTCTCATGGAGTGCAAATATCGCTCTCTTTTATCAGTTTAATTTATACTCAAGTAGGATTCACTTTTTTGAATTTCTTACTGTTTTTTCTCACATGAAATCGATCTGTTATATATATAAACCAAAATTCATTTGAAAACCAATGTATCCAAAGTTATTGTTTAATCAAAATACTAGTATTTGTCTCCTTTCTGCTTGGTGGACTTTAATTATAGCCACAGTACATGAAATTACTCGTAAACATTCAAATGTTGAATATCTTACTTTCTAATGTCTAGTGTAAATTCTTTTCCCTATCGATCTGTAGGAAGTTCAAAAGTACAAATTAGGGAATCCAAGAACATTCCATTATCTTAATCAATCAAATTGCTATGAATTGGATTGCGTGGATGATGCCAAGGAATACATTGCCACAAGAAGAGCAATGGAGATTGTTGGAATAAATGCTGAAGAGCAGGTACATGGAGCTATTTCTCAAAGACAGTCTTTGAAGGATAAAAATCTCATTAATGTTTATCGTCATCTTTCTGTTATGCTTTTCAGGATGCCATATTTCGTGTTGTGGCTGCAGTTCTCCATCTTGGAAACATTGAGTTTGCAAAAGGGAAGGAAATGGACTCATCAGTGCCTAAAGATGAAAAGTCTTGGTTTCATTTAAGAACCGTGGCTGAGCTTTTAATGTAAAGAATCAATTTCATTCACCCCCTGCATATTCTCTAAAAGCCATGCTATTTAACAACATAAACTTTATATGCAAGCATAAGAAGTGCAGCTTCTGAAATCATGATTTTCTTTAGGTGTGATTCAAAAGCCTTGGAAGACTCTCTCTGCAAACGTGTAATTGTTACTCGTGATGAAACCATTACAAAGTGGCTGGATCCAGAATCTGCTGCAGTTAGTAGAGATGCATTGGCAAAAGTTGTGTACTCAAGGCTGTTTGATTGGCAAGTTTCATTCTCATACTCTTAGAAAGTTATTTCAGGATGTTCCTTGCACATTAATTAAGGGTTACAGTGTTAAATTATGCTGACTTCTTCAGAGCATTGACTCCGTTGTTCAGGATCACTCATCCTATCTAATAGTTTCCCTTGTTTTTTCTGCAGGCTTGTTGATAAGATTAATAGTTCAATTGGTCAAGACCCTCACTCAAAGTTCTTAATTGGTGTGCTGGATATTTATGGATTTGAGAGTTTCAAGACAAACAGGTGCTTAACCGGTATGCCTTTCTGTTTTTTAATTGATAGCTCTTTAAGAGAACTAGTACAAGCTCTACTTATGCCTCTCAAGACAAGTCCGGCATCATGGCTTGAGGCAATAGAATCTGTGCTATGTAGGAGTGGATGCTTGGGTGTAGAGTATGGTTAGGCTGTGTAGATTAGTTGAGAAAGAAACTGGAATTATTAGGCCAATCACTGTCTTCCAGCTTTAATGTTTGTAATCACACTGGTTCAAGAAACTCCACCGAGCTTCCTTCACCCATCATTGTTGGAGCGCTGTACTTGCCTCGTGCGGGCATTGAGAGAGGAGCTCATGCCCAGTCAATGTTCTTATCACTTTGGGATGTGCTGGAGTATATGATGGTGTTTGCTGTTCTGGGGATGTTTTCAATATAGAATAGCCACTAGTTCTGCTTTCATAGGGGGCAGAGCAAAGACGTCCCTGATAGTTGAATCAATCATCTTGTGATGACTTTTTGTAGATGCCTATTTGATTCTTTCAATTGATGCTTGGTATCATTTGGTTCCTGCAGTTTTGAGCAATTTTGCATCAATTTGACAAATGAGAAGCTTCAGCAGCATTTCAATCAGGTACATTTAGGAGAGTTTTCTATTCCATATAGGGAGGTCATTGGCATTTCTCATTATATTGTTTAATTTATGATGCAAATCCTTCTTTTGTGCAGCATGTTTTTAAAATGGAGCAAGAAGAATATACAAAAGAAGAAATCGATTGGAGCTACATTGAGTTTGTTGATAATCAAGATATTCTGGATCTCATTGAAAAGGTTTTTTTAACCTCTACATAAGTTTTTGCTGGCATGGCTTAATCGAATGTAAAACACTTAATTTTATCTAATCGTGTTAAATGATTTTCAAGTCTGCTGCATGCTATGCAATTAATTTCTGTAACTATTCAGTGGACTTCAAATGGATGGTGTAGCATCCAAAACAGATATTGATGCAGTGATTCTTGTTCACTTACATCTCACTATCTCTGTAAATAGTTTTTTTCTCTAGATTATAAGAAAATTATGTTTAATTGACTGAAAAGAATTATGAAATTGTGCTGGAGAATAAGTCATCTTCATAATGTGAAAGAAAAACAAAGAAATGTCATTAAAGAGCAGTCCAGTCCTGCTGAATATCAGCTAAGTACAGCCCTAAAGCATTTATAACCTTACATCAAAGAAGAGATGAAAACTATTGTATCCTACTACCTTTGTCTCTGTACTGGTTCTCAAAGATTCTAGCATTTCTCTCCAACCAGATACTCCACAGATGACACTACTTTTGGTGCCACACTGGTTCTTTTCTTGCTGTCTTTGTATTAATGTTAACAGTGAAATGCTCACCGTTTCTTTTTTATTCTGATACTGAAAAGGCATCAATGAAATAGTTAATTTCACTCCTGGCTTACCATTTTGTCAATATTCACTGTTTCAAATGAATTTTCAGAAACCTGGTGGTATAATTGCTCTTCTGGATGAAGCTTGGTAAGTATGCCAGTAAAGTTGCTGTGTGCATTCTCTTCTAGCATACAATAAAACCAGTGACTTAAAAGTTCTGGCAAACATTACTTTTTCTCCTTGAACCAGTCTTTGACTGTTTCCTATTGTAGGATAGCTGATTCTTGTCTTTTGTACTTTGTAGCATGTTTCCAAGATCAACACATGAAACATTCGCCCAAAAGTTATACCAGACATTTAAAAACCACAAGCGGTTTGCCAAGCCAAAATTAGCCCGAAGTGATTTCACAATTTGCCATTATGCTGGTGATGTAAGTCCTTGTATGACTGCTTATGGCATACACTGAATGTTGTAAAAAAGTAAGTTTAAATTTTGAAACACTGGCAAATAACTTGAGATCATTATCAGGTCACATATCAAACAGAATTATTCCTGGACAAGAACAAAGACTACGTTGTTGCTGAACATCAGGCACTCTTGGGCGCTTCCAAATGCTCCTTTGTGTTGGGTTTGTTTCCACCTTTAGCTGAAGAATCTTCCAAACAATCAAAGTTCTCTTCAATAGGTTCTCGGTTTAAGGTGTGATGATCTAATTTTTTCTTTATGATGTGCTTTGTCTGCTTTTTGGGCATGAAGTTCTTATATGTACTTTCCACAGCAACAACTGCAAACATTACTTGAAACCCTCAGTGCAACTGAGCCACATTACATTCGTTGTGTAAAGCCCAATAATCTTCTTAAGCCAGCAATCTTTGAGAATAAGAATGCTCTTCAACAACTGCGATGTGGGGTGAGATTGTTACTATCTATTATTCTGTCCTTGGATTTTATATTGTTGTAATTAGAATTGGCATGGATGTTTACAATCCTATATGGATTGCGTGTTTCATCTCAGGGAGTCATGGAGGCAATTAGAATTAGTTGTGCTGGATTTCCTACTAGAAAGACATTTGATGAATTTGTAGATCGATTTGGCCTTCTCGCACCTGAAGTTTTGGATGGGAGGTATATGATTGTTTCTCTTTCATAAGATGTTCTTCCCAAGCATTGAAGATCCTGACTCTTTCACAATATACTTTATGTTAGTTCGGATGAAGTCACTGCTTGCAAGAGGCTCCTTGAGAAGGTTGGGCTCACGGGCTATCAGGTAATTATTTTGACAAGTGAGAAACCCACTGCTGTGAATTTCAACACCTTTTAATGGTTGCTCTATTAATAAGAGCTTCTTTTGAAATTGTGCATGCATTCTCATGTGGGTTTGCAGTGATCTTCTGAGAAAGTTTTTGAGCTACTATGACACAAATTCCATTTGCAGATTGGTAAAACCAAGGTATTTCTTCGGGCTGGTCAAATGGCAGAATTGGATACTCGTAGGAGTGAGGTCTTGGGAAGATCAGCTAGCATTATTCAGAGGAAAGTCCGGTCATATTTGTCTCGCAGAAGCTTTATTACACTCCGTCGGTCTGCAATACAGATTCAATCTGCATGCAGAGGTAACATATAGTGTTAAAAGCTGCATCGGTGTAAGCATTCTCATTTCTAACTGTCTTGAGTTTTTCTGTACTCAATGCAGGACAATTTGCTCGTCATGTCTATGAGAACATGCGCAGGGAGGCTGCTTCTCTAAGAATCCAAAGAGATTTACGCATGTATCTTGCTAGGAAAGCATTTAAAGATTTGTGTTATTCTGCTATTTCGATTCAAACAGGCATGCGTGGGATGGCTGCTCGGGATGAGTTACGCTTCAGAAGGCAGACTAGAGCTGCGATTATGATCCAGGTAAGATATTCTTGAGAAATTAATCATCAACTTCAAAAATTTTCTCTATCAATTTTTTGTAATAATATTCTGTTCATGTAGCAATGTTTTGATTTCGCTTTACCACGTTGGGATTGCTGATTTGAATCTGTTCAATTTGTTTCTGTAACCCAGACTCAATGTCGCAAATACCTGGCCCGATTACATTATACGCAGCTAAAGAAAGCAGCAATCACAACGCAATGTGCATGGAGAGGAAGAGTTGCTCGTAAAGAACTGCGAAATCTTAAGATGGTCAGTTTCCCTTGTTTGTCCATTGGATTTTATGGCATGGTTTGGGTAACAGCTGAGGATGGATGCTGTATTTTCTTATCTTTTGTTCCATCAGATCTTGTGCTATGAAAAGACTATTACATGGTTTTTTTCCAGTCAGTGCACTGTGTCCTGCACTGCTAGGAAGGTTGCATGCTACTGTTAGTTTTTTTAATGCTTAATCTATATTTTGTGAAAGAACTAACCACACTCCACTTCATCTGGAAATGAAATATAGAGAATTGTCTTTTCTTGTTCTTGAATTTCTTCAAGCTGTCTGGAGTTTGGACTTTGTGCCCGTGTTATTATGTTTACTAGTTCTGTATTTAAAAATTATCTGGTTCTCTCAAAGCAGTTGCACATGCTGTTCTGTTCTGTTATTTTATGTATATTTAAAGGTTCTTCTACATGAGTTATTTTCCCCCAGGCTGCAAGAGAAACAGGAGCTCTTCAAGCTGCCAAGAATAAGTTGGAAAAGCAAGTTGAAGAATTAACATGGAGACTTCAGCTGGAGAAACGCATGAGGGTATGTGTGATAACACACCATTAAACTAAATAAATGAGCTTTATTTATATCTGTCTAAAAATGGTACCGAATTCCATCAATTTTTAATCGTTGTCTCCAGTCATTTTTCTTTTAGTTATGCCCATTCTTTTCAGTTGTTTTTTATAGCACTCTAGAATTTGGGCAAAGTGATCATGCTTAAGAACAAGTGTGCAGTGATTGTTATACGAACTTTCATTTTGTTCCTGTTTTCTGCTCCTTGTTTGCTCTATTAAGATCAAGTACAGGAGACACATAACTGTTGGACATGTAGCTTCAACAAAAAATAGAACTCCAACAACTTGCATGGACAAAGCTCCTGTATGCTAATGCTTGTTAATGCTGATGCTTATAACAACTTCTTAAGCTATCTGCTTCTTTTATGAATGACCACTTAACTGTTGAATATACTTTGGCAAAACATAAAACTAAATGAACCTTGAATATCTCATCCTATAACTTTATGGTTCACATGTAATTTGTAGGCTGATGTGGAAGAGGCCAAAACACAAGAAAATGCAAAGCTACATTCTGCTTTGCAAGAAATGCAACTTCAGTTCAAAGAAACTAAAGAAATGCTTGTAAAGGAACGTGAGGCTGCCAAAAAGGTGGCAGAGAAAGTACCTGTTATACAGGAGGTTCCAGTAGTAGACCAGGTGGCCCTGGAGAAGCTTAATATAGAAAATGAGAAACTCAAGGTAAGGAGGGTTGATAGTCAAGGAATCTAAGAAGTCCTCTCCAATATTGGGGTGAATTACTTTTGAATTCGTTTTTGCTAATTAGATTATTTTTATGTGATTAATTTTAGGCTCTGGTAACATCACTGGAAAAGAAAATTGACGAGACAGAGAAAAAATTTGAAGAGACAAGCAAAATAAGTGAGGAAAGATTGAAGCAAGCTTTGGAGGCAGAATCAAAAATAGTCGAATTGAAGACTGCTATGCATAGGTTGTTTCCATGGTTAAGCTGTGTTTGTGAGAGGGGGCAGGGATTTTTATGATCATTAATGAGCACAATTTGGGAATTGGACTATTCTTTGTTCAGAAAATCCCTTGATACTCATGCTGTTTGTTTTCCCTTTTGACTTGTTAGGCTTGAAGAAAAGTTTTCTGACATAGAAACGGAGAACCAGGTTCTTCGGCAGCAAGGGCTGGTACAAACACCTGCAAAGAAGGTGTCAGAGCGTCCTCCAATTCCATCAACTCAGGTGAATGTTTTCTGCAAGCTTGTATTGGTTTACGATCTCTCTCTTTTCTTGTCTATCATTTGTTTTTATTTTAATTGCAGAGTTTGGAAAATGGCCACCACCCGAACGACGAGAGTAGAGCCAATGTAATGAGTTTCTTTCTCTTTGACCATCCACTTACTATAATTGCGCTTGTGTTATTTAATAATTGTTGATGAGTTGTTTTTGCAGGAGCCACAGAGTGCAACACCGGTTAAGACATTTGGCACGGAGTCAGACAGCAAGTTTAGGAGATCTCACATTGAACGTCAACATGTATGTGCTTTCGAAGATTGGGATGTGCTTCATCTGTCGCGTTTTGTTCTTATGCAGAGCATCAACTATGTAATTTGAACTTTTTGAGTCATGTTCTTGCTGCAGGAGAATATTGATGCGCTTATTAATTGTGTAACAAATAACATCGGGTTCAGTCATGGAAAGCCTGTTGCTGCACTTACCATTTACAGATGTCTTCTCCACTGGAAATCTTTTGAAGCAGAAAGGACTAGTGTGTTTGATCGTCTCATTCAAATGATTGGTTCAGCAATTGAGGTAACTGGGTATATTATGATAGTTGTTCCTTAAAAGGCATTCTTGAATTGGAGGGAAATGATTAATTAAACAAGGAATATCATGGATGAAATACACAAGTTGAACTGTTGGATCTCTTACAACTTTCACTCAACAATGATAAAAAAGCCCAAGTACCATAACCCTATTCTTGATTGCAGAATGAAGAAAACAATGAACAAATGGCATACTGGCTATCAAATACGTCTACTTTATTGTTTTTACTGCAACGAAGTCTAAAGGCAGCTGGTGCTAGTGCAACTCCACAACGGAAACCTCCCTCGGCAACATCTTTGTTTGGGCGGATGACAATGGTATCAGAATTCTTGTTCCTTAAGTTTCTTCTTTCAAAAGAGGAATTACTTTTTCTAAATTGGCTTCTTTGTCAATTCCAGGGTTTTCGCTCATCACCTTCTTCTTCCAACCTTGCTGCTGCTGCTGCACTAGCTGTCGTGCGCCAAGTAGAGGCAAAATATCCAGCCTTGCTTTTCAAGCAACAACTTGCAGCATATGTAGAGAAAATTTATGGAATTATTCGAGACAATTTGAAGAAGGAGTTGGCATCTTTGCTTTCCCTATGCATCCAGGTATTCTGTTTGATTCACCACTCTCATTTGCGATTGCTTTGGAGCCAATTTCAGTCTCATTTCCCTTCACATTTTGAAGCAATATTTTTTAAAGTCAAGCTGTTTTTATGCTGAATTTAGGCACCCAGGACTTCCAAGGGGAGTGTACTAAGATCTGGACGGTCTTTTGGGAAAGATTCTCCTTTAAGTCATTGGCAGAGCATTGTTGATAGTCTAAACACTCTCCTGAGTACATTGAAGCAAAATTTTGTATGATCTTTATTGATTTCTCAGTTAATATTCTTTTAAAATGCACATGTTCTTACAGTTACTGGTGTTTCAGGCGCCTCCAGTTCTTATCCAGAAGATCTTTACTCAAACTTTCTCATATATCAATGTGCAATTGTTTAACAGGTATTTAGTCATTATGCTCCATTGCTTTTATCATTTTTTTTATGAAAGGTTTTCTTATATGGGAATCCGTTGTGATATCCAGTCTTCTCCTACGTCGTGAGTGTTGCACATTTAGCAATGGTGAGTATGTAAAATCTGGGTTAGCTGAGCTTGAGCTATGGTGTGCCCAGGCAAAAGAAGAGGTAATCTGATTTGCCTTTACTTGCCAGTTTACTGTCACCATGCATATCTTGTGATGATTATTACCTTTCTGCGATGTAGATTCCTTGTCTGTCATGTGGATGAATTTCCTTGATTCTCATGCTTTCACCTCCTTCTATTGCAGTATGCAGGTTCATCATGGGATGAACTTAAGCACATAAGACAGGCTGTTGGATTTTTGGTATGTTAGAAGAATGCTTCTCTTCCGGGTCTTAAATCATGTAATCTCTTACTGTTTTTTTCACTGAATCTCTTATTAATAATTTTGGCTCACAGGTCATACATCAAAAGTACAGGATATCCTATGATGAAATCACAAATGATCTGTGCCCTGTAAGTCTCTCTCTGTTCATATAAACATGAATACAGCTTACATGGCTCGGTATAGCAGATTTGAGAAACTTGATTTGTGAAACCGGCCCTAATGTTTTTTTGATTCAGGCTGTGTTTTTATTTCTCTCCATACCCTGCCTTTCAGTTTTATATTTATGTTTGGGCAATTTGTTCTGTTCTTTGTTTCATGCAATTCTCTCACATCAATGCTTTAATTGCTCAGATCTTGAGTGTTCAGCAGCTATATAGAATCTGTACACTATATTGGGATGACAATTATAATACTCGGAGTGTGTCACCTGGTGTAAGTGTTTATATCATAAGTTTTTTTTTATTGATGGTGTTTTTGGATATATATACCTTATCAACTGGATTTGAATGATCAGTGACTACACTCATGATTTCTCTTCAGGTCATTTCTAGCATGAGGGTACTTATGACAGAAGACTCCAACAGTGCTGTTAGCAATTCCTTTTTGTTGGATGACAATTCCGGGTGAGAGTTTCTTCAATATACTTGCCACTTAGTGCAAGACATATTTGGATATGCAGAACGTTAATGTGAAAAGCTTTTTTGTATTCTGTAGAAATAGGGAAGTGCATGTTCCTTGAAGATATTTATGGTTTTTTTTACATATATAAGATGATGAAGTACAAAATATGATTGCACAGTGCAGGACTGGTAGCGAAGTTTTAGATGACTGTATTAGGCCCAGGGTTGTAGAACTTGGTGATTTTGGGGTGTAGAAATTGGAAACAGATTTGAATTGTAAGAAATGAAATGGAAGAAGGTAGAAACTACTAACCTCCACTAGCAGATTTTAAGGAATCACTCCATGGGTAGAAAATCTAAGTATTACTCTTGGGGTTCAAGGAATTTCTCCATGGAGAATGCACTTGTATGGTTATTAATAAGACATGTAATTTTGCGGCAGCATGTGATTCAACAACAACAGTGCTATGATTGCTTTTCTATGAAGTGGTCTTTCCGCAACAACTAAAATAAATGTCTTTACGTTCACTCTTTAAATATTATCAAACTGATTGTTCTTAATACAGAATTCCCTTCTCTGTGGATGACCTTTCTAATTCACTGCAAGAGAAAGATTTCATGGACGTTCAACCTGCAGAGGAACTACTCGAGAACCCAGCCTTCCAATTTTTACACGAGTAAAGATAAAGAGGCTCGAGCTTGCTCTTCTCTTTTTTTTTGGTGCGAAGTAGGCAAGGAATCTTGCTCTTTGGTCAGTAGTGTTGGTTGTAAATTTACCCTCTTTTTTGGTGGTTTACACGCTTTTTCTGCACCCCTTCCCCTTTGTAAAATATTTCTATTTATTTATTTGTTTCTTTGAGATTCGAAGTTGTAAAATCCTTTTTGGCCTGTGAAGGGGCAAGGATGAATCTTGTTGTTCAGTGAGTGTGCATTCATTGGTCATTTTGTAGGTAGCAAAAAATTATAGAAAATTCATTAGGGCAAGCAGTGTCTTTGGTTGGTGGTTGAGGCATTGCTCTCTCGCCACCCTATTTTTTCTGTAAAAAAGAAACTCAGACATATAAACATTATACCTAGTAATGAGAAGCATATGGAATTGTTTTATGCACTTCTCTGTTTAATTTTCTTTATCTTATATGCCTTATTGAATGAATTTTGTACCTAGCTTCATAACCTAGGCTGTATGAATGGCTGTAAAGGGATGATCTGCCAGGATACAATTTACTGATCTGTATTTTCAGAAGTCAAAGAAGGCAGTGAGGACTTTTATGGATTCTTGTGCTGGCTGAAGAAAATTGAATTACAATGTCTTCCATTTATCATTGAGCAGTCAGTGGATTTTGCAGATTCCGGGAAGTTGCCTGGAAGCATGGCTTAACTTTGGCAAGAGTTTTTATTAAGCATGGTCGATGAGAAAAGCAGAAACAAGATTTTGCCCTGCGACGTGGGACTACTTCAATTTGTATCCAGATGTACAGAGTCTTAGTTTGAAAACGATACTTTGGAGTAGGTGTTTTCTGACATTTATCATAGGGACTTGTCGTTTTGATCCTATTTCGTGTCAGGTTTGTATTTGGACAAAGTTGAGAGCTGATATCGATCAAGTACAGGTGAGCTAGCGAGTTACCTGAGACTTGGTTGATGAGATTCAATCGAATCCAACTCCAAAGATTTTCTTTTAAAGACGGGGACTCAAAAGTTTAAATGTAATGTTTGTCAATCCAAATCCATTGTTCTCAGTTTTGTTTTTGAGAGAGAAAGCTCAACTAAGCCTTAAATATCTTCAGATAAAGATTTGTCATTTGCATATGCCATTGTTTCTGCTGTAGGGGCCTACAGTGGAGAAAGAAATTTAAATACCGCAAATCTTATAATTTGTCAAACAATAATATAAATCATATCCTGATATCTCGTATAAAAAGCTCTTTTACATGATATCAGAATCTTGCTAGCCTAGTTATAACGAGCTCAAATCTTATCGTCTTTATATTTTCTTCTAGTTAACAGCTCGAGTCGGCTTAAACTATAGAATGACGAGATGATTCTTTGACATGATTACCGTTAATATTCACTCTTCAATCATTTGATGGAAAGTATATTCGGTAAAAAAGATAGATACATGATAGAATCGACAAGGATTAAGAAAGATTGATATTACAGGGTTCAAAATCATAGTAGATATATTAATAAATGAACAACGACTACAGTGTGGAATCAAACGGGGCTTGAGATATAAAAATGGGGACAAAAATTCTGCTGGCACCCACGAGGAATTCACGTGGAAAACCCACACTCAAGCCTCACCTAGTACATGCACAATATAAATGGTGAGTGCCTAGCACGACTCGGTCACAGCCGACTCCACCACCTCGAGGTTTCACTCGAATATAGGGTGAGGACCATGCATGATTCTTGTTTATAAATGTAGATTTGGACCCCTACCACGTACTTGGACCATTTTTGATCTATACAACTATACAACTGTAACTCTACAAATGTGATTAATTCATTTGGTCCAACATTGAATTTCATTTCAGCCGTTAAATTTCATTAAATTCTCGAGTTATATGTCAGCTTATCAAATCGATGAATTGATTTATTTGATCGACTATGATAATAAATATTTTTGATCCAGTTGGTTTTATCAAACCGATATTTTTTATGATTCAACTTTAAACTCAATCTAAGTCTAGACTATTTCTAAATCATTAATTTTTCGCGACGATTTGAAAACTATGATCAGAATATATATCTATCTATCTATCTATCCCTACAACCATCTAGAATAATTGCTTTCTTGATAAAATCATATCCATCGTTTAATGATCTGGAATTGGTCCATGGTATAGTTATCATTTAGGTCCCCTCTCCTCCATGTCTCTCTCTCTCTCTCTTCTTGGCTAGTTCATGGTGACACTTGGGAGGCTTAGAGAGGAAGAGGACTCGCCCCCGTCCACATGCATATCCATAACACCCATCTTGCAATAATCAACTCGTCTCCTCCACTTGCACCTACTGACCATGTTGGGTCCATTTTTCAGGTTGTAAAACTAACTCTCTTCTATTTTCTATGAAACAATTTCTTGTTTCCTAATTTGTAGTCTGCTGCCGATGATGCCATATTCAATACTACTATGCTACTCTAGGCCGGTTTTATCCACCGTTATGAACCCGTAATGGCTGGCTCGGTGAGATCTAGTTAACCCGGGACCGTCTTGGATTTAGATTTCATGACAATTCGAATATCGACACTCGTCGTGATCCGGTCGAGAAATAATAATCTAGATAGGATGGTGGCCGATTATATCCAGCTCGCATGGAAATATAAAGTGAAATATCATGTTAATATTATGCTCAAATGTTTGAATATATACAATCCTGAACCGCAAAATGAAAAATAATCATATTTTACTGTGTAAAATAAAATAAAAAGGATTTTTTTTTCTTTTTTTAAATAGATATTAAGTTGATTTTCTCCATGTATCACAATCAAACAAATTTATTTATGAGTTAGGAGCGAGCTAGCTAGGTGATTCATTCTCTAGTTGTGTCTTATATGGCTGTGACGGTGACCTGGGCCCAATAGAAGAAATCCAAGCTAGTCACTTTCGCATATCCACTTGACGGTCCAAAATAAAAATAAAAATGCATTCAAACCCCCGAGTCCCAATCATGACTCGATGTATCTTATCGTATTCAAGTTGGATACTGTGGCTATATTTTTTGCAATATTGTTAGGAATTAATATTAAATTATACCCAGAACATGGTTTGGTAAATTAAGATAATTTTTTGAAATATTATTAGAGTTTTAGTAATAAATTTAATCATCATCATCATCATTTATTAATAAAACTAAATATAAACCAGTGATAAATCCATATAAAATTTAAATATGGAAGGTTTTTAATTGAAATAAATATGTTAAAAAATAATATAAAATTATTTTTAGAGTTTATTTAACAATTTATTTTTTGTGTGGCAATTGATTACGTGTGACAATTGATTTTTGTGTGAATAAAATGTGTGCAGTGGGCTGGTTTCAATGGAGCATGCCTCTCCTAGTCTTAACAGAGACACCTATCGACATTGAATAAAATCAACCACCATCCCTTTTCAATTTTGTAAGAGTTGCAAATAGTATAAAAAATTAAGTTTTTAAATGAGATTTTAATATATAATTTATATTATTTTTTAAAATGTTTTTTCAAGTGAGAACTCTGTGTTTAAAACTTGTATACACTCATATTATCTCATACTTAGTTTTTATCGTATAAAATGAGGATGACAATTTTTAAATTTATGATTATTTAGTCAAAAAATCTATGATACTTTATCATAAAATTATCTCATCTAAAAATTTAATTTTTTAGATAAAATCTCGTAATATAATTTGTATCATTTTCTAATATAGGATATAGATTTAGAGGTCGATATCAATGGCAAAAGAGTATTAATGACACCACAGCAACAGGCAGGCAGACTGTGGTTGTGCCGACGCGCCAAAAGTTCATTGCATGAGTTTGCCTGCCCATCAAATACTCTACAATTCATGTTGCAAAACTATAAAAACTAATTTATAATCTGCTAAAACACACACACACACAACAGAAATCACAGAAGCTGTAGAGATGGTTGATGATGGTATACTGATCAGTTGATTTGTTTTCATTGGAGCTAGCAGCAGATGCTTGTTAATTATTTAATTACGAAGAGAATTATTGATGATGAGTAGCTGGAATAGTTTCACATGTTAATTAATTTGGAAAATCAGGTCTATATTATAAAAATAAAATCTAGGTCGCCTGCTTTCTTACCAAGTCTCTAATAGTCCAAAACATCACATAAAACGGGCTCTTCCATGTGGTCTCATGTGTTTCCACATCCTCAATCCCCTCTCTCTCAGCTCTGCCCATAATTACATACATATATATACAACACTCCTGATCCTGTGACCGAACCTATTTTACATTAAGACATACACTTCGAAATACAATATTAATTCCTATTTAGTCATGTTCTTGTCTAATTTGGTAAACCTCTGGTCATGTTCTTGAAGATATTGAGATTCCCTGTTCCCATAAAAAAATATCATGCTATGTAGTTATTATAGTTACAAAGTTAGTTGGACTTATAATTCACTTTTGATTTAACTGATTTTATTTTCTGTTGCTGAAGATGTTTGACCAACACATATATAATTAATTTAGAACGAGGCTTGAAACCATATGACCGGCCCCTTGAAACAAGAATATATTTAATTAATTATATATACCATAACATGTCCCTTTTAAGATATTACCACCACATATATAATTAATTTATCCAGTCTAGAAGTAATTAATTAATTAATTAAAATGTCAACAGCAATTCCTAATAATTTCCAATTCAAGAAAGGAGTGTAAGAGGGCAGTGAAAAAATCAAGACATGCAAACCCATTTAATCAAATAACTCACATGGTTTCCACCATTTCAAAACACAAGCCACCAAACATTTAATAATGGACGGTTGAGATGATTTTCAAGTCACGATTATACCTCACTCACCTCTCCCTCCAAAGCTTTTCAGGTAGGTGCCATGTGCACCAATAACATATCGTAACGACTGCAATATTAATTATTTTTCATCGGGGAAAGTAATTCCTTGAAACATTTCTACTGGCTAGTGCTTCGAGAGAGAAAATAAATAAATAAAAATTAACGTGGAATTCAGCTCTACCTATGCAGGTGATCTCACCAGGTTTGGAGGGATCAAAGCATGGAAAATGTAGCTCTTGCTTGATGGGTGCCGTGGAATATTTGATGGTGCATGAATCTTCTTACATTTTGCTGCTCGAAAAACAGCACTGCCAAAACCATGGACTTGACCTCACTCTAGCTAGGAACCTCGAGATTCTGATTATATTGGGATAGTCTAAGGGAATATTTGGAGTGTGATTGTGGTTGCTTTTTAAAGTGTTTTTTGTGCCGAAATATATCAAGATGATGTTTTTTTTATTTTTTAAAAATCATTTCTGACATCAGCACATCAAAATGATCTTAAAATACCAAAACATATTCATTTAAAATACATTTTTTTTTAAATTTTAGCCAAAAATAGATTGAATCGCACAGCAAAACAGGATCTTAGTGTCCCGAGACCAATTAACGGGAACATAAAACCTTGATGCAGTCAAAGCTTTGTTTGTAGCTAGGATTCGGTGGGTTGCGGTTTATGTTTTTGTTCCAATAATTAAAATTTTTAAATATTTAATTTATTTTTAGGGACGATAGTTTTAATAATTAAAAATGATTTTTCAAACCGCGACTATAAAAAGATTTATTATAACTACCGTAACAGCTACCACCCACTAGAAATAAAAGATTTGAAGTCGATTTCAAGGAGTTGAAATGATATAATAGCTATAATAACATAATATAAGTCTAACTAACTTTGTAACTATAATAACTACATAACATAATATTTTATTTATAAATCTTTTTTTTAAATCTTTTATTCCACTTGTGAATTCTGTTTTAAAATCTTGGATATGAAAGAACGAATCTTAAAACAAGAAAGAATTAAAGTTTAATTCTTTCTTGTTTTAATATCAAGGAAGAAAGAAAATTAGAAGCCTAAAACATATCAAAAACCAAGTTTAAAAGGTACGGTATTAAATGGTTCATGGTAAATTAAGGGAGTGAAAGATAACATAGATTTTGACAGAATTAAAGTTTTCTCTATTATCATATAATCACTTGGTTAATTTTTTTTAGTGAGTGTTTTATATTGTGCTAATTTTTATAGTTGCGGTTTGAAAAAATCAATTTAAAAAAAAAACTAAAAATATAACCACGGTAATGCTATATAGTGACAATATTGTCTAGGTCACCATGGTTATCGATGTTGCTATCACCATGTGCACATGCTCACTCTCTCTCTCTCTCTCTCTCTCTCTCTCTCTATATATATATATATATATATATATATATATGTTATGATGTAGTCAAACAAGTAAATATGGTCTCTAATTGATTCATTTCCTAAGATTTAAAAAGGTTTTCCACCGGTTATTAGTCAAATGAACGTTATGTGTATAGTAAGAAAACAAAAGGCGATTAAGACAATGACTTGCCAGAATGTGGGAAGAGTTAGCACTAATTAATTTAAATTAAATTAGTGATTACCGGTGAGAATTCATGTGCCGTGTCTAATATAAAAATAACGAAGTAGAACTGTTGGTTTAGATAAACAAGAAAAACTTGTTCAACCACATCTCATAATTAAGGAGCACCATGCACATGTTCACCCCCCTGATCATAATTCCATTTTTTTAGTCGAAACCCACCTGACCCTTTGTCTCCTCTCTCCACCACCAACTTGGGAGGCTAAATCTATGTTTGACGGTGGTGCTGGCTTAGGTATTAGCCATATGGAGAAGAAGGGGGGCGGCACCTAGAATTGAGAGAAGGCATTAGAAAACTCATCCTCGAATTCTTCTAACATTTTTCTTTGTGTAACTTTATAATAAAATATAGAAAACAATGCCGCCACATGCAAGACCTTGGCTGCCCCAGGTGCAATGATCCTGAAATCGCAACTTGCAATAGCAGCAACAACTAATTAAACTTCAATCAAACTGTTTTACCCACCTCATCAACCGAATAATGCCATTGGGAAATGTTCGTTTGTTCTTCTTGTTCCTTCTTTCTTAAAAAATGAGAAAGAGAAAATGGGATAAGAATAGATATTCATGGGTCGGTTTTTGTATTACCTATACCTGAATTTAAAATCATTATTTGTATCCGGGTAAGAACTGTTTATGCTTGAACTTGATCCGATCAAGTTTAAAGTATCCAATAAATATTATTTGAACCCGAGTCTGAATGTTATAATTTGTAACTAATCCTTATATAATTAGTTTGGTATGCATTTATTTTTAAAAATTATTTCATATTCCATCAAAAACTATCGGGTCGGGTCGGGTCGGGTCTAAGAACTCTCTGCTAATATAAGTCAACTTAGCTGATATCCATCGATGTGAGGTGAAATTATCGTCCCTTGGAGAAATGTTATTGAAACAATGGAATTGAATGAAGGAATGGACGAATGAGGTCAACCATATTATTCTCATGCCCTGTGATTTTACACCATTCGATCACAACCCCTTATCAATGCAAACCAGGGTTGCTGTTAATTAATAAAATTATAACTTTGATTTCAACAATTGTATTATTCCTTTATTTAAGAACTGGTTAGGCATGTTCTATTCCATGTGATTAACATATTTAAATACGGGTTCCATATTGATATTTCAAGTACTTGAAGTTTAACATACTCCATATATATATATATATATATATAAACCACGCCAGTTTTATTATGTGCCTAGGGTTTTGTATATTGGTTAGATAATAAAGGATTTTATTTTTTCGTTTTTCTATTATGTGTGTATAGAGTTGTGTTTATAGCTATTTGATTTTGGTTAAACTTGTTATTTTTTACTTTGTGTTTTCATCAATCCATAAAAAAAACAATAATTTTATTATCAACTTGATTAGTTAAGTAATTCATTTGTTATTTCAATCAATAAAATATAATTTTTCAAAATTGAATATTTATTTAAATTGATTAATTCTTGGCATGTTTGGGGGGGTTTTGTTAGATCGATTTTATTTGGATCTATCAAGATTTTATTTGGTTGATGTCTCGTAATAAAAATAAAACATGTTTAGACACTAAAATAAAAAATAAAAACAAAGATAGAAAACAAAAAAAGAGTAGATTTACGTACTTTCGTTTGTATTTCTATATCGAGAAATAACTAAAAGATACCTTGTTTTAATACAAAACAGTTGTCATATCTCATAAATATGATACTTGACAAGTGTATCCCCATATCTACATTTAAGAAACAATCAAATATATTTGGTTACTGTCATATTTACTAAGATTTTATGTTCTCAAATAAGACAGAAATCAAAACATATGCAAGGAAATATTCTAGCTAGAATTAATAATCAATTGCTATTTCTTATACTATAATTGCTAGAATATATGGTGAGATTTAGTGCTTCGTCACTTAATGCGATAAAACAAAAGGAGGTCTCAATACAAAGATCTTTCTAAATCTTTCTAAGCCTCTAATGTGCCCATTATTCCCTTATTGTTTTTCCTTTATAGATTTGTTGAGATTTTCCTTGCTTCTTCTCTGCTATATCTTTTAATTTTGCTGAGGCTCTCTCTTCTATATATGGCACATGACTCGCTAAGTATGCTACGACTTGTTACTCCTTGAGATCTAATCTATAGTTGACAAGTTGTGGTTATTTTATAATTTTCGTTTATTCCATGCAATGTGCGGCTTGGATCGAAATCCTCTCAATTTGTTTTATGTTTTATTAATTTCATTACATTTAAGTCATTGAATTTGAATGGAACGAGCATGATTTCATATATTAAAAAAATTATATCAATTTATTCTTTTATTTTCCTCATTTAATCCGAATCATTGAGCTTAAAATTAACGGTGCGATTTGAAATGTAACTATCATATTTCTAAACAAAATAATATGGAATGATATAAATAATTCCTCATAATTAATTTAATAAGTGAAAGCTCTAGGATTGGAATTATTATGAATGTAATGAAGGGAGTATTATACGTCATTAATTAACACTTAAATCTCACATAATAGATTAATTATTAGGTTCAATGCATGGTAAGTATAAATCGTCATGAGGGGGAGGAGAGATTCGTTCTCTTCTGTGCGCTGGTTAAATGATTGGATGGATTACACTTGTGAATTGTATTTTTTTTTTATAGCCAATAATGAGAGTATAATCATTTAATGTTATGCCTGCAATGAGTAGTTATGCTTTTAATAAATAATAATAATAAATATATTTATGCTATTAAAATATGAAGGGTGAGGAAAAGAACTAAAAGTTTAATCAAAGACTATACACGTATACAACCTCTTGCAATCTCATGGGGGCCTTCTTAATCATGAAGAGAACCTAACCCTAGATTTTAAAACTATATTTTCACCCAATTAAAGATGTGCTTTCTGTGTATTACCAAAGATGGTGGACGTAGGCAAAAGAAAACTGGCTACCCAATTTTGTTGAGGAGAAAATTCAAGTGAGAACACAGGAAGATGGACAGCAACACCAAAATATAAAGGCTAAATATAATATGCATCCCAAAATTTATTTATAGCCAACTAGTTATCTTTATACTTGCATTACATGTGATTCGTGCTAACTTTTTATGCAAATTGGTCAATATACAACCATGAAACTTTCTATACAATATAAAACAAACCAAGTAATCCTACACTATGATCAAACTTGGTGGCAATGAAGTTTATTTTATTTATTTTTTAGTCTTTGAGTTAGAGAATGAGAAGAAAATGGTCATAAAATGGAGAAAAAAAAAGAATTATCGTTGTGGTGACACTGACAACAAAAATAATTCGATTTATTCTCAACGAGTTTCATTTAATGATGTAAGTTTTTTTCTATAAATATATTTGAAAAAAAAAAGATAGAGCTTTATTTTGATTCTAGTTTTCTTGGATGATTTTGAGGTATCTAGTACATGGTTTAGAAAGATTTTTATGATGTTTATTAAACATTTTTATTTTTTCAAAATATTAGTGGAGAATGGATTTTTAACCTTAAGAACCCTAATTTTTGTTTTTCAACCACTACTATGTTGCTAAAAATTTTGAATTAAACATACTAAACAAGGTTTTGTTTGTCTCACCAAGAAACATTTACCATGGTTTTTTTTTCTTCTTAAATACGTGCAATAATATTTCTCCATGTATTGCCACAGCCACATTGCATATCTTGGTCCTCGTAAACTTTCTGCTTTGTGAAGGTGGCAACCGTTCGAGGTTCCAGCATGTCTAAACCCTATAAACTTCTCTAAGAAAGGCATTGAGAGAGATATATGATAATGATTTAGCCTTTCTCCAACTTTTTTTTTCTCATACGCGTGACTGATCATTGATTCTCATTATAGATTTCATCAAGCTTTTTTGCATAATTTAGCTTGCAAATACCACTAAAGATATTATTCCAAAACTCACTCTCTTCCTAGCAAGTACCGCCGACCCCAGAAAGCTAGAAGAAAGGCATGGGATCTTGCCATAAAAGAGAGGAATTAATTGTAAATTTATGAAAGATCAATTAATGAAATGATAAGACTTTATCCTAAAAGTTGAAGAGTTGATCATCAAATGCTACCAAGCTGGCTGTGGAGCATGGCAAGGCTGGTGGGTAGGCTAGCGCTATGTTTATTTTTATATATAAAAAAGCATAGATTTAAAAGTATTTAGTTAGATAATATAATAGTATATAGTATAATCTTGTGTAGATTTAACTGCAAATCTTTTTTATTTTTTTTAGAATTTTATCTATGAAAAATCCATTTTTTTTCAAACAACATTGATTATAAAAACTATCACAATATTAAATACACTAAAAAAAATAATACTCATACCTCTATTATATGGATGTTATCCATGAAGTATGACTGTATCTGCCTCTCATATCTCCCTGTTCTCTTGCATTTGGAGGCATGCTTTTTTTTCTTTTTTTTTTCTTTCTTGGAGCTTGGGATTAGCTTGAACAAAAGTGGAATGATGATGATACTACTCATTCCGAAGCAAAACTATATTATTTTTATGCAAAAAGACTTGGCTAGAAACGCCAAACAAACTCATTCCTCTAAATCTTTTCATGAAAAGAAGAGACTCTTATGGGATTAAAGGCATCATGCACATGCTTCCCTCTGCTTTCCCATGAAATTTTTAACGTCGTGGCTAGTGGGATAGGGGGGCACACACCCAGTTTCCAACTCAAAACTCTCGTCCGCCTAGCTAGCCACGAAGTGGATTTGTACTTGGTAAGCCTATAAAACAAAATATAATGCACAAACCCTAACCCTAACCTTTAAAGCTAGCCCTAACCTTTAAAGCTAGCGTGTAAACATCTAGTGAAAGAATTTAGAATTAAAAAATTTGCTGGTTCTGCAATCTCAAATTCGAGTTATATGATTGCTAATATGATAATCACGTGAATTTTACATGTTTTTAATTTAAGAGCCTTTAAAATTGATCGAGGTGCTAACAAACTGTCCAGAGAGCCACGTTAATAAAATAAACATAACTTTCAAGTGCTTTTAAATTAATCCCCACCACAAATTCAACGTCCTATATATATATTAGTACAGGCTCAAAACCTTCTTTAATTACTTGTTAATAATGATTAGCAGGACGCGTGTCAAAAAGGGTCTTATTATATGAAGTATACCGAAAGCAACAAGGTTTGTTAGCCTTCCACGTAGAGCAGAACGAACATCGAAGCTGCTAAATTAACAAACGCATTACATATCCAATGCTCAGAAGCTTTCTAGATTGATATTTAGTTGAAGATCTTCTCCATTGATTTGAATATATATTTTCTTAAACTCATCGTATGTAGTGACGTTAAGCAAAGTATACATACCCCCTTCGTTGAACCTGCTGATATTGTTTTTTTTTATATTTATATATAAAAATGACTGAAAATATATTTAATTTATAAATTGAGAGAAACAGAGGTTAATGTAGTTGAAAATGTGTGAGTTTTCATAAATATAACATCAAATTTATTTATTTTTGAATCATACTACGATCTAAAATCATTTTAAAAAAATATCAGTTTGTTAATATTTTTGTAATTGTGAACATTAAGATGGTTAGAAAAAAATAGTTTCTATCAACGTGATGAAAGATATTCCTTATTTACTAATAAAACTTGACATAATTTAATGAAAGAAATACACTAGAGCTATATAATTACATTGAGAGGGGAAAAAAAGAAATAGAAGAAATAAAAACAAAAGATATTTCTTTTAAAATCATTTTAATTTGATATTGTTTTTCAAATAAAAAGCTAAGAGTTTCCTTAATTGACAGCTCTACCATGCATTTCAATTTACCCTCAGTTAGCTAAAATGAAAAACCCTAGCACATGGAAGTTGACACTTGTGGAAATATTAGGGTTCTGGGGACAAGGGCAAAGTAGCAGCCAAGTAGAGTGGAAGGAAGAGATTTTTGCTTGGTTGGAAGATAGAAACGCAGAGTGTGGAAGTTAGTAAAGAAATGATAAATTAAAGAGAAGTGGGGTCAACACAAGGCAGATGGGCCTACTTTCTAGTTGGCAGAATGGGCCTTGTGGGCCTAAACAGCCTTACAGGTTGCTACCACAATTGTTGGAGCCTTCATGGGGTCCAGGATGTTGACATCTCGCGAGTCGCTTGCACTGCTTCCTACTTCTCCCTCTTGTTCTTCTTTTCTTGACCATGTATTGTCAAAAAAAAAAAAAATCATTCAAATCAAATTATTAAACCTAATTAAATTGCACCAATTGAAATAGTATCAAAGTTATTAAACATAGTTCTCTTATGACTTGATGCAATATTCTTGGATGGATTAACTTGAGTAAATTAAAACTCAAATTACAAATTAACTCGTTAGATTATTTAAGAACAACCGAGTCAATTTTTATCTTTATATATATATATATATAAAAAGGTTCCAATCGATGAATTTGCTAGAATAGAACGATTTTAATAACATTGTTTGCTTCAAATACAAAGCATTGCTTGAAATAATGTACTCATGTCAAAGATTCTTGATGCATTTTGCACCAATGAACTCACAACTTCCACCAATAATAGTATAATTGGAATCTCTAACATGCAACAAAATCTCCAAGCATATGTTAAGTTTTGTCATAAAAATTCTATACCTTGGGTCGGCGATGGAAGAGTTTAATTTGCGAGTATTGTATAAATAAATAAATAAATAAATCAGCTAGTAATTATCAAAAACTACCCTCCCCATCTTGTGATTGTAAGAGCTTCCCCATAAAATAATCCCTCCCCACAATCGATGCTAATCCTTGTACATTAATTTAGCAAGAAATATTATATACAAGCACATACATAGACCTCTCATAATAATATAATTATGCCAAGTCTTCAGAGAAATAAAATAATGTAAGGCAGCATCAGGCTTATGATTTGAGAATGGCCCTAAAGAAGCAATAACTCTGCCTCTCCGCACATGATCACGACCCTCTCCAAGGGCAGGTTCCCTATTTAAAGCACCCCCCACCCCTACTCTCTCTACATACCAAAACACAATTCACTTCAAAACACCAGCAGCAGCAGCAGCAAAAATTATTATCTCTTCAACTCTCTTTGATCCTACAAAATCTACTTTGGCTACTGAGTCCTTAAACTAGCTATAAGCTTGAAAGCGAATTCCACACAAACACTTACACTTTTATATATATACATATATATATAGTCATATATACTATATATTACATCATGGAGAATATGTTTCGCCTAGCTGATCATGATGAATTCGTCTCTAGAAGATGCATTTGGGTCAATGGCCCTGTCATAGTTGGCGCTGGACCGTCAGGGTTAGCCACGGCTGCTTGCCTTAGAGATCAAGGCGTGCCCTTTGCTGTTCTTGAGAAAGAAGATTGCATAGCATCTCTGTGGCAAAAACGAACCTACGACAGGCTTAGACTTCACCTGCCTAAACAATTCTGCCAGCTCCCTAAACTCCCATTTCCTGAGGATTTCCCCGAGTACCCTACGAAGAAACAGTTCGTCGAGTACCTTGAATCATACGCAAAGCACTTTGAGATCAGCCCAAAATTCAATGAGTATGTTCAGTCAGCAAGGTACGATGAGATCAGTGGTTTTTGGAGGGTCAAGACAGCTTCCACAGGTGGCTCTAACCGTACTGAAGTTGAGTACATTTGCCGCTGGCTTGTTGTGGCTACTGGCGAGAATGCAGAGGGTGTAATGCCTGAGATTGAGGGGTTGTCCGAGTTCGGTGGTGAGGTTATGCATGCCTGCTCTTATAAATCCGGCCAGAAATTCAGCGGGAAGAAAGTTCTTGTTGTCGGCTGTGGCAATTCTGGCATGGAAGTTTCTCTCGATCTTTGCAACCACAACGCTTTTCCATCAATGGTGGTTCGCAGCTCGGTGAGTACTCTCAATCAAACATTGCACTAATTAATTTCACCAGAACTCTGGTGATCGATCACTTTTCAACTGTCAATTCTAATGGGACTTTTTTGCTTCTTTTGGTTAACTACAGGTTCATGTTTTACCAAGAGAAATCATGGGCAAATCAACCTTTGAATTGGCTGTTTTGTTGATGAAATGGCTACCCCTTTGGCTAGTCGACAAGCTTATGCTGATTTTGGCATGGTTGGTGTTGGGAAACACTGATAAGTATGGTCTGAAGAGGCCATCTACGGGTCCGTTGACACTCAAGAACACCATGGGCAAGACCCCGGTGCTGGACATCGGTGCATTGGAGAAAATCAGATCTGGAGACATTAACGTGGTTCCTGGAATCAAGAGGTTTACACGTGGTCAAGTGGAGCTCGTCAATGGTGAAATTCTTGATATAGACTCAGTTGTTTTAGCTACAGGATACCGCAGCAATGTCCCTTATTGGCTTCAGGTGAGAATATGTTCCAATTCCTCTGTTTATATCTTTTTCACAAACTTTTTTGAAAAAATATTCTGAAAAGCCAATTTCTTTCCTTTGAAAAAACTTCTTAACTATTCACCATCAGAAAATGGTCAGACAGTGTGTTTTGTCCTGTTTCATTACAAGAAGGAAAAAACTGTCTCATCAGAAGCTTCTGCTGTGTTTTTTGTTTTTTATAAGAAAAAGATTATCATCTGGTATAATTAACAAATGGACTAATCCTGGTTTGTTACATTCTGGATTCAGGAAGGTGAATTCTTCTCCAAAAACGGGCTCCCAAAGGCACCGTTCCCCCATGGCTGGAAAGGAAATGCTGGTCTCTACGCTGTTGGGTTCACAAGGAGAGGGCTCTCCGGCGCGTCGTCTGATGCTACGAGAATCGCACAGGACATCGGCAAGGTCTGGAAAGAGGAGACTAAGCAAACCAAGAGGACAACAGCTTGCCATAGACGTTGCATCTCACAGTTTTGAAGTTTTTTTTTACTACAAAAAACTTACCCTTTGTCTGATATAAAAGAAAAAAAAAAACTAGGAAAAGACAGATAGCACACAGATAGAGCCCTCTCCGAAGGCCCGACGTTTTGAGGCGTGTTTGGGCATTTGTATAAATGAGGACGTAGTGGCTTGTTTTTTCTTCTTTATTTTTTCATTCCATACTTAATTTCTTCCTGTATTATAGCCCAGTGATTTATCTTTAACGATAAAGTTTTCATCTCATCGTTTCCTTTTTTCCTGCCCTGGTTAATATGTTCTTTTTTTTTTAATATAGAACAGGGATTTCATAAGAAAGATTGGCCGAGTCAAAATAATAATAAAAGAAATTAAAAGGAAGTGGGAGTGGACGCTAAAGGTTTCCGTTGGCATACGATAATGTGCTTGTAATTATTTCTATCAATCAAAAGAATAAGAGAGAATTCTCTCGCCACCTCGTTGTCACCATGATCTTCATACATCGAACATAAATAATGGAAGATGAATTAACGTTATAAACTGATTAGTACTGAATTTGTTTGTTTGTTTTTCAATAATATTGAGATAAAATATTCTCCCTCTCCCTCAACAGTTGAGCTCCATCAATCATCAGATGACAAACCCATTTTGAGTATTTTCAAGTGAAGGTCCACTGATTCAGTAGTTCAGATTGTCATAAGGTAGGGTCCATGAAAGCCAATGAAACACAGCAGTTAGCTCACCACACTCACCATAGCTTCTTTTTTTTTTTTTCTCTTTCTGGGGTTCATCATGATCATAGCTAATTCCAAGATGGGCTACGCATCACTTCTCCTTTTAATACTCTTTATATTTTGTTTGACCACTTACTGCACTATTTAATAATATTTAGCTTAAAAGTTTATCTGATACCTTCCTCGCACATGGATAGAGAAGAAGAGCCACAAAACTCCACCAGGAAAATTAATATTCTTCTCTGTAAAGCACAGTCCAAAGCTCCAACACAGTCGAGAAAAGCTCAGGAACTCTCAAAAAGATGTTACTGTGTGAGCAAGATGAGCTGTTTAAACGCGTTTTGTTAGGTTAAGTTTTGATCTTCTTTTTTTTAAAAAAAAAAAAAGTGGTTTTGCACGGATTTATATTCTAGAATTTCAGTTCTTGGTTCTTATTTCAAGATATAAGAGATGAAAACAGTGGAGATGTTGTAGGTATTGATGCAGGTATAGACGAATTGAACAATAATAGCACATAAAATATATTTAATTTAATTGACAAGAAAAACAATTCTATACGTAAACTCTAATTTCATGATTTTATTCTCTGAAAAAACTAGTATATCGTGATTACCTACTGTAGGCTTATAAGACTTTTAAATAAGTTAGAAAAATCAATCTCCATTGTTAAACAAAGTCATGAAAAAAATTAAAATAAAATAATAAATCCAAAGAATCCCTAGAAAAAAATTAAAACTAGCCCAAAGAACAACTTTGAACCCGATTAACTAGTTAGATATTATGATAGTTTTAAGTTGCTAACTTAGTTTGGTTCGCATAGTTTATCCAGATCAAATTATTATCTAGTTATATCAAGTTCTTATTCAAATACTCAGAACTTTCAGTTTTTATAAACTCGGTTGCATCATACATGTTTTATTGTACTTACTATTCTAAAGGAAAGAATAATGATTCATTCCAAAAACTTGTTAAAAATATAATTATTTAGTAATTTTTATCTATAATATTTGCGTTAGAGAATAATTTAAATCATATTCTAGAGCTTTATCTGACAATTTAAGCTTTTAGGTTAAATGATTTTTTAGCATGGTATCAGAGATTTATTGACCCAACGGTCACGAGTTTGAATCTCATCACGCTCATTCTATTTGATAAAAATCAGGAACAAAATACTATGAGACTATACAAGTTTCAAGCTCAAAAGATTTTCACTTGAGAGAATGTGTTGAAGAATAATATAAATTATATTCTGAAATCTTACTTAACAACTTAAGTTTTTAGATTAAATGATTCTTTAACAATTTGTCTTTTTCATAAATTAACACCAACTAAACTGATCCTTACTATGTTAGATTGGCGTCATAATCCTTTGTGTTTTGACGACTCCACTTTAACTAATTTTCTGCAGAAGAAACCAGACCTTGTTTTTCCATGGTTAATGACAGATCTGGGGTTAAACATCAGCGTACGAAACTAGTTCCAAGGATTTCAAGATCAATTCATGAACATAGAAAAATAATAATGAATCATGGTCGGCATTCTCAGTTGTTCATTGCAGAGTAGCAGTTCTAGAGAGGGGTACGTGTAAAGAAAAGAACCCCCACAAAGGCCACTGAACGATCCAGACACAAAGAGTTCGAAAACAGCTCACATGAGTCAGTCATCAATGGCCCATATCTACTCTGCATCCACAACCTCGAGTCAGTTTCCTCGAAACCTGACTGCATTCATACTCCTCCAACAGCTATATTCTGTGTCCATTTCTCCGTGGAATCATATATGATCATTGGTGTATGCGCTTTTGATTTGAACTTGGACTACTGTTGAGAGCTTAAGTTTAACACATGGGGTGGCCAATTGGCCACCATCTCTCGTCGGAACCGCCCGAGGGTTCTCCACTTGTACTAGCCCGCATTATTGCTGGATTAGACATGAACATGCGACAAAACATGAACTGCCTGAATTGGGATTGAGAGGGAAACTCAATAGCGGTGGAAATGGAAAGGATTTGAGAGAACTCTAAAAACCACTGTGAGTCTCATAAAAAATCTATTCAAAATAGTCCACAAGTAGGCTAGGGTTTAAAATCTATCATAATGCAAAGGCAATATACGCATATGCACTGCACCTGAATTCCATTTGTTGTCTGTTTTTCTTGTCATGGATTATTTAATAATCTCGTAAAACCCTTCTTTTTTATCAAAATTATAATTCAGAGTCATATTCTAGCCTTACTGGTGCGCACCCATCTCAACCTTTCTAGTGTTCAGATGTCCTTATTCTCCCTCCTTTTACATCATAAAATTGGAAATGATGAAGAAGAAGAAGAAGAAGAATAAACCATTTGCGTATGATAGATCAAGATGTAATATTTTGTGCTTCATTAGTTTTCCATATGTTGGAGTCTTTTTAATACTAGGACTGCTTCTGTCATGCCTTCGAGACTTGATTTTAATCGAGATGTAATATTTTGTGTGAGAGAGTATGACACATGTCTTAACCCATTTCTGGTTTATTTCCAAATTTATTCAAAATAAAATAAAAGGGTTTGGTGTGGTGAGAAATTAAGCTAAGAATTTTTGACAAAATTCAGGAGCTCGATTGTACCCCTATTCTATCAAAAAACTGAAGAAAAATGTTGATTCAATGTCAAAATAAATGTTTATAGGACAAATTTGCATAACAATTAAAAGCATAATTAGATTTTAATAAGCCAATTAGATTTAATCATGTGCCAAATTAAATTTTATTTATGCTTTAGAAATAATTTGGGTTCAATTGAAGAATTTAATTAAGTGCAAGAACTTAATTATACTTTAAATGGGTCAAATTAACTTTATTAAAGGCTTAATTAATGAAACATTAAGTTTAGAGGCTTAACTTGTGCTTAATTGAGAAGATTGAAATTTTTACATACCAAATTTAATTTTTTTTCCAAATCAATTTGTTGCAATTAGGGGAAAGATGGCAAGAAAATCAAAGTTGAGGGGTTAATCATGGACTAAATTGCATAAATTCAATACCAAGAATCAAAGTAAAAAGACGCATAAATTTAGCGTTGTCATCGAATTTATCAAGGGAAACTTTGCATAATAATGAAAATTATGGGTATATTAAGAGTGAAATCAGAACAATTAAATGTAGAAGGATTATATTTGACCGAAATTACCAAAACCATTTCATTTCAGCAAATAATAAGGAATAAAGAGAAGTCAGACGACACGTCGTCTCAGATTGTTTATTGTTTTCCCAAAAAAAATAGTGTGAATTGATAATTTTTTATTTGCTACGCAAATACATTTAATCCCTATCATTCATCAAATTTAACGAAACTTATAGAAAATAATCCGATGATGTTTTATCATCACTGATAATTTATATTACCTACATTGAGACAATGATTCAGATTTTTTAGTGTTGAATAAATAGGTAAAATTTTTACTCAATTAAAACAAGATTATCCTAGTTTAAATATAAAATAGGTTCATCCCATACTAATAACAAGAAAATCAGCCCCTCTTCCCGTTTTCTTTCAGCCGGCAGCTTCTCCCTCATTTTCCGGCCAACCACTGCGCCTTGTCGACAGTGGCTTTTCTCCCCTCTGCAACTTCTTCTCCTCGGCCGCTGCAAGCTTTTCTTCTTCCACCAGCAGCCAACGCCGGCCTCACAACAGGTAACCTCCCTTCTCTCCTTCTTCCTCCCCCTGTCTAGTTGTTGCAAACAGAGGTGTGAATTAATTCACATTTACTGTTTGCATGGCAAAAAAAGGCGTGAATTAATTCCCACCTACAGTAGAGTTACGGGCTGCAGTTCCATCTACAGCAGAGTTACGGGCTGTACCCGTTCCAGACCAGCCCATACGGATGGACCGGTCCAGTCCAACTAAGAAAAGGATTGGGCTTCCATTGGCCCAATCATATTGGGTCCAATTTGGTGGGCCAACCCAGCCCTAATATTTATATAACATAATATTAAAAAATTAAAAAAATCTAAAAAAACAAATAGAAACATTTTGGTTATAATTATTTATTATATATTCTAATAGAAACATTTTGTTAAGAATTTCATCGGTAAATCATGACGTGTCAAATTTTAGATGAAATTACTGATGAAATTTTTATTGATAATTTTACTCTATCTATAATATTTTTAGTTTGTCGTTGTTTTTCCAATAGAAATTATTTGTTTGAAGCTAGCCTAAAATATATATTTATATTATATAAATATATTTATAGAATAATTATTTATATATTAAATAAAGTATCATATAAGCATACCTTAACATTGATATAAAACACACATATATTAACTATTTTAATTTTTTATCTAATAAATAATTAATGAAATATAAATTTAATAAACCTAACCCGTGGATAACCGTCATCATTGCAATCTAAGACTATTTATAGAGTTAGATGATAAAACTTGAAAGTACATTTTCCTCTTAGGTATAGATCCTAGAAAGCAAAATAAATACAAACACATGAAGAGAAAGGTCCAGAGGAGAAATGCAATCCAAGCATAGCAAACATCAGCTAACGTATCGATCCATAAGAAAAAGCTCAAGCTAGACCATCCATCTAACCAAACAAGGAAAAAACAATGGCAGGCACACTCACAAATCTCAGGCCTGCTCTTCCTCTCAAATCTTCTCGCACTCTCTCTTCCCTTCGTGGCCTCCCCATTTGCTCAACTCCATTAAGCAACAATAGCAGCGGGATCCTTAGCATCAATGGACCAAAAAGATACAGACCCATGTCGGTTCGAGCTACGGACTCCTCCTCACCTTCTTCTTCCTTTGGGTCCAGGCTCGAAGATGCCGTCAAGAAGACTGTAGCTGAGAACCCAGTTGTAGTTTACTCCAAAACTTGGTGTTCGTGAGTTCTATATCTCTTACTAAATCTTTTTTATTTTTTCTCAACTTTTTTTTAAAGCATGAGTTTTTAATGGTTTCTTCATTTGGGTATAATTCAAGGTATTCTTTTGAAGTGAAGTCTTTGCTCAAGAGGCTAAATGTGGATCCGTTAGTCGTTGAATTGGACGAATTGGGTATGTTTGGTTTATTTCTCTTTTACTTTATTTTTTTCCCTTTGATTTCTTGATTTTTAAGTGCTTCTGGTTCTCGGATAGGATCACTCATGAATTAGGCTCTTTTTCTATTCTTCCAAATAATTTGAGTTGTTGCAAATTTTAACCGTATAAAGTTAACATTTTTTTCCCATTTATGCGTTGGATTATTTTCTGGGAAATTTGATATAAGGTTATTAGGTTTTGAGCTGATGAAAATTGTTTTGTATTTTTTTTTTTTTAAATTTTGTACAGGCGCTCAGGGACCCCAGATACAGAAAGTGTTAGAGAGGCTCACTGGCCAACACACTGTTCCAAATGTGTTTATTGGTTAGTGGTGCTTTGCTCTTTATTCTTTAATTAAGTTGTAGGAGGAGGACTATTTCGTTTATTTGTAGCTTTCAGTGATTATGCAGATTTCAGGAAACTAGCATGGTGTTTGTCTTTGTATTTCTTTGCCAGGATTAATGGAGTGAAAGCTTATGTTGACATGTGAAAAAGGTGTAGCAATTTTTTCCAGTGTGGTTAATGAAATTGATGAGAGCAAGATGATTTTGTTGTGTGTGGAAGTGTGTTGTAGTTCATTTCCACTTCAATAAGCTCTTTGTTCATGCTAATGCGTGCAACTTATTATAATATATTTATAATTGGCTGGCATAGAAATGTTTCTTGTGAGATTTGGATTTGTGTTGTTTCAATCAGATTGGTGATAGCAATGCTTCATTCATATCTTGCTGCTCTTTTCGATTACAATTCCTTATGTTCTAGCATGTGTGGCTTGTTACTGCACTCCAATGGAGGCTACTGCCTCCAACACCAAACAAATTTTTGAGTGTTTGTGGTGATAGCTATTTAATTATGGACTAATTTGAATATTTAAACCTGAAAATTAGGATTTATGTGCAAACAGTTCACTGTGCCTTACTTAGAGTAGTTGAGGTTCTGTAGGAAATAAAATGGTAGGAGATTTTGGTTAGCCGGTATAAACCTTTGCAGTGGTGCAAAGTGAATAAATTTACAAGTCAATGTGAATTCTGAATCACCTGTCCCGAAACATGACTGGAAAATGAATCCCTTTTTTTTGTTAGAAAGTAAAAATGAACCAGAATGTCATGAGTTTCCTTTTGTTTATAGTTTTAAGAAATATTATCTTGTAGTTGCATTATTATTTCGATTTATACATTCTAAGTTAAGGTTCTATTTGCATATAGAGTTAGATGATCTCTACACCTTTCTCCTGAGAAATTTTCCTCTATATTGTCAAAAGAAACATGGGAATTATTCCTTCCTCTTTCTGTTTTTTTCCCTGTCTAAGTATGAAAAATTTATCCATTCCTTTTTTTAGCCCTATTGTTTCTATCCTGTTATTTGATTTTCACTGCTATCAGATGCTCACATTTCTGTTTTCAACATGATCAGGGGGCAAACATATTGGTGGCTGCACAGGTATATTATTTGTGGTTGTCTTATGAATTATGTTGTTCGATTAATTTACTATGATTGCATGTTATGGGTGCCATTGATTCATAAGACTCTCAAAATCAGCTGTGTTTCTCTGAATATCTGTCCTCAAGCTTCCCAAGATTTTGGTTTAATATATTTGATGTTCCTGTTAATGAATCGGCTACTTATTTTGTACGCTATTCGCCTTAATTGTGGATGTGTTATAGATTTGGGTACTTGAATGAACTTTCAGTCCCATTAAGTAGGCATTGAAATTTTCTTTAAGGTTCGATAGGTGGTCATGCAATGTGAAAGGCAGACCAAGTTTCGATTCTGATGCTTGCTTATGTCCTCACGCAGATACTGTGAAACTATACCGGAAAGGTGAACTTGAACTGCTGTTGTCAGAAGCTAATGCTAAAAAGTCACAGGGCTAGCCTTCTCATTTGTCCATGAAGAACTCATTTCCCAAGCACAACCTTCGATTGTTTTGGAAGATACGCCACATTTCTGCTTCTTCATGGCCATTTTTTTTTTACTTCATTGACATAGATTTAATTTCAAGTTATTCATATGGATCTCTTTCGTTGAATTGTATATTGAATTCACAAAAGTTACATAAATGCACTGTGAACCTTGTTTGATAGTCATCCGCGTCAAAACTTGTGGCAATGTTTCAATGCTACGTGGATTCCTCCTGCGTTTAGCCCAGCTGACCATTAGCACCCAAGAAGAGGCTATGGATGTGTAAGATACGGTTTTCTGCTGGCTGTGGACGTGTAATACTGAAATGAGGAATTGGAGTGCATTAGCCCCCATCAACTCACGACTTTCCATCTCAAGGAGAAGTTCTCTAGTTTCGAAGTGGTAGTTGTAATCATGTTTAGGGCTCTTGCTCCTGCGATGGTAACATTTCATTCTGATCTCACCCTGAACTGGCTAAAACGAAGTAGGCTACGCACAAGGCATACGAGCTTATAATTGAATTATAATAAACACCTTTTTATATATATAATCATACATAAATTTAATATATGATGTTTCCTGCGACGGATGTTTTCAATTTTCATTACTAGAAGCATTCATCTTGGTGGGAAAATACAAATAATGGTCCTTGTCTATGATTTTGCTAGTGCCATAAACATCTGCCTTAAACTTTTGAAATAGGCCAGCATCTCATCATAATCAGGAAGGTTCTCTTTGATGACGGCAACTTCCTTGAAATTCTGAGTCCAGAGGTGTAAGCGAGGGAAGCTGCCAGGTTCCAGCAGCTTGACACCGACGGCTTCCTCCATGGGTTGAAGCCAGCCAGCTATCCATCCAAAGGCTACGTCAGTCAATCCAACTTTGTCACCCCCAAAGAATTTTTTGTCACCAAGGCCAAGCTCTTCTATGATTCCAAGCAGTTCTTTGGATTCTTTCGCTGCCTTCTCTTGTTCTTCTCCAGCCGTTTGAAAGAAGGCAAAAAACGTTGGATTCTATAGCACACAAGCACGTGCAGAATTACAGAAAAGTAAAGAAGTTTTTTTTCAGTAAATTATATAAAGTTAATGATTACCTTGTCCTCTCCAAACTTGATCCAGAATCTAGCCATAGCTCTCTCATAAGGATCTTCTGGGAGCAAGGGATTCTGTGGCCATGTCTCTTCTATGTACTCAAGAATGACAGTGGACTCTGCTATTGGCTTTCCGCCATGGATTAACACCGGGATCTTCTTGTGAACTGGGTTATACTGTAGAAGCCACGCACTTTTGTTGGAGAGATTCTCTTCTACAAATTCATAACATACTCCCTTAAGTTTCAGAGCCCAAATAACTCTGTAACTGAATGAACTAGGCCAAGCTCCTAGTAGCTTCACTTCCTCCATATCTTGCTAGGATTCTACCTTCCCCGCCTCAGTTTATAGTGATCAATTAGGAGGATTTTGCTTGGGAATCACGTTTCTTCATTCAAAGATTCCCCGCCGGCTGCTTTGACTAACAACTCCATTTTGCTCGACCAGATTATAAAGTTTAACCTGCAGGTGTTCAGAAATGTTTTGATTTTGACTTATAATCATAAAATATAGAAGACTTGAGTTTTGGTCCTTCATCAATTCTTTTATTATAATTCGTTAGTCAAGAGAAGAGGAACTGTTTCTTCAATGCCTTCCAGCCACCCTGCAAACCATCCAACGGCCAAGTCTACCTACCTATCCAATTCCATCGCCACCAAAGAAGTTGTCACCAAGGCTTCGTTCTTCTAAAACTTTTAGCAGTTTCCTGGCCTCTTCTCTTGCCTTCTCTTGCGCTTCTCCAACATCAACGAGAAATGCCAAGGAAAGGTGTGTTTCTGAAGCTTCTAAATGCAAATTTCCATGGGTTCTGAATGAAAGCATATGCATGTATATTCTGTACTCAAATTGCTGAGAAATAAATAAAATAAACAAAATAGATTTTTGAAACATAGGAGTATTCAAATAAATCATCACTTTGTCCTCATAAAACTGGCCCCAGAACCGTGCCACATGGCCTACTCACAAGGGTCTTGTGGAAGCAAGGATTGTGTGGCAATGCACAAGAACTGGGACCTTTTTGTGGACTGGACTATACTTGAAAAGCAAATCTCTCCTGTCGAGTACATCCTCTTCAATGTACTCATGCTTTACACCCATGATGCCTTGAAATATCAAATTTTGTTCATGATGGTCTAAGTGAGAAATCATGCCAGAAAAAATGTTTATTTGTTGTTATCAAGTTCTCTTCTCTCTCGTTCGGATCCCATGCATATCAAATTGCAGCTGGTTAGATGAACAGAAGAAGCTGGCTGGCATCTCCTCTGACATTGTACTATGTCAGATGGTTTTGGGATTGAAGCGTGCTTTAAGAAATCAGTTCTTCTGCGCTAAGATGTGGCATGAATTACACCTTGACAGCATAATGACTTCATATTTAGGATTGGTTTTGCCTTGCAAAAGTAACCTTATAGGTTTAGAAACTTGTAATGTAATATATGAGTTTGTGTGTTTGTGGCAAACCAAAAGGACAATCTGTTCTTTGCAGAGACAATTAAGTGCACTATTTGAAAGCTCTCCAAACTTGTATTGTTCTGATTATATTGAAATTTTCTCCTCTTTGCTGGTGGATGTAGACATGGTCGAATTGTTAAAGAATAATATAAATCATATTATGAGATCTCACCTAACAGCTTAAGCTTTTAGATAAGATGGTTTCTTAACATGGTATCAGAGCATTGTTGACTCAGCGGTCACGATTCAAATTTCACCACCCTCATTCTATTTGATAAAAATCAAGCACAAGATATTTTGGGCATATGTGCAAGTTTCAAGCCCGAAGGATTTTTACTTGAGAGTGTGTGTTAGAGAATAATATAAATTATATTCTGGGACTTCACCTAACAGCTTAAGCTTTTAGATAAGATGGTTCCTTAACATGGTATCAGAGCATTGTTGACCCAGCGGTCACGATTCAAATTTCACCACCCTCATTCTATTTGATAAAAATCAAGCACAAGATATTTTGGGCATGTGTGCAAGTTTCAAGCCCGAAGGATTTTTACTTGAGAGTGTGTGTTAGAGAATAATATAAATTATATTCTGTGACTTCACCTAACAACTTAAGCTTTTAGATAAGATGGTTCCTTAACATGGTATCAGAGCATTGTTGACCCAGCGGTCACGATTCAAATTTCACCACCCTCATTCTATTTGATAAAAATCAAGCACAAGATATTTTGGGCATGTGTGCAAGTTTCAAGCCCGAAGGATTTTTACGTGAGAGTGTGTGTTAGAGAATAATATAAATTATATTCTGGGACTTCACCTAACAGCTTAAGCTTTTAGATAAGATGGTTCCTTAACATGGTATCAGAACATTGTTGACCCAGCGGTCACGATTCAAATTTCACCACCCTCATTCTATTTGATAAAAATCAAGCACAAGATATTTTGGGCATGTGTGCAAGTTTCAAGCCCGAAGGATTTTTACTTGAGAGTGTGTGTTAGAGAATAATATAAATTATATTCTGGGACTTCACCTAACAGCTTAAGATTTTAAGTGAGATAATTCCTTAACATTATGTAAAATATTTACCACGTGCGACTGTTTCCTTTCTTGCTGTGATGTTCTTTCTATATGTGTGATCCTTAACATTCTGTTTTTCCTTTACTTGTATATAGAAGTCAGGATGATGATTGCTTTGTAAGTCTTAATTTTCCAAGTACATTCTGCCCTGCTGTCTCTACGTTTGGATGGCCGTGTCCATGGAAGTGGTGCTGGTTATTGTACATTTCCTTGCAGTAACAAGAGAGAGATTGATTGTTGTTCCTCAAAGAAAACAAAATTTAGTAACAGGGGATGAACACGATCACCTTAATCTAGAAAATGCTCTGTACTATGCTCTTCCTTTCTTTTCGTTTTTCTCTCAGTAAATCCCCGGTCACAAGTCATCACTGTTACTGACTTGGAATGACTTTTGGGTGCTGATTTAGGCAATCAGAATCAAAGATAGATAATATCTCAGGATGCCATTGTGGATGCAAGCACGCAAAATGATCTGTCGAATATAAAAACAGTCGTAAATCTGACATTATATAGTTTTCCCAGTTCAACAGGGAGTAGGCTAGTAGCAGCTAACTGATGTCTGGAAACGTACTCAAATTAGACCTAGAAGATCCTGTTTTTCAATTTTATTATTTTTCCATGTTAATTTTTCAGCCACTATGTAAAAAAGGGTTGTAACTTGGTGCGTGAGAGACCCTAATGCAATTAACTCTTCATTTGCGATGCATCAGAAACTAATTTGTTCTTTGGGTTCCACAATTTGATTCTGACAGTACATCTGAAAGGGTTTTCATTTCACATATTAGAGCATACATTTTCATGTTGACTCGCTGCCCAACAACTTCTAAGAAGCTTTATCACTTCGACCAATAAATTTGAAGCGATGGCATCCGAGCCTGCATAAGCTGTAGGATGTTTTGCATTTCTGGATTCTGGTTTTCATCCCTGCTCACATGAACATTGTATTGACATAACAGAGCTAAACACAGAATCTAAAAGCACTACAAGTCTACCAGCTTTTCTGACACACATCCCATAATTGATTTGGTTTCTTCCTATGATGATTTATGAATGATTACGAGGCCTTGTTTCCTTCAAGAAGCATCACGGATTGTGTGTTATGAAGCAGCTTACTGGCTCAAATTTCCACTTTTTATCAGCTGTACCATACAATTTAACCAGATTTGTAGAATTATAAACTCTACCCTCTTTTGGAAAAGCAGGATAGAGATTGTGCCTCCATTGTGGTCAGAAACTCGGTACAAATTACAGCCAGTTGGTGCAACTTAAGGGCTAGCGTTTTATGGCTTTCTGAATTTGATTTAGGAAGCAGCAATTGAGATATAACAAACAAGAAAGAATAGAGAATCACAGAGGCGGAGTATGATACACATTCATGACACATACAAAGCTTAGAGGTAGAGAGTAGGATAATAAATAAGAAAACCAAAACTACAATACACAAACATCACACTCATTTTACTTCTTCGATTTCATCCAAGGCATAGTTGTTTGTAGATACATTTGCGTAATTAACCTTGTTGAATCGAACCACCACCGGGTAGCGGCTCCTGGGGTCCTGTCCGTTCCAAATCCATAGTAAATAACCATGACAGAAAAGAAATTAGATAAACAAAAAAAAAGGTCAGGAAGGAGTGAGATGGTATTACCTGATCAACAGCTACTACGGATCCAACGCCATTGAACCAGTAGGATTCCCTCCTCAGTATCTTCACCTGTAGTGTGGCTGGATCAGAATTGCTACTACTGTTTTTACTTACAACTAACTGTTTGCTTGTCACATCTAAGTACGAATTTAATCAATGGGAAGGGAATTAAAAACCCCATTTAAAATCTTAGATGATCAAGACCAAAAGCATGGTTGTTTACTATAATTTTGGTATTTTTTCAAGGGAATAAGAGAAAAACAGTTGCTTGGAGTTCAACTGACACTAGTGTTTTGCGGCTTTCTGAATTTGATTTTAGGAGCAGCAATTGAGACATAACATGGAAGAATAGAGAGGATCCTGGTTCCCGGATACCTCGACACATATTTCAACTATCAGAAGTACAGGAAGTAGAAACGTTCGATAACTGACCTTGGTTCCTCTCTTGGGCCCAATAGGTGGTGGCTTAGGTTTTGGAGCTTCAGCCACAGCTGGTTCTGTGGTGGCAGCAGGTGGCGATGCCCCCTCTTCAGCTGATCTTACGACAAGCCTCGAATAGTTTTTGTTGTTCTTTGAAGAGAAAAACAACATGGCGGGCTTGGAAGTAGAGTTTGTATTGGTTGCAACATTTGGTGTCAACGCAAACCCTGAAGCAGCTGATGCCATGTTGCAGCTAGCCATGTTGTCTGTGTGTGTCTCTCCTTTTCTGATGATAGATGAAGTGTGGCAACCAAATACTCTGGTTAAGCAGGAGACAGAGAAGTGGAGATTGAGAGGCTTGGAATTAATGAGGTGAATTTCTTGTTTTTTCGGACAGAATTATCTCATCTTTGGAGCTAATCTCAATCTTTTCCTCCAGTACGATGCTGCCACTTGGGCACCCTATCCCATCCCTGTGGATAATGTGATTACATGTGTTCCTTTCTGTAACTCGGACGATGGGCTCCTTGAGTAGCCGATCCACTCGGGCCCCTTTCCTAGTCCATCTCAGAACTGGAAAATGAATTTCTGAAGAAGAAAAAAACATGACATTTGTAATTCGGTTCCATTAGATTCTTATCCGGTTTGAAAATAAATCTTATAAAAACTTGACTGATTTTTCTTTTTCATTGAATTTAAAAACGATTTTGAAAAAAAATGAAATTATAATTTTTTTCAAGTTAGATTTATGAAAAACCTTCTTCATTATATATATATTCTTAATATTACTATTATTAACATAATTATAACAACTGAAATGATTAGAGAAAAAGAGATGAAAGTATTAGAGAATAATATAAATTGTATTATGGAGTCTCATCTAACAAGTTAAGTTTTTAAATGAGATGATTAATTAACAGGAAGAGCTAAAAGTATCAGTATGTTTTTTTCTAAGTTAATTGAAGGCTATGAATCAGGGTTTCGTTGGGGATGCAAAACATGAGATCAGAAAGTCATGTTATTAGGTTCATTTCGTTGCATTGACAAAACATGAGATCAGATTCGGGATTACATTGCCAGATATATGAGTTTTCAATTAATCACGTCGATAATATTTGGAGAGCATGTATTAATCTTTTCAGAGATGCTTAATATTGTGTTTCAAAAGTGTTTTTGAAAAAAATTAAAAAAATATATTTTATTTTATTTTTAAAAAATAGTATTTTTAAATTATTTTAATATGTTTTTATCAAAAATAATTTTTATATAAAAAATATTTTAAAAAATAACCACAAATATACTTCCCATATAACTTAAACCAAGTGTGTGTCCTACTCACTCACGTGGACGGGGCACAATACCGAAGGTTTAAGCATCATTTTTGGCTTGAGTGTTCTGTTGCCAGGTATACGACATTTTATTTTCCTTTTTAATAATGATCATAAGACTCATTGTTATTGGTTTTATATGTTGGAAAAGGGTCCGAGGAAAAAAAAATATTAATATATATATCTAAATCAATTTGTATATATTTCAATTAATTTCAAGAATATTAAAATTAACGATTATATAAATCTTCATTGATCATTGTAGTAATAACTACAAAGCTCGAATAAAACCATGAAAAAAGTATTTAAAATAAAAACGAAAGGTATCAATCTTTAATTAATTAAAAATATTTTTTAAAATTGTTTTGATATCCTTGTATTTAAAATAAAAACGAAAGGTATTAATTAAACTTCCCGGCCGGGTACTTTAATTAATGAAACACTAGTGCTTTAATTAGCAACGTGTATCAACAACTATCGTAATTAATGGAACACTTTGTGCTTTGATTTGCAACCTGTCTGCCTCGTAAAGCTCTCTTTCCTCTTGCCAAAAGTAAACCACTCGCCCAATGCAATCCCAGCAGGGAATCTCTTGCTATGGCTACGTACAGGTGCCTTTCTACTCACTCCACTGTCAACAGCTCCAGCTAACTAATTCTATCAGCACCACGATCCCGGAAAGGACAGGGTCAATCTCAAATGAGATCTACGTGAAGGATTTTTTTTTTTTTTATCTGTGACAATCTATTTCTTACAGCAATGCAACGTAGTCAAAATCGCGAGCCAACCCGCAAAATCGTGGCTCCGAAAACCTGGTTGGACCGGAAAGAAAAATCGAAACCGGTTAAACTCGTAGAAAAATCGTTCAAAATAGTAGAAAAATCGTAGAATAATAATAATAATAATAAATAATTATATTTAAATTCATTTTTTAAATTTAAATATAATTAAAAATAATAATTTTTTGTACCGACATTTTACGATCTTTCTACGATTTTATGATCCGATTTTTCGGAGCCCTTTCCGATCCGTGTCAAAATCTCGATTTTGACTACCTTGCAGCAATGTCATTTGATTCTTAAAAAATTATAATTTTTTTAAATCTCGAGAAACCATTCAGATATGGAAAATATAGTTACAGAATTTACTTGAGATTTACTCAAATCATTAAATAAAAATAGATTTTATGTGTGTATAGTGTTACAGGTAAAAGTTTTCTTTTTTGTTAGTATTAGAACATTAAAATCATATAAAAATAATATTTAAATATAATTTCAAAACCCACTTAATTATAATCTCAAGTACAAAAACAAATGATGCCTTCGAACATGGTCTCGCGAGGAAACAAACAGTTATGATGCTAAATAAAATATTAAAAAAATCTCATATAATTATAAAATTACGATTATGTTTTATTATTATTTTCTTGGGAAGAAACAAGAAAACAATCTTTTGAGAGAAAAAAACATATATGGGCAACATAGGGGCAATTATTGGAGCAACCTTTTACTTGCTACGTTCCAAAATTTGGATGACTATAAGATACGCAATTTGCAAATCTATTTACAGAATTATAATCACAAGAAACTGACTTTACCCAAAGAATTATTTATAATAAAGCCTTTTTGTCTTTCCATGATTATAAAATATTTGATAATGCTAGAAACACTAATCTCGTCTGCAAATTTCTCGATGAGTCTATTTCTAGTGTCATGTGTGATATCACTTGTCGTACTAGCTACTTCACTCATGTTCATCTTGAAATTAAATTTAAAAACTTGGATTCATATAGCTCGAGGCTCGAAGGGTTTATTTCCCTGTGATTTTAAATTTGAGCTATGTGATTGTTATATAATAATCATTCAAAATTTATATATTTATTAACTTTAAAATCCATGAAATTAATCAAGATACGTGCAAGCTGGTACGAATAATTATATTAATAAAAAATAAATAAGTACTTGGCCATTTGGTAAATGTTAAGACTTCAATCCTCTAGTTAAGAGCAATCTCATGTTGAATTTGTTCGGTTGATGACACGAGTAATGTTAGAGGAGAAACACAATGGGAATTAAATGTCAAAAAAATGTGATGAAATATATATATATATATATATATATATATATATATATATATATATAGAAGTGATTGAATTATGATGGGATCTATTTGTAGTTTATAGTTCCCATTAATCTAATAATCTGTGTATTTTTAAAGAAAAAAATTATTATATTTTTGTAAAATGTGTTGTAATACTCTATTAATTATATCCAATTACGTTTTATATGAAGGAGAGATTTTTCTATTTAACATTCTAACAACAACAAAAAAGAATGTCAAGTTATTGTAATTCCACATCCTATACTGTGAGTTCACGAGTCAACTGAGCTATTTGATAAAAAAAAAAATCAATTAGGTTACGTCCATGGCATGAACAGAATTGCAACTCATTGTCATTAGCATACACGTACTCAAGTAAGATTTTGTCGTAGATTTTTTATATATATATATATTGCTGGGTCAAATAATAGGAACGTTACATTTGTCTTACAGTCTCTCTCTTGTGGTCATTTCATTTGAGAATCTCCTCTTTTGAAAAATTGGGTTCACAAGGGCCATAGTTGATTTGAAGGTAACCATCGCTTTTTTTTTTTCTTTTTCTTTTTCTTCTTCTTCTTTTTAAACGACAACATCCACTCAATTACCATGATTCTTGAAATCAACGGATAGAAAGGGTTTAATCATAGCAATACATATGGACTGTTATAATGAAGTTATTCTATATTTTATAATGAAATTATATTTATGGGATTTTTATTGCCTCGAATTATTATTTGTAAATATTATTGGTCAAGGCTTTCATAATGATAAATATTTTTTAAAGTTCCCGAGACAAGCACATATTATGTTTTTTTTATATAAAAAAAAGTAATTTATCTCATAATCTAGGGTATGAGAGATATCTATGACTAATATGTAGATGCTTGTAAAATGATATGTACATTAAACTACCTCGAATAAAAATTTCATATAGAGATGTCACTTTTGTCTATGAGCAGACTCACGTGAAGATCGTGTAATAGATCTTTGGACTTGAGATCATTAAGTTAATATTATATAGAGAATAATATATTTTGATTATTTTACACGTTGTCTTGGTAAAAGTAATAAATAAGCAGACATTTGATATAACATAAACTATATGGAGGTATTTAAGTGATAAAGAGAATATTCATCACCCTAAATCAATTATGAAAGGTGTTTTTCATGTTCTCGAATAATATTAATCGTTAAATCCTCACGCAAGAAGTTGTTGCCTTAAAAAAAATATGTGAGATCTAATTTTAGAAGCACCAATTGAAGGTCTAATTGAAAGGAAAGACATTTTTTGGATAAATTAGGTGTTAATTAAAAAAATTAAGGTTTGGGGACCAAAGTTTCTACTATGATTTTTTTCTCCCTTTCTCCCTCTCTCTGTTTTTTTTCCATGAAAAAGCTGTGGGGTAAGCTGAATGGCTGAGATCATGGGTTGCCCAATTCATCATCTGCATTAATTTCGGGAAAGTGAGATTTTCTTTCCTGTTTCATAACATAGTACCTATTATTTTTTAAAATGATTTTCATTTAGAAATATATTAAAATAATAATTTTTTATTTATAAAAATTATTTTTAACATCAATATATAAAAATAATCTAAAAATATCAAAAAAATTAATTTAAAATAAAAAAAAATATATTTTTAAAACACAGTGTCAAACACATCTTTGTAAGAGCGATGATAGTAGTGGTTGGTGGTAGGTTTCGAGCTAATTATCTCCCTACCATCTCTAAATGCCCAGATATCCCTCCTCTCAATTTATATGGTTAATGTCATTATCACCTCTTAAATTCATCGACCAGGATTTCTAGCAAGGTGGTCACCCCTGTAGGCCGCAATCCCACACCATGCAAGAGTTATTGGCTCAGCTAGACGGTCGATTCACTGACCTTTTTTATAATAAAGTTTTGAAATAATATTGTTTTGAGCTTTATAAAAAAATAAAAATAGGCTAGTCCGCTTGACTTCTAATCTCGGTTCTTGTATCGAATCAAATTTAACAATTATGATTCTATTAGTTTTTTAAATTTTAATTAGATTTTAAAGCAGGATACCATTAGATGGAGAGATGGAATGTTTCATGATATTAAACCTAGTCTTGTCTTACTCTTTTATCGATGCATCTTGCTGAATGTAATTGGACAAGGAGTGAAGTCAGTAACTCTAAACATAATTAATAAAAAAGCTAAATTATATTCTTTTTATCTTAATTCGTAAAGATCTAGTTGTGCAATAATTTCTCAATATAATATATGAAATGAGTAATTTATGTATTAGGAATAATCGTTTATAAAAAATACTTAAATCATCTCAATCCATATAAACACACACACAAAAAAAAAAACGATACTAGAATAAGTTATCGTGAAATAATTAAAAAAAAACACTATTGAAAGATGGGGTGTTCATGACATTAAACTTAGTCATGTCTTACTTTTCCATTGATGTTCGTTGATGAGTGTATATGGGTAAAAAGTGAAGTAAATAAAACCTATACATAATAATAATAATAATAATAATAAAAAACTAAATTTATTAAGGTCTTGCTTGTCATTGTATTTCAAAAATATTTTTGAAAAAAAATAAAAATATTTATTTTTACTTTAAATTTACTAGGTTGTTTGATAATCCAATCAGGCCACGTCTATTTTTTTTATCATTTTTTCTTTCATATTTTTTTATATCAAATTTACTATTGTTTTTATTATTTTATTCTTTAAATTACTACTTGGACCAAGGCAAGACCAAAACGAATAGCAAATGAGCCAATCCTACCATAGGTGGCAACTTGTAAATTATTGACGTGGCCCCATAAATTAATGTTCAACTAACCTAAAGTTTATTATAAAATCAAACTATTGGAACCACTATACTGAGTTGAATTTGTTAACACATTTGCATATTATTTATACATGGAGAAGAGCATCCTTTTTCGTCCTCGTCCTCGCCACATGGAAAACAAAAATAGAGAATCTCATCCTCCTGTAACCCTAGCATTGAAACTACAAACCCACAAGCTTAAATATTTGTTCAATTAAGAGCTTGTCCTGTCGATTTTCATTATTATATAATTATTATGACTACACGTATTTATTTATTTATTTTCTCACTATGAGAAGTGCCCTCCGGGCCACGACAGCGGGGAACAGGGCAGGTGGGGGGACGTTGTGGAGAAATTCCAGTCAGATTCAACGCTGTGCAGCGCTTAATTACGTGTACTGCATATCATCCTCTCTATTAAAATGAATTTAATAAAACAGAGATTATACACTACTTGAAAGATTTCAATCGATAAAGCCAACTATTAAGATGTTGTTTCTGTTGAAATGTTTCTTTATTTAAAAAATTAACATTTAACACCAACACGTATACATGATACAAGAATATAAAATAAAATCCTTTTTTTTCCATGTTCTTATGATCTCACATTCTACATCAAGCTCTGCCTTTAGATGTTCATTTTGTTATAAAATAATATAAATTATATCTCAAGACTCCACCTAACAGTTTAAGCTTTTATACGAAATATTTTTTTGACATGCTTCTCTCCACCTTCATTTTATTTGATAAAAATCAAGTACAAGCTTCTACTTAAAAAAATAATATAAATTATATCTCGGAAACATGATATTTATTAATTAGTTTGGCATGGGACCCAGAAAAAAAGAAGAAGAAGAAGATCAGCTCCCCCTGTGGACATTGATGGAATAGATATTAATTCAATTCAATGGAGTTGGCCAGGAAATAAAAGAAAATCCTAACCCAAATCTGGAGAATGAATGTTCACCATAAATTACATGTTCTGAATAAATGTGGCGTGTATAAAAATACATCACAAGGGCTCCGTTTTGTATTATAGTGCGGTGCAATAATAAGAGCTGCTGACCATAATTTTTTAAAAAAACTTATAATTATAAAAACTATCACGATACTTAAATAATGTGTTTAAATGTTGTAATGCAAGTGTTTTTTTTTTTTAATTTAAAAACATGTTAAATTAATTATTTTCTTAATAGTAAACGTTGCTGGCTCCCTTCCTGTCATGTCATCATGTCAAGAACAAGAAATGAGGGGGCATGCAAGAGCCAAGTTTTGAATGCGAGAGGCTCTTATGGTCAGAGAGCTCAATCATGGAGTCGTTTTATTTTATTTATTTATTTTTAATTATTTTTGCAGGCAAGGCAGTGAATGCACTCATATCCTCCATGTTTTCACCTCTCGGTAATTGTTTTTACCGTTGCATCTTATCCTTTAATGTCGCCCAAATCATTGCTAGCATTACATGAACGTGGTGGATATTATTGTAACTACTGTTGAATTTGAATTGTAAATATTACGTCCTTGCATTTGTTTAGGGTTTAATTTTATATAGATTTATCCTCCTAAAAAAGCTTGGTTCGAATGTTATATATATATATATATATGTGTGTGTGTGTGTGTGTGTGTGTGTGTGTGTGTGTGTGTATGTATACATCTGTGGGTGTGTGTTATGTGTTAGATTTGATCCAATGTGCTTGTGTTGTAGAGATGATAAATAGAAAATGAAAAACTGTTATTCAACCATAGAGGAAGTTGATTTTAAAAAACTAGGATGACTTGGTCTAGTTTGGAAATGTGATTTAAATTGTTTTTCATTAAAAAATACAATAAAATAATTTTTTTTTAAATTATTTTTAATACCAGCACGTCAAGATGATATATATATATATATATATATATATATATATATATATATATATATATATATAAATACAAAAATTTAATTTTATTCAAAAATATTTTTGAAACGCAATGTCAAACACTCATAGTGGATTAACACCCAAAACTTAATTAATATTTTTAAAATCGATATTGCATTTAGTTTTTATTCGAATTTTTTGGATACAAAAATAGACCAAGTCAACTTGCTAATTTAATGTCAATTTTATAACTATATTGAGAGATTTAAGTTTGGATAGATTGATCCTAGGAAATTTTTCAGAAGAAACCTCTTGAGAATATTTCAAAAAAAAAAAGTAAATGTATTAGATTTGACCAATTTATGCTGCATCCTGAAGATGATAAGTAGAAAGGAAAAACCTATTGCCCTAAAGATTATTGAAAAAAGAAGAATCTAAGGATTGACGATAATTAATAAATAATATACTTTTTTTTTTGTTCCATGATCGAATTTTATAGATAAAGAGCAATTTCTCTATCTCTTCTGGTCTAATTTCATTTCGTTCAAGCATTTTTAATTAACACGTATAATATATTTATTAATGTATATTAATTACTATATTAAATGTTTTTTTTTTAATTGTAAAATCGATTGCAAACCAAACTCGTAATCGAAACACGTAAATAAATCAGAATTAAGAAAACCAGTTTCAAGTCCGACACTTCCTCCCTTCCTACTTACTTCCTCCTAGTCGGTGAACAAGAAAAACAAAACACCACACTCTCTTTCATCTCTTTGCTAAGATCACACGCTGTGCCTGTCTGTGACATCATCCTTGCTCTACAGCGCGAATCTCCGGTCACATTCCACCGGGATGTCAGATTCCGGATGCCAGGTCTCTACTTCGTCTCTCTCTGAAGAACACTTCTTTCTATATTGTGTCAGCTGCTGCGCTTTTAGAGCACACAATCACTTTTTCCCGTTCTTTACCTCTCTACTTTGTCCTCCCTTTCTTCGATCTCTCCTTTTCTTTTAATTCCCTTTGTAATGGCTGCAAAGGATGGACTCTTTAAAAAAATGCAGCATTTTTTGGAAGTTGATTAGCTTTAAAAATTATACCTTTTCTAATTTTTTATTGAATTTCAAATTTCTTGTCTGAATTGGGTTCCTGATTACTTTTTACCAAACAAAAATGGGTCTTGTTCTGTTTTTGTTACTGACGGGATAAATTGACAGAACATGGGAAGAGGGAATATTGTTTGCAGTAAAAGAGGGTTGTCTTTTTGGTTTGCTTTTCTCTTAAATCAAGATAGCTTCTTTGTTTTGATTCGTTTGGATTGTTTTACTTTCTCAACAAACGGTTTCTTTTATCGATTTACTTGATTCCTGGGCCCATTTCCTATTCTTTCACTGCAAAATCCAAATCAGTTGTGGTATCTTCTGAGCTCTCATACTTTTGCAGAAAGAGGGATAAGAGGGGGAAGGGTAGGTAGCAGTGAGTTAAAGTTTTGATAAACATGGATGTCATTTGATTCTTGATTGATCCAATTCTGCAGAGGGTTTTGCCTGATTGGAGAAGCTACTTTCTTCTTTCGTATGTAATTTTCATTTCATGTCATTGCTATGCAATCGTTGATCCTACTTTTGTTTTTCCCATTTAATTTGTCAATGCAGTCATTTTAGCAGCATGTCGTTTCTCTCTGCGCATTTTTGTATCTCTGAACAGATGTCTTGCTTTAGAGTTGGAGTTTCTGTTTTTTCACGAGGCGTTAAACTGACAATTGATCTGATGAATTGTGTTTTATAGTAGGTGTTGAGATGAACGCGATGCAGTACAGAAAGGGTCAGAATATAGAGAAACCGTATCCAGGATGCTTGGGCAGGATGGTGAATCTTTTTGATTTAAGCAATGGGGTCGCTGGAAACAGGCTGCTCACAGATAAGCCACATAATGATGGTGATTATTTTGTCCAAATTGTTCTTTCTTGAAATTCTGTAGTTGAGATTCTCGTTTTCGCGACAAGCAGCTGTTGCTTGGCTTTCTGTAGTTGATTTTAAGTTTGTAACTCCGCAATTTGCTGATTCAAACAGCTTCAGTCATCTGTTGTTACGGTTTTGTTATTCAGGGTTTTTGAGCAATTTAAATGAGTCATCTAGCATGTTTCCATCTGTTGTTGTCTGCTTTTGTGGGCATTCTGTCTTTTCCACTCATCACAGAATTTCAATTTGCCTGTTTTGGTTTTCTTAACTTGGTTCGTAGCTCTTCTTACATGCACCACTGGAACACATTATCTTTCTGGCCTGGCTGGATCTGAATGACCTGTTTTATTCCACGTAGGAGCAGATCCTTCCTTTCTTGTCCTGTGCAGGAATAATGGTGGCCGTTTATCTTTTGTTGGCAGTGCATCTTGCATTATATTATATCAAACCAACTGCTGCTGACATGAAGGTAGTGGTTTGGCAGGTTCTTCAATCTCAAGGAGTCAATCAGATGTGGCAAGGATGTTGAGTGTACCGTACGGTGATCGGGTTGAGGATAAAATGGTAAACTATTGGAAATTGTTTATTTGTAATACTGACCATAGTCCAGTGAAGGGAGAGATTCTATGCAGAACTTGTCTACACTATAGGATAATAAAATATAGTGCACTGATCTATGTATGGTCTGCAGATTGTATCCGAGTTGAGGAGAAGCTCCTCAAATAAGAAAGCAAATGGAACACCTATGAAGACACTCATTGCCCAAGAAATGTCCAAAGAAGTGGAATTGAAGCATAATCCACCCAATTTGGTTGCCAAGTTGATGGGACTTGATACCTTCCCTCATCAGCAGCCTATTGCAGTTGCAGCACAAAGAAGCCGCTCTAGAGGTCATTCGAGGCGTTCTTTAAGTCATTCTGGGATATTTGTGGAGTCTTGGGATGAAGATCATAGTTGTTTGGACAAGCGGATGCCTAGTGAAGGTCGCCCATGCCATGAGCAAAGTGAATGCAAAGATGTCTATGAAATCTGGCAGCAATCCCAAAGGACAACTGTGAGGGACAATTCACCTCAAAAAGGAAATCACAATGAAAATGTAAATACAAAAAAGATGGCTCTTGTTCGCCAGAAGTTCTTGGAAGCAAAACGTCTGTCAACAGATGAAAAAGGCCGCCAGTCCAAGGAATTCCAAGATGCACTAGAAGTGTTAAGTTCCAATAAAGATTTGTTCCTCATGTTTCTGCAGGAGCCAAATTCATTGTTCTCTCAACATCTGCATGACATGCAATCTATGCCTCCATCTCCTGAGACAAAGCACATCACTGTTCTTAGGCCTTCCAAGGTGGTTGACAGTGAAAGATTTGCAGGATCAGGGAAGAAGAGTGATAAACCTACAAAGAAACCGCCACATACTGGACAAGCTACTGGGTGGGAAAAAAGCAATCTAGGATATTCTCCTGCCTTTTCCAGTGAGAAGATTGTTGAATATCCTCCTGCTCAACCGACTCGAATAGTAGTATTGAAACCTAGCCCTGGGAAGATCCATGACATCAAGGCTCTGGTATCACCACCCTCATCACCACCAAGAATGTCAAGTCGTGAAGATTTTTATGATGAACCTGAAGATGTTGAGGCTCAGGAACCGAGAGAGGTGGCAAAGGTGATCACTCGAAACATGCATGAAAACCTGATGGGCCACCGGAGGGATGAAACTCTTCTTTCCTCTGTGTATTCCAATGGGTATACTGGTGATGACAGTTCATTTAACAAATCAGTAAATGACTATGCGGTGGAAAATCTAAGTGATACGGAAATCATGTCACCGACTTCTAGACATTCATGGGATTACATCAATAGGTTTGATAGCCCCTACTCCTCTTCCTCCTTCAGCCGTGCATCTTGTTCTCCAGAGTCATCTGTTTGCAGAGAAGCAAAGAAGCGACTTTCTGAAAGATGGGCCATGATGGCATCAAGTGGGAGATCTCTGGAGCAAAAAAATGCCCGAAGAAGCTCTAGCACTTTGGGGGAGATGCTTGCGCTTTCGGATACAAAGAAATTTATGAGAGCCGACGAAGAGGTTGGTATTAAGGAACAAGAACCAAGAGGATCTACCTCTTGCATCACTAATCATATAAATAAGGAAGAGGGCACACCTGATTCTCCTACAACTCTTCTAAGGTCCAAGTCTTTGCCTGTCTCTACCACGGTGCATGGTGCTAGGCCCAATGTTGAAGTTTCATCCCCTGATGCTGGCAAAACTGAATTTCCAAAGGATCTGACAAAGGCAAAGGGCATGAAATCTTCTCTAAAGGGGAAAGTTTCTAGTTTATTTTTCTCGAGGAACAAGAAACCAAGTAAAGATAAATCTGTTGCATGCCAATCTAAAGATGAATCTCAATCTGCCATCCCTGAAACCCCTGGTTTTCTAGTTCCTCTGACTGAAAAAGTTAATGATGGTGCGGCTCAATGTGCTAATAGTTCTGGTCCTGAAAAGTGTTCATCTCATGGTTTACATGCGTCAGCATCCATACCTACCTATCCAGAATTTATCAGCATGGGAACAAAACAAGACTTTGTTTCTCATGAGGTAGTTCTATCTTTCTTTCTGTCTTTTTGCTGTTTTTTTGTTGTCTTTTAATCATGCATGCTGCTGCTGCTAGTAAATCAAAAGGTGTCTACAGTTAGTTTATGGAAACATGACTGAGAGACATGAAAACTGTATGTCCTAACAACCATTGTCAAATCACAGTCTGTACTTCCTACCTCCTATAGTTTGTTAATTAATTGCTGTGGGGTTGGACAGTACAAGTCAAATCATCATTTGGGCTAGGAAAATGAGTTTGGGTTGGTGCCCAATGCATCAATTTTGATGATGTTTAAACTTTAAATGAAACAGTACAAGTCATACATTTTGTACTTTTCCCTTTGCAGTATGGAACACCTTCGTTTTTTACATGATCCTATTTTAAGCAATGCAGCAATGTCATGACCCTTTTTTTTCTGGATTTATACTCCCCAGTTGCCCCTCACGGTTGAATATCATTTTCTTTCTTTCTAAATGTCTGTTGATCTGATATTCATATTAAAACTTTTTGCAGGGAGGGCTATCTGTAGCAAAGCCTGTGGTGCCTGGAAACATGAATGAGAATCAGGATCAGCCAAGTCCAATCTCAGTTTTAGAACCCCCATTTGAAGAGGATGACAACACAATTCCTGTGGTTTCTAGCTTGATACAGAGGCCAGGTTATAGGGGTAAATATCCTATTTTAGGATCTTTTGAGATATTTCCTGTACTCTTCTCAAGTTCCCAGTCAGATCATATGATTTTTTTCTTTAATGCAGGAATAGAAGTGCCTCATAAGTCTAATTTGATTGGTAAATCACCACCTATAGAATCAGTAGCTCGAACCCTATCATGGGATAATTCTTGTGCAGAGACAGCTAGTTCCTATCCACTAAAACCCTCTCCCACTCCGGTCTCCTCAGGTGCCGAGGAAGATGAAAAGAACTGGTTTTCCTTTGTCCAAACTCTACTAACAGCAGCTGACCTTGATCATGAAATGCAACTAGACTCATTTTTTTCCAGATGGCATTCACCTGAAAGCCCATTAGACCCATCCTTGAGAGACAGATACGCAAATCCAAACGACAAGTTGCATCTGCACGAGGCAAAGCGAAGGCAGAGACGATCAAATTTAAAACTCGTGTTTGACTGTGTGAATGCAGCGCTCGTTGAGATCACAGGTCATGGATCAGACAGGAGCACGAGGGCTTTGACATGTAGTGGGGTACAAAACAGGTTGGTAGAGGGTGCACAACCCATGGTAGCTGAGTTCGTGTGGGCTCAGGTGAAAGAATGGTTTTGTAGTGATGTGAGATGTACTTCTGTGGATGGTGGTGGGGACAGCAACAGCCTGGTGGTGGAGATGGTGGTGAGGAAGGAGGTGGTAAGCAAAGGGTGGGTAGATAAGATGAGAGTGGAGTCAGATACTTTAAGGAACGAGATAGAAGGGAAGTTGCTGGATGAGCTTGTTGAGGAGGCTGTCATTGATTTCACTGGTAGGATGTGACGAGGCTTTTTTAACTCTTTTTTCCCTATTTATTGCAACTCTTCAAGCTATCTATTTGTGTAATTGAATTTCAACAATGAGATCCCAGCCACCTTATTTTATTTGTTCAATACCTGTAAGTGCCTAAATTAGTAAATATGTGCTATTTGGCAAATGTGAGCTCGCTTTTTGATAGCTGCTGATGGTCCATAGAAGATGAAACAAGCTGTGTTTACAGCCTTCCATGTGTGTTTAGGAAGACTATAGTGCAGTAATAAAGGTGATCTGTGCAATCACTGAAATGCGTGTGATTCAACCGTTGATCTTGGCTGAGGAAAAAATATTTGAGCATCAAGGAGATCGACTCCATGTTGAAAGTGAGCTCTTTTCTTCGACACTCCTTTTTTATCATTCGACACTGATGCACCAGCGGGTCCTCCTTTGTAATAATACACTGCCTCCTTTCAATTTGCTCCAGGTTAAGGACATTTACACACATCAATTAGCGGGGGATTCTCACGCAGATTTGAAATCATTGAAAGCTTCCTGAATTTTGCTTCTAGAAGATTTAACAACTGTTCATGAATACATAATTGTATTTGTGTTTTAAAAGTATATTTGGCAAAAAAATGATTTTAAAAAATGTTACTAATTTTAATGTGAAATTATAATAATATTTACAAATAAAAAAGTATTTTTAAAAGATGTCCTGCAACCCAATCTCACTTGCTCGATCGAGTCAGTTCATAACACCAATAATTTTTAAAGATAAAGATAAAAATAAAACGGGGGAGAATATTCCAGGATGGCTGTCACAAGCCAATGTACTTGGAATCTACTATAAAATAAAGCCAATAGAAGAGTGTTAGGTGTTCCCACGACCTGCTACCTGTCTTGATTATTTTAATTATAAAAAATAGCTGTCCTTGATTTTCGAGAAAAACGTCATTTTAAAAAAAATAGCTACATATAGTTATAAATATAAAGGCAAGGTCTAAAATAGTTATATATATATAATTTAGATATTTTGAGACTATTATGGAGTGAAAATAGCATAACATACTACGAAAACAAAACCTTTTTTTTAATCTGCGAGGGTAAAGATAGGAAGAAAAAAAAACTTGATGCCAGGACGCGAATATTTTTTCTGACAAAATTAATGAGCAGGTACAGATCACGTGACTTACAGCGGTTTCCATGGATAAAGTCGAAGAGTTAGGAGTATCTACGAGGCAGAGAGAGGAGATCTGCGGCTTTGATCGCTGTGATGAACACCCATGAGAGCCATAACTTGCGGGGCAGCAAAGAACACAGGAAACAGATGTTGACATGAGGAAATCCACAGAGATTTCCAGTATCCCTTGGATCCACCAAAACACTTCTTCCACATGTCCGCCCAACACACACTCCTTCCTAGGAGCATATCATAAGTTTGTATTTTGTATTCCGCGCTTTCTGGTGGTTTTTATTTGAAAAAAATAAATTTAAAAAATAGCTGCTAGTTATAGCTTTTCCATGACAAATTAGAATTTCAGTAGAACTCATTAGTAATAGTTTTTGCTTTTATATGTTTCCCAAAAGTCTATTTAACTTGAAAAAACAACCAAGTTTTTTTTATATATAGTTTAGATATGTTGATGTCAAAAACAAAAGACTATTTTCATGTAAAAAATACTTTTTGGAGAGCACCATGCATCACAGTACTAAAAACGTATAAAAATTTTACAATTATGGTTGAGACGAAATGCAGTTTCAAGTTCAACCATATCCCATTACACTACCAAACAGAAGCAAACACAACACATTCGGGGTTCTACAAAGATGAGATGAGATGAGATGATCACAGTATAAACTAGAAAGGATAACATGGGTGTTTTTGACACATCGAATAAACACACAATGGATTACCCCGGCAAATGGTACGTGTACAACAATTAACAAAACATACATGAGGGCACTGGGAAGTGAGAACATAAAATAGCAACACCAAATGAAAAGCTTTTACCTTACGAAGTATGTTTTCCCCAATCAGTACAGAACGACCATGCACACGAGCTTCTAAGGACCTATACATATCACAACTTCCTCCAGAAATGCTCAAGAAAAAAGACTAAAAGGCAATGATATGGACGTCAGTAAGAGGTGAGACAACGAATCTATACTTTGGTGTCCTTCCCAACTTGTGAGCGAGAAACTTATCTGATCTTCATTACTTGGATTTCATGCTCATTGACGCATTCTGGTTTACGTTAGGTTTATCTCCAGTACTCAACCCATACTGCACCACAAAATGCATGAATGTCATCAGGAGTTCAATCAACAAACAGGTAGATTTTAGATATGTGAAGAAAGCTGACTAAGTTCAGCACGGAATGCATGCAGGACTTGAGATGTTCAATCAGCAAACAATGAAATTTAAATAAATGAGAAAAAAATAAGTTTAATAGCTGTTTGTTTTACAAACATGAAGTGTGGATTTCGTTTCGACAGAAAACTTTATACAATTATTTAGCCAGTCTTCTCAACTTGAGAGCAAGAGCGAAATCAAGGCAATTAGTTTGCTAAAAAGTTTCATCAATCAAATGACACTACCCGCTTGGATTTCATGTTCAAGGTTGCATGCTGGCTTAGTGAAGTTTCAACCATCAGCACTTATTACCGCTAGAAAGTTTCATTTTCAAATCTACTATCAGCAATTATTACTGCCACAACATTCATTTAACAATGCTACAGCTCCCAGTTCCAATGGTTATAAAATGCAGCTGATTTACAAAGTCATCAACAAGGAAACTGTTATTAGTTGTTGCAAATCTTAGCAAATGCTGGAGTACAATTGCGATAACACATTGGCCAAGCATCACACAAACCACCTCCTTTTCACTTAAAGCATATATATGTCAGTCAACCAGATTAAAATAAGTAACAGAAAGCCAAACGTGAGCTCTTAACTGTAGAATTTTTAATTTATGTGCAATGTGTCTAAATGAAAAATACCTTCTCTCTCATCCGTGAGGTCCAGATGTCTGTGTGAGTCCCTGGACTAAATGTTTGGCCTGCATGATTTAGGAGTGGCTCCCTTGTTCTACCTCTAACATTCTCAAAATCATCCTCTTCAAACTCATTTCTCCGAGTGGAAATCATAGCTCGCAGAATCATTGCTAGTAACAGAGCTAGCGCCTGGAAAAATACCAAAGAGAGAATTAGAAAAGACCATTGTGAAATCATCGATATTCCATGCCCATGGATCCTTGTAAAACATCAAGGAAATATATATAGAATCATTATAAAAACAACTGCAAGTGAAAAGGCAGTTGTATTGTGAAAAAGAGTTGATATCTTCCTTTATAAGAAATAGATATCTATAATAATGACATATAGTTTGACTTCAAAACTAATAGAGGTTGGCCTTCCTTCTTTGGATCTCCTATAGCAATTAGAGTACACTTTCACATCCCTTGAAGCAACAAAATAGTTGAGAAAAATCACAATAGAGAATATGATCATATTTCTAGCATCTCACTAATTTATTTACCAGCAGAGAACATAATCAATTTTTCTTGTTCTTCCATTTAACTATGATGAAATAAGTTTGCCTTGGCAGAGTGACCTAATTCTAGAAGCTGCTGTAAGCCATTTGCTTGGCCTTTAGGCTTCAGGCTGCATGTTGAAGACTGATCCCCAGCCATGGTCATTGAGGCATTCAGTGGATTCACCTTTTCTAAAAATGGCAGGACAAGAATATTCATTCAAGATGGACTCACGCTTTTGGTCCCTTGAGATGACTTCCTGACTGTGAAGAACCATTATATTTTATTGTTGTGAATTATAGTTTCAAAAGCAACCCAATATTGATATAGAATGCACAAGAATGAATGAAAAAGAACACACATACTGTTATTCTTCAGTAATTGACCCGATATACAATGCATAGGCACATAATAACTTCTCTTTACTCTCTGGTTTCTTTAAAGCATAGTCTGGAAAAACATTTCACTCAATTGGCCCTTCTCTGGGCAAAGAGCTTCTTCCTTGCTAGGAGAAAGCAGGCCTCTAACAAATGTTTTACTCATTTATCTATGATGCACCAGTGGTAGGAATGAGCACCCATGATCAGGAAAACATTTCACAGTTTGACTCTGGACGTCTGGCACCATTAAAAGGGCAGAACAATAGGATCTTATATGACTAATGAAGATTAAGATATATTCACCCTTAAGTAACTTGATGGATTCTAGGATGACATGCATTTCAATGGAAAATCCATGAACTGTGCATAATTTCAGGAGTGGTAAATCCCATCAAATTCTAAGTGCACAGTTTACAGCTCCTTTGCTTCAGGTGACCAGTGTGGAAGGCAAAAAGCATCTCGGATTGAAATGACAGAAGCATGGAGGGACCAATTGCAATAAAATTACCAAAACAAAGATAAATCTCAATTGTCTAGACAATAAAGATAGGTCATCATTGAATAGTTCATGTTCAGTACAAGCAAAAATGAAAGAGAGCCTGCCGCACACGGCATCAAAATTCAGTCCTTGTGCACCTCATTATCCATTGATTTCATTTGAATATTTTTCTCGTCTTCTTTATTTCAGTAAATTTTCACTTACAATTTAAACAGATGATTAACATGTTTCCACTGGGCACAAGGAAGAAGCAATCTTGATATTAGGATTATTTAGATATTTTTCAATATAATTGAGGGCGGGGGGAGAAGATTTGTTTACCCAGTTTCCAGTGGAAGTAACTCATTTTACATATTTTCTCCCTACAAGTCTCAGTGACTGCATCAATATCATTGACAAGAGATCTAATTAAGTATCGCATATCATAGTTTTTTAAGTTGTGATTAAAGTTTTGAAAGCACAAAATTTGAAAGTAGCAGGAAAAAAATTTATACATAGCAGGACCTGCATCTTTAATTAGCAAAACTCCACTACTAGATCATGATTGTGGAACTACCTGGTTTTCAAAGATGTGGCAGATTACTCATTTATAAATCACTGTGGAACATACCTGAATTATGAGCACTGTTATGCCAGCCCATTTACATATATCCATATTTTCTTCAATGAAAATACGAAGGCTCTGCAGTTCTCTAGTTGGATCAAATGGAAGATCCTGTAACAGAGTAACCCGGAGGAGTTTTATGTTACGTGTAGAAAGGAATGAAACTACCAATCTTCAGCTTTATTAAAAGAAAAATAAATTACCTTTTCCCAACGATGATCAATTGCAATGAATGCAACCAAGGCTGCTTCTAGCAGAATGAGTGCAATTTTGAGTATTGTGTACTGAAATTGATTAGGTTAAGGTAAACAGGGAGGGCAGACCTCAAATTATATGTAACAGGCTGCCAATTTAACACATAAGAATAATGAAACTGTAAAAGCTTTTTACTGTCTGATCCTTTTACCAGTATAAAGAAAAGAAAAGGGGAAATTATGTTCCTATTCCTGTTAAGCTGGAGCACCTCAAAGTAATTGCAGATCTTTTGTTAATGAAAATAAGTGGAAATAAGCAAACAGAGCGCAGTATATATATGCCGGATACAAAGCAAAGGCAACAGCCATTAATAGATTCAGCTGCGATACAACCGATGAACGTAATGCAACACAGTATAATGCCCACTCCCATAAAAGAGTAGATGAACCTGCCATAAAAATAGAGAAAGAATTAACACCCTCCATGCAGGTCCCTCAAATGCCAAACGTTTAGCCACAACAACCACAAAAACACTCACGATTTAGCAGAATTAATGCAAAATATCATGCGGACATCCCACACAATCTAAATCTTATAAAATCACTCACGATTCACGCATACAATATCAGTTAAAACAAAGCCCAGGTAAAATTTACAGCAGAGATCAATCTAACAAAAATTGAAAGCTACTATATGCAAGAAGCCATTGTATAACACAATGCTTAACGGGCCTCCCAAGGGACCGAGAAAAACAAAAAAAAAGTCATTAAATATCCTTCCCTTTATATTAATTACATAAAATCACGCAATTCAAAACTCTAAGCATTAAAATCCTTCCCTTCAAATTAACTGCATAAAATCACGCAATTCAAAACCCTAAACCAATCCAGTAAAATCACACACGAAAAAAAACATTAAATCCAAAGCAATTACTTGTAAAATTAAGAAAGAAAATCGAGATTACCAAGGAGCCGGAAGCTGGAAGGAATTCAAGTCGAAGTCGAGTCCGTTTTCAAACCGAGGAGCCACATCGGAGAAGACAAGATCCCGAGTCGGGTGAGATTCAGAGCCGGGCAAAAGCAAGAGAGAAGAAGAAGAAAAGGAAGAATCTGGAGAAGGAGCAGAAGGTGGAAAGACGGGGACTTTGTTATTCCATTGATCAAGCATCCAGAATGAGTAAATAATTATTGAAATTCCGACAAATGCTTGAAGGAAATTCAAGAGTTTTAGGACGAAAGCTAATGATACATGGCAGCAATTGCGTTCCATTTTTTTCAAACCCTAACCCTCACGAGGATATGCTCGAGGCAGGGAGGTGGTGGTGAAAGCTTGTGGATTTTTGGAGAATCTGTTCCGTGGAAAAGTAAGTGTTTTTAAAAATTTATTGGGTAATTAAACTAGGAGCTTATTTTATTTTATTTTTCATGCGATGAGATAGTTAAAATAAGGCTAAAAAAACTTGATTAATATGCGTGTGTGTGTGTGATAAATTAAGCAATTATCATATGCTTGTTTCACACAACAAACCAGGAATGAAAAAAAAAAACACTATATTGATTCGTGTTAATTAATGAAATTGATGGTCTGAGTAATAGACACGATAATAATAACCTTGAGTTCAATTAAAAAAAAATTAAAATTTAATAAATAAATAAATTTCAAATAATTAAATCTAAAAATTATCAGTTTAAAAAACAAACAAAAAAATAAGTTGGTGTCATTCTCCTAAATCAAGGTTAACCATTTAAATTCACGAACTAGTTAAATCTTAGATGGATTTAGGTTTAATAAGAGAGTTTAATTTCTGTCTAATTTAATGCTGAAATATGAAATTCTAGAAAAATGTAAATTAAAAACACTTGTGAAATAAAACAAAGTTGCAATGAAAAAAGAAAGATCAAATCACATAGAAAATAAAATGGGAGGATGAAGCTGTAAAATTGTTTAGCCTCTAAAATTATTTAAAACAAATAAAAATAATGGTGATCAAGGACAGATAAAAGAAATTAAGGGGATGACACTAGAAATATTGAGGAATCAAACTGAAAATAATATTAGCTTAATAAATGAAAGAAATGATAAAACAATATAAATCTATGTAAATCTCCTAAACTTGAGTTAATATATTGGCAACCAGAAAAATCTTAGATTATTATTTAATTAAAAAAACTTAATTCTCAACCAATTTAATATTTAAGGATTGAATAGTCAAAGAAACTATAAAAAATTGCTACAGAACAATAAAAAATGAGTACCAGATCATATAGAAAACAAATGAAAGTGGATGAAATAAAAAAAAAACTTTAATTCAACAAAATTATTTAAAATATAATAAATGAAAATAAATGGAACCAAATCCAACACCAGAAAAAATGAAATATTATTTTTATATGATTTCACTTAAAAAACACTTTTGAAAAATAAAAGCTTTTCAATAATTTCTATATCAGTGCTAGAATAATTAACTATAAAAAATATAAAGAACAAAGATACAGGGAAGTGAAGATCCAGGCTGGAATTGCTCTGCTGCAGCTCATTGAAATCCAAAAGTAGCAACCACGCGTGCAAGATTGTTAGAGGATTTGACGAGCTACCGTTGACTTTTCTCTTTCCCGATGGCTACTGTTCATGGCTCCTCGGCCTCAATGTCTGCTGGGCCTGGTCTATGTCGTAATAGTTGAGTGCCTATGCATATGTTGTTAACTCTGTCCCTGCACACTGGGCCTAATGGGCCTAGTAAGTGTAAAGTCAGTAAACAGATGAAAAATACTATTTTGTCATTATTATATTTGTTACAGTATCAAAACAATGTATTTTCTGGATATAACTAGGCTTTAAATTTATAGATAATAATTTTTATAAATTTATTAAGAGGTTCTGTTTTGTTTCTGATAAAAATAAACAAAATCTTTGTAGGAAGAAGAAAATTATTTTATAATAGATCTTTGTCAGCATCAAATTGGTATATGTAAATAAAATAATACTTTTTCAAAACAACGTGTACGTATATTTTAAAGGCACGACTCTACAAACCAGTGCGTTTATAGAGTTCAAAAGATAACTTTTCATTCAAATTAATTGAACAACGGGCAAGAGATTCATTAATTAATTTCAAAATTTTAATTAACTAACTTAAATTAATTAATTCTAAAAATAATAACAAAAATAATTATAATAAAAATAAATTAAAAATCATTTATATATACATATTTTGGTTCCAGCTTTTCCTCCAAATCTCCCCCCAACATTCATATCTATTGATTTAGTATTCATTATATTATAACATACAATAAAAACTTTTACCTTTTCAATTTAGGATAAGATACAAGCTACATTTTAATAAGAAAGAGTCCTCTCACTAGAATATCTAATAAATTAAATATTTTTTTCATGTTGAAATAAATAAGCATATTTGAATTATAGTTGGAGAACCTAGACCAGCCTCATTTGATCTGAAGTTTGAACTAGTTTAGAATGAAAATAAATAAATAAATAAATAAAAACTTGGATGATCTAATAATAAAAACCTAGATCAGTTTAACTTGTTAATACTCAAATACTCAAATACTCAAAAAGGTATCTAATAATTTTTATTATTATTATTTTTGTTAGATTGACCTTTACAACTATCAACACAAGTTTTTATCCCGAGTCAACTTCAAGTTACGCTTTGAATTCCCTTGGAACATTGCAATTATTATTACATCTTGAGAGCCAATTTAACTTTATATTAGATTTATCGATCACTGGTTTTCAAAAATTAATTATAAACCCTAAACCCTAAACATATAATTGGAATAATCAATGCACACCCCCACACGATTCTCCGCAACTGCTTGATATCAAGAAAGCTCAACTCCCCATCCATGACCTCTCTAAGAAATTAAAGACCAGGCAATCGGACATTCAATGGGCAGGATCAGATCTGCCCGACTCGTAACTCGACTCGTGACTCGGGCTATAAACCGCTTAATAAATAAATAAATATATGTGTGTGTCTGATATCTACTTAAACTCATGTAAGTGCACCTAAATAAATCTAGAGGTTCTTCTTTCTCTCTGGTCTTTGGCTCGAAGTAGCCAAGGTGAAGTGATGTCTGATAAAAAATAAAAATGAAGGCCAGTGGTTCATAGAATTAAATTTTGGAGGTTCTAAAAGGGTATTCAATGGCCGAGAAGTTAGATTTTGCCCGCCACAGCCACGAGCTAACTTGGTGTCGGCTGTACTCTCCATTTTAATTTGACTCGTCATGCACGCAGTAGAGCCCAGCATGGTGATCAATCAAAATTATGGAGATTATGTTTCTAGATTAGATAGACTGGACACGAAATTTCAAAAAAAAAAAAAAGTTTTCACATGTCAAAGTATATTTCTAATAAAATTTTGTTAAGAACCCACCAAGGTCGAGAATTCCTCGGCCTAGAAGATGTTATTTTTTAATATTCTTTTTATTTTCCAATTATTTCGGGATTTATTTTTCTCTTTACCCTGAATTGATTTGCCTCTGATATGAACATGCTTGTAATTTATTTCGGAACACGTTGTATATCATCAAACATAGATTTTATGTATAGTTTAAGATTATATCATAGGTTTAAAAAACCCTTTTTTTTTATTAACATGGATGTCCGGATCAACTTGCGTGCATCTCGATTGATCTCACGGACCCTGAATTAACAACCATGTAGATCTTTCATATTAATAACTACAGAGCTCGAACTTGAAATCAAAGAAAAACAATCCATTTAATTTCAATATATTGTACCTGTAAACCTACCATATGATTACCTAATTTCCTTTTGTTCTTATAATTGAATATGGATCTCAGTTCCATCAGAGATATTTCTTCCGTGGGCTCCAGAAATACCGGGTGCAACCACACTGTCCTCTATATTTAAGGCAGGGACGTCGTGAAAATTAACGAAGATCATTAGTTCATGGCCGCTGTTGTTGTGTATATTAATAAATATGCATGCAGCGTTAGAATTTTCCCACAGCACGGAGGTGTCGGAGGGTCAGGGGTTTTCGAGGAGATGAGTGAAGAAGAAGACAAAGGAATTTTCAGTTTGATGATCAGCACTGCCTCCCTCAATAACATCTGACAATCGACGTTTCTCTGGCTTGCTACCACCACCACCACCTTGTTTTATACAATGGAGGTGTTTTAGAATTCAACAAAAGAATGAATATTGATGTCGGATGATCAAGAACTCGTTTCCTAATTAATAACATTTAATTATATACGTAAATTGGTTTTTCATGTTGAGTGATGTTTCATGTTATTTTCAAAGTATTTTTCATTAAAAAATATATTTTATATCAAAATATCTGAAAATAAAAATAATTTTTTTAAAAAAATTAAAAATATTTTTGAAATACAATATCAAAAATATTTGAGATTTCGTTAGATCGCTTTTCTAGAAAACTTAAATTTTATTTTAGTTTTAAATTATTATTATACTTCTAGATGGTTTTGATATATCAATAGTAAAAAAATAATATTATTTAAATATATTTTGAAGTACAAAAACAATTTTAAAACGAACGTTTTTCTATATAGTCAAAAAGTCAGTTCTTAAGTGAGAAAGTTGATGACCGCTTTGGAGGTTGAGACATTGAATCAGACGGTTAAGGTTGGACTTTTGACATCATTGCTTGACAATGTTCTTGATAGAAACAAGAGACCTTCCGATAAATCAGTGTCTCTGCAGACGAGAGAAGCCTTTTAAACTCCGAAGGAGTACATATTTTATTCATTGAAGGTTCAAGAAAGGAGAGTAAGTATACTGGTCCAGACCTGGTCCAGACCTTTTTTTATCGCATAAAAAATATGGAAAACAGTGCCAGAACACCTTGCAAAAATGCTGTTCACCTAAACTCTCACATATATATATATATTTTTATTCGAGAAAACTTCAATTCTCTAGAAAATATTTTTTTATGAATTCAAATAAATAAATAAAACTTTAGTTATCCAGGAATATTATAAAAAAATACAGGCTTTGACTTCAACTCAAGATCTATCATACAGTTCCCATATTACCTACCATCATGTCATGCTCCTTATAGACACTCTCACATACATTGCTACCTAGAATAATACAATGATGATTTTATAATTCACACAAAAAAAAAATCTTAAAATGGATTGCATTAATTTCATTTTATTCAACTCGCTGGTCATTAGCAAATTGATCAGAAATAAGTAAGTTTTTTGCATTTAAAAAATACATTGAAATGATCAAAATGATCTTAAAAAAATATATAAAAAAAACTAACATCAATGTTCAATTTTTTTTTTTTTTTTTTGTTACTGCCATGCCAAATGAGTGACAATTTGGTATTTAAAAGGTAAAAGAACAAAAAAAAAAAAAACAATGATGATCAATGTTCCTTAAAAGTAAGAATATTAAAATTAATGTGAAGGGGTTTTTTTTTGTCCTCTCATGATAGTGTTTTAGTAATTAACATATTTTCTCACGAATAATTTGGTATTTGACTAAATATACAAATAAGATATAGATGCTTGTCCCTCTCTTGTATATGCTTTTTATGCCTTATGATATACAAAAATATCATTATATCATGTTGTTCAAAGGATCATTTGTTTTATTGGTGTGATGCATATGAATGGTGACGAGTAGTTGGTTGATTGTGATCCCTTCTTGTTTTTTCTTTCCTCTCACCTCCATTTCAAATATATTTTTTTTGATATTATTTGTTGTTGGTATTTAAAGTTCAACTCTCATTCATTTGATTTATAATTTACTTCTTTGACCTTTTTGAAATTTTTTATTAGTTTTTAATTTTATCATTAAATCCAAAATCATGGTGTTTTTTTCTTCAATTTGATCCTCATTATCTGGACTTCTATTTTTTTAGCTTCTTGTAAAATTTTTATTTACTTTCAATTTTATCATTCAATCCAAATTTACGGTACACCATTTTTACTAGTTGGTTCTCATTCTTTTTTATATATATTTTTATTTTGTTAAAAAAATATTTTTATATAAAATTTAATCTCTATTCTTTTGATTTTTTTTCAGACTGTTTAGCTAAATTCATTTTTCTCTTCAATCCCACCCTTTAATCAAACATGAGATTTACTTTGTATTTCAATTTTGATTCAATTCTATTATTTAATTTAATTGATTAAAAATTAAATTTCATGATCTTGTTATATAAAATCCTTCGAGTTTAATAATCCGGATCAAACGTATGAAAAGTTATCATGGATGGATCAAAATTGAATTGAAGGGTGGGGGACATGGCACCCCCCCAGAGCTAGAAAGTTTGACTTTCTAGCCCTACAGCTCTGAAAAGTCAGAATTTACTCCATGGACCCTGAATCTGCGGCTCCTCCCGGCGACCAGCGAAGCATTAGCCAGGTCTGACATCAGCCAAATGCTACATCTGTTGTCTCGGACCAGTTTCTTGCACGAGACCGTTTTCCAAGCGCAGGCATGGCGATGGAGTTGACAGGGAGGGAGAGAGGAAGGGGAGGATCATCGAGAGTTGGTATGTAATTAAATATGCAGAGAGATAGATGGAATTCATCTACCAATGGCCCTCCCCATTTATGGAATTCACATGGCATCTTACTTTATTTACGACTTTATCTGCCATCCTAATAAATAAACCCCCGAGCCAAATACAAAAACTTGGTGGCTCTGTCACCTCTTGCAAGAACCCTAGAAAAAATCTAGTGTTTTTTCAATTTCATATTAGACTGGGAGATTTTTAGCGACTGGCCTCTTGTAAGGACTAAATTGCCCAAAATAAAGTTTCGAGGATTTTATGAAGGTCCATGGTATTTTGATGAGCATATGACTAGTAATTTTGGAACGGAAGTCAAAAGGAGTTACGTGTAAAGTTTCCATTAATGCAAGTTTCGAGGACCTCCATGACCACTCCATGATTAGGGGGCTTTTTAAAATTGTTTTTGAAAAAAACAAAAAAAAATATTTTTATTTTTAAGTTTAAATTAATAAAATTTAGTTTTTTTAGATTATTTTGATGTCTTGATGTCAAAAATGATTTTTAAAAAATAAAAAAAATATAATTTTAATATATTTTTAAATAAAAAATACTTTTAAAAACAACCACAATCATAATAAAAAATTTTGGGCAATCTTGAATCTGGAACACGAGTCGTGGCGCACAGGACCGAGCAGAGTACATCCCCTCAGCCGGTCTGTGAATTAAATGAATTGAAAACCCTGCAACCACTGACTTTTGAAGCGGATAGACTTTTCTTCCATCAGCTTTTACATGATTGGATTTTTTGCTGGTCGTAACTGTTTTTTTTTGTTTTGTTTTTTATTATATTAAATTAGTATTTTTTTAGATTATTTTCATAATATAAAAAAAATATATTTTAAAAATCAATATTAACTGCACTGTCAGTTGTATGTTTTGATAACATGAATTGTATAGCCTTAAATGAATTAAATTTTTAATTTAAAATTATATTTCATTTTTAGATTTATTTTACATATAAATGTATTAAAATACTCAAAAAAACCAAAACGTATTTTTTTTAAAATAAATTTTGCAAAAAGAGTCGTGAAACTATATAAAAAAATAATGTTTATATCTGTAAATACAAGGATTTATATGTGTCTGTTTAATATTATGATAAGATTGTTTTTTAAAATATTTTTCACTTATGAATATATTAAAATAATATTTTTATACTTAAAATTTATGACATCAATACAATTTAAAAACACCAAAAAAACAACTTAATTTGAATTAAAAAAATATTAATATACAAAAATAAACTCACACTTCGAGTCAATTATACAAGTTAGAATTAATAATTATTAAATATTTATATATAATTATTAATTTCAGAATTCATGAAATTAATCGAGAAAATTATCAAAATCTTGGTTTTTTCCGCAAGTTATCTAGCTAGCTAGTTATCTGCATGCCAGTAGGAATAAAATGGTCAAGATCACGACCCTCAATAGCAGCTTATAAATGCACAACTAATCCAACATGGTGCCAGCTATACACCATTTAGCTAGGCTTTGCTCAGGCCAGCATTTACCCCGTGTGTCGCTGTGTCGTTGATGGGGTCTTTTTTATTTAGTCTTAAAAATATTTTAATATATTTTTAAATAAAAAACAATCAAAATGAATAACAATCCCTTGCAATTGCAACCATTTAATTAGTAGCCGACAATCATCACGGATGTGGAAATTAATCATCGATGTTGCTCAGGTCGTGGTCATTCTCAAGTCGTCACCATGCACCATGAAAATACAGAGCCCTCAGCCAGTTCACGTAGGTGTTTCATATTTTAATGGGATACTTCAATTATGCATTAATTAATGGTAAAATTGTAAATTATAGTTTTTTTTATAATTAAAGTCTCAAAAAATATTTTTTAATGAGATACTTAAATTATGCATTAATAAATCAAATATTTTTAAATTTGTGGTCAAGCATACTGCGTCACGAGAAGAAACAATTAAGAGGATATACTAAATGGGAGTCTAAAACTGCACTCTTTTTATTGGTCAAGTCACAATTTCTTCTTTCCTCTGCACAAAGAAAGTTGCCACAAGTTTCTCAGAAAAGGGTCAGAAGATATCTGTTGCCTCCTATATATATATATATATATATATATATATGGGGGCAGTGAACTTGGGTTTAAGCGGTCTAGGTAGATATATGTTTGGCTGAGAAAGATGATAATGCATGCATGCATGGTGAGACTCGTCACAATAACTTTTAATACAGCCTCGAATAGTGATTTTCCTATGCTCCATTTCCAATTAAGCAATCTCTGCAAAAGTATTTGGCTACAGTTTTGCCATACCTTCTTGATAATTAGCTTCGTTTGGTCCCTACCTCTCCCAAAGGAAGGCATGGAGGCGCCATAGCTAGCCTCATTAATGCGAGTAATTTTGAACTAAAAGAAAAGGAAAAAAAGGGGGAAATATCTCGCAGCTAAACCCTTATATATATCAACAAAAGCTATATCGTATCATCCACTCTTCCCGTTGACATAATAGGTTACTTGAGAGGGGGGGAAAGTTGAGAGAGGGAGACACCACGTACGTGCTCACGTTATAGTTAACTCGTCTCCATGGCAATTCCTAGGGTTTTTCTCACCACCACCCTGACTGTTGCCCTAGCAATGGCAATGGTTGCAACAATTGTACCTCAAGCAGAGGCAACTCGTGCTTTCTTTGTGTTTGGTGACTCACTTGTTGACAGTGGCAACAACAATTACCTGGCCACTTCTGCTCGTGCCGATTCTCCACCTTATGGCATTGATTATCCAACCCACAGACCAACTGGCCGCTTCTCTAATGGCTACAACTTCCCAGACATCATCAGTAAGTTTCCGGATTCTTGCATGTATATATCATGTGTAAGCAATAATGCATTAATTTCTTAATTTAACACGTGATATTAATATATATCATATATGTTTGTTTTATGTACGTGTTTAGGCCAGTCAATGGGTTTGCCGTTAACAGTGCCATACTTAAGTCCAGAGCTCAATGGTCAAAGACTGCTCAATGGAGCCAACTTTGCTTCTGCCGGAATCGGAATCCTCAATGACACCGGAGTTCAATTTGTAAGCTCAATACTCGGCTCAAGCAAGTTTGACTAAACGTTTATTATGTATATATTTTGACAGCATTTAAGGAACCACAACCCTTTTGACAGCTCTTACGAAGCAGTTGGTCCCTGTCCCCTTCACTAATAATTAAGTTTGCTTTCAAGGTGTAAAATGATCTTGACGTTTTCTTGGGGTTTAGATATGAGCATGACGTGTAACCCGCCTCTCAGACTCTTCTTCTGATCGCATTTTTACCTCAATTTTCTGCTGATAACTTGTACATATAGTTGATCCCTTGAATCCCGGGTTTCTGAATGAATCTATCGAGTCAAACCAGGTTTGACAATTACTATGCTTGAACGTACTGAGCATAATAAAGTTAGAGAGAGAGAAGGATGAGCAATTTTCCATGTTCCAAGTAGCGAAAGAATTGATTTGAAGTATCAATTTGTGGAGCATAATTTTCGAATTTTAATTTTGCAGGTAAACGTATTAAGAATTTTCAATCAGTTTCAGCTGTTTGAACAATACCAGCAACGAGTCCGAGCCACTGTAGGAGCAGACCGGACACGGCAGTTAGTGAATGGTGCTCTAGTCCTTATAACACTTGGTGGTAATGACTTCGTTAACAACTATTTCCTGACACCATTCTCGCCCAGAAGAAGACAATTCTCCCTTCCCAATTATTGCCGCTATCTTGTCCAAGAGTACAGGAAAATCCTCATGGTGATCATTCTCACAGTTCCTTCATTTTTTACTCTCTTTCAGTGCAGGGACTGGCCCGACCCTGTAAAATCTAGGCTGTGTTATTGGTCAGGAGGTGTTTGTCTGTCTTGATTCTAGCTTTACGGTCGGTATTTTTTATTTCTTATGCAGAGGCTGTATGACTTGGGGGGAAGAAGGATCCTGGTGACTGGAACTGGACCAATAGGCTGTGCTCCTGCGGAGTTAGCCATGACTGCAAGCAGGAATGGGGAATGTGCACCCGAGCCGCAAAGAGCTGCGCAGATATTTAATCCTGAGCTCTTCCAAATGCTTCAGAGCCTCAACAGAGAGATAGGCTCGGATGTTTTCATCACTGCTAATGCATTTGCAATGAATACTGACCTGATCAATAGTCCCCAAAGATATGGTTTGTTTGGTGCCTCTATCTTGATTTTTCTTGTACTATCAAGTTCTTTACATCTCTAAGAGTAAACCAACAGTTTTTATAAACGTTGTTATTTTATTAAAACACTCAAATCACTTCGATTTAGAGTTAATTTCTAAAATTATCGACAATTGCTGGTGCAGGCTTTGTTACATCGAGGATAGCGTGCTGTGGCCAAGGTCTGTACAATGGACTCGGATTGTGCACGGTGGTTTCGAACCTGTGCCCGAACAGGGACGCCTATGTGTTCTGGGATGCTTTCCACCCAACAGAAAGGGCTAACCGGGTCCTCGTGCAGCAGCTGATGACAGGGACGACCGAGTACATGTACCCGATGAACCTTAGCACCATCATGGCCCTGGATGCTAAGCTCTAGATCGATGATCACTACATGACTGTGTTTCGGTCCTGGTTCAATTGGAACTCGGATCGATTCAACTGTGTCATCAATGGAGACAAGCTATCAGACAAATAACTCAAGGGACTTAGTAATATGATAAGACTTTTATCCGTGTGTTTTTTTTGGTTGTTGTCATGTACCTGTTGGGTGTTTATTTATCCTAAGCAAGAAATGTTTGTCAATAATTTCCTGTCAATCTCATTAATTACATTGCTAGTACTCTAATCTATCCTTGCATGGTAGTTAAACTCAACATTAGAGTTCACTGGGGCCTGTTTGGGAGGGTGGTGGTGGTTGTTTTTTAAAGTGTTTTTTATTTAAAAATATATTAAAATGATATTTTTTTAAAGAAAAAATCATTTTTGACATCAGCACATCAAAATAATTTAAAAACACCAAAAAAATTAATTTAAAATGAAAAAAAAAAGGAAACGACATCTCAAACGTCCTCCCAAACAGCTTCTAGATGTAACGAGTGGTTTAATCTACTTTGTTTTTAATTAAAAACTAAATATTTATAAATAACAAAATAATGAGTTTTTTTTTTTATCAGTGACTGGATAAAAAATTAACCTAGATTTTTTATGAGATCAACTTCTTTTTATTGTTAATTATTAAACCTGAGCCAAACAAAGGTCGGATTTAACCATGAAACCGTTCCAATACTTTGAAAAGCAATTATGATCATAAAAGCTACCTTAACAGATAAACTAAGTGAATCAATGCAGTACTTTTCTTAAAGTTTTTGAGTTTGAACCCTCAACCTATTGTCACCGCTTAATTTTAATGGCTTAAAAGTTCGTTTTCTTGATTCGGAAGAAATCTAGCTCACTTAATTGGACCATTCCCCGCCTTCCATGCTAAAATTGTTGAAAAAAATACACTTGTTTGATTAAGAATAAGGCTTCAGACACTTGATATATTTCTTTTCTAGACCTCAAAATGAGATGAGTTGATGTTATTTAACCCGGCCTAGTCCGGAGGATTTAAGAGCGATGGACTCGGTATTTTCTAGCAATTGTCCCAACAATCATATAAAGGAGTTCTCTCAGCTTTTGTGGGTTCCATTGAAATTAGCAATGAATATGACAAGCAACCTGGAGTTCGATATAATGATAGTAGTAGCATCTGTCTGCTCCCTCTGCACCGAACTTGCAAGAGGGAGAGAAGATTCAACCTCAAGTATCATTCTCTTCTTGTATTTTTCTAATTTTAGCTCTCATGTTAGGAAGAAATCTTAATCATGTGAATGTGACTTTCTTGGTAGATCGAGATGCTCTTCTCAATGGTGTTCTTGACATGGATGATACTTCAGTCCTTTGGTGAAACCGTGTAATCAAATACCAAATTCATGCAACCTATGATATGCTTGAAAATGGGAAATTCTCCGTGTCATATTGTTGTCTCAAGTTCCTTGGACTCATGTTTGATTGTATTACTATGTGTCCAAATTTAATGGAAAAATCGTGTCAATAGCTCGATGGATGACGCAAACTCCCCAAAGTACGAGGCGTGATGACAAAGGAGTTGAGATCTGCATAACAGATCTCGAGTTCGAGTCAGAACAGCATCTCTTGTAAGAGTCTAAGACAGTCGGAGTTTTATCCGCTCACCTGTGATTACGCAAAGTGTTGACCTAAACGTTGACATCAATAGAGTACATTTCCTGCAAGCTTTCGTCAACATTCGCGAGTGCAGCATGTGGTTCTGTAAACATAGTTTATACGCGCGCGCATGGAAGACAGCACTTCTCTATCAGCACATCCAGCTCTTTTGAAATCAATCAAGTTTCTTTGCCGATTTGTATCCATTCTTCTCGACAGACGCTCTGTTCTTGATCAGCCTCTGTATATTTTTTGGCTGTCTGCTTGAGGCTGGTGAGATGCTCATAACTGCCTAATCTAATGTGCTGTATTGAGCTGCCAGCATGTTAGTACTTGGAAGATAAATATTTATCTTGCAGATACCAGGAGTACTTTTTAATTTCAATGGGAATGCAGAAGGCAAACCCCCACCATCTGCAGGCACAGCAAGGTCTCTGCTGTGCCTGCAGATGATGATATGATATGCTGTGATTTTCTTATTTCTTGAACAGTATCGTAAACCCAAGTCATCCCCATTTTGGCATAACAAGGATCCACCATTTTCTTCTCTTGTTTTTGCCGCTGTCCAATTCAGGGCATGACAGTGGGAGAAGGTTAATAAGAATGTGTGACCACATTTTTTGCTTCCAGACAGTGTTATAATGATCAAAATTCTTGTCAGGTTTCAGGGGAAGTGATCTTTGCAAGGATAATGTGGAAAGTCTTAGACTTGAACTTGTTTGTATGCCAAGTGATCATTGCCATGTGTTCGTGGTTATAAGATTGACATGGGTCGGCTCAATTCAAGGCTCGGGCTGTAGATACGGGTCAACCTAAATTTTGATTTTTTTTTTTTTAAATCCTTCAACAGACATCAACTATCTCAAAACAACATTATTTTAATGAAAATGATATTTTTTTTTCAGGGCTATCAAATAATCAATATATCTCATTTAAGTTTTATTAAAATAAAATAAATTATTTTGTTTTGAATATTGATGCTTCAGGAATTCTATCCAAATTTTAGTCGTAATATTTTGGTTATGTTCTAGCCGAATACTATTTTTTTAAATATATTATTTAATTTTACAGTATTAATTATATCTCTTAATTTTAAAAATATTGGATGATATGAATGCTGGATCGGGCTTAAATCTTATTAGTTGTCTTTTTATATATTGTTAGGTTTAAATTTTAGGACAATCAAAGTTTAAAAATATCTTGCAAGATTACCAATAATATTTTTATATTCTTGCTCAAAACCATAATTTTGTTCAAAAAATATTATTTTATTGTATTGTTTTGTTAGATTGAATATTATTCTAATATCGTCATTCAATAATAAGTTTATTTGTAATTGAACTTCATATTTTTTTAAATTTATTTTATTTGAGATTATCAATGTCTCATGATCCGAGTCATGAATTCAAAAAAATAACTCAAATTGATTTATATCGATACAATATATTTATCATTTCAAAATTATTCTATTTAAAAAAAAAAAATCATCTTGAATTTTTCTAGTCAAGTTATATTTTTACCAGTAATCCATGTTATTTTTGGACCCGTCGAGTTAATTAGGTCTCCAATCTCTTTTTAAAATCTGAATTATACAATTTCAGATTAATTTAACAGTGAATTTAAATTTAAATTATATTTGATAAATATATTATAAAAACAGGACAGTCCTTAAATCTTAAATCGAAATATATGTTTCAATTTAAAAACAGTACAATCCTTAAATCTTAAACAGTTCCTGGTCTCGACTCTCGAGTGTCTTTGATGATCCCCTGGCTGCATGGAAGGCATATATATATATGTGTATGTGTGTATGTGTGTAAGTGTGTGTGTGTGTGAACGTGAGCATTTGAGCTTGAAGTGTATTTCATGTAATTCTGTATTTAATGTTGAGCAGCCGTGTATTTCATGCTAATCTGAGTCTCTCCCTGCCATCAATCTGGAAAGTTTGCAGAGAGATGTGTATGATGGAAATGGACGGTGATTAAGCATTGGAGGAAGCGGTTGATCTCAATGATTTCATTGCCAGAAATGGAAGCAAAAGTTAATTCCATTTTAATGGTAAAGGGTCAGTGGATCATGTGGGCTGGTCTCTGGGAAAGGTCGTAGATTGTTTAATGTTGATGTTTCATCTCGCCAAGCTGTACATCACATGACCTGTTCCCAGTTGGTGGCATTTTTCTTCAAAGTTAGCTGCGAGTAAGGCTCTGCATTGCTAGAAAAAACCAATTTAATTTATATACTTCCATATTGTACTTTTAAAATTATAATTAAAATAAAATACATTTTTAACCACACCATCAGACATATCCTGTCGTAGTTAATGCTGCAAAAAATAAATAAATTTCGATTCTAAAATAGATATCTTGAGATCTTTGTAAATAAGAGATAGGTGTGATGTGGCCATAACATCTCCTGTCATGAAAGTATGAAATAATTTATGGATCGTTTCATTTTTATTACTAAAAACACATGGAGTCAATGTGGCTGCCAGAACTGCCACAGAGGAAGTTGCTGGAGCAAGAAAAAGGGATTTACAACCCAATCATGAAATTATAATGATTTAATCAGGTATTTGGAAAGCACTCCAAAAATTCTTTTCATAAAAATTGAATTTATTTTTGTTTTAATTGATTTTTTTAATATTTTTAGATTATTTTGATTTATTGATATCAAAAATAATTTTTAATATAATTTTAAGTAAATTTTTTAAAAAAAAAACAACTGTAATCATACTCTAAAACACCCTCTAAACATGCCCATCCGTCAAGGATTTAATAATAAAAACCACCCTCCCTTTTTTTTGAAAGAGTATTTGAAGGCAAATTACATATAAACATTTATGTGGTTCAAGATATGGATCAAAGATTAAATTAACAGGGCTGTATCTAGTTAAAGATCTAGATGATAGATTGAATGGAATAGCTTGTATGTAAAGGGGAGGGTTTAAGTTATGACTTTTTTTTAATAAAAAAATCCAGAACTATACTTATCTAATAGAGAAAATCGGTTTCTTTTTTACTTGCTTGACATAAACCAATCAAAATGACACTGAACTCACTTCCCAAGTTTAATTACAATCTCGTTTGACATTGTCTTTCAAAAATATTTATGAAAAAAATTAATTTTTTTACATTAAATTATTTTTTATATTTTTAGATTATTTTCATGTGGTGATGTTAAAAATATATTTTAAAAATTAAAAAATCATTTTAAAAAACAATCTCAGTCATACTCTCAGACGAGCATTAAGTCTAGTTCACAATGTTATGGAGATGTTCGAGAGGGAGTTAAAACCTTTTTAAAAAAATATATTTAAAAAAAAAAGTTATTGTTGACATCAACATATCAAAATAATTTGAAAATATAAAAAGTATTTAATTAAAAACAAATTTTATTTTTTAAAAAAATACTTTTAAAACATACAAACAATATATAATATCTTGTGATTTTTATGATAACCTTTATGAGAGTGTGGTTAATATTGTTTTTAAAATTGATTTTTATTTAGAAATTTATCAAAATGATATTTAAAAAAAATTATATTTGATATTAACATATAAAAATGATTTAAGAACATAAAAAATAAATCTAATTTTAAGTAAAAATTAAAATTTTCATTTTATTTTAAAAATACTTTTCAAAACGCTGACACACGGGACAGAACTGGCGACCGCATGTAATCCTCAAATAATATATTCTTGACATCACAGTCAAGTAATTTACCGGACATCAAAAACCCTTTTGAGCCAGCCTGTAAAGGTCAGGCCTGGACCCTTTTAACCTTTTCTAGGTTGTTTTTTATTTAAAAATATATTATATATTATTTATTTTTAAAAATTATTTTTGACATCAATAAATACATGAAAATGATATAAAAACTATAAATATTTTTAATTTAAAAATAATATTTTTTTTTAAATATTTTAAAATACATGGCCAAGCATCCCCTTAAATTAATCCTAATTAGTTTAGCAAACCTAGGTGAAATAGAAAATGCCGAGGTGGACAGAGGTCCCTTTTCCTTTTTACTTGCTTTCTCTTAGCCCATGTAGTTGGCTTGGCTCTGTCAGGAAGTTAGCTTTATATTTGTTTATCTTTGCATCACTCATTCCCTTTTTCAAGCTTATCTCTTCCCAAAACTCTTTTAATTTAACTAACATTCTATGATTGATTAATTGACCCGACAGCAAACAATTTCTTAGGTATAATTGCTTATCATTGCAGAAACAAATTGGTTGCAGTCCCGCATAACCATCTCATGCAACCATACTGTGTTAAACCCGGCACAGCGGTTGATTTGGTTTAGATCCCGGGTCACACTCCATTTTTCTCTATATAGATAATAAAATGATGTTATTTTTGTTGAAAAAAATAATTACAATCAGGTTTTTAATATGATTTTACCGAGTTACTGAATTTAGCCATGATTTTTGATCGGGCCACTCGACTTTTTGATTTCGGGTTGATCTGTTAAACTATACCGGATTTAGGGAGTGTTTGGTATTGCTTTTGCTTTTATGGTTGAGGTTTGAAAAAAACAGTTTCAAGAAAAGCACTTTTGCTGCGGCTCAAAATATGCTGTGAAGTGTTTGGTTAAAACTGTGGTCGAGTTTGAGGTTGAAAAAAAAACAGTTTTCAAGTGTTTGATTACCAAACTTTCATGTTGCTTTTAACTTGTGAAATTACTTTAAAAGGCATGGACATATACACACACATTTATAAATATATATATATATTTATATTGTATTAATGATCATAATTTCATAATATAAAGAATAATTCAAGTAAAATGGACACTTTTTTTTTATTCTCTCGTCAAACTATTTGCAATGCCATCACGAACAATACTCATACGTGAAGGCCTCTGCAGTCCATTACTATTTTCACGTGCTATAATATCTGGTAAAAAATCATCTGGAATATGATTGAGATTACGATCATGTGAAAAAACAAAACATCATCTTGCGATCTCCTTCTAATATAGCTATATAGTGTCATCGATGCAATAACAATCTCAACCTGCGTTTTGTATGGATAAGTTGACATGCTCTGTAAAATTACTAATTTATATTTTAATTAATATTTAGATTATTCTAATATTATTTACACACACACATAATCCCCCCAACCCCCCTCCTCCCCGAGCCAGAAAAGCAAGCACCCCCACCACGATATAGTAAATTATTATACGGCAAGATAGAAAAGCAAGACAGGCAGCTAATCTGGAGAAAGAGAGCAATTTTGCTATGGGACCCATGCCCAAAAACTCTGGTCGACAATTAACCAAACACACTCTTCATCTGTTTTTCTCAAACCTCCGGTGCGCCCGCAATACCAAATAGACACTTAAAACTTATACATGCAACCCTGGTTAAATACCTTGATAAAAAAACATTTTTATAAACCAACTTGTGATTGTTAAAAAATAAACTTTTATATAGTAAAATGATGTTATTTTTGTTAAAAAAATTATTTGCAATCAAGTTTTTAATCTGATTTTACCGAGTTACTGAAATCTACCATGATTTTTGATCAGGTCACTTGACTTCATGACTCTGAGTTGACCTGTCAAACCATACTTAATTTAAAACCTATACATGCAACCTTGATCAAATACCCTGATGAAAAAAACATTTCTATAAACCAACTGGTGATTGCTAAAAAATAAACTTTGATATAGCAAAGATTGTTAAAAAGTAAACATTTCCAAGTGGAGTTTATATAAACTTTGTCTTTAAGATTGTTAAAAAATAATATTTTTAGTTCATATACAAAGTCATATAAAAATGTAGTACAGATGCTTATGATTTTACTAAATATAAATGATATAGCAACTAGTGACATTTTTCTTATTTTGTAAAATTATATCTATACTTGTTTGAAAGTGTGACATGATTTACTTTTCATTTTTTTTAAATACATAAAAATAATATTTTTTCTTATATTTTCTTTCATCAAAACAATATAAAAACATAATTTTTTTAAAAGAAAATATAAATAAAATTAAATTTTTTTTCTGAAATACACTCGTAGACGTTAGATTTATGCCTCTAAACCAAACCAATGCTATAAAACTCCACATCTCTCGTACGTGATTGACAGGTAAATCATATACTGACATGGATCAATAAATAAATATATTTTAATCATTCTAAAATATTTTTAAATATTTTATAATTCTTAAAAATCAAATTAAGTTTTAATAACATCTACTTCTATACAGTTCGACATAAAATCTAAGCTTATACTTAATATCAGGTCAAATAAAGTAAACCGGGTTTAATATCACTCACATGAATAAATGATAGATCTATATATTTCGTTTACAATAAACAATCAAGCCCGTGAACGTATGGGCCACCCCTACAACCCGTCCACACCCAATCGGATCAACCCACCCAAACAATCGGGCACGCACAGTTTCCTTTCACTCCTCCAACTCACAGTGGCACATTACGTAAATTATCCACAAATTTGTGGCAAAACCGATACCACTCCAACCACAACACCCCCACCATTTTTTTATAGTTAGAGAGAGAGACAGGGAGAGAAAATAAAGGAAGTGAAAAAAGCGTCGCTCTATCTCCTCCTACCCCGCCTGTCAAAGCAGCGGAGCCACTTTACTTCACTATCTCTAAACCACCACTTTCTCCTCTGCTAAATATTCGTCTCCTCACTTCGCTGTCACCAACACCGCCTCTTCGCTAATCTTGATCAATCCTCATTAATTAACCAAATTAAGTTAAATTCAGTCAATTCGTCGTCAGATCTGAGCCGAACCGCACCAGATCCAACAATCAAGTGACTTCAAAATGGAGGAGGCGCTGGAACTGGCGCGCGCGAAGGACATGAAGGAGAGGATGGCAGGAGTCGAGAGGCTACACCAACTTCTCGAAGCATCTAGAAAGAGTTTGAGTTCGTCCGAAACGACGTCGCTTGTCGATTGCTGCTTGGATCTTTTGAAAGACAACAATTTCAAGGTCTCTCAAGGTGCTTTACAGGCGTTGGCTTCTGCTGCTGTTTTGTCTGGTGACTACTTTAAGTTGCATTTCAATGCGCTTGTTCCTGCTGCTGTTGAACGCTTAGGTGACGGTAAACAGCCCGTTCGTGACGCTGCTCGACGCCTCTTGCTCACTCTCATGGAGGTTTTTTACTTCTCATTTTTTTTTCAAATTTGAAATGCTTTTTTATATATAAATTAAATGGTTGGATTTTTATTTATTCAGTTAAATATTAAACTGTAATTAATTTGATACTTTTTATCTCATGTCTGTTTCAAATAGTATACTGTTAGTTAACTTTGTTGGTTTTAATTAATAGTTCGCTTTGAAAGTAAAACTTACTGAATTTGTTCCGGGTAGAAGTAAATACTTTGAATCAAAAGTCATTATTACGATTGATTACTCTCTTCCATTGATCTCAATTGAATTACTGTTTTTATCCTTGGCTTGAAATCGTAATATCATGATACCATGCATTATTCTAGGTCTCCATTGGAAGAATATGAGTAATTTGGGATCTAAAAGCACCTGCTCTTTCTCTTTGTTGTAGATATACCTTGTCATCCTGTCCTTGTAGAGTGACTCGAATCTTCTCTAAAAATTAGACTGAGTTTTTTTTTGGCAGAACTTATCTTGATAATGACTCACATGTACATAGTTAAGTTCAGTGAAAGAATACAAACACTCAGTTGTAGTTGTAGATGGTCGCTTGAATTTTGTCGCTCAACAGGGACAATAGTACAGGACTTGTGGAATATTATAATTTAGACACAGGGTATTGGCAATGTATACAATTGGTGTTGATTGAGTATATGTCCAGGTGGAATTTGTTATATTTTTTTCTAGCCTCTAATTCTGTAAGGAGTCAATGACACCATGCTCATGAGTTGCATGTTTGTTTGTGCAAAGAGAGTGGACAGATATTAAATATGGGGTTATATCAATATATGTTTGTGATTCAGGTTTCTTCACCTACAATCATTGTTGAGAGAGCAGGCTCGTTTGCCTGGACGCACAGAAGCTGGAGAGTTCGGGAAGAGTTTGCACGAACAGTAACATCTGCAATTAGTCTTTTTGCTTCTACTGAGCTTCCTCTTCAGCGGGCTATTCTACCCCCTGTATGATCCATGACATTTCTGATTTTCCAAACTTATACCTTTTGCATAAAAAATTCTTGGGGTGGAGATAAGTTAATCATCAAAAAATTTCTTCAACCAGATTTTGCAGATGTTGAATGACCCGAATCCTGGTGTAAGGGAAGCAGCTATATTATGCATCGAGGTCAGTGGAAGCTGTTGTGTAGTCGTTCCCATGTTATTTTTTCTGCGAGCTTAACTATTTTTTCATTGCTTTTCAGTCGCATTAATCCATCTATTCATCTTTCAGGAGATGTACTCACAGGCTGGGCCCCAATTCCGCGACGAGCTTCATCGCCATAATCTTCCCAATTCCATGGTGAATATTTAGCAAATACCAATCTGCAGTTCCCTCATGTATATTATTAGGTGCTAGGATCTGCAAATGTAGGCTAATTTGGTCTTTAATGCTCATGTCCACTATATATAGATGTAATGTAGTACTCATTGAAATTATTCTCTGATTAATGAATGTCTTACCACTCCCTGCCAAAGAAAGGAAGCTATAGTTTTATTTTTAACGTGGTAGTGTAATACATCACTGCAGATGAAAGATATCAATGCCAGACTAGAGAGGATTGAACCGCAAGTACGCCCTTCGGATGCTCCTGTTGAGATGAAGCCCACAAGCCTTCACCCCAAGAAAAGCAGTCCAAAAGCCAAAAGTTCCACGAGGGAGATATCTCTTTTTGGAGGTTAGCATTATTTTATCTAGAATACTGTGGATGTTAAGATATCCTAGATAATATTATTGTTCATTTGAAAATCTGTGTTTTTGAATAGTTGCTGTCCTCGATTGCCTTTTTTTCCCACCAATCATGGGAAATTAATAACATCCCCATCAATTTGGAACATTGAGTGAAGAATTAAAGTCCCCCCCCACCACCACCCACACCTCTTCTTAGAATAAGTTGGTAAACTTAAATTTGCTTGAAACATCTTCCAAATAGCTATTTTGTGCTTTTGTTTGCATGGAGCATTTTATTATATCTTTACGAAAGTCCTCAAAACAATCGTATCAAAGCCATTTCACCTGTTTGATAAAAATTAGTTGTATCTTTACTTTTGGAATTATTATAAGCATAAGGATGGAGATTTTCTTGATTATCAGTAAAAATCACTGCATGTTTGTTTTTTTTTTTTTTCATGAATGAATCATGTGATCCTCTTCCACATTCCCTTCATTCTCACCCTCTTGTTGCAAATATTTGATTAATTTGTATGATCACCAAGGAATTTGTTTACATATATCCTTTTTTATTCTTGTAGATTTTTTTCTTCTTGGAATCTGCTATATTTGCTTCAAATAAAAGTTTTATTTTATTTTTCAATATTTTGTGGTATTAAAAATTTCTTTGATTCAAGTTTTGATGGTGCAAAAATATGTGTGTATATTGTGACAAGCTACACTGCAGCACGTGTCCTTGTTTGTTGAAGGAAAACTTTTATAGCATGAATTATTGTTGTTCATTATGGTTGCTATTTCACGTTATGCAGCGGAGAGTGATGTCACGGAGAAACCTATTGAGCCAATTAAAGTTTACTCAGAAAAGGAGCTAATTAGGGAATTTGAGAAGATTGCAGCAACCCTTGTTCCAGAAAAGGATTGGTCTATCCGCATAGCTGCCATGCAGAGAGTTGAAGGCCTTGTTTTGGGAGGTAACCCTCCTTTCTCCTCTTTTTATCCTTCCTTCCCTGCCAAAGTATTATGTTATCAGATGATTGTTAGCTTGATCTATGATATTCTGCTAAATCTTGTTTTTTTGTTATAATTAGTAGAATGTGCCATTGAATGACTGAAATTGCTGGAAAATCCCTTCTGCTAAAGTACATAGACTGAACTTTTTTAATAATTTACTCAAGAAAGGGATGCTGATGATTTTATCATATCAGGTGCTACTGATTACCCGTGTTTCCGGGGACTTCTGAAGCAATTTGTTGGCCCTCTAAACACACAGTTATCTGATCGAAGGTCTACTGTAGTGAAGCAGGTAAACCAGCATTTTCTTCTGCTTTTAGATGGTGGTTTAACTTCTTCTCTCTTCCTTTAGAGATTATCTCCTCATCCACGAGTTTAAGGTCTATAGCTGCTAAGTGTTTTTTTTCCTTTCAAGGCATGCCATCTATTATGCTTTTTATCAAAGGATCTGTTGGGAGATTTTGAGGCATGTGCCGAGATGTTCATTCCTGTAAGTTTCTTTCATTTTTCTTTCACTGATTGTTGCAAATCTAATATGCTCAAAGAGTTCTGTTAATTCTGTGCTGTGATAATCAGGCCCTTTTCAAGCTTGTTGTGATCACCGTACTTGTAATTGCTGAATCTGCAGATAACTGCATAAAAACGGTAATGAATTTTGTATTATTACTTTCAAAAAAACTTCTTTTAAATGCTACTCCCTCACTCTTTCCTTTTCTTCTTTCTCAGATGTTGCGTAATTGTAAAGTTGCTCGTGTGCTACCTCGCATAGCTGATTGTGCAAAGAATGACCGCGCTGCGGTACTTCGTGCAAGGTAAGGCAATGCGACTTGTTCTCCAAGTCTGGCATGTGATGTTTTTGTCTTAGATATAATTGATTTTGGTCATTATTATTTCTCTCTTTGGATTGTAGATGTTGCGAATATGCACTATTGATACTTGAACATTGGCCCGATGCTCCTGAAATACAGCGATCTGCTGATCTCTATGAAGATCTGATAAGGTGTTGTGTTGCAGACGCAATGAGCGAGGTATGTGTGTTCAGATCTTTGATGTTGTGCATGGATGTATTCTTGTCCTGTCTGTCAGTTTTGTCAGGCTATTGCTTTATGATTTTGCGTTGCCTTTCATGCTTCAACAAGCATAAACTGTGTTTTGATGAAGTTTTTCTCAACTATTTTTTGTGAATGAGTATAAAGGAATATATATTAAAGGGACTGTGTAGAAACTGGCCTAATCGAACATCAGAGAGGTGGAAGTTAAGTTTCAAAATGGTGTAAAGTGCAAACCACAAATGGCTGAGGGTAAATATACTTTTGCTAGGATATAATTTCAATTAGTTAACAACAAGTATCTCTAAGAGAAGGAATTATTCAAATCATTAAATTTTAACATCTGTGGCTGTATCGAGGAGCTTACATCAGGTGGAGCTGTCAAATGGTAGGAGTAATTGGGTTTTCTCCCACACAATAACTGGGTCAAGTTGGAGATGCTGCTAGACCCAAAAGACTTGGGATGCTGAAAATGGAAGGATAAGTAATTAACTTTACTGCAATTTTGTGTGCTTGCTTGGGATGGGAGGCATGTAGAGCATAGAAATGGACCTGTGTGGAATGTGGGTCTGCTATATCTGATGCGGTGCGTTTTGTGTGAGAGGACTAATCACAGTTTTGAGGGTGCATCGTGTGAAGCAGCCACTAATCACAGTTTTGAGGGTACACAGTGTGAAACAGCCATTTTACATGTTCTGTTTTTGGCTTCCTAGGGCTGCCAAGTTTTGCACTTATTTCCCCAGATTTCCTACTTTGGCCCAATCTTTTCTGCCACATTCACTAGTTACTTTCTTTTCCTGTCTTCTTTCATGGAGCATGTCTTCATTAATTACTAGATCTTTGCTGTAATTCTCTGTTAGGGTAAGACTTGGCAGTACTTTTGAAACTATGAATGCATCTTTTCTCTCAATGAATGTGACAAAGAACATAGAAAGTTTCATCAAGGTGTAATAATGATCAGAACTGTATCTTGATTCTAGAATAATCTGTGTTAATGCTGCTGCTATGGAAGGAATTTTGGATTGCTAGGGCATGAATCGTGGCCTGAGATGAAGTCAGTTGTTTTTTGAATGAGTAGCTTCCTTCCAGCCAATCTCCTTTGGTTCATCATGATACTATATATTTCAGCATGAGATGTATTTTATGGTCAATGGACTTTTCTTCTATTCCCTCAATCATTGGCTTACTATCTGTAAGGCCCCCATGTCCACAAAAAAAATATTTGAAGTGGATGAATGTGCTATGTTTTTTGTATTATCAGCTTTGATGGGTTGCTATTTGTCATAAAATAAGGAAAGTTTCTTCCATACAGTTCCACTCTATGATGTATCTGTTGTTTGCACTACTTTTTCTTATTTTGTTTCTCACCTTTTTACCATTAATTCTTACTATGTGTCTGTGAAGGCTCTAGAAGTGTGCCTGATATATGTAACTTGGCAGGTGCGCTCAACTGCAAGAATGTGCTACAGAATGTTTGCAAAAACTTGGCCAGAGCGTTCCCGTCGTTTATTTATGTCCTTTGATCCTGTTATTCAACGGGTATATTGTTCAGTACCCAATGCATGTATCTTAATAACCGAACTGCTGAGATCATATTTTCCTTACATGCTCTTTTTTTGGCACAGATTGTTAACGAAGAGGATGGAGGCTTACACAGGAGACATGCATCTCCTTCCATCCGTGATAGAAGTGCGCAAACATCATTTACTCCTCAGGCATCTGCGGCTTCACATGTACCTGGATATGGAACTTCTGCCATTGTTGCAATGGACAGAACTTCAAGTTTATCCTCTGGGACATCTCTTTCTTCTGGTCTGCTGCTCTCACAAGCAAAGTCCCTTGGTAAAGGTACTGAACGTAGTCTGGAAAGTGTGTTGCATGCTAGTAAGCAGAAGGTCACTGCGATTGAAAGCATGCTTAGAGGTTTGGAATTATCCGACAAACAAAATCCTTCAGCTCTCCGGTCATCAAGTTTGGATCTAGGTATCAAATGACTTCGCCTGTCAATTTTCTTCCTCAATCACAAATTGTCTGTTAAGTATTCAAGCTTTTTCTGTAATTCAACAATAAATCATTCTAAAAAAAAAGAATACTCAATTTGTTTTCGAAATGATTGATGACTGTAGCTTCACATGTTTTGTGAGCGGCTAAATTTCTCTCTTATTGCCCCTAGTGCAGGAGTTGACCCTCCATCATCTCGTGATCCACCATTCCCTGCTTCTGTTCCAGCCTCTAATCATCTCACAAACTCTTTGACAACAGAATCAACTGCTTCCGGTATTGGTAAAGGCAGTAACCGCAATGGTGGCCTGGTCTTGTCCGATATTATTACCCAAATTCAAGCTTCCAAAGATTCTGCTAAGCTATCATATCGGAATAATATGGCAGCCGAGTCTTTGCCAGCATTTTCATCATATTCAACAAAGAGGATTTCTGAAAGAGGTTCAGTTGAAGAGGATAGTGACATCAGGGAACCTAGGCGATTTGTGAACCCCCATGTAGACAGGCAGTATATGGACACACCTTACAAAGATTTAAACTACAGGGATTCACATAACAGTCACATCCCCAACTTCCAGCGACCGCTTTTGAGAAAGCATGTGGCTGGACGGATGTCTGCGGGCAGGCGAAAGAGTTTTGATGATAGTCAACTCTCACTTGGAGAGGTGTCAAGTTACGTAGAAGGTCCAGCATCTCTCAGTGACGCATTGAGCGAGGGACTTAGTCCAAGTTCTGACTGGAATGCTAGGGTTGCTGCTTTCAATTACCTCCATTCTTTGCTGCAGCAAGGTCCAAAAGGTGTTCAAGAAGTAATTCAGAATTTTGAGAAGGTAATGAAGTTGTTTTTCCAGCATCTGGATGATCCGCATCATAAAGTTGCACAAGCCGCTCTCTCAACACTTGCAGATATTATTCCATCTTGCCGAAAGCCCTTTGAGAGTTACATGGAACGGATTTTACCCCATGTTTTCTCCCGATTAATTGACCCCAAGGAGCTAGTCAGGCAACCTTGCTCCACAACTTTGGAAATTGTCAGCAAAACGTATGGGGTTGATACTCTTTTACCAGCATTGCTCCGTTCACTAGATGAGCAGAGGTCACCAAAAGCCAAATTGGCTGTAATTGAGTTTGCCCTCAGTTCCTTTAACAAGCATTCGATGAACTCTGAAGGCTCTGGGAATACTGGTATTTTGAAGTTATGGCTTGCTAAGCTGACACCATTAGTACATGATAAAAATACTAAGCTCAAGGAAGCTGCTATTACTTGCATCATATCAGTTTATTCCCACTTCGATTCCATAGCTGTCCTCAATTTCATTCTTAGTTTATCGGTAGAAGAACAAAATTCCTTGCGACGAGCCCTTAAACAGTACACTCCTCGTATTGAAGTGGACCTAATGAACTTTTTGCAGAGCAAGAAAGAGCGACAGCGATCTAAGTCCTCTTATGACCCATCTGATGTTGTTGGAACATCATCAGAAGAAGGATATATTGGTGCATCAAAGAAGAGTCAGTATTTTGGAAGGTATTCTGGTGGTTCTGTTGATAGTGATGGTGGCAGGAAGTGGAGTTCTACCCAAGAATCAACCCTGATAGCAGGAAGTATTGGCCAAGCAGCTCCTGACGAAACTCAGGAGAACTTGTATCAGAATTTCGAGACTAGTTCTAATAATGATGTCTATAGTTTGAAAAATAGGGATTTGAATTATGTGGTCGGTTCTACTGGTCTGAACTCGGGATCCCGACCTGGGCGGCTGGAAAACATGGACAATGGCCTAAACTTTGAAGGGCTGTTGACCACTGGTATGGACATTAATGGACTGATGAGTTCTGAACCTCTGCGTGCTGCTGAAGGTTATGGGCATGGCAATGACGCACTATCTGAGTTGGACCTTAACAATCATAAACCTGCAGCTGTGAAGATTAATTCTTTGGCTGACACTGGTCCTAGCATTCCTCAAATTCTTCATCTGGTGAGATATTTAACACCAACGATTTCCTTATTGATAATTAATTTTCCATTTAAAATGCTTACATATGGTAATGTAGTTAGTTTAATAGAAATAATTGATAAAGCATCTCAATGAATACTCACCTCCCTTATGTTTCTAGATATGCAATGGTAATGATGAGAGCCCTACCTCAAGCAAGCGTGGTGCACTTCAGCAGTTAATTGAAGCTTCCGTGGCTAACGACCCCTCTGTTTGGTCCAAAGTATGCTCATTTTCGGTGTCCTCTCTCTCTCTCTCTCTCACACACACACACAAGGGAAAAGCAGCATCAGCAGTTATGCAGGATGTTGTGTACACTGAATTGTGTAAATTAAGCAACAAGCACAGTACTATGGTAGTAGTATTTGTTAAGACAAATTTAGCTTGAATGATTTTAGGATGTTCAAGTCTTTCTAATGCATTTATGCCATAATGTGTGCATCCTATTAATTAGAATTAAGAGCTATGATCTGACCTTTATTAGGATTGTAGTGTTTTTACTTCATAAAAAGGGATCCTACAACATCGTGGGGCTTGACATTATGATTAGCAATAAAATTTACTGTCTTTTACTACTGCAGATTGAGTTTTTGTAAATTGATCATTCTGTGCTCTCATGGTCATTCTATTTTTCATGTTCTTCTGAAAAAGTCTCTTGTATGTGCGAGTAGACACTTTTGTGCTATTACATCAGTTCTAGCTTTATGTTAATGATTCATTTATAATTTCAGTACTTCAATCAAATTTTAACGTCTGTACTGGAGGTGTTGGATGATTCTGATTCATCAATCCGAGAACTTGCTCTTTCATTGATTTTAGAAATGCTAAGAAATCAGGTGCGTCAACATCTTTATGTGATTCTGAATGCAATGCCCCCTTTGTTTATATAGTAATCATTGTTAAATCTTTTTTTTTTCTTCCCATGTTTCCAGAAAGATGCCATGGAAGATTCCATTGAGATTGCTATTGAGAAGCTGCTGCATGTTACAGAGGATATTGTTCCAAAAGTAATTCTCTTTCCAAACATGTTCTGTGATTATTTTTCTTTGCTTTCATGTCTCATTGGTTTCTGGTCCATATCCAGGTTTCCAATGAAGCCGAACACTGCTTGACTGTTGCATTGTCTCAATATGATCCATTCAGATGCTTAAGTGTATGTAGCTGTGATATTCTCTGTCTCCCTCTCTTAAGTAATATCATTTTTTCTTAAAAAAGAGTTTATGGATTTGTTTCCTGTAACACTTGCACTATTCTGATGCTGGCAATAATTGATTCACAGGTAATTGTCCCTTTATTGGTTACCGAAGACGAGAAAACTCTTGTAACCTGCATAAACTGTTTAACTAAGGTATTTTCACTCAAACCTTTGACTAAAGTGAGAAGGATTAAGTTTGTGCTAGTCCATACTGTCTGTTCATTCTCTTACACAATTTCATTCGAGTATCAAACTGGAAACTTTGTTCTATATTAATAAAAGGATTGCTTGTTTTCTACTCTTTGTTTTCCACTTCAGCTTGTGGGTCGCCTTTCACAAGAGGAGCTGACGGTTCAGTTACCATCATTTTTGCCTGCACTTTTTGAAGCTTTTGGAAACCAGAGTGCTGATGTTCGCAAGGTAACAGGGTTTTTTTTTTACTTGCTAAGAATCTGTTTTTGTTTTCTAATTCTTAATCCGTTATGCTCTGGCACTTGTCGCTGCAGACAGTGGTTTTCTGTCTGGTGGATATCTATATCATGCTTGGAAAAGCGTTTTTGCCACACTTGGAAGGGCTTAACAGTACACAGCTGCGTTTGGTGACCATTTATGCTAATCGGATATCACAGGCAAGAACAGGTACTGCAATAGAAGCTAGCCATGATTAGTTTGGTTTCTTCTTAGGAAGGAATTGTTGGCTTGTGGTTTTGGTTTATTCATTGTTGTGTATTTTGTATATCTGTGAGAATGCGTTGTGTGAGAGTTCTTTTGCGCCATCATTTTCTTTTTGATCCCTCATTGTATTGATTCCCCTTTTCTTTTGCGTGTCTAAATCCTCGTGTTTGTCTGGTTTGGAGGGAAACAAAAATTGAATTGTATTATTTTGCAAATATTTTGTAATCAATATTTTGGGAAGAGTATTAGTGATATGAAAGAAATTTTTTATCCATCGTGGAGGTCGATTTGTGCTTTGTTATGGTAATGGGAAAACATCCACCCTGACCACTTTTTAAAATAATAGAAACTTTCTTTATTGAAGGGGAGGCTTGGAAAAGAGCAATCCTGGAAACCTGGTTCTTAAACCCTGCCCACCTTGGTGTGTCAAACCAGGATCTTGCCCGAGCTAGTTTTACTATAAATAGAGAGGACGAGTCGACTTGTTGTAAAACCTGGCTTCAATCTACTTGTAAGTCATAAAACCTGGATTCAGTATTTCTTGTTAGAAAAAGTTTTTATTTTTAAATAAAATAAAACGTTTATAAAATTAAAACTAAATCACTTCAATTGGGGTTAACCTCGTCGTGGATGAGTTTAATAACTATGTATGCCTACGAGAACCCTTAATCTAACACCACTGCTCTATCCATGGCTTATGGTGGCCTGCATTTGATTCACTGGATAACAAATTAAAATTCTAGAAATCCAATTATATTTTCCCTAGGAAAATTTGGAATAGTTGTTTATTAATTACAATATTTTCAAAGCAGAAAACAAAGCCTTTTTTTTTCTTGTTTTAAATCGAAAATAAAATAAGGATTTATGATGAGTTAAAAAGGTTTTTTTTTTTTATCAAATTATTAATTTTTTTTTGGAGAAATGAAAAATAGGTATTTTTAAAAATAATCTTCATATTAAGCAGGTAAGCTGAAATTTTTTCCACGAAGTATAATAGCTCATTGAGCTTGTCCGATATTGTTAATCAACACTTAACCATAGTATTTCAAGTTCCGCCCATGCTCCAAGAGGTCTTTCCTTTTTCCTTTTTTTTTTTTCTTAATGAAAAAATGACTCCCATGTTTTAAATCTTTGAAACTAATCTGACAATTAAACACAGCAACTCTCTAGAGGTGACGAAGCCCTAGGATACGTGTGCCCATCAAATCTGTCCCTAGTAGCCTTCTTCAAGAATGTGTTTCCTGCATTACAATGCGTCAAGATGACGACATATGCGTTTAACTATCGGAATAGAGCTCCCAAGTCCAAAACTGCCATTTATCAGATCAAAACACGAACTTTAACCCCCACATCAAGAAACAAATTACGACAACGGTTAATCAAATGAAGAAAGTAGCCTGAAACGGCTTCCAATCTATCTTAGTGTCTCTGTGACAGTGGTTAATCAAATGTAGCTAGAAACTGCTGTCATTGGTGGTGCATGCACTGCCTTGAAGTTCTCTTCCTATTAGAAATATGAAGAGAAATCGTTTTGGGTTCATGGAGGCATGCATAAGAACAAAGAAGAGAGAGTCAGGTAGTGGGACTGGCATCTTCCTATGACATGCATTGCTGGACATCTTCCTTCACCCTGCGTTTCTACTGTTCTTGTTGGTCAGGATTTTAGAGGATTCGTAATAGCAAATCATGTTCTGTAATGATGATTGTATTGTCGTTGATAGAGTTAACTGAAAATGATGTGCATACTGAAGTAAATATGAATTTCTGTAATATATTGGATCAAGAACAATTCATCAGAGTTTAGCTGTCAACACAATGGGATTATAGGCACTTGCATTGGCATCCCTTAACTCTATCAAATCACAGATATAAAACTATGTGAAAGCACTTGCATTGGCATCAACACTAGCTTTGCAAGACCTTGCTGGCAAGTCCCTTGCATTTCTCTCTGAAAGCTTTGGGATTATTATCCCATCTGTTCTGTTTAATTTTGCTTTTGTCTTATCTCCAAACAGATAGAAGAAGGTGTTTTTCTGCTGAAAAGTGCTTCTCTTACTGAGTTCTTCCATTTAATAGCTTCATTTATTATGTTTTTTTCTTTCCATCACTGCAACTGACTAATCATTTATAGCTAATCCTGTGGTACTATTACTTTTGGCATGTGAAATATTGTTTCTTACCCCTCGCCCGAGTCCCAAATTTGTTAATGTCTTATGCCCTCTTCATGCGTGTTGCCAAATTTGAAAAGCCTTACTTCCCAGCGACCCTGTTGCCGACCCTGAGGGAGCTTGACGATGAGCTTTAAGAACTGTGGATCTGATAGAGGACTTCACAAGTCAATAAATTGAGCTACATTTATTAGTTTAAGTTGGTCCTTTCTTCTTTCTTTTTCTCCGCCTTGCGTACTTTCTTATGAATCCAATGTTACGGTAAGAAGTAACAGGTCCATGAAGTTGTAGCAGCAGCAACATGGAGTCAAATACAAGTTGAGTCCTCTTACTTGTCTCCTCTGAATCTCCATGATAAAATGCCTTAGAGCTTTATTGACCTAGTATGGCGACATTTTTACTTCTTTACCTTAAGAGATTGACCCGGTGGTTAAGGAGACATGCTGTCTTCCTAACCTTATTAGAAATGAAAAAAATCTCTGATTTATCAAACCTAGAAAACATTGCTTAAGACATTAGAGATTGATGCATGTGTGATGGGTGACAGTCAAATACAATGAGGAAGCAAAATGATAGCTTATTGGTAAAGTTCTTTCTTTGGGTTGCAATGTGAACATCCAACTTAACCTTTCAAAAAGGTTCAAATCCGTAGCATGTCTGTCACTCGGTCCAACCGGTGAATAGTATACTTCGAGGCTGTGTTTGATTAGTGTTTTAGGATAGATGGGACCGATAAGGTTGAAGAGATGGAGACGGTGACATAAAAACAAATCGGTTCTGGGATGATTTTAGAGTGGGTTTTTGTCGATCTAAAATAGTTACTATCTAAAATATCCCCATCTCTTTTGCTCCGAGACAGTAATCAAATGATACCGAAGGGATTTGGTTGGTTACATCAATTCTGGTAAGCAAATCTTCTATGATATTTGGTGCCTTGATTGATTACCAAAACTTCATCAAACATCTTGTAGATGCTTAACTTTGAAGTTGTCACCAGAATGGAAGCCTGAAAGCTGCAAACCACTTAGATTTCTGTGAGATTTTTGTCTTAATTCATTCCTAAATATTGTTTCTATTTATTGAACTGAGCAATTGGATTATCATGACAAAAGAGGATTGATTGGCATTAATAATGCACCTACTATGGTATTAATTTTAGTAAAAATGACAGGGAAGATAATTAATAGCAGGTCACTTTTGGGCAAACAAGAGCAGATTACATACTAGATGGTGGCGCAGATCTGCAAAGCAATCCATATCTACTCGCAAAGGAAAGGAAATCGACATTGTTTTCAGAATGATGGTGCATCACAGCAATAATCATTTCAGGTTAAACCTTTTCCTTTAACATGAAAATTTGGATACCTTGCGGGGACTGATTAGATGAAAGAAATGCTAAAGCAGGCTGGAAATATTGGTTCAAATCTTTAAAGCGTGTTGCTACCATTCTAAGCAAAAAAGTTTAAAGATTCTGTGGAAACCTCTCCATTGTGACCATCCCTAAATAGGGATAAAATCTCATTTTGTAGATCTTGGGATCCTCAAAACAATCCAAGTTATTTGGTGGCATGGAGCTTTTTTAAACTGCCCTGTTTGCCATGGAAAGGTTACTGCTCCCACATATATGATCATGTCTTTCATTTTCACCGTTGAATCAGTCGACGAGATCACTTTCCTCGGAATCTGCCAGTCTCAGGTCAGTTTTTCTTCCTCCTCTATAGCTTCTCCTTTACGAAGAAAATACATAATACTAATGCCAAGCCAGGCCCAAACCCTCCTCTCTGTAGACTGTAGGCGATGACATTGGAGACAAGCATGAAGAATATACCTTGATGGGTTATTTTGTCTGAACAAGTTCTAGTTGCATGATTCATTTCGTAGATGCATGCATTTAGTTGTGACGTCAAATTCATTTCCCTTATTGACCAAACAAGTGTCACACACATTGACTGAAGAATATGCTCAAAATCACTAACTTAATCAATCCCATTGGCTAGTGTTTCTCTCGTAGTCTAACTTTTTCACCTATATATTTAAGACTTGAATAGCTTGACACTGTAACTTGTTCTGAGTTAAACCACAGGGGAATAAGACTAGCAAGGGTTGTCAGAGAACAAATGGCAACACACATCAATGGCAGCTGGGAATTGGGAGCCAAGATGACTGCACTTGTCGTGGACGATGATTCAATCAACCAAACTATTCACCACAGACTCTTGGAACAACTTGGGATAGAAAACCAGGTGGCCAGAAATGGGAAGGAAGCTATTGATATCCATTCCTCAGGAAAAAAGTTTGATCTCATTCTTATGGACAGAGACATGCCTATCATGAATGGCATTGAGGTATGTCAGCCTTATCACCTTAATCAATCAACATTCGGTGAAATATATACCATGTTTAATAGCTGCAACTAGTTGCAGAATCTAACCATATAGTACTTTGATGGCAGGCAACAAGGAAACTCCGAGCTATGGGCATACGTAGCATGATTGCCGGTGTATCAACACGCTGCGTAAAACAAGAAATTCAAGAATTTATGGAAGCTGGCCTGGATGATTACCAGGAGAAGCCTTTGACAAGTGCTAAGATCATCTCCATCCTCCGTAAGATCCATCACAGTGGCTCAATTTCATACTAGCTTACCTCTTATAGGTTAACTATTTTATATGTGTTTAGTTTAGAGTTAGTCTGGAGGTTAATCTAGGCATGGTCTGCTGTAGTTTTTGTGTTTCTGCGAGTCCCCTATAGTGCTACTCTCTGGTGTTTGATGCTGTATTTAATGTAATTAGCAGCATGTGTTCTGCCAAGCCAAGTTCATGTAGAAATTCTGCAGAAAAAGTTGAATGAGATTTTGATTCATTTCTTTCTTTTCCTTCTCTGTTTGCTCTCTAAAACTCCTCTTGATTATTTTAATTTTTTTTTGGATTTGAGGAAACCTCATCTCCCGGAAAACATATTTTATGGGTCCAGGTGAACGAGTAAAATATCGGTTGTTCCAAGCTCTTACAAGAGATGCACGTCCTGACTTGAATTCAAACTACACCTCTTGGAAACTAAAACTCCTCTCGATGGTCTTTCAGCTCTGCAAATTCTACTTGGAACCCCAAATTCCTACTAGCAAGCAGCGTATAGTTATAAGCTTTTGACTATAAATAATTAAATATTAAATTCATGTACGATTAGGGGGTAAACTCGGTAATTTACTGATTAGAATTTAGTCTATTTTTAAACTGTTTTGGAAGTTGATTTGGTTAATTCACAAATTAATGGACCTAACCGATTGAGATTTTAATATTGATTTGTAATTAAGCCTTTTAATTTGATCAATACATTTTTAAAAGCAATGATTCATTATATTTAATCATTCTTCATTGGTTATATATATGTTATTGTGAAGCACGGGGGTGATAAGATAATAGAAAGACAGCATAACAACATGTTTTTTTTTTTCTTAAAAAAAAAAAACTCAATTTAACTATTATAAATGTTTATTCTTGATTGTCGACCTTTATATTTAATAAATTTTCTTATTATATTTTAAATGCAAGAAATTATAATCAGAAGTATATAAATATAACTTATTTTTCCCTCTCAAATCACATGCTCGGCAAAGTAATTTTAAGAAAAGAGACTTCATAAATTTAGTTTTTTTTTCATTATTTTTATTAGAAACATAATTAAATAAGACATTTTATGATTAGGAATATTATTTTCCTTTAATATATATTTTTATAATTCTTCTATTTTTTATAAAAATCCCACTATAAAAGAATCTTATTTGGTTCATTTAATTTCTTATGATAATTCGTTTTAATATTTTCAACTTAAACCAAAAAGGAACCCTTTTTTTATAATTTTAAAATTTTATAAATAATAAACATATATATGAAAAAAAATATTTTCTGAACTAAAATTTTTGTTGGCTTAAAAATAAGAAATACCCATTAATTAATTTAAAAAAAAACATATCTCATTATTGTTAGCCCAAATGTTTGCTTGGCCCCTTCGTCTTTGCAGCAAGCCCAGTTTCTAGAGACCAAAGATCCTAACATAGTAAGTGGTCTGTGTCCTCCGGATTGGTGCCTTAGCCCCCACACAAAACCCTAAACCCTAGCCAGCTTCGCTTTCCTTCCTCGTCCTTCTTTGCTTTTCTACCTCACTATTGTTCTCTCATTAAACCCTACGTCTACTTGCCAATAAACCTGTACTCTCTTTCTGTTACTACACTACGTACAGAGCCATGTATCGTTTTGCCTCTGGCCTCGCCTCCAAAGCCAGGTAAGTAAACTTTCAATGACCCATGTATCTCTGTTAATGGATAAATCTAGAAAGTCTTATACTTTGATTGTTTTCTCACCTGATCCTCTCTTATTTGTTCAATTTTTGTTAGTGGGGTGGCTGGCAACAATTCCAAACAGGTAATTTTTAATCTCATTCTGTTCACGGTTGATTTTGATTTTTTTTCTCTGTAAATTTAATGTGGGTTGCGCTTGTTTTCTTGTTGGGATTTTAGATTGGTAGTAGATTGGCTTGGAGGAGAAATTATGCGGCGAAAGACATCAAATTTGGTGTTGAAGCTCGTGCTTTGATGCTTAGAGGTGTTGAAGAGCTTGCTGATGCTGTTAAAGTTACCATGGGGCCTAAAGTGAGCGACTTTATTTGGTTAATGTTGTTTTTGGGTTGTGATCATGTGTTTCTTTGTTCTTTTGTGGAATTGTTTTTACAAACTAGCCTGGTAATTAAATGTACCTTGTATGGTTTGTGCATTGATGAATTGATTGTGTGTGCGGGTGTGTGTTTTTATGGGAGGAGGTTCAATCTTCATTTACAATTAAATATTCGGTGGAGTTTTAATGTTTGGCTTCTCCGCAGGGACGTAATGTAGTTTTGGAACAAAGCTGGGGGGCTCCTAAAGTGACAAAAGATGGTGTTACTGTAGCAAAGAGTATTGAATTCCAAAACAGAGTTAAGAATATAGGTGCTGGCCTTGTGAAGCAGGTTGCAAACGCTACTAATGATGTGGCAGGCGATGGTGAGACTTCATATTTTGAATATGAACTTTCAGTATTTATCTTTTTTGAGGTTGAAAAGCCAGGAGTTTTTACATGTTGTGTGGGCAATAATGTGTGTTATTGCACATGTTAGGATTGATCAGAGTATTATTTCTCTGTAAATTATAATGGTCGAACCTTTTTGTGATGGGTTATTGAAGGAACTTTCTTTCACATGCTTGCAGGTACCACATGTGCAACTGTCCTTACCCGTGCAATATTTGTTGAAGGATGCAAGTCTGTGGCAGCTGGAATGAATGCTATGGACCTTAGACGTGGGATCTCAATGGCAGTTGAAGCTGTTGTGACAAACTTGAAGAGCAGAGCAAGGATGATCAGTACATCTGAGGAAATAGCCCAGGTGGGTTTGCTGTGTCCTTTTGTTTTCATGCACGAGAGATAGGACTAGTAACACCAAGAACATTGGAGATGAAGTAATGCTCAAGTAGTAGTTAGAATTAGATGGAATAAACATATTTCTATTAGATATTGTTTAAGTGCTACTAAAATGATGTTTTTGTAACAAGGTTGGGACAATATCAGCAAATGGAGAAAGAGAGATTGGTGAACTTATAGCCAAGGCTATGGAGAAAGTTGGCAAAGAGGGTGTCATTACAATCTCTGTAAGCTACTTTTGGAATTCTTTCATTATTGTCTGCTATATCATTGTGCTTGCTTATATCATTAGAAACCTGCTAGATTCTCTATGTTTTTCCTGTGTTAATTGGATGCTTTAATTTAGGAAGAAGCAACTTTGGTGGAAATTACTTTGCAGCCTCAATTCCATATTTTGTGAATTCGTGTCAACCTCTTCCTTCATGCTATTTTGTTCCTGTATGTTTAGTTTTTCATGGCTTTATGAGTTTTATTGTTCTTTACTATTAGCAACATTAGTGCCGTTTTATCCCTTTCAAAACAAACTTTTGCTTTCCTTCTCATTTCTATCATTTTGAGAACTTCTCTCTCAAATTCATTTCAGGATGGAAAAACAATGGATAACGAATTGGAGGTTGTTGAGGGAATGAAGTTGGACAGGGGCTATATATCCCCTTATTTTATCACCAATGACAAGAACCAGAAATGTGTAAGCACTTTAATAATTAATTAACTCGTAATATTTATAACGAACTCATGGGTGCTGTTTCAAGTCACAGTGCTTTATGGAATTTTTCCAACTCAATCCTTTTTCAGGAATTAGAAGATCCTCTCATTTTAATTCATGAAAAGAAGATCTCAAGCATGAGTTCTACGGTCAAAGTTTTAGAATTGGCCTTGAAGGTTAGTGGTTGTTTCCAGGGAGGATTTAAGTGAGTGGATTATGTTATCTGATTTTTGAACCAATTTGTTATGTTTCTCAGAGGCAAAGACCTTTGCTGATTGTTGCTGAAGATTTGGAGGGTGAGGTACTTGCAACTCTCGTTTTGAACAAGCTTCGAGCTGGAATCAAGGTATCATGCAATTCTCTCATATAAAAATACAGTTTCCATATCAGGGTAAAGGCTGACCTTTATGCAGAGATCTATGTGTTTTACTAAAGGCAATGGATTTTGAATTTCCTTAAGGTTTGTGCCATCAAAGCACCTGGATTTGGTGAAAATAGGAAGGCCAATTTGCAGGACCTTTCCATTCTCACAGGGGGTCAGGTATGTTCATGCAATTAGTAATGTTCCCCTTTAACTTTTACTTGAACTGTGCTTGAACTGGTCTCTGACATTTATTTAATGATTTGTAGGTTATAACCGAAGAGCTCGGTTTGAACCTTGAAAATGTGGGATTTGAAATGCTTGGCTCATGCAAAAAGGTAAATGTATGATTTGTTTGTGTTTTGACAATATATATTGACCAAAACTTACATATGAAAATATGTTTTTTTGGCTCTCTGTATCACTTGACGAGTTAAGAAGAATTCTCATTCCCTTTTGGCCTATTGCCATGATGTTCACCTTATGCCTCATTTCCTGTTCCTAAATTGTAGGTGACCGTATCAAAGGACGACACCATTATTCTTGACGGGCTCGGTGACAAGAAAACCATTGAAGAAAGATGCGAGCAGGTTTGTCTCCCTCAAGCACAAGCTCTGCCTTGATTATTTTTTTGTAGGTAATAGTTTTCTAATGTACAATTGTTAAAAACAGTTGAGATCTGCAATTGGAACCAGCACCTCTGATTATGATAAAGAGAAGTTACAGGAGCGGCTAGCAAAACTTTCTGGTGGTGTTGCAGTTTTAAAGGTTGGTTTCTCTTTTAAATAATCATCTGCCACAGATTGCTGCTATACAGAAGAACTAAGCTTTACTGTTATGCTTGATAGATTGGTGGAGCCAGCGAAGCTGAAGTTGGTGAAAAGAAAGACAGAGTTACTGATGCTCTGAATGCCACCAAGGCTGCTGTAGAGGAGGGCATTGTACCTGGTAAGCCTATCTTTGACTGGGTTGGTCATCTCGTTCTATGTTTGTGGAATGGTACATCAACTTGTAAAATCCTTCATTGTTCAGGTGGGGGTGTTGCACTTCTGTACGCCTCTAAGGAGCTTGACAAATTGCATACAGCAAATTTTGATCAGAAGATCGGGGTCCAGATTATCCAGAATGCTCTCAAGGTTCCGACCTTTGTTCTTCTGATCAAATTTTCATCTTTGATGCATATTGATATTTTTCCAATTTTAAGATGCGAGTGTCATTTTTTGCAGATGATCTGTTCATGTAATTATAAGTTCTTAACACTGCACGTAGCTGGAGGAGTGTCAAGAAGTTTTGCATATTTTATCATGACAACGAAATATTTATTAAACTCACATACTGTCAAGTTACTAGAAAACAGAAATACAATTTTGCTGAAGTTTCTTTTTATCAAGGAATGCAATCCACCATTTTTTCCTTACATAACAAAGCAAGCAGTGCCATCTATAGTCTTAGGATGTGAACCTGGTTTTATACACTTCACAAGTCTTCTCAATTGAGCATGTTTTTGTCTGTAGACACCTGTTCACACTATCGCTAGCAATGCGGGGGTAGAGGGAGCAGTTGTTGTTGGCAAGCTATTGGAGCAAGACAACCCTGACCTTGGCTATGATGCAGCCAAAGGTTCGCCATTCATCTTTCAATATCAAAATGGAAAGAAATAGTATTATACCATGGACTGTTATATGTCATGCTGCGTTGATATTAACAAACTTGCTTCTGATTTGCAACAGGCGAGTATGTAGACATGGTGAAATCAGGAATTATCGATCCTTTGAAAGTCATTAGAACAGCCTTGGTAGATGCTGCAAGGTATTTATAAATCCTTTTCAAGAGGGTATCCTAATTTTTCTAATACTCGTTTTCATTCATGAAGCAACCACCCACCATTTAATTTCCTTATCATGCAGCGTGTCTTCCTTGATGACTACAACCGAGGCAATTGTGTATGAACTTCCCAAGGCTGAAAAGGAAACCCCAGCAGGCAATGGCATGCCCGGCATGCACGGCATGGGATTTTGAAACTCTTTCGAGCATTACAAATCAACGCTGATTTAAAAATTATTGACACAATTTTACTTTCTCTTCAATTATTCTATCATATGCTTTCACAAGCTGAGAAAGGTGATTCATTTTTCCCTGAAAATCAGTACATTCCTGATCCTTTGCTGGATATGTTCTCAACTACCAGCCCTAGTTACTGTCTGGGAATCCACGGCAAAAACTGTCATCGTTGACATCAAGTCTTTAGCTGCCGGGGCTGAGAACAGATGGAAGAGCATGGCTCGCGGTAACAATAATGGTTGTAGAGAAGGCCAGGCCCACTACAATTGAAATGCTGATAAGATTTGGTAAAATACGATATGATGCACACAGGATTTTATACTTCTTTTCTTGCAATTCTGTTCTTTTATTCCAACAAGGGTCGTTGAGCCGGCCTGGCAAAAGGGCAAGAAACCACTCGAGAACATGCTACATTGTACTGCAACATGGAGTGCTAGTCTATATTCCATTCCTTGGGACACAAGTAAGACAGCAATATACAGTGGATGCTTTAAATATTTCATGCGTACACTATCATTCAATAATGGGCGGATTGGAAGGGGACAGGGAGGTTCTGTTTGGTGAGTTGTGTCTTCAATTATTGAGTAACCATAGTTCTGGCATTAAAATTAGGTATCCCCGAATTGCAAATGGCGAAGGGTTTATCATCTGGGTCACCATTCTTGAGCCCTTCCTCTTAACCATATTACATATTTAATGGACATATTTAATGAGAACACTACAAAACGCATCTAATTTATAGTCCAAAGCTTTCAGCGCATAGCAATGGCGGAACTTGACAGCAACCAATCAACTCTTCTGTGGCCTTGGACTTGGCTCGTGTGGACTGGCTCATCTTCCCACCCATTCCCTCGAGACAAGAAATTAGCTTGCAGATGATGTAAATTACTAGTGTTTTTCTTCTTTATTTTCAATCGAGGAATGCTAATAAGAAAATCAGCATGTTTCATCAACCATCCACTAACTTTGAGGCTTACCTCCACCTCCAGAAAAAAAAAATACATTGACGAAATATCTCATCGAGATTTAGAAGAAAACAGTTGTTAGTATTTTTTTCGTGGATTATTGCTTTGCTGGAAACTTAAATTCTTTGGTGAAATATCAGTCATTTAAATTATTTTTGACATCAACACATCAAAATAATTAAAAAAATTAATTTAAAATAAAAAATAAAAAATTCAAATTTTTTGAAAAATATTTTTAAAACACCCCTTTATTCTTATGTTTTTTAACCCATGTTATTTATTTGTATAGTTATATTTTTTTTAAAAAAAGAAAGATTAGGATAAGTGGGGCCGCACCCGCATGGAACCGCAAATGACGGATAACCGGCTAACATGGCACGCTATCCTTGCCACGTTCGCACGCCTTCCGAAGCAAGAACTTATTGACGCGTGCTGCCTCATTGTTCTATTTATATAAACTCCCCTATTTCTACTTTGGCTATTTTGAGCTGCTAGCATAGAAATTTTGATGAGATAACTTACAATAAAACTTTCTTTTTAGAAAAATAAAATAACATATTATTAATGACTTTGATATGATGATAAAAAAATAATAATATATTTTGAAATTAAAAATTACTTATAAAACACCTCCTTACGTCAGGAGTTCTTTTGGCAAAAAGTAGACGTCGACATGCAGTTAGCCGTTAATTGTCATTTTCTATTTTAAAACAATCCCATTCGGCATCAGCTAAGTAATAAAACTTTTCTACGAAAAATAATAAATTAAGCAGTCAAATGGTCGCGTGTCAGCTTCCAATCATTTAGCACTCGTAAGAAAAAATCAAACGGAAAAAGTCTTGAAATATATTTTATCTTGATTTTAACACTAGATTGTGTTCATAGTATTTGTATTTTTTAATATAGTATATACATATTTTATTATAAATATAATATTAAATATTTATATATTTTTTAGTTTATATATACCCACTCCTCTTTCTATATATAATAGAATTCAATATAAAAAAAAACTATGCCTTATTGGGATCATATTTGTTGATTGAAATTGATTAAGATCAATATAATATGATATATTTTTAAAGTTTTAGCGTAAATTCCTTTTTATTTTATTTTTATTTTTTTATAGAATTAATTTGTTATGGCTGTGTATATTACTCAATCAAGTTGTAAATTTCAGGTGTGAATTCGAATTGATATATTTTATCATAATCTTTTTATTCCACCACCTCCATTTTTATAGGGCCGGGTTTTACAAGACTAGAATGGTGAAGATAATGTCTTTTTTTTTCGAGGGAGAACAATTAGTCTATGCTGATTGATATATTAGCTGAATTTTTAATAATTATTTCAAATATTTCATAATATACAATATATATTTTTAATACAGCTATATACTCTTTTTTTTCTATCTTTACCATGTCCAAAGCCCAGTGATAACCAAAGATCTAGGGAATGTGGTTGCGATTATTTTTTAAAAAATATTTTTTGTTTAGAATTATATTAAAATAATATATATTTTTAATTTTTAAAAAATTATTCTTAACATCAGTACATTAAAATAATTCAAAAACATCAATTTTTTTTTATGTAAAATAAAAAAAAAATTATTTTTTCAATTTTTTTCCTTCAAAATCAATGCAAAACATCCTGATTTTGAAGCTGAGATAGAAGAGTGGGGTGACGAATTAACGAGGTGGTCAAGTACAAAACACAATAATTGTACTTGAGTGGTTTTTAGGCTCTACATGGGGACTTGGACGGGTAGCAACAAATTGTCTCTGCAGTACAGCACATTTCAATGCTTGGCATCTATTTCAATTCATGTTTATTATTATTTTCTTAAGAAAAATACTTTAGAATTAAATAATATTTTGATATATTGATGTTTTGATATATTGATGTTATATACAAATATATATATATATATATATATATATTATTTTAAATAAAAAAACACTTTTAAAAACAATATTCTTTATCACATTTCTAAACAAAATTTATTATATCACCAACAACAATTCAAACTTTAAAATATTTGAGTGCAATTAAAGTTATTTTTTAAAATACCTTTTACTTTAAAATATAAATAAAAAATATTATATTATTTTTATTTTAACATAGCAAATCGGAATAATTTTAAAATATGTAAAAAATAATTTAAAACTGAATAAAAAATTAAAAAAAAAAGGAAAGCCAACAGCGGCTAGGCAGCAGCAGCAGCTTGACAATCGTCTCAAGTACTGACCAATTATCTCCTAACTGTATCACTATTTATCTCACACTTGTCACCTTGCATCTCTCTCGTCTCCTCCTGGCAGCAGCTGCTAAGAAGAAAGACGCCATGAATCCTTATGCTCCTGATTTTGAAATGAACGATGATTACTCTCTCCCACCTCCTCCTTCAACCCTTAATCGCCCCAGAAAACCAGCCATGTAATTCCCTTTTCTTTTCCTTTAACTTTTAAATCCATGCTCACTTTGATTATTGCGTGACTTGATGAAGTGATTTGCGTGCTTGATGAAGTGCAGGCAGGAAGAAGAGATCATGGAGCTACTATGGCAGAACGGCCAGGTGGTGATGCACAGCCAAAGATCTAAAAAGAAATCATCTTCTCCGCCGTCTAAGCTGGATGACGCGGTGCTCCCAGCTGATCAATTACCGGGTACTAAAGAGATCCGATCATCACATGATCAACATCAACAACATCATCTTTTTATGCAAGAAGATGAGATGGCTTCTTGGCTTCATTATCCTCTAAACGACACCAATTTCGACCATGAATTCTGCTCCGACTTCCTTTATCCTCCGACAGCTTCAACCGCTTCCATCACCAGGGAAGCTGCCGTCACCAACGCTGCGGCTTCTCCTGTTCGAGGTTTGACTCAGAGAACGGAACCTAGGAGTTGTCTGGCGGTATCGGCCCCGAGGCCACCGATAGCTCCGGTGAGGAGAGCGGAGGTGATGCAGAACTTCGCGCACTTCTCGAGGCACCGAGCGGCAAATGTTTCGGAGCCTGGACCGTCCAATTCGAGGAGCGTGGTGAGGGAATCGACGGTTGTTGACTCGTGTGAGACTCCAAAAGCGAGAACTTCGGAGACGGCGTTTGCTAGGAGTGCGGATAACAGCGTTGCTGTGGCAGGCAAGGGCTCTAGTGCTCCCTCACGCAAGAGAAAGATGACGGCGACTCCTTGTGAGATGACCTCTACGTCATCACCTGGTTGCTCGAGTGCTAGCGCTGAGCCGCCGGCTCTGATGGCTCCAGTGGAAGACCGGAAGCGGAAGGGAAGAGAAGAGGAAGCTGAGTGTCACAGCGAGGTAAATGAGTCAAGCTTTTGTTAATTACCGAGTTAAGCACCATATTAAGTATGTTTTATTATAAAATTATCACTATTAAAATAATTATTAAAAATTAGGCAATATTATCATGTCCTTGGCTATCGCACGCCGAGAAGGTGACGTTGGTAAACGTGAGCACGAACCCCCCCCCCCGGATTTTCCTTGCATTGTTTTTTAAGAAAACGTGGGCATGAGAAAAATTGTAAGATATTTGATATGTTTAAATCATATTTATTTATTTTAATTTGACTTTTAATTTGATGTATATTTAATTATATCGGAGCTGGATTGGCTTCGGATTAATATTCTATCCATTAAAATTCTTTAATGGAGCAGAATAAATTTGATAGGATAAGGTTTTGCATCCATCTAGTGACGTCAAATATTCTTAGCTCATGATGATTAAGGGGAAAACAGTGTTTTGTATGCGGTGGGGTGTGCTTGAGATGCTTTTAAACTGACCAAGACTTTAAAAAATATTCGGATTTCATTGTTTAAACCTGTTCATCTTAAATTATGATAAAAACATGAGTTTGGAGAAAACTATAATTTACAGGCTTTTCGAAAACTTCCCTTTCAAAACGCACGTAAAAGCCATCACAATGCCCCCCCACTGTATATTTTCATCATTTCTTTCATCCATCATTCTTTAATATGATCTCCCTTTTCTTTTCTCTTCAAGGATGCTGAGTTTGAATCTGCTGATGCGAAGAAACAAACTCGTGGATCAACGTCGTCGAAGAGATCTCGCGCAGCAGAAGTTCACAACCTATCAGAAAGGGTTTGTACTGCTACTACTACTATTGTCGAATTGTTGATGAATTGGTTGCTTTCCATGTGATCGGCGTCCTTAAACGGAAGTGACCGTACATTCTTGCAGAGACGCCGGGACCGGATCAATGAAAAGATGAGGGCTTTGCAAGAGCTCATTCCTCGTTGCAACAAGGTTCTGTCATCTTGTTCAAGAACAATTAATTTTTATGTCATCGCACTCCACCTCGTTTATCTGCCCCTTGTAATGAGTTTTCTCCTCGCCTTCCAATTTTCAGTCGGACAAAGCTTCTATGTTAGATGAGGCAATTGAGTACCTGAAGTCGCTTCAGTTGCAAGTACAGGTACATATTTCCCATCTTATGTTTCAATGGGGTTTCCTTGGATAAACTGCTTATTTCAAATGGTTTGAAAGAGTGGTTAGGGTTTGAAATAACTCCGCATCCAATAAACCGTGAGCTAGCACGATTGAAGGTTCTATATTATTGGATAGTGGTGGTATCTAGATGAGTTGTCCGTACTGCATTCGACCCAGTTATGTCTGTATTACATGTCTCTATGGACAGTACTTGTCATATACCATGAAAACGGGACTGCAAGTTCCCGCATTCAGAATGCCTCATTCAACTCATTTTCCGAACGGATCCTTGAAAGTTGAGAGTATATGTATGAATCATTAACTTTTTTTCAAACTTGCAATTAATGCAAGGTTGTTCTATCTGCCAGTCTGGTGTTTGGTGGGATGGATGGTGGATTCATGCATCTATTTGTAAAGCCCTCCTGTTTTTTCTTTTTCTTTTGGTTTTTGGAAGGGCGTGGGGGATGGTGCTAGGAAGGGAGAGTGTGAGTTCGTTATTTTCACACAGCAACGTTGTCTCCCGTACGTTCACGTGCTTGAGAATTATTAGCACAATATCTCTCCCTCTCTCAGGGATTCTGTCAAAGTGAAAGTAATGAAGAAAAAGTCTGCCAAATTCCATGATCTGGTGAAATTTTGTAAAAGCTAGGGATTTGGTCCAATTTAAATTTAGAGAGACAACATCTCTTTTTAAGAAGAAATTAACTAAAGTGTAGTCTTAGTTAAACATGCCGTCATTGATACTGTCCTGTAGTTATGGTTTCCCTACGTTTATTTTTCCTCAGCAATAAGTATCCGGTGGTTTCTAGGGTAGTGATTTTAAACAGCAATGACAACATCCTTCGGCTATTGATAGTTTATAATTCATGGATAAAATTGTCAGCTCGTGCATTGGATACAGCTAGCGTTAGATTCTGATTAATTCTTGCAGATGATGTCTATGGGATGCAGCATGGTCCCAATGATGTTTCCTGGCTTCCAGAACTACATGCCACCAATGGGAATGGGGATGGGGATGGGGATGGGGATGGGCATTGAAATGGGATTGAGTCGGCCAGTGATGCCATTTCCCAACGTTCTGGCGAGTGCACCCTCAGCAACACCAGCTGCAGCAGCTCATTTGGGTCCTAGCAGGTTCCCTGTGCCGCCCTTTCATGTGCCTCCCATCCCCGCTCCTGATCCATCCAGAGTCCAGCCAGCCAACCAGGTAGATCCTATGCTAGGCTCACCAGGTCAACAGAATCCAAACCAGCCACGAGTCTCAAATTTTGTCGATCCATATCAGCACTATCTTGGCCTCCACCAGATGCATATACCAGGAGTACCACAGGTATATATATATAAATATAAACACACCTGGTCCTTTTAAGATTCTCATTTTAAGCTTTTACGTGTTCATATCTTTCCATTACCACTTTTTGAAAAGAAAAGAAATCGCCATGCTTTCAGTTTTTCATGTTAATCTGGTCAAGGGTGGTATTTATTGCAGACAAAATGCAAATAAACATGCACAAGGAAGATTTGCGTCCATATACATGTTCTGGCGCGAGTTCATTTTTTGACATATATATTAGATGTTCAATTATAGTTTTTTGAAGATTCTTTTTATTTTTCAGGCCTGAGCTTGTTACTTCATGGACATATCTAGGGTGGGGATACGAACTTTCCATTTCGCTTTTTTCTTTTCCTAATCAATCATATTGTTTCATGTTCTGAATTATTTGCAAGCTCGGGACCGATTAATCGAAGCCAACCCCATCGCCATTTTGTTTTAGAAGCTCTGGTAGTTACCATGTTGATAAGCCCGCTTTTGTTTGCAGAACCAAGCAATGGCTCAGCCAAGCACTAGTCGAGGAGCTGAGAATCCTGACAATCACCAGTCAGGTAAGATGATCTTCTTACGGTCAACCACTGGTTCTCATTTAGGCTGTGATGGGAAAAAAGTGGCTCCTGCTTTTGCTTCAAGCGAGGCTAAAAAAAGGAGTTATGCTACGTGGTTGTCCTCCTTTTATCCCACACACTAGAGCCCTTCTCAAAAGCAGTGCTAGCGCGGCTGAAATACAGGATTTCTCCTATTCTGCCACCAATTTTCTCTTACTTTTCCCTCTTTTCACTCCATTATTCCTCCCACCAATCAGAGCCAAATGATATGGATTTGCTACTCGGTTCTCCATGTCCACTTTTATATTGAATGATATGTTGTTGATGTTATGCTTTAAGATCATGGAATAGATTCAATTCAGAAGTTGCATGAAAGGATCACTCGATCTTGGTGAGATTCTTAATGCTGTCAAGCTTTTCCTGAATCGACAGGATATGCTGATAATAGAATCCCCAGTTGGCTAATGATTTACACCTCACCGCACTACATTTTGTAGTTGATCTTGGCCTCTCGGATTGGTTGTGCTGATAATGATATTGGTTATGTCTATGGATTGCTTGTGGAACCCCCCCTGCTCGAGAGCAAATGTAGTAATGACGGAGTTTCTTGTGCTTTGCAGGTTGAAGTTTTTCCCGATTACCTTGGAAGGCTCTTGCCTGTTGAGTTTTGTAGTGTAAGAGAGCAACAATGGAGAGAGCAGTTTTTTTTTTACCTGTCTAATACAGCCATAACACAGCTAACATGTAATTATCACACTCAAATAGAATACAATTTTCTCTGATCTTCTTTGCTTCTCCGTGCCGCTTCTGTATTCTCTAAAGTTTACATTTTTGTTTACTCAAAACTACTGAAGTATGGTGGAAGATAGAACAAGCTGAATACTAATCTTGAATCCAGGTCGGTGACGCCGAACTGGCTTTCAGAATTTTTCTGCTGTCAACTTGTGTCAAGAGAAGGACATCTCTTTTTGAGCTGAGATTTTCAACTTGTGAATAAAGCAACGAGATTGAAAAGATATTTTTTTTTTATTGAAGTTATTAAACCTGACCCGATAAAGTAATATCATTATTTAAAAAAAAATCAAAATAATATCAAGTACTGGTTTGGTCAGCTTAATAACACTACTTTAAATTCCACAATAGTGAGCCACTTGGGAATGCTTTTGGAGACTCACCTCACCTCAAGAATCGTGGTCCATTAGTTGCTTTCATGTCCATCTGAAAAGAGACTTGTCAAGTTTTGATTCAATGAACACTTTGCCACACAAGATATCATGAATCAGAAAGGAATATTTTGTGTGATGCTCAAACCATGGAGTCCACAGACAAGTGATGTTGTGGACCAAACCTAGTTGTGTAATGATGCTCTTTCCCTCAGGTCTTTTAGGTGTGGAATCTACTAGGGTTACTTTTCCCTGTCAGGAAATCTCATCGTCAGATTTAAGGAATGCTTGCTAGCTCATACAGGATAGGGAAGTTTAATCTATATATCAATGGGAAGAGATCTCAGCTTGTTGTCGAATGCTATTTTTTTTAGTTAACAATATACTTTTTTCATTATAATTTTTTATTTGCATTAAATAAATCCATATTCTACAATATTAAGACAATTATTATAAATTATAAATTTGATTTTTATATATAAAAAAAAATTAATCTTCCATGAACACGTTTTTTAAATTTTTCATTAGACAGGGAAAAGAAAAATAGTTTTATATTACTAAACACATCCATAACTTTCTCAAAAATTTGGAAACGGTTGAACAGGCTCAAAATTATAGCGCAAAATATACCAAGCAAACATCATACAGAATGTCGAATTTCCTTCAAGCCATGTCTTCCGCTTCTGTCTACGAATGCTGGCAGTCATGAACCGATAGCAGACAGAATCTGAGAGCAGAGAAAATGCAGCGCAACATCATAATCACCAAGTATTCGCCAATATAGCTCTGAATGTTAAACACTTATTGGCAATATAAGGTAGCTACCTTGTCAGTGAAAATGCGGAATGCATCGACTCCCATAGCTGCGTCGAGTTCCTATCCAGAGGAAACAACAGATTTTAACAGGACATCTTCTTCTCATTTAAGTGGAAATCAGAGTACTTACACTTTCTGGGTCTGTGGAACAATCAATCTTAAGTATGAGCTTTTGAAGGCTCTCATCCATCAAATCATTGCGAATTTCACTCGAAGAAGCTGCATGCCAAAGAAGACAATGATTCATTCATTGTAGAAGAGCATCTTACCAGTCATGGTTTCAGGAATTAAAATATTAGGACCAAGTAACTCCTAACCCTAACCAGATATCTTAATCAGAAAACATCGAACTTCTTTCATATAACATGTGTGTTTGAGATAAAAGAATCTTGTATTCCCAAATTATTTCTTATGTCACTAGGCATTTAACAATTATTAATAAAGTAACACATAACAAAGACATTCAACTAACAGATTAACAGATAAAATATGCTAACATGATTACTCATTCCTTGCTCTGCACACTAGGCTAATTAATGACCAAGCTTATACATCATTGGTAGAAGAGACCCAGATATCTCTGCGGGAGAAGGATCAGAGATTGTTTTAACAAGAAGCTGCAGGACAAGATAAGAACAGTGTGAACCAGAAAACCTGGGATAATTTTTATCAATTAACAAACAGGCAGAGCCCTCACACATATAATGGTAGTTTAAATCCATCAAGTATAAATTGTACAAGCAGAAACCAGATATATGGTCACCTATTTGGTTCACAGTTACTTTAGAGTGGTTTCTAGAGTAGCCTTTCCATCCTTCTTGCTTTCATTATCTCATCATCCCATTGCCATGTTTTAGATGTAAAAAACACCCTTAAGCCAAGGTATTTGTTATTTAAATGCCCTGTTATTTTATTTTACAGATAAGCAGCACTTTAGAGGATAGGGAAAAATGTCGAGCACTTTGACAAGGTACAAAGCTTAGTGCAATGCTCCCATTTATTATCATGGTTTGGATATATAATGCTGAAACAAAGAAAGGCTTACAACGAGCAAACCTCCCACATACATGCTTTCTATTTTAATTTACAAAATGATGGTTGCAAATCATTCTCATTGAGAACCAACTGCATTTGGCAAGAACTATTTTTCTGAGTTTGCATCCTGGTCGCTCTGAATTTGCTTCCTTTTACCATATTTTTACAAGTTTGATACTTATTGACCTAGACATCAAAATAAAATCCGAGCTACTATTAACTTCAAGAGCCTCCATATTGCCTGATAGTGGAGAAATTGAGGGGAAATAAAAGGCAGTCAGTTTCTCAGCCTTTAAAAGCTTCTTTACAAAGGATGTGACAGTAAGTGGAAATTATATCTCCTGCAAAGAAATATTCAAAGTATTACCTTCAACAACAGTCACAAGAACATACCTATAGACTCTAGTTGCAACTTTAGTAGCACCTCGCCCGTTTCATCAACTTTAACTGGCCTTCTTTCCACCACTTTCTGATCAGCAACTGGAAATTCAAAGTAAAACAAAATTCCAAATATGAACTTCTCAGAGAAAATCTTGAATCAAGTAATCATATAACAATGAAGTTCCTTGAGCCGAAAGGGCATTGACAGTTATATTCTGTTCTGTTAAAAGTTTTAATCGCTATAGAGCTGCAAGCAGCCTATGAAGTACTAAAGGAGGTGGCAAGGAGAGAAACCATGTAATTAAAAGACACATCATAAAGGTGCAAGAACACGAAGTACAGAACTGAATCAGATCATCCATCAACATTCATCGAGGGACAAAATCTTACCTGGCTTTTCCTCCATGGATACTGGTATTGCACAAGGGGTTTCTGCACCATTCATTTAAAACTCTCGTTAGTCCATGTAACAGATACCATGCCACTTCCATCAATAGCAATATGACAAATCTGTGATACAATAAACTCCGGTCAGCTTTACCTAATATCTAAACTAGACTAGAAGCCTCAACCTCTGAAAGGTTTTCTTTCCCCTCTGAATTATAAATGACAAGTTTATCTTCAAACCTCACGGGTACAAAAGTTTCCAACAACACCCTCACAAATCGGTAAACAAGCACCAATAATTACTGCCAAAAAGTAAAACTTCATTGCCTAAACCTTCTAATACTTTATATGTTCATATTCCGAGTCCCCGGTCTGTAAAATCAAAAGAAAGCCTAACATCCTCTGATAACAACTTTGTGTTCTGCCTCTACTTATTCTAGTTATCATCTATCCCGTATAAACTCCAAAAAATCATGCTTCATATCTTCTCCATTCTTCTAACAGTCATAATTAAATAAATTGATAATTCATCAGGGATTTCGAAATATTTCCAAGCATGCTACTTCTTCAAGTTCAAGATATTGAAATAAAGAAAGAAAAATAAGATATACAATAAAAAAAAATACCTTTATGCTTGGTGAAGCAGACAAGAGAACAGCTGCACAAAAGAAAAACACGAATTCCATCAAAAGATAAAGAGAAGTTGTGTACTGTCCAGAATAAAACAGGAAGCCAATGAGTCTGGTTTGGTTGCTGCTTACTATGGAACACGACAAGAAGGGCACTTGTACTTCGATTCAGCTTCATTGCAGACTTGGCACTTGTGCTTGGGACCCATCAAGCTGTTTCTTCTGTGTTTTTATACCTTCTTCTTTAAGCTCTCGCCAAACCGTGAATTAATAGCTATGGCGGCCTTGAGAGGCTGAGACGCTTCACCGACCACCGATTCTCTGCGGGACTCTCTTTACTGCGGTAGGTTATTGGGGTTCAAATCGATGAATTTGTGATTGTTTATAAGCGTTGTCCTCTTCATTAAACTTTAGTCCCTGTACCCTTCAAAGGTTTTTGACGGCATTCCGATACTTTGTTTTAATTCGATTGAGTCCTTATATGTTTTTCAATTTTTATGATCCTTCATCACTATTGGAGACAAGGGAATAGATCCAAGACAAGGGCTCAATTACATATTGGAGAATTAATTGTATTTAAAAAAAAATTAAAATAACATTATTTTTATCAAAACAATTTACAGATTGGTGGTCAATTTTTGAAAAGTTAATTATAAATCGATCAGGTTAGCTGAATTCTTTTAAACTTGGGCTGGTAAATCCTTGATTGACCCATCGAGTAAATAAAAAAAATTATTTTCTAAAAGAAGAAGAAGAAATGTATCTTTTATTATTATCATCTTATATTTTTCTTGATCATTCGGACTGGTCGTATTTAAAGAGGAGAGATATGTAGTCCAATGATTTTTTTTAAGGAATTATTCATAGATGTATTTGAATTTATATCCATGATTTAATCAAATTTATTTCTCTAATTTTTACTTAAATCTAGTTTAAAAATAATCTCAAGTGATTAAAAATGAAAAAAAATAATAATTATTATAATAGTTTGATATCATTCAAAGTTAATGTTTTGAAATAATTATAAACAATCAATTAAAAAGAAAAAAAAAATAGCAGCAAGACAGTGCCTATAAATTAGTTCTTAAAAGTATAGTTGTATGTTTCGTTTTGTTTTGGCCAAAACAAATGACACGCTTTGTATTAGTTAAAAAAACAAGATAACACGGTGTTGTTTTTAACTTGGTTTAGATTCCGGCCCGTTCCAGATTTTTTGGTCAAATACCGGCTAAAACATTTCGATTTTGTTCTGTTCGTTCTGTTTCGGTCAAGTAATGTTTTTTAAAATAATAAATAATTTTACAATATCAATCATATCTCTTAATCCGACCATTAGATTGAGATGAAATTTTAGAAGGAGTCTCTTGACATATTTGTTTATATCATGTTAAATTATACAATTCTAAATAATTTTATTTTTAGATTTAAAATAATTTTTTAATTAATATATTTAATTATATATACACACATATACAAAACAACTCACTAAAACATTCTAAAACCAAAATATTTCATTTCAATTGAAAAAACAGAGTATCAACATAAATAACAAAATGATATTTACAACTTTACTTAAAAGTGCAAATGCTTCAAGAGGTGGATCAATTAACCATAATGTCTATATCCTAGTGTTATTAGCCGCCGCCTGCTACTTGCTGCTGTGTATGGATGTATTTGGTCATCATCAATAGTCATAGAATGAAGCATTCAAGAGGTTAGTGAAACAAGTTCCTGGAAATCGGAGCATTGCCTGAAAGCTAAACTCCTGTTGATGATCCCAAAATCTGGATTCAAGTGGATATACCATGGGTTATGCTTCTATAACAAGATTGATCAAGATCCTGTACGAACTCCACTAAACCAACTATCCTATGATTTTAAACCTGATCTAAATTAGGTGTTAATTTGAACAAAATAAACAATTGACCCGAACAAACTTGATTGAATTGACAAAATAACTCATATAACGAGTATGATTTAAATAGAGATGGAGATGCGAGTCTCAGGCTTTTGCAGTAAATTTTAAAAAACTATAAATTATAGTTTTTTCTTATCTACATTTTCAAGAGAAGTTTCACATGTGAAATTATGATATATATATATATATATATATATATATATATATATATATATATATATATATCAACTAATAACTTTCAAATATGTACTAGCTGCTGGATCAAAACACAAAATCGAACAGAGCCAAAGCACATTCATCTACCGTCCGAGTTCATAATAAAGATGCTTGTTTTAACACCAGTAAATGGCCATTTAAAGGGCTGTCAGAAACCAAGTGGCTCGTTTAGCAAGTAACCAAGAAAACAAGCTCTTTTTGGTGTAGCAGCTGCTGTCATTCGAAGGGGCGGGTGCCTTGTATTTTCCTTGCTTTTAACAAATAAAATTGGAGATCGCAAAATAAATTTAAGGTGTTTCCCATGTAGAGTTTTATCAGTACTTCATACACAGGCAGAGAACCTTGTATCTCAATTCTAAGAAGAAATAACCGAACTTTAACTTCCAATAAACAATCCAAAAACACAAAAGCACAACTAGAATGGACTTCCCAGGTGATATGAGAGCGATATCATCACATGTAGAGTCCTTCAGGCACCCCTTCTTTCTTCTTGAACATCACCTTTTCCTTGGCCTTCTTGAAGTCGGTATGTGTCACCTGCAGGGCACAATTTTTAGATCTTGACTGATTGGAAAACACCATCCGATTAACACATCTAGACACAGTCACAGCTTCGAAAAAAACCTTGAAAGCACATTGAAAAATTAAGTTCCTCATTAAAGAAGGCCAGAAGCTAGTATCAAAACTTACAAGGGCAGAGTGTCACTGCAGACCATGTTTGCCAGCCTTGAGGCCAGCTCAATGTATGTGGTTCAAAGTTCAAACCAAAGAAAAAGCAAACAAATAACAGAAGGATAGTGTTTTTTCCTTTCCCCCCCGGTTCATGGGGGGTTCCCAAAGGAACCTTGGGCTAAACAATGGGGGAGAACAATCCCCTATTACATAATAATGAAGGAAATTGGGTTCATTGCGATTCTAATATGCTTCATTAGAGGAAGCTATCGGATACAAAACTGCTAGTCTAGGCCTGCTTGTGAGAAGGGGGGTTGATAATACTGCTAGCAAAGTCTTACTAGATTGTTTGACAATATCTCAAATAGGAGCTACAAGCCCACTGCCAATGGGATGTCATACAAATCCCATCAGAGACTGCTGCTCAAATGAGCAATGGGATGAGGCTTCAGTACCTTAACACTCCCAGAAAAATGACAGAGCTATTATCTAAATCCTTTTCTATTCAATCACTACTTGTCAAAGTGTATTGAGGAAAAATCTATTCAATTACTAGGCTGTAGTCTGGCTAAACTTTTATTGAGGAAAAATCTAAATCTAAACCAAGAAAAAACCAAATATTCTCACTAACAAAAGTTTAGGCAATCAAAATGTGGCTCACCTTCATGCGCCGCTCTCGTAGAGCAAGTAATCCAGCTTCAGTGCATATTGCCTTTATATCTGCTCCAGAGAACTCATCCTTGGTCATAACAAATTCTTCTAAGTTGACATCATCAGCCAATGTCATTCTTGCTGTGTGTATCTACATACAATCCGCGTGTTGATATTAATAAGAAAAGCAAGCTTGACAGGCTCAATGACAAAAAAAAAAAAACAAAGCGATAAGACAAGATCACAAACAATCAGAGGGAATATTCTCCAAATGCTATTTCACAGAGTCAAGCCATCATACTTGGAAAATACGCCTCCTTGTTTTGATATCAGGAAGAGGGAATTCAATCTTCCTATCAATCCGACCAGGCCGAAGCAAAGCAGGATCAAGACTTTCAATTCTGTTGGTTGCAAGAATCACTTTCACATCTCCTCTTGAATCAAAACCATCTAACTGGTTCAGTAGCTCCAACATGGTTCTCTGAATTTCACGTTCACCTCCTGAATGGGCATCATACCTGGAAGACATGTTAAAGCAGACACATTTCAAACCACATCAGTTAGAAACTAAATATTTCTTCCCTCTTTACAAGCAAACTGTAATTTTTACAAACTCGCCTCTTTGTACCAACAGCATCAATTTCATCAATGAAGACAATTGATGGAGAGAGATCATCAGCAACTCTGAAAAGTTCCCGTACTAGTTTTGGGCCATCTCCCAAGTACTTCTGAATCAATTCACTTCCAACAACACGTAAGAAAGTTGCTGATGTTGAATTAGCCACTGCCTGGAAACCACCGAGGCTTATGAGGTCAGTCTTAGTTTGATCCACTTAAATAAAATTGCAATACCATTCCATTACAGAGAAATTAACAGGAAATTTTTTTTACTCCCATGTTCGATAAGATTGCTATACATCATGTAAAAAACATATAACACTCAGCACTTCAATAGAACAACCACATTAGGGCACAAAAACCATCTAAAGGATTATACGTACACTTAAAAGCATAAGAACAATAAATTTTATGGTCTTATGAAAAATACCAGGAAAATTAGAGTAGAAACCTAACTCAATGATTTTGCAAGCATGCAATTTTCTCTGGTCAAATTAAGAATAGAGCAAAAATTTATGTGATGAAAGTTGAAAATGGCAATGATTGCTTGATGATGAAACACATTAAACTATTGTAGTCATGTGATAAGAAGTTTCTAGGTTTAAAACCAGTGCAATTGGTGTTTACTTGGGCTTTCAAGAAGAGACTCAGCAACAAAAGCCAACTATAAAAGCAAATAATTTGGTGAAAAATCTCTATGTTGGATTCAGATTCAGGGCAAAGATGACATCATGAAGCGCAACAGTGCAACAGAAAATATATTGATGATTACACACCTTTGCAAGCAAGGTCTTGCCAGTCCCAGGCTCTCCATACAATATAACCCCCTTAGGAGGCTTAATACCAATATCTTCATATAATTCAGGATGAGTAAGTGGGAGCTCAACTGCTTCCTTGATTTCCTGGATCTGGGCATCTAGACCACCTATATCAGCATAAGATTCTAAAGGAGCCTTCTCCACCTTCATCACAGATACCATTGGATCAACTTCATCTTGAAGAAGTCCAACAACAGATAGAACCTGTCAAGAAGTCACAAAGCATACAAGTGATAATTAATGCTAATTTTTCCAGACCACTTGTAATCCAAAGTATTGCATTATGTTGCAAAGCTTTAATTTTAGAAGAAGCTACGAATGCAAAGAATGATAGTATATGATCAAGCTGAGGAATTGATAATTCTGTTGTAAGCATCCAACATGTCATACACAAAAGCAACAACCTCGACCTCCATATCTATTAAGATCATAGTATAGGTATATGATAATGCTCGTTGCTTTGGATTCCATTCAACACGCATCACAGCAGACATTCCAAGGTCACAACAGCGCTTAAAGATCCAGCAAGCAATACTATACCCCTCAATTCAATTCAAATACTACAAAACACAAACCCATCACCAACCTAGGCCTACATTATCAGTTTCTTACTGCACCTTTGACCAATGTAACTAGTTACTACTCTAGTTTGAAATCAGGAAGCCCATATTAATCATGTTCAAAACCTATGCAACCCATAAAACCACACACTTCAAAACCAACAATATTAAATACTACCAAACAACAAAACTCCTAATCGCAAAAAAGAACAAACATACAAACCCTAATATGACAATCTCCATAAAAAAAATCATCACACTTGAACTAGCAACTATAATCCAAAACTCTAAGAGCTTCAAAATTTCCAAATAAAAAAAATTAAACCCCAAGATTACCTTATTATGCATCAAGATAGCACAACCAGGCTCGAGTTGATCCTTATCAACAAAAGACAAAATCCCAACATAGTACTCAGGTCCAACCGAAGAGGAAACGATGGCATGATTCTCATCAATCAACTCCTCCAAATTTCCCACGCTCATAGGCGAACCTCTCAAATCATCAACCTTGGATCTATCCTCTTCAGCTTTCTCTTCTTGTGGCTTCAACCTCTCTTGATTTGCCACAAACTCTTCTTCCATCAACAAATAATCCTTGATTCGCTCCATTTTCAGCAGTCTCAACTTACACTTAGTAAGCGGCGTGACCGTGGGCAGCCGTGCAGCCGCCTCCGGCCCTTTCTGCTTCCGCTGCTTTCGGCCCACCCGCGCTGGTGGCGCCGCCGGCTCAAATTTCTTGTCTTTCTTATCGCTTCCATCTTGTTTTCTGTCTCCTGGTAGCCCTGGCCGATTCAGACCGCCCGATGGTCCCTGACCCATGTTTCGATTTTCTTGATTTTTGTTGCAAGACAGAGAGAGAGACGCAGAGTGTTTTGTAGAAGAGAGGAGTTTGGCTTTGGGAGCAAGTCAAGTGGTCACTCTCTGTGTCTTATTTTGTATGGATCATTGGACAGAAAGGGTTTAGGCCCATTAGTCTAGGCCCATAGGTTAGAAATATTTTTTCCTCCTAATTTTTAAAATTAAAGGATACAAGATTCTCCTCTCCCTAAATCTTAAAATTCGTACAATTTTTAAAGAAACAAATTTAATTTCTCATCTGAGACTAGAAAATGATTTTACTTTAATTTTAATATATCATTTTAATGAAAGAATTTAAAATTTGCAAATATTCATTAATACTTAAAAAAATGATTCAATAAAAAGAACTAATATTATTGGCTAACTCTATTTTAAGATTCAAAATCAAATTTTATGTCAATACAATGACTATTAATATAAAATATAAATCATATGGGATTGACATGATCCAATTGATTTAACATATTAAAATACAAATTTAAAAATTTATAAGAACATAGTTTCACAGAGAGAGAAACTCAAAATTAATATTTTTTTAAAAATATTAAAACAATAATATATTAAACTGACCTAAATCAATCTAGGTTAAATTGACAAATTAGTAATTCGGTTCATAAAATCATGATAACTTCAAAGAAAACAAATCAAAGTAAATTATGAAATCTAATTTTCAATTAACCTAATATTATTAATAAAAAAATAACTTTAGTCAACTTCAATTAATTGGCTAAATTCATCATAAAAAAGTAATATATGATTATATAAAAAATAAAGTAAAATAAAATACGAAGATTTAAATCTAACATTAAAAAATCAAATCACAAGTTTGAATTTTACTATTTTTATTTTATTTTATAAAAAATAAATACAAGATAATATACCCGTGTAAATTTCAAGTGATTTTGAACCTGGTTGATCCTGGGGGCATTCATCGTTGCAAAACAAGTGATTTTGATAATACATTTGTTTTATTTTTTATTGTCTTTCCCTATGGTTGCAATGCCAAACTAATAAGAAATTACGAGGATGCATGTTTGAGATTATTTTTGCTTCTGCTATTAAGTTGGTTGGTGTGATTTTAAATTTTTTATTTTTACTTATTATAAAAAAACGTATTTAAGAAAAATAGTGGACCCAACACTACCAACATAAAGTCATAAACAAACACAAAAACAATAACAGATAGCACAATAAATTATTATGTTCACGGTTACAATTATATCCATGGAAACAGCGAGCGATCGTATGCTAAAATTAATTATTGTCCTGTAAAATAGCAAAATCTTATTTCGTGCTGCTGCCACTGCTCCAGTGAAGAAGAAAGGTGATACGTGAAAAATTCCAGGGCCTACATGTTCTTTGACTTGCAATGATCAAGCAAAGTTCTTAAATGCAAACCTAACAGCTCTGCTGCATGTACAGCAATAATGGTAGGTGCATCCAAGCTTCTCTTTATTAACAGGTAATGAATTATTCAACTCCACTCATTCAATGTCCCTCGATAGCCAGAAGAGCTTGGCTGCTATCCACGAGCTAGAGCTAGCTAACTGCGGGTAGCCTCATCAATGCAAGTTTCACCAAGCCTAATATCCAGGTCACGGATTGTCTGTTTTGGCATCATGGATCCACAAACTTGGAGAGATGTGGCATCGGATATGTTTTGGAGACCCATCCATTAGATCGATTGCTTGAATGGTCTACCTTGTGTCTCTAAAAGTGTGACGTGATGACAAAGAGTTTGTGATCTGCACGGCAAATCTCGAGTTTGAGTTAGGACGTGTATCTCTTGTAAGAGTCTAGGACAACCAGGGCTTTACTCGCTCATCTGAGCTTTAAAAATACTATTTCCGAAAAATAGAGTTACTTGTATCCAAAAGAAAAACCTAGACGCCGTAAAATTACCGATGACCGACCTGGCTAGGACCTTCCATCATTAACCTCTATCTATTTTATATAAAAATATTTCAATTCAAAAACTAAGTTAACTAATTGAAGTTTATTTTATATTATTTTTTTAACAATTTAATCTTGTAATTGGATTTTTTTGAATTTAAAACTTATATGCTTCCAACTCTCAATTATTTATTTGGTTATTAAATATATATGATATTAAATAATTATTTAAAATAAAAAAGATTCAAGCAGACTCGAGAATGTTTTAATGTTACTTAATTAATCTCTGATAATTTAGCAAGGGTATATACAGGAGATTGAGTTATTTCAATAATCTAAATTAATAAAAGCACCGTTCAGTAACAGGGCGATAGAGAGAGTTGCTGATAACCCATGACAGGGCTCGAGCTCGAATAAGCCAAGCTCGCAAGAGTGATCGTCGGCCATCAATTCTTGTATCAAGAAGACAGGGATGCTTGTCCAGCCAAGGAGTATTTGGATTGGAAAAAACTAATAAAACAAGGGTTCAGGTTAATTGAGGATGAGGTCTGATGCTTTAGGGATGTTTTTATTACAAAAATATTTTTTTAATATATTTCTCAAGAAAACTTTCAAAAACAGGCTGCAATCAATCCGTCTGGTAAAACAAGCAATACCTGGTGCACCTACCATCTTTAATATTTTTATTGAAGGAAGCGCATGCAGCTGGCGTCCCGAGAGAGGCCACCGGCGGGCAAATACCGACGATGCATGTACAGAACTATATTATCACAAAGATATTCCTCGTAATTAAGGGACAAAATATATGTTGGGTCAATATCTCATTAATTAAAGCATTCCCCGCATTTGACACAGCTTGAAAACATGTTTCTTCTTAAATTATACCTCCATGTGTTTTCTTCATGGGATTGCTGCAAATCCTCCCATTTAATTATATGATCCCAGGTCTATTTATTTATTTTTATGAATTAGCTAGGATTGGTGTATTAATTAAACACCTATTATAACCATTAAAAACATGGGTTAACAGAGAAAAAGAGTGCAGAATATCTGCAAAGCTAGCTACGTACCCAGAATCCGTATTTAATTAAAGTATTTTTAACTTAATTTACCTACCAAAGAAACTATATGATTAGATTTTTTGGCTAGGTCAATCTCATTAGAACATGTTGAGTAGTGTCGCTATCGGTTCTTGAATTCTTGGCGATGTTTAAAATCAAACTCAAACGTAAGAGACTTGCAAGAACGACAATCAACGAAGCTTTTAGACATAAATTCATATCCATTCAAACATGACAATAATGATATTCCAAAATAAAAGACACCAAATTAAGGAAATACAAGTAAAACCAGATACAGCAGGAAAGGAACACGGTAACTAAAGCATAGAAGACGACCTCACACACGCAGCTAACCTAGCTAACTGCGACAAACTAAAAATAGAACGTAGTATTAAAAAATACTACTAAGGAACTAACTAAACTTGAGACAAAATATTTCAAGGGTAAGGGAGAACACCACTTCCACCACCAACACCACCGCCTACTCCACCACCAACACCACCGCCTACTCCACCACCAGCACCCCCGCCAAGACCACCAAGACCAGCAACACCCCCACCAAGACCACCAAGACCACCAGCACCCCCGCCAAGACCACCACCCAAACCGCCTCCTCCACCTAGTCCTCCAAACCCGGTACCATCTAAAGGAGCGAGTCCACCAATCCCCCCAACGCCACCAAATGGGAGACCACCAGCACCAATTCCAGAATAGCCGCCGACACCACCATATGTAACGAAGTTCTTTTGGTCAGTGAAACCAGAATCACTAGGCACGTTTTGGGTGCTAGCAACATTCATGTTTTTGTCAGTAGGAACGTCTCTAGCACTGGTGTGCACTGCTGCAAGCGCAAGAACTAGCACAACACAAACGTAACTCCTTGCCATCTCTCTAGCTAGCTTATTTTGAATCTTTTCTCTTAGTACCTGATCAGTGCTAGCTTGCTGGGTTCCTCTTTTTAAAGGCCAAATGAGCGGTAGGGGCAGTTGAGGGTAGTAAATGGGGTTAAATGCATGTTCAGAGTTTCGAGTTCTCAAATTTTCCATGCACCAATTGTTAGGCTTAACTGAGTTGATTATAAGCTAATAAACACAATTACAAGGAAATCAGCAGTGCATTTAATTTGAATTTATGCCAGAGGTGTCCTCTAGCTAGCTAGCAGTAACAGGCATGGGGTTTGCCAGAAAGATGGATGGCACACATGGTTTGCTGCCAAGCAGCCAGGAACACTTCACGACTGCGCCCCGATTATGACACGTGGTTGGACGGGCCGGTACTCATTTACAAATTATCATGGCAGAACATCAAAATATATCCCCATGTTTTTTTTTTTATTATGCATGATTATTAAGCACCTGTTATAACATGATTTCATAGAGAGAAAAAAAAACAAATAGTTGTAAGGTTAGGAAACTTAGTTACAAAAAGAAAAAGAAAAAGAAAAACCGTAATAAAAAATATGGAAATTGAAATTGAATGAAAACAATACCCACTGCTACATCAATGTCTCTAGATATGTTATCTTGTTTTTATAATTCGGGTTATGATTTTTGTAGATTAATCCAGGTAGACTAGGGTTATTTTATTATGTTTTTTTAGATAAATTCAATTTTATCATTCAATATTGTGGTTTTGTTGAAAATTAAATTTTATAATTTATTTTAATTTATTTTCTATAAGGTTTTTTTAGTCTCATGATTTGGGTCACATGTTCGGTGAGTTAACTTAGGTTGACTATATGTTCATGTTTTTACTTTTTATGACTTTATATTAATCTCAGAACCTGATGGTGGATTTGACAAGTTAATCTAGGTTGATTCTCATTTTTTTTTTAAATTGATTTTTAGTCTCACCATTCAAAATGGGATTGATGGAATTTGACTTTATAATTTATTTTTATTTGCTTTATATGAGATTATATTGGTCTCATGACCTAAATCATAAATCTGACAAGTTAACCGATAAATATAAAATATACATATGTTTTTATTTCTTTTAAACTATGTTTTTCTTAGCTTATTAAAATTGTTCTATGAGTTTGGCATATCTGATAGAGTTTGTGAATTAATTACTAAACGATAAGAATTTTTGTATTTTATATTTTAGACCTTGCTTCCAAGTTTTCACTAAGTTATGGTTTCAGAATATGAATGTAAGTTGAATCAAAGTTAAAATATTCATGTCAGTCTTTTTAGGAAGGTATTATATGAAGAAATTCAATTTTATTTAGACCTTTAATTAGACCAAGAAAAAATTGAGTCAAAATCATACGTACTTACCACAGGATTTTTAGCTTTCACATTACATATTCAAATGAGCATATCTGAAGTCTCATGTGATTCAAAAATCTATATTAATAAAAAAAATATTTAGGACTACAATTTTTATGAAGGATTTATGGTATGATAAAATTATTTTGAATATGAAAATCAGGATGCAAGTTGTAGGAAAAAATATAGCTGGATGGACTTTAGGATCTCACCATAAAAACAATGGACTTTATTCTATAAGAAAGGCTCAAATCAATCCCATAATATTTCATGAATGAAATAATATAGTTGGGATGACCTAGTATTGCAAGAAAACAAGTTAGAAAATAAAGTTTAAGCTGCAACAAAATCTAAATTAAGATAACAACATAGTTTTCAACACATTTAATTTTGAGGGATTTTTCAACTTTAATTTCTTTTTACTAAAAAAAAGTAGCCATACCTCGTTGTTTCTTCTTATGGTGACAAAAATTAATGTGACCGGTAGGGCGGCCAACTATATATATAAAATCACTAGTCGGCCATTTGCAGTGCATTAATTTGAGGTTTCCAGCTGAAGTTGAAATCATGAATCTGGATAACAAGAGCTTGTTTAATTTACTCCGATATGAATTAATCCAAGTTGATGACAGCATCTTTTGGTCAAAATCAGGAATAAGTGGGTGTTTGGGGCGGGGGTTCAACGTGCGTTGTGTTGAACCGTAGCCCCAACAATCATATCTACCAAACAGGATCCCAGTGTTTGGCTGGAGGTCCCACCACTAAAATGAAAAACACGCCGCGACCGCAAAAGCACCTGAGAGCTGCTTTTGCAGCCGCGGCATGAATGAAAATACACTGCGAAAAGGAAAAATCACGTGAAATCCACAACAGGCAAAATAATTGCAGATCATCCTCTCGTCTCCATCTCTGCCTCTCGTCTCCCTCATCTATCATCAACTCAAACGCAGTCGCAGGCATACCCACCTGCATTCCTTGAAGTCTTCTCCCTCAGCCACACCAGTCACCGACATCTTCTCCCTCAGCCACACCAGTCACCAAAGTCTTCTCCCTCAGCCACACCAATCACCGAAGCCTTCTCCCTCAGCTACACCAAGGCAGCCACACCAGTCACTGAGACTAACTGCGTTCTGAAATGCAAGACTTCCCTTTCATTCCTTATCAAGCACTTCGAAATAAATAAAGAAACAATTCGTACCCACCCTTTTTTTTTCCACAGCTCTTTGAGGATTTGGTTGTGGGTTAGAATGCTAGTCTGATCAATTTCTATTATTAATTATATATATATATATATATATATATATATATATATATATATATATATATATATATTACTATATATATAAACCGCGTTGTGGTTTTATTGTTTGAATCCACAGTAATATTTACTATTAATATAACTTCCCGACAACCATAAGCGTTATCTTGATGAAGCAGAGTTGGTCAAATGACGCGCGACATTATGCTTGCCCTCCAAGAGGGCGTGAGTTCGAATTCCACCCTCAGCCGGTTTCTATTTTACCCAACATACAATCACTATTAATATAATATTTCAAGAACAATGAGGCATAAGATGAGGTAGCCGAGTGGGTCCGAAAGCACGCAAATGTGGTTATCTCAAGCGTGCGCGGGCGTTCGAATCCTACTCCCACAATATCGTTTTTTGCTCTATTTTTTTATTACTTTTTTTTTTTGCTATTTTTTTCCATAAAATATTTTTTTTCCGGTTTATATTTTTTTTTCACTTATAAATATATATTTTTATTTGTTTTTAATAATTAGGAATGTCTAAGCTAGGTTAAGCACACCACGATTAATTCTAGAATTTAATTTTTGTTATAGCTTTTTTTTTCTTTTTTTTTCCATGAAATATTTTTTATTTTACTTGGAAATGTGATTGATTTTATTAAAAAAATATTTTTTGTTAGAAATATATTAAAATAATAATATTTTTTTTTTAAATTTGCACATGAAAATTTTAACTTATATTTGATAATAATTTTAAAATTAATATTGCTCATTTTTTTCCCTTTATTCTTTTTTTTATGTGTTTATTGTTATTTTATCTGTTTTTCGGATCAGATAATTTTATGATTTTATTGTTTGATCAATAATAATTTTAGCTATTTTTTTAAATATGATTTAAATTGAATTATAAAATGAACTAATCTTAATACAATAATATCCTAATCTTCTTGCTTTTTTAATGATGATGATGATAATTTTATGTTTGTTCTTTCATTAAAAACTACTAAATAGATAAATTCATATCAATTTAAATTTCATATATTTTATAGAAAACTTGCACTTCAAAGTACTTCTGCATGGATTTATTATTTTCAAAGATTAGGATACAATAATATCCTAATCTTCTTGCTTTTTTAATGATGATGATGATAATTTTATGTTTGTTCTTTCATTAAAAACTACTAAATAGATAAATTCATATCAATTTAAATTTTATATATTTTATAGAAAACTTGCACTTCAAAGTACTTCTGCATGGATTTATTATTTTTTACTAAATTTATATTATAACAAAAAAAAAACACAATTAATATTTTTTTTGCGTTAAAAAAATATGGTGCCAAGTTTTTTTTCCATAATTTTTTTTGTTGGTTGTATTTTTTTTTCTTTTTCCACTTATAGATATATTTATTTATTTATTTATAATTGGGATGACTAGGCTAGCTTAAGCGCACCACAATTAATTCTCAAATCCATTTTTTTATAGTTTTTTTTTGTTCTATTCCTGATTATTATTTTTTTCATTTTTTCCCAGGAAATATTTTTTATTTTGCTTGGAAATGTGATTGATTTTTTTTAAAAAAAATATATTTTTTGGTGTAGAAATATATTAAAATAAAATAAAATAATTTTTAACATCAGCACATGAAAATAATCTAAAAATATTAAAAAAAAATACAATGTTTGTTTTCTATCCGTATTTATTCATTTATTCTTTTAGATTATTATTTTTTTGATTAATTTTTTGTCGGGATTTTATTTTTATTAGGTCCTGTTCTGAAATTTTAATTTATGTTGCTGATAATTTTAAAATTAATATTGCTTCTTTTTTCTCTTTGTTTTTTTCTATGTGTTTTATGTTATTTTATCTATTTTTCGGATCAAATAATTTTATGATTTTATTTTTTGTGTAATAATAATGATAATTTTAGTGATTATTTTTTTATCATTTTTTATTAATTGTTTTTAATTTGTTTTTATTTTTCAGGTTAATTTAATGATTTGAATTTTTTTAACAGTAATGTTGATGATAATTTTAACTATTATGATAATAAAAATGACAGTAACATAGGGATGAATTTTTAATTTATGTTTTTATCTTTTTATGCATAGAAAATTAACTATGTATTTTTCATTTGATTATTGCAGGTCTTTTCACAATTTATATTTTATTTTTAAATATAATTTAAATTGAATTATAAAATGAACTAATCTTAATATAATGAATTCAATAATTCAAATATCCGAATCTTCTTGCTTTTTTTTAATGATGATGATAATTTTATGTTGGTTATTTGGTTAAAAACTACTAAACAGATAAATTTATATCAATTTAAAATTCATATATTTTATAGAAAACTTACACTTTACAGTAATTTTACATAAATTTATTATTTTGACTAAATTTATATTATAACAAAAAAATACATACAATTAATATTTTTTTATGTTAAAATATGTTGCCGCCCGCGACGAGGCGCGGGGGCATTAGCTAGTATATATATATATACTGTCGGTGGGTGGATTAGGATGAGGGATATATATATATATATATATATATATATATATATATATATATATATATATATATATATATATATATATAATGGAACTATATTAAATTATATATAGTTTTATATCCCCCACCGACAGCATATATATAATTCCATTATATATATATTGAAAATTAACTATATTAAAAATATTTGTTTTTATTTTTATTAAAAAATACCTTAACAAGAGAGTAAAAAATTAAATATAAAATTAATAATTATATTGTTGGAAGGTTTTTTAAAGTAATTATTTGATTATATAACTTACTCTTATTAATTGTATAATTAAATTATATACAAAATAATTGCACTATATTTAAAATGGCTCTTCTAAATTGCTTTTATCATTAGAGTAGATATAGACAAAAAAAACTATATTTACACTATTTAAAACTATATTTGTTTATTTGTTTGTTACGTAGACATGATTTGTCACTATAATTTAAAAATATTTATGAATAAAAATAAAAATTATTTATTTTAATTATTTTTTATTTCTGAAGATATTTTACCTGATGTTGTTCATCGATCACATAGTCAAAAATCACAGATGCGTTCATGTATGAATTTAGTTTGTGATAGAATTGAAAATAGTTTGATGAGAGAATAAAAACAAGTGTCTAATTTACCTGAATTATTAATTAATTTTATTTTTATGATTTTTAATTTGAAAACAGCATTATGAAAAGCATGGTAACCAAACATTCGAAACTGCTTTTTATTAAACTCAACATCAACCACAGTTTTAACCAAACACAAATTTCAGTTATGAACCGCAGCTAAAAACGCTTTTCAAAAATCAGCTTTTTGTCAACCTCAACCACAACAGTTACAGCTAGCAACAGCTGTGTTAAACATACTCTAAGATGCGGTGGCGAGATTGCAGATTATGATTGGCTAAGTGCTGTCCTAAAATCCATTCTGGTGACGTCTGCAACTCTTAGTTTTGTCTGTGTCAAGAAGCACACCCAATTTCTAGCTGTCAGTGGTACGTAGCAGGGTTAAGCTCAGGCATTGATTCTGGATGCCGCCGGGACAGAATGAGATTCTCTTCTTTGCCAAGTGTCTTTGAATTTTCTCTTGTTAGAATTTTCCCTAATAAAAGTATATAATAAGAAATAACAACTAAATTAGTGATGTGTATTTATTTATATTCGTGTATCATCGGCAAATAAGAAAAAAAATATGGATTTATTTACGGCGACAAATTCGAGCAAAAAAATATATAATAAAATAGCTGGAGTGCTTTTTATTTATTTTTATTTTTCTTGACTGCCATGATAGATATATTTTTTCGTTAAACTAATAATTAATTAAGATGATGATATATTTGTTGGAAAATTGTTTGTGAAATCGATGGATTAATAGAAATTGTTAATCAAGATCATTAATTTTATATTAAATACACACTAATACAAAAAAGGAGTTGCACAGTGTAATGTCAGCGCTTACTTCTATTGGCTGGTTGAGCTTTTCTGTTTGTATATATATTTAGATGACTGCGTGCTGTGATGGCTAATTCTTTGACTTTGACTGGTGAGTGCTTCTGGAGAATTGTCTCCACTCTCCAGTGCACCATTGTTATAGCTCCTCTGAGCTGCTGTTAACTTGCAATGCTCCTCCACATTAACAAATCGGCCACTTTTATGCTAATTTTTATATCTTATTTTTCAATGAAATAGTAGGACTACAAATTGGCTTGGTCAAGAAAAACGTACGTAGTTCATAATAAATAGATAGATAGATAAATAGATAGATAGATACAGATCCTCGCAAATCAAATGAAGAACCTGCTGGCAAATTACCAATGCAATCCGAAAGCATTGAAAGATGACCGGGAAAAGGATGAAAAAACACAACGTCTACAAAGAGCCAGTGAGTAGCGAAATCAAGGGTGGAGGAGAGAGCCAGCACCACCATCAGGACAATCTCCACCACTACCTCCCAAGCCTCCACCAACACCTCCACCAACTCCTCCACCAACACCTCCACCAACACCACCAACACCTCCACCACTACCCGAGTCTCCACCCAAGCCACCAACACCTCCACCGAGAAGTCCACCACCACCCGAGTCTCCACCCAAGCCACCAACCCCACCAAGTCCACCGAGGCCGCCAGCAACACCGCCAATGTTTGGAAGACCACCAACTCCAGCAAAGCCACCTACACCACCATATGCGATGAGGTTCTTTTGGTCATTGAGGCCAGTGTCTTTGGGCACGTCCCTAGCACTTGTTTGAGCGATAACTAGAGCAATTAAAACTAGCAAGCAATAACATCTTGCCATGTTTTCTCTCTATATTTCTACCGGCCAGGCTGAATCTGATCAAGAAAGTATTTGCCGCTGCAGTGATGGTGCCGATGCCATGCATCGAGGCTCCTTTTAAGGGCTTCCTTACGTATGGAGAAGGTTATGTCTTGAATTAATAAATGTCGTATATTGAATGCGGGCACATGCATGGCGTGATTCGATGAAAATCAGTTTAACTGTTTTCCAAAGTTTTGTACAGCAGATCTCAATACGTAATTAGCAGTGAAAAGGCAATCAGTACCGAGCAAGAAAACACATTAGCTTGTAGTTATGCCACTCAGTTAGCAATGCTGCATTTGCCCGCGCTATGCCCAGGTTGGAATAAGTAGGTTTTTTTAGAGCGCAAAAAAACTAAACGTAATATATTTTAATGATGAATTTAAAATCAATTTTCTAGTGAATAATATTTTTATTTAATATTAAGATAAGAATACATTGACTTTATTTGGGTTAACTTGGGTTGATATGTAAAACTTGTGAGGATAATTTAAAAAAAAAACAAATAAAAAAGCTAAATCTCCAATTAGCTTAATATTTAAGGATGAAAATGATAAAAAAAAATGCTCAATTAAAAAAAACACAATGTGAATTCAAGTAAACCAACCAAACTTGTGATGCAAGTTATGCACACCATCAAGTTAATAAAAAAAAATATCCCATAAATTAATTTTCATTTAATAGATTTATACCCAACAATTTAAAATCTATGGTATGTAGCTTCAAAAATGAAGAGAAATTACCTCTCATCGTTAGTCATAGTCGTTAGATTCTATTAAGCAAAACGTACGGTTTTTTGGTTTGCTTGGTTAACCTACATGTTCTTGAGTTAATTTCTTTATCACAATTCACAAGTCATTTTGTTTTTTTTTCCTTCAAAAACAACTCTTTTTTTATTGGTTTATTGTTAAAAAAAGATGATTTCAACTCAAACGGGCGTGGGTCGAGTTTGATTAATTCAACTGAATCAGAGATCAACTTGCAAGGACGTTTGGATTTGGCAAATCAATACAAAAGCTAGTTTAAACTAAAACCTATTTGAATTTGCTAGTCTAGCCATCATGTTGGCCAAGTTTAATAGCTATGTTTGTTAACGGCGACCTCTACTTGATCAGAACACCAAATTGTACTTCCATTTAAACCATTTTCTTTCTTTGGTTAGATTAATGGAAATTAGAAGAAAAAGATATAGACCACAAATGCAGGGAGAAAGGAGGGGAGACACGTGTAATAACAGAGAGCTTGCGATGTACACAACAAATATTAAATTCAAATCAAAATGTATATTTTTTATTAAAATATAAACTAGCAAAAATTTTACTTGCTCAACTCCATCTACAAAATACATTTTCCTTGCATCAAACAAAAGAGGTCGATCTGCGTGGGGTGCATGTAATGATAACAGCTTGCTTACTGACAGGTGGGGTGGGGAAGGGGGGGGGTATGAGAAAACGATACAGACAGATGCTGAAAAGAAAATATCGGAATAGAGCAGTAATTTCCAATGAATGCTGTGTCAGATTGTTTGTTGGACGTTGTTACTCTCCTCACCTGTTCCACTTTCATCCTCAACCAAACCCACGCTTTGAATTAATTCTCATGTCTCAGCTACGATGTGACAGCCACATTCTTCTTCCTCCAAACTGCAACACAGAAGCCGCTGCTGAAGCCTGAAGTATCGATGAACTAGTGATTAGCTAGCTGCGCGCATGCATGCTGGCACTAACACACAATCTGGGAGTTTCTTTTTTCTTTTTGGTGTAAGATTTGATGTCTTGGACTCCATGATCAAAGGATGGAATCAGTCGAGGAAAATTATTATAAGAGATATTTGGAAGTGATCTTGGACCTGGCTGGTAGTTTCAGTGAGTTTTGTTCTAGCAGATCCTTGTATCATAATTAAAAGCCAACCACAATCCCTTGTCCTGATCATCTTGGAAGATTTTTCTAGTGGTTTTGTTTTTCAAGGTCTTGCTTTGTTTTGAAAGCTTTTGTATCTTAAAGAATAACCTCAATTTAAAGCTTTAAATTATTTTATGAAACTTCAAATATCACATTCTTTTAAATCAAAAAAAAGTTAAAATCAAGACGGATATATAACATTCTTTCGAATCAATTTTTTTTAAAATTCAAAATGGATAGTGAGATTTTAATTCATGATTATTTAGTTGTAAAATTTTAATAATATAACAAAAAAAAAATTTAATTCTAAACATAAGTTGTTAGGTAATATAAGATTTTAGAATAGGATTAATCTCACTTGTTCATATTAGAAAGACTAGGCTGCCAGCCAACCTATCCGCTGAGATTAAAATATTTTTTTCTAACTTAAATGCTGTTGTTATAAATGCTGAGTGGATTGTAGATAATATAACTCTATGTTTACGTATATGTTCGTCAGTTAATGCAGAGTTATGGGCGGTCTATGTTGGGCTTCAACTTGCATGGGATAGAGGGTTTAGGAAGGTGGATTTGGAATCCGATTCTAAAGTTGTAGTGGGTCTCATTAATAGGGATAGCGTGAGAGTGGACAGGAATTATAATCTAATTATGCAGATTAAAGGTTTGCCAGGGAGGGATTGGGAAGTAACAACAGTTCATGTATATAGGGAGGCCAATTGCGTGGCCGATTGGTTGGCAAATTATGGGCTAACTAGAGATTTACTAGACAGGGGATCGGATGTGTTAGAAGATACTCCATCGGGACTTGATCCCTTATTGTATTATGACCTGATTGGGTCTACCAGTACTCGTTTAATTTAGAAGGGCGTATTAGCCCTGATTTTTACCATAAAAAAAAAAAAAACTCTATGTTTACGTATTTACATGTTTAAGCAAAATTCAAATATTAATAAAAAAAATTATTTTATTAAGGTTAAAATAGTAAATTGGATAAAGATCTTCATAAATCTATGAAAATGAATGAAAGATTATATGGAATTTCTCACTTCTAGTCAAATGTAATTTTCATATTGTTTGTCTGTCTAGTTGAATTTAGCCCCTGTTTGGTATTGCGTTTTCACCGGTGTTTTACTGAAATTTAAAAAAAAAAATCATTTTAAATGAATATGTTTTGGTGTTTTTAGATCATTTTGATGTGCTAATGTCAAAAATAATTTTTAAAAAATAAAAAAAATCATTTTGATGTATTTCGGCACGAAAAGCACTTTGAAAAGCTACCGCAACCGCACTCCCAAACAGGCCCTATAATAAATTATATAATATAATGGTCTATTATATTTATAAGTTTAGCTGTGTAATTATTGAAATCACAACACAATAAAGAAGGATTATAATCACACCGAACTGTTATATTATTAATTAGTCTTACGAGAGAGAAGAAAAAAAAGGAATTTATTTCCAATTATATTTATAATTAGAAAATTATTAATTAGTCTTACGAGAGAGAAGAAAAAAAAGGAATGTATTTCCAATTATATTTATAATTAGAAAATATAATTCTCTTCCGATTATATTTTCATTGGTTAAACAATAGATTCTCATTCCATAAAATAACTAGAATTATAGAATATTTTTTGTAAAATATTTTTTATTTATAAATATATTAAGATAATTCTTTTTATTTTTTTTAAATATTTTTAATATCAATATATTAAAAATATTTAAAAAAAAATATTTGTTCAAAATAATTTTGAAACGCAAAAACAAATGTATTCTAACATGTTTATAGAAATGCCCAAGTATAGAACTTAGTAATAAAACCTGTAGCGGTTCAGTAAGTTGTTTAGAAGTGTTACGGTGGTTGCTTTTTTAAAATAATTTTTAATTAAAATACATCGTCATAATATATATATATACTAGACAATGCCCCCGCGCTTCGCCGCGGGCGGCACAATATTTTTTTCAATGTAAAAAATATTAATTATGTGTATTTTTTATTATAATATAAATTTAGTTAAAATAATAAATCTGTGCAGAATTCATGTCAAGTGCAAGTTTTTTATAAAATATATGAATTTTAAATCGATATAAATTTATTTGTTTAGTAGTTTCAAACGAAATAACCAGCATAAATTTATCATCATCATTAAAAAAGCAAGAAAACTCGTATATCTGAATTATTAAATTCACTGTATTAAGATTAGTTCATTTTATAATTCAATTTAAATCAAACAAAAATAAAATATAAATTGTGAAAATACCTACAATAATCAAATAAAAAAAATATGTTGTTAATTTTCTATTAACAAAAAGACGAAAACATAGATTGAAAATTCATCCTGACGTTATTGCCATTATCATTGCTATTAAAGCTAAAATTATTGCTAACATTACTTCCAAAACAATTAAAATAATTAAATTTCCATGAAAAATTAAAAAAAAAAGCAAAAGATTTTTTTATAAAAAAACAATAACTAAAATTATCATTATTATTGCATAAATAATAAAATCATATAATCTAAAGAACAAATAAAGAAACAGAAAACAAAAAAAAAACGAATGAAGAGAAAAATAGAGTAATATTACTTTTAAAATGATCACTGATATAAATTAAAATTTCAAGAAAATCTTTAAAAAAAAATCAAAAGATTTTTATAAAAAAATAATCACTAAAATTATCATTATTATTGGTTCGGAGATTAGTGAACAAAAAAACGTATAAGGAAAAAAAATAAAAAATAATAATAAATTGGTTCAGAGATTAGTCATGGTGTGTCCACGCTGGCCTGGATACCTCGATTATCAAAAAAAAGATTTGGTCCGAGGAGTAGTTGTGGTGCACTTGAGCTGGCCCGGAGATCGTGGTTATAAAAAAAATATATAAGTGAAAAAAATATATAAGTGCAAAAAAGAACTTAAGCTGACTGAGAGACCATGGTTAAAAAAAAAATATATAAGCGAAACAAAACAAACAAACAAAAAGTATAAGCGTGAAAGCACTGTAGCAATCCATATTGTTTTTTAAAAAATTCGGCCCAAGAATCAGTCGTGGTGTGTCTAAGTTGGTCGGAGATCCCGGTTATAAAAAAAATATATAAGTGAATAAAAAAAATTATAAAAAAAGAAAAAAAATATACCAGTAGGAAAGCATTTTAGAAAAAAAATATGGGTCCGAGGATTATCGTGGTATGCATAAGTTGACTCGGACATCCCGATTATTAAAAAACAAAAAAATATATAAGTAGAAAAAAAATATATATATAATAAGAAAAAATGAAAAAAATAATAAGTAAAAAATACAAAAAAAAAGGAGAAAAAAAAAAGCAAAAACGGAGGAAAAAAAGAAGAAAAAGAATAATTAGAAGAAAAAGAATAAGAAGAAACGAAAAAAAAAAAGCAACAAAAGCAAAAAAAAAAAAAAAAAAAAAAAAAAAAAACACTGTCGCAATCCACAGTGCACTGTGTCTGTGTGCACAGTGCACTGGTGCACAGTGAAACCACGACACGCTTTATATATATGTATAATATATATATATATATATATATTTAAATAATATTTTTAACATTAACACAGAGTTATTGATCCCGTCCCGTTCCGGCCGGAACGGGCGGGACGCCCCGTCCCGTTGCAAATTCCGGGACAAAACGGCGACGTTTTTGTCCCGGGTAGAATCCCGGCCTGTCCCGGAAAAACCGGGCGAATTCCGGCCGGAACGCACCGGTTCCGTACCGGGCGTTCCGTTCCGGTACGGACTAAAACGACGTCGTTTTGATAAGCAACAAACGACGTCGTTTAGCCAATACACGGGCAAACAAATCACCCTTTCTTCTTCCCGCTCCCAGTCCCAGACTCACGATTTTTTCCCCCAATCTATTCCCGATTTCTCCCAATCTCAAATTAATCCAGAAATCCCTTGTTTTCGATTCATAAACCAGAAATCCCTCACTTGAAAAGCTCAATTTGTAATCCTCAACCCCAAAATCAGCTCAATTTCTGAAACCCTAAATCAAAAATCAAAATCTCGGCGGCACAATTTCTTCCACACGGCGGCGCAATTTCTTCTACACGGCGGCACAAAATCTTCAGTAGTTCTTCTTCCCCAAATCTCCAGTTAAAGGTACACATTTGAGGAACCAAATCCTTTAATTTATTGAAAAATTTTCAAAACAATATTGAGTGGAAATATCATATATTTTTTTCAAAACGGGTCGTGCAATTCAGTTGGAAGCTGTGATGATTTCAGTTGGGTTGGGTTGGGTTCGGTTCGCAGAGTTTGTTGCGTTCCATATGACATGCCCAACCTATCATGATTTTAACTTTCAGTCCCCCCACCATTAGCTTCGGTTAAAATCCTTGTTTCCATATTAAGTGCTGTGCATGTTACCTTAGTTTTTGTGCGGGTCGGATTATAAGAATCCAAAAATAAAGAAGGTGAAAATTCATTTGGGGCCGACTCTTGATGGAAAGGAGTAGGAAATGAATGCTAGTGCAATAGTTGGGGGATGGGAGGTAGGGCAGCAGACAACTTATAGTATTCTTAAGTTAGTTCTATTTACAAGCTTCTGACATGGTAGCATTCTTAAACTCAAATTGCCATCCTGAGATCTTTGTGAAATGTTTAGTGAAGATTATTTCATTATTCTTAAAAGTTAATCTAAACAATACTAGTGCAACTAACCTAAGAATACTATGCCGTCTTATTTGAGAGTGGCTTCCACTTCATATTTTAGAATTTGTGAACACTCGAACTTGTTGCATAGTGAACTATATTGTTGGAAATAAGGTATTGTTGAGAACTGACTGCTGGGTTTAGTCACATTGATTGTTTGTATGAATTTCCTTGATTATTAGTATGTGCTTTCGGGTGCACAATAAATTTCTTGCATGTGCGTAGGTGCATTTGCACCACTGGACATGAATTCACAAATTGTGATGTTTTATACTCAGCATCCAAGAGGTCTGTCCATATAATAGTCTCTTAACATGTTGTAACTGCAGCATTATGATGGTGATGTTAGGGACCTCTCCCTAGACTTCACAGTTACTGAAGAGTTATTTGGTAAACGGCATGTTGTTGAGCTAAAACCTGGGGGCAAGAGAATTCATGTTTGTTAAATATTGCTTTGGTGGGTGAGATCTTAAATAGTGTTGGAATATAGGATTACAAATATTAAATGTTCAGGATGATTAGATAAAGTTCATGAACAAATTCATGAAAAATTATAATGAATGCTTGATGTTGTTGATGCTTGATAATGGAAATGCTTTTCGTTTTCGTGCATGGTGTTATCTTTTTACATGCCTAACTTGTGTTATCTTTTTACAACAGATTAAATTACATGGCTGAAAACTCATCTAGTGGTGGGACTTCCATGTATTCAGCTCCAACAAGATCAGATGATCCAGCATGGGCTCATGGACAGGTGGTTCCTGGTGTAAAGGCCGCAAGTATATGCATTTATTGTAATAAACGGATCAATGGTGGTGGTGTTACTCGGTTGAAGTACCACCTTGCTGGTATTAAAGGTGAAGTTGAAGCTTGTAAAAAGGTCCCTCCGGAGGTTAAGTGGCAAATGAAACAAATGGTAGATGAGATGACAACGGAGAAAGAGAGAAGAAAAAGAATTAGAACCGATATTGGAAATTCTCAATCAGCTTCCAATGATGAAGAAATAGCAGAGGGTGATATACGTTCACAAACAAGTAGAAGAACGACAGTGCAAGGAACAAGTACATCTGGAAGAAGGATTCCTTTATTTGCTCCACGAACTACCCCGGGTTCCCAGCCTAGTATTAGAAGTGCAATGGCTACTAAAGAGATGGAACACAATGCAAGAATAGCCGTAGCAACATGGTGGTATGATGCTAATATAGCGTTTAACAGTGCTAATTCGTATTATTATCAGCCAATGCTAGATGCCGTAGCATCCATAGGACCTGGGTTTAAAGGCCCATCATTTCATGATTTAAGAGGACCACTTTTGAAGGATGTAGTTCATAATGTCCATGAATACATTTTAAGTATCAAGGCTGATTGGAGAGTTTATGGATGTTCAATTATGGCTGACGGGTGGACAAATAGGAAGAATGCACCAATTGTGAATTTCCTTGCCTATTCTCCGAGAGGCACCGTATTCTTGAAGTCTGTTGACACTTCAGGACTTCGAAAAGATAAAGAGACATTGCTGGAGATGTTTGATGAAGTTGTCAAAGAAGTTGGACAAGAGAATATTGTCCAATTTGTTAGTGATAATGAGGCTTCATTTAAGGCTGCTGGGAAAGCTTTGCAGCAAAGGTATGGCACCTTTTTTTGGTCTCCTTGTGCTGCCCATTGCATTGATTTAATGCTAGAAAATATATGTGATCCGAGATATTTTCCAATGATTGATGAAACCATTAAAAAGGCAAGAAATATAACCAAGTTTATATATAATCATGCATGGGTTCTAGCTTTGATGAGGAAAGAATTCACAAATGGACATGATTTATGTCGTCCTGGCATAACAAGGTTTGCAACCCATTTCTTAAGCCTCCAATGTTTACTGAAGTTTAAGAAGGAGCTTCGACAGATGTTTACTTGCACAAAATGGGTTGAATCAAGTCATGGCAAAAGTCGGGTTGGAAACGAAATTGCTGCTATAATTTTACAAGATAACGACTTTTGGCCGAGATGTGCACATATTGTCAACGTCAGCGAGCCTTTAGTACGAGTTCTAAGGTTAGCAGACAGTGAAGAAAAACCATCAATGGGCTATTTATATGAGGCAATGGATAAAGCAAAAGAAGCCATCAAAATAAGGTTGAAAAATAGAATGTCTCAATATGGACCATATATTCGGGTAATTGATGCTAGATGGGATAAGCAACTTCATAGTCCATTACATGCAGCAGGATGTTTTCTTAATCCTGGAATATATTTTAGGCCTTCTTTTTCAAAACAAAGGGAGGTAACTCGAGGTTTGCTTACCACAATTATGAGATTGGTTCCTGATTGTGATACTCAAGATAACATCATTGCCCAAATTGAGGAGTATAAGAGAGCAACTGGTCTTTTTGGTGTAACCATGGCTATTCGTAATAGAGAAAAGTTAAATCCAGGTAATAACTTTTATTTTTTACAATACAATGTCTTTTTTTTTATCTATAATATTTGATTTATTCAAAATTTGTTATCTAGTTTCATGGTGGGAGCAATTCGGCATTGATACTCCAGAAATTCAAAAGTTTGCAGTTCGAGTTCTTAGTCAATGCTGTAGTGCAACTGGGTGCGAAAGAAATTGGAGTGTATTTGAATTCATTCATTCAAAAAAGCGAAATAGGCTTGAGCACAAGAGATTAAACGATTTAGTATTTGTTCGCTATAATCTAAAGATTAAACAGAGGTAAGTAAAATATCAATATTATTATATTAGTAATTATTTTCTATTACATTGCTATTAATTTTTTAATTTCTTTCGTGTTTATTCTTTGTAGGAATATGAGCAGAACAAGAGATGCTTTAGATCCCATTAGCCTTGACAACATTGATCTATTGAATGAATGGATTTGTGAAGAACCCGGTCTTCTTGATGGAGATGACATAAGTTGGGAGAGTATCGAAGCACCTTTCGCTACTTTAAATTTAGATGATGAAGAGACATGTGTAAATGAGGAGAATGAGCTTGGTGGAGATGACCAGCTATTGGAATGTCTTGTTGACGACTTTCCTTATGTTCCACAGCCAAATCAAGATCCTTACTTTTATATTAATGATGAAGTAGAGGATGTTTGATGTATTTTTCTTTTATTTTAGAACATTTTACTTTCATAATATTTTGGAATTTCAAAGATGTTTCTAATTTTGAGATTATGTTTGTATTGTATAATTTAAATTTCATTTATCTTGAATTTAAATTATACTTGTTAAATTAATATTTTTTTTTTCATATATATAATTAAATAAAAATGAACAGTACAAAACCGGAACGGTACCCGGAATGGTACCGAAACCGGGACGTCCCGTTCCAAACACAAATCCGGAACCGGGACCGGGACGGGATCAATAACTATGCATTAACACATCAAATAATAATAATATAAAAATCTAAATAATATATTTTAATCACGCACACCATTAACTCAAGACACAAACCTTATCTCATATAACCAAAAAAAATAGAGAGAGTTCCGATGCAGTACTTAATTACCATTGGAAAGGAGCTAAAATTAGAGAGAGTTCCGATGACTAGCCTATAATACTGGGTCCTGGCTATTCAGAAAGGATCGCTGACCACTCATGCGAGATGAGAACGCTAAGGGTTCCATCTCCAACACTTGCAGAACTGAATCCACATGGAATTTCAGTTGCAAATCTCACTCACTTCCTTCTTATATAAAGCAGTGTGGATGCTTTCAAAGATCAAATCAAAAACCAAAAGCATTCATTTCCATCCCCTCGAGAAACAAAAATACTGAAAATGGCAGGCCTAGCCCTAACCACATCCCTTCCCAGGTATGGACGTCAACTCGGTGCCATGATAGCTAGGAACCAGAGGAGCTCTGGAGTTTTCGTCCCTTTAACAAGACGTTTTCAGGTAGATATTCAAGAACTCACCTCGATCGCTAGTAATGTTGAAAATGTAGAGTGCTAATCTTGCTGTGAAATTGCAGGCGAGCTGTCGCAAGGAAGCTTCATCGGGTGGCTTTGAGATGGCTCGCAAGGACACGAAAGAAGGAATCAATGAAGCAAAGGCTGCTGGTGAAACTGTGGTCGATGAGGTAATGAGAAAATCGCAACACTAAATGGATAGTTGATTAATTTGTATGATTGTAGATGATTTATTCTCTAAAATGTCTGTCAATTTAGACTAATCTCTTGGCTGCTTGGTGAGGATCAGGTGACCCAGAAAACAAAAGAGGTGGCCGGAAAGGCATCGGAGGCCTCGAACGATCTGGCAGAGAAAGCAAAACAAACTGCTCAAGATGCATGGGGGGCTGTTAAGGATACCACGACAAAGATCAAGGACAAAGTGGTTGGCAAAGCTGAGGAATCAAAGGAAATCGTCAAAGAAAATGCAGAGACAGTGAAGCGCAGCATGAACACCAAAAACTGATCATCAGCTACAGAACATTCTCTTACGTTGTCTCCTTAATTTGATGATCAAGATCAGACCCCTTGATTCTTGATTGCTTGTTTGTAGTTTTCCTCCTCCTTTTATTTGTTTCCTATATATATATATATAGATTTATATTATGTTTATAGTCCCGGCTGATGTCATAATTAAATACCGGGCTTATATATAGGCATCGGTATGCGACATCTGTAAGACCATAAATAATTACTCAATAAATAAAATAGAACATTTGGATGCAACGCTGTTGATCTGCAGCAGGCTCCTCTCTCAATTTTAATATTGTTGATTTAACTTCTGTCTTGTTTATACATCGGTATGCGACATCTGTCTTGTTTATACATTGAAAGGACATTAACAATTTGTAAATGTGTATATTAATTTCTTGTACTGATTGTAATTTATAGATGAGATACAGTATAGAACGTACAAAAAAAAACCCTTCTACTCTTTATTATATAGTCTTCTCTACATTGTCAAGTTAGAACAATGGTTACACACACACACACACTCACACACACACATTAATTTATTTTCAAAACAATATTTTTAGAGTAGAGAGATGACATAGATTTTGGGTGAAAAATATTTATTTATAGCACTTTTTAATATTTGATACCATATATATTGCCATAAATTATTAAAATAAATAAAATTTTCATTTAGTTAATAAAGATTTATTTAATGTTGATTTAATAAAATGAGAAGAAAAAAACTTACAATCCAATGTAAAAATATAAATAAATATTTTAAAAAATAATGTTTTGAAAACTAAAAATGCTAATATCCATTTGGGAAATTCATGTACAGAAATTGAAAGTGTAATAAGTAAAAAGAAAAGCATAAATAGAATAAAGGGCCGAGGACTGGGCTATAGCCCAACCCATTAGGAAAAAAGGGCCGAGGACTGGGCTCTAGCAGCAGTCGCTGGTTTCTTGGCACTTATGCCAGATTCCAACGAAAAGTCCTTAGCTATAATCCAAAATGAAAATTTTCTAGGAAAACAAACAAGAAAAACACCACCACCATCATCCTTGTGTTTTGTTATTATTTTGAAATATAAAAATTACTCTTAACTCTTTAATTAAACTTTTTGTTTTTCTTGCATTAAAAGGAAGCAAGGATTTTATTAACCAATTTATTTAGCTAATAAAAACATGAATAAACAGAAAAATAAAAAATTATAATATATAATTGAATGTCTAACAAGTTCAGATTTCAAATACAATATTGAAATTATAAAAATTACAACTTAGAAAATTTTAATTATTTATTCCCGTACACTCTATTTTAGAATATAAAATATGTTGGAAATTGTTCTGAGCAAATAATTCGTTTGCATCATTTATGTATCTATCTCAACAATTGAACATGTTACATCTTGATAGAGTTTGGTTCAAATGCTTTTTTTTCTTTCTAATAAATTCTCCTAATTTTACTTGAATCTATTTTTTTATCTGGATTTTTTTTTCAAAAATTTATTTGTTTATTCAATTTTTTTACATTTTAATATGCTGATGTTAAAAGTAATTTTTTTAAAAAAATAAATCAATATTATTCTGATATATTTTCAAAAAACAAATATATGAAAAAACAACTGTTATTAACTCGACATCAACCATCCCCAGTTAAGTTTATTAAATGACAATGACACAATGAGAGTATCGGACTTCCTGCCCTTATTTAAGGCAGGGGCTGACCTACAGCGCCATTTGGGAGGCCATGACACCTCCACTCCTCCTCTCTTGAAATTTTTAAAAGTCGTAATTTGATACTTCAATTTTTATTATTTTTTTCATGATACTTATATATTTGGCAAAATTCTCATAATAACATAATTTTCTTTTTCTCTTTTTTTGTTCAAATATGAAAAATATTTTCAAGAATTGATCTTGAAGTACAGATGGAATTAGCTACGGCGTTGATTACAAAATACTATATGTTCTAATTTTGATACGGGTGAAAAAAATCGGCATCTATAGCAGTGGCAGGATACCATTGGTCTATACACAAACCCCACACGTTCTGATACAATAAACTTAAGAAATCGAAAACCCAGCTCCAATTTGCTACACCGATCAAATAGAAACCTAAACAAGCACCAATTGCAGTCTTCCAGGATGACGAACAGCACACGTGGCAGGATTCAAGAAGTCTGTCATGCACCTTGCTCATGGGTGGGCATCAGATAAAGACGAGAAATCGAAACGGAAGAGCACTGTTATTGGCTACATATCAAGGAGAGAATCCGGGGCAGAGAGATGGGTAGGGTTACGTCAGGCGGCGTCGCATGGACACGTTTCACAGAGAAGCAGCTAAATTTGTATTGTAAAAGTGGGCACAGCCTGCCTTGCACCGCTTTGCCCACGAATCCAGACAGCCTCCTTGGATGTTGTTGAGCCAATAGAAAATTATGTCTTGAGGGGAAGAATCCATTTTTCCTCTCTGCAAGATTTCAAAGCACGTTAATGAAGAGAGAGAGAAAAGGGTTTTTTAGAGTTGAGAAATTAGTGTTTGAGTGTGGAAGGAGACGGGGAAAGGGTTTTTGGTACTTGGGATTGATCTCTACAGTTCATATATATAGTACTGGCGCTAAAATATATTAGGGAAAAAACATCGTTTTTTTTTTTTTTTTAGAAAGAAAAGGCCTCAAAACTTCAATTCTAAGCAGGAGATATATCGATCAAATCCATGTAATTATATTATATGTATTATAAAAAGGGATTAACTTAACATCTGTAAATTCAAAATTTTATAAAATTCCATAGATTATCACGCATTTGAATCATTTAAGAGATTTTTGTACTATTATTACCTGTTTATCATTCAATTTCAAACTTAAAATTCAAATTATTTTTCGAAAATATACAGTTATTTATATTAGTTGGAAGCCAAATTAAGATTATATGAGATATTCCCAGCATTTCAATTTATTTATCCATTAATCAGTTTTAAAATCCTTATAAAAATATCATTTACAACTTTATATGAGTGTAAGCTTTCAAAACTATTTTCTTCTTTAAAAACATATATATATATATATATATATATATATATATATATATATATATATATATATAGAAGTCTATTTATTCAGAAAAACAAATAATTAGTCAGTTTTTTTTTTACATTTCAAATTAAAAAATAAAATTTATGATTTAATTCAATTTATTTTACAGATATTAAATTGTTACTGAATTTTAATTATGCGCATTTAAAGAATAAGATTGAGAAGCTATATTTTTTGTGTGATTTATTTAAAAAAGATACAAATATTTTTTAAATAACCGAGAAGTTACATAATAATACATAAATGTATTTTGAACATGTGCGATGTGGTTATTGGAAGTAACTGCTAATATTCCGAACCATACTTCGAGTCCACTCCCTGGCCCTAAACTTGAAGGCTGAGGCACCGCTAATTGCACCACTGAGGAGAAAACGTATGGAGTATGGCACAAACCCCGGAGTCAGGCTGAGAAAGTAGCGGCGCACGAGGTTTTGTTTTTGTTTGGTTGTTTCTACATCTCTCTAAAACCACCCTCTCACTCTCTCATCTCTAATGAACATTAATTGAATAGTTGCAAAACCCACAAAATATTGGTTTGAACGTATCTCGGAAAAAAAGTTGTAAAGGCTAGACAACTGTGTGAAACTTCCTGGAACAGACAGAACACATATGGGGTTGTGTTTCAAAAGTGTGGGGATTCTCCGAACTTGGCCCAGTTCTCTCTCTTGAGATATTTTGGATTGCCTGGCTAGATTTTTGTTTAATCGATCGTGTTGATCTTGGATTGATGACGGGGTTAAGGTTTTTCATAAGGATCTTATTCAATTTTGGAGTAGTTAATGATCCTTTATATTAAAATATTAGTAAAGAATTAAGAATTAATTAAAGAATTAGAGAAGAGATCAGAGGGGTCACTTTCTTTGATGCATGGTTTGTAGTTATTATTTATGTTATCTTTGTTGTTGATAGATTCAGATAGCTTATGTTGTTTCTGAGGGATTTGTAGCGGGCCCTTACCCCTCTTTTGCTTCCTTAATCTGAAGCAATATTCTTCTTCATTGCACTCATCCGATCCGTACAAGGAAAACCCTATCTATCCTTCATTTTTCTCCGGTATCTATTTTCTTCTCTCTCTAAATCTACCTCAACAGAACTTAAAAGGGCCTCTCAAGTTGTAACTTTCCTATTTGTATTTTAATTGCTTTAATTAAAAAAACGGTGGAGAGAAAGAGAGAGAGAGAGAGAGAGATGAAGGGTCCGGAATTGCATGGTGAAGATCGGCATCAAGGGGTTGAAAATGAAGGAAACCCTGCGATCGGGTTTGATGCTATGGAGGAAGAGCAGGGTGTCCTTGACGAAGATAAGGAGATCTGGCTTGAGAGAGGGCAGGAAGATCTGCTACGTGTCAGTGATGTTTCGATCTTCTATGAAGACTTCCCTCCACTCCCAGATTTTCCTTGCATGTCTTCTTCTTCATCCACTCCGGCCCCTGTCAAGGCCATAACTTCGTCTTCATCTTCCTCCTGTTCTTCTTCAGCTTCTTCAGCGGCTTCTTGGGCTGTTTTGAAGTCTGAGGGCGCAGAAGAAGATGTTGAAAAGAATCGTCAACATGGTAATCACTACTATCATCATAACAACATTGATGATTATAATAGTCAAGCAATGGAAGATCCGGTGGAGGTTACTACAGCGGCCTTGTCTTCTACTTGCTCAATGGAGGTCCCTCAGCCTCTCGACCAGGCGATGGAAGGAGTTGAATGCATGGACGTGATGGAGGATTTCGGATATATAGATCTGCTTGAGAGCAATGATTTCTTTGATCCTTCATCTATATTTCATCCTGATGAAGGCCTCTTTGAGGAGTTTCAAATGGAGCAAAACAAACCACAAGATCAGCCACAGCTTCAATATGGTCAACAAGCTGGAAATGAAGAGATTACAGAAGGCAAGAATGATCAGGAGGCCGACCAACTAGGAGGAAGATCAGAAGATCTGGCCATGGTGTTCTTAGACTGGCTCAAGAGCAACAAAGAGACTGTATCAGCTGATGATTTGAGGAGAGTCAAACTCAAGAAGACCACTATAGAGTGTGCTGCTAGGCGTTTAGGTGGTGGTAAAGAAGGCATGAAACAACTCTTGAAGCTCATTCTCCAATGGGTCCAAACCAATCATCTGCAGAGAAGGCGCTTGAGAGAGTCATCCTCCAACGTTAATCTTCCCTATCCATACAATCAAGACCCGCTTCAGAACCAAAACCCTAACCCTAATTCTAATATCAACTGCATTCCTATCCCAGCTAATAATCATTCAAACCCTTGCTTCACCCAGTCACCTTGGAACGTTGCACCCCCACCATATCTTGCCGCAGATCCGGCAACAGTCATGCCAGGTTTTTCTCCCATGGTTGGTGACCCGTTTTCAAATGGAGCTTCTAATATAAATGGCCATCCTTACGGGACTCCACAGGATTACATTCTTCAGTCCTATCAAACATGGCCTCCCTCACAATTTGATATGGCTTCACACTTCAATTCATTTGCAGACAATAATCTCCATTCAGCTCAGCCCCAGAATCCTGCTTTTACCGGGTATGGTAACCAGTACCCATATCAGTATGTTCCGGCTAATGATGATAACAGGTTGGCGAGATTAGGCTCCTCAGCCACAAAAGAGGCAAGGAAGAATAGAATGGCTAGACAGAGAAGGTTTTTGTCTCATCACAGGAATCAGAATCATCACAATATCCAGCACCAAAATCAAGGCGCTGGCGATCCGCATGAGAGGCTCGCAAATGATCCCATTGGTGCCCCACCAGGCCAATCTAATCCTGGTAGTTGGGTTTACTTGCCCACGGCTGCTGGCGGTGGTTCTGCTTCCACCACTGTGGATGCGCTGGTGGACCGACCACCCATGCAAACACAGAATAATTATCACCGGCAGGCGGCAGCCGAGAGGCGACAGGTAGACAGTTGGTTTGATTATCCATGTTGAGTTTCATCACCTTTTATATGTGAAATCTTATGTGCATGTCTGTGTTTGTTTGTCTAGGGATGGAAACCTGAGAAGAACCTGAGGTTTCTCCTTCAGAAAGTGTTGAAGCAGAGTGATGTGGGGAGTCTTGGGAGGATAGTGTTGCCAAAGGTTTAAATTATGGCATAAACACACTCATAAATTAATTAGTTTCTTGCTAATTACAGGCCTTCATTTTTGTGATTTTATTTTGGGCAGTGATGGATTCATGCATGCTGTTAATTATACATGAATTTCTCATTTTATGCAGAAAGAAGCAGAAACACATCTCCCGGAGCTAGAGGCAAGGGATGGCATTTCCATCGCCATGGAAGATATAGGGACTTCTCGTGTTTGGAACATGCGTTATAGGTATTCTATAATTTAATTAAATCAATCATTCCAATTATGTATATATGGATCTCTAGCTTTCATCTTTTAATTTCTCAAATATATACTGGCAAATAATTTAGTTCAGTATAATTATTTAATCATTGATGGGTTTCTCTCATCTTTTAATTTCACAAGTATACTTGCAAATAATTTAATTTAATTTAATTAATTAATTAATCATTCTAATTATTGATGGGTTTTTTTTTCATCTTTGAATTTCTCAAATATACTTGAAATTAAGTTAAATCTCTGCTCTCTGTGTCTCTTTTTCCTCCTTGTGGAGTTTCAGATTTTGGCCCAACAATAAAAGCAGGATGTATCTCCTCGAAAACACTGGTGAGTATTTGATAGCCTGCTAGCAAAATTTATTTGATTTAATTATAATAATTATTTTTTCAACTCGGTCTCACGGTTAATTTTTACCTCTTTCATTTTTCTGCTTCTATTTATATATATATATATTTCTTGATTTCAGGAGATTTTGTGAGAACAAATGGACTCCAAGAAGGGGATTTCATAGTCATCTACTCGGATGTGAAATGTGGAAGATATGTGAGCACCTAATATCAATAATTATCTTGTATTTGTATTTATTTTATTTTTCAAGGGTTTAATTAGCCAGCCAGGCTGATGATGTATAAATATATAAACACTAAACTCAAATCGAATCACAGATGATCCGAGGAGTGAAGGTGCGGCAACCTGCAGGGCCGAAGCCAGAGAGCAAGAAGGCAGGAAAATCGCGAAGAAACTCGCATGCAAATTGTCCAGCTGCTGCTAATAACGGATCCGGCTCGTCATCCACAACCATGATCACTCAAACACGAACAGTAAAGTGATCAAAAGGAAGATGGAACCAAGCCACGCACTCTCTCTCTCCTTCATGCATTAAAATGAGTGGACAAATGGAGGGTGAGATTTTCTGGGGCAGTTAGCTAATTTGTTTGTAACCCTATATAGATTCTCTACAATCACTATGTACGCAATCGATCTTTGGTTTCTCCGTCAAAGTAGAGATTGCAGATCACAATTGCCGAGACTTTAAAGGAGGGTTTGGCTTGTAGTACTGTTTATTTGCTCTTGCTGGTTGCCACTAGCCATGATCTCTCTCTCTCTCCCTCTCTCTCCCTCCCTCTCTCTCTCTGGTGAGATACATGCCGTCATCAAAGCCCTAGAATTCAATACTGTTGGTATGATGCATGCCGTCATCAGCAAATGTTCTTGAGTTGGGCTTATCAGCACGTTGAGTTTTAATCTTAATTCCCAACAAAACAAATAAAATGATAGATAAAAAAACAATACTTGTCGATGCTCCAAAAGAACCAGACAGAAAAAAATTTAAATCGACTCTAGCAAAAATCAAATCAAATCTATATAAAAAAAACTAGATAAAATCATGAAGTTCAATTCTCTAATCAATCCGAAGCGTCAAGTTAAAAAAACAATAAAAAAAAGTTCATGGCAAACCTGGTGAACTCGCTGAATTCATAACCCAATATATAATACAGGGATAACTATATAGACAGAAAAGGAAAAATAATAAATAATATTGATTTCCAACAAACTTAATGATGATGTATGAAAATAAAAATGAATGAAGCCGATTCGATCTGACCTTCAGAACTTGTGACATAAATCATGCGGCACGATCACATAAAACCCAAAAAATAACAGTCTAAAAATCTCAAATAATTAACAAATGTAGATTTGAATTTAACAATAACCAAATTTGACATAAAAATCATAAGGGATTAAATTGAAAATGATTTCAATAAAAAAGGGTAATAAAAACAAAAAAAAAATACAATCAAAAGAATGGAGAACAAGTTTGATATAAAAATCAAATGACAAGAAATGAAATTAAAAAAGAAAATCAATAAAGAATTTAAGACTAAATACATCGCAATTAAGATAATGAAGATTAAATATAAAATAAAAATTAAATATGAAAGGATGAAATTAAGATATATAGTCAAGGAGTGCTCTTGAGTTCTTAATTGATCCAAGATTTCATGAGTTCGTAGTTTAAAAAATTAAGATTTAAGAAGTGCTCTTGTTATTTAAAAAAAAAAACAATATATTTTTTTATTTTATTCTTCAAAATATTACTGGTTTAATTTTTAAGTCTATTAATTAATAATTGAGCTGTATAATTTTATTAAGTTCTATTTCTTACATTTTAATGGCATGAATATAATTATCTAATAAAATAAAATATTTATTCTAACAAATAAAATTATTATATATAACTGTAACTGAGTGCATGCCCGAGGTACAAGGTTAAATATTTTAATTTTAATTAATGTTTGATTAAATAATAATTTAATTTACTATATAAAAAAAAATTACTGAAAAAAATCTGACCCGGCAATGCGCGGGTCAAATAGCCAGCTGATGCTGCAATTTCAAGGACCCTTACCTCCAAGCTTGTGAGGCTGAGAGGGAGTTTCCAAAGCCAGCCAGTCAGCTATAAATTTGTACAGACTGTACAGGTCGTAGCAAAACACCATAAGCAATTCATGGCTGCCCCTTCGCTTATTCTTTTTCATACTAATAATCTAAGCTCTCCCTTTCCACTCTCCTCCCCAAAACGTTACATAAACCGAACCCTAAACGACAGCTCCTTTTTAAACTTCAAGAAGCAATCTCTACTTCCAAACTTGCGAGTCAAGAATCCCAGAATAAAAAATCCTCGCTCAGCTCCTGTTGTAGTCTTTGCTGCACAGTCTAATTTCTTAAGAGGTCAGCATTTCCCCCCTTTTTTATTTAGATGTAACTTGATATTTGTGGTCTGATTATGATTTGAGGGTTTGTGAACTATTAGTTGTTCAGACAGTATGGAAGGTTGGGAAGGATGGTGTCGAGGCAGGGACCAATCTCGTGCCTGTAAGTTTTATGCTCTCTGTTTTTTCGATTTTGGGATGGGACGTTTTTGTCTAATTCAAGGTATTTTTGTTTTCTGTTTTTATATAGGACTCTGTGCCGAGACCGATAGCAAGGGTTGCGGTGACAGTTGCTGTATTTGTAGTTTCACTGTTTTTGCTAAAATCATTCCTGTCTACAGCTTTCTTTGCGCTGGTATGTTCTCTGTTTTTGCTTCCTGTGATGTTGAGTGGTTGATGATTGATATAAAATCGTATCCAATTTATTATGTGTGGTTTAAATACAATGAATGAAGACATGTCAAAAATCTACTTTAACTGTCCCAAGGTAGTGGCATTCATTGTCGATTAAGTTCCGAGCCACACAAAAACGATCTGGGCTCTCGGAGAGAGTCTCGGTTGACAGAAAGAAGCTTCATTGTTCCTTGGGATTGGCTTTGGGCCTCTAGGCGAAGAAAGCCCCCATTGGAGTCCGAGCCATTTGTGAGATATCACTCTAGAAGAGCTAGAATTCTAACCTTGTGTTAGGATCTATGGGCCAAGGGACAATCATGAATGTGTTTGTATGTGGCTGTGTGAGTAAAATTGAATATGTTGTAGAGGGATATTGGTTTTTGTTGCCGAGTTTTGATCTGGATGCCAGCAAATTATCCAGTCCCAGAGAATGTGCATGTCTTTAAAATATCCGTTGATCAACAGCCAGCCTTGTTAAGAAATGAAATTTTATATGCTTTTCAATTTTTACTGTTAAGTATTGCTTTCTGCTTGATTAACAGGCTACAATGGGACTCGTATACTTCACATTCATTGCCTTGAACAAAGACCAAGGGCCGAAAGGAGGTGGTGGTGCAAATTTAGAGGACCCTGAAGAAGAAGCAAGAAGAATAATGGAAAAGTACAAGTGAAGGTTGCAGGAGTAAGTGATCCAATCATCAAATTTCTATGCATGAAGCATGACACTCTAGAATTGGGCATGCGGTCAAAATAGGAAGATATATTATATATAAATGCAACTGAAGATGTTCTTTTGTTTAAAGTAGATTCAATCCTTTTGTTTTCTAGATAGGCTTCAAAATCCCCTGAGCAGTGAAGTTCTGGTTTGGCTTAAACCAGTACTCCAAGAAGCAGTGTTTTTTGAAATTGAAAGAAATTCTATAGATACAGATGCACATTTCTACCTGCATGGTTACCTTCTGTTTCAATTACTGCTGCTATTTATGCAGAAGTGACACCGGTATGTCATTTTTTATCGAGTCTCTTACATTCACTGTGCATTCCTACCGGTCACCAAGTTTTCTTCTCGTGAGCCTTATGGCTGTTCCTTTTATACTATGACTCATGATGGCAATTTAAAACTCTAAAATTTTCCAATCCCAACTTCTGCTGGAGTTTTTCCTCTGGTTAATGATGTTACTATAAATGAGAGCCCAAAACCTGTGACACCAAGGGAGTTAGTTACCTTGTGTGTGCAAGGATGGGAGGTCAATCCTTGGTATATAATTCCCAAGGAAAGTTGCCCTCCTCAAGTGTTCTTACACTGAGCACATTGATGGGCTTAGTCATGAAGACTGTAACTTTGCTAACCACACCAACAAGCACTGTCACTCGTCATCCCTGCATAGTTAATCCATGTTGCTTGATGAGTTGATAAATGCAGCATCCAAGTGAAACAGGACACTATAAATTAAGCTGTACTACTGTTGTTATGAATTAGATTGATCAGGTTTCCAAATCAAGATTTTCAATGATCCTAAGCCTAATGAGGGCGTTGAAAAATTAAGGTTACTATCTTTGGTTCAGAAGTGCCAAGGTTTCAATTTCTGTCCTAAGTGAAGTTGCACTTGCATACATCTAGCATGCCAGGGTTTCAATGAATACATCTAGTCCTAAGCTAAGTTGCATACATCTATTCATAAGCTAAACTGTTGTTATGAATCAGATTGATCAGGTTTCCTTATCGAGATTTTCAATGATCCTAAGCCTAATGAGGGCGTGGAAAAGGTTAAGGTTACTATATTTGGTTCAGAAGTTCCAAGGTTTCAATTTCTGTCCTAAGCTAAGTTGCACTTGCGTACACCTAGTCCAACGGCTCCCAACCCAAAGACAGAACTGAGGAACCCTTTTTTCTGTTTTGCCACATTCAATGTTGCCCCCAATCTGAGATGTGATATGGCAATGTTTTCATAATATACAAAACACGTGTCCATTAAAACTTGCAAGGCACAACATTGTAGAAACAGCTTCATGGGTTTCTTGTGAAAGCAGGAGTGGCCAGTGATGAGTTTGTTTTGTAATCTTGTTAGAATGTATTTTATGTGTTGGGGTCTTGTGTTACAAGCTTTTCTTTGAGTTTGGTGATTATAGCAAGTTGGTGAGAGATAAGAGAGAGATAGAGGGTGATGTTGTTTTATGGAATGTGATGATTGATGAAGGATCTTAAAGCTTCTAGGGAGTCATTTGAAAGTATGCCTAGCAAAAGTTTGGTTTCATGGAATGTGATGATCTCTGGATATGCACAAAATGGACATTTTATGGAGGCAATTGAGATGTTTCATGATATGCAATTCGGAGATTATCTCCGACTCATGTGACTTTGGCTAGTGTGGAAGATGATCCCAGGATTATTATTTTTAATAGCACTTGGCAAAAATAATTTGCAAATTAACACGGCTTAAAAAAAAAAAGGAAACCATCTGCAACATGGTATTTTTCTCTATGAACATGTTCAGGATTTTTGATATGTATGAGAACACCATTAACTTCTGAAAGCCTGGATTTTCATTTGAAGAAGCATGAATACTCCACCTTAGCATAAGAATATATCCAAGGAGAATCACTTCTCATATTTGTCTTGTTGATCCACATAAATTTGACCTAGAATAACAAAAAATTCTGTCATTACATTTCACCCAAATAGCACCACACACAAAAAAGACTAAAACACATTATGCTACTCTATTTTTTTACTCACACGAGTTAATTAAGGTCAATAAATAAAAAATAAATAAAATATGTTGAAGGATGTTATATTTCACATGAAAAATAAATCAAGAAACAGTTCATTTGGTTGCTGGTTTTATATGTGCGCGCGCGCGCGTGTTAAATAATAAAATTTAAAAGATTATTTCAAAAAGGAGTTTTATTTCACATTGAAAATATAATATTTTATCTTTTTAAGTTAAATACTTTTTCTTGTAAGCATGGAGTGTATATACTAATAGACTTCAAATCACACATTAATTTTATTGATTTATTAATTGATAAATTAATTTAATGTTTTTTTTTATATAAAAACAATATTATTTTGATTTTAAAAGAAACTTGAATTGAAACTGAGCCAACTCAGATGCTTCGAGTTAAGCATCGAGAGAATAAAATCTTTAATTTTTTTTTTCTTTTTTCATATGGCACGCTGGGGCGTGCTTTTTCATCTGAATTCCGGGGATGTTTGATCATCATCCTCGCCACAGGAACTTTCCGGCAGGCTGTAAAGTAGAAGTTACAATGCTAATTATTGCATGTTTCCGGCAGCATGCTGAACATGGAAGAAGAAAGTTAACTCTTATTAATTAATGCTATTTATGATTACGTATAGTGCTTTAAATGAATGAGCATCATGGAAATCCGTATCCTTGTTTGTGCTTCAGTAGGCTTTCTGTGGAAAACTGTCTGCAGGTAGGTAGATGAGAAGAAATCCTGGTCTATGGAATCTTGCAACCTAATCACCCACTAAATTTCGAAAAGAGGGGTGGTGGGCGATGATGAAGAGTGTGATCGAGTTTGTTTTTTAAAATGTTTTTTTGTTTATAAATATTTTAAAATGATAATTTTTTTTAAATTATTTTTGATAGTGGCATGTCAAAATGATCTAAAAAAAAAAAATCATATTGTTATAAAAATATTTTTGAAATGTAGTGCTAAACAAATATTAAAACTTGGTTGGCATGGATATCAAAACTCGACCTAAGGGGTGAATAAGAATTCAATAACTTGATCTGAGATCTTGTCTAAAGATGGATATTAAAATAAATTAAGTGGAAATTAATCAAAATCTTATTTCAAATCTAACTATCTTTTTAAGGAAACTAGAGGACTGATTTGTGAAACTATTCAAGCTTTAGGGGCTGATTTGCATTAATCCCATGTATTTATTATCATATAAAGAGAATTGATGACAATCATAGGGCATGGTTAGGGCGACCAATGATTTCAGTGGACCGGCGTGAGTTCAAACAGTAAAATGTAAACAAACATGCGCTACCATATCCCACCTAAAACCAGGCATCATTTCATGATAATTCAACTCCCCCCCTACCTTTGAAGTTCTTGAAAACACTAGCTACTCCCATCACGTCCGTCTTATTTTTTTTTAAATCTCTCTCTAAAAAAAGGGTTGATAGATATTTGGAAGAGAGTGGCTTTAACATTAATTTTCTATTTTTAATAAAATAAATCATAGAAATTTATATGCTATTTACTTTTGTATTATTTTTAGATATTGGATTCCATGCAATATTATTTTTTTTTCTTACACTCGAAATAATTTCAAACATAAAGTTCTACTAAAGTCTCCTGATTAAACTCAGCTAATAGGAATATAGGATTCCAAACTAGTCACCCATCAATGAATTTAATGATTAACATGGCTTTTGTTTGAGAACGCGGTTGAAATTATTTTTTTAAAGTAAGTGATTTTTATTCAAAAATACATTAAAATATTTTTTTAATTTTTTAAAAAATTATTTTTGACATCAGCATATGAAAATGATCTATAAAAATCAATTTAAAATAAAATTAAAAATTAAAAATTAATTTTTTTCAAAAATATTTTTGAAGACATCAAAATACAAAAAAAAATTGGCAAAAAGCCACGGACCATCCCACTCAAACTCCTTTCCTTCTTATTTTATACATAGCCACAAAGCATTATACATGGGAAGTCTTGCACATCATGAAGTCGAAGGGAGATTTACTCAAGATAATTTAAAAACTTTAATATTAGCACCAAAGCTGGTCTTGCTTTTTTTTTTTTACCTCACACACCTGCAAAGCATTAAGACTGTCATTAAAGAGAATAATTACCAAATTTCAGTGATATAATCACTTTCTAAGCGAGACCCACTAGAGGAATATACATGATTAAGAGTTAGGTCGATTATTTTTTTATGTTTTTTAATTAATAAATGAAAACAAAATATATATTCTAAAAAAATAATATATATAAATTATATTTTAAAAAAATACCTTTAAAGCATGAGAATAAACAATCTTGTATGAAGTATGAATAGGGCTTTTCATCATGTTACTATTTTATTTGCAAGTTAAAAAAAAAAAAGTTTCCAACATGTTGCCTCATGGGCCCACCGTCACGTCTCAGCTTTGGACCGGACATGGATTCACCTTTTTTCTCTCCTTCCTCAATTTGCTTTTCTAGACTGTCCCCCGGCATCTGAGCCTCCGCGAAAAAATCTCCACCATGCGCCTCATCAGTATCAAGGTTCGAGCTTACTCATGTGATTTTCAATTAAAAATAAATTAAATAGGTTTTTTTTTAGCATTGATATATTTAAACCTGAAAATAAATCAAGAAAAATATTTTTTGAAAATTACAATCACTTTGGTTCTGAATCAATGACACTTAAATACCACTTAACCTTATGTTTTAACTTAATAATTTTTTTAATTTAAAACCTGTTTCTAGCTTAAATTTTTAAATAAAATTGAATTGATATTGACCTGAACAATATAGCAGATAGCTCGTAACATTGTAAGAACTCAATTTTATTAAAAAACAAAATGATATAGATATAGATTCATTATTATTTTTTAGATCAATCTATATATCAATTAATCTAACTCCTAACTTCTCCTAACTTAAGTTTTAGATTAGGCTAAGTTTTTTTTTTTTTGATAATCAGGGTGTCCGAGTCAGCTTACGCGCACCACAACTAATCTCCGGACTCATTGAACATCCTGCAAGTCCAGTAAGGATATAAGACATCGGGGGAGTAACAGGCATACCAGACAAGGATCGAACCAGGGTAACATGAAGGGAGAAAAATATAGGTTGTTGGGGTGAGAAATATATATGTTATTTTTATTATTCTTTTTGTTTCATACCTTTAAACAAGTAACAAGTGTAATTTATATAAAATTATTCTTAAAAAATATAATCTCAAATAAATAAATAAATCAAGCTGCCTCATCATCTCCCACCACCAAAGATGATCGGTGGAAAAAGATCACATAGATGAAGGGTGATGAGCGAAGGTGCACAAAAACTAAGGGTAGTCAACCCCTAAAACTTCCACCACACCATGATTAGACAGTACTTGGCAGTTCCAGCCTAACTTTTCCAATTGAATGAAACCCTAAGAAGAAGAAAATCAAAATAATCAAAATCAAAAGCAGAGAGCGTGCAGTGAATTGATAGACAGCGTGGGAAAAAGCAAACAAAATAATTTATCCAAACAGCATGCTGTTTTCAGCCTTCTCCTTTTTCCTGTTGCCTCTCCACCGTTCGTTCATCAGATTGTTCTCATGATATCATCGGTTGGTAGTAAATATATACTGTACACATTCCTGCTTGCCATGATAGTAGCTTCTGTATTTATTTATTTATTTATTTTAAAAATGGTTTTCAAATTTTCTTTTATTCAAAAACAAATGTATAAAATTATTATTTATAAGGAATTCGAAAATCAATCTCACGTAATATTTATAAGGAAATAAATCTTGACCGTAGAATTAGTAGACAAAGAGGTTACACATAGTCAACACCGTGTCAGCTTTCCCAAAAAGAGAGCACTTCTCTCATAGAACTCCACAAAAACCACAGCATCACTCTAACCTTTCTGCTTCCACTTCCTTGTCTGTTCTCTGCTTCATTCATGGCGGTTTTGAAACTTTACTCTCTCTACATTTTCTACACCTTAATCAGCATAACCATCTCTGCTTCACCCACTCAGTCTTTGTTACTTTCTGCCTCAACAGATGTTGAGCTTCTGCTTGGAAAGATCAAAGCTTCACTGCAAGGTAACACTGAAAACCTCTTGCTCTCTTCATGGAACTCCTCTGTGCCTTTATGTCAATGGAGAGGCCTCAAATGGGTCTTCTCCAATGGCTCTCCCCTCTCTTGTATTGACATTTCTGCACCACAATGGACGAATCTTTCACTCTACAAAGAACCCTCTTTGCACCTTTTATCTCTACAGCTACCATCTGCTAATCTCACCGGTTCACTTCCTAGAGAGCTTGGTGGGTTCTCTATGCTTCAAAGTTTGTATCTTAACATTAATTCACTGAGCGGAACCATCCCTCTTGAGCTTGGTTACAGCTCTTCACTCTCAGATATTGATTTGAGTGACAATGGGTTTAGCGGGGCTTTAGCTCCATCGGTGTGGAACCTGTGTGATAGATTAGTTTCACTCAGGCTTCATGGCAATTCACTCACCGGGTCTCTTCCTGAACCAGCATTGCCTAACACAACTTGCAATAATTTGCAGTTTCTTGATTTGGGTAGCAACAAGTTTTCAGGGAGTTTTCCTGAATTTGTTACTCGCTTTCAAGGTATAAACGAGCTTGATCTTTCTGGTAACATGTTTTCCGGTCCAATTCCTGAGACTTTAACTGGTTTAAAACTTGAAAAGTTGAATCTGTCACACAATAATTTTAGTGGAGTGTTGCCTGTTTTCGGTGCATCCAAGTTTGGTGTGGAAGTTTTTGAAGGGAACGATCCTAGTCTCTGTGGGCTACCTTTAAGAAGCTGCAGTGGAAGTTCTGGATTGAGCCCGGGTGCGATTGCTGGCATTGTGATTGGACTAATGACTGGAGTTGTAGTTTTGGCCTCACTGTTAATTGGGTATATGCAAAACAAAAGGAGGAAGGGAATGGAAGATAGCGACGATGACATGGAGGAATGCGGAGATGAAGAAGTTGGTGGTGTAGGTGGCGTAGGAGGGGAAGGGAAGCTGATTTTGTTTCAAGGTGGTGAGCATTTGACGTTGGAGGATGTGCTGAATGCGACAGGGCAGGTCATGGAGAAAACAAGTTATGGGACTGTTTATAAGGCCAAGCTTGCTGATGGGGGGACGATCGCTTTGAGGTTGATGAGGGAAGGGAGCTGCAAGGATGGAAGTTCGTGTCTTCCAGTGATAAAGCAGCTGGGGAAGATTCGACATGACAGTTTAATTCCTCTGAGAGCTTTCTATCAGGGCAAGAGAGGGGAGAAGCTACTCATTTATGACTATCTTCCAAATAGAACCCTCCACGACCTCTTACATGGTAAGCACATCTTCAGCCTTTCCTCTTCGTTTTATATATTCATGTTCCATTGCCATACACTTGTTGAAAGCACGGCTTCTTTTGGCTGGTAGAAAGTAGAAACACAGTTCATTAGGACTAAGGCATTTTGTCATTATTGAATTCATAAGGCCTTGAATTGTAAGACAATTTTGTTCAAGCACAAAATTCTGGTTGTTCCCAGACATTTCTCAATATTAGCATTGGTATTATACTAAATCAAGAAAAGACGAGTTATTACATGGTTTGATGCTCTTGCCAACACGGATTGAAAATAAAATTCATGCACATCCCCTTGAAGCACTCTCAACATTGGAATGATGGATCTTCTGCGATCCTTGGGTTATCAAATTTTTGAAATCTCCCAAAGGGCCTTTTTAAATAGATAATTGTAGAGACTAGAGCAGGAAAATGCATTACTTTGTGCATGATTGGACATGTTTAGTGCTGTTTGAATATTAGGAAATGCAGATTCATTACTCTTCGATTTATGCATCTGGTTAATTGCAGAGAGCAAAGCAGGAAAACCAATGCTGAACTGGGCTAGAAGGCACAAGATTGCATTGGCTATAGCTAGAGGACTAGCGTACCTTCATACAGGTCTTGAGACGCCGATTACCCATGGAAATGTCAGGTCCAAAAATGTGCTCGTGGATGAATTTTTTGTTGCCAGGCTTACCGAGTTTGGACTTGACAAGCTAATGATCCCAACAGTAGCTGATGAAATCGTGGCACTTGCGAAAACTGATGGCTATAAGGCACCGGAGCTTCAAAGGATGAAGAAATGCAATTCTAGGACAGACGTTTACGCATTCGGAATCCTTTTGCTGGAGATTTTGATAGGCAAGAAACCTGGAAAAAATGGAAGAAACAATGATTTCGCGGACCTGCCTTCCATTGTGAAAGTTGCAGTCTTAGAGGAAACAACAATGGAGGTTTTTGATTTGGAGGTTTTGAAAGGGGTAAGGAGTCCAATGGAAGAAGGGTTGGTTCAGGCATTGAAACTTGCAATGGGGTGCTGCGCTCCGGTGGCGTCGGTTCGACCAACCATGGATGAAGTTGTGAAGCAGTTGGAAGAGAATAGACCAAGAAACAGGTCTGCGTTGTACAGCCCTAATGAAACAAGGAGTGAAATCGGTACTCCCTTCTAAGCTCTCTCACACCATGTTTTAGCTCTCCTTTTTTAGCTGTTTCTCATTAGCTGAGGCAGTGTAGTGGATTGATCACAATGCTTTTCTGTTATATTAATGTGTATTTTCAAGTCATTACTTAGTCTCTTAATCTTCAGAATTTGTCCTTGAATGTTATGATAATTAAATATGCTGAAATTATGTGTATCATCAGGGCCTTGAGAAGAGGCCAATTTTGTCATGAGAATTTGTGCTTTGTGCGTTACCTTTTAGTAAATACAGTTAACCTCAATAAATATATATATTATTTAAACTTTAAATCTAAGTCGAGGTTATTAATTCAGTAAACTTGGTTTTTTTAAAACCATGATCTAAAGACTCGTGTATTTTTATAGAAAAATCTTATCATAGTATAAAAAATCATATCATATTTCCTTGATTATCATTACTGTTGAGAAACCGAGTTATTTTCTAAAGATTAATGCTTGAAGTTTTTTCTTGGTATATTTTCTTAATATTTAGCTTGAATTTTTTTAGATCCTATTTGTTATTGTGCTTTAAAGATGTTTTTGAAAAAAAATAAAAATAAAAAAAGTATTTTTTATATTACATTAAATTAAATTTTATTAAAATGATTATAATTTTTTTTGAAAAAATATAGTATTTTGATACATTTCTGAATGAAAATCACTTTTAAAAATAATTTTAACTTCACTTCTAAACAATCACTTAAAACCTGTTTTGGATTATTATAATTATAATCATTTTAGATTATTTATTTTTATGTATTTGGATCATTAAGCACCTCATTTTCATATGCATTTTAAAAGATTTTATTGAGACAACAAATTTATAACTTTATCATATATCTTATGTTTTTTTTAAAAGTTTAATGAACTTTTCTTGACAGTTGTATATCTAAAAAAAGTTATTAAACCTAGCAAGGGCTTAAGAAAATAATTAATATGAGTTAATTTAGCATGACTTGGTTAACTTTCAAAACTTGATTTAAGTTTTCTTTACATTGTCAAAACGAGTCAACCTGTGTTGATTCGCCCACCTTGTGACTTGCATCTAGGGGTCGGGTTATGGGTCAAAATTGGGTTTAATATTTTTTTTTATCGAAAATTTAAATATATTTAAAACTTAATCCAATTTTATGAAGCCTCGATTATACAAAACAATATTGGGTGCAGCCATCAATAGTTATTATTAATTTCCAAGGATCTCTTTTTACAAAAGAAAAGGAGAGATTTATTGCAGGAGGGCAACATTTCCATTCCATAAGCATACAAAACGAGGGCAACTGTAGACATTCTTGTTTCACTCTTTTAAAAAATATTTTTGAAAAATTAATTTTTTTATTTATTATTTTTTACAATAAATTAAAAAAAATAGTGTTTATGAATTATTTTCGTATGTTGATTTTAAAAATAATTTTTAAAAATAAAAAATATTATATTAATTTATTTTAAATAAAAAAAATATTTTTAAAATAATTTCAACCACACTATAATTCTGACATCCAAAATCAAAATCTTAAATCATTCTGATTTCAAAAAAAATACATGCACAACAAAGAGATTTGCCCTATGGTAGTTAATTTATCAACGACAAATAGCCAACGAAAAAGATGGAAATAAAGAAAGAAAGAATCAAATACATAAAGGTATTTTGAATATTTGATGGGCTCGGATACGAGTTAAACCAACTTAAACCCTGAACTCAAGATGATATGATCTAAAACCATCCAATCCTAATTAATTATTTTGTCTTGTGTTTTAAGAAAATGGTGGGTTAATTAATGGTTTTTTATATTTTTAAATAATTTGTCTTTTTTTTAATTCACAATGTTTCGGTGTTTATTTTTTATTTTCCAAAGTGTGTTTTGATTTGAACACTTGTTAGATGCATGGAGGATAGTTTGAGGGGATTGAAAGATGATTTTGCAAAGAAAAAAAGAAGGAAACAACTAGAAAATGACAATGAAACTAATTTGAAAGTTAATGACTTGATGATTTACTTCTCCTAATTTTCTCTAACTTTATCTTGTTGATCTAATCTATAAGAACTTTCATAAGAAACTTCAATTCACTAATGGCTCATGATTTTATGCTAGATAATTTTTTGAAATGGTGTTTATGTTTTACAAGTTTCACTTGAAATCTCACCAAACAACTTAACATTTATTGTCCAAATCAAGGTTGTCAATTCAGTTTTGATTGATGCTTTATTTTTTCAATTGGAATGAAATGTTTCGGTTTTGGTGCACTGTTTTGAGCTGTATTGTTTGTGTATACATATATATAATTAATTATGTTAATTCAAAAAAAATATTTCAAATCCAAAAATAAAATTATTTAAAATTGTTTAATTTAATCTAAAAAAACACAATAAATAATTTTTCTGAATAAAATTATGAACATGTATAATATTACAAGAATATCATCATCAATCTTGTAAGATTATTACATTTTTTGATTGCTCTAAAATTTTAACATAATATATATATATATATATATATATATATATATATATATATATCAAGAGATTCTTTGTAAAATTTCATCAGAATCTAACGGTGATTGATATTGTAAAATTATTCATTATTTTAAAAACACTATTTAGATGAAATAGAACAGACAGAACAAAATCGGAACGTTTCGGTCGGTATTTGACCGAAAAATCTAGAATTTAAACTGAGGTAGACACAACACCATTTTATCTTATTTTTTGAACTGATATGAAACGTTTCAGCTGAAACGAAACAAAATTGACAACCCTGATCCAAATGGTTAGGGAACTAAGTCGGATTAAAAGAAGAAGATAGGAACTGAATTTGATCGAAAATTCATGAATGATTTTTGCCATTTAGCCCTGGGAAAAAACAGTGTAATATGAAAAGCACATGTAGATGCTGAAGAAAATTAAGTTCGCCACGAGTAGAAAGGTGGTCGGCTTGGAATCCTGAGCTCACAGCTTCTCTTCCATGCCCAGAAACACGATTAGAAGACTCTGTCAACTTGGTGCTAGCTCAGTCCAAGCACGTTTATATTGCTAAAAAAAATAAAGCAACCCATTTTCCAGCTCGCCTGAGTAGAGGCTAGAAAGCATGAAAACAACTGAGAGGTTTTACATCTCACAGGTGGAATTGCTTTCTCAGCACAGCAAAAAATTGCCCTTTTAAATGGTTCCAGTTCCTATAATGCCATACAAAGATCTTTGCAACCAAATACACAAAAGGATGAGAAAAGATCAGCAGGAATGTATATATATATATAAGTTTTGAATATATTTGCTGGCTGCTCATAGGTTCCCATTCTCTTCTATTGATGATTCGGAGGCAGAATCATCCAACGTTGAATTTGAGATGGTCTCACTATCAGAGGTCCCAGATGGTTTATCTTGATCAACAGGCTGTTTCAAATACCAGTACATGATGCTTGCTGTCAACGTAAGAATCATCTTCTGATTCACCTGAAAAAGAAAAGGGGCAAACTTGATATATGTGCTTTTCTGAAACAAAATAGGATTTCCAAGGGCAAATGAAGTTTCCAGTTGCAACAGTTCTTCTGTGCTTATAAGAAGGAAATTACCTCAGTTAGGTCTTCGGGAAGCAAAAATATAGAACATCCTAGCTTCCTTGCAATACTGATGATGTAAGTGGCATTCATCTTTTTCTCGTCATCTGCATTCGCTCCCAATTTTTTGTGGAAACAAAATACAAAGAATATTATTTGAATATAATCACACCCTAAAGTGTATTTCAATGAAATTAAACCAGTGAAGTGAGAGGGAAGAGGAGTGAAGATCATTTGATAAACTTCAGGAACATACAATTAGAAGAAAGCTTACCAGCTACTCCTTTCGTTACCAGACTCCAATTTACTGCTCTAGGCTGAACAGCGCTCAGCAACTCAAGGAAGAAGATGCCATCTGACAGACTTTTATCCTGAAGAGTTTAGACAGGGAAAGTTTGTAACATCCAACACAAACATGTTTTTATTGCACCTTTGTATAATCCAGTGTTAGATCTTGCAAGTAAATTATCAGTTTTGTGCTGCAGCTATAATTCTCTGGTTTCAGGCCAGCCTCTATCTTGAAAGAGATTGGGAAGGTGAAAGTTCGAAGCACTTGCCATTCTCTGTGGTTGCTTCTTCGAAGCAGGCCGACTTTCAAGTACATTGGTTGTAACATAACAACATCCAATGTTTCGTAGGTGCATGAGGCTTCACAGCCAAAATAACATATGATGTACTACCGTGATCAATACAACCTATCAGGCCTAGTTGAGCCTTGAAAAAGTAGTGAATTCAAAATGTATCTTATATGCAATGAAATCAGCTATAGAATCACACCTTGAAACTATTCATGCGACTTTGGGTTCCTGAGTTGCTGACTTGGGTGTTGGCCCATCGTAAAATATCTACATCTGTGATTTCCTTTCCATGGGAATGGAATCTCAAGTTCTTTAGAAGTTGGAGAATGTTGCATCTCATCAGCTGCCACAGATAAGCTAAAGAGGATTTCAAGCATTAGCATGTACTAAAAACTGGCCGAGCACACATAGATTCAGAACAAAAATGGAGGGTAGTGTTGAATAGAGTACGAACCCAATATTAACTTCTTATTTCCTTGCACAATGTCATTTCCAGCAATGTTAACCAGGGAAAATTTCAACTGTTTTCCTATTTTTACAACTTGATTACAGTTCTCTACTTTTCTGAATGGCAATTTGATAGGAGGTTTATTTGCCACTTTCCAGTTAACAATCCCCGGTGAAACCTTGTCAAGGGTCTCTAGAAGTAGCCACCTGCAGGGAAACAAGCAGTTCACTTCAGCTTCTGATTGATGTGCTGCAAAAATATTGGGAACTTACTATTTGACCAAGAACTTCTGATAAGAAACCAAGAATATTACTAAGCCAGAATCCAGGACTGTTGAAAAAAATATAACCTATTTGAGTCAAAAGGTCTGGAAGAGGAGCCTGGCCATGATACTTGTGGTTGAACATGCTTATATATTAGGCTAATACTAACCCATTTCTAAGATCTTCAAACACGTTGTCAATGTAGGTTGAATTCCCAAGACTATTCATCCAGAAGCGAAATGCTCTTTCTTCTCTAGAGATTTGAGCGTCGTCTGGTAAAGTTTCAAGAAACGAAATTTGTTTTGTCTGTGTTGACAGCCCATTCCTTCAGGAAAGAAACAGTAATTAGAGTAAGCTTCTTTGGCTCCTTAAAGGTGATAAACAGCAACAAAAACAGCCCAGGTTTCTGATGGTGAATCACAACCATTTTAAATGAAACTCATATATTCTCACCTGTGTTGGAAAATATGAGCAACAAAGGCAAGATTAAGATTTGGGGAACCTTCAACAATGTCCTTTGCAGTTAAGTATCTCTTGCAACCCATCCTGTCTGCATGTTCAAGAACTAGCTTTGCCCTTGTCAATGGATCTTTTACAGTCAATGTAGATGGATTGCTGTATTCAGGTGCTAGAACGTTGAGAAGGTGAGCATAAGCCTCTGCATCCTACAGAAACCATATCAACGGTCAAGTATCAGGATAATTGCATACGCCTCTGGGTTAATTATTTATGCCATTCTACAATTGTATGCCAAATTAAGGAAGATAACTACTGGCCATCTATATTAGCATCAGCAAAGAGAGATGTGTCAGAATACAATCATCCAACGTTGAATTTGAGATGGTCTCACAATAACAGTAGCTACAAATTCAGGAAAAACGAAGATGTTTTGCAAGGTGTCAGAATTTTCTGAAGAAGAACTTCACCTGTTACACAGCAACTTCGCATCCTTTAGATTCAACCATGAATAAATTGAAAACCATTTCAACTTCAACTCAAATAATATACTGATAAAACGCACATGAAGTTCTAACATGCAATTTTTCTAAGAAAATGCATGGTGCATCCTCTGGTCAACTTCTCTCTTCATGAACATACTCAAAATGTAGTGCCTTAAAGATACCACAGAAATGAAGGCAGAATAGAACTAAAGTACAATAGGTTTTTTTTTTACTAATTTGTGACTATTCTTAGCGCTCATAGAAGTTTTCTACTATCTCTTTACCTTCACATCAGAAGAAAAATTTGTGACTATTTTCTTGTATCCTGCTTTTTTCAGCAGGAAGTTCATCCACCTGAGTAAGATCTTCTCTGGTGGTAGACTCATCAACTCTTCTACATCCTGTTTTTCAAAAGGAGTATATGTCATACAATTTAAACCGATAATAGATGAAAATACAATTTCTAAAAATGACTATATACCTTACTGTCACCAACTAATTCCAGCAACTGAGGTGTTTTCTTCAAGTTTAGGTCTGCCAGGAGTTGTATCTAAAAAAATAGCAACACCATTGAGAAGGGTTAAACAATGTCTAAGAGGTGTAAGACCATGCATCACTTTATATATGATAGCAGAGCTGAAGTTGGATACATGCATCACTACATGCACCTATAGTTCAAATTGTGTTCATATAGTTTCATCATTAGTAAGAAAAACATGAAATTAAATTCAGGGGAAAAGCTTAAGAATCTTACTTTAATGATTTGAGAAATCAACCCAAGCACAAGATGGCGCTGATGAAATTGAAACCAAAGAAGAGACTATTATCATCTATTAAAAAGCCATAAGATTAACTGATTGAACTCAAGAGAATCCAGGTAAGTAAGTGAAATTGCTGAATCAAAATGTGTAAATGGCACATACCCTTCCTTCAATAAAGTCTTGGGTGCCTATATTCACCACTGTACATCCAATTGCCTTTGCAGAATTGAGGCAGAGTGTATGGTTTTCATTCCTTTCCCAGGGATTGAGTATCCTCTTGGTATTGATAGCTCTTTCATCAATTGTACCAGCAACTGCTACATTGATAAGCTTACTGCAACAAATCAAGCATGCTTCAAAATCTTTAACTCATCATCAGCAGCAGGCAAGGAACCATCTCGGTCCAAGAAAAAATTATTATATACACCCCGTGCTTAATTTTGTTAATTTAATCAGATAGAATAGAATTGGTGAGATTCAAAAACTCCTGATCGGTTGATCATGAGGCTACAAACGGTGTCAAGAAATCTCAATCCAAAATTAGATGAGGTCTCAATAACGATTTTATATTTGTCTTGAACCACAATTTATAGAAAACAGGAAAAAGATAAGAAAATTACCAAAGAAGCACTCCATCTTTGGCAATCTCGAAGAGATCATTAGTTGAAGGATCAATAGGGAGGTATTTCTTCAAGAAATCATCTTCTCCGAGATAATTATTGATATGGGCAACATAGGATGCCTTCTCCGATTCACTGATGGTGTGAAGCAACGTAGTGGTGGCTGTTTTAAGGAATGCTGATGAGTTCTTTGCAACACTCCCTGTTCTTGCACTTGCATGGGCATGCAGTTTCAAATATACCTGCAATATAGATCATCTTATCTCTGTCTCTAACTCTCTAATCTCAGCCCAGACAGGTATAGAGGAAGTAGAAATGGAAACGAACAGACAAACCTTGAGAAAGAACTCGAAGTCAACCTCTTCGTCGAGATTCTGATACAAATCTTGAATACAGGAAGCTCTGTCTTCCTCTGTCAGATTCTCTCCAACTACTTTCAACCTCGACATCCTCGAAGCCATGTCCCTTAGTGTCAGCTTCCCACTTTCCCTCCTCATGCTCATGAACTTCAAATGAAAAACATTAATCAGATCAAAGAATACAAAGAGTACATGATTTGATCCAAACATATATAAAAATTAATAATAACCATACATGTGTTTTTAAGCTTCGAAGCTCGACTTGGGTGAACTGGTTTTGCAGCCATGGATCTGATACAAGAATCCCAACGTAACCAGACATTCTTTCCTTCAGAATTCAAACAAACCTCGAGATTGCTACGTAAAAAAAAAAGGAAGAACGTTTTCTTCTCTTTCTGGAGAAGAAGGAAGAGAGAGTGAAGTAGTAGCTGTCAGAGTAATTCAAATTATGACTGATATGTCCTTGTTTGCTAGTTACTCCCTCTTCCACTTGCCCATGGGACCTCTTCGGTGTCGTTTACCAGAACTTTTTTCCATTTGAATTTTGAAAACAGTCTCCTTCCTTCTCCTTCGTTCCTTCTAAGCAAATATATATATATATATATATATATATATATATATATATATATATATATATATATATATATATATATATATATATATATATTTGGATGAAAATAGTAATTTTTTTTTATATAAGTTTGATGGTCTTATTGAAAATAAGTTGAAGAACAAATTTCACTGTTTGGTTGTGTTTGGAAAATATTTTTCTAATATTTTGTTTTTTTCAAGTTTATTAAGAGAATGAGAATTGGATCTAACAAATAAAAAGCTAGAGGAGGATGAGATTTTAAATAAATAACAAGTAAAATAGTAGAGATCAAATTTGAAAGAGAAAAAATAAAGATAATAAAATTAAAAAAAAAAATACAATTTTATAAATTATTTCAGATATAATAAATACAATCAAAAGAATAGAAATCAAATTTGAAATATAATAAAATTAAAAAATAATAATTTCATAATTTATTTTAAATATGATAAATTATTATACAATAAAAATGAGGATCAAATCCAATAGATATAAAAATTTAATTAAGAAAATAACAAGATATTAAAAATATATATGATTATTAAAGAAAAATATTTTAATTTAGCATGTTGTTGAATAATTTGGTGTGGATAAATTTGTGCCGAGAAGATGTTCGCTCTCGTTTTCCAATGGATTATATGTTTCAAATTTCTAGCTCTTCAAAATGGAGATGACTTTTTAATTAATCCGATAAAATAAATAAATAAATATAGGTAGGCGGTGATGGATTATAAAGTCATTTGGGACATGAGAGGATGATATGGTAATTTTCTAAATTGGAAGCCCCACCATGGGAAAAGATTGCTTGCTTTTCAAAAAGTATTCGAGTTGATAACACTGCACAACAGAACGGTCGTATGAGGTTTCCTATGCAATTTATCAATTCGAACGTTGAAGTTCAAAAATCTTGAAATTATCCCTAATTTATTATATGAGCACATGATATTTTTAAATGTATTTTTTTTTTAATATCAACACTCTAGCTGGGCTAATAAATGCTAATTTTTCTTGACTTCTTTGACCCAATCTTAAAATTAGTATAAGGATGAGTTTATCTTAAAAAAAAATGATATAAAAGTTATTTTAAAAATAAAACTGATACCATGCTAGAAATTTAAAGTTAAACCGAGACCGGGGGACAATAAAAGAGCCTTTACAGGGGAAATATTTTTATCTTACGATTTAGTCTCTCCACCTAAACAACACTGTCAAGGAGAGAAGGGGGCATGTGATGGAGGGACCGGAGAGGGATAAAGGAGAGAAATGGGAGCTAAAAGGGAGGTGTTTATGATAAGATTAGAAGGTGGTGGCGGTGCGGTGGTGGTGGTGGTGGTCGTCTTATGACCACCTTTCTCATACTTAATTACCCCTTGATAGTTAGATGCCGTTGATTATGGCAGCATAAATCTGAATTCAGACGCAGATGGGGTTATTTATTGGTAGGATTAATTATGCCCATCTCCAACACTTTGGCATTAATTACCCATTCACGAGTTTCTCGAGAAGATGCTCTTAAAAAAAGTAATATTTCATAATTGCAAATCTAACTCGAGGATTCACCTGAAAAATAGATCTTCTAAGAGGGCTTTAAAAAAATAAAATAAAAATATTTAAACAACTAAACACTTGATAATTAATTAGTGTAGTACCATCAAATCACATCACATATGGTTGTCAACTAGTAATTAGCCCCATATTAAAAGTAATGTTGTTAAATCTCATCCGACCTGCTAAGAGTTTAATCCGGGCCATGTTTAAATTGAGTCAGATAAAATATTTACTCGGTCAAACTTAGTTAACCCGGCAAGGTTAAGTTTATCAAGCTCAATCCAAATTTAATGGGGGTAAATTACAGTGATTTTTTTTAAGAACAAAAAATAATATTAAAATAGATTAATCCAACTAATAAGCAAATTAATCCAATAATTTAATAACTATCCCTAACCGAATTTGACAAGTAGGGTGTGAAAAGGACGGCTCACGTGGCTATTTCAACCCTTCTACTTTTCGTCTATAGTTTATGAAGAACACCAAGAAGATACATAGAAGCAGGGAGGGCCCTCAGGTGGGGCAATGTGGGGCGAGCTAGAATGGTCGAAGTGATGCAGCTACACAAGCGTGGTGTAAATCCTAGCCTGTGGGAGTTTCAACTTTTATGCATTGCACACACAAATTTGCTTTACCAAAAAGGCAAAACCAAGCCTAAGGAATGAGATGAGATGAGATGAGATGGGAGGGGTGCTTGTGGGGAAAAGCTGGGGAAATAATTGGAGGAATATGTAGCAATCCTTGCTGTGTTTGCTTCTACTCCTCACAGCATTCAAATCATTACACAGGTCTACATGGATCCCTGTATACCACATTGGCATATTGTGTAGGTCCATTCCCCACATGCCATTCCACTATTATCTGTCAAACTGGAATTAGAATCGTCATCATTGTTTAGCTGATTCGGTATGTGATAAAAGTATGATTATTGCTACGTATGGCTTTAATTTGTTTAATCATTGAAGATCTGATTAGTTTATAATCATGATTGAGGAATGTTCCTTCGGTAACGAAAAATCCTTACCTATGAGTTCAGGAAATTCATCAGATGGTAAATCTATGAGGTTGTAATTGACTGACCTTTGTTTGTTTGATGCTCTGAATTTGGGGCATCTCATTTGTCACTTCAGCTATGAGTTCCAAAAGTAGCCGGCCACCATTTTTCAGCAACAACATTTCTATGCACAACTGGCTGCTAGCTTTTTTTACTTCATCAGTTGTACTGGTGTACAGATTTTTTCTATTCAACAATCACTAAACCTCTCACGTAATCCATAACTTCATGATATTTCGGACCAGAGGGAGCGATAATATCCACTAGGTTCGACCGATATAATCCAACGGCTCGTTATGAGCTCAGTTTGATTCACCACCCTTGCATGTAGTATATATAAATATCAGCATCCCTGCATAAGAAAAACTAGTATGCTATTTCCTGGAGAACTTGGAGTGTCTTTCGATGAACCTGTATGCAGCACAAATAGACAAAATGAGAAACAATAGGGAGAAGAATAGTAAGGCTGCGAACTGAAAATGCTGTATTTTGCAAAGCAAACTACAAACCCTTGCCCCTAGGAGAGCTAATGCAGTGCACTAATCAACGAATATAAAACCTATTTGCTATCCCATCAGGCGTGTTTTTTTTTAATTTGAAATGACCAAAAAATTGTCTTCATGTTACTTCTCTGTACGTAAATTAGAAATGAAAAAAAATATTTATATATATATATACACACAAAAAAAAACCACTCAAAGACATGCGTAAATAAAAAGGCTTAAGTCGTGCTAGGGAAAAGAGAAATTACCCATTCTAGATGTTGTCCGGTAATGCCAGAGATATTTCCTGAATATACACCGCCTAAGACCTAACAAGTCCAAGGTTAGAGATTCATCAGTATCACCAAAGCATATTGAGTTTTGTTTCAGAAATTCCACAGGTCATAGCAACAACTGGCAGACTAAAGCCCTTTTTTCATCAAGAGAATATGAAAAATATCAGCAGATGGTTGTTCTAAATCTCAATAATACACTTGATTTTCCTGTTCAGTGGCAATATTTCTCCATCTAGAGTTTTTCAAATTTATACTTTAAAAAAAAAAAGGTTTCACGTTTTCCATAGTTTACCTTGATAAGCTTTTTCATTGTTTTCCAAAAAAACTGATGAAATTATTATTTTTAATATATATACAAGCACTCTTATCAGTACCAAACATTAAATTTATTTTCTGTTACATTTTTTTATTTGGTTAAAGTTGAAAATCTTTTTTTTAGTAAATAAATAACATGACTTTTTTATGATAGTTTTTATTTTGAATGAAATAAAAGTAATATTTTATAGTTAGATTATTACAAATGCAAAAAATTAAGATTCATAGCTATTATAAAATATAGTTTTAATTTTCATGAAAGATAGTTATAATCTTATGTGTTTCGTATCTTTTTTAGTGGAGAAATTCTTCTCCATTTTTTGACAAATGGAGAAGATTATTGGAAATGAGATGGAAAATGGTTTTCAGAAACTGAACAGGCTTGTCCTCCATTTTCCTGTCAAGGCAATCCCATTCTTACAGTGCCCACTTTCTAATTGTGCTTAAAACCAGTTGTTCATTCTTTTTTCTTCTCTTCATGTCCTGTTATTTACGAAACAATCCATTCCTACAAAATCTATAAAACTCATTGTATCTATAAGGACAGGTACCTTGGTGACAGTCTCAAGAAACATGCCAGGTCGCACAGGAAGTGGTTTCCGTCCAGTAATGCTTCCCTGCGAAACATGCAAGCAGATTAATAGAGCTGAACTAAAAATTAAGGAAACAAGTGGGTTGATATCATATGATGCCAATAACTGTATGTCAACATGCATGCACGAACATAGATGTTTATAGCTCAAACATTGTTTGTATTAAGTAAAGCAGGCGCACCCTTCCAGCAATTCCACTTGAAATCCTTTCACTGTCAATGTTCTCTTCCTCACTGGCAGCATCTTCTGCACCTTCATCTTTCCCTAACATCACATTTTTAATCATTTCCTGGACAGTTTTCCCTGGTTTCAAAGCTACCAGTTTGGCTATGAAATTCACCTGCATTGACAACTACACAATCATGGAGATGACAGGCACGCAATAATGTTTTAACTTATAGTTCTTCAAACTGTAGAAAGAACTCGTTGTAATTATGTATCATTTTGACAAGCAAAAACAGGTCAATCATAATCAGCCAGAAAAACTGTTATTAGGTGTGAAAATAAAAAATGCAGAAGACTGGCCTCGGATTCAGGTAGCGTCTTAAAACCACGGTCATTTCTTTCATCCAGTATCCCACCTCCCATCATGTCCCTGGCTTCCTCTCTGATTAAAACTAGCCTTGCAAGTAGTTTTCGATCTGGGACAACTGGCCGGGTTTCCATTGTCTGAAAAAATATGGACCGGTGTACAATGATTAGTTAAGGCAAAAAAAAATCCTTTCAGAAAAAAGAAAAAATAGATGAACAAACAAACAAAAAAACTCAAGAGCCGAAAAATGGCCACTCTGAACAATTGACTCAGCCAACATTCGTTTCAAAATGGAGACATGGGTGTTCAAAAGATTTGATGCTTTAAAGAGAATAGTTCAGCTCGACCAACTTAACACCTTGTTAAAATACAGTAACCATCATTGTGCATAACAACCAGAAAGAAGGATCAGCAAACTAAATAGCAACAACTTTAAAAGTTACTCTGACTACATGATTTGAGAAGATAAAAAGAAAACAAAAAACTTTAGAGTATGCATGATATAATGGACTACAAACCAGAAAGTCATTATATTTGACTTTCCCTTGCGAGTGTTATTTCATTGATCCTATATGCCAAAACCACTAAAATAAAGTACAGGCATACAGGGATGAGTGCCGAGACTCTCAGTTAACCTTGAAGGAGGCATACCAGGTATCTTAAGATCTGAGGAGGAGTAATTTTAATGATCAAAGGAAACGAGAGACAAAATTATAGACCAAGCTGCGTGCTTCATGATCACTATTCTAATGTTGCTCTGGAACAGCTAGGAAGAAAAACTATGTAGCCATTTAGTTCTAATCAGTAAATCCTTCATCAGGTTTGAGAGATGCAGTTTGCAAACCTTCTACAGGACAAGTAAATGGAATGGACGTTTTTAATTTCCTCTAGATTATTAAACATTCACCGTTATCACTTGCAGACAAATATAGAAATTTAAATCCCAAGATCTGGTGCCAAATACAATAAAAATGTCATCAAATTTAATGAAAACCCACAAAAGGAACAGAATCCATATGGAAGTTCCCTGAAAGTAGCTTGGTAAAGGTATGTTCTTGTTGTGCTACATGTCAACACATTGTTGCTCCAAGGGCTTAGGGTTGGAGACAACAATTCTATACCAATGGTACACATTCCAAGGCATTTATCACAATATTAATTCATACGTAATTTTAAAAGATCAGACATGAAAGAACCACAGTTACAGGACAAAAGAACTTCGACACATGCATTTGAAAGACTCCGTATATGTCAAGGGAAATAAAAAAGATAATGGCAAGCATTTCAGTAACATCTGTAACTACCTCAAGTATATCATCAGCCTGATTGGCTATTTCATTAAGATTCGCCCCCGGAATATGCACTTTGGTGCCTTTATCACCTTCAAAGACACCACCGCCAGCAGCAACTCTACGTAACAATTCATGTCTGCTTTCTTTCCGTGGAGTTCTACAAAGCAAGCCAATCACTTGAACCTGAAGGAGAGAATTCAGAACTTCATTGCTCGGTAACAAAGGAACTCCCTTTTAACTAGAACAAGAATTATATATGCATTTAGGAGGCATCCTTACATGCGGGGGGCATTTTTTTGTAAGATGGGACAATACAGTTTCCTTGATGACTTCCAACAGTGACTTGCGCTAAACAAAATCCATTATCAATCTGTTAGACTCCATTTCTGAATTTCATAGTCATCACTACATTAAGAGAAAATTTATTCAAGCAACAAAAAGCATGATAAAAAGTATTCCTCGATTTGCTAGAGGAAAAGAAAAGCTCCTAGTTAGCTGCTAACGAACAAAATATGCCATGAAGAGAAGCAACTATTAGAAACCTCAGCAGTAGACCAAAAACAACATGGTGAAAGTATTTAAAATCATCCATACTACTTATTACAGACAAAAATAATGACACAGGAGACTGCTATATTAGATTGCGTAGGGTCTGAGTTTCACTCAGAATATTGGTACGAATTAGTCCTAGGGTCAGTTACCTCCTATCATTATAAACAATAAGTTCAATACATTGTCGAGTCCCCATTCAATCAGAGTGATCAAGTCAATGTGATTCACTCAGGAAGGGATAAAACAAAAGAATCAACTGGAACAACATAACCAGGAAACCAGCAGACCAGTGCTTCCACAAGATTCTCAGTAAAAAGAAGGTTTAAGATTTTTGGATGACGTGCCACTTTTACCAATTAACAAGCATCATCAAAACTAAACGAATTGCAATTCATTAGAGAAACAATTTTTATTCCTGTTTCGTGCTGCCTACATATAGGATGTCCATTGCAATTCCTAAAGAAATTGCATAAAATTCTTAACATTATCTCATTTGCAGATTCAGTACCTTAAAATCACTTAGAACCTACAGTGCTCGTATGACTCAAACAAATTGCTCAAAAATAAATCATAAAGCAAACATAAACAAAACATGATCCATGAAAACCAAAAAGTCCAAAGTTAATGTAACACTATTACCATTCCATCTTGGTCCTTTTCTGCAAGTTGAATCATATAATCTAGGGCCATCATAAACCCCGCTTCCATCTCATCAACTCTTTTCCCTATCACTCCATGTGCAACCAACTCGACAGCCACCTTCTCAGAAGCGTCATCCATGTTCAGGTCTTCCAACTGTAACCCCATACATACATTTCAACCATCAGTGCATAGACTCTAAATTTCATCAACAATCAAGCTAAGAGCACAAGACAAAACATTTCGACATTTAATAAAAAGAACAAGTAAAAAACCCTAAACACATAGCCTGATAGCCACTAGCTTTATCAGTCAAAAGCTTGACAATTCAAAGCACTGGAAGTCTAATTGTTTCCATATATGTTCGAATATCCAAGATTTTATTCAGTAATAAAGGAGGGTTAGCTCATTGTGTAGCTCAAGATTCAACAGACCTTCCAATGAACCAAAACAAAAGGGAAGAAAAGGGGTGAGGAACTTACCAGGGTGATCATCTCTTGGAGGACAGAGATGACCTGTTCACCACCTTTAATAATAACTTCATGTTGAAAAGGGTCTGGTTTCTCGTCCCATTCTTGTTGGGTTCTTCTACCTTTGTTTTCTTCTTGTACGCTTGACTCCTTGTCTGAATAACCCCCGCCCACCTCATAGCTGCTGGCACACAACACCACCAACTGCTGCTGCTTCTTGGGCTGCTGCCGCCGCCGCCGGTAGTGTTTGATTGAAAGTGAAAGGGAGACGGGGAGTTTATGAGAAGAGAGAGGAGTGTGTGGCAGAGAAGAAGGGAGAATGCTGGAGAAGCTGCTCTGCAGCATTTTTGCTGCTTTCTTCGGGGTTCTGGGTTTTGGCAGATTGGATTAGATTTAGGTGATAAAAAAAAAAAAACAAAATAATAATAATAATAATAATAATAATAATAAAAAAAAAAAAAAAAAAAGATAAATAGTCGCCGTCTGTGGGAATCGAACCCACGACCACATGGTTAAAAGCCATGCGCTCTACCAGCTGAGCTAAGACGGCCAGTTCAATACTCTTGGGCGTGAATCTTTTATATACAACTTTTATATATTGATTTAGTTCCTTTTTGCTTGATCTGATCCTGTCAAAACTCTTTGATTTTTTAGAAGAAACGACATGGTTTTCATATTTTAAAAAAAATTGAACCCACCACCTAACTTAACATTGAAATTTCTTATGTCGAGTCGATTTGACATTATATTTTGAAACTATGATGGATTTTTTCTTTTTCAAACCAAACTCAACCAGGCTAAAATTTATCTGGTTTATGTAAGTAAAGGAAAGCTTAACACCAATTTAAATCTTATGAATTTGCATTAATAGTTTATACTTTTTTTTCCTTTTTAAAAAAAAGTGTTGGTAAATTATATGCAATCAGTGCCTTAAATTACACTTTGAATATGTTTTTGTTATGCCCAAATCTGAAAGTATGTAGGCTTTGTGTTTATGTTTTGCATCTTGAATAGATCGTCCATGAATGATAAACTATGAGATTTCACCTACATGGTTTTGATAAGCTTACATTAAAAAAAAACATTATAAACTTCTCTAATACTATCATATATTTTTTTTATATATATACATGTTGGATGTACATGACTAAATCTTGGTTTATTTCAGGCATAATTGTAAAACAAGATTCGCTAAGTGATCAATTCAATATTCAATCAATAAGGATTCAGGACTAAACTAGTCTATGTTGAAATAGAACAAACCTTGGTTGACCCGATTACAGGTCATGGAATGACCAATTAACAAAAACTTAACTTGATAGATATGAAGCTCTCAATTTGTTGACTTTTTTTATATAAAAAAGAAATAAGAAACAATATTATTTTGATCATTTAAAGATAAAAAAAATAGGATAAATTCCTAGATGAGATTTTACAGTCATGCTTTCCATGGGAAAAAAAAAGAGGTTTAATTATCCATGGGATGAGATGCATGGCTATTTAAATTGTTGTTGTTATTTTACTTATAGATATAACTATTAAAATAATACCAAAAATATCAAAAATTTCCTTAGCTTTCGGTCGACGATCAAAAACATTTTGTTTTAAGAAAAACAATACAGTTGTTACCAATTTTATCGAAATCGCAAGTTAACTTCTAAAATCGTATTATAAATAAAATTAGACTAAAAACTTGAAACCAATAAAATCATACTTGGCCTGTGTAAAATCTATAAAATCATTAAGATTGACAAAATCAGTCAAATTTTACGAGTTTAAAATTCCAGCTAGATCCAATATATAGTTTGAAAGACATGAACAACCCCACAAAAACTAGTCAAATTATTTTTTGATATGGTTCATATAAAATAATTTACTCATTACACGTAAAACTATATCGTGGTAAATTTTCAAGTCAAACAAAGTTCAATAACATATTATTTTCGGGAGTCAAAGTACATACAAAATCTTGACAATCTAAATCAAAATAGACCTTGGTGTATTTTTTAACATATTATTTCCAGGAGTCAATGTGTTTGAAATCACAACTGAAATCTATTATAATTTGTGAAAATTAGAGATTTGAACTACGTAAAAAATGTTAGCAGATTTTATTAATTGATTGTAATATTGTTAATACTCTTTATTCATTTTTAATATAATTTAATTTATTGACTGAAATTATTAATATATAGTTAATTAAAAAAATACATACGATTTTATAATTTTACCATCCAAGTTTTCATTGTGATTTTCATATCATGTTAAAAAAAAACAATTTTGACACCTTGATAGTTAGTTTAGGTCCCTGGAATGTTTCGGAATCAAAATTGCATCAAACAAATTGTGGCCCATAGTTTGATACTTTTAAGTCCAAGTCACAAAGCATTTTTTTTTTTTTGGATAACATGGGAACCACATGACCCGGAAAGTGCACTTCGTGGGCCCAGAGCATGTGTAAACCCCCGGCTGTCCCAAGCTCTTACAGGGGATCTCGAAAGATTGGTTGTCGAGGCTCGAACACCTGACCACCTCGGGTAATAACCAAAGGTGGCAGGATGCTGTTGCCGCTAGGCCAAGTCCCTGGGGACCCAAGTCACAAAGCATGATAACAGATAGTTGTCGCTTTTAGCTATCTATCCAAATATTTTGAATTGTATGTATTTCTTTTATTTATCATTTGAATTATAAATTAATAACCGCACATCTAGATATTTCAAAATTAAAATATATCATCCATGAAAAATAAAAAAAAATGTCAACATCTTGTAATTGTCCACCCCTTTTCTCTCTTAATAATATCCATATAAAACCCCACTCGAAAATTAATTTAGAAAAAGACAAAGGTCATGCATCACCAGTTAATCTAAAATAATAATAAAAATATATTTTTATATAAAAAATAAATATTTAAATAAAATATCAAAAGGGTTTTTAATCAAGTCAATCCCTTTCTCTATGTTTTTTATTTTTTTTTATCTTCAAGCTTGAACCGTTTTAGTTTTAAAAATCTATAGGCTGTGTTTTAAGACTAAGAATTTATATGTTTTAAAGTGTTTTTTTATAAAAAAAAATTGCTTCAAATTAATATATTTTTAGTATTTTTAAATATTTCACTGTGTAATTATAAAAATTTAAAAATATTTTTAAATAAAAAGAAATATTAAAAAATAACTGAACTTAATACTAAACATTCTCTAAAAAATATTTGCCCAGCTTTTATTTTTTTTCGTCTTCGTGTGGGGAAATGTGTCTGGTTTCGAGAACATAGTAGAAAAGAATTAAAGTTATGGGTTAACACGCTTCCGTCATGGGCGTGACCGAAGCGCGTTTTTGTAGATTAAAAAAAATAAAAATGTGGTTGAGAGTTGAGACGATGAATTGTTTTTTTTATATATATATATATTTTTTGTCCTTATAATCTTTCCAAATCCTCGTGCCAGATACGTGTCAGATAGACACAACATGGACGGCATGTTTTAAAATCCACGATATTAGCCTCGTTGCAAATGCCTCTGGTCATTTAAGAAAATACCCCCTCGTTGGCATAAAATTTCACTCATATCCTCTTGCTGTTACGGCCCCCATGTAAATTGCAAGGCGATACGAGGCGGGTTTAAAATTTGGATTTGGACTGTTTTAGGGTGGGGTAAAAATGGTTTTTTTGGTTAAAATAATATTTTTTATAAAAATAAAAAATATAATAAAAAATAATTTAAAACAAAACAATAAAATATTTTTTTATAACAACATTTTTAAACACACATTCTCAAATGCCCCTTTCAAGTTAAATTTTATAAAAAAAAGTTTGAAAGGTAGACTCAATACTTATGAATCATCAAACCATATTAATTACTCCTTATAATTTTATAAACTATATATTTAATTTATAAATTTATCTATAATTTGTTACTTTTCATCCATTACGTGTTCTTTTCCTATTTTCTGGTTAAGAGTGAAAGTCTCACTTTTAATATTTTTTTATATTTAAAAAATATTTGATTTCAGGGCAAATAACTCATTAATGGTATTCCACATAGATCTCACCTAATATTAACAATCATAATGGGTTTTATTTCAATATTCTATTTCACATTTCAACTTGTTTTTACAATATATAGAATTAATTTCATAAATAGTTTTTAAAAATATTTTTTAAACCCACGTGACAAGGACTAGCAGTGCACATTACATGGACTTCACCTATAACATGTACACCGCAAGTTAGAATCATGTAGATGAGAAATTAATTCTTGACTTTATCTTGACTCGTTTTAAATTTTTGCAACCAAACTCGTGTAAATTATGAGACACGGGCTCCACTTCAACCAAACCGTTGACATTTCAATTCATCAACACCGGGGCGAGGTAGTGTTTTGGAGTGCTATAGTATATGTTTTTTAATGTATTTTAAAAATATATAAAAAGCAATTTTAAATATTATTTTTTAAATTCAGAGAAACAGGTTTCCAAAATTCTCTGGAAATTTGAAATTTAAAGAATTGATAAAATTAGCATATAAAAAAGGCAAAAGTTATAGACTAAGATCTCACAGTTTACTGTGTTTACATGGTGGATTCAACATGTCTAGTGGGGGCTGATTAAAAAATCTTAAGACTCAAAGCTTGAATTTAATTGAGATAAATAAATTATCAACTCGATAAAACTTTATTATCCATTAGAGTTTTTAGTGGATCAGTCAAACATAATTGAATCAAGATAATTTTTGTAATAAAAAATAATCTAATAATAATAATAAACTCAATGTTATTTTTTATCTGTTTTGGATCGATTCTCACAATTTTATTCATATATGTATAAAAAAGCCATGTCAAGCGATGCTAATTTTTGCGGCATCCATCCCTGGTTAGGGGTGTCTATCCCCCTGAGATTAAAAGAAAATTCTGCAAAAAATCATTAATATGATAATTTCAAAAATAAATTTAATAAAAACTTTATTTTAATATATCTATATATAAAAAAACATTTTAAAAATAATAATGATGGCTTCCTGGAACACGTCCAAAGTGAAGAGGGTAAAGGGGTAATATTCCCGTTGAGTTAAAGCACTAAACATTAATTACTTTCAAATTATCACAGGTTAACTGCTGCTGCTGCTGCCTACCCTTATTTTTGTAAGGTAGCGTGGTGAGACACGCTCCGAGGGTATTGTTGTCTTAGTACATCAAGGACAAGGCATTGGACCCCGAGAATGGCATTAACATGTAAATTATGGCAAATTCACATGGCAATAAAGAATCATGCCCCAAATTTATTTTAATACCCGCGAGTAACAAACGGTTCCGCTTCCCCGCTTCTATAAAACCGACAGCACCCACACCATCTTCATTTCATTTATCCGTTTCGCTACTATCAAATCTCTCTCTCTCTCCTAGGGTTTCCTACTTTTTTTACTCTCTCAGAGACTTCCTTATAAGCATCGATGGCGCAAGAAGAGGGTCAGAACGGAGGTGCCGAGAAGACTGTCGTGGAGGTGTCCTTCAAGTCCGTAAAGCCACAGCTGTTCGTGGAGGCACCCAAGGCTACCGACGCCATTCAATTCTACAAGACTGCCTTTGGTGCTGTAGAAACTTGCCGTTCTACTCAGCCTAAGCGCAAGGCAGACCAGGAGCTCCCTCACATCGTTTCCGCTGTGCTTCAGCTCGCTGGCTCCACCTTTATTGTCGCTGACCTATCTGATGACTCTTCTTCGTACGTCTCTCTTTTGCCCTCCCTCTTGACTTTTATACTTCTGAAATCGGCTTTCCGATTGTCAGATCTTACTGTTTGGTAGATGCCTGAGCCCGTCAAAGACGTTTATAATGTTGTACCCGTGTGTTTTGCGTTCTGCAGTGGTTTATCGACCGTTTTATGACCCTCAGATGTATGTAGAGGAATCATGCATGTATATTTCAGCTTACATATGCTACTGCGCTCCGATATTTTAGTCTTTATATTGTTTTTCATTTTCCCGTGTTTTTTTCCTTTTTTATTTATTTTACTTCCAAACTCGTCCTGGTTTATACAGGATGAATCTGTCTTTTTTCGTCGTATTTTATATGTCATCTTAATTATTTCTTTTTAATTTAAATGTTTTTATCATCTTTTTGTTGTATTCTCTTAGTGCCGAGCCTCCACGTGCACACTACTATGCCTTTCGATTTTGTATCTCTAGTTTACTACCACCTGTTTTGTGATTTGGTTCATGACTAACACATGGCATGGCCAGGACCAAGGGCGGGGGAGCCGGGTTTGCGATGTGCCTAGAGACTGAAGATCTGAAGGCTGCGGTGGCGAAGGCTGTGGCCGCTGGGGCTGTGTCTGAGAGCGAGATTGTGGAAGTTGAAGGAGCGTGTTGCTGTGCCGAGCGCGTGACCAAGGTCAAGGACCCTTACGGTTTCGTCTGGCAATTCTGCTCTCCTTCCAACAAGTGCGGTGCTAACGTGGAAGCTTGAGTGCCGTATGATCTGAGCTCGTTTTGGTACTTAGTGTTATCTGTCTTGCATATTTTATTTTGCAGTTGTGGGACCCTGATATCCGTTAAGTTCTCTGCCTACTTGGATTAGGTGATTCGTAGGGGTAGGCTCGCCGAGTAGCAACGACATGATTATGGTTTTTTTTTTGTAATTTCGAGAACACCTTGGCGGAGTAATGGATGAACTTTGTCTTTTTAACCCTTAACTACCTATTTCCTGTTACGGTTTTTTTGTCTTCTATTTCGTTTCTCTCGTCTTTGCCATAGCTGCAAGAGCCTCTGGCTCTCTGATGCGGCTAAAATCCTTGGTTTTTTAAGTTAACTTGGTTGAGATACCTTTTAATCTGGAGGTAGCCGAGTCAACTCATTGGGTAAAAAAAGTCTTTTTACTGTTTTTACATTTTATTGATCACTCTAGGCGTTTTTACATTTTATTACATCGGTTTATTGAAGTAAACATGCTTGTATGGAAGCGAATAAAATAAACTTCCATGTCTGGTGTAGTCTCGAGGATGGACGGATTTTTGGTGCACCTCATCATACAATAAAATATCCCGCTGGGGCTGTGTTTTTAAAGAGTTCTTTTGAAGAAATGTAGAAATTGAATTAATGTAAAATATTATAAATTACATAATTCATTCATTAATTATTTTTAGAAATTGAAGAAATGTAAAATATTAGAAATTACATAATTCATTTATTAATTATTTTTATAAATTACATAATTCATCTTTTTTAAAGTTGTCTTAAAATATATTTTTTGGAATATTTGAAAACAAAAAACAATTTACAAAACATCCAATTGCTATCAATATCAATGATCTTAAAGTCAAGATAACGTTAGACTATGGCTTTTTCACTATATATATCTAATGGTCTCAAAAGTTTGAAGGATAACGTTGGACTACGGCCTTTTCCCTAGTTGTTCAGTAATAAGGGGTAGGCTGACACGCGTACGATAGTCGTGCAGAGAGGTTGCGATTGCATGGGGAGGTGTAAGTGGTCCCCAATGCCCGACAGGGATTGGCTATTGCTCTGGAGGGGTGTAAGATTCTCGTGATGTTGTGGTTAGCGGATGGAGCGGTGGGTCGTGATGAGGGAGGGTGTTAACAGAAATGAAAGGCTAAAGAGGGTGTTTGTTTTTGCTGTTAGAATCCTGTTTTATTTATTTATTTATTTATTTATTATTATTATTATTATATTTGAAAATATTGTTTTAGATGTTTTAAAATTAATTTAATAACTGTGTTAAAAGTGTTATTTTTAAAAACTAACACCTAAAATTATATTACAATGATAACACATTGCTTCTTTGTATTTTTACCTCCAATGAGGTGAAGCGTTGTCCCCTCAGGCCCAGCAGCTCTTCGAAAAATGCTACAGCAGGTACAGTAGCTCTTCGATTAATTTTTTCTCAAGTAAGAAACCAATGTTTTTCTGAAAAGTAAATATCTCAAGATTTTTTCAGAAATAAAATAAGGAAAAATCCCAAATTAAAAAATTCTGGACATTTAAAGTAAAAATCTCCACCGCTGATCTTTTCCAAAATCTCCTCCAGTTTTATCACATTGACCAAGGGACAAATGCCTTAACTTTACAAGCAAAGACCCAATGGATTTGGGCGAGCAAAAACACGTGTTTCGTACTTTTAATATATATATATATATGTTTACTATAAAAATATATATATATATATATATATATATATATATATATATATATATATATATATATATATATATATATATATATATATATTGGGCCTTTCCTTTTCCGTGCACCCTCCCTGTCTTCCGCCAATTTCACCGATAAAAATCTCACAATGGGCTCTCTCGAGTAAGATAGATATCTCAGCACCTTTCTTGTAAGTTCGTATTTGTAGATAAATCTTCAAGCCCTTTCAAATAAAACTATCATTCTCTATTTCGATAATATTAAGGGCAAGAACAACGGGAAAGGCAAATAGACAGTCAAAGCTAAAATTTTGAATTTTTAGCTATTTTTAACTTTTTTAGGGAGCCAAATGTGCAGCCAAAATAACATTTCTTGACATGCAGAGCCATTCCTACATATGAAATATAACCGTTGGAGTTGGAATTGTACCGTTGATTTCTCCAAATTATTCGAACAGATTCCTAAAATCCCTATCAAAACCCAGAACTAAGAAAAATAATCAATTCCCTTTCCATTTATCCATTTACACAAGTAGTTAAAAAGCATAACACAATTTCAAAGAATCACCCCAGAACACAGCGCAAGAAACACACACCGATAAAAATACAGTCATGAAACACATGAATTGAAAAGGTGAAGCTTAATTATTATGAAAATAAAGAAGAAAAAAACCTCGATATCACCAAGAAGGAGGCCAACAATTTCTTCAGTCTCGGTAGACAGAGCATGGGTGAGACATGATAGCCAGACTTCCTCTGTCATCTTCACGCTCGTTAAAGACCAATTAGGGAATTGAAAGCGTACATAGCAATGAATCTGTCGCGGGTTGAATACTAACAGCACCAATTTGGAGGGTCTCTATGAGTGCAATGGGTGTAAGAAACTCGAGGTGAGCAGCAATGGAAGAAAAACTAGTCAGAAGAGGGAGAGAGAGAGGGAGTGCATGGTTTCCTGAACTTCAGGCTCACCATAAATTCATCATTTCATTAGGTGGAACGTCTGTGCCGTTAGGTTTGTGGGTGGGTGGGGGGCGGCGGCGCAAGAGGGAGAAGGGAAGGATGGTGTGGGGAGGGTTTTTTTTTTATAATAATAATAGGGGTATTAATTTGTAATTAATTTGATTGAATTATTTGTAATGAAATGTATTTTAATTAATTATGTTTGAACTTATTGGTTATTTGTTAATGCGAGCATTTTGTTTTTTTTTTAAGTTTTTTTAACACTCAAATACAATAAGTAACATTAATTAACTTCAAATATAATAACCATAAAAAACCATACAAATTACTTGAAAAACATATAATAAGTAGCTTAAATTTCAAATATTGCGGGTCTTTTAATTATATTTAAATTCATTTTTTTTAATTTAAATATAATTAAAAAAAATAATTTTATTGTTAGAGGGTTTTTCAAAAGCAATTATTTAATTATATTACTTACTCCTATTAATTGTATAATTAAATTATAAACAAAATAATTGCACTATATTTAAAATAATATAAAAAAATAGCTTTCTAAAATGACTTTTTTTTATTGGAGCACACATCAACAAAAACGAGTCATTTTAACAATTTGTCTCCCAAAATTGTGAATCCAAGCCAATTATTATTTTTTATATAAATTAATCAATTTTTTACAGGTAACAAAATCAACCCGTCAATTTACAGAATCAACACAAGATTTGTTTTTAAAAAAAAACCCAGCTTGAGCACAAAATCTCGAATTGACCTGACAGGGTGGTCTAATAAAAGACAGAAACCAAAATGAAATTGTCATTTCACACACACCACACAATATTACAATGGATAGGAGAACATATTTCCTCCATGAAAATAAACATTGTTTCCAAAGCCAGCTACGTCTTATCCACGGCCCCTCTTCTTTCTGGGGCGGCTTCACATGCCTGAAAGCTCAACAAAACCATCAAAGATTATAAAAAACAGAAGAGAATGCGTGTGATGCGCTCGCGCGGGTGGGTGGGTGGATGGCGAGACGACATACCTGATCAGCAAGTAGGCGTAGGAATGCTGAGGTTGCACTTGGAAGGCAAGGCCATGGCGAGATCAGGATCGATGCCTAGATAAGGGAGCAGGTATGAGTTCTTGTAAGAGCACAGGCATGTGAAGTTAGCCCCGGAAACAGCCTTGCAGCAATCAGCTGACGGCGTGTCAACCGGGTCTGGTTTGGTCACAGATGGTTTGCAAGCCGTGAGACCTTCGTCGCTAATGTCACAGACGGTCACTGCCCGTGAGCCCTCAAACAAAGCAGCCATCACCAATAGCAGCACCACCAGCTGCCTCTTTCCCATCCCCATCATAAAAATCAGCAGCCGTCGATCTGTCCACCTGTAAACTGTCTCGGAGCACTACACTTGTTGGTAGATTTGTGGGTAGCATGTTATATATAGAGAGAGTCTTCGAGGCAAGAACCACAGGTTGAGATCCCGTGAACATGAATTGGCAGGATTCGGGATCACGGGGGCAGCTTTGCTCATCATTATACATATAATTATATATATATATATATATAGCAGAAACATCCCTTCCATTTGTTTTTTATACCATATATATAATTTGTTATCCTCTTTATTTGCCCACTCTAAGATTCGTAGAATAAATGCGATTTAAAGTGATATGATATATGTAATATTTATAATTTAAAGTGAAAAAATTAAACATGGATCCATTTTCCCATGCATGCCTATAAAAATAAAACCAGCTCACATTGCTCATCTAGAACTTGAGCTGCAGGATGGGCCAAGGCCCGAGTTGAAATTTATTGTAAAAGATCTCAACTACTTTAAGCACGGTTGCGATTATTTTTTAAAATGTTTTTTATTTAAAAATATATTAAAATGATATTTTTTTTTATTTTTTAAAAATTATATTTGACATCAAAATAATTTAAAAACACACAAAAAAAATTCATTAAAAAAAAATTAATTGAAATCCAGATAAATGGTTCACTCGAAAGAATAAAAAATCAAACCCTTACACTTAAATAATTATTTCACAAGTAACAGCCAATTTTATAATAATGAACGATACACTCATCTTCACTCGTCACATCAAATAAAATAGTCGGCGACACATGCAACCCGTCCATACCTTGCCAGACACCAACCTCCGATTGAAATCCCGCCGGCACAGTTCAGGGAAGACCACAGAAGACCTCTTTTATAGGTCGGAGGTGACCGTCCATGCCTCTAGATTGCTACAGAGCTCCATACATGCACACGCCGACCATTCCTCTCCTAAGAAGACAAATGGGCCAGAACGTAAAAATCTAAAGGATCAAAATTATATATATAAAAACAATATCCTGTGGTCTTCCCTGAATCCCTACGCTACGACCGAGAGTAGAATAAAACGATGTTAAGGTGCTCCATCATATCATGATAGCGACGAAGATTTCCAAACCAGGATGTGGCTCGGCCTGGCATGGCGCCCGTGACAGACCAATCCATCAGAAAAAGCAAGAATTTGCACCTGGAAATGACATCTCAACAAACAAAACGAACCCTACAAAGAACCTTCACAAGTGAGTGATCGACGTTAAAGCACAAGCACTACCCCTTTGCTTTGCATCTTTTCTTCCTCTCGGACCCACCTATGATTCCACATGATTTGCAAGTTGAGCAGATCCGGCCACTACATTGATGAAACGTGGATTGGAATTGGTTCTTGTTTAGTAAAGTTCTTAATCATGGAGTATATTGGCATATGATGGACTAATTAACATTGCTTTCTCCAATCTTTTTTCTATCCTCCTGCATCTTCAACCATGCCTTGCATGTCCTAGCTAAGCTGGCGGTGACCTGACCTCTTATAAACTGTTTTTACCAGATAATAAAAGATATTTTCAGATCAGACAATTGATTTTGAGAGGATCGATGTCAATTTTTATCTGTGTTTTGTGTTTCTGTTAAAATATTTCGGAGTCGTTGGACTCCTTTCCCTTGACCACTAGCATTTTAAAACTGAAGAGAATTCGATTCCAATTTTTTGGAGGGTTGCTTTAGAATCTAGCAAGTTTGATGTGTGTAATTGAGAAAGCATAGAGCATATTGATGCTTGGCATGCATGATCTGCATTATAAATAGCCCCCAACACCTTGCAAATTTCATTTCATCTCGCCCCACAAGCTGTTCGTGCTCCTCTGTCAAACCTTTTCCTGCCCTTCGCTAGCTCTGCTTCCTTGATCTCCAGTTTCCTAATCTCTCAGTCAATGGCCTCTACCCAGGTGATCATCCCTCCTGCTATCGATTCTCTTAGAATTCAGTTGCGAATATTTTTCAATATGAAATTAAGTTGCAGGAACTATGGAGTACTGTACCTCGATCTTCTCCCAGCCATGGAGTTTGCAGAAGCTTCAAAATATGTTATTCTACGCACACCATTGTACAAAGAGTTTTCACAGAGAATGGTCTTCCAGCAGTTTTTTGAGATACATAGCTTTTCTCTTTCGTTATATTCTATCTAGTTTCCCCACCTTCAAAAATAAAGTAACATTTATTTTATAAACTCTTTCAAACACTTTTACAAGGAGGATTTAAGCCTTTTATATATATATATATATATATATATCTTTCAAACACTTTTACAAGGAGGATTTAAGCCTTTTATATATATATATATATATATATATATATATATATATATATATATATATATCTGTGTGTGTGAGAGAGAGAGAGAGAGCATCATGGCCCCAGCCCCAACCACGGAAAGCTGATGAGTGTATTTTTAAGTATTTAGAGGAAGTGATAGTTTTTTTTATTGATTCGAACCGAGTGTTGTTGTAAATACACGGGTCACTAGGCTGACTCGTCTAGCCAGGACAAGTCTTAAAAAGAAATTAACCATCTAAAAGGTGGCAATAGTAAGAAGTTGAAACTAAGAGATTACTCTGTTTATAATTTTAGGTTGGTAATATGATGTTTATTAAAGATTTATATGATTATTAACTTTAGGGTTTGTGAGATTAGTTGAGTTATGTATAAATTGACCCGGATATTTACATTAATAAATAAAAAAAGAAATTAAGAAACATAAACTATCGGTCCACATATAATTTATTATCATGTATGTGTGTCCCATATATATACATATATTTATATATATATATATATATATATATAGGGAGTATAATGGAGATGACATTTCATATTTCAGGTTGAAGCTGAGCCAGTCAAAGAGGTGACCAACAAAGCTGAAGCTCCACAGTCATGTCCAGTTAATGACGAAAAAGCCGCCACAACTGAAGAGCCCGAAGTGGTTGTGCAGGATGACGATGACGAAGAAGAGGAGGTGAAAAATGATTCGGATGAAGAGCAAGCGGAGGAGAAATTGGAAGAATATTCACCAATTACTGGTGAAGATGAGTCAAACGCTACTTTTGACGACGAGGTAGAGGCTGATGACGGTGACTTGATTTAAGACAGCGACAGAAATCTTCCATGAGGAGAGGTTGTGGTGATCACAATCTTGTATGTGTGTCTGGTTTTTTTTTAATCATTTTTTTCTCTTGTTTTTTACATTTCCTCCGTTTTATTTTGTGCTGTTCTGTTGCGTGAAAACTATTATAAAGTGTGCCTAAGATTATTAGTTTAATTATTATTTGCTAATTAACTACTTAATTGTTTAGATCTCTCTCTTATGTATTTATTGCCTAGCTAGGTTGTGATCAATCCATAATGATTAGGGCATGCAAGTGGTAAAGCCTATGCTAAAGATATAATTAAAATAAGGTCTTGGGCTGAAGTTCTATCCTTTAATATATATATATACACTAGACAATGCCCCCGCGCTTCGTCACGGGCGGCACAATATTTTTTTTAATATAAAAAATATTAATTGTGTATTTTTTTATTATAATATAAATTTAGCTAAAATAATAAATTTGTGCAGAATTTATGTCAAGTGCAAGTTTTCTATAAAATATATGAATTTAAAATTGATATAAATTTATCTGTTTAGTAGTTTCAAACGAAATAACCAGCATAAATTTATCATCATCATTAAAAAAGCAAGAAAACTCGGATATCTGAATTATTAAGTTCACTGTATTAAGATTAATTCATTTTATAATTCAATTTAAATCAAACAAAAATAAAATATAAATTGTGTAAATACCTACAATAATAAAATAAAAAAAATAAGTTGTTAATTTTCTATCAACAAAAAAACGAAAACATAGATTGAAAATTTATCCTGACGTTATTGCCATTATCATTGCTATAAAAGCTAAAATTATTACTAACATTACTGCCAAAACAATTAGAATAATTAAATTGCCATGAAAAAAAAGCAAAATGTTTTTATAAAATAATAAATAGTTATTTTTCTATCAACAAAAAGTTGAATACATAAATTGAAAATCTATCCTTATGTTTTTGTTATTATCATTACTATAGCAGTTAAAATTATTATCAATATACTGTCAAAACAATCTCAATAATTAAATTGTCCTGAAAAATCATTAAATGAAAGTAAAAGTTTTTTGTATGAAAAAGAAAAAAAACAACAACTAAAATTATCATGATCATTGCATAAATAGTCAAATTATTTTATAAAAAACAATTACAAAATAACAAATGAATTAACATCAAATATCAATAAAAAAATAATTTAATATGAAATAAAAAATGAACATTATTAAAAAAATAAAATAAATTAATATAAAATAAAAAATTAAAAGCATAAGGACTGAAATGAAAAATAACATATATAAAATTATTTCCAATTAAAGGATCAAATTGAAAAAAAAAACAATTGGAGGACTAAAAATGAAATAATGATAATTACTGTCATTTTAAAAGAAATCAGAAGAAGAGGGACTGAAATTAAACTTTGTATATATTAGCAATTTCAATTGGAGGACCAAATCAAAGAAATCAAAACATCCGTACCGGAATAATTGAAGGAATAAAAAATAAATCCAAAATCAAAAGTATAAGGACTGAAATAAACCTTTCTTATATAATCAGTTTTAATTGAAGTGCACAATCGAAAACAATAAAACTTTAATTTAAATAAATCAGTAATAAAAACGAAATCAAAACATGAGGGACCAAATTAAATTTAACGCAAACACCAGGGACCGGAGCTGATGTTGGGGGCGGCAGGAGAGAGAAAAGGGATGGCCGAAGAAAACCCGTCCGCCGCCGCTTATGGGGAGATCTATTACTGGAACGCGCCGAGACGAAAGAAAGAGGACCTCCCGGCGCATCGTCTGGTATGGCGGAAGTTAATTTTTGACGGCGTTAAGACACCGCACGTGCCGCTAAAGGGGCGCGTCAGCGTGGAACACCGCTGGCGCGCCCGTGCGATGCTCCAGCTGTCCCTCGGGAAAAAATATTAAAATAATGGTTAATGACTTATAGACCCTTGCCCCTACTGGTATTTACGAAAATACCGGAGGGGAAAGTACGCACCTGCCCCTGATTACTGTTTGCTATTTTGTCCGTTTCAAGGGATTTTTTCGTCTGCGAAAGAAAACCCGAGAGAGTCCTTTCCACTGTGCACTGATTTTGTCTTTTATGAGGGTTATATTCGTTAATGCACTGTTCACATGCGGAAAAGACAAAAAAAAAGGTAGACATACACCCGCGAAGCACGGGGTCAAATTGCGAGTCCACAGTGCACATGAGTCACGCGCTACAGTGAAATGGTGCTACAGGAAAATCACAACACATTTTATATATATGTATAATATGTAGGATTAATCTAGAACATGCCTCTAAATAATCTCAATTTTATCACTAATATATCAGTTTTACAATTAAATCTTCAAATATTTTTCCATCTAAATTATTCTTTTTTATATATATAATAAACCTAATTTGATCATTTTGGATCAAAATTGAATAAATTAAAACCTAACTCGAACCTGATCCACCTGATCCACTTGTATATACAACAGCCTGTATCTTTATAATGTTTTGTGAGGATTGTGTTTGTTATTTTCCAAAAGGGGCTAATTTTATAAGCAAGAGAACAGGTGTTTTAACCATTGGATCAACATTTAATAGTCAAAAGTGATCATATTTAAAGACAAAATTGATTATAATAGCTATATATTCCCTTTTATTTATTTTATTTTATTCCCAGTTTTGTTCACTTGACAGACTATATAATAAGCTATTAGAGCTTAAATCAATTGGCCAGGAGCAACCCTGTTTTTCCTTAGTTATTTTCCCAATCCAGTTTTGAATCAGAATTAGATTCCAAGTCATTAAATTGATTCCTAGTGACTTGCTACTTTTAAAAGAATTGACAGTATTTTTTGCTGTTATGATTTTTTAAATAAATAAATTATAAAATATATTTTTAAACAAGTTTTCATGAGATTGTTTTTAGTAGAATTCATAGCACATCGATTAGCAATCATTTTTTTATTCATAATTAGAGTATAACATACACAAGGGTCTTTTTATAATTATAAAAGAGTACAAAAATCAAATTACAAAATCAATATATTGAAAATGTTCTTTCATTAGATTACAAAACGAATAATCTAAGCGTGTAAAGCCCTTCTTATAATTTCTTTCTTCTATAAAACTTAATATATATAAACTCTGTGATCGGGAGGTGGAATAAAAAACTTTTTTGTCACCCTATCGTTTTCCAAAATTAAATAAAAATAAGAGCAAAAAGAGAAAGAGGGCATGGGATTGTAACCTATTGTGCTCATTGTAAACGACAACTTCCTATATTTATTATTATTATTATTATTATTATTATTATTCATGCTGGCATATATAGGTGAGGATATTAAGAGAGTGGGCCCTCCAGGATTTTTTATTTCTTTTCAATTCTGGCTCAGGTTCTGAGGCCACATAACAGAATGGCTAGTCTCCCTGATTCATAATAGGGTCACGAAAGTTGATGATCCCTCCACTTTTAAATTATCAAAGCAACCTTGATTCTATTATATTGTTTTTCGATTTCCAAAAAAAATATAAATATTATTTTACACACTTGATTTTCTAAACATAAATCATAATAGAAATCAAAATTCATATAAACAAACGTAGATGATCACCAGGCATGTGCCTCCAAAGCTAACACGTGATGATGGACTTTTAAGGAGGAGACAGATTCCAAGTAATTAATTATTATTAATTAAAATTCAAGCCTAAACACTAGAGGCAAAAGGTCTTTTGCTTCTTCTTGTTATTTTTATTTTCTTTATTTATTAGATTTACAGTTTTTTTTATATATATAAAAAAGCTATGCTTATATACAGAAAAAGGCTGCCACCGTAGGAGTACTTTTACTCTGTAGTTATTAAATTCCATTTTGTCATGGTAACCTGATATATACAACTCAGTACTCTAGAGTCTAGACTCTCACCCGTGTCAGCTTTTAAATTAAAAAAATATAATAATATGGTAAAATCTGATTGGCTCGATTAAATTTTTAATAATAAAAATCAAACACCAATTAACTTTTAAAATTAATAAAATAAAATAAAATATTATTGTTTTTTAAAAAATAATTAATATAAATCCAATCAACTATATCTATATGTATAATATAATATTATTATTTTTAACATCACTACATTAAATTAATCTAAAACAAGAAAACATAAATAAAAAAATGCTTAAAAAAAAACAGGTTTTAATGGATATAACTATATGTAATTATGTAATTACATGTGAGTTTGGTATTATGATACACAATGCTTTTCAATATTGTTTTTTACTTGAAGATTTTATCAAGTAATTTTTTATATATTATTTTTTTAAATCACCCCATCAAAAGTATTTAAAAAATATAAATCTAATGTTTTTTAATAAATAAAACATGCTAAAAAAGAAATTAAGCCCCTCTCGAACACTCAATCATGCTCAACAGCGCCCGATAAATATCCACCGTGAGAGAATGATAAAACATTATCATTAATAACGGAAAACTGGAGTTCAGGAAAAAACAAAAGGCGAGTTCAAATCATTGAAGGCAGCAGTAAGAATTCTATTTCCTGGTCATGTCGACGGCAATTTCAAGACATTTTCACTGTTGGACGTTGACCGTATCATCAGTAACCACCCCATTAATTGATTCATCCTTCCTTCTCCAAACCCTATAATCTTGTCTACAGTGGGTCATAGGTTTTCGCGATGAAACAAAGTTTAAAGTTCATACACACAAATGGCTACGCGTGTGGGGTTAAAAGAGTTGTAAAAAGCTAGCCAATTAGAGAGCCTAGTGAGGTCTGTAGCTGAAGTCGTACGTGAAAGAGCCTGTGCTTGGTTAATTGCTCGCAGAGTGGCGAGCCCCGAGAAAAGAAGAGACCGCCACAGCTTTATTAACAAGTCTTGCATTGGAATATACACTCTGTGAGGATCTGCGACAAAGTAGCCAGGCAAAAACCCTGAAAGAAGTTAAAGATAGAATATAAAAAAGAAAAACCCAGAAGAAAAGCAACGTTATCCTGCTGCCCCATCCATCTATCTCTCTCTCTAGCCTGACCTTACCTCTTTGTTTTCCTGTCTTCTACTGTGAAACTTCGTTGTCTGAGTTGTTTTAGCTCTCCTTTTTACCTCTCATTTCAAGTTTTCTATATGCCTTTTACTTTTTCCACCACCTCAGGCTTTGTTTGTTTATGTCCTCGCAGTAGTTTTTGTTTTTTCGGGTCGGTGATGTTTTCGAGACTCTTTACTATTTTATTAAGTTTAAAAATGATTTTAGACTCGCAATTGAAGTTCTGTTTAAAAGTAAAATATGGTTTATAGCTTCTATTAAAACTATTTTTCCGAACCGGATCGCAAAAGGTAGCGTCATGCCAAACAAGCCACTCAGTCTTCTCTTGCCTTTTTAAACTGATGTTTTCCACCCACGCTTGGACTCACAAGACTCACAGTGAAACCCCAGAACAAAACAAACTAGAAAGAGTACGATCCAGACATCTCCAAGATTCCAACACTTCCCTGCTCCAACACCATTAATGGAAGTAAGTTGTTGTTTGTTCTTCCCTGCTCTTCTTTGTTTCACATATCGGTTACAGGAATATATTAACTCTTGCTAGCGAAGCTACGTGCCCATTCTTTCTGTCTCTTTGATCTTCCTATCTTGCTTATTATTCACCCGCTTCTTCTTTTTTTGTTTTGTGGGCTATATAGGATTATTATTTTTCAAGGAGCCATGTTCCAGCATTTGGAAGCTGGGACTGGAACAGTGATCTGCCTTTCACTCAGTGCTTCGAATCAGCCAGGCAAGCAGGCCTGCTTCGTTACAGTTATTCAGAAGATCGTGATCTCTATGTTGCAGGCGATCTCTATGAGAATGATGTTGTCACTCCGGCGATGATTGTCGTTCCTCGCCGTAGGGTACGTGTGTGCGTGCATATATATATATGGACCATGTCACTGTATTTCTTTCTCCATCCTTGGTCCTCGTCGATTTTTCCAGCCTTGTTTCAGGAAAAAAACAATTTTTTTCCACCGCAATATAAAATTATTCATGATTATTTAGCATGGTATCGGAATTTCTTTTAATGATCAAATAGTTGGAAAAAAATGGGTATAAATTTTTCTTATGCCTGGATTATTTTAGTTTTTTTGCTTTCTGAATGATCTTTCTTCACGCTCATGACTCATGAGTGAAAGGGTCACGAAAGGTGGTGGTAGGGCTAGGGTGACAATTTTGTCAAGGAAGAAAGGGGAAGAAAAGAAGATTCATTAAAAGAAGTTCAAGCGAAGTGGGCATGAAGTAGGGACATCACCATATGATGTGTAGATGCATAATTAAGCTTTATCGATTGCTTTTCATTTACAAAATCCTTTTTAGAAAATTTATGGCATGCGAGTCACGTTTCCAAGAAAAAGAAAATTAACAAAAAACCCTCCAATGTTTCATGACAACGAGGGCTAGCTGCCCTAGCTAAGCTAACTGGAAATATATATAAAACTAAAATAGTTCTGCTGGTGGCTTCATCATGTATTGTATGGGAAATGTTGGTGACATTGATGAACCTTGCAGGAAAAAAGGCGTCGCCCTCGAGCCAAAGAAGAGAAAAGGGAGCAAGGTTGGGAGGTGAGAAGTGATGTAAAGGAATCACCAAGCCCACCTCCTATGCCAACACCGAAGCCAGTCGACGAGGACCTGTATAAAATCTCACCAGAGCTGCTTTATGCAAAACGCAAAAAGGTATATAGGATTCACAATACTTTTCTTATCCCTCTCTTTCACGTTGAAATCCCATCATCACTTGCTTTGCTTATAAAATATATTTTCTTTCTATCTATATACCTCGCAAAGCCATTGTTTTTTCCCTTTTGACTTTCATTAAATCTTATTTTTTTCTCGTGCAGAAGGGAGTGCTGTGTTTATTTTCAAGCTGCTTGATGCCCACCTGTGTTCTTTGATGGCTGTAGGGCCGCGTAAATATATTTATATTTATATATTATATTATATTATATTATATTATAGTAAGGGAAAGTGAAGCTATCTTGTGCCTGGTGTGTTTGGTAGCGCGGTTTACTATTGTTAAGGCCGCATTACCAGACGAAACCTCATTGTAACACAGAAATTATGCTACATTACTACTACTTAATTAGCCAGTTAGTTGAGACTTGTTGCCGAGTGATGAAGGGTTGTTTTCCCTTTCTTTTGTTTCGTTTTTTTTCTTTCTTTCTTTCTTTGATAGTCTCTGGCATTTGAAATTAGGGACGGATTGGAAAGGTTTTAAAAAGAAGAGGGGGCTTATTGATGTGGGGCAAGTTTGTATTCTCCCTCTATGTGGAAAAGAAAAGGAAAAAGGCTCTCAAGCAATTTCATCCTCTGCATCTTGTTCTTTCTTTCCTTCCTTTCGAAATCCAATTTATTTTTAGAGTATTAATCAGATCATTACACGTGCGTGGTTTGCTGCGAGCACACCATTGATTGACTGACTGCCTTGCAATTTATCTGCTAAATACAATATGTAGTTGACCGTCGATAAATCAGCAATGATAGTATTCCGTTGCTAAAATCTATTGCTAAAAATTATGTTTTTTCAATCAGCAACGGATTCTTAGCAGATTTAAAACAACATATGCAATGAATTTTTCATTCCTAAAAATAATTTATTGATCATCTGTTGCTAAATAAGCAATGATATTATTATGTTGATAAAATCCATTGTTATAGCCCTGTTTTTTTTAGTTGTGAGCAACGAGAAAATGAGATGGTTCCATAATATGATAAAAATCAAGTACAAGATAATATGTGTCTATGTACAAGTTCAAATCCAAAGAATTTTCACTTAAAAAAATATATTAAAGAATAATATAAATTATATTTTAAGACTTCACCTAAAATATACGAAATACCGAGCAAGATGTCATCATGGCCTGTCTTCTTACACTTACTTCATCCTTTCTTTCCTCTTTAATCTTACCTGTCTGGAAATCATATTCTGAAAAGTCTCGAATCCCTTAAACGTATGCGTTGAATGGGAGCACAGAGCCTGCATAGAGTTCAAAATTGAAAAGAAAAACAAAGGGAATCTGTGCTAGTTTTTGCAGAGGTGACTGACGAGACTCCTTCACTTTCTCAGAGGTGAAAAGGGTCCTCCATTGGATGGCTTGTACATGTGTTATTTCAAGAATCTAATAACTAAACAGATATATATATTTAATACAGTCTTCTTATTTTTATATCTATTAATATTTTAAAAAAGGAAATAAAATCAAACCGCCTCTCCACGCACCGCGACCAGTTCCTTATATAGACGGGGCTGACCAGGAAAATTCTGTGTCTGCATGTTTTACTTCACCTAGTAGGACTACAAATCTCTGATATTTCTTTCTTGTTGAGCGATTCTACGTTTATATTATACACAGTCTCTCTTCCTTCTTCTTCTTGCAAGGTTAGTTCTGCTTTCTTGATCTTTTCTTCGGCTGACAATGACAATGGTCGTAGCTGCTGATGCCGATGCTGGTTTTCTCAGTTCGACAGATTCCGGCCCAACTCCCGCGATGACTTTATGGTACGCGTTCTTGCTCTGCATTGATTCTTTAACTACTTCTTGATTTGATATAACTCTTGAGAAGAGAAAATTTATTTTCTCCTTTCTTTTTGTTGATTGTTTTGAGTTTTTAATTGTTTATCAAAATCAAATTGAGAAATCAGTAGGGTATATGTTCAAGCATGTTGTTTGTTATCAGCAAGGATGCGCTACGCCATTGCCTCCTCCTCCTCCTCCTCCTCCTGCCCGCATGGCATGATCTTTTACACTACTCTCCTTTTCTTTCTTGGGTACCATGGTTTTGAGTTAAAGATTTGTTTTTAACCACTTTTGGGTTTACCAAGATCAATAATGATTTATGGGGGTGGATAGATTTTGGAAAAAAATAATAAAAATACCAATAGGTTTTGGTTTGGTTGCGAGTTAATCGTGAAAGTAATGGTGCAAATATGAATACTCGGATTCTTTTTTGGTTTCTTTTATCAAGGTGAGCTCTATTTTTTTCCTGATGATTTCCGATTATGACTTTAAGTGTTTCGTATTATGGTATAAAATGCTTTTTAAAATATTTCTGGTTTGAAAATATATATTTTTTTATTTTTTATATATATCAAAACTATATAAAAATATTAATTTAATATATTATTTTTCAAATAAACCACACCCACTGTCCCGTTTGATATTGGTGTGTGATTAGATATATTTTTGAGCGGACCACAATTTTAACTAGACTTGTTTTTCATATAGATTATAGTAAAAGTTACAATTAAAATAAATATAATTTGAAACTTTTCTGAGTAAAACTATCATAATATCAAACCTGCACATGCTGATTGGTTTTCATCAACAGGGCGAGTAAATGGAAAGGTTGGCCTACTCAGGCTGAGGGAGTGGCCAACACGAGCATGAAAGCAACTGAAAACAAGCCAACTGGTGCCTCCAAAAAGACCTGCATTTGCGCACCAACTAGCCATGCTGGTTCATTCAGGTGCCAACTTCACCGGACTACCACGACTGCTCAGAACTCGGAGGAGGGTGACAGTGACAAGGAAAGCAACGAAGATCTCGATTTCATGAAGATGATCCTGTGTCGTAAGTTCTCCACCAAAAAACCTCAGTTATCGAGGTTTGGCAGGGCTGCTGCTTTGGCTGTTAACAACGCTTAAAGCAATGCTGATTAAGAGCTTGTAATACAGGGGGGTTTTGGCGCCAACCTGCTTCAAACCAACGAGTTACCACTCCACCTCCACATCATATTTTTATCTGTTATACTTCTTTAAATGGTGGCGGCGGTGGTGGCGGGTATAAATCATTCTAATTTTGAATTTAAAAACCCAGCTTGAGCCGATACATTTTGAGACTGGGTCATTAAATCTCTTGAAAAATAATTCAAGTTTAAGTCCAACAATCAAATTTGAAGCTATACGCCTACAGAATCTCTTGCAAACTGAAAGGTGCAGCGATGAACAAGGGGCCAACATAGAGTCACCTTCAGCGAAAAAATGTAATGTAGAAAATTTTCTAAGCTTTATGCCTCAAGCTCAACTTGCTTACAATGAACGATCCAGATAAATTAAGCTTACAGGCAATTTCGTTCATGAAAGGGGCATCATAAGCTAGATTATTCACAAAACTAACAACTTGGTTAAAAAATGATGCGCGATCCTTTTTTTATCAGAGACCCCTTGTTTCCTGGTATGGTAGACAGAGGTCAATCGGTGTATGGCATAGATTTCAGGACCCAAACCATTAAACGCTATTCTTGAAGATCTCCACCATGAACCCCCCAATGGTTTTAATTTTAGGGAACTTGACTGTAGAACTCCATTGACATCTTCTTTACATGATCGTTCACAATCCTTTTTAAGAGTCCCTTTCATCGCGGAAGTATCGTTGAGTGTCAAATGGCTGAGTCTGGGCGTTTGAATGATCCAAGTCAAAAGAAGTTCCTCTATTCATCGGTGCAAATGCTGCAATTAAAATACATAAAATAAATGAGAACTGCTGTTATATGAGATTCAAACATATTACTTGATTCTCAATCAGCCAAGTTATGTATACATGTGTATATGTAAATACACATAGGGTGCTTGTCTACGTGCAAATGTTTGTTAGTCGATCAAAACCAAGCTAATGGATACTCAAGCTCCAGCTCTGCAATTTATAATGAGCATGCTAAACACCAGGATTTAATCATGGACTGCCTAGCAGACAAACAATTTGATAAAAGAAATCAAGTTGAAGTTGTTATTGAGCATATCAGCTACTTATACCTACAAGAATGACCCCTTGACCAATTTATCCCAAGAAATATAAGTGGCCACACATTGAGTAAACTATACGCACTGAACGTACCTTTCTCCCTCATTCTTTTCTCTCTGTCATATTCAAATTTATCCCGAATTTGGCTAACCTTTTCCCATGTATCACCTTGCCTGTTTCTCCCAAAACCCTGGTCCTGCATTCAAAACCCAGTCATATACATATTATAACAGCATATTTATTTACAGTCAAAATGGAAGGAGATCAAACTGTTTGAAATCTCTAAAATCATTTTAGACTGAAAAATAAAAGATGTTACTAAAAGCTAGGCTTCCTGCACCATCCTCGTATTGCAAAAGAGAAACATCCATGCACGCGCATGTTTCAATTGGAATAGAAGAGAACTTTCAAAATAAATTGTGATACCAAATTGAATCAATTCAATGTTAGCCTGTGACCAAGGACAAACTGACCTAAAACAATAAAAAACATATGTTTGTAAAGCAGATACATTATGTTTGGGTGTACATTCTTTCTCTCTTTTAAAAACAAAAAAAAATAATGGGGGGAGGGGGTGTAAAAATCAGGGCTAACAGCTCAAACATATATCATGTCATCTGTATCAATGAGATCACTTTATAATGGCCAGTGCAAGTTCAAAAACTTTTAAGAAGTTATCAAAGGATCTATACCTTCATCTGTTCAGGTTGCTTGCTCCTGTTGCAAACAAGCAAAAAATAGACTGATTATCTGTCTCCATTGAAAGTTTTGAACTTATAATAAATAAATCAGCATCTACTACACATCAATAAAACAAGAAATCGATTGATATAAACCATAAACAAGTGACAGAAAAACAGAAACAGAGTTCGAGTTTTAAAAGTATAAACACTACAACCTTAACAATTTATTTTCATCACCAGTAAATGAAAGACTTTCTAGATGAACTAAGAGTAGCCTTTTCTTACAGAAACAGAGTTCGAGTTTTAAAAGTATAAACACTACAACCTTAACAATTTATGTTCATCACCAGTAAATGAAAGACTTTCTAGATGAACTAAGAGTAGCCTTTTCTTTCTCATTGCATTCCTCCATAGTGACCATTATGGGAAAAATAAAAACAGACGAGGGTAGAAATTGGCATTGACAAACCTGTACGGGTTAAAATCTTGATCATCATCCTCGGCAGACTCATAGTTTGCATGGTCTCGCGCGATTTTCTTGGAATAGCCCTCATCCCAGTACAACCGCTCCCAATTCTCTCTAAGCTCCTGGTATAGTTCCATGTATCTTTTGCACCAAGGTTCATGCTCCTTCAATAACAAAAACAGGGCACAATCCAAAATTCAGGCACATGTTTGGAATACAATTTTCATAATATACAGCCCACCATTACTCCCTTGTTTTTACAAAATCATTAAGCACGTTGTTTTGTACCCAAGCAAGGAAACGACCAGTCAAATTATCAAACAGATTGCAGGCAAACCCATGACATACATGCTAAAGGTGTCACTGAGTTGATGGATGGTACATGGCATCCCGAAATTTGAAAAGTTTTACATTTTAGTCGTAAAAGTTTGAAACATTTTGATTATACCCTTCAATTTCACAAGCTTAGCATCCAAAAAATCAATTATTTTCTTATTCTCCCCCTCAATCCGAAATTTCTAGCTCCGCCCTGTTGCAGCCAGAAGAGGCATGGATGGATGAGCACTTACTGATTCCTTGATAACAAGGCGAGTACGGCGCATGAACTGCTCACGAAGTTGCTTTCGGCGCTTGTTGGGGACGTTGTCTCTTGGGATAACAAATCGCTCACGTGGGGGCACGTGTTCTCCTATCTCGTGTATCTCGCCGTCGACTATCCACCAGTCCGATTTCTCATCAGTCTTCTTGGATGCAAAGGAAAGGGACTTGGATCGCCGCCTGTTTGGGCCGGCCCCGGATCTAAAGTGGCGGAGCTGGTGGGCGGTGGACTGCAGGTATGGGGATAGGTTCTGGAGTCGTTTTACGAAGGAAGACATGGGGAAGGTAGGGCTGAGAAGAAGGTACTTGGGAGAGTAGTTGTAGTGAGTGACTGGACCGGGATTAGTTTTGGGCAGGAAAAACGAGTTAACCGTTAGGAATACTGACCCGGCTTGTCCACGGGTGATCCGACCTTTCCTATGTATTCCACTACTTTCAGGTTACAATAATTTCCCAGACCATTTTTCAAAATCTTTCAACGAGATCGATGCGAGGAAAATATGTTTTTAACATGGAAAACCATTAAATCAATATTATTTAAATATTTTCTTATAATTTAAATATACTAATATTTTATTCTAAAAAGCACAGACAAACCATTTTAATATTGATTGTTTGATAGTACGGATCAGATTGTTTTTAAAAGTTTTTTTTATAAATATATTAAAATAATATTTTTTTAATTGTAAAAATAGATATAAAAATATTTAAAAATTTTAATTTAAAATAAAAATAAAAATTTGTCAAATTTTATTTGGATGAGAATATTATTAGCAGAGAGTAACCGCAATCTCGAGAAAGAAAATCAAACGGTCCTCCTCGCTCAGTCTCTACAGAAGCAAATCTTTCCCGCTCGTATTCCAGCAAATAAAAGGACAGAATAATTTCACGGTACTTCGAGGTCTGGGACTTGATTATACTAATCCCTTTCTTTATTTGTATTCAATCAAAACCTTTTAATTTCAATTACTAGTTATTGATGGTCCCTCCCTTCCAAAATTATCCTTTTACCGTGCTCATTTTAAGAAATCAATTATTCTTATTATACCCCATTAATCTAGGATAAAATAAAAAATTGAAAATCAAAATCAAATAAAAAATAATAAAAAGATTAACAAAATGGGCACTCGAATTACAAAAATAACCTTCCACCATCTTTTATGAGCAAAGATGGAAGGACCAAATTGACCAACAATCAAAAGTATAAGATCTTGTACAATTAAAACTACAATACAGTGCCAAACATCAAATTGAGGGACCTTAAAATGTATTTCTTACCCCTAAACAAAATTAAGCAGGCGAAGACAGAGAGAAGGAAAACCAGCAGTTGCAATCGACGACGAGAATTGAAGAGTGAGCAGCACAGAAGAAAGGAGAACATAATATGTGCGGTAGAGCGCGTTGCACTCTCAGAGCCGACGACATCCCCAGGGCATGCCACCGCAACACCGGCACCGTCCGCTCGGTCAATATGGACCGGTAATCTCTCTCCTTGTCTCTTGAAATGTTGGCTTGTTGTTTGATCAGTTTTGAGTTTCATTTAAGGTACCGTCCATCCTACAACGCATCACCGGGTTCGAATTTGGCGGTTGTCCGTAGAGACGACACAGGCAGTGGCGCTGGCGCCAACGGTGGGGAAGGTTATGCTATCCACTGTATGAAGTGGGGATTGATTCCTAGTTTCACTAAGCAATCTGAGAAACTAGATTTCTTCAAGATGGTATGTATTATGTATTTGTATACGTATAGATGTATGTAGGTCTGTATGTATTGTGTTTTCTTTACTTAATTATTATACTGTTGTTATTAATTTTTATTTTTTCGAGAATTTTCATAATTTAATTTGTGATTGTGGAAAAATGCAGTTCAATGCTCGATCTGAATCTCTGAGCGAAAAGGCTTCTTTTCGTCGCCTGATTCCGAAAAGTAGATGTCTTGTTGCAGTAGAAGGGTGTGTTTTGTGCCCTTTTGTTTGCTTATGATCAATTATCAGTTCAATATTTTGCTTGTGGATTGCTTTGAGTGAGTTTTAACGTAAAGTATGATTCATGCTTCAAATGGTTTTTCAGATTCTATGAGTGGAAAAAGGACGGGTCAAAAAAGCAGCCCTACTACATTCATTTCAAGGATGGTCGGCCTCTTGTGTTTGCTGCTCTTTATGATTCATGGAAAAATTCTGAAGGTGAGTGCCCTTTCCATACTTCTTGGAGACATGACTTGTTGAAAAAATTGGCTCCTTAACTAGATATCTGTCAGTCCTACTAATAACTTTCATCACACCTACGAACTTGAAGCAGAGCTTTCCGGTGAATAAAATAAGATGCTTATGCAGTCAATGCTGTTCTTAGTGTCGGTTTGATGATTTTTTTAGTCTATGATTAGTTCCCTAATAATGCATAAGAAAAGATGACCTCGTATGCTTTTCTGCAGGCGAGATACTTTACACCTTTACTATAGTCACTACTGCTGCATCTTCAGCTATACAATGGTTGCATGGTGAGTGGTGCTAGTTTCAGTTATTCATGTTGTCTGTTTCAATTTTATGAGATGTGTGGGTGCTATCATATTATTTCCTCTACAACACCAAACGTTGCATGTTAGATAAACAAGGAGGAGGTCCTTTTACATGTAGTCTTATGATGACAAAAAATCGACCAATTCACAGTTCCCAGCGCCTTCCATATTGATCTATGAAATATTAAGTCCTGCACGTTCATTATTTAAGAATCACATGTGAGGTACTAAATATAATGTTCAAAGATATATATTCCAGTAGTTAATGCACTTAAAAATATTGATCAGCAATTACATTAGTATGCATGGTATGCCAGGATTTGCTTTTCTGTCACCAAATCTTAGGGAACATTTATTACAGAAGTAATTCTACTCATATAAGCATGGCAGAAAAGGAGCAGTTTCTTTTTTTGGACTGTTTTTCTTAGCTTTATTTACTATTATAAACGTGCTAGAAATGTTCACTGGCTGGTTCAAGCAGCAAGGGAGAAGGTCAGCCTATCAATTCTCAGGCAATTTCTGTATCATCCATCATAAAAACTACTAAAATTATGGAAATCATCCAACTGATGAGTTGGGCATCGTGAATGAGAAATTGGAACTGGAGTTTTGCTATACATGCTATCATGTGTGCAATGCTGATTATGAAGAAAGCATTTCCTTGAACGCGGTTGTCAAAAACTCTTTAATTTGGTTCTCTCTGATTCTTTGACATTTCAATTAGTAGGATTCTATGCTGAAGTTGAGATACCGAGTACTGAGATTTTCTACTCATGTTACAGACAGGATGCCTGTTATTTTGGGTGACAAGGAAGCAACTGACACTTGGTTAAGTGTTTCTTTCAATTCCAAATTTGATACGGTGCTTAAGCCTTATGAACATTCTGATTTGGTAAGAGTCCTCTTTGTTAAGAAAAGATGTGAATACCACCTGCTAGTAAGGGAATGGTACCGCATTATCTTTCATTAACACCAATTTTAATCCAGGTATGGTACCCAGTGACACCTGCGATGGGTAAGCCATCTTTTGATGGACCAGACTGCATTAAAGAGGTGCGAAAAGCCTGCCTTTTCTATCACATTTTGTAATTTTCATTATTTGGCTCTCTAAAATGGAGAAAATAAAACTATGGTGCCAGTGATGAGCCGCGCTACACTGGAGGATCTCTTCCTTGCTGTTTTCATTAGACATATGCCTAATTTGTTATTCCACTCAACGAATCGACCATTTATAAGATCACAGCATGTCTTGCAGATACATTTGAAGAGGGAGGAAAAGGGTAGCATCTCAAAGTTCTTCACACGAAAGGAATTTAAAGAAGAATCAAATCCTGAAGAAATTACACATGGAAAATCTCTCAAGTTGGAGCCAAAAAGTGTGAAGGAGGAGTATGAAAGCGATGGAAAGTTAGAAACTCCATGCTCCGCTAAAACAGTGGACTATGATTTGAAATCACCGGAAACTTTTTCATATGAGGGTGAATCGAAGTGCAGAACAAAACGTGGCTGTGAGGAGCTGGCTGATTCAAAGCTGAAGACAGATGAAGTTGTCAAACCACGGTCAAGTCCTGCAAAGAAGAAGGCCAATCTCAAGAGCGTTGATGATAAACAGCCGACACTTCTTTCATACTTTGGCAAAAAATAGGATTCGTGCACCCTGTATATAGACACACCTCAACACCAATTTCCAAGCCTACTGCACAGTTCAGCATGGGAGGTTGTGTTGTGTTTTGACCTTTTGTTTTTTGCATGAATCTGTGGGTACTTAAGCTAGGACCTCCAATTGGTACCCTGTAAGCACAAGGTAGCTCTCCTTGTATCTGGTTGGAAGCTACCGTCGGATGATGCTACAGGATCTGCATGTAAAAAGTTGTATTTTACTATTATCTTTTCGCTAATCCCATGATTTTCTTCCTCTTACAGTGAGCTGGCTGTTATTAGATTGCCTCGGCAAGCTCAGGAATGTGTAGAATTGTTCAGAGAAAATAATCAGAGCCTTTTCTATTTACGTTCCAGAGAAAAGAAAAGGCTCTTGCTCGAAAGTGCATGCTGCGTTACTATGCTGAGAATGTACCTAACCCTGAATATTTTAACATAGAACTAGGAGCTTTGATGGATAAGATTAGATCACGCCAGAGGAAAAAGGGATTGGCAAGGAGAAGATCGAATTTTCAACTCCCGGGTTTCATTGCAGAGGCGACCTGGCTCGGCTACTGCAGCTAGCAATCTACCAAAGTTCTTAACACCAAGGGCTGTAGGATCATGGACTAGCGTTAGCTTCTCTATAGGCACACGAAAATTTCTAATTTCTAAGTCATGTTGAGGGTGAGCAAAGACAAGAAAAGAGTTGTCATGCTGTTCTATGACCCCCAATCACCTTACGAGTCAACTTCTAACACAGTTCTTAGTACATCGATGCAAGTTCCAAACCCATTCAAACAGCTCAAAACCCTGCTCTGTCAAATATATAGCCTAACCTAGCTACGAATGCTGGCGGAACCATCATTGCTCATTGGCTAGGACAGATATTTCATGTATCTACTTGAATTTGGATCAAGAACTGAACAAGTATTGCATAACTACATAGAAGATTATTTATATAATAAGGCAGAGAGACTACAGAATAATGGCCAAAATTTTCATCATGCCAAAACTAGCACACACATTCTCTGCATATATAGATAGCCTACATTTTGAAAGATATTCCATTTGACATACTTCACACTCACAAAAACTACAGCAGGCGGTGCATTTTGTGCTCTCATGTTCTTCAAACCTAAGAGAGCATATTTCTACCAGGCTCCAAAGTATCTTCACGTACCTCAGTTCACTCGTACGAACCTCAGAGTTCGTGAAAGAATTGCACATTCAATACGATAACATATATACCTAAGTAAAATTTCGATCACTCAATTGATGCTAGTGTGAGGTTTGGGATTTAGCAGACTATCTCATTTGAACGAAAAAGCACAAAACTCACATTTCAACTTTCCTTGCAACATAGTATATGCAAAAACTTGCAGGTGATTGTTTCATTGAAACAAGCTGCTCTTCTTTTCCCATCCCGAGGAGCGGGAATGCACACTCAAGGTAGAAACATTAAAAGATAAGCATTAAGAATTCAACTTGAACATCATCAAGTTGAACAAACAGATACCAAAATCCATGTATGCTGTCAATCTATCAAGAACGAGCTGACAAAGCAAGCTGCACAGCATCAATACTTCAAAATTAAATACATATAATTGGTGGCGGAACATAAGTAAGTCTACAGATTCTAGCATGAAAACAACGTTTACAAAATTTATATATCTATAAAAGCATCAATTCCACTAAGTAACCCCCAATTCCAAAAGCTCAAAAATAAGCCAACTTTAAAGCCTATTGCTTACTCAGTAAAAGCAATTCCCCTTCAGTACATTCCTCTGCTGCTATTAAGAATGGAACCAAGTGTGCCCAGAACAGCGAAAGCCAAAAGCGGGCTAACATCAAGAGTATCGAAGATTGGAGGAATTATATTTCTAAACAAGTTCAAATAAGGATCACACAAGTCCCTTATAGCTGATAAGGGCTGACGGTCCCAAGGAATGTTAGGGAACCAACTAAGCAAAACCCTGACCATCAAAACCCCACTATATATATCAAGCCATTTAGCCAAACCCGCCGCCACCACCGTCAATGGGGTGTTTAAATACCCGGTAGGACGGTCCTTAAGCGCCGCGAAAAAAAGGGGCCCCAGTGAGTGGCCCAGGTTGCTTTGTAGAGCACGAATCGCCATGAGTTGATCCGGTGTGGGGAAAACGTTAAGTGAAAGAACGGATTTTTGGATTGAAGCGACGAGGATGCGTGATAGCGAGAGAGCTAGGGTTAGGATAGTGGCGACGGTTCGAGTTGACCCGGTGAGCAGGGGTTGTGACTCGGCGGGGATTTGTGTGGATTGGGGGGAGAGGTGAACCCTAAGGATACGTTGTTTGGCGGTGACAGTCGGAGACAGTGGTGGTTTAGGGAACTTGAGGGCGAGAGATGGGGGGTTTTGTGATGGAAGACAGAGGGTGGTGGTGGTGAGAGGAGGGCGGCGGGAGAGTTTAGAGTGGGAGGGGAGGAACGGGGCGCGGAGGACGGCGCCGGTTTGGGAGGAAAGCATCGTTGCCATTTCTTGTTTGCTTTGTTACGGAGATATCGTCGATATTTTTAAGGCTAAAACGATGTGGTGATGACTGGAGAAAGGAGAAATCGATAAGGTTTTGCTATTTGGGTTTTCTATTTTTCACTTTTTTTTATCACTAATTTGAACGGCTAGAGTATTTTTAATATTAAATTATAGTTATAAAATCCGATCTAATTCATTATTAGCGTCTCAAATTAAATTAAGTAAATAAATTTAAAATATTTTTGCTTTAATAATATATTAAAAAAAGTAAAAAAAAAAAAAAAACGCTTTTTTTAAGATTAAAATAAATTATGCATTTGGGACTATTGTTTACTGGAACACGCGAGAGAGAGAGAGTGCGAGAGAGAAACTAAAAAGACCGAAAATCCTTTCCCAAAAACCCGATCGACCCAGCAGCTAACCAAAACCCATCCTTCCTTCTCTCCAATCCCTACCGCTAGCCTCCACTGATACCACACACCACCCATAACCACCGCGCTGTCAGCCACACCGGGAGAAAAAAACGCACGCCGGAAAGTAAAATAAAAACCCCGACCACTGTGTTTCCTACCCTCCTCCATGAGCCATTCACCCCTCTCCCTCATTGATCATGTATTGACACGAATAGAAAACCATCGCTTTCTCCTCTCTTTCCCACCAAAATCCCCACCGCTGTCCTACATTTTTATATATAAATGAGTACGTGGGGTTAAATCCATGCTCGAATGAATTTCTTTGGGGATTTATAATCGCTGAGGAAATTTAATGTTCCTGGAGCGATCAGAACAATTTAATCCCCTGGTTGGGATTAAAAAATTAAAAGATTTTGGTGTTCTTAGATTTTAACATGCATTTGGATCTTTTAATTTCTTTTTTCTTTGATATTTTCCTTGCCTTGCCTTTCCAATATTCCTGGGCTGCCCAGCGGCCCAATCGGGCCTGCAATGGCTTCTCCAAGCCCAGGTTTTTATTTTCTTATAGGTTTTTATTTTTTTTTTATGTTTCTTTTTATTCGAGTAAACTCCTCGCATCGTTTCCCCCCTCTCATTTGTGTGTTATTAAATTATTATAAAAGGATAGTCAAAAGAATAAAAAGATGTTAAGATGGATGTATATTTTTTTAATTTTTTCCATTAATTGAAAAACAGTATACACATGTAGCTATATTAATACAATTAAAAGATATCATTTTTTTATTAAAAAATATCTTAAAAACGCGATAAATTCAACAAAATTTAGTAAAAAATCATTAAATAAAGATGAAATCAAAATTTACATCTTATCCATGATCTCATCAAAAATAATATATCCCGTTTCTAATATCCCATCCTTACACCATTACTTGTATTTAAACAAACATCCCAAGTATTTTTATTTATTCTTAACATCTCTATCAGAAACTCAACTTCCGATTTAAGAACGTCAACATACTCGGGAAGGGGGCGAGATGCTTGTTTTCAACCTTCCATGTCTATGCTAATTAATCAAAATATTTTTTACTTCATTTAGATTTCCAGCTCTTCGATATTATATATATTATATATATCAACTATTTCATATCATACAAGCAGCAATTGGGTTTCTTTAAGTCAATAAAAACATAGAAAAAACACACTGATTTTGCTGTCGAGCACCGATTTGACTACCGATGCTAGAGAGAGAGAGAGAGAGAAGAAATTAAACACCAAAACAATCAGCACAGAGGGAATATTTGTGGACGTAAGAATGGTAAAGACAAGTAATAAGCTTCGATGAACCGGCCATTAGGAGCCATATCCATGAGGATACTCTTCAGCATTCGAAGGGGAGCCACCATGACACCCCACCGGATCACCGGCCTTGACACCAGGCAGAACCCTCGCCTCTTATTCCCCAGCCGTATCGTGCTAACTCTCCGCCTCCTTAGCCGCTTCCGCCCCCCTGCTAACACCGTGGAGCTTGAAAACATGGATACAGTGATAGCACCTCTCTTGAGCATGTTGCGAGCTAGTCAAGTGGCTGCCTCTTTTCTTCCTTAAATTCTTATATATGGTGTACGTTAAAGGTGGATCTGGTGATAATCATGATGGCCATGATAGCAGCAATTATAACAATCATTATGTTTCAGGCCTGGAGCTAGAGCCGAATTTAATATAACAATCATTATATTTACTTGCTTTAGGCTTGTGCTAGTAATCATTAGCAGAGATGGGTTTTTTTTTTCTATACTTAAAAGATGAGTTAGAAAGAAGTGGTAGGTGAGGTGTGCTGAGCACTAAAGAATCCAGTTTATTCAAAGTGGTATGATTACACTACAGTGTAGACTATTATATTGTTCAATCTCTATAATCCTTTAACTTTAAGAAAAGAAAATAAAAAACCAAAAGGTAAATGATAATAAAAAAAAGGATTGTTTTTAAAGGATTTTTGTATATTTTTTCAAAGTATCAATCAGTTAATTTTATATGTTTTCAAAAAACTATAAATAGTAAAACTTTAACACGTATCCGTCACTCTCTTAAAAATCTACAAAAAAAATATTGAGTTGATAATAGACAAAGGGAATCTTGCAATCAAGTGAACCAAAGAGGGATGTCAATACCGTTTTCTTTCGGTCGGAATGACCAGAACGTTATGTGCCGTTAAAAAACTGAGATAAAACGGTGTTGTTTTCGTCTCGGTTTTAATTCTATCCCGTTCCGGAAATACCGGCTGAAACATCTCGGTACTGTACTGGGTGTGCCGTTTTGGCCTTAAAATCCTCCTTATTTTGATTAACTTGTGGTTGTGTTTCTAATTTTGAAATTATGTTTGTTTGACTTTGTGTTTGTATTGTATATAAAAAAATATTGAGTTGATAATAGACAAAGGGAATCTTGCAATCAAGTGAACCAAACAGGGTTGTCAATACCGTTATCTTTTGGTCGGAATGACAAGAATGTTCTGTGCCGTTAAAAAAAATGAGATAAAACGGTGTTGTTTTCATCTCGGTTTTAATTCTAGCCCATTCCGGAAATACCGACTAAAATATCTCGGTACTGTTCTGGGTGTGCCGTTTCGGCCTTAAAATCCTCCTTATTTTGATTAACTTGTGGTTGTGTTTCTAATTTTGAGATTATATTTGTTTGACTTTGTGTTTGTATTGTATAATTTAAAGTTAATTTATCTTAAATTTTAATTATACTTGTTAAATTAATATTTTAATTTTTTTCATATATATATATATATAATTATATATGAACAATACAACCCCAAAATAGCATGTCGAAAACGCTCCAAAACCGAAATATTCTGTACCAATAGAAAAACCAGAATGGTATTGACAACCTTGAACCAAACCATAGACAACAAATTGCCAAAATTATATCTCAATTGTTATGTGGAGAAGAACTGTTTTTACCGAGCCATTTGAATGAATGAAGAAACTCTCTCCCTCTCTCTCTCTTTCACTAAAGGTTCAACTCATCTATTACAAAAATAAATAAATAAATAAAATTTATTTTCTTCACAAATAATTTTTTTTTATCAATGAAGTTTCACTTTTCACACATATATAAATTAGGTTTGGATGAATTCCAAGTCACGTTTGATAATATCCATATCCCACTCATTATCCATAGAATTTAAAAAATTAATATCCATTTGAGTAGGTATCTACCATGTTCATATTAAATTGTCATCACTACTCAAATTCAGTGTTTTTTTGCAATTTAGGAAAAACTGCTATCCCTATCAATCATTTCGCTAAACAACTTTTCTTTGCTGCCATCAATTGTTTTCCTTCTACAGCATCCACACACACACACACACACACACACACAGATATATATATATATATATATATATATATATATATATATATATATATATATATGTAGTAAATATATACATGCAATTAAAAACTTTCAAAAATTGAGAGAAAATTATAAGTCATTAAATGTTAATATTTATATTTTAAAATTACAAAATCGCAATATATTCACATACAACAATTAATATTAATATTTATAAACTCTTTTATCAAAACGAGTTGTTTTTTTCAATAAAACATACTAATATCCAATAAATAAATAAGCTTCTAGTATGAGAATATTACTAGTACCACAATACTGTTCATGAATAGTATATTTTTTAGAGATTAATATGGATTATAAGATTACTTATTAATAGAGATAAATTAAAATAATACTTCATCCAAAAAAAAGAAAAAAAAGTTTGTGATTTTAATCATGGGTTTCATTAACAGTAGACAAGTCCAGTTACAATGGGCTCTTCTCTTAATTAGGACCCATGGCTTGGTTGTATATAACATGGCGGCTAGGGTTAGTAGATGAATTCACAAGAGCTGAAAGTTAGCTGAAACCCTAAATCCATTGATGAATATGAAAATGCTTTTGCGTCAGCTCCCCAGCTAGGGAGCGAGGAGAGCCGGGTATGACGTGACAAATTTGTTATCTATGATGATTCAAGTTTTCCAAGCCATCATGAACACCAAAGTCCACATAAGAAAGACAAAATACACCTAACATGAGTGGAAGTCATTTTTTTTTTTTAATATATCTCATAACATGTAGCCTAGTTAAAGTACTAATCGACTAATTACAATAAGATAAAGTCATTAAAATAAAAATATTTTATAAAAAATTATAATTAATAATTTTTTTATTTCTAGTTGATTCTCTATTAAGTATTAACAATAAATATTAATTAAAGTGTCGAGACATATATGTTTGGGAATATATGAAATGAAATAAAACAATTGATGTGTAGATATTTGTTCCATAACAAATACACTAAATTAACTTGTGTCGGGATTCTATATCGAGAGATTGCTCATGTTTATAGAAAGATATGCATTATAGTTATGTAAATGATTCTCAAATTAAAATCATCAAGTTATTTTATGCAGGATACAAGGACTACAGTCTAGAAAAATCAAATAGAAACTTGATTAGATAAATCTTAAACAGCTATCTTAAAATAAATATGTTATATTCTTAAGAAAAAAAAGTGGTATTTTATATTTAATAGAATATAAACAAATCCAAAAGATTTGAATTCTAGACATTTCATTAGGTTTTAGCTTCTATAATCGTTGATATGAATCAAGATCTCAGCTAATTAATTACAAGAATAAAACTATATTTTATTATGAAAGTGAAACTTTGAAATTATCACCCAAAAAAAGTATATAATATAAACGTTTTAATCCTCTTGGAAGGCGATGCGTGTCTTAGACTCTTAGACCATCGATCGTCTGCCATTTTAGGATGTGAAGTCTACGTTAAAATATATAAAATTAAACAATAACGATATATTTTTTTAACCATCAAATTAATCTATTAAATATGATTAATGTTTCTGAATTAAGACATTTTGCATCTTACGAATTGCAATGCATAGCAAGTTCCCTGCAGAGTTCTCTGTCGTTCTAAGATTTTTCCATGAGAGGAAACCTTATATTTAGAAAATATATTTTGTAAGTTTAATTGAACAATTAAAATCTTAAATATTTTAATTTTTTATAAAAAATATACATCGATCATATTCTTTGTAATCACAACACCACTCCACTGGATAACTGTGATATTGCATGATGCGATGCAAGGAAACTACTAGCAACCTGTTAATCGTTAAAAACATGAAGTGTTCAAGAGGGTCTCGTCCCCTCCCTTCCCCGTGCTAATCACACACTGAGAATCAAGACTTTGAAAACAATTGTGCTGATATCTAAAAAAATTAATATTATCTAGTCCTTTTGAAGTTATTTGCAAATATGTTTTTAAATATTTTTGAATAGAATAAAAAATGTTTTAAATTAAATGGTTTATGTTTTTATATTGTTTCGAAATGCTGATATTTAAAATATTATTTTGATGCATTTTTAAGCAAATGAATATTTTAAAAAATAAATTTTACTACATTTTCAAATATTATCCTCAATACAATACAAAATGTTTTTCAATGATTTTTTATTATTAAATTAGCCATTATTGTTATGAAACCTGGTCTGATTAGACGAGTAAATCCAACACCTGATTTGGACTGATCTGTTTTAGAATCGGATAAAGATTCAATCTTGTCAAACATGGCTGATGAACCTGCAATTCGATTAACTTAAAAAATCCAAGTAAAATTCGTATAGGTAAACTCCAAATATTTATTTTAAATATAATCAGTAGTGAGAATCATAAGCGCCAAAAAAAGTAGACATCCATACGAGTCGCCGAGCAAACAGAGTCAGAAACCCCCCATCCCTGCCCCCCCTCTAGTCGTCCTAGATCCCTGTTTTTTGCCATCACCATTGCTGTCGCTGTTATGTTTGCTCGGAAGAGCCCTTGCCGGCGGCCGGGTACTTGATGGCATTGAGTCCCACTTTCCTCAGAGCAGCTTTGCCCAGGTCAATGCCGCAGATATCAGAGAGCCTGACAAGGTATAGCAGAACATCTGAGAGCTCTTCACCGAGATGTACTTTATCCTCTTCTTTCCAGTCGGAAAGTCCCTTTGCGACCTCTCCTCTCCACTGAAATATCTCCGATAGCTCTCCGACTTCACCCACCTAAGAATCATATCACCATGGAAGGATCACACAGAAACAAGCCCTTCAAACACTATTCACAGACAAAAGCTACTCTCTCTCGTTTGTCATTTTTTGTTTATAGAGGAAAAGACAAGGGAAAAGGTGTGTTCCAAATATTTCTTTTGACATGGATAGATGACAACAAAAAGGGTAATCTTTTTGCATAGTTGGTGACGTTTGACAGTGGAGATGAACATGAAATAGCACAGCACCTCCCTCACACACCTAACTTGAGATTTAAGCAGGTGATTAAGGAGAAAATATATAAAAATTAAATCCCGTCTTGAGTTAATTACTAATTAACCAAGTAATTAAAACCCAACTCGTTAATTATATGCACGATCATGCCTCTTCGTTGGGTCGCACAAAGCCAAAAGGTTCATATAAATAACAAGTACTACAAGGCCAGACCCAGAAAAACAAGAAACCATGAAAAAAAAAAGTTGTTACAAAAAAAAAAGAGAAATAACGACACAAACAAGAACATACCAAAGCCAGCAGCAGGTTCCTGGGGCTATGAAACTGGTCCCAGTTCCTTTCCTTAGCGAACTCGGCCGTTTTTTCCTTGAGAAGATCAAGGGTGACACTCTCTCCTCCGGTTGCCTTTGTCATAATTGTTTCCCCGAAAGAATTAAGAGAAAGAAAAAAAAACGACTACACGGGAGAGCAATATGGAAAAGTTGGGTCTTGTGTGTAACTTTCTTGGAAATGGTCTGAGTGCATATATAGAAAAAAAAAGGGTGAGAAAGTGAAAGACCAGAAGACAAGAGGTTGTTTTGACTTTTGAGAGAGAGAGAGAAGCCTTTGATCCAACATGTATAAAAAGCGATTTGATTTTTAAAATTTTATGATTTTTCTAAACTTAGAAAATTAGTAAAATTTGACTTGATTTGCTATAAAATTTTGTTGTGATTATAGATGAGAACGGAATTAGATATTTTAATATTTCTAAATATATATATATATATATATATGATAAATTTGGTAATTTATTCACATGAGAGAGAACTATGTGTTTGAAATCATAACTGAAATTTACTAGGAATTTATTAAAATAAAAGATTTAGATTGCATGGAAAAAAATTAGAATGATGACTTTGTTTTTATTATCATATTTAATTTATTTAATTTGATTTTTTTGTGAAAATTAGAGATTTAAATTATATGGAAAAATTATAGAATGATGATTTTGTTTTATTATCATATTTTATTTATTTACTTAATGTAAAATAAATATTTTTAATTTAAATCTTTTCTGAAGTGTTAAACATTGTTTAATAGTTTCTTAAAAATTATTATACTTATGCTAGTTAATTACCAATTTAAACTTATTAGCTTACATTCTAAAAGATATTCATTATAACTTATTATGATGAGAGCAACGAAGTTGTCACGAGATTCATGTGTAATTATTATAATTTAATAATTTGTCCATATTAAAAAAATTGATTTTGAATTTTTGTTTCATGTATTTCTTGATTTATATTATATATTTATTTAGATATTGGCACTCCCGAAAGTTTAACTACAGCCTTGCTTTTACAATTTCTCCAAACTGACGAGTATGTCCCTTTACTTTTGTAGCTTTCAGCAAGGTTCCTTTATTATCGATTTTGTTTGAACGAGGACTTCAGTTGCTAATTGTTCCTAATCCAATCATTGTACCATCAGTCTCTCCGTTATTAATTTGGCTGTTAAATTTCGGATACGCTTTTTATAGTTAAAAACAATCATAAGAAAATAGAAATATATATATATATATATATATATATATATATATATATATATATATATATATACAGAAAGTATGAAAATAAATAAAAAATGAAAAAACAGGGACCATCAAATTTTTTTATTTGATTTATAATTACATGTTATCAAAACATAAGAAACAAAAACAATAAGCTAGCTCATAATTAGGACTGTTTGATCCCCCCCCCCCCCCCCCCCCCCCCCCAATTTCATAAATAAGGCCAGATTTTGATGCCAAATTATCTTAAACGATTCAAAATTATCCAGGGACACAACTGGAAATTGGCTTATAAAGTCTATGAGGTTGAATACAAGTAATTAAACAGAGGAAAAAAAAACTGAATGTACTTAAATTAAAATTATAAAATACATGTATTTCTAAACTGTCTTAAGAAATATATATTTATGCAGATTACAATCCACCAACGAATCAATGATATGAAATTCTCAAATGCATAGTATAATTGTCTGACCAGTGTTTGAATATTTTTGTGTCTCGTGAATTTCTGAAGATTTTATTCTGCCAACTACATATATATTTCTATTTTTCTTAGCACCGGCAAAAATTATTTGCGTGGTCACCTCTTTCAAGTGATGCAATCATGCTGTAAATCTTTATTATCTTGCATTTTTTTTAGGGTGCTTGGAATTGTGTTTGTGGCTACTATTTAAAATGTTGTTTTAGTCAAAAATATATTAAAATAATACATATTTTTTATATTTTAAAATAACTTTTAGCATCGTATTAAAATAATTCAATAGATGTGATATAATGATAAAGGGTTTGCGATCTATATAGCAGGTCTCGAGTTCGAGCAGGATATGCACTCCTTGCAAGAACCTGGAACAATCGAGATTTTACTCGTTAATCTAAATTTATAAAGTGTACTTTTCTGAAAATAAGTTTCGTCACATAAAAAAATAATTAATTTCAAAATTTATTTTTCAAAAATTTGATGAAAAAAAGGTTGCCTCCACCCTACTCTTTTTTGAATCGACTAGGGTCCCTATACTAATTAATAATAGATGAAAAAAGGAGAACCGATATAAATTTTGCCGACATACAAGGATTCACATCAATAAAATCTCTTCGTTTACTAGCAAATCTTTTTGGAGCTGCAGCCTTGGGATGAACTTTCAAGTCACTATCGACACAAAACATCGTCGTGGACTGAAAGTGAACTTGTTTAATGAACATGTGAGCATCCTCAACAAGATTTTTCAAAGATTCAACATATATTTCTGGGTATGTCTCCTTAATTTCGGCTATAGAACAAAATTGTGGTTTAAAGTTTAGTGAGGAAAGAAGCTTGGCAGTCTGACCTAATAGTGTTTTACACTGCATTTCAAAATATTTTAAAAAAAATTAAATTTTTATTTTTATTTTTATTTTTATTTTTATTTTTATATATTTTCATGTGCTGATATCAAAAATATTTTTAAAAAAAAATTATTTTAATATATTTTTAAATAAAAATTACTCTGAAAAATAAATTCAATCACAATTCTAAACAGCCAGCTTAGCTGGTGCTGGCAAAGGAAGGGGCACTCGACAGGGAAATGACCCGTGAGAGATCTTGTGTTCCTCTAGTGTTAATGATTTGATTTTGTGTTTCTATCAAAATATTTGGAGCGGGGAGAGAGTGTTAATTTAGGAATTATTTCTAGCAGGATCATTTAAAAAGTATAATTTTATATTTTATACAGAGACCGTGTTTGGTTATATGTTAAAATTTAGTTTGGATTTTTTTTATATATATAAAAAAATGATTGAAAGATACCATAATTGTGATGTTTGGAAGTGTGTAGAAACTAAAGATAAGGGTAGATTTTAAATTGGGAATTTAAAATAATAAAAATCTATACAATGGCGAGATCAAAATATTGATTTAAATAAAATAAAGGGGGGATGAGTGAAAACTTTGAGAGAGAAAATCAAGAAAAATAATAATTAAAAAATCCTAATTTGTTTCTCTCAACTATCATACCCTCCACTCAGTTGACACCTCACCTCCAAAACGAGTTTACTTGTTTAAACACCAAGCATGATTAAAGAAAGAAAATATTAATTCTAATATTTAACCCCCTATCAACCTAAAACCAAATTCGACTACTCTAAGGCATTAAGTTTTTAAAATTATTATAAAAAATATAATGTATTCTCAAGATAGAAAAGTTTATTCAAACCAGGGTTATTGATCCCGTCCCGGATACCGTTCCGGTTTTGTGTTTGGAACGGAACGTTCCGGTTCCGGTACCGTTCCGGTTTTGTACTGTTCATTTTTATTTAATTATATATATGAAAAAAATAAAATATTAATTTAACAAATATAATTTAAATTCAAGATAAATGAACTTTAAATTATACAATACAAACATAATCTCAAAATTAGAAACATCTTTAAAATTCTAAAATATTATGAAAGTAAAATGTTCTAAAATAAAAGAAAAATACATCAAACATCTTCTACATCATTAATATAAAAGTATTAGAATTTCTTATTATGCATCCCAAAAAAATAGTAAATACCATAGTAAGATAATTACAAAGAGAATAGTACTGAAAATCATATGTTCAAAAAGAAAAGAAAAAAACAGATTTTGAAAAAAAAATAAGTAAAATTCGGAACACAATATGATATAAATAAAAAATCGTAAAATCGTAAGTAAAATATTTCTAAATACAATACAACATAATTATGACTATAAAAATTCATTAGTTAAGGTTCATATATAATTCAAAATAATTTAAAAATACATTACAAAACAATTTAAAAAAAAAACAAAACAATTACTGGTTTTCAAGAGTGATTCCATGATATATATATATATATATATATATATAATTGTTTTTTTTTTATAAAATCAACACAACAATTTTATTTTTTTATAATATATATTTTTTATAATTTTTTTAATATATATATTTAAAAAATTATATATATATATATATATATAATTTGTCCAGCATTCGGACAAATTCAATTTGAATTTGTCCGAATGCTGGGAGCCTAATTGAATTTGTCCGAATGCTGGGAGCCTTGGGACAAATTCACTCCAATCTCTCCACATCTCCTTTATAAACACTCTCCACTCCACTCTCCACTCCACTCTCCTTAGTCTTTGTCCCGCATCGACTAAAAACAACTTCAATCTCAACTTTTCTCCATTAAATACACACTTCAGTTCAGTAACTTTGTGTCTCTCTTAGTCCGGAACGGAACGCCCGGAATAAAACCGGGGCGTTCCGGCCGGAATGGCCGGATCAGTCCGGAATTTTTACCGGAACAAAAACGTCGCCGTTTTGTTCCGGATTTTTCAGTGGAACGGGTTGTTCCGGCCGTTCCGGCCGGAACGGAACGGGATCAATAACCCTGATTCAAACTGGAAAAAAAACGCATGACCTATTTTAATTTCACACTTGATTGATAATTCCAACCCAAATAATTTTGGTTAAAATCATAAAAAAACAAAGCAAAATAAAATAAAATAAAATAAAACAACCAACGTAATGAAATAATTTATTGGGCTGAAATATTTAATTCTGGCATAATGTCTCTAAACCATTGATAGTACCACTCCCTATCCTTGGGCCCCTTCGTTTCTAAGGACACACATGAAAGAGAACTCCTAAAATCACAATTTAGTCCCTGTGCTCCATCCGGTGATAGTTGAATCTGGCAAATTCTGTCTAGCCCATCCCCCCTATTTATTATTTATTTTCATTCTCTTCTGCAGAGTTCCCGTTTATAAGTTGAAATTATATTTTAAAATGTTTTTTATTCAGAAATATATTAAATAATATATATATTTTTTTATTTTCTTAAAAATATTTTTTATACCAGCATATGAAAATAATCTAAAAATACTAAATAAATAAATAAATATATATATTTTTAATTTTTATCATAAACACTTTTAAAATACAATCCCAAAACAAAATTAGAGGCCCGGTGGTTTAAGAGTTGCTCTAACCAAAGTTATTGATCCCGCCCCGTTCTGGCCGGAACGCCCCGTCCCAATGCAAAATCCGGGACAAAACGGCAACGTTTTTGTCCCGGTCAAAATCCCGGCCAGATCCGGATTTTCCGGCCGAATTCCGGCCGGAACGCCCCGGTTCCGTACCGGGCGTTCCGTTCCGGTACGGATCAAAACGACGTCGTTGTTTTTATCGGCTAGAAATGGTGGACGCAGAAGCCGAAGCTCGTCCTATCCACCGTGACCTCTACAGCCATGCCTCATCATCGTCACCTTCTCGTTTGTGAGGAATTCCAAACCTTGATGAGTTCCGATGGCCTAAAACCACCCATCCACAGGAAGCAGCGTTCGGCTGGAGTGGACCACATTCCAGTGATCAGGTGGAAGACATCAGATTTTGCAGCCACTGCCCTGAGCCGGAAAACGTCATCGTAATGTGAAATATACCCATCATAATGGATGGGGCGGCTAGAGAAGGAGAAGAAGAAGAAAGGATGGGGCGGCTAGAGAAGAAGAAAAGATGGGTAGGGTTTTATATTTTTATACTAATTATTATATAATAATTATTATTAATTATTATAATTATTAATTATTAATTATTATATAATAATTAATTATTAACATAAAAAATAGGGGTGTTAATTTGTAATTAATTTGATTGAATTATTTGTAATGGAATGTATTTTAATTAATTATGTTTGAACTTATTGATTATTTCTTAATGTGTTTATTTTGTTTTTTTAAGTTTTTCTAACATTAAAAACAATAAGTAACATTAATTAATTTCAAAATTCAAATTCAAATACAACAACCATAAAAAAACATAGAATTACTTGAAAAACATACAATAAGTAGCTTAAATTTCAAATATTCTGGATCTTTTAATTATAGTTAAATTCATTTTTTATTTTTTATTTTAAAAAAAAATAATTTTATTGTTGAAATTTTAGAGATGTTTCTAATTTTGAGATTATGTTTGTTTGATTTTGTGTTTGTATTGTATAATTTAAAGTTTATTTATCTTGAATTTAAATTATACTTGTTAAATTAATATTTTATTTTTTTCATATATATAATTAAATAAAAATGAACAGTACAAAACCGGAACGGTACCCGGAACGGTACCAAAACCGGGACGTTCCGTTCCAAACACAAATCCGGGACGGTACCCGGGACGGGATCAATAACTATGGCTCTAACTATCTAATTTGGGCCAATGCCCTAGTAAATCTTAAAATGAGAATACCCAGTACACATGTTGCTGTCGAGAAGACCCGTACATTTAGGTAGGGAAACTTGATTGATCATAGAATACCAAGTTTGTAATAACTAGAATTTACCCAATCTAGTCCAAACTTAACCAAAGCAACATCAGACTTGATCGAATTTGAATTCAAAAGTTGATCCAGCAACCAATTTACCCAGAACTTTTTTCAAGTCGCCAGGTCTGACAGCACGAACGCAAGCAACGAACACGTGTCAGCTTTATCTTCATGAAAAAGAGCAACTGGAATGTAGTAATTATCCAGCGGGAAGTGGGCAGCAAGAAAATGAATGGAAAGAAAAAGGGGGTGGTGGAACATTCTGAGAGGAAAAGTGCAGAGAATCTGGGCCAGGAAATGCATGATTCATCCAAGCTTGAAATGTTGGCAGCACTTGCATGTTTCTGTGCACTGCAGATGGGACCTCCATGCTCTGATGAGCATCCTTGGCTCTTTCCCTAACACTTTGCTAAATTGAATGGAATCGAACCAGTTGCCCATGTGATCCCTTGTTAGCTTCTGTCTTGATTCAGGGACCACCTCAGCATACTTGTGCCCACTAGCACATGATTCCATCCCTCTGTTTTTCTTTTTTCTTTTCTCTATTTTCACATTTAAGATTTGAGGGACACGCACACACTCGAACTTTTAAGGATATAACAAGTGTAATGGAGTCCAAGAATTACAGCAATGGAAGGAATTTATGACGGGAGTCAAATTGGTATTTTTTGGTCAAATTTCAACCTTAACAAGCAGTCAATTATTATTTAATTTCATATTAAACATGTACATGAAATTGATAGGCACACAACCTTTCATGATAGATAAATGTACCTCCAAGAAAAAAGCGATAAACATTGCTTCTAGCTTTCTTTCTAATATTCTCTTCTACCAATCGTTTTTTATACGTTTTGGACCTATATGTAACAAATGCACAATTAATTTACTAGAAAAGAATAATTTATAGTAGCCTCTATATAGACAGTGTGATATTGCATATAGTATATATTATATATATTTTCTAAATCACGAAAGGACGTTTTATAGGGATTCTTGTTCCTTGGAAGCTCTCTCTCCCTCCCTCTCAATAAAAGGTTTGGCAACCACAGCAGCTCATGGCCAACGGGAGTTAGTGACGTTAGGAGAAATAGCTACCACAACTGAATACAACTATATTTTTGTAAGAATATATTTGAATTGAAAATGATTCAATCTGATGTGTTTTTCAAATGATTTGTTTTATGATTTTAATATTAATATGTCAGGATTATACATAGAAAAATCATCTGAAAAATATTAACTTGTTTTTGGGTCTAAATATACACTTTGAAAAACATTTTTAAAGGCAATATATAGTACCATACACAATCCTTCTCCTGAATTTTACAGTAATTATACGCACATGTAGAGTTTGAGTTGTGCGGCAGAATGACTCTCCAAGTAATAAATGACAGAAACTTAATTACAAGTATATTATTTTTTTTCTTAACAAATTGCATATAAATATATTTATATATGTTTATCAGAAATACAAAAATTCATGCGCGCCCGCCCAAATGGACGCTACAAAAGCTTATAATCTCGAGAAAGCATTAAACTAGCTAATCTTTTCAGGAAAAGAAGAAAAAAATAAACAAAGCTCCTCAAAGACCACTACTGGCATGATTTAATTTCTGGATTCAAAAACCACACCATGCAAGAACTCATCTGGGACCTTGCTAGCAAGCCATCACCTATGACAAATACATTTGTAGTGGTATGCACTGTTTATCGGGTCGTTTCCCTCTACAGGAACCTGCTCAGCTCTGCACTTGTATTTGCATCCTCTACATTCATTGTAAGTGCAGGTAGGAGCAGTCGAGCCAATCATCAATCTCTTCGAAGACATTTGCTCTTCGTTGCCACCCTATACGCACGTGCTCACTTAGAACAATCAAAGACAGTTCACCGGTAGATTAAGCAAATCTAGCTACTTTTCTCGTGTGTGTGTGTGAATGTTTGTTAATTCATTAAACCCTAATTACCATCGCGTGTGAATCTTCTTGTGATGATGGTGTACTGATACTTTGATGATAAGTCAGCAGCTCTTGATTTCTGGACCCTGCAATACATAAATGAATTGTCGTATCAATAAGCTAGAAAGACTGAGCAGGTAAATTTGGGGTACAGATAAAGAAGATGAGGTGGCGGTCAGTGTATTTTCTTGACAACCAAACAGAAAGAAAAGATTGCAGTAGTGCGAGAAACAGCAAGCGAGCTTGAATGAAGGATACAAAGATAATATCAGGAACCCAAAAGGGAAAAAAGATTCTTGTGACCTTGAATAACAAACGCTGCAAGAGAAAAGGTAAAGAGAAGGGAGAGTAGGTAGCATAATTTAGTGTTCGCCATTCTTCCCTTTGTATTAATGGGAGTTAGCTTATGAACAGGTGTTGAATATATTTGAAGGATGGATTGATGGGTGAGGGAGAGAGAGGGTGAGACTGTGAGAGTTTGTGGTCAATTGATGCCTACAAGAGATAGACTGGCAAAAAAAATCTGCGAACACTGAAGAGGTCCCCAACCCTTTTAATTAAAACAGAGTACCTGCTAGAAGCTGGAGGAGCTGGCCAAGCATGGGATCATTCACTGGACTGTACCTTGAAATTTCCATTTTAGTTGGGGTATTTATGGAGTTTTAAATAGAAATTTATATAGATATTTTTTATATATTATTTTAATGTGTTAATATTGAATAAATATCGGAATATATAATTAGTCTAGCATATTTTTGAGGAAAAAATATTGTAAAAATAATCGCTATCATTATTTTCAACACCTTATCCATAATAAAATTAATATAAAAAAGCTCAATAATTAAAAAAAAAATATTAAAGAATAAAGGCCGAAATGAATAACACAATATATGGTGATTAATTTCAACCGAAACAACAATTTTTTAAAATGTATATTCTCTTAGTCTTTAAAAATATCATTTAAATTAATAAAGATTGTTCTAAAGAGAAAATATAAATATGTTAAGTATTTAAAAACAAAAAATTAAATCATGTTAATCTCCTCGTAAATTCTTATTTTAGAAAACCAATTTACCAAAATTTATTTGTCTCATTTTAAAAAATACTTTAGGTGCAAAAAAGCAACACATGGAGGGGGTGTTAATTAAAGCATGCATTTAAAAAAAAACTGAAAATAATATATTAAAAGGGCATCAAGTGAAAAAAAAATCTAAAACTAAGAGCATATACATATAAACATGGACAAAAATATGAATTATTTTAGAAGACATGAAAAAATTAAAGGAAGTAAAATTAAATAAAAAATTAAAAGAATAATAGCCGAAATGAAAAATAAAAATATATGATCAATTTCAATTAAATAACTAAATTAAACAAATCAAATTTATATAGCATAAATTAGGATAAAAAAACACAATCAAAAGTTCATGGACTGAAATGATAAATCCTTAAACCAAGATGACTGTCATATATAAGTCAACATGTAAGAGGAGAGAGAAAAGTTTAAAAAGATAAACGGACTACTGACATGTCTCTGACCACCATGTGATTTAAGAGAACACGATGTCGCCTCCGGTGAGATGACCGACAAGAATGTTTGGCCACCAGAGGACATCGCAAAATTTGATCTTATTCAAGGGCATAACAATTATTTTATTATTCACAAACAAACAAAAAAATAAAAAATACTCTTGCCCACTCAATACTGTTTTATATGATAGCAGAGATAAAACCATAGTTCCGCTGTACAAAAATTAGTAAAAGATACAAATACCCAAAACAAATAGAAAATACCAGCTGGTCCTGTAAAAAAATAAAAAATAATGCTGAGACCAAAAGTTAAATTTCATCGTACCGAAGATCAAACCTATAATTATACTATTACAGTACACATTAATATGTCTCATCAACTATAGTACTTTCTAGACACGTTTAGCTTTTTAATTAATGTTGGGGGTATTTTGATGGTTCTTGGAGGGCAACAGAGGCATTTCAGGTAAGAGAATCATTCTGATCTTGTCTGAAGTGTGAGACATCATCATGCCTGCAGAGGCTGCTAGAGACATCTTACCTACCGATGGACGGATCCGGGGTTTCCAGCCCTAGGAAACTGCCACCACCCAGTTAATACCTACCTATAAACAACATTCATGGATTCTTTTTTACACTGTTTTCGTCAAGTAAACAGGCACTGAAAACCACACCGTGCTCGCTCAAGCCATGCATGGACATTGGACTGTGCTGCTACCACTTGAAAAGACCAGCATCGTACTTTGGAAATGATTCTGCTACCATAATTTGATCTTCTTTTTTTATCATATCAAGGAAAAGGGATTGCGAAAAATCTTGAACTCAATTTGTAAAGTGATGAATGTAAACACAATTGAAATTTTATAATAGTCAAACTAATTCTATACCTTAGAGTATCTCTTGAGAAAGTGTGTAGCATTACTATTGAATCTTAACAAAATAAATTAAGAAATTAGATATATCCGGGTTTTTTTTATTAGAATCAGGGATTTGACTTTTATTTATATGATAATTTATTACGAAGAGATTTTAAATGAGATAGATATATTTTTTATATAAAAATTAATAAATTAAATAAAAGAAAATGAAAGAAATATTAATGAGTTTTGGGTGGTAAAAAATAAAGTATTTATTTTAAGGTTTTCATAAATATAAATAGAAATCTTATTGCCTTTTGAACTTCATGACCAATACAGAAATCTTATTCTATAGTTTTATTCTTAGACATATCACATAGTTTCACTAAAAAAAATCAATTTATTTTGATTACTTTAGTTTTACTCCAAGTTTACTTAATTATTAGTTAATTGTGATGAACTCATATTTGAGTAAAGAGTCATAAGGTAAAAGTACCAGCCTCCTAATACCGAGTTAATCTTACACAGTAATTGGGAAGAGATGCAGGCCCATTAAGAAAGAAAGCCCATCAAGAACGGTTGGCAGTTTGAAGTGGAAATGCCGCGAAAAGAATACCCAACCCAACGTTGAAGAATACCAAACCTTGCCGCCTACACCACTCTCAAATCTCTAAGACAATCCCTTCCCTTCTCTCCCTTAACTTCTCAAGAAAAGCATCAGTCTCTGATTATTTCTTCTTATCACCACCATGCCAACCCCTTCATCATTCACTCCCTTCTCAATTCAGCTACAACATCGTCTCGACCTCTCTATCTGTTTCTTGGCTCATTCAATTTACTCTGTTTCTTTTCTCTTTGAATCCCAACATGGCATCTCAAGAATCCATAATCGCCCCTCCAGAACCCAAAATAACTTCTCAAGAACCCAAAACAGCATCTCAAGAGTCCAAATTGGCCACTGAAGAGTCCAATTTAACCTCTCAAGAGCCAAAAATGATCTCCCAGGAGTCTAAATCGGCCTCTCAAGAACCCAATACGCCCTCCCAAGAACCTGAAACCACCGCCTCATCCAATCTACCATCGAAATACTCAGACCGGGTGGTTTTGAAAACCATTTTAGAGCCAAGTGACGGGCGGGGGAGATTGGCGGGTGAAAGAGTTGTGGTTGGTGGATGGGTGAAGTCTTCTAAGCAGGGGAATAAAGAGGCAGCTGTGCCGGAGCCACAAAAGCAGACCACTGAAGCGTCTAATGTGTCTCCAAGGCACAAAGATGTGAGTTGTGTGGAGATTTTTCAGTCTAGAATACCTATATTCAGGTCAATAGCAAAGATATTTGGAGGGGGTGGTAGCAGTCACCCTGTTCGTGAGAAGTTGGAACCAGCAATTCCCGGGCCGCCTCCACCTTCTGTTGCTTACTTGCTTGTTAGTGATGGCTCTTGTGTTGCAAGTCTTAGGGTATATATGCTGATTTCAACTTTTCCTCTATATTCAGAATCTTAAGCATCAGAGGTACTTTTCCATGTCACCTTTTGACTGTTGCTCAAAAATTTTCAGGTCGTGGTGGACGCCTCTGTAGCTCCCCTCAGCCAGCTGCTGCCTATCGGGACTTGTTTATTAGTTGAAGGTGTGCTAGAGAAGCCATCGATGCAGGAAAAATATAGCACTGAGCTTAAAGCAGAGCGAATACTTCATATAGGGACAGTGGGACAAGACCAGTATCCTTTGTCAAAGAAACGATTGCCATTTGAGACGTTGAGAGACTGTTCTCATTTCCGGCCTCGAACAACAACGGTAAGCTTTTCATCGTCTCTACTTTTTTATTTTGCACGTCTCGAATCCATGTAATGTTTGGTTATAACATTTTACTTACAGATGGAGTAGCGTGTATTCAATTGGAAATTAACCATACTTCCTGGAATGTTTTTAGCTATTTATGTGAATTGACCATTACAATAGTGCTTGCAAGAGGCGGTGAAACATACTGTGATGCTTATATTTGTTAGGAATGATGGAAATTGGATCGTATACATTTTCAATGCCCCACCCAAGAATGTGGCATAGCCTAGAGTTGAGCCGTTTCAAATGATTATTTGAAATGTTTTCATATTGTGCAGGTGGCATCTGTTACGAGAATCCGCAGTGCCCTAACTTTTGCCACTCATACATTCTTCCACGACAAGGGGTTTCTCGATGTGCATGTGCCCATCATCACAACAACAGATGGCGAAGGAGTTAGTGAAAAGTTTCAGGTCACAACTGTTTTTGGAAAGGATGGCAGACAGAAAGATTCAGGAGGTGTTACCCTTGAAGTTATCAAGGATGCTGTAATACAGAAAACTAATCTAGTTGAAGAACTAAAGAGAAGTGAAAGCAATAGAGAGGCACTGGATTCTGCAATTATGGATTTGCGTAAAACGAACCAATTAGCATCACAACTAGAAGCAAAAGAAAAACGAACCAATCAGCTTAGAACTTTCTTTTATGGGGATTTCTTCTCTCAACAAACTTACCTCTCTGTTTCTGGTCTTCTCCATCTGGAGAGCTATGCTTGTGCATTGGGAAATGTTTTCTCATTCGGACCTAGATTTCGAGCGGATAGAAAGGAATCTGCAGAGCGTGTAGCAGAAATGTGGATGGTCGAGGTTCAAATGGCTTTTTCACAATTAGAGGTATGACAATAATGCTTCCCTCTGTTGTCAGGTTCATGACACACTGGTGCTTAGAAAATCATTTGAAAGCATCATTTCTATAGTCTATTATGATTGAACGGAAGCAAAACTGATTTTATAAACTTTTGCTGGATTCCAGGATGCAATGAACTGCGCAGATGAATATTTCAAGTTCCTCTGCAAATGGGTTGTGGAAAATTGTTCAGAAGACATGAATTTTATGTCTAAACGTGTCGACAAATCTAGAAGCAGTCGTCTTGCATCAATGGTATCATCTTCAATTGAAAAGATTTCCTACATGGAAGCTCTGGAGAAGGTAAATTGCATCCCCATCTCTTTTTCGCAAACATATTAGCCTCGAGCAATTTTACCTCATGAATATCCCTTCTGTCAATTGGCGAGCAGGTTGCAGATATATTCGGAATAAAACAAGAATGGGGCATTGCTCTAACTCCAGAGCATCTAAGGTATGCCCAATGTGATGTTTCATATGCATATATTCATGACCAAATATCGGGAAAGATGGGTAGAGAAACATTATTTCCTAACGCTGGTTCTTATTATATGTTAATGGATGACAGTTATCTGGCTGAAGCTGTCTATAACAACCCTGTAATCATATACAATTATCCAAAAGAACATAAGCCCTTTTATGTACGACTGAATGATGATGGGAAAACAGCTGCTGCATTTGATTTGGTTGTGCCCAAGGTAAGCTCAAGATTTCATCTAAGAGAAGCATGCTTTATAATTGAGGGTTTTATTAATCCTAGTTTGGACCGGTTATAAACTGGTTGGTATATATTTTTGCAGACCGGAACAATCATCAGTGGTAGCCAAAGTGAGGAACGGATCGAAATGCTGGACGCAAGGTAATGAACTTGGCAAACGATGAAAAAACAGTTGCTTGTTACCGACCAAAATAAGGGCTATGTTTCTATTCCATGCTGTATATTTTTTTTTTCATGCAGGATTGAAGAATTACACTTGCCGAGAGAGCAGTACGATTGGTACTTGGATCTTCGCAAGCATGGAACAGTCGAGCATTCTGGGTTCAGTTTAGGGTTTGATCTTATGGTTCTGTTCACTACTGGCCTCCCTGATGTTAGAGATGTGATCCCTTTTCCAAGGAGCTACCTCAAAGCAAACAACTAACCAGAATTCAAGAAAGAAATCAGTCTCAAGAATCAAAAATTAAATATCATACATTTATACTCTGTCACATGGACAAGAAAATAGAATAAGTAAATATGTAATGTCATGGGCATGACAACAGCATGCAAGAGAAGCAAGATGTACTGATGACATTATTCTTATGTATGTAATGGAAGTTATTCGTTGAAACAGGACTATTCCTGAGTTGAGTGATTCTGATTTTCACGACACAGACTAGGGATTAGCTACACCCATTGAAGTATTAACCAGGGAATTTCTGGAATCAATGGGGAAGAAAATGGATAAAGCTCATACCGAACGTAACAGCTGCTATAGAAAATTCGACATCCTTTCCTGTCATCACAAAAGTCAGGGAAGTTTCCAATAGCAATAGCCTGACTCGTGAGGTCGCTTTAGTTTGAAAAGATTTAATTTTCTAAATGGATTCAAAGCAAACCCAGTTGAGGACAGACTCGAATCAACAAACCAACCTGTGGAATCAGGTTCGGTTTGATGATTATCCATCAAACTAAGCTTCTTCTTTTAGGGTTCGAAATTATCATCTAAAACCAATTAATGAATACCCTTAGATGTGTCAATTTTCCATAGAAACCCTCTTTGCTGTACCTCAAAAAGCAGTCGCCATACCAGTAATTCGTTGCAGCAGCTTGGTTTGGACAAAGAAGGTGCTAAGCTGCAATATTTCTGAGGCAAGTCGAGCAGTCTCCTCCTCTGCTCACGTATGTCACGCCTACGTGGTTCCAGGCCATAGCCTTTTGCTTGCGCTTACCGGAGAGTTAACAGGAGGAAGCAGTTTTGGAAAGTGCTTATTTTCATCAAAAAGTAGTTCGAGATGCTCAAAATAAAATAAAAATAAAATCGAAGGCTAAGTTCAGTTTGATTCAAAATTATGGATTATTTAGCTTTCTTGTCCGCAGGATAAACTTCACCTTTTTTCCTTCGGTGCAGGATAACAGGAAGTGCAAAGCTACCCCTTTCGAAGCCCTTCATTCTTTGCCAGAACAGCTTGTGATCTCATCTTATTCTTTAAAGCTCCAGGTTTTCTGATAAAATCTTCAGGATCCATTAGTTATACTAAGTAATCGATTCATCTAAAAGTTTAATCTGTTATTATTTTTTAACATATCTCTTTAAGTGAAAGTTTTTTGAACTTGAAATTCTTATATATTTATATTATTTTATGTTTTATTTTTATTAAATACAATAAAATGATGAGATTTAAACTCATGAGAAAAAAACTGCTGTCAAGTGAAAGTAATTCCAACAAGACTGTTTTTTCATTGTTTGCCTCATGTTGGAATTCCTTCGAGCTCTTCTTAACAGCTCAACTACTTATGAGGGTCTCATTAGTGGATGCTGTGGGGAAATTGAGGCAGTCATTCTTGACTAAATGGCTCACCCCGAGAGTATACCACAATGAGTGGAGGAAAAAGATGATTGGTCCAATCATACACCACAATTTCACCTTAAAAGTCTAAGCACTGGCCTAGCTCTATCATTTATAATATATATTCGGTCCTGAGTCAACTTTATCAATAAATCATTAAAGTTTAAATTTTTTATGGTAAAATTCTATAATATGATTTATATTATTTTTTATCAAATTTTCTTCAAATAAAAATTCTTTAAACTTGAAACTTGTACATCATTACATACTATATTATACTTAATTTTTATTAAATAAAATGAGGATAATAAGATTTAAAATCGTGACGGTTGGATCAATAAAATTCTGATACCATATCAAAAAACTATTTTATCTAAAATATTAAATTGTTAAGTAAGACCCCAAAATATTATTGGTCGAAAAACCTCTTGCTTATTATACCATTAAAATATATCTGTCCTTGGCCTGCTGTCACCCACTAGTTGTCTACATTTCTCGTAAGATTTGTGTGCCAAACAACTATCTGCTGCCGAGGATCATTGCAGAAACCCAGGCTAGCAAATTAAGGTCATGGCTGCGATCTTCCAAAGGAAATAGTGAATTGCAGTAATTAAGGTGATGAGCTTGAACTAATTGGTGCCTTCATGTGATTCCCTGATGATTTCTATTCTCAGCAAAAGGCCTAGAAAAGTGATCTTTTGAAAGGAAAAAAAAAGAGTTTATGCATGTATTTAATAATTAGATGTTGTTAACGTGTTTTTTGACATTGATTAGAAAAATAATATTTACATAAAATAAAATAAAATAAAAATCACATGCGCTAATAAAAGTTAATTTTTAACATAATAAAAAAATAAAAAAAAAATATTACAAATACGTCTAACTGTATCATGATTATTTTAACTGAGAAAAGTAAACATGCTATTTACACAAAACAGAATAAATCTTAAAATATTTCAACTGGTAAGCTAGGAAAGAGTTGCAGATAGCAATGAAATTCTAAAATAAATAAAAAATATTTTCATTACAGTAAAAATAGATAAGTATGATATTTAGCGTCAATTCCTCCCTTTGATGCGTTCAATTGTTTTTAATTTTAAAGGTCATTGTTTCTTACCAAGAATAAATAATTTTTATTTTTAATGATAATATTTATTTATAGACAACATAAAAAAAAATATAGATTAATTAAAATAATCTCTTCAAAATATTAAATACATGTAAAATAATTTTAAAAAATAAATTTGAAGTGTTGTCTATCTCACTAACAAAGGTTTGTAAGTGTAGAGTGATAAATATTACAAGCATTAAGAATAAAAGATAATTTTTTTTTCAGAAAAAAATACAAAAAAATGAAGGCATTTATATTTTTTGATAATGAATAGACTAAGTGCAAAGTGATAAATAAATCAAGTGAAATGAAAATAAATACTAAAATATTTTTTTTTGCAAAAACAAATACATGTATAAAAATACAAATTTGCTACCATCATAGTAAAATATAAAAATTATAATTTTATCAACACCACGATACTCGCAACAATAAATAAATAAAATTAATAAAATTATAAATTATAAATTTATTATCGTTATAATAAAAAATTACAAAACTATCACTTCTCATGTATTTTGCCAATTTTTTATAGTATTTTCTCATTATTAAAAAGAAATATATAAGAATACTTTTTCAATAGGAAAAAATCGAAAAGATATTTTTCTGAGCCTTTAATTCTCCGACCACGGACCGAAAAGCAATACTAAAAGGCCTCAACTTCACTAGTCAAAGCCACCGCCAAAACCTATCACAGAACAGCTCCGCCAGTTACGCAGTCTGTCTGCACCTGTCACGGTGCAAATGCCAGTTGCCCCTTTTACACATCCCAAAACGTGAGAGAATCTCAAAATCCCGTCACTAACTATAATAATCCACACGTAAAACAAAGCAACTCCTTGCTGCAACAATGGGTCGAGAACAAGAAGAAGATGAGGGGGGTGAAGAGTACTTGTTCAAGATAGTGGTCATAGGAGACTCGGCAGTTGGGAAATCCAACTTGTTGTCAAGATTTGCTAGAAATGAGTTTGATAGCAATTCAAAGGCTACAATTGGGGTAGAGTTCCAGACCCAAGTGGTGGAAATTGACGGCAAAGAAATTAAGGCACAGATCTGGGACACTGCTGGTCAAGAGAGGTTTAGAGCTGTCACCTCTGCTTACTATAGAGGTGCTGTTGGTGCTCTCATTGTTTATGATATCACCAGGAGGTCGAGCTTCGATAGTGTTAAGAGGTGGCTTGATGAACTTGGCAGTAAGTGTCTTGTTCTTGTTCGTTCTTTTTTCTTCCTGTTTGGTTGCTAAGAAAATTGAAATGTTAATTGGATGTGGCTTTGATGGGCTCAATAGTTCGGTTGGTTAATTGCATTGGCAGGTTTCGGTATGTAAATTATGATATTGTTTGATTTGAATGTTAGGAATTGCTTAAAAAGTTCATCTTCTCATAAGCAAATGGTAAAACAACATGAAATTATGAATTTCAAACATGGAGCCTTATTGACTAGTAGACGAGTGGTGAGCAGAAATCGACTTTACTCTGCCTTTCCATATGCTAATGTTGCAGTTGATTGTGGTAGCGTATGCTTTTCATATTGTTTTTTTAGCTTTTTTATGTGATTTTAGATGGTTTTGATGTGCTTATGTCAAAAATTATATATATAAGAAAATAATCTGATTTGGATGCACCCTCACCACATTACCAAACACACAGGCAGGCAGATTTTTGAAGTGTCTTGATGATTGATTTCTCAAGTCAATACTTTATTCATGCATTCTAGCCTAAACCGATAACACGGATATCTGTGGCTTGTAAGAGCAGAGGCATAGAAAAGGCTGAGTTATGGCAACATTTGCAGTGCATTATGATGACCAAAGAGGATTGATAAAGCATTTAGATTTGTTGGCAATTTAGCATCTTAAATCCAGTTGCCTCTCTTCACGACCCCCATCGGTGTAACAATCTAGGCGTTGTTAGTTTAAAATGAACATTAATGGTACCTTTACATTATAACCTGAACAGTATTTGATGAACAAGAGTCGAACACAACTTTCTGCTGACTCAACAGCCACTTAGAGTGAGACCTTTCAGAGTGGTTGCCCCATAACCAATCCAGGCATGAAGTGGAAAAGTGGGGGGAATTAGGTGTTTGGACTATTCACGGATATGTATGGTGCAAACATGTCACAAGGTCTTAAAGAGTGTTGTTGATTTTCAGCACTGTGGAGTGCTTGACTCCATCTGTTGTGCTGCGTGCCTTAAGTACCCTGTATACCTTGATTTTGCTGGATCTGACACCAAAGGACTTGCCGAAAGAGCACTTGTTGAGGTCGAGGTTTGGTTGAGCTGAGTTGTGCAGTGTTTACCATAATTATCACCTCCCATCATCCTTAAGAGTTAAAAGACAGTTCCTTATCCTTTGGATCTGAGAATTTCTGAAGTGTGAAGTTTCATTTTCTGATAATAGCTTGGTAATAGTTTCATTTAACAATTTTTGCATAATTTGCAGCTCATTGCGATACTGCGATCGCGAGAATGCTTGTAGGGAACAAGAGTGATCTTGACAATATCAGAGAAGTGAGTAGAGACGAGGGCAAGAGCCTTGCCGAGGAAGAAAGTTTATTCTTCATGGAGACATCTGCTCTTGATTCTACTAATGTTGAAGCTGCTTTCGAGGTTGTTATCCGCGAAATCTACAATAATATGAGCAGGAAAATCTTGAACTCTGATTCATACAAGGCTGAGCTAACAGTCAACCGAGTAAGCCTGGTGAATGGAGACAGCTCGTCCAAAAAGTATGGCTACTCTTGCTGCAATACATAATCTCTCTTCTTTTTGGAGTGTGATTCGAGTCCGGTGTTTGAATTATTTTTGTCGGATCGCTGCTGCACTTTTCGTATTATTATCCTTGGCAACAAGTATGAAATCATCTGAGCTTTTTTTCGAACTAGTTGTTGTCATTGCGTGTTGTATGATATGACTTGTGTTTTGAGGTTTCAAAATACTGACGATACTTGTACTGCACAGTGACCGAGGAAAAAACAGGACAGATTTCGACGGCAGCATAGGCAAAAATAATTTTTTGATTTAGGAATATATTAGCAGATGTTTTTTAAAATGTATTTACTTAGAATTATATATTTTAAAAAATTAATAGATGTTTATAAATGATGTTTTTTAAACTGTAGTTTATGTAGATTTATATAATTTTTTTAAAAAAGATTTTTATAAAATGTTGTTTGGGTCGAGTTCATGAAAATCAAACTCTACTAAAGACAATTCCCTTTTCATGTTTACCCTGCAAACGGGGTATCATATTTTGAAATAAAAAGAGTAAATTAGAGTTTCAGAAACTTTAAAATTATAGCTAAACTCTAGCAATAGAGAATTTTAATCTAATAAATTTTGAATATCAGTAATTTCGTACCAATAGGGCACAAAATTGTTTTAAATAGTAAATTAAATTGAACTAATGATAAAATTCAAATTAAATAATAAATACTCCAAACCATTTATAGGGGCATATAAACAATTAAAATAAATAAAAATTAAAACTATGGATTATTGACAAACTTCCTCATTAATTTAAAAATATAATTTTGGTTTATCAACATACTAGTTGTTTAAAGTTACTTTTTATAATATCTTATATTATAGGGTATTTGAAAATAGAGTAATGATTGTTTTTCAAAATGTTTCACTCAAAAATTGATTATAATAATATTATTTTAGTTTTAAAAAACTATTTTTAACATCAGCACATCAAATTAATTTAAAATATAAAAAATTAATTTCAAATAAAAACATATAGGGTAAGCACCTTATGGAATTTGGTGCGTTCATGGGATTTTACTCGTCCCAACCAGTGCTATTAAGATGGCTGTCAAAAGTTTTTATTATTTTTTGTATGATTATGTTTTAATTTCATTTAATTATAAAAATAATTAGTTTCCATATTCCAAAAGAATAAATAATATTTTGCAAAGCATAATTGAAGAAACCATCTTTCAACTAAATATACTTCATATATAATTAGTTGATAATTTTTATGCATAAAGTTTACGTGCTCCACTATTAAAGAATTAGTTAAATAATTTACATATCATTAATTAAAATCACAAAGGGAACCACATACAGCACGGTATCAAAATAGCTAGTTTCCACTAAATTATTCAACATGTATTTTTGTTATCTGCACCCCATGACTTGGAATCCAGGATACAAACAGCTTCGTATGTGTATATAATAATAATTTCTTCCTCGTAACTAAAATTGTGTTGGAATTCAAGATCCAAAAAAAAAATTCTTAAACTGTAAAAACAAAAGGCTCTAGGGATGAATTTACATCAGTGGAATGAACAAATGGCCGAATACTGATACCTTCTGAACTAACTAAAAAATACCATTTACACTAAGCTATAATGGAAAGGTACATGTTCTTACCACATATAATGGGAAAGTATATATATGTGTATATATATATATATAAAAAAAAAAATTAGGGCTTCCTCAAAGCAGATGCTGCACCCATGACAACAGCCAGTACAATGCCAAGACCAGCCCCGAGGGAGGCACCGACAGCCGCGGAGGATAAAGAGGATGCCTTGGCTTTAGAGTTTTGACTGGCATCTATTGCCAGTGCATGTTCTCGTGCCAGATCTGCCAAAAGCCTATCTCTAGCAAATTCCTTGAATCAAAACCAACAACAAATTCAGAAATTGTCCACAGCATGGCAGGGAGACCGGAATAAATAACACAAAAGAGTAGGAAGTGCCATGCAAATGGTTTCCTGCTTGATGTGGAAAGAAATCCAGTCAACATTATTAAATGGAGTTGACTCAGCATATGAAGTGTGACCAAGTGAAAAGGCCATCTGATCAAATGAGATTCAATCACCACATGGAAATTGGATGTCGCAATTTTACCAGAAAATGTGGCAGACAGTGGAATGCAACTCTAGTTCCTATGTTTTGTTCTCTTCAAGCCACCAAACCGATTGCTTGATTATCAATACCTTCTTAAAGCAATTTATTCCCCATGGATTTTCAATATGAGAAAAGAAATGAGCCTTTTTATATTGAATTGAGAGTCTATACCTGTAAAGAGGCCTCTTCATGGCTCTGCAACGCACGGTGGACAAGCTGACAAAGTGAGTTCACACCCTCAACAGGAAAAATGGTGTCTTGTTTCTGAAATGGCCACCGAACAAGATTAATTGGAGCAAAACTAAGCTTTTGAGCACCTGTTTTCCCATGAGGATCTTGATTAGTTGCAGTCAATGACAATGAGGCACTTGCTGCACTGGACATGACATAGGGACAGGAATTGACAACTTCTGCAGTATTTGGAGATGCTTGGTACGCCTGCAAAACATCATCAATTGCTGCCTTTTGTTGGTGTGCACTCACAGAAAATTTGTTTGTTACAGCAATAACCCAAGGAATTCCTAGAGCTTTAGCCTCATCTAATAGCAGAGAAAGGACTGGCTGTTGCTGTGATGCGTTCAGTTTACTGCAACGAGGAATCTTATGGGAGAGGTTGTGCACGAGAACTATCAAATCTGTCTTCCTACCAAGGTCACGAATTCCCATCCACAGTTCATCCCTGAAACGAGAGACTTCCATATGCAGCTCCTGCAATAAACAAACAAAACAAAAGGTCAAAGGTGTAGGAAATTTCAATGAGAAAAGGGCTCGCCCACGCAGGCAGAATTTGGGCCCACTCCTATGCTTCAGCATTTTTGCTCAAAACTACTTTGAAACTCAAACATCACCATTGTTTGTCCTAAACAATGGCTCGTGGAAAGAATAGAAGACTTAAAACATATAATTCAGAATCAACTAAAAGAAGGCAAGTTATCCCCACAAATTCACTGTAAGAACTTGGAACAAAATACATAAAGATCGGATTGTAGGAATATGGCAAAAAAAATAGGCTCTTACTGGTGAAGGAGCTTTATTAAGGATATTTTATTCTTTCAATAATCTTGCTAAGCCTTGTATCAGTTCATCTATTGCTGTTTTCCCAACTAATCTATGCCACTTACCCTTCTGGAAAGAACAAAAACATTCTACTAAATGCTGTACAACTAAATTTGACAAGAAAATACAAGGGAAAACTAGAAAGACATGTATCTACAATCACTCCTACGTTGCCTATAGAGTACCAACAGAGATGCAGTGTGAAACCTACCTGCAAATTTACTCCAGCTGAATCTGAGTAGCATACACCACCAGCAACACCTTCTTGAATATCAGCCTCTAAATTTATATTCTCATAATTGGGAATGGTGGTTAGTCTGCCTTGACCCATAATAGCCTTAAAAAGAGAAGTTTTACCTGCACCCTACAAAACAGAACCTGTCATTGCATACATAAAGTAAAAAACTAACCATAAAAAATTGTATAATCAGAATTACTACGTAGAATACTCTCACCTCAAGACCAAGTAAGCGCACTCTGCGTGTTCTGACATGGACCTCTTTTGAGACAGTTGCAAAATCACTTGTACAGAAAATACAAAAATCACTCAAACCATCTGGTCGGAGGAAGTTCTCAGCATTTCCTGAACTATTTTCTTTTTCGAGATTTGCAGCATCTGAATCAATAGAAGGAAAAATAGGCATAAAAGAATCTGTTACTATTGGATACTTTGGTGGTCGTCTCAGTGTAGCCCCAACTAAGACCCTTATCTTTTGTAATTCTGGCTGTGATCCATTATTTGAATAGTAGCTGGGTGCTGAAGGAAATGACTCCACTGTGGTTGAGCACCTGGATGCAAAAAGCATATGCATCAACATAAATTAAGTCAACTAAATAGCTTCCATTCATCACTTAGTGAGATATTATTTTTTTTAACTTGACCAATAAACTTAAGATGTTGATGGCTCTACAAAAATCTGGGCAGGTTGTGAAGAATTTAACCGACAAAATTTAAGTTCACATATAGCAAAATATATCCATGGAGGCACAAAATATTTGACAAGTATTGAAAACTCATTAAAGGAGTAGAGAATGGAGAGTACTGAAGCAGCATCATTGCCCAAGTGGAAAAGAAGCAAGTCAGGTTCAAAACAGACTGAAATTTCAAGGCATGATGATTAGACTTGGCAACCAGGTCTCACTGTCTCAGGTTTGGAAGTATTAAGGGTTCAAGTGTGCGCGTCTTGATCCTTACCCTGACCCATCAGGTTTGGCTAGTTTGGGCCATCCCACAGGTTTGAGAGCATTTTTTCTCACAGATGAAAAGATTTGACTATTATTACAAACTAAAATCTACATGCATGTATTTGAATTATACACATCTCATACAATTATGATAGTCACCAGAAAATCATTAGCGATAGCTAATGAGGTACATGTATACCAGATAGGATTCCAGATGAAAGGAATCATGATATGATAAGATGTCAATTGAATAGAATTACATCATTTATCGAATAATAAAATGTATTCAAGCATTATGTGGTTAGGCTGAATAGATGTACTGAAAACTCAAAGTTATAAACACTGTTTAGCCCCATATTAGATGCTCAAGATAACCTATCAAAAATTCTATATTGCAATAAAAGAAAATAGGGGCAGACAAGGACAATACCAGTTACCATTTACTTGAGCATGAACCAGATTACAAAGGTGCAACCTAAAACCGGTGATATCAACTTTTAAGGGCTCTCCACTCTTATCACCAGGAATACCACTCCATCCAAGAGGAACAATTGAAGTAGCTGTGCGAATAACTGGTACATCCACAATATGTGCAAGCTCTACAGCACCGGCAACTGCAAGCCCAAGCCACTGTTGCAAATGCAGAAATTGAGGCATTTGCTCAATTCCTAGAAATGATGATGTGCCATCCCCCATGCACATGTCATAGATTCTGCACACAATATATGGGAGAAAATATGCATCTCATGCCAATTTAAAAAAAAAAAGAAAGAACTTTGCATGTAAGACAAGAATTTCCAAATTCCAAAACATAATGCAGATGTATGAACAATCTAGCTGCTTTACAATCCAACCATCCAAAAACCATGTTTTCCTGTTCCAGGAATGATGCAGCGCAGTAATTGAGGCAAGAGCAGAATTGTAACTTTGGAAAAAAATCCTGCAAAGACAAATATTTGCTAGCTATTTAAGAAATGTTGAGTACCTTTTACTTGGGAAAATTATTTTTTTATTCAGGTTTCTCTTAATTGGTCAAATAGGAAAGGATATGATTCTTGTGAGTTATTATTAATAAAGTGTGGCCTTTTGCTTTGAGAGTGTGATGCTTTTCATTAAGGAGTGAATCCTTTAACCCTAAGTGAGAAGCTTAGGTTCTTAATTAAGGAAATTCCATGAATCTACTAGTGTGAGGCTAGCAGGTTTAGTTCTGTTTTTCTTTGATCTTTCTACTTACCGAGCTGTTTTCAACTACCAAGTCCCTCAAAAAAAATAAACCATAAGCCCAAAGCACAGCTAGTCACAAACTTCCCCTACAATTGGATTGCTGATTTCAAGAGGGAAGATGATGACAAGACCTCCACATTTCTACCATGCCACCAAACTATTGATATAGATGTAGACAGAAGGAAGAGTGCCTATGAAAAAGATGAGCATTAAATACATCTACAAGACTTGCATATGTGAGCAACAACCTGAAACCTCCTTTTTTTGGAAAAGAATAACAAAGCCCTACCCCTATGTTGACACCACTACCATTGGTTACTGGGTGAAAAATCCAGTGTCAGAATTTAATTGAATTCAAAATTCCAAGTAGCATAACCTGCCAACAGATTGGTGCTTGAATATTTGCTTGTTCACAACATCAATGAGCTATTAACCACAGCAATTGCCATTGGACCCCTCATTGCACTTGCTTAGCATGTCGTATCTCAAGCAACTGCCTCTTGAGCCATTGAGAAACGGTGATAACACTATTTTCATATACAGTTTTCAGCATTCACAATGTAACAGAGCTTGACCACATACTTTCAGGAGAAATTTTATATAGGTTACCTGACAAGGTTGGGTCCCCAATATTACAACAGAAAATCTATGAATAAAATTCTCAGCAATTAGCATCTATATCACCTACCTGTAAGCAATCTGGGCAAAGATGAATTTACAAACACACTTACAATGACTAAGAAAAGTAACTGGAGAAATAGAGTTGGGTTCTAATCAATGGGAGGTCCCATTTCAGAAACTGGAGACAATATTACTGGATTAACAAAACTCACAAACTCCAGTTTATTTCTAATATCCCAAACACGACATGTAACTAGAGAGGAGGTATAACATTGCATTACATTTCTCCTGATTGGCAACAAACCCGGTTCAACTTATAACATTGCATTACATTTCTGTTAGTGAAATTTCTTGTATTTTTCAGCTTCACAACAATTTTTTCTCTCAAATGACACCTGCTCAAAAGCTCAATAACTTTTAGCCTTAAGTTTGATGCTATGTGAAGAGTTCCATGTGGTCCATTTCAGTTGTCCAAAGAAAGAAGAGATGGAAAAGGGGAAAAAATCTAGGCATAATGATGGTTGCGCATGTGAGGGAATGTAACATGCGCAAGCCAGCTGATATGATTGATAATTCCAATCAAGGTGAAAAAATCACACCAGCTGAAATTGCAGTTTAATTTTTTCAAATACACCACCGGACAACAATAAGGTACCTTTGAAATCGAAATCTATATGACTTCATTGAATGTGATTGAAGTCGTTCCCTTATCTCAGCAATCACAGATCTGACCTGAAAATGTCTTTGCCAGAAGAAAGCAGACAGAATGAGAGATCCCAGAGTTTTTACCTCCTGGCTTCAGCAGATACTAGTGCACAAAACACTAATAAAAATCATGCAACTTATCATGATGTTCAAAAATCGTTTCACACACAAAAAAAAAAAGCTAGGGTGCAAACAAATGGGGTAAGCAAAGGACTCGTACCGATGTCAATTTAGAGTACTCTGTACCCGACAATAATTCCACTGATGAGTTCCCCAAGAGAAAGAGCTGCCATGAATGAAATGTCTTTATTAATAATTCATTACAGAGCAAGATGAGCCATGGAAACTATGACTTCTCTGAGAAAAGGAACTGATCATTGGTGCAATGGTAAAATATGTGGCTGGGTGTAGATTCAATTTTCAAGAGCAGGTAATTCATGCATAAAACTTCATGTAGTATTTGGAATATCAGATGGGATAGGGAAAAGATGACACTTCAATTGCACTTGTATTTGGTGCTTGCATGAAAAAGACAAGATAAGTTTTGTACCCTTCGGTAGTCAGAATTCCACATCACCTCCCCATTGAGATAATTTTGCCCTGTCAAGTGTATACTCATCTAATAGACCCTATAAGAAAAACTGTTTCCGAAATTCCCCTCCCATGACCGTACAATGGAAGACCTTAACTATGTAGAGCCTTTATTCAATTCAATAATAAAACGAAACACCAGAGTCATAACTGAGGCCGCCTTGTAAGACAACTAACAGATGCCTTGACCTAAATATACACTGCCAGTATATTTTTTTCCCTTTTTGCGGTGAACTTTTTAGTTATATTAGTTATATCTAACTCAAGCTTGGGCTTGGGAAGCATGACAAGGAACTGCACCACTAGGGTGAAGGAAATAAGAGCAGACACCGCATCTAACTGTACTAGAAACTTAGGTACTCTTTAGATAAAAATGAAAAAACAGGGAACTAAAAAGCTAGATCATTGGTACTGCCTCACATTCCACAAGGGTGGTTGAGGATAGATGCACAACTTGATGGGATACAGACTAGAAATCCAACAAGGTGTTCGTATTAAAGTGCACCGCCAACTGCTTGCCTCCATCAAATGGTTTAGCAAATTGGATTAAGAGGACGAGTCTGTAATTTACTTGAAGTTAGAATAAAGGAAATTTCCAGGGTGACTTATCCACAAAGGTCTAATATTCCCAAGCAAACTCATAAACCAAGACAAGACCACAATTCTAGTGCAATTGCAAAATGTTCAAAAGTATCATTACTTCTCCCTCCTCACAAAAGAAAACCCTGGCGACCTATCTATCTTAATAGTCAGGCTGCTGATATAATGAACCAAAAAAAGGAAACAACAGTGATAATCAATGCCTATTATGTAAGGGTAACACTGAAGCCAAGGAGCTAAGCAACTGAAAACGATATTTTGCGAAGGCCAAATAAAATTTATAGTACAGAGGAGGAAAGCAAAGTAGCAAAGTTTTTGTTCAAGAAAGTATGTTAAGGGAAAAACACAAAAGACTAATCCAAGGAGGAATAACCCTCGTCACACTGTTATATATTATCTGTTGAAAGTATCAATGAAAACTAAAGAGCAATCATCCAAACATGCTAATATAACCCATTAAATGAAAGGAACAAAAACTAACACCAAACAATTTACCGATAATATTTTCTGTTCATTCATTTTTCATCTCTCAAGCATGTTAACATGTGGGGAAAAAAAGGAAAGCGAATAAAGTATCAGTTCATGCACTTACCTGACCAAATGGGACATATGAAGGTAAATAAGGTACTCTATTCCAGTTCCTTTTATTCTCACTTTTAGCATTAGTTTTTTCAGCCACTTTTCCAGCCATTGCCTCATTTGATAGCCCATTATTGTCAGATAATGGCTTGAGAGATATGCCATCAGAACCCTCTTGGATTTCAAGAGATTGCGGTTCAGCTACATCCTCGATTGAAGAGCTTACAGAATTAGCTGCTGAGATTGCTTCTATAGCATCAACTTGTTTTCCATTGTATTTATTAAATTGCCTTCTAAAACCTTCTAAAGGCACAAGTTTTGCAAGTCGCCAAAAAGAAGTCTGCACAGGACCTAAGCCCATAACCAACTGCTCCCCCTCGTTCTCTTTTGGCTTCTGTGCGCTTGGTTTTTCTATTCTTTCCTCATGTTTTGACGCAATTCCACTGGAATTTTCAACCTCCGAGTTGTTTGGCAAAGGTTGAGCATTATAATGATGAAAATAAGCGGGAGATAGGATGCGGGGCACCAAATCCTCTGGTATGCAGTAACTCTTAAAATGGTGTTGCCAGCCTTTTTTATGGACATAACTGAATGAAATTTGAGAGAGGAGAAGGGATATCATAAATTAACATTTTTTGCAGGATAGAGCAAACAAAAAATTGTATCTAGATTTTCAATTTTCTCATCATGTGAGATAGATGGCAATCAAAGAGATGAGATGGGGCGTACTCTCGTAAAGCAGCATTCCCAACCGGGGGTTGTGAAAATGTGATGCATTTAACCTGGATGCCTTCATTTTCTTTTGATGGTGAGGATGCAGCAATGACCCTCAGAATGGCAAGGGTAGCTAAAGCTGCCACCTGAAAAAGACATAGAACAGGAGAATATGAGAAACACAAAACCAAAGCAACTAATCCAATGGTGCTTACAGAGCAAGTCAATCAAACTTACAGCTCCACCGAGTGAATGACCACATAATACAAGTTTTCGATTCTTTTTCTGAGCAAGCTTGTACAATTCTAAAGCAGGAATCCCCTTAGCACGAGCCATGAAACCCTAAGATAAAATTTAAGGGGGGAAATCAAAATAGTAGATAGGTATAAATCTCCACCGGAACATGGACAGAATAAGTTGATGATATAATTGAGAAATGCAGTGTGCTAGATCATATCAGTCAAAGACATCAGGGTGTGCAAATGAACCATATTGAAAGGTTTTGGAAATGATAGATTGCCAACTTACTCGATGAGCAGCAGGCTTAATTTGATCTTTTAGTTGTTTTGGTTTTGATTGGGAAGCATTCAGATGATTTTCACCACTATCCTTCTGGCTTTCATATTGACCAGATTCAACAACATCCATCCGGACAGTATCCTCTCCAGTATCCTCATGAAATATAGCACCTTGTAGTATATTTACATCGGTCATGACATCCCTAGTTATAACAATTTCAATAAACAAAATCACCTTCTCAGAACCAAAAGATCTTTCAACATCAAACCCAGAAAATATCCACAATACTTACTTGTACTGCTTTGTTCCAATAAATGAAGCAAATAGTGTATCACCTGCCTCTGCCAGTAAGTACCTTCACAGACCCCATCAAAAAAAAGAAGCAAATAAGCCATAACATATGCCCAAAATCAACAAGCACTCCTTGAACAAATGTTCACACGCATAGGCACAATCAAAAAAACCTAGTCAAATTCTTCAGAGACAGAAACACTCCTATTCAACCAAATCCCATTAAATTTACACTGTTCTAAGGATATCTTGAGGTTGCATTGAACACTAAAACAGTAAAAGCTCTAATTACAGCATGATCAAATAATCCTTCTTTGTTTATCTTGTCAATTAAAAAAAAAAAAAAGGAACCTGTGAGGCACGTGATCTGCAGACGGCTGCACGCGTTCTAGAGCAACAATTTGCCCTCCAAAATCAGCCTTAAATTTATTCACAGCTCGAACCATCTCATCAGCAGGTCTCTATCGACAGAATAGATAATTTAAGAAAAAATCTTTGATTTTCTACGAAACCAAACGGTAAAGTGTGATTTAATTAGTTTTGTTTCTACCTTGTAGACGCATTCAGAGAGTACCATGCAACAGAGAATGTCCTGCATATCGGCAACAGACTCGGCCTTGACGGCATTACAGAGATCGTGAAGCTGTTTCTTCCTGAGTTCGTACTCTTGTTGAATTCTCTTTCTGTTTTCTCTTTCGTCTCCGTTGATCCACGGAGGCCACCGCATTCTCCACTGCAGTGGTCCCCATGATACCTTGAGGATCCTGGCTCTCTGGTCTCTGATCCATTCCTCTACTCGGCTCTGTATCGAATCCATTGAAGAAGGAAAAAAAATGGATTGGAAGGTGACGAGGAAACCCTAATGACAGAGTGATTGAAAAATAGATTCGAAAGAGAAGGCGCCAAGGAAAGAGAAACGTCTGTGGTGCGGGTGACTGTGACCGTGTCCGTGTCCGTGTGAGGAACTGCAACTGCGGCAATCTGCGTATGTTGTACAAAGTATATACCCTCAGGCTGCAGCCAGATATAATAATAATAATAAGTATATACCCTCAGGCTGCAGCCAGATATAATATAATAATAATTATAACAACAACAACAATAACAACAATAAAAAAAAATTTGCCTTTAAATAAGGCACTTTTCGCATTTTTTTTATTTTTAAAAGAAAAAGATTTTAAATATTTTTAATCAAGTTGTGGTTTTTTAACTATACTGTTGCATTGCAATTAGCAGCTTTGTGTTTGTTTTGCTTTAAAAGATATGCATAGAAGTGTTTATTTGTATGTACAATCACGCTTGGCTGTATAAATAAATTATTTTAAAAATACAATTTTATATTTTTTTTATTAAAAAACTGATCAACTAAAAACATCATTAAGTTCATCTTAAAAATTAGTTTATTTGAAGAATAATATTTTTTAAATTTAAGAAATTTTAATGAGTTATTTTAAAAACAAATTATGTAATTATTTAACTTTATCACGAAACTAATTTGATAGAAAACAAATAAAGATTTTTTGTTGACTTTATTTAACTTCATGGAATGTCAAATCCATAATATTTTACATGACCAAATAATCGTGATGATCTCTAAAGACTTGTCTGTCCAAATTGATTTCCAGGTTTGAAATAGAAAAAAAAAACTTGTTCAAATAACACATGATATTTTACATGACCAAATCAAGAAAACTAATTGACGAGGCTTCAAGTTATAAAAAATAAATATAAAAGGTGGAAATATGTCTGGGCTTAATAGCCCAATGATAACCCTATGGTTCAGCACACCCGAAAAACGCCTACGAGCTTTGTTTCAGTAGAGTCGATGGGCCAGACATTAACCGCTGCGATGTTTCCTCTGGGCCGAACCATTCTCAAGGAGAGAGAGAAAGAAAACGTGTGCTGCCCTTCAATTTCTGTTCAAATTGTCCCGGTCAGCTGCATGAAAGGCTCCAGTCTATTGACCAGTGGTTAGTCTTTTTAAAGCATGCCTATTTTTAACTGTTTTTAATTAAAAAGTTTTGATTGATATATTTTTTTATAATTAAAATATTTATTAATTTTGAAATAAATTATTTAGTTTCCGAAACAAAGTATGGTATTAATTGTTTTCAGCTAGAAACACAAATGTTTTTTTTTGTTTTTTTCCTATTTAACATGATAATATGATCTGTTAATTATTTTATCAAAATACATATTAACTATAGACAATAGGCGTTGCAAAATCACTGTGGGGAGTCCTGTGCACTGCCTCACAATCCACTGTGGATTGCGGCAGTGCACAGGCGAAAATAGCCTTGGTGCTCCGGCGGTTTGTGTGTATTTTATGGGGGTATTTTCGGTTTTTGGCTTTTTTTTTTTTTAATAGCCGCAACATGCACAGTGGATTGACGCATCTAACCCCCGAAAAAGACAAAACACAGCACAGTGGCGAGGGGCTCCGGCGGCTTTTCACATTTTTGTGCACAGTGCACTGACGAAACAAGCCCCAGAAAACGACAAAAAATTGCACAGTAAACATGGGCTGCGGCGTCTTTTCCCCCCCGGTATTTTCGTAAATACCAGTGGGGACAGGGGTCGTGTGGTCATTAGCCAGGGGGACAGCTGGCGCGTCGCCTGGCCGCGCCAGCGGCGTTCCAGGCGAACGCGCCATTCAGGCGGCGCGTGCGGCGTATTCCCGGCGTCAGAAATGAGCGTCCGCCGTGCAGAAAGATGCGCCTGGAGGTCCTCTATCGTCCGTCGCGGCGCATTCCCGTCATGTATGCGCAGGTGAGCGCCGGTGGACGGTTTTTCACCGGCGGCCGAGTTTCTCTCTCCTGCCGCCGGAAACTCTGCTTCGGTCCCCGATGTTTGTACAAAGTTTATTGTGGTCCCTGATGTTTGGATTTCTGATTTCTTTTCCGTTCATTGAATTTATTCGGTACAGATGTTTGAATTGCTTTTAATTTGGTCCTTTAATTAAAATTAGTCATATATACACCTTTTCATTTCAGTCCCTCTTCTTCTAATTTTTTTGTAACATTACACAGCAATTAAACTTATTATTGCATGATTTATTTTGGTCCCAAGATTTGTTTTCTTTTCAATTGTATCCTTCAATTGGAATTAATCATATATGTTATTTTTCATTGTGGTCCTTATTCTTTTTATTTTGTTATTTTATATTGTATATTGTTAATTATTAATACTAATATTAATAATAGTTATGATTATAATTATAATTATAATTATAATAATGATAATTTAATTGTTTTGCTTGCTTACTCTTTTGTTAATGTTTTTTTCCCTCTTGATAATTTATTAATTTTTATTGTTTTGACAGTAATAGCAATGATAATTTTTAGTTCTTTTTAATTTTTTTATCTTTTGTTAAAGTTTCTTGGATATTTTTAGTATTTCATTTATTTTTGTTCCTTTCATTACTAACATAATAATGAAAATGATAATAATAATGATAATGATAATAATAATGATAATGATAATAATAATGATGATGATGATGATAATAATAATAATGATAATAATAATAAGAATAATTCAAATAATTAAAATAATAATAATAATAATAATAATAATAATAATAATAATAATGAAAATTTAATTGTTTCTTTTACTTACATATGTAAAAACGCAATCAGATTGTTATTGTTTCATTACTAACATAATAATAATTGGTTTTCTCATATAATAATAATAATGTAATTGTTTTTCTTGCTTACTCTTTTGTTAATATGTTTTTCTTTCCTCTAGATAATTTAATAATTTTTATTGTTTTGACAGTAATAGCAATGATAATTTTTATTTTTTTGATTTTTTTTTCTTTTGTTAAAGTTTCTTAGATATTTTTAGTATTTCATTTATTTTTGTTTCTTTCATTACTAACATAATAATAATAATAATAATAATAATGATAATAATAATAATAATAATAATAATAATAATAATATGAATAATTAAAATAAACATAATAATAATAATAATAATAATAATAATAATAATAATAATAATATTAATACTTAAAATAAACATAATAATAAGAATAATAATAATAATAATAATAATAATAATAATAATTAAAATTTAATTGTTTCTTTTACTTGCTCTTTTGTTAATGTTTGTAAGTGTGTTTTTTTCAGGATAATTTGAAAATTTTTATTGCTATGGTTATAATATTTTAATAATAATAATAATAATAATAATAATAATAATAATTTTAAATGTTAAGACTCCGATGTTGCTATTTTGATAATATTTTAAATTAATATTGCTTCCTTTTCCCTTTCTTTTAATTTGATCTTTCTATTAATTGATTTTTGTAATTTTATTATCTGCACAATAATGATTTCAGTAAAAAAAAATTTCTTATTCAAATATGTTGTTCTTTTTTCTAATGTTAGTGCGCACTCTTTTGTTATCGTTTATGACGCAATACCTATATTCTAAAAGATGTGATCTATGCTTACATGACAAACTCAACTCAAAATTTTCAGCATTTTATCTTTTAATCTATAATTTTTATTTACTTATATCATAGAAATTTATCATTGTAGATTTAATTATGTTAAATTATATACAAAAAAATACCCGCGGCAACGCGCGGGCAAGTTGCTAGTATATATATATAAGACGTTAGTGTTTCGAGTAGCTCAATTTTCATTTCTTTTATCTATATTATTGATTTTCTATATCATCTGTATCTATAATTCCGTATTAATTGCATGGCAGCCAAGTGAATCATTGCATTACTGGTAATGATTATTTTTCAAAGTATTTTTTATTGGTAAATATATATAAAAAATATTATTTTAAAAAAAATACTTTTTACATTGCCATGTTAAAATAATTTGAAAAAAATATTTAAATTTTAATAGAAAAAAATAAATAATAATTCAATCTCCCGACCACACACTATACAAATATCAAAGAAAACTATTGATCAACAAGTTGATTGTGGCTTCTTCTTATAAAATATCGAAGAGAAATTGACCCGACGTTTTCTCCCATGTGTCTCCCCGGGACAGTGCCGCTAAAGCCTGAGGAAATTCGGGGCTCTCAAGTCTTCTCTCGTCCACGAAATAACCGGAAGGAACATGTTGCATTTGTTGGAAGCAATCTATGATGTAATACAGTCTGGGCTTGCATTTTTCGAAAAAATCTAAAATAATCCTAGTTTTATTTACTTATTTAAATCCATTAAATATACCTTTTGAAAATAAAATTTCCTTATATTTAAAAAAATAATCCAGTGATGGTAAATATTCAAATAATAGAATATAATTTTCATATTGAAACGCTAAACCCGTTATTTACATGATTTTCAATTTCAACCAATAGAGTATAATCTTTTAAATTTATTTATTTACTGCACTCTTTTTTATTATCAACTTTACCTTTGTTTTTTATTAATATTATCATACACCCCCGTTAACTGCACATTTTATCAATTTAAATAAATTGAAATTTTTTTAATTAAAAAATACAGATGATTGAGAAGTAATCTCTATTATACTTCTAAACCAGCAGTAATTTGTGTTTTTTTTTTGGTGTCTTAAGATCTATTTGGTATTTTATTTTAAAATTATATTAATCTATTTTTAAACAAAAAATACTTTTGAAAATAATCACAATCTTACTATAAAAAAACACATAAAGCAAGAATTATATTTATGGATCGGGTAGAATCAAAGTGGTCCAAATGATGTTTGTCCATGCAGAGTCATGATAGTGAGAGGGGATTAACTTCAAATTAATTTTTTAATGTAATGATTTTAAAAATAAAAAATAATTTTAAAAATAAGATGTAGCGTGTTTTAAGACCAGCAATAAATTTCTTTTTCTTGGCGGCACGACCACAGGGCAAAGGACAGAATTGTAGTTATGGCATGGGTTGAAACAAGGTGGTCCACATGATAATGGGCCTGTCCATGTGGAGTCATGATCAAGGTGAGAGACTAGTGATGTCATCCTGATGTCAGACCTCATCTATTTTTAATTAATTTTTATATCCAATTTTCATATATTTAGTCATCGTGACGCTGCGCTGTCGTTAGATTTGAAAATCAGGTCCAAAAGGGTGTGGAAAAAGAGGTTTCCACTCACCCGTGTTGACTCCATCGATAAAAAAGATTGGTGATTAAGGAAACTCCCTACTGATTCTTGCATTTAAGGCCTCCCTAGATTATGATTTAGCACTCAATCAGATCAATAGATTCAAAAAACAAAACACCTGGAATTTGTTGGGTTGATTTTTTTTTAAATTTTTTTCGATGGGAATCTATTCCGTTTACTTTTTAAGTTAAATCTTAGAATTGATATAAAAATAAATAAATATACTTTATCAGATTCTTTAAAATATGAACTAAAATTGTCACGAAAGATATATTCCTGAATTGTTTTAAATTTTTTCAATCAAATCTTTTAACTATGAAAAAAAAATGACAATAACAATGAGAGTTGAAAATGGATGAGTGTCTGGGGTAGACCAGTTGCTCTTCATAATTTCACTCTTAATTTAATCCTTAATAATCAACAATTGTTTTTTTCTTAGTAATAAGGAGGTGTCTGGGAGCGAGGATAATTTTTTTTTGATTAAAAATTATTATTTTTTATTTTTTAGTATACTTTAATGACCAACTTGTGTGTTATAGAGATCGAAGACTAATTAAGGATCCGATGGTTTTTTTTTGTTTTTAAGTGTTTTTTAAACGAATATTTTTTAAAAAATATTAAAATAATATATATTTCAGTGTATTTTAATAATTTTTATATGTTACTGTTAAAAATAAAATAAAAAAACTATTTCAATATTTTTCAAACAAAATATGTTTTATCCTGCAACATAAAACCCGCGCAAGTCATATCCTAGTAAAGTTTTATACAACTAACATCCTCGAGTGCACATGCATGGTCACCACAAACAGAAAGAGAGAAAGAAAGAAAAGGTTGAAATGTAATTAAGTTCAAATGATTATCTTTCGTCATGCATATTCATTGATTAGTAACCGTGAATTAAGAGAAAAAGGTCGCCTGTTTGGTGCTGCGTGTAATCATATTGATAGTCAACTGCTAAAATCATATGCATAGTCAACTGCTAAAATCACGATGGGAACCCCTTTCGTTTATTTTTATATAATCTTTTTTATTTAATTTACAGAGACATAATACAAGTGATTAATTATAGATAAACTGATCTGTCTGTTCTAATTATCCAGAGTAAATAACATTTCTCGAAAAGGAAACTCACACTGAGTTCTTAACCACGGTCCCGAAACTCTAACAACTGGATTAAAATATTTTTACACGTAGTTGCACTTTGCATCCGCAGGAATAATTTTATTATTAGTCTTTAACATATACTTAAAATCCTCCATTTATTCACTATGAAACTCGAGGCTGAAACCCTCAAAACGGTACGCTGAGCAAGTCCTCATCATTAGGGTTGTTAAAGACCCTAATTGAATCCCAATTCTCCTCACCTTTAAGCGGGTTGATAATATCACTCATATGAGTAGACAACGTAACTGCTACCCGGCAAAGGGTCTGGGATCTTCCTCCAATTAATCAGGGACACACACACACACAGAATATATATATATATATTTGACGGGGCTTATGCTTTAGAGAAAGCAACAAAAGCTAGAATGGTTAAAGTGAAAGGTGTGAGGGAGAAGGAGCACCATGGGTGGATGGCTTGATGGACCCTATACAAAGTGGCTTTTATTTATTTATTTATTTATTATTATTATAATTGATCACATAAAAGGCTGTGAAGGTTAAAGGAAATTTCAATAGAATAATGCTTGGTGAGTGATAGTTGTTAAGCAAAGCGTGTCTTCAGTGATAGGGACGACGATAGGATTCCACCATGTGAAGGCTTTAGTTAAGAAATCAAATCAAAACGAACACGAATTCGAGATATTTCCTGCTTAACTTTGACAATTTTGCATCAAATATTTAGTTGGTGTTTTATCACACAGGATATTTAAAAATATATTACAGAATAAATACTTTTTAGTATTAACACATCAAAATCATTTAATAATTTTTAAATTAATTATACTTTCAAAACGAAATTCCAAACAAAACAAAAACTCTGCTTTAACTTTTTACATAGACTTACTGTTACTTTTGTGATAACAAGTTTAAGAAATTACACGTGTGTTGGGCAATGCGATGCATGATGTTTTTTATATTAAAAACATATTAAAATAAATAATTGTGTATATATATAGAGAGAGAGAGATTACATTAAAACTATAAAAAAAACATTTTAAAAATTAAATTAATATTTTTTAAACAAACAACCAATTTAAAAATAAATCCAGCAAGAAAAATAAACACTCTCCGGTAAAAAACATGCTTGATAGAAGTGTCTGTCGTTGACCGCTTGCAAGATTGACTCCTTCTCATTCCTTTTATTTCGGAAAACCTCCTCCTCCTCCTCCTCCTCCTCCGCCACCACAGGATCTTCCTCTGCCTGGCATTTTTTGTCCAACAGTCGCGAGACCTTTACTTTAATCTATGCGCTATTAATAGACATCTTCCAATGACAGGGTCGAGTCAAGGCGTGTCAGTTCATTCTGGCGCTTATTTTGCTGTCATGCTCCTTTTTCAACGATAAATGGTATTTTGACTATTTTCGAGTCACTGCGCGTTAATACAATTATTAATTATAGAGAATATCAAGTATGATGTTAGAAAAGATTTTGAACAATGTAAGATTGTGATTTGTTTCAATAATTGATTGAATTAGTGAGGTTTTAACATTCTGTTTTAAAAATGAGAAAATTTATTTTAAATTAAAAAATAAAGAATCTTGGATAATTTAAGGTTGTACTTTATTTTCAAAACTGTTTGGATTTGAGAAAACAATATGTCAGATCGAAATTCAATTAATATAATCACTAATCATATGAGGTACTGCATTAAATGATAAAATCAATAATTTTGAATAATTAAAGATCCCAATTCATTTACATAATTAGCTGAATCGGTTGGTGATAGAAGATAATAAAATTAGTGTATTTTCAATCGAAATCCAATCGATACGGAAAAAATTGAGTATAAAATCAAGGATTTTTAATAATTAAAAAATACAATTTATTTTCACCATTATTTGTTCATATTTTTTTTTAAATACAAAAAGAAATAGTCAATAAGAAAATGCAAGGCTAAGCTCACCTTACCAGCAAAGAAAATGAAAAACAGAGTTTTGAGAATCAAAGAAGATCGTGGGGTCAAGGAAAATCATAAAACATGAATTCTTTTTCCTTTCAATACACGATAAATACCATAAAATTACACCCCAACTCTAGACGATGGAGAAAAATGGAAACCAGGGCGACCTGTGCTAACATGCTAGACAATGATGAGTGATGAAAACAAGCGATTATACAAAGATTAAGCCAAACCATTATACTATAACCTCGCCGGCGAGGGAGGTTCGACGGAGGATGTTACAAAATCATGGCCTGCAACAGATAACAGCAGCAATCCGGTGATCATGGCCTGCTCTGTCCACCGTATCCGTCGTAGGGCTTGGTGGATTTGCTAGACTTCCTCCTCAGAACGACAATCCAAGTGATTAGTTCCAGCAATGCAGCAACTCCACCCAAGACTGCAATGGCAATTATGTAAATTGTTCTCCATTTATCTCCAGGCTGCAGGATGTCTAGACCTTTAAACACATTCAAAATGCCGAGGATGAGGATGACATATCCTACACCATGATGGTAGATGTTCCAGTAAAGTCGGAACTTGTGGTCCTTTTTCGGCCTCAAGAACAACGCAAATATCTGAAAATTCCAAACACAGATGCTATCAGAACAAATAAATCCAGAATTAAAAGTAACAGTTCAGACAAAACCAGTTTCCATATAGCAAGGGCATGTTTTGGAATCACTTCAAACGTACTTTTCAAAAAAAATAATTTTTATTTTTATTTTCAATGAATTTTCTATTAATGTTTTAAACATCAATTTTGATATACTACTATCAAAAATATTATTTTAATATATTTTTAAATAAAAAATACTTCAAAAATAAACATCAGCTACCACACTCCAAAAACACCCCACCGTCTGAGACCCAGGAGCATGGACAACCATCAAAAAAGAATTTATGCTAGGCTTGTGTCTCAAAAAAATTATATATTTAGTTGAAAAAACAGAGAAAAATATATAAAGAATCTATTTATATGTCAAAAAATTTACTTTTGATATTAACATACTAAAATAATTAAAAAATATAAAAAATAAATAAATTTGAAGTAAAGAAAATTAAAAAAACATTTTAAAAAAAGCTGATCGAGATTCTAATAAATTCCAAACTCATCACCTTCATGTGTTTTGGGTTATAATTCGAAATACCATGGGAGAAAAGCTACTCCACAAGTATCAATTTTCTGAAAAGCTAATTCAATTTCACGAAATAATAATTCATTACATTGCAAGAAACCGTGACCAGGATTCTGACAGGAGAGAAAAAGACATCAAAATGAAAACAAAGGCCAAATTCAAATTCAATTCTTCTCTCTCCTTTCAAATGGATGGAAAGAGCAACTTGTGATGGAAGAAGAACACGACTGGGAAGGAAATTAATTACCTGCACTGTTGCGAGAGAGAAGAGTGCGATCCCAATATTGCGATGAAGAGAGTACTGGATTCCCTTGGATTCACTCCCGAGCTTTATACCAGTTGCCCACCCGGCAACCCCAATAGCATAGGCAGAGACCTGACAGAAAACATGGAGGTAAAACCACGCGGGATCTGCTGATGGAAAAGTTCTCAGATATCTTGCTACTACAATTCCAAACGGAAACAGTAACCCCCAGCTCACAGCATTCAATACTCCATGAATCTGAAAGAAAAAAAACGATGACAGAATGAACATTTCATTTCCAATGCTCTGCGAATTTTTCCAAAAATAAACCCAACTCAAAAATGAATCTTCAAAATCCAGAAAAAGGGTGAAGAAATACGTTTATTTTTCAACAACAATGTTAAAAAAGCTTACATTTTTTCTTTTCGTCCTGGAATCCAGACCGCCGGAACTAACAATTTTTCCTCCGTTCAAATCCAAAGTCCCTTTAGAGTTCAAATTAGGAGCACCCATTTCATGGATTGACGGGACACCCTTGGCAGCATCGATACTCGACCCAACTTGCCACACCTGATTCAGCGTCCCCTTCTCCGCCAGCTCCGGCGGGACCTTGATCTTGGCAAATATTCTCATCACCCCACTTTCCTTTTCGGCGCGCGTGTCCCAGACGTCGAAGGCCAGCTTCGACGGCACAACCGAATAAGGCATGGAGGTGCTGATATTATACGTCTTTGCAGTCATAACACCCTTGGTATCCTTGAACGCTATCAGCGCCTGGGCACCGCCCATGGCTGGAACCTTGGGATTTATGGCCCACGAAATCCAGCCGTCGGATTTCGAAGGAGAAGCAAAGAAGGCCACGGACAGCGTTGAATTTGCGGCATCGTAGGTGAAATGAAGATAGGAGGTGAGTGTAGGGAGGTCTAAACAGTGGGTGTACAGATTGTTGTTTGTGAACGTCTGTGAGGCGCATGTTTGTGAACGTACGGGTAAGGTTAGAGAAATAGAGACGCAGAAGGTTAGAAGCAAGGCAGAAATTTGAAACGAAGATGCCATTTTTGAGAGAAAAGGAAAAGTTGAGAGAAGGATTGTTCTTTTGATTGTTTGGCTCAATATATATATAAAAGAAGGAAATAGGCTGGAGATGCCGAACGTTGATGGCGTGGGAGGATCTTTAATTATTTTTATGTTCATTTTCATTTATTCTAGGAAAATATTTTTCCATGTTTTTTTTCTTATCTATTTAATTTAGAAATCAAATATTGGTTATTTTTATTTGGAAATTTTATTTTTTTATTATTTGATTTGGGTTTAAAACTAAATATAGATAGAATTTTTTATCTTCTATTCTATAAAATAATACCCAATAATAAACCTTTGAATTAATTTTTTTATATAGTAATTATATTCATCAGGGTTGTATTATCTATGCTTATTGTTTTTATATTATTGCTTGTTATTATAGAATATGATGTATTTGTGTATGAGAGAATGAATAAGGTTTATTTTTAATAAATAGATGTTCATAAACTAGTAATAAAATATATGTACATACATTTAAATATGAGTAAGAGATATATTAAGATGAACATGGCGAAGATTTTAGTGATAATGTCTAATATGAATTAGTATTTTTCATCTAATTGTACTATTTTGTTTAATGATTATGGTGCTGATCATGATATAAACATTGATGTCATGAATAATGTCTTGAATGACAGGTTAAAAGTAAAGTGGAAAGAAATTAGAAGATGTTAAAAATTTACAAAAAAATATGTTTACAAATGTCATGTTAATCATTTTGATTTCGAGCTCATCATCAACACAAAGCTAGATTTGTTTGGGGATTACATGGACACAATGTGTGTAGATTATAAGTTAATAGAAGATAAATAATTTATAATTTATATTTAGTGGTTGTTTAAAAGTATGATTGAAGTTGTTTTTGAAAGTTTTTTTTTTTTTTAAACTGCATCAAAATAATTTTTTATATCAGTAAATAAAAATAATATAAAATACCAAAAATATTTAATTAAAGTTAATATATATATATATATATATATATATATATATAAATTTTCATTTTTTTTTCAAAGCATTGTCAAGCACAACTACAAGATTCGAGTAAAAACAATTTTAACTAAATGAGTGCTCTCCGACCCAAAAAGACAAACGAAAGAATATTTGTTTTTTTTTTAAATAAAAGTTTAAAAATTGTTCAGTTTATGAATTTTATTTTTCTTATTCGGCCTAGACCAGAACTAGTATAAACAAAATTACTTAGAAATTTAAAAATAAAATATTTAATAATAAAATTTCAAATCAATCTTTTTACATGATAAATCTATTTGACAAAACTTTGCATTACTTGTACGTCATAGAAGATGGGCTAAGCCTAGTTAATATGTGCCATCACATTACATGGGGACAAGAACATCTCAACTACCTTCACTTTCATCAATGACCTTTTTCTCAATATGTCTATCCTTTTCACCTCTCGTTACTTTTATAACTCATTCTGTCCATACTCGAGTGATAATTATTTGTGTGCTTGTTACTGTGTTTAAAAAAAAACTCTTATATAAAATATTTTTTTATATTTTTATATCATTTTGATGTGCTTGATGTCATTTAAAAAAAATATTATTTGAATATATTTATTAATAAAAAAATACTTTGAAAAACAACATAAACCATACTCCCGAATAAGCCTGAGTTGCTTGACAAGTGAAATTCAATTTCCCCTTTATTTTATAATTTTTTAAATGTGTAATTAAATTGGTAATGACTGTCTACTCACATTACAACCTAACGCCTGATAAAATTACATTAAATCATCATAAGATGTAGCTTGAATAGATAATTCGGACCAATTTGATCCCATGTTAGAAGAGAAAAGGAGAGCAATGGCTCTCATATTGCGAGACAATCCCAGTATTTATTGTATGGATTTGAATGAAAGAACTTGTTTAAATAGTGTAGTATTTATGAAAATTAATTGATGAGGGGACACACTGAAAAAATATGAAAGCAGAGGGCCCCTTGAACCTTTATTGATCTCTGTTATATGGGCTAATATAAAGCAAAATGTATAGCATATTAATAAATAAATAAATAAATAAACACGAGTCTTTCTCAGTTTGATTTGTTTTCTAAAATTTTAAATTATTTTATTTATTTAAAAAAAAAAACAATCTTGAAACTTTTCGTATTTCAACTCATTACAGCTTTGTGCTTGACTGATACGTAAGCCGAGCAGGACACGGACATGATGCGAGGAGAAGAAAAGGAAATGTAATTATTGTTTCTGTTATTATTGGCAGCATGTGCGGTAATAACTGTTGAAAACACGGAAATAAATTATCTGAATTTGGGAATTACAAAAAAGTGGTAGAAATGCCACGTGGAATTTGACAGGAATACGTTAATTTATTTCCACCTAATTCCCGTCTAATTCCATGCCTGAATGCTCGAGTCATGCTAACTTTTGCTTTCTAAAATATTTTCAGCAGGTGGGGTTTTATTTTTCGGAGTCAAATCCACTTATTTATACATAATATATTATATTTCGGAGAAATTGATTCTTTGATGGTAAAATTAGCATTTTTATTTTATTTTTGGTAATTTAACAGCAAGAGGTCAGGTAGACGTTGAATGCCTCTTACTATAATCTGAATTTAATTTCTAATTAGTTTTTTTTTTAAACAAAAAATAACAATTTAGATTTCCAGGCAGTAAATGGCTATTTACGTTCCTCGAGCTCGAAAACAAGTACAATATAGTCTGATAATAGCCTGTGTGTCCGATGCCGCGGTGTGTATTTCTTTTAAGAGAAAAATGTGCCCCTAAAAACAACTAGACCATATAAGCTGGCTAGATAAGAAAAAATAGGAAACGACAAGTAGAGGTATTATGCTAAACTCGTAACTTAAATAATAAAATTGAAATAATTTAAAAATTGAAATAATTTAAAAATTGAAATAAAATCATCCTATTTGAGATAAAAAAAAATATAAAGTCCAGCTACCAATTAATCAGCATTGAAAGATATAATTGAAAAATATATATTTAATTATACATAAAAAAATAACAATTAAAAGACCATAATTTAGCAAAAACACCAAAAAACCCTGAAGAATGAAGATCTAACAATATGATTTTCATGGGAGGACAAAGAAAAAAAGAAAAGAAAAGCCTATCGGTGACAAATAGGAGCACCGATGTAATTACAATTGAAAAGACTTATTTATTCCCGGTCAATTCAATAGTGGCATATGTGCTCTGTGAATTACTCTAGTGCCCTTATACTTTTAACTTTTAAGTTATGTAACGGAAGCTTTTGATTTTATTTATTTATTTTAGACACTGCAATTGCTTAAAAATTTATCTGGTTGTGTAAAAATTTTAAATTTTTATTTCCAAACAACTAGAAAAACTAAAGCTGTCAGTCATACTCAAATAGAAAAAAAGTTTAAGAATACATTACATCAAATATATAATAATCTCGTGTCTATGTGAGACTGTGAGTACTATAAGCATGTATGAATGGATCGAAGTTCACATCTGATTTATATTGCATTTTAATAATGTTTATTTTTTAAAGTAATTTTTTTTATGTTTTTAGATTATTTTCATGTGCTAATATTATAAATATTTTTTTAAAAATATTTTTAAATAATTAAAAAAAACAATTTTAACCCAAACTCCATTAAAGTTTGATAAAAAAAAAAAAAAAATAGACCCAACATTAGTTAGGTAAAAATAGTTTACCCATTAAAATCATTGTGAAACTGAGGAGTCGAAGCGGAAGACCAGAAAGATTTTAGGAGAGGCTTGTTGGGTGGATCCCACCTTCCTATGGGATTAATCATTTTTTTTTCCTATCATGATTCTGATGCATAAATTAGTTTATGTATATTATCAGAACCGTTTATAAGTTGTAGCTTCTATTCTTTAAAGTATTAAATTGATATATTTTTAATATTTTTTAATTATTTTAATGCGTTAATATAAAAAAAAATATTTTAATATATTTTTAAATAAAAATATTTTTAAAAATTATTCTACAGGAATTGAAGCATTGTGAAACAAAAAGAAAGAATCAAATTCCACTAGGACAAAAAGTAATTATTCCCTTCTAAATATACTTTTTTTTTTAAAAAAAAACACCCGTCAATTCCTAGCATCGCGTAAAACTCATACCGAATAAAAAAATTATTATCAAAACTAGAAACCAAGGAAACTAGCAAGAAGAACAAACACAGCAAAACAGAAGCCCACGTTCATCTCCTTAATCCTGAAACTCCCACTATTGCCGCCGTCAGTAGTGGTAGTGCTTGAGGAGCCAGAAGCTGGGGCGGTGGTGGTGGTGGTGGCAGTCTTACCAGTTTTCTGAGCGGCAGTCAGCTTCAAAGTTGCTTTAGCATCCTTGTTGTCCGCTGCAAATTCATGCTTCCCAGGCTTCCCTTTGTTCACAGCAGCGCCCACTTGCCAAATATGATTCACAGACTCAGTTTTTCCTGGCACCTTAACAGATGCAAAGATGGTAAACTCACCACTCGTTGCATTGGTCTCAGCGCTCAAGTCCCACACATCAAAAGACAGTTTCTCCTCCCTGATGTCACTGTATGACACGAGGTTGTATGTTTTTACCTCTGGTGCACCTTTGCTGGATTTCAAAGCTAAAATGACCTGGGCCCCAGCCATGCCGGTGTCGTTAGGGTTGATGCCCCAACCGATCCAGCCACCGGGTTTGGCCGGAGAAGCGATGAACGCGACTGAAAGGGAGGAATTGGTGGAGTTGTAGGTGTAGTGTAGGTATGAATTGAGGTTAGGCAAGTCAGTGCAGTTAGAGTAGGACTTGTTGCCGGTGAATTTTTGTGAGGTGCAGGTTAGTGAATGTGTGGGCGAGACTAGCAGAACACAGAGGGAGAAAAACAGAGAGAGAGCATAGAAGGGAAGGGAGGCCATTGTCAAGACAGAGAGAGGAGCTTGGGCGAGGATAGCCGTCTAGATTTGGAAAGAACGTTACTTATAGACCAACGTGGGAGTGTGGCGTACACCAAAAAGCGAAAGTGAGGAGGTGTATTCTATTTACATGTGAGAGCCATTTAGTTGGTGACACATAAAGATGGGGTGGGTCTTGGACTGCACGTGGACTTACGTGATTGGTAGACGAGGTGTGGTGGTTGACTTGGATTTGCGTAGTTGGGGGCGGTGGGGAGCTCGAAAGCATTAAAGGAATGTGAAAAGAGCATGTGGGCAGTGTCTTGCTATCTGCAAAAATGTCCGTTAAAGGAGCATGGAGAATAGGGGAGGTCATATTCACACTTCCGCTATCTATCCTTCTTTAAATTCAATTCGACATCGTTTCCTGTGAAAAAAATATATATTTTTTTTAATATCAATGCAACGGTACTGTGGTTAGAAGTCAGAACACCTCTGTGAAAGTGTCCATGCCTCCATAAATATTGATCACCTACCAGCGTGAACTGTGAAATGCTCGTTGAATTCCACTTTCTCTCTCGTAGAAAAGAAGGGAAAAAAATAGTACGATTGACAAAATAGGCAGGGATAAGAAAAATACAACTGAGAGATTTGTTAGATATGAATTCAAAAACATCATGAATTGTTAGGTTATCAAATTAATCTTCCCATTTGTGTGAACCGGCTGAAATCCACTAGTGCAAGTGATTTTAAAAATGATTTTTATTTAGAAATGTATCAAAATAATATTTTTTTTAAAAAAAAATTATTTTTGATACCAGTACATGAAAATAATTTAAAAATATATATTTTTTTTAATTTAAAGTAAAGAAAAAATTTAAAAAATCAATTTTTTTTCAAAAACACTTATGAAATACAGTGTCAAACACCCCCTGAATAACTTTTATCATGCTTGACACTGTAATTTAAAAATATTTTTGAAAAAAAAGATTTTTTTATTTTTGTTTCTTACTTTAAATTATATTTTTTTGATGTTTTAAATTATTTTCATTGTATTGATGTTAAAAATATTTTTTAAAATAAAAAAATTATTTTAATTTATTTATTAACAAAAAAATATTTTTAAAAACAAATATAACCACGCTCAAAAACAGTAAATTTGTGTGGTAAATGACCACCGAGCAATCCACTAGACATCAAATCCTGATTGACCAGTGTGAACTTCACCGATGGTCCGGAAAGCTGGACTCGTGGCCGAAATGGCGCTAGTCAGAATGAGCTGCTAGGCTTTTAATAGACTAATTTCAATCTTCAAAGCAGGGAGGGAGGGAGGGAGGGAGGGAGAGGGTTCCATATTTCCTAATTTATGTTTTCTTAATTATTTTAAAACTTCGTCTCAGAAAATTATGTATTTATAGAAATATTACTTTACAATTAAGTTGTCAATGCAGGGCTAGCGTAGATTTTGAAGTAAATAAATATATACTAGTGGAGTTTGACTCTAAGCATGAATGCAGGTGCAGCAAACTAGCACGATCGTGCATGTGAACCGAACATGACCAAATTCATTGCTCATCTTATCTCAGCTGGTACATCCATTTTTATTATTTATTTATTTTTTCTTGCTTACTACAAGGTTTACCCCGTGATCCCTTCACAATCCAGTCAGCTACAAATTTTAAAATGTAGTCCACATGCTAGAGTAATTATCGGAATCTACACTAATTCAAGTTGAATATATATATATATATATATATATATTCGATCGTCACGGTAAATAAAATAGATTTTGTGGTTGATAAGGGTTGATTTGAATTAACCCGTGATCTTACCTTGTCCCTAGTCGACTGCTATTATTTATTTATTAATCAAGGTTTGGCTCGGAGCATATCACAAATAATTGGGGTTTCGAGATTCGTTTGGCATCTCATAGTAATAAATAATAATGTGATTTTATTGTAGAATGTCGGGGGTTAATGGAAAAGGAGTCGCCTTGAAGAAGCATGTGGCCCTAATCTCATCAATTTCACTAATGGAGCCCTTGAAAAAGCATTTATGATCCACTTTTTAAATAGAATATAGTTTATTAATTCTAAAAAAACCCTTCAATAATATACAACGAATTAAGCTGCGGAGAAGAGAAATTTCAAGTGGTTAATAATTATCCAAGGAAAACTACTATCATGGACTGACAAAGTATTTTGAAATGGCTTGTTCATAAAAGCATGGTTGGATTAGAAAAGATAACAAATCATCAACAAATCCATACATGATAATTAAAATACAAGAGAAAATATGAAAATTAAAAATTATAAGGCTGTAATTAAAAATTAAAATACGAGAGCAATTTAGGCCTTTTTTGCATATTGAATCATAAAAGGGGTTCCGAAAATGGATTTTCAAAGTGGATTTTGATCTTGAAAATGAGTTTTTGAATATTTTAATTTCACCATCAAATACAGATACGTGAATTAGTTATCCGAATTAATAAAATTTACCCCAATCTTATCTCTGGATTGATATATATATATATATATATATATATATAGTTCATTAAAATAACAATGTATGTATATTATTCCGAGTTATTATTTATCAATCCAATCTCGAGTTTATTTTTTAACAAGAATTATCAACTATATATTACATGTTTTATGTCAATTTATTTTATTATCTCTAAGAAAGCAATATTAGATTTAACTCCTCTTAGATTAAAGATAACATTGATATAGTCTATCATATTATTCTTAATTTAGGACAGTTCAATCCAACACTACTTTGCAAAAATTATTATAAACAGCATGTTCTTGTCCAAATGTTTAATAAACAATCATGTCTACTAACTTTCTACCAACATGATAACGGATGACTTCTAGATTTATGGGACGCTGTCGGAATCCGGTAAAAAATGAAATAAAAGAAAGTGCAGGCTGATACTGCCATAATTTTCAAGGTTATAATTTAATAAAATAAGTTCAGAAAATAATAAATCATTTCTGTCACTAAGATTTTAAAATAATTTATAGTAAAATTCATGCAAAAGCATGGTATTTCTAGCAACAAGCATCAGCTGATCATATAAGATTTGAAAATCAACCTCGCATCAGTACGCCTTCACGGCTCTAATAATGATTGTCTTTCTAGCAACAAGCATCAGCTGATCATATAAGATTTGAAAATCACACGGGATGATCATCTCTTCTTCTCAAACGACCAGGGTGGGCCAGACCTCGCAAGCTACTTATTATGTTAATTAGGTGTGATTAGCAGACAATAATCGGTAATTAATAGACAGCAGAACTTTTTGGTGGAAATCTCTAGATGATCAGCTAGATATTACACAGCTGTAGTGGGAGACATCTTTCCATTGATTCATCCTGTGTCTTCTGCTAAAGGCAAGAAGGATCGACTCGTGGGGCATACAATTATGGATTCTTTTCTACAATTTCATCATTTCTCTCAGGGGACACATCAATCATGCAAAATTCACCATTTCCGCCATTAGAAAAAACCTCCGGTCCCTGTGGACAAACGAGCTGAAAGCTTTCATTGATGCTTTCTTGGATCAGTTAATGACGACATGGGATAATTGCCATTAATCATGTTATTTGGAAAATCATAATCTCAAGTTATATTCTCTTAAGAATATGAGAGGATCTAGAATACTTTTAATGGCCGACTCCAACTTCTGTACAGTGTAAATGTTTATCTAGCATACAGAGGAGGCCCCCCGAATATGGTTTTCAAATAAGAAGCTGCTGAGGATATTTTTTATTCTCTGTTTTGCTTCTCTTAACAAGCGGTTCGATTTGGATTCTAGGAATCTTTTCTGCAAGCTCATTAGCAGGTAATTCTAGTTACCTTCAATCTTTTATCCGACAGGGATGAAGAGCTAGGACAAAGTGCATGATGGAAGACTCTGGTTTCTCCCTTCCTAATGATCTACACCAGTCTTATCATTCATAGATAACGACCTAAACATATCCCGGATCTAACCAACCAGTCTACAGCTCTTGGTGCCTGTTGTTTGGTAGTGCGGCCAAGCGCGTGGTTGAAAAGTGCTGTCAAACAAAGCCGTAGAGACACACCCTAATACTTCTTGGCCCAGTAAATATAATTCAGCATGTTCAGGAAGTTCAGAATACAAAGAATTGTGTAAAATAGATCCAAGCGGTTGTGATTCAGATTATGTCCCCCAAGCCATTCACGACCCAGTCTGCCAGTAATAGAGTTGATTATGGACACCAGCAGGGAGCTCAGGAAGTAGCCCATGGAGGTGGAGCACCATGACAGAGCAGTGCAGATACTTTTCATGCTATCAGGTGCTTCCGAGTAGAAAAATTCAAGCATCCCCTCAAGAGTCAGCATATCTGAAACACCCAGCAAAAGGTACTGCCACCCTAGCCAAAACACAGACAATGTGTTCCCATTCTCTGCTGCTTCACGTCTCTTAAACTCAACAACAGCTGCCACAGCCATGGATGCTGATGCTAGTGCTAGCCCCAGTCCGATCCTCTTGAGCGGGTCGAAAATGGAATGGTTCTTGTTTTTGAAAGATCCTGCCGCGTGTTCGAATAAAGGTATGCTAGCAAGCATGACTATGAGGGGGAATACTGTCAGTGACTGGGTAGGGATTTGGAAATTGTTTAGTTTTCTATCCATGATGCTCCCTTGTTCCACCGAAAATGTCTGCAACTGGGCCAGGCAACAGTTCATCATGATTGTGCTAGCAAAGATGGGAAGCAGGCCAAGGAAGGTCCTTGTTTCCTTAACCTGAACCCCACTAATGGTGTCATCAAGTAATGCCTTGTCTAGGAACCTGCATATCACACAGTCAGGAGCAGAATTATATTCAGAGATTTGTATCAGAGAACCATTTTAGTCCAAAAACTCGAGTACAATCTCATACTACTCTCAAACATATCCTTTCAAGGGCACAAACCCGACACTAATTTTTAATTAATGATACCATGTTATAGAATCATCTCAACTTAAATTGTTGGACGAGGATAGAAGAATGGTTTTATATTGCTTAATCGGGAAGCATAACTTTAAACACAGCCATAGATTGAAAATAATACTGTGAAGTGCAGAGTACAATCAACCTGAACTTCTTGCGGGATCTTTCTCCAACTCCATCATCTATCAGCTCTAGTCCTGATGAGACCTTTCGGTTCCGAGAAGCAGAAACAAATACCTATGCATTGCCACACATGCCAAAGGAAAAGGGTAGACTCGCTGAGTTTTTTATAATCTCGATTCATTAATGTTTGCTACAAACTTCTGTACCTTAAAGATTCTTGTGATTGGACTCCCGCCAGGTCGTTTGAACCTGTAAATCGGAAACCCTGCGATGAAAATGCAAAGCGCCACACCCAAGACAACAGCTGATATTTTAAAACTCGAATTCCAGCCTCGGTTCTCTTCAATCCATATCATAATTGTCGAGGATAGCAAGCCTCCTATGCATAAAGAGAAGAAGAACCAGTTGAAAAATGAAGAAATGGACCGCTGCTTGCTGTGGTCAGACTGATCAGCACCATGTGCAGGCAAGGCAGCCTTGATCCCACCAACTCCTGTCGCAATAGCGTAGAGTCCACTAAAAAGAACAGCAGCTTGAGAACTGGAAGGCTTTTCTTGCAATGCTGGTTGCAATCGGGTGTCGTGAGCTTGAACGGTCAAAAGGATTATCCCCTACAAATAGTCCATGAATTAGATAAACACAACCTAGTTGCACGCAACTAATCAAAACAAAAATGGGTGTGCCAGGACTGTATACCAGTAACTCTGTTACACAGAAGACAACGAAAGTCCTGAATCTGGTGAAGAAAGAGTCGCCGATGTACCCACCAAATATTGTAAGCAGAAAAGAGGTTCCAATAAAATTAGTCACCATGTTCGCAGCCTCAGAAATAGTGTAATGCATTGTCCCGGTGAAGTATGCCACAAAGTTGGTGGCATTAGACAAGAATACCATGTTCTCTAACACCTCCACAACTGAGAAAAGAAAATCACATGGATGATTAACAATCTTTCTCTTGTGCTAGTTGTTTCTAAATTTCTTTGTTTTAAGTGACAATAAACCAGATCACATGGATGCCACAAGGTTGAATCGACATAATATTTCTTGATTTTTTTTTTTATTTTTGTTCTTTCGGTAATTCTGTCGATGATTACTGACGAAAAATACTGTCAATCAATAATTAAGTTTTGAAATTTTCCACAAGCACATGCTGTCGCTATTATCATAAAAAATATTGATGAAATAAATATTTCTCATCCGTGATTTCTACACTGTATGAAAAGATCAAAAAGTACCATAGCACTGCCTTTATATATGAAATACCACTAACAAGATCTACCAGTTGTAAGATCCTTCCTGGATGATGAAATAAAATGAGTTCAATTGAATGCATGTTTGACATAACAGACAGATTTGACCATGGAAAATGCTTCATGGCCCAGAAATCATAGTTTTAAAGACCTGGGTCCTTACAAGACACGCACAAAAAAGGGATGCATTTTGACAGGGAAAAAATGGCACTAGTTTAATTTAACAGTTACCACAAGCCAAGCCAGCAGCTCTCATTCCACCATGCTTTTTAGGATCTGCCTTCTGCCCTCTCCAGTCGAAGAACTCCTCAAATCCACCATTCCCCTCCTTATTTTCCTGTTATAGTTGCACACAGAATCAAGAAAATAGAAGAATATGGAGCAACTTTTACCAATATTTTTCTCCAAAAGATTACTCCATTCTGAAACCAAAAATCATGGATGTTCTATAGCTAGCCTCCTCTCTCTCTCTCTCTCTATATATATATATGTGTGTGTGTGTGTGTGTGTGTGTGTGTGTGTGTGTGTGTGTGTGTGTGATCAACCAACTGGGGGGCTTGGCATGTGAGTATAGCAAAAAGTATGATATATAGCAGCCACTCACCATGAGAGACGGAATTGGAGCTCTCTCGATCGCCAAATCAAACTAAACTAGCAAGCTCAGAGAAATTGAGAGATGGAGTTTGATTATAAATAAGTGGTTGGTCGTCTTCCAATATGTGGCCTGTTGTCGATCGCATATGGAAGACAATTTTATCTGCAGATAAGAAAAGAATAGATTCCTGTGTTAAGGTTTCTACATAAAAAAATCCTATGAATGGGAATTGCGGTTGCTTCTACTACTGAATTACGGCGACATATGGGAAAGGATTCTGCATGCTGTCAAGAGCAAAACAGTAATCAATGCATGGGTAGGATTCACCGGATTCTCTCATTTAACAGCTCACATGCAGGATACGGGTTTGAAATATGCCCTTTTAATCCTAGATCTTCTTGCCGTTCTTATTCACTATATTAAACTCATTACTTTTACAGAAATAATTTTTGGTGTTTTTAGATCATTTTCATGTGTTGATGTCATAAATAATTTTTTTAAAATAAAAAAAAAATTATTTTAATTCATTTCTGAATAAAAAATACTTTAAAAAACAAATTCAACTCCATTTACAAACAAAAACTAGAATCGATCATTTAGATAGCAGCTCAATATGTAAAATCCTTTATACCCGTCACTGTTGTGGCTGAAATCTTAACTAATAAACGACACATCGTCTACAAGAATGGGTGACAAGTCATCCGCTCCTTTTTTTTATAAAGCAAATAGTAGGCTTACACGCTTGAGCTGTGGTATATATTCTTTTCAATCAACACCTTTTTTGTGTAGGCTGTGCAATTTCCTAGGAAAGTTAATGTTATTTTTCCCTTGCCCTTACTAATCTTTCTATAGGCTGAGCAAATCCAATCGTGGCAACTAAGCTAAAAGTAATTTCCTTTACTCAATTGGTAGTTAGCACTCGGATTCGTTCAAAAAGTTAAGAAATTACTTTCCATGGCATGAAATTAGTTCTATCAAGTGAAACGACGTATCATGATTTCCATTTCCCCATTCAATGCTATGATTACATGTACAAATCCAAGGTATTTTTGTGTAGACATATTTCTATGCAGTGAAAATGATGGAGAAGAATGCGATGTAGTTTATATAGAATTTGTTAATCACCGTTTTAAATTTTGAATTGATTTACATATTAACCAAACTAAACCCGAATGATTTTATTAGCTAAATTATGATTGAGTTAACTTGGTTAAATTTAATGATCTATTTAATCAATAAACCTATTCGTCTCATAATTTATATCCTAAAACATCACTTCACAGTTTAGTCCAACTATATTTTTATAATTTTTTAAAATTGTTTTTTTAATTTTTAATTTTAATTTTATAGTATTAAAAAAAAAACACTTTCAATTTTTTTCAAAACAAACTCTTAATCATACCATACCCCGGATTAAATCAGTCAACTACGTAACAAATATTCTTTACGGGCTGCAGTGCATCATTATGGGGAAAGAGGAAAAGGCAGCCCACGGCCTGGAACAAGTCTGATTAATAAGGCCTAATAAGCAAGCCCGAATTGTTTGGGCCAGTTAAGATAAATCCACGGCACAGTTCATAACGGTAGTACCAAGAAACACCAGATCTATACTCATTAGGCATATATAGCGTAAAACCCTAGCTCTTCTCTTTTATCCTCCTCGCTCCTCTAGGGTTTCCAAACAGGAGTGGCAGCGCAGCAATCCAAGCAGGTTCCAAACCCTGCTCTCTTTCTATCTCTCAACCCTGTACATGCTATGCATAAATTATAGTTCTTTGAATCTTTTAAGCCTTAGATCTCTTATTCATTTCTTGTGTGCTTTGTGTATTTGCAGAAACAATGGCTGTTCCTTTGCTGACGAAGAAGATCGTGAAGAAGAGGGTCAAGCAGTTTAAGAGGCCCCAAAGTGACCGCAAGATCTCTGTCAAGGTATAGATGATTATATATATTTACATTCAATTTATGCTCTTTGTTTGGTTAATAAAATCTAGATCAGTGCTTAGCGTTGTCTTATAAGATTACCATGTCTAGGTTACTGCTTAAGTATTCGTTTAATCCTGTTCTATTCTAAGGTGGGTTTGGAGGTTTCCCAGTGTTTTGTCGTGCTTGTCTAGTCTTTCGATTTACTGTATGCTATTCTCTGTTTTGTTCAGGAATTTCAGGAATTGCATGTTGTATTTTATTTTTATTTTATATAAATGGAATATAAAGCTAGCTATCCGTGTACAATAAGCCGATGCTCTGGATTGACATGATGAAGGTAGCATGGTAGGGTACACGGAAATTGAAGTTTTGGGTCAGCATGTCTGCTCCCTCTGATACCTCTCCTTGGAGGATTTGATTTGGGGGCCTGGTTTTAGACCCACATTTTTTTCTTATTCTGCTGGTTTACCCCATCCTATTGTGAAATTTGGATGTCAAGAACATCACTCCTTTTCAGTATGTAGTATCCTGGTTGACAACAGCTTTATAAATGTCTAGAACCATGACCACGGCTGTTTTTTATGTAAATTACACCCCATAATGCCATAAAATAATAACTGGGGAAGGACCATGGAACTGGAGCTGATTTTTTTCTTTAAATTTAAACTTTCCAAAAAAATGAAATTTGATATTTGTAATGCTATTGGAATTTAGATTTTACTTGTTGAATTGTATTTTTATGATTATGTTATGTCATATCAATGTTGATTTTTTTGGGAATTTCAAATCTAAATAACCAAAATCAGCCCTGGTTCCAAGCCACTACCCTACCCTAGTTATTATTTGATGTTTGTTATGCCATTGGATTTATATTTCACTATCAATCCGTGTACAATAAGCCGATGCTCTGGATTGACATGATGAAGGTAGCATGGTAGGGTACACGGAGATTGAAGTTTTGGGTCAGCATGTCTGCTCCCTCTGATACCTCTCCTTGGAGGATTTGATTTGGGGGCCTGGTTTATACCTACATTTTTTTTAATTCTGTTGGTTTACCCAATCCTATTCTGAAATTGGGAGCTGAAGAACATCACTCCTTTTCAGGATGTAGTATCCAGGTTCACAACAGCTTTATTTTTTTCTGTAAATTACACCCCATAAAATCCAAATTCAACGGCATTACAAATTTCAAATAATAACTAGGGAAGGATCATGGAACCGGTGCTGATTTTGGTTATTTAAATTATAACTTTCCAAAAAAAAATGAATTTTGATATTTGTTATGCTATTGAAATTTAGATTTTACTTGCTGAGTGATATTTTTATGATCATGTTGTCATATCAATGTTGATTTGTGTTCCTTTTTAAATTTTCTTTTCGATCTCTTTCTTCAAAAAGATTTCTATTGCTTCTTCTTTGACATACTTGATATGTGAAATGCTTATTAATGTTTGTGGCAGACAAACTGGAGGCGGCCCAAGGGTATTGATTCAAGGGTCAGGAGAAAGTTCAAGGGATGCACTCTGATGCCAAACATCGGTTATGGGTCAGACAAGAAAACTCGTCACTTTCTCCCCAATGGTTTTAAAAAGTTTGTTGTGCACAACGTGGGTGAGCTTGAAGTCCTGATGATGCATAATAGGTACACTACTACCCTCATACCTCTATACATTTTCTGATATCTCGTTTATTTTCCTCCTTATATGGAGACCTGAATTGATAATAACTTGTGATAATTCTAGAACTTACTGTGCTGAGATTGCCCACAACGTCTCTACCCGGAAGAGAAAGGAGATCGTTGAGCGGGCAGCACAACTGGATGTTGTTGTCACCAACAAACTTGCGAGGTTGCGCAGCCAGGAGGACGAGTAAAATTTGGTTCTATGTTATGTTTTGCTCTTGCTAAGATACTTCGTTGCACTAGGCAATTTCAGAACCTCGAGTTGACCCTTTTTATGATTATATTGACTTTTGATTGGAAGCCTTTAATTTTGAATCAAAACAGTTCAGTTTTCTATAGATTCTTGCCTACAAATCAAGTAACTAAGACTTGATATCCTTTGATGTCATCGGCTTCCTTACGCCTTCTATACTATACTTGTGGATCATGCATGGCGTACCTTGATGAGAACTCCCCTGCTTGCTAGTCATAGTTGATGTGGTAGCCCCTGCAAAACTTGGCTAAGAGCCCGTTGGGTCAATTTCAAGGATTATATTTACAATTATTAAAATTATGTCTTTTTGGAGTTAACTGGGCAATCCTGTAGCTTTACACGCGAGCCACATCGAAGCATAAGCTCGGTGGCATAGCTATGATTTTATGGTATCAAATAACACTTGTAAAAATTATATGAAATCTTTTAATTAAAAAAGCTGGATAGATGGGAGCGTTTCAGGTTTGTGTTGGTTAATTATAAATATATTTGAAGCAAAATTGATAAAATTAAAAGGCCTGCGACTTGATTTGTAACTGGATTGTGCGGAAGGGGCTTGAGGGAGGATTCTCCTGCTGTTAATAATTTCAGGAACAGTGGTGGTGAAAAGTTAAGTTTCTTTGATTATATGAATTTATGAAAAAGTTTTTATTTATTTTATTTGATGTTCAATCCGTCGTTGTTTTAAAAAAATAATCCAATTAACTGTCTGCTCTCATTTTAGTTTTTTATTATGGGTTTTCCTTGTGATGACATTTGTATGCTTGTTATCCTGATCGAGGGCCCGCTAGTAATTAGAAAAGAAAACTGGAGAGAGCAATGAAAAACGTGTTTTAATTGGAAGAAGAAAAACAAGTACTCGAGGCTTGGATCAGGGTAGCCCGGCCCACTGTGCTGGCTCCGGTAGAAGGAAAGGAGTCGAACGAGGCGTCATCTGTATGGATGATTGATATATTCTTACAAATTTATTAAAATTTTTACTTAAACATATATAATAAAATCAACGAATCCCATGTTAAAAATAAATTATATTTTTAATATAAAATATAATATACGAGGAGTCATTGTTTTAAAACTCGGACTGCACTGTGAAGTTAATTCAAGATCTGTTGATCTAGGGTTTATAGTGGTCTAGATGTATCCTACTCAAAAATACAAGTTGACCTAATAACCTTGTCAAAACCCATTCAAGTGTTAAAACTGTTGGCGTAGAGCTGGTTTAAGTTAAGGTTTACATTTCATGAATAAAGATCTCATAGTAATATATATTTGTCAACCATGTTTGATGAGTGAAGATTATCTCTCCTCCCCAAGCAAAAGATTTTTAATTAGATGCGGTTAATTTAAAATATGTTGATCCAGGGTTTAAACCGGTCTCGATTTAGAATAAATTAGAAGAAAACAAATCCTTAATTAACCTTATCAAAAGTACAAGCTGGCCTAATAACCTTGTCAAAACCGTTCAAGTTTTGAGTCTACTAGTGCAATGCAAGGTGGTTTAAGTTAAGGGTTGCATTATTCAAGATCCCATAATAAAATAAGATATATTTATCAATTATATTTTATGAAATGAAGATAATATATATATATATAAATGTTACTATTAGCGTTTGAAATAACAGGGAATATATGCAACAAAAGATTGCATTAATAAATAATGGACTGTCCTTTTCTCCGTTAACGTTCCCATGTGCCTGTTTTTATACATAGCATCTCTGAATGATGCATTAATGACAAGCATGATGCATGTTTTGCGGTGGTAGAAAAGTGGGAACCACGTGATTTTGAGGAAGAAATATATTTTAAGAAAAAAAAAGTGAAATCGAATCACTTGATAAAAATAAATTGAATTAACTTGATCACGTGATTTTGCGGAGGTATGAATTTTCACCACATCGGTCAAGTAATGGGCTGGTTTATTTATTACTCTAGCTCAAGAGAGATTTTACTTTTCATTAGGATAGTAAAATATTACAAATATACTTTACCTAACAAAAATCTTTAACTAGATATCGGGGCAATTCTGACTTTTCACTCATAACACAGTTGCATTTCACAAATGAGATTGAGTCTCTCTGTAAAAGTATTGTTGAGGTTATTTTTAAAATATTTTTAATTTAGAAATACATCAAAATAATATATATTTTTTTAAAAAAAATTATTGTTGATATCAGCACATAAAAATAATATATAAACACCAAAAAAATAAATTTAAATTAAAAAATATAATTTTTTTAATTTTTTCAAACATAGTGACAAACACCCCGCATTGGTAACCTTGTCTTTTGTTGTCCGGCTAAATTACAAATTTAATTCTATAATAATAAAATGAAATGCCTCATATCCGAGGTATTTTTGTCTTTTACCTTTTTAAAATAGTGTGATTATTTTGATGTTTGAAATGGTAAAATCAATATAACTCTTTTATAATGATTTTTTTTATCGTGTTACATTGATTTCCCTATAGTTTTGACTGTTGGTCATGAGTATTTTTATAATTGATATGTGTTAAATATTATTAAAAAAACTTGTTAATGTATATAGACAACCGTCGAGTCGTTCAGGCAGCACGTGCGGGGTTGATCGACCACCAGGTATCGTATTCCAGTGCATCGTTTGAAAGGTATGCCCTCCTCATACGGGGTGGCGTAGTGCATGGACAAAACAAGCCTCTCGTTAGGCACCCCTCGCCATTTCTTTTCTTCTTTTCATTTTCTCTCTCCTCAAATTCAAAGTCAGTCTCTTCAAAATTTGATTCGTGTCCTTTAAATTATAATTTTTCTAAAATTATAACTTTATTTATTTATTTCTGTCTTATTTTTTATTTTAATTTATGAAATTTGTTCATCGTTCTTGTAATTACTTTTTTTATTCTAAAAATAATATAAAATTATTAAAAAAAATCTCAATTTCATCTTTCTATTTTTTTATTGTAATTGTTTTTTAGATTTTTTTTTTCACAATTTCATCACTCATATTTTTTTTCCTATAAAAATTATTTTTTTATGTTATATTGTTTTGTCAAGTTTATTTTTCATGATTTCATCCTTCACGGTTAAATTAAGTCGAGTTTAAATTTTTCACTGGTTGCAAGATTTTGATATTAGACTTAATTCAAGAGCTTTGTGTGGGTTGACTCGTTTTTTTTAAAGAATATAATATTTTTTTCAAGCTAGAGTTTTTTTACCTTCTTTTAAGAGTTCTGCTTTATTAATTTTGAATATTTGTTCTTTTTATGGAGTTGGTATTGGCTTCGTGACTAGAGTCGCCAGTTTTAAAGGTTAATATGACTGATTTTTTTTTTTAAATAATTTATTTTAATTCTATCATTCAACATTTAATTTATTAAAAATTGACATTCCTACTCTCTTTTTTTCATTTCCTTTCTATCATATTATCTCGATCCTATAACCATTTGTCATAGGGTTTGCGAGTTTACATAATTTGATTTTTATCTGTTTTTTAACTTAGTCACCTTGAGATCACAATGGGGTCAAAGATTTAACATCTTTGACTTTACTGGGCTAGAATCTAGTTTTTATTTTATTTTGTCTTTCAATATTTTATTTCCTTAAACTTGAGCTTCAACTTTTTTGTTCAGTTTTTCCTTACATGAAGTTATCGTGTTCTCTTTTACTTTATTAAGAATTGTTGTCCAAACTTTTTTCAAGTGTTTTTTTCTTCACTTTATTAACTTGCGATGTTTGCAAGTTAACGTTATTTAACTAGATTGTTTTTACCCGGTACATGGCGGAGCTCTAGAAACAATTCTAGTTATATGTTAATAAAGGATCGACATGAGAAACAATGATTTTGATGATGGTACCTATATCTAGTTTGTTTCTGCATTTTAAAAATATTTTTTAATACATTTAATTTTAATTTATTTAAAAATAATTTTTTTATATATATATTTTTAGATTATTCTGATATAATAATTCAAAAAATAAAATTTCAAATATTTCTCAGCAAAAAAACATTTACAAAAAACTGCTACTGCAAAAACAAATTAGCCATTAGTATACGTATTCTTAGACCAATTCCCTCTCTTTGACTTGGCATGTTATATATATCTTAATAGCCCAGTAAACCACACTAGAAGAACAAATTTGAGAAAACAAATTGAAGGGAAATAGAGCAAAGAAGCTGCTAGGAAATTAAGAACAGAGCAGACAGTGAAGGGATCCAATATGGACCCGAAATGTGGGAAAAGGTATTGTTTTTTTAATCGACGCAAAAAGAAAAAGGTCTTCCATTACTTATAGACTAAGCTCTTTTAATTTCTTAAAAAGATCTTACGGTTGCTAAGTGGGAACTCGTGGAATAAATTAAAGTGAAAGATGGCAATCAAACTGTGTTCGTCGTCTAGGCATTGAACACAAGAATTTTAAGTCATGGGAAATTACCTGTTTTCTTATATTTATTCTTAATTATATTTTTCATGATTGTAAAATATACAAAATGATAGGATATTAAAAAAAAAACAGAGAATAAGTGTAAAAACAACTTAAATTATAGAATGCCAAGATAACTTTTTTTAAAAGAAAAATAAATTAAAAATGTTGAATATAAACTGAATTTCAGATTATTTTTTAGTGTATAGCGTAATGAGCAGGCTGCCATATTTAAGGATCCTTAACTCTTAAGTTTCAGCACCAAGAACACAACTACCAGGTGTTGAAATGTATATATCAATTTACTCATGAATTTCACAGGCAAGAGCACAACTACTACGTGTTGAAATATATATATCGAATTATAATTCACTTTAGAATTATATGACGAATAAATATATTTTATATTTATATTATTTTTAATTAATCATGTTTTTTTTATCTTCTTAATTTATTTAATATTTTGTTTTAAGATATTAACCAATCACAAATATGTTTAAAAAAGAAAATCACTTATATCTAAAATAAAATCATCACTTAATCAGTAGTAAAAATCAAACAGCAAGTGAAAAGATCAAAATATCTGTCTTTTTTTAAAAAAATGAATAAATATTACAATTAATTAGATGAAATTAAAGTTAGAAAACAAGAAAATTCTCAGCCTCACAAGGATGGTTGGTTATCCCATTAACCCAAACCTTTTTATTCTCGCTCCCATGATGATTATCACCGAGATTCTTCTTTTTATCATCATCACCACCAAATATTTCCTGGACAAATATCTCCACGTCAATTTCCTTAATTACATTCTTGCCCTCTTCCTCGCTCCAATTCTCCATGAAGGGAATATACGGTGGCCTCAAGATGTGCAGCAGCAAATCCCAATCAATTCCTTTAAAAAAATCATGACCCTTGATTCCCTCAACCCCAATCCTCTCCTTAGGGTCCTTGATCAACAGCTTCCCAATCAAGTCCCTCAACGGCGTCGCTTCACCAACTAAATCAGGTTTCTTAGTTAAAATCCTGTAAAAAGACTCCTTCCTATTTTCCCCCTTGAACGGCGTCACTCCATACAACATCTCATACAAAACGACACCCAGAGACCACCAATCAACACCAAAATCGTGACCGTCCCCTTGAATCATTTCCGGTGCCACGTACTCCTCCGTTCCAACGAACGAGTTAGACTTGGAGGTCGAGTCTGACTCCGACAAAACGTGGCCCAGTTCCTCCCCCGAGTCGTCCGGTGAAACCCCCCTGTTGAAAAATCGGCGGAGAGGAGAGCGTCGTTTTCTCCGATCTGCCACCACCGAAATTGGGCTTGCAGATTTTGGAGGAAGTTTTGTGGATAGATCGAAATCTACTAGCATTATGTGACCGTTTTCTTGAACCATTATATTTTCTGGCTTCAAATCTCTGTACGCTATCCCTAAACCGTGTAGATACTCCAATGCCAGAACCAACTCTGCCGCGTAAAACCTATAATTTCAAACCCAAGATTAGATTATACAAATCGATATCTATATACGAATTTGGAAACGAATATATAACACAGCTACGCACCTGATAGTATCTATGGCGAACATTTTCTCGCTCTGTTGTTTTCGCAAGAAATGAAGATCACGACCTGGGCAATAATCTATGGCGTAGGCAAGAATCTTGTCGGTGGCCAAAACACCACGCAGTTTTGGCAAAAGTGGGTGGTTAAAACGACTCAAAACTTGCTGTTCAAAATAAATCCTCCTGTATTCTTCCCCTTCTATAACCTCTTCACTATTTCCATGCTTCTTTTTCTTCACCAAATCCCTCGATACGACCTTCAGAGCGGATAACTCACCGAGGGGCTCCTCCTGAACGAGAAATACCACACCTTTGGCTCCCCGCCCCAGCGGGGATATCACTTTCATGCTCTCCATGTTTAAAACCGGCGGTCTTTCTTCTTCATCGGATTCTTCAGGGTATACGTGATGGACGATTTTCATGGAGATTAAAACTGACCTGCCGGAGAATTAGCCGGAGTTTTTCTTTTGTTGGCTGCAGGATGATCCTGCTATTATGGAAGAAAGGACAGCTTATTTATAATGGGCAATGAGTTCGCGGTCACACTGGGACATTTCTTGGCAAACAAGGACTGGCATTCCAAAATGACAAGATTGGGTGCGAGAATCCCATGACTTTAAGATGTTGATCAGGTAGGCGATGTAATGAGAATTGTACACGTAACGCATACGGTCGTTTCACATGACGTGGCGATATCTGAACCGTGATAAGTAAAGATGGGTGTGTCCGCGTGAAAGGGGGAATAAAGGATCGGGGGATGACGTAAGAAATGACTACTTGTTGTGGAGGACTTCTAGAAGGGGTGGACAGAGGTGGTAGAATGTTGAAAGCTTCAAATGAGACGCGCAGGGTCACGTGCGGCAGCCAGAGTATTTACCTGTTATTCTTTATTTTTAATGAATAAAATAGAGAAGGCTTGACAATTTATTTTTATTCTCTAGAGTCTCGATATTCTGTGCATGAATCTAGATTAAGGGCGTGCTAGATGGTTGTTGTGCTTCAATCTGTTTTCAAAACTATTTTTGTTTGAAAAAAATATTAAATTGATATATTTTAAATAGTTCTATGTGCTATTATCAATTAAAAATAAGAAATATTTTCAATTCAATTGTTTTTATATAAAAATAATTTACACTGCATCACCGGACACACGCTAATTCATTTACTTGGACATGAAGGAAGGTTAATTCATGTACTAAACAAATCTTGCTGGTGCATTAGTTTACAAAAATAATTAAGTTTGAGTATAAAATTAAATAAATTATTTAAAAAAACAGGTATTATCCCATTTTTAAAAAAACCCTTCTGTATAACGATGATGGTGGCTCGGGATGACATAGGGTTTCCATCCGGTTCATGTATCATTTAATGATTTTTTTTTCCATTTTAATTGAAGAGTTACAGGTATTTATGAAATTTATTTTTATCCATCAAGATACGGCTGGATCAAATTAAAAATTTCCAGAAGAAGATGGTTTTCTTAAATTAAATTTATATAATAGGGGAAAAGGTTTCTCAATCATGACATGAAAGGTGCGTCTGTGTGATGTTTTTTCCTTTAAAAGACAGGCTGTTTTGGAAAATTAATAAAATAACAAACTAAAATTCAAATGGCTTATTAAAAAATAAAAAAAAAACTTATTGGTAAATCCGATTATTTTTTCTATTCCAGTAGCGTCGACTGACACCTTTAGCCTGGTCATGCCTCACCAGTGAATGCAGTGCTGAAAGTGAAACATGTAAGATAAGTTCAATGGATATTAACTATTAAATATATTAACTATTTTTTTAATGCAAGGAAACTTCATTTATTAGAAAATGCATTCTGTGAACCAAACCCGTGCTGACCACAATATCTCTACCTTGACGTCACATGACGTACTTGGAACATGTATATTAACTCGCTTTCATTGATAAATTAACATGTGTAACGAGTGTTTGAAACAGTGCTGACCTTTTTCTTATTATTTAAAAAAACATAATAAAACATAAAATCAGTATTTAATATGATTTTAATACAACGGTATATAAGAATAATAAAACAATTATAAAAAAGTCAAAATTCCATACAAAAAGCACTAATACACGGCAGTATCAAACACTAATATAAAAATGAACCATGATCAAACCAGGAGGTGCTGCTAGTCACGTGATGGATACATCGCGGAGTGTTCATCGAACCGACCTACAAAACACTACGATAGCTGGCGTAATGGCACGACAAGCTGTAGCGTTTGAGATTACAGGGAATGTCCTGTCAAACAATAAGGTATATATTTTTTTACTGAGCTGGCAGGTTGTGACTAGATAATTTAAATTGATGAGGTTTTAATCAAGATAATGAAGTTTCATTAATTTAATAGTTGATATAGTTTAATTACAGTCATCGCCCAACTTGAGATTCAGATCAAACTTTAAAACTTAATAAATTGTAAAATCACTTCAAAATATATAAAATTTTAAAAATTTATCTATTTACCCATGGGAGATGACAAAAGGAAGAAGACTGACACATGGTATTTTGGATTTTTCATATATTTTTGCATTGTACAATTACTTACATACAAATTGACCCTAGTATCGGGGTGTTCTGTTTTTTTTTTTTAATTTTTATTCCATAGTAAAACTATTTATTTATCCCTGGAAGATGACAAAAGGAATAAGGCTGACAAAGGGTATTTTGGATTTTTCATATATTTTTGCACAGTATAATTACTTACATACCCTCCAAAAAAAGACAAAAAATAATTTTTGTGGTTAGGGCATTACAGTACTTCACAATTGATTTTTTCGTGGTTATCTCTGGGTTCATGGATATTTAGGTAATTCTTTAAAAGAATTGAATTTACTGCAGGTTCGTCGTACGGGCACGCCATTGTTTATGTACATGAACGCGCCTTTCGGGTGGTGTAAGAGTCTAATCATTGTGTATATGGTGCGGCGCTATGTACTCTTGCTCCCGATGCGACGCATGTCATGTGAAGGTGGTCATAGAATCGTCGATTGATGGTTTTTCTTTCCCCCTTTTCTCTCTCTTGCTGCCGGAAAGTACAACACAATCCTTCATATTGCTAGTTCGTTCATTTCGGTCCCTATGGTTATGATTTTGTTTTTCTTACTGATTTCTTCAATGAGAATTTTGATTTTCTTCAATTGAAATTGATCATATATGTTACATTTCATTTCAATTCTTAATCTTTTGATTTTTGTTTGCTTTTTGTTTCTTTAATATTTTTGGTGTGCAGGTTTTAATTTTGTCCTTTAATTGAAATTGATCATATAAGCTACTTTTCATTTCGGTCCTTATTTTTTGAATTTTTTAAACAATTATATTGTTTTTTTTAAATCTCTTTATTATTTTTTGGTCTCAATATTTTGTTTTGCTACAGTGATGTTTTAAATTAGAGTTAATTATATATTTTATTTTATTTTATTTTATTCTAACACATATTCTTTCAATTTTTACTTGGTATTGATTTCTTTACTTTTTTCATTTCTTCCTGTACAATATTTATTTTTTTGTCCATATTTATGCATTCATGCTTTTATTTTTTGTTTTTAATTTGTATCATTTTATTTTTTGTTGGTTTTTTTATTTTTTTTTATCCAGTTCTAAAATTTTAATTTATGTTGGTAATTTATTTTTCCCTTTGTTATTTTTTTTGTGTTTTTTGTTCTTTTTATTTATTCTTCGGATCATATGATTTTTTTATGTTCATAATATCTATTTTAGTTTTTTTTTTTTTGCTCTTTTGTTAGTGTTTTTATTTTATTTTTCAAGATAATTTTATGGTTTCATTCTTTGCGCAATAAAAATAATAATTTTAGTGATTGTTTGTTTTATTGTTTGCTTGCTTGCTTTTCTGTAAAAATGTTCTGTTTTTTTAATTTTCGGTACAATTTATTGATTCTAATTGTTTTGACAATAATGATGATAATATTTTTTATCTGTTATAGTCATGATAATGATGATAACTTTGCAAATGGATTTTCAATTATGTTTTTTTCCTTTTATAAGTAGAAAATCAACAATTTATTTTAGTTATTCAGTAATCGTATATGTTTTCATAATTTATATTTTATTATTGTATTTAATTTAGATTAGATTATGAAATGAACTGATAATAACACGATGAATTTGATGATTCTAGTATCCGAATCTTCTTGATTTTTTAATGATGATGATAATTTTATGCTAATAATTTTATTAAAACCTGCTAAACAAATAAATTTATATCGATTTAAAATTCATATATCTTATTAGAAAGCGTGCTCCGTAAAATATTTGCACAAGTTAATTATTTTATCCAAATCTATATTATAATAAAAAAATCTCACAATATTAATATCTCATACTTTTAATATATTTTTTTGTATTGAAAAAAAAATTACTCCAGACACGACGAAACGCGGATAAATGACCATATAATATATTATACACACATATACGTCGAATGTAAGCAGCGTAGCCTGAGCTTCTGTGTTCTCTCATTAATGGTCAAAAGAGGTAGGGCATCGATGCATCCACCCGTGAAAGGAATAGCTGAACAGCTAGTAGTTGGCTAAATAAGTTGTTATTAAAAGATCTGCTTTACGTGATGTTATATTTGATTTATGTGGTTGTTAATATGATAAATAATAAAAGTTTATATTATTATTAATTTTAAAATTTATATAATTAGTTGAGATGTGTGTAAACTGACTCGGATATTCATATTAATAAAAATAATAATTGAACAGATAACCATTAGTAGGTGGTATGGTAATAAGAGTTTGAGATTAAAATGTTTGCTCTCCTATGATCTCAGATTTGAGTCTTTTGATTTATAATATGATAATCACTGGAGACTCTTATGATCGTTAATTTTAGAGCCCATAAAATTAGTTGAGATAAACATAAAATAATCCGGACAGATATATTAATAAAAAAATAGTCTAAACAGCTGCTTACCGAGTTAGATGGATAGAGAAATATAAATCATTTTTTTTTATAAAAAAACAAACAAACAGAAAACAATACGTTAAAGTGGTGGTTGGTATGTGTTCCATACAAAATATTATATAATAGCATATAGTAGTTATAAAAACGAGGTCGAAGCATGTAATAACTAGATAGCACATACTTATAAGGTTTGATAAATGCTGGATCAGGCTGGGATTTTGTCTTTTTTTCTGTCATAGATTGAGTTGATGCTATTATTCGTTTTAAAATAGAACAGGAATGACCTCACAGAAGGAACATATCACTCCACATTCACGCACACCAAACTGATCATTGAGTACTGAATTTTATGTTTTTTTTTTTTTTGTAATTTGTTTTTATAAAATTATTTTAAACTCATTATTGGACCGAATGGTATTACTCAAGTTTTTTTTTATTAATTATCTTTTTTTCCTCTGAATATTATTTTTCAATAATGAATTGATTATAGATTAAGATTTGTGATTTTTTTTGGTCTAATTTTTACAAGGTTATCTCTATTTGATGATTCTGGTCACATGTTTGACGACTTGCAGGAGGTTGATTCAAGTTTTTTTTTGTATATATTTTTTAACATTGGATTAATTGATAATTGATTTTTAAAATTTCTTTTAATTTAGTTTCTATTGAGTTATCTTGGTTTCATGACTAAGATCGCAAATTGATTCAAGTTTTTTTAGGTTATTTTTTATATTTTTTTCTCGGTTTAGTCTTTCGACATTGAATTAATCAAAAAATAAGTTTAATAGTTTATTTTAATTTGTTTTTTTTATAGAATTATTGTGATCACATAACTTGGTGTGTAGACTGACATATAAATTTAGATTATCTATATCAATCAAATATGATGTGGTCTCGATATTTATTAAAAAAATATCATTTTAATATTTATTTTAACTCAAACTATACTTTTACGAGCTATTTAAAAAAATATAACCCAACCATATGACTGGAAAATAATCTATTTATATTCTTAAAGATGACATTTTAAAAAATATATTAGAAGAATTGATCGTCTTGACATCTCCGATTCAACTCCGCGGACGAAAGAAATCGTTTTGAAGAATCATCAAAACCAGCTTCCTGGCCTGCTCCAAAGAAAGGAGTGAATCTAAGATGAACATATTCGAAGGCATAAATATCTAACTGAAGATAGATTAACTATGGTTAGACCATAATTATGATAACCATCGAGCACATAGTTAAAACTCATAAATATTAACTATGGTACAGCCAGATGCTTACCTTATTGAATTTTTATTTATTTATTTATTTATTTATTAATATGAATATCCAAAAATCAATAAGCACATATCTCAAGTCCTCAACTGATCACACAGACTTTAACTTACGTGGATAAAATATGGGCTTGCCTAGGATCGAGTTGAGGATGGACAGATATTCACGAGGCCCGTGTTCCTGCTTGCCTCGTGGACAATTATAAACAAAAAATAGAAAATTGGAATTGCTAGAAATGTTTGGAGGTTAACTGAGTGAAATAAATCTTTCGGGGGGAAACTGAGACAGCTACAGATGATCATCATTTCAAACTCATTTCCATTTTAGTCGGTGTTTTATTTTTTTAATTGAAATGATATATTTTAGTTTTAAAGTATTTATATTTATTATTCTGGGTTGTATTCTCTCTCTCTCTCTCTCTCTCTCTCTCTCTCTCTCTCTATATATATATATATATATATATATATATATATATATATATTTTAAATATTAACATAACAAATATAATTTAAATTTTTAAAAAATCAACTTGAAATTATTCAAACACAGATAAAAAATTAAAAGTTGAATCAATATAACTCGATTATCTCAAGAGGTTCAAAGATAACCAATATATTAGGAGACTTCGTTATAAACTTTCAATCTATTATAATTCATTGTATATTTTAAACTGTGATAATATAAGCCAATTTTTAGGGCGGAATAGAATCACATGAGAATTTTTTTTCAAACGGTTCGGTCTAGAAAAAAACAATATCGCATTTTTTCCCTGAAACTTTGAAATAAAATAAATCGACCAAACAAGACTCCTCATTTCAAATTGATTTTGCATTTTTTTTTAAATTGAATAATTTATGGTTTTCTGAGGTTATTTTTTTATAGAGTTTGTTTTAAAGAACCTTTAGTTTATAAGGATTTTTTTTTGTTATTTTTACTAGTTTGGTTCATATAATTCAATTTTTTCAGTTTTGTTTTGTAAAACTATAATCGAACTCCAAGTAAAATCATTAAAATAATGTCCAATTCAATTAATTTATCCAGCTCTATTTTTATGTGGCATGGTACATTGAGTCTAGTTTTGTCCCAACCATAAATTTAAAATTATTTATTTAATTAATTTATGTTATAGTCTTACATTAGTTTCACTCTTTTTTTTTCTAGAAAAAACTATATTTTATAATTTTCTAAATCCTATTTCTCTAACTAACAACGAATACCGACAGAATTCCAAAGCAAACCTCAACGCTGACGTTTTTGTTTTGAGAGTTTGGTGAAACTGATTTTAAAAATATTTTTATGTTTAAAAATAAATTAAAATAATATATATTTTTTGTTTTTTAAAAATTATTTTTGATTTTAATATGTAAATATAATATAAAAACATAAAAAAAAATCTAATTTAATTTAGAAGTTTTAAAAAATACTTCTAAAACTTAATAACAAAACAAAGTGGAATACAACCACGAACCAAAGTGATAAGGGTCGAAGGAAACAAAATAATAGCCCCAGAACCAGACAGTCGACAAATCCCGTACAAAATCAAACAACGTGGATAAGCAAAGACAACGCCCTCCTACGATCAAAACACTCCCACCTGACCTGTCTTGTCCTGTCAAAATCCTTCTTCCTCTGCAATTCCATTCCTTTCAAATCCACGATCAGTTTCCACGACACAAGTATTTTATGGCGACACAGGCGTTTCTCGTTAAAGCAACCAATTTCGCGTGAATGGAGTCCCGAAGTAGGCTCTCCATTATCTGCTCCCATCTCCTCCCTCAATCTCCCTCTCCGACTTCACGTTTGTCTTCTTCCCTCACTTCTTCTGCCTCCATCAATGATGCTGCTGGCGACACGAGGAATCACCAACTAGACTGCGTTTTCTGCAGGATTGTTCGCGGTGAATCCCCTGCGTTTAAGGTGAATCTTTGTGCTTCCTAGTGTTTAAGCTTCAGTTTCCTGCAACATTTGCTATTAGCTGTGTTTTTTTGTGCAATTCAATGATTTTCTTATATTTTACTGAAAGTTTGTTCTTTCCTGCTGCCCATCTGAATTTTACAGCTCTATGAAGATGAGACGTGCCTGTGTATTTTGGATACTAGTCCAGTGAGTCCCGGGTGAGCTATCATGTTCCTAAAGCACTGTCATGTCCTTAACTTTTCACAATAGTAGAAACCCTCTTAGAATGGATTGAATTCTCTTTAGTGTCAAGTTTTATTAAATTACTGGAATTTCTTAGGACTAAAAAGGAAAAAAAAGAGGGTAATTTTCTTGTAAGTGAAAGCGAGAGAATTTGATCAAGTAGGCACCAAGGTTGTCCCGGAAAGAGTAGTCTGATAAAACTATCAGTGTGTGTTCTTTGTATAGAAATCACTGAAGTTTAACTCTTCCTCATTAACCAAAAATTGTCTCATATGTTATCACTGTAATGATTTCATGGCCTCCAAATTTTATCAGTGGTTGATTGATGAAATGATATGAAGCTGCTATTTTTTTTTTCAGGCACTCTCTCATTATCCCAAAATCTCATTTTTCTTGCCTGGAAGCCACTCCTCCTTCTGTAAGTAACTTTCACTTCATGCTAGTCCCTCCTGAGCTATTCAAAATTGTTCGCCAACTAAGTACACATAGTTTATGTAAGGGATGTTATACTGGATTAAACGTGAGAGAAGCTCCCAACAAAGCTGATTTGAAATGTTTTATAAGTACACATTATGCTTAATCAGCTGTCAACAGAGGTGTGCGATTGAAATGTTTTATTGGTCTGCGAGGCTACAATGTTAGAAAGGTGTAATTTGCTCAAATTGTCTTGTATTCAACTAGAGCCATACCAGGGCTGGCTTGACTGCTTGAGTCCTACAGTAGCTACTGTGCTTTTACTGCCTTTAGTTATCAATACTAAGCTCAGACAAGGAGGCCTATCTTTTGTAGATGTGTGTAGTTTGATCTCCGAGGGCTGAAACCTTTTTTTTAGCTTCTTGTGTTATTTCTGTACCTACATGATTCCACCCAAGTCACATGAGCAAACTTTTCTTTATTTTTGCCTGAGATTACAGCTATTTTACATCCCCCCCACCCCCCCACCCCCCCATAGCTACCATGTTAACATGAATTGCATGGTGTTATGAAACCTGGGTTGGACTCTGCATCAAAGATGATAATATGTTTGGTTCTCAGAAGAAAGGTCAATGACTGCACTGAAAGTTTCTTGTTTGAGACAGAGAGAGGAACAGTCTCAGAATGCTGACTGAAAATTTGATTATAGAAAAAGAGAGGAACAGAAGAGTAGTTCTGACCTTGAACCTTCCAAGTCATATGCCGATCCTTCCTATCTTTACCTTTTTTTTAATGGTCTGCGTTTCTGAAAAGATATACAGCTGTCTTCCTATGAATTAAGAAGTGAACATTGCTAGGTTGCAATGAAAGTTAACTAGCAAGTCCAGTTCTGAATCCCAATCAATAAATTTCCTCAAGCCTTTTTTTTTCAGAATTCAGAGTGTTCCTTCCTTTCTCTTTTAAATATTCGTGGATGTATTTTCTAATTAATTGACTCTGCAGGTGGTAGCAGCAATGTGTTCAAAGGTGCCTTCAATTGGTAATGCAATCATGAAAGCAAACGGTTCTGGTATGTATCCAACATTTCTTTACTGTTGTTGTAATTAACAAATCCTTCCTTCATAACATGCCTCAATTGTCAACGATGTTGGGGAGCCTGTATAGAATTACAGTGGAGTTAGGCTGATGATTTCCCATTTAGAGCTAGGTTTACATCTGCAAACCAAACTGCTAACCAACCTTGATCCAACGAAGAACTACTGTTTTCCGAGTAGCCTGAGATGGAACTGGGATTTCAGAAATTGAAAATCCCCCCCCCCCCCCCCCCCCCCAAAGCAAATGCTGGTTCTTCCCCTGAGAAGGGGGGATGCTGATTGACACCTAACCACAAACTTAAATGAATTGACGTTCAAATGATTACATATCTTTTCTTTTCTTAAATGTTTTTGTTTTCGCATGTCGATATTTATTTTATAGGATTGAAGGCACTTGTTTGCGCTTTTTTTTGGGGTTCAGGGTTGGATTTTTTAAGAAATGAATGCTGCATTTGGCATGACCAGGGAAGCATGAGTTCATCTGCTTTCTCACTGCATTCACAAGTTTTTGGACCATTTTCAAACTTAGTGTTTTCTCGAGCTCCATCTGAACTTCTGTTCTTGGAATGATGGTATTATACAGATTCTTTCAATTTGTTGGTAAACAACGGTGCTGCTGCAGGCCAAGTCATTTTTCATGTAAGTAATTCTAAAGTTGTGTCTATGGAAAAATAAAAGCTTGATGCAATGACGATGGATTAGATTTTACTGATGCGACCAGTGTTGTGCTGTGTTTCTTGCTGAACCAAGAGCAACACTTTCGTTGCTATTTATTTGTATAGAGAATAGATGCTCTCACCTTACAACTTACATGCTGTAACATTTACAGCAACTGAATTCATCGATTTTTATTCCGATTTCTCTTTATCAACATTGAATTTTCAGACGCACATCCACATAATCCCCCGTAAGGCTCGCGATTGCTTATGGACCACTGAGGTATGCATCGATTGTTTTTTGTTTGATTGTATTGCGGAACAACACAGTGGGATCCTGAGAGAAACATTGGACTGATGACTTGTCACAGAGTTTGAGAAAGCGTCCCCTGAATTTTGACCAGGAAGCTTCCCAAATTGTCAGCCGTGTTCGAGAGCAGTTATCAAGCATCTCTCCCGACGACGAAAAAGGTTCAGGAATCTAGTCTCTCCTGATCAGCAATGGTTAAAGATCATCTGATACATTGCATGCAGCAGACGTCGCGAGTCCGTGCCGTAAGAGTATACAGCACCGATCCATTCATCGCCTTGAGTGAGATTCTACAGGTTGCTTTACTCACTGGAACTATCTGATTCCACACCAAGAACAATGAGGCTAATTTCATGTTTGCACTTGGTAAGTGACCAGAAAGGGTACAGTTTTTCAAGTATAGATAGAGCATAGGTTGGAAAAACTGGTGGCTGCTGTCATTTCTCAGCTCAGTTTTGTGCACCTTATGCAAATATTTCGTCATTTGTTGCTATATTATAGCAATGGCTTGTCTTCTCAGCTTGACAGATATGCTGGCATCTCTTCCTGTCCTTGAAATTTATTGCATGGCTCTATCTTAAATATTGTTTTTTTTTTATAAATATTTTCTTGACATTAATATAGCACATTAAAAATAATAATAAAAAACATAAAATTATTATCTTGAAATAAAAATAAATATCTTTTTAAAAATACTGTTTAACCCCGCTTTCAAATTAAAATTTTAAAGGTTGAAAATGTATTTGGCCACTAAGAACCTTGTTTGCGAACATGGTTTTGGAATTTATTTTTTTTATTTGAAATTATTTTCTTAGTATTTTTAAATTGTTTTGATGTTCTTAGCAAAAATAATTTTTAACAAATGAAAAAAAATTAAAATATTTTTAACTAACAAATACTTTAAAAATAATCTTACAAATAGTAAAAACTTTTGCCCTTTGCCCAGTCTGAATTTTAATGGTTTATTTTGAAATATCAAAGTTTCTATATGCATGGATTCCATATTATCTTCTTGTGCTTTATTGTGTTAATTTGGATTAATTTATTTATTTAAAAAAAAATTCTGAAATAATATTATTTCAAAAAAATTCTGAAATAATATTATTTCAAAAAAATTCTAATCAATTTAATGATTGAGTAGGTTAAGTTGAATTAATATATTTAAAAAAAAATAATATTTTAAAAATATCGTTCTGAATAAGTATAAAATTACAGGAAAAAAACAAGATAACAAATTAGAAAAATATAAAAGATTGGTTCTGTTTTTTTCCCCCTCTTAAATCACGATGATTGGGGTTTTACAGCAACTTGTGGAGGAAGTTTTTATTTTTTGGGGATTTTCTCATACCGATAAACTGTGTAAAATTATTTCCACGTGGGTGGATGGGATTTTTTGGGTGGTGTTTTACAACAACTTCTGGTACAAGTTGTTGCTCTTTCCTTTTTAATGAAGAAACGACGACCATCAACATCAGGTTGACTCCCAAAGAAAAATAAAAAAGGCTGTTAATTAGTTAGTTTCCCTAATTGACGAGCATGTTTTTGTCTACTGGATAAGATCACTCTCGGATTTTAAAAAAGGGAAAAATATCAATTTAGTCCCTAATTTATTATCTTATTATTAATTAAGTTCAGGAGTTTTAACTTTATCAAATTTACTTAAACTATAATCGATATCGTCAAATAAGCTCAGACCTGCTTTATGCGATAACTTTGTATAAAAGTTTCATTTTTAAAATCTTTCCTATTTTATATATTTAATTATATTGTTTTATTAATAAATTGTTTTTATTTTTTGGTTCTGACCCTAACTCGGCGGGTCAGCTGGGCACCTTGCCACCCTAAAGCCTGTATTATTATGAATTTAAGAGAAAAACACCTAGATAACCTAATAAAAAATCTGGGTTTACTCGTTAATCCAGTTGACCTCATAATTTCTCACCTGTTGATTTTATTTATAATTTTTTTTATCAAAATAATGTTATTTTTAATTTTTTTCAATACTTTGTTTTTGGACTTTCTTGATATGTAACCAGGATTTATTTCGGTCTATTTTTTATTTAGATTTTACAAGAAAAAAAATGATAAATTAGAGTTAAAAATGTTATAAAAAAATTAGAACTCAAATGATATAAAAACAACAATACATCAAACCCCAATAATTTTACTAATATCAAAAATAATTTTTAAAATATAAAAAAATATTATTTTAATATATTTTTAAACAAAAAATAATTTCAAAAATAACATAACCATAATCCATCGGTCACCGAGTAACATCTCCGATCCCCGAGAGCAAAAATCCACCCAATAAAATTATAAAACGCACCTGTTGGTCGCGTATCAAAGTAACAAACCCCTCGGCCTGCCAGTAACCCTCCCCGAGACTAAAACCCCCACCCGCGACCTCTCTCTCCACGATCCTTGCACTTTCCCTTTTCTCCTTCTCCGGCCTCCGGGCGTACCCGTCTCGCTCGCGTCGTCGCCTACTCCGTTTCGCAAGATTTTTACAGTTCCCATATAACAAATTCAGAAAAAGAAACAAAAATAGAGACTGGTTTTAATTAATACAGTAATTAAAGAGAAAAACTAGAGAATACATCAAGAAGTAGATAGAGGGAGGGAGGGAGGATGAGACCAGGAGTGTCCGCATTGAGTGCTGAAGAGAAACAAGCAGAGAAGTCGAAGTTAGAAGGGAATGAATGCTTTCGTAAAAACCGATTTCAGGCCGCCATCGATGCTTACACTGAGGTATTTTCTATATATGTGTGTGTGTGTGTGTGTAATTTTCATTTTTTTTGTTTGCTGATTTTCTTTTTTCTTTTATTTATTTTTGTTGCAAAGGCGATCACGCTGTGCCCTAAAGTTCCTATTTATTGGACTAATCGTGCTTTATGCCATCGAAAACGCAAGTATGTAAATCATTTTTTTTCCTCTTTAGGTTAATTCTCTGTAATATTACTGGTATAAATTATTAATTTGACTAAATTTTGTGGTTAAGTGATTGGACTAAAGTAGAAGAGGATTCTCGCAGAGCTATTCAGCTTGATCATGACTCTGTCAAGGTAAAGGTCTTTAATTCGATTCTATTAATGTCATTGCTTTAATCGCAATTGAATCTTGGTGCTGCGATGCGTGTTATATAGAAAAGGATAGAATAAGAATGGTTTGATGGGAGTGAGTGGGTTATGTGTTGGACGCGTCACGAGTTTGTGTATGCTGTACTTATTTTTGTTGATGAAGGAAAGAGAAGTATCCTCCGAGTCGGTAAATGGGAGAGTGATAGAAAATGTGATGAATGGTATTAAAATCTTGAAAGGAAATGTGGGTTGTGAAGTATTTTTTATTTTTGTCTTAAGAAAGTAGATAATGGTTCCAAGGTGAAGTTTTGTTTCTCTTTTGAATTTAGAAGAAAGCAGTTATTTTTCTTCTTCTATGTGGTGTAGTTGGCTGTGCAAAATTCACCCTTGCTTGCTGCTTTACAGGCTCACTATATGTTGGGACTCGCATTACTTCAGAAGCAAGAGTACTCTGAAGGAGTCAAGCAGTTGGAGAAAGTAAGAGCTGGTTTTCTTTTCTTGAGTTGATTCTTGAATTGTTTTTCATTTCAACACAAAAGTTACTGGTAGATTTTAGTTCTGCTTTTAGCATCTGGACTTGTCGGTTGAAGAGGTTTTTGAGTTATGTGATAGGTTATTTTTTTCACTTTCTTGCTCATGTCTTTTGCTGTGAATCCATAGAATAAAACCTGCATTAGTTGCTTGTAAGCTAGTAGTTTAATCGTATTTCTGTTGGCTGTATTCTGAAATTAAGCTTTTTGAATGGGCCTTGAGGCTTCTTATTTAGATCTGCTATTCGATCGTTTCCTTTGAACTTTCCATCCATATTTGATAATGTCTCTATCTGACTGTCTTTAGCATGGCCTTTTTCTGACATTATTATTATTGCATAATAGTCTATAAAGTGGCATAGCTCTTTGTGCCTTAGTTCCTTGTGTTAGCCATTTAGGCGTATTAAACCATCAAAACTTCATTACTGATAGAAATCACTTTGCTTGCTTATGGTGATCAAATGCTCATAGCATAAACTATTATGAGGTTGTAAATATAACAACTGCAGATAATCAAACTTCAGTGACAAAAGGTTGAAACGTAGGGAGTGCATGGTTCTAGTTTTTGTGGTTTACCATGATAGATTGTCGATCATAACAGCCTATTTCTTCTAGTTATTCATGTCAAATTTATCGAGTTGGAATTTTGAATAAAAGATGGAGGGTCACAAACTGTCTATCAAGTAGTTGCATTGGTATTGGTCAGGGCCATTCGAAGTCTTGGGCTTGTAACCCCACAGTTGCAGGTTTGAGTGCTGAGAGCAACCACTCCATGCAGAAAAGTTCTAAAAGTTGTAGATATCTCTTCTCCAGAACATCATGTGATTGGACTATAAGCCAATGGCCTGCCATCTATACATATTTTCAGTCTAACTATAGCTAGGGCCACAATCTTGTTAATAGCCTGTTTCTTCACGGAGGATCAAGATAAAACAAACCCCCTCTAAATAAGCCAAGGGGAAGAAATGTGTTGGGAGTCACAGTTTTTGATGTTGTTTTTCCTCATAATTTTCTCTGCTTTTGCATAATTGCATCTGGCCATTTGGTTTTACCTGCAAGCACAAGGCTCATAAATGAACATTTACACGTGTTTTTTTAGCTTTGAGCCTCTTGTTATTGCTCTTTATAGAATTTGTACCCTGTCATTTCTATTTGTTTTAGCTTCAGTCTATCGATTACACTTAATAATCTGGTCATAACACTTAATAATCTGGTCATAACAACATCAACTGAATATGAGCATGTCCAACCGGATGTTATAAGATGGCTACTGATAAAGAGAATAGGAAGTTAGGGGTTTGTAAAGAATGAAGTGCATGTCTTCTCCTCTGCGCACATCAGCTGTGTATATTAGCATATCATATATTCAAAATTAGTATTGCGACCAGGATGTTCCTTTACAGCAATGCATGTCCATATATCAAGATGGTTTACATGTATATATCCAACATCATAGGCAAGATTATTTTGTGTAGGTCAACTGGATCGCATTTCTTTGTAGCACATAAGAAAGCCATCTACCTTTCAAGCACAGCTAGAAATGTGTGCAGCTGCAGCTGAACATTGCTTTCATATCATGATTCCAGTAGTATCAAATTATTGTTCTGACCTTGGTAATCTGGATCGATATGGCCTATCTGTGCTGTTATGCTTTGATTGGCTGGGGATTTTCTCTTGTCCACACATGTTAGCGGCTGGAGCTAAATTGTGTATGTGTGGTTGATTGTGTTATTAATTGATATTAAAGGTCTCATAATCATGGTTATAGCGGGCAAAGCGTAGTCTAATGGAGACTTGTTGGATAAGTTCTAGCTTTTAATTTTACGATGAAAATCCACCCTGGCTTGTACATGCTTGTCCATATATACTGTCTTTGAGTATCAAGTGAGCTTTGCATTAGGAGTATGTTTCACTCTAAGTAGGTTAACCTAAGTGTTCAAAGTAGCAGCAACATACCCTGGCAGCGGCAATATGATTTTTGGAGCATGTAAAAATTGACCAGCCATAGTTACTATCTATAGCATGATGTTATTGCTAGTAGCAGGACTGTAGTAGCTTGTGGGATTGACATGATAGATGTGGAAAAGGGAAGAAATAAGATGAATCATTCATGGTATAAATTTTATGAGTGACTTTGAGCATATTTGCTCTTATAGCCTTTGTTGCAAATACGATCCTAATATATGTTGAATGTTAGTTGCTGATGGTTACAAAGAAAATGTGCAGGCTATTAATCTTAGAACTAAATCTTTAACTAGCACTATATTTTTATCAGGCATTGGACCTTGGTAGGGGTGCCAACCCGAATGCTTATATAGTGGACGAGATCTGGGAGGAGCTAGCAAAGGCAAAATACTTGGAGTGGGAGGAAGCATCTACACAGCGTTCATGGGAACTACAGAGATTGAAGTATGTAATTCCTGTGAGTTTAGGCTGTACCATTAGCGCAGATCTTTGCTCATATGTGCAAAGAGAACTATAAATTGTCCTGTACTCATGCTAATTTCCCTGGTTTGTCTCAGAGAAGCTTGTGAGGGAGCTCTTAGAGAAAAACATTTCCTTGATGGTTCTGAGACAGAAGGATTCCTGGATGATCCAATTGTTTCAGTTGTTTCCCATCTGAAAAAATTGGACCTTCTAGGAGAAGTATTCCGGAAAGCTGCAGAAGATGACACGCCATCCGAGGTGTCTTTGGATTTGTGTAGTTTACATCTTTTTTTTCTTTCTATCTTAATATTATCGACTGCTGTTTTATAATTTTGCGGGATTAATTTGAAAATTCCAGGTGCCAGATTATTTATGTTGTAAAATCACCCTCGATATTTTTCGTGATCCTGTCATTACTCCAAGTGGGGTTTCATATGAAAGAGCAGTGCTCCTTAACCATCTTGAGAAGGTGATTTGTGTTTTTGACATTGCTTGTTCAAATTGAGATGCTTTTCATTTGCATTTTATTTTATTTGCACTGATTGGTGACTTAATTATACACAGGTGGGGAATTTTGATCCAATCACACGAGAACCTCTTTATCCATCTCAGCTAGTCCCAAACTTTGCTATAAAGGAGGCGGTCCATTCATACTTGGACAAACATGGTTGGGCTTACAGGACTGAATCGGATTGATTGCTTGGGGAAAACTAGTAATTTTGTGTGCATCGTGCGCTCAATGCCTGGTGGATGAACAGGGGTAGGGTTTACTATCTTAAACTATAGATGATATCTTTTGTTTGCATCGTCTATTGTGCTAGCTATGTAATTCTTGCAATCTCCTCGAAGTGTGAAGCCATGTCTTAAATTACATGAGCTTCATTCAACCTGTTATAATTGTACAGTTTATGTCATGGTGACTGCAGCTTGTACAAAATTGGACTGAATCTACCTGGCTGAGGAATTTGATGTTTCTTCCCGATAAAAATGGAAAACTGCTATAAAATGGTTGCAGAGCGACTCTGCTTCCCTCGTTTCTGTTCTTATCATGGCTTTTTATCACTCGTACTCAGAAACACGAGTCCAGTTCGGTGACTGTTTGTTTTTCTTTTAACTAATATATTCAACAAAATTAATTATATAGAGATTGATTACTTAGTAAATTGAAAAATAATCTGTATAATTGATAAAATCTAGTTTGATTTAATAAAATCAAAATGATAACATATTAAACTAACTCGAATCAAGTCATGTTGTTCATATTAAACTAACTCGAAAGTGATAATATTTTTTTATTAAAATTCAATTCTTAAAAATAAAATTGAAATAAAATATAATTAAAAAAATAAATTGAGTTAATTTCTATTAACTTTTCAAACATGAGTCATGAGAAGAGAATAAATCTATAAGAAAATAAATTGAAATAAGAAAATAAATTGAAATACATGACGAAGTTTAATTCACACTTAACCCAATAATAAATTAAAAAAAACATAAAAAAATATTCAACTTAACTAATTAAACTCGTGAATCTAGTCATAAGACTAGACTAACTTTATAGAACATAAAGTAAAATAGAATACAAAGCTTAATTTATAATCAATCATTTATTGAAAGACAGAATTAAAAAAAGAATCAACTAAAAAATTAGGAAAAAAACTAAATCAATCAACCTAACTCTCAATCTGAGTTATTAAAACATGATATAGAAAAATTTATAAAGCTTAAATCCTAATCAGCTTAATGTCAAACGATTAAAATAAAACAATAACCTAAGTCAACTTGGGTCAAGAGATTGAGATAACTCCATAGAAAAAAAAAAAAAAAAACAATTCTCAATTTACAGGTGAAATTAAGAAAGAAAAAACATGTTCAATTAAGAAAAGGACAAAAAAAAAAACATTTGAGTCACAAAACTGATGAGTTGGGTCATTAATAAACCCATGAAAAGCAAATAAAAAAGAATTATAAAACTTATTTTAGATCAATTCAATGTTAAATGATGAAATTGAGAAAATTTTAATTAAAAAATAATAAAATAATAACTTGAATCAACAAGGTTAATCGATAAAATTCTTGATCTAGGTCATAAGACTGGAAAACTCTGTATAAAACAAATTATGAAATTCACTATGCAATAAATTTAATACTAAAGAATAAAATTGAAAAGAAAAAAAAAATCATAACGAATAAGAAGAGTAAAGCGAAAAAAAAGCTTGACTTTTCATATATGTTAATTAGTGAAGAGGCGAGGAGAAAAAAATGAGTTCGGCTGATAGGCCCGACCAAGAGAAGAGAAAGAAAAAAGAAAAGAGGTCAGAGGCTTCATGGGGAAGAAAGGGAAAACTAAAAGAAAGAGGGGAAAAAAGGTTAGCCAAACCAAACTGAACCTCTATTTATTGGCTCAGCCGAACCCTCTCGAGCTCAACCTAACCTTCGTTTCTTAGCCCTCTCTAACCTTGGCTCAACCGATCCCTCGCAATTCTTGGCTAAGCCAGATCAACATGCTTTTATTTTCAAAAAATAATATATATATATATATCACAATCTCTCATCTGCGCACATCAGCTGTGTATATTAGCATATCAAAAAATTGTAACATTATTTGGGCTTTCAAAAAATTAAAAAAAAAAGTTGGATTAAAAAAATAAAAAAAGTTTTAAATCAATTCAATCTCAAATTGAGTCTTCTACCTATTACCCACCAACCACAAGTACTTTTGCATTAAAAAATATTAAAGGCTTCATTTATAAATATGAGCAAAAAAAAAAAAGAGGGCCAATCATGTTAGACCCATCTGGTTATTTTCCTTTTCATCATTATTTTGTTGGCATGAAAATAACCCATGAGCTTATCGAAGCCATAATTTGAGGGTGTCGGTCATGCCACTCATGGCAATTTAGCATCTCATCGAAAGCTCCTCTTTTGGATACGACATCCCCGCCATGGAAAGTGACTGATAGCACAAAAATATATTCGTTAAATGTTTGAATTTAGCATAATAAATGCTGCCCAAGAATATTTATTTATTTATTTTGATATTTTCATTTTAATTTCTACATCAATCAAAACAATTTCTTGTCTCACCCCCCCACGCACGAATTGATATATTAAAAAAACAATGTTTTGAATATTAATTTTATAATCTAACTAAAAAATATTTAAAAATTATTCTAATGTATTTTGAATTAAAAAATAGTCTTATAAAATCAGTTTGACTAAATTCATGTTTGCACCAATGGTAGCAATTTCAAAGAGACAATCATTAAGAAAAATACACTGTTCTCGCTTCCTTTTCTTGACCTTTCACTCTGGTAGTTAAAATCAGTGTAAAATAATGATGGCAGTCACTTTAATCCTTGATTAATTCAACCATTACAGCAAACTAAGTGGGAAAGTTCTTTCATAAATAACCCCTTCGAGCTATTATTTTACCATAATTAATAATATGTATGATGAAGGATGAAGGATGAAGGATGAATTGTTACATAAAATCCATCTTGTTCTTAGGATTGTGTGCTCTTAGGATTCGATCTTGTTTGTGAATACAGCTTGCTGCATGTTTTTAAAAATTAAATTATTATATATATATATATATATATACATATTTAAATTATTTTAACATAGCAATATATTTAAAAACACACTATCAAGCATGCAATTCAACAAGACAATATCATCATATAAAAGTTTATTGACATTCTATAAAATTAAACCTGAATTAATAAAATGGCTCTGAATATGACTGAGTCCTTGTATCTGCTAAAAAGTAATTTATTTAATGTAATGGAGTCACATAAATAAATAAAAAACATCTTACCTGTTCTTGTACTTATTTTTTCATGACAAAGAACCGGGAAATGGCTTGAGTCATTTTAGCAATGAGTTTTCATGTTGTTATGTGGGAGTGTTTGATATAATTTTTTAATTTATTTTTATATATGTTTTAAAAAATGTTATTTGCTTAAATATATTAAACTAATAATTTTTTAGAGTTTTTATATAATTTTGATAGGTTAATAATCTCTCTCTCTCAATATATATATATATATTTCAAGCAAAAACTCATTTTACACCGTAAGTTAACAACTATGTAAGCTGTCAATGACTATCATATTAGTAATAACAAAACTTAAAATTGAAACACAAGAAAAATAAACTCTTTATTTAATTTTATTTTTTTATAACTGACCACCTACCTATACAGTTAAACCCATTATGTTCTTACAACATGGGTCCTATGCACAATACGTTCTAGATTGTGCGGGTGAGCCTGCAAGACCTAAATAACAGCGAGTTTACAACTGGCTTCCAGTGCCTGAATGTCGTTTCGATGTAGACCCTTCCGTCTTCTTGGATGTCTCATTTGTTTCATAGATGTTTGTTTATTAGTGCAAGGTAGCGTCCACCACCATTATTGAAGCTTTAGATTGTTGTTTTATATATACGATTCTGGTATCTTATCGTTCATCAATGATTTTCATAGCTTAATATATTGGATTTTATTTTATGGTTTTTAATTCATGGGTCCATACATATTTTGTTTTTAAAGTTACATTTAAAAAAAAATATAACAGTTTTAAAATCGAGAAAACCAAAAACAATTAACCAAGAAAAAACAAACCATTAAAAATTACCAATTAAATATTTTGAAAAAAGAATTAGTCTAGTCCGGGTTATTTTTTTAAAGCTAAAATTGAACCAAACCAATTCAAATTAAAAAAATTACCTCCTTTCGAGGGAAGTTCGTTTTTACATAAAAAAATCAAATCAAAACCTTCTGATTTAAACCGGTTTCAGGGTTTTTTTATAATTTTGATTTGATTATTTTTATAGATAAAAAAACAAACTAAACCGAAAACGATCACCCCGCCTCTAATTTCACAAACCCTAAATATAATGACTAGTTAAAACATTAAATGATTTTGACTGATGTAGAATTCAAACCGGTGATATAACCAGATCTGACCAGTGAGCCAAATCCCTCATGTTCAAGTATTGTATATATTGCATAGAGGATAGGGTTTGGTTCCATCGAGTACTAGTTCCAAAAAGGGGAGGCGCCACCTTGATGGACCACATTACCAGAAATCACAGCTGATCCATTCAATATGCCACACTATTCCCGTTGCACTTCAACCCTTTTATGGATTTTGGACCTTTCATTCATTCATTCATGTATCTATATCATCCCTAACTTTACAAAGGTTTGGATCCTTCTCTAGGCCAGACAAATGCGTGGAAGGGCAATCCTTTGTTTGTTTCCATTATTAATTACAATTATTTGTTTGTGAATTTCACTATCTTAAGTTAAATTGCGATAAAAACTTAAAGCGATGATTCTTTTCAAATTTATTTTAAATAAAAAAACCGTGAAGCTACAGCGATGCATAAACACACTAATTTACTGATTACAAGTATGGTTGAGGTAGTTTTTGAAAATATTTTTTATTTAAAAATATATTTTTAATTTAAAAAAAATACATTTAAATCGTCAGTACAAACAACCCTAATTCTTGAAATAATTACAAGATCAAAACTGGAACATCAAAGGTAGGATTCATGACCTATAAGTTGCAAGTACAGGGACAACCACTGAAACTATTCCATCCAACTTTCGGTCATGGAAGGACAGAACTGGGGAGAATCTTAAATAAGTGAGGTACCACCGGTCCAAAAATCGATGCTTGATGTTTGCTTTCTGTTTTTTTAATTGAAAAACACCTTTAAAATATTTTCTTCACAACAATAACAATCACAGAAAAAATAAATAAATTATACACCTTTACTCTTCACCATACCAAACACCTGAAAAGTCCTCCCTCTAAAATAAAATACACTCTTCTTTACCATCATACCGAATACACGAAAAGTCAAAATTATACACCTTCAGAAACTACTGCACGAAACAAAATTGAAAAAAAATCATGGTAAGCTTCTTAGTGTTTATTCACAGTGACTGCTAGCCCAAAAACCTGGAATAGAAAATACCAATGAAGAGAATTTACAGAAAGATGATTGAGAATGACACATGCGGGAGCTGCTTCGAGAGCCAGAGTGCTGGAAACAGATGGAGAATTTACATGTTTGAATCTGAGAGTGGTTCATAGCTGAATCCATCATGCTGTGTGCGTCAGATTGACAGCCCTGTTCAGTCTCTCGAGGATGCCATTAGCCTTCCTCTTGGCCCTCGAGGTGCCGTTCCGAGCCAGTTTTGAAATTGTTCCATAAGCGCTCTCCTCGTCCCTCATCGCTCTCCTCTTGGTTCGGTCGTTCAGACAGATGGTATGGAGAATGGCGATGCAGTTTTCCTTGTTGCGGTCACAGGTGCTCTCCCTGATGATGCGAAGCAGGCAAGGAACAGCTCCGAGGTCTCCCAGTTCATCGATCACCTTCTGATGACTGGCAAGTACAGCGAGGATAGCCAATAATTCATCAACATGTGTGCCGTTCATAATCTTCGTCATGATCACCTTCACTGCGCCATCCCTAACAGCTCTCCCCTTGTTTTCATGGGTAATGCACAGGTTAAAAATCGCAGAGGCAACATCTTTCATGGCTAGAGGATGTCCCTCCTCTAAGAGGTCAATAAGTGGTTTCAGGGCACCTGATTTGCCGATCAGTGTCTTGTTGGAATCCAGAGCAGATAGTGTGAAAAGGGCAGCAGCAGCATTAGTTCTCGTTTCAATAGTCCCAGACATTAATGCTTCCATCAGAAGAGGAATTACCATGGGGGTTTCAGCAACAAGCTTCTTGTTACTGTCGTGGATTGAGAGGTTCAGCAGGGTGGTGATGATATCTTCTTGAAGATCAGGGTAAATCGAACTTCGGGACTTAAGCTCGGAGAGTGGTCTGAGCAATTGAGGAATGGCCTCAAGTGACTCGCCAAACAACGCCCGGAACGAGGGCATCTTCTTCGTCAACAGCCTCAGCTCCCTTGCTGCATCTTTTTGTTCAGGAAGTGTTAGGGACAATTTCTCAAGCAAAGACAGAAAATGGTCGCGATCTGCTTCTGTTATTCCTTCCTCGTTAACATGTTGAGCGAGGTCTGGCAATTCTAGCCCCTGACTCTCGCACCACTGCGATATCATTTCCCTTATCAACAGATTAGGAGTGAGAATTGTGTGCGACAGTACTTGTTGCGTTAGAGGGCACGTCCGATTGCCTGCTTTCAGCCACTTCTGGATGAAGGGTCTATCATAAGTCTGAACAGTACAAGCATGGAAAGTAAAACAAATTAACATCCCATAAGAAACTGGTATGAAGGACAAGCAGATAATGAACTCGGCTCATGTCATGGCCAATGAACTCAGCTCATCCACAGCACGTTGATCCAACCCGACCCGACCCACAGCAGATTACAAAGTCCGGTAATGAATAATTTACGAAAAAATATATTCACTGTAAACCACCTAGACACTATATGTTACTCGCATACACCAGAACAATATACCCGTGTTTGGTTTCTGAGAAAATAAGAGGGGGGGAGGGGGGTGGGGGGAGAAAAAAGAAACTCCTGCCAATTACGTTACCTCCTTTCTTTCTGACCCCTATGTACAGTCAAAGAGCTGCCTAAACTGATCAAGAATTGAAGGTAGTGTGCTATTAGGGCCAAGTGACAAGAACCAAAATTTTCTACCCAAATTCAGAGGGGAATCCAGAAAAGTAATCATAATAATCAATCCGTCAATAAAAAGACAAAGAAGTGAGTCGAGATTTTGAAACCTGATTGTTTATTTTAAAAGGCTAAAATCCCATCACCATTTACTCAAATTAATGTAGAAAAATACAAGTAATTACAACGTTTCCCAGCTCGCCAAGAGTTGAAAAACCAACTCGCACGCAAAAATCTGTTTCTTTTTTGGATTTTCCTGGGAACCAAACAGAGTAACACTCGAAATTCCCTTAAAAGAAACACTAACCTGGCCTGTAGACAAAACCACAGGATCTCTCATCAATTCCTTGGATAAAGGGCACTTAAACTCTTCAGGGCACAACACTGTTTCACGTAGCTTCAACGACAATGATCTCCTCTTCATCTTCAGTTCCTTCAACGCAAAAAGGGTCTCTCTTGCTTGATCAATTGTTTCCGTCCGGTAATCCTCATCATCCACAATGTTCCTCACCAGCCTCTGCAGTTCTTTCTTTAATTCCGTCGCCTTCGTCATCACCATGGGATCGGATTCAAAGACTCCTGTTTTCGCCATGGGACGGAGAATATCAAACGAGGGCCGACGTTAGTTCCCCTGAGTGGTCAAACAGGCCGCTCTGTTTCATTCCTTCCATCCTTTATTTCCTCTCTTGGCTTCGAGGGTTCTTGTTAACAATTCAGAATAATTGTACTGAGTTAGAGAAGAAAGCTCTCCCTCTCCCTCTCCAAGAACAGTCTTTTCTCTGATATGGCTTGCTCTGATTTCTATCTATAGCAACTTTCACACGCTTTAAATGAGAGAGCACCCAGCCGCTTCTCCTCTCTCTGGTCCACCGGCTCATCCGTTTCATTTTTCTCGGTATATCTTGTGCGTGTGTGTATCTTTTATTTTTCTTTACTAAAATAAATAAATAAATAAATAAAACTATAATCACGAGAGGTTTAGTTTAGGTCACGATCCACTAATAATTTGAATTCAATAGATGGACAGAACAAAAAAAATATTGCTTTTAAAACAAAAGATTTTTTTGCGAGCATAGTATTTTTCAATTTTTAAAAAGAAAATGACCTATTCTAAGAGGATATTCTAATATCCTGGAATTTAAAACATCTACGATATTCTATTAAAAATATAAAAACAAATAACACGAATAGATATTTTTTTAATAAAATCCTCGCTTTTTTACATTATAATATTCTTTTACTACTCTAGCATCGCTCATCAACTTTTTTTCTAGATTCTCATCCACTAATTAAAAAAAAAAAGATGAAATAAGAGATAAATCAATAAATTTTTCAGTATATTATTTTTGTAAATAAAAAGATAATACTCATATTGCGATTTTCTTTAAAAATAATCCAATAATACGGAAAAACAATAACAACAGCGGAAATTTCGGAGCTTTTTACATTTGAGAAAGAAAAAAAAAGAATAATAATAATAATAATGAGCGGCGGGCGGGGAGTATGGGGCCCACGAGGTCTCGGTATAATACGTGGTCACGGAGAATCCATGGGCAGAAAGCTGGCATGACGCGTGGATTTAAAATTAATGGTGGTTGTAGTTGGACACCAGCAGTCATATACTTCTTTCGATAAATTACATATTAACCTCAATAATTTTGATTTATCTGACTGCGTGATGCCCAACAGAACTATCATGGAATAAAAAAACACTAATATGGTTATATAAAAATGGCCCGGCCCATGACTCGACTTCAAGCTTGGATAAAAAGTAGTAATTTAAGTTGCATTGACTAATATCAATTCAAATTAATATTATTTTACAGGGTTTTTTTTAAATAAATAAAATGATGTTGTTTTGAAAAAAATAGAATTAAATTTGACTTTGTCAATTATATTTTACTATGATTAGGCCGAATATATTTGACTATACCATGATTACGGATTAGGTTTTTAGATCAATTATATTTTACTATATCAACTTTCATGTATTTTAATTTGAGACTAGTTTTAGATATGGCTAAATCGGGAAAGCCCTCCCCTTTTAATTTGAAATTAGCTGGACATCTTGATAGTTTAAAGTGCCTTTTAAATTGATTTTTGCCCGAAAAAACATAAAAATAATATTTTTTTTGGTTTTATGTGTTGAAAAATAAATAAATCTAAAGCTATATAAAATATATTATTTTAATTTAGATTAATTAAAATATAATTTTCAAGATTACTATGCATCATGCAATAGTTGATTGGGATTTTGGAATGAGTCGTGTTGATCATGGAAGGGGAGAGTTATGGTTGCTACGTGTCAGATGCAAGTTACAAGTCTTACACCTCATCCATTCACTTTGTTTACATGTGGCACAGATAGTATATCGTGTGTCATTTGCTAAATATAGATTAATTTTTTGAATCAATCTACCTCCATGGACTCTGACATGCGTGAGTTAAAAAAAAAAAAAAAAAACAGGGAGATATTAACATCACATGATAGACTATGATTACATTAGAAATCAGTTGAAATTAATTATTTTTTTAATTTGAAATTAGATTTGGTGATGTTTGGATTTATATTACCGAGTCTCTTCTCATAGATATTAAGTTTTGAGTACAGTTGAGGACTTTTTTTTTCTATGGATGAAAGCCCAAAGTTTTGGGTGAAGGTGGTATTGCATTTTAGACCTTTAGGTGCTATTAGGGACATGTGAATTTAAAAATACGAGGATTAGATGCTCTCTTGTGGTACCCTAATTTCAGGTTTCAAATGATTTTTTAAAGTTCGAGTATCGAATAATTGAACTATTAAATTAGATTGGTGTTTGAAATCAATTATTTATTGTAGTTGAATTCAATTCTAATGTTTGATTTGAATTGAATTTAATTGAATTGATAAATAAGTTAAATTCATAGGTTTTGATGTGATGAAATAAAAATAATCTTTCTTTCTACATTACCCTTATTGTCCTCGTTACTCTCATCTTATTTATATAAAATTTCATACAAAAATGATATATAAATATTTTTTTTAAATAATTTCAACATTATTATTTTTATATTTGAAATTATAAACCCGAGAACTTGACATATGATTTACTATTATAGTATGTTTAAAAATAAATTTTATTCGAATCAATTCTTAACAAGGATCCAAACACGAGAACATATGAAATCTTTCACCTCAATTAAGATAATTTCAAACATCGTATCAAAGTATTGTATATTTATAGGGGTAAACTTCTTTAAAGTCTGACATGAGTTTCTCAACAACAAAAACTCATTTATTATTAAAATTTGTTTTCTAATGGTCGTGTTGGATGATCGTTGAGTTAAGGTCTCATTTATTATTAAAATTTGTTTTCTTTTTTTTTGTGGTAGAAACCATCCGGTAATCCGGCCACTGCCGACTAATCCGGATTCGAGCCGGGTAGGACCCTTAAGGGCGGCAAAGCTCTCCCAAGCGAGTTTTAAAGCAGCTGCATACCCAAGGCTCGAACTCGAGACCTTGATTAAGCTGGGAGGACCCCCTACCAGTCCACCCACGCCCCCGTTGGTTAAAAATTTGTTTTCTAATGGTCGTGTTGGATGATCGCTGAGTTAAGGCCATGGAAAGAAAACTCATTTATAATATATAGTTCGAGTGTCAAGTCCTGTCACTTCCAAAAATATCCTGAATTTGATAATGGATGTGATTAGAATCTTTGTGGGCGGGAAAAAGCATAATAGTTGGGAGATCATATATATAAATATCCATTTACAGATAAAATCCTCTTAATAATGGTGACTTCGAGCTTGTTTAGCCTCTTTCTTTTCTATTTTTTATTGTTTTTTATTAAATTAAAGTGATTAAAAGTATCAAACAAGTGTTTGATAAATATTTAATATTCTATTGCTTAATATCTAGAAATGGAAGGTGATTCTAGTTATAATTATATTGGATTTCACATGAAGCTAAACTATTGATTAAGATAAAGATTAAATTATTCTTGTCAATATACACAAATATATGCAGTATTGATTTAATTATGATAGTCACAGATTTTTAATAAAAACATATTATATTTGAACAAGAACAATAATTATTTATCTTATTAAAATCTCAATTTTTAATAGTATTCTATGTACATATCTAAAAGATAGCATTTTAAAAAAAAATCTTGGCCGACAGTAAATAAAAATTAGTTGATCCGATTAAAATCTATTTATTAACCCATTACTTTCTTTTTTTATAACAGTATTATTATTTTGATTTTAAGAAAATAAAATAAATTTTCCTAGGAATGATCTGTTGATCTATAAACCGGGTCTGGTGTGGACCGACCCGAGTAGGGTCTAAAACTATGACAGGGACGGGAGACATGGCAAGTGATAACCCAGAGCAAAAGAAGACTTTTGCCGACATCCCATTTTCCCTCCTCAAGTTTTAGATTTTTGGGAGTTTCGGCGGTCTAAGCTTATTATGTCTTTACATTGTTTTTTAAAAAATAATTTTAAACAAATAAAAACATATTATTTTAATATATTTTTAAATAAAAACAATTTCATAAACATTTATCATACATCCAAACAGATATATCACTGTCCCTGTGGCCTGTGAGGTGGACATGGACCCTTTTCTTATACAAGCCAACTAGGATCATTGTCCATACGTGGTACGAGTGGGACCGGCTCACCCACGTGTCTGTCTTCTGTGTTTCGTAGCATGTCTAACTGTCAAGGACATCTTCGGTCGTCGTTTTCGGTGTTGCCGAGAAGGACCATCAATCATTGATAATTTCACTTCCCTAGTTCCAAATTTTCATGTGACAGAACAGGAAGATTGTTCGTTAATGGTGTCACTTCAAGTCTTCAACAGAAAAAATCTTTTCTTCGAAGGGCTAACGTGTCAATTGCCTTGTGAATTTACAACTAGCGTTTAAAATGTTGATAACGTCTTATTTTTTAAATATCTTTTATAAAAAAATAATATTTTTACAATTTTACTTTGATACCAATATTAATGTAAAGCAAATATATTTTTAGTATAATAAATATTGTTTTTTCAAAGTATTTTTTATTTAAAATTATACTAAAATAATGTGTGGGTGTATATATATATTTACCTTGACCTCAGTAATTTAGAAGAAAACATTATAAATATATTAATTTAAAGTTTTTTTTTTTTAAAAAATAATAATTTAGAAAAGCATGGTGCAACTATACTCTAAAATGACCAGTTAACCCCTTTATCTACATTATTATTTTCTTAGGAATGAATTTTTTTCTAAATGTTTTTATTGCTTTTGAGTGTGTGTTTAGTTTTATAATAATTTTTTCAGTTGTGGTATTAAGATGCTAGTGTTTGAAAGAGCAACAACTTTTATTTTGTTGGTGTGTTTTAAAAATACATTTGATGATTCTTTTTTTCAATAATTTTGATATGCTGATATAAAAAAATAAAAAACAATATTTTTGATGTAATTTTAAATAATATTTTTAAAAAAAAACACAATGCACAACAATACTAAACACACAAAGTTAAAAGAAAGGTTACATTTTTTTTTTGTAACCAATATTTTAAAATAGAATTTTCAGTAAGATCTATAACTATGGCGTGTTAATTAACCAACATTTTCAAAACAATAATTATAGCAAAATACAATTTCAACCACACATTATCACACCATTTAGGGGATGTTTGAGAAAATTATAGAAGTTTCTCTCTCTCATGAAAATGCATCAAAATAATATATATATTTTTTATATCAGCACATTAAAATAATTTAAAAATAATTTTTTTTAAAAATAAAAGTACTAAAATCATAGCTAGACCATTCTCCCAAACATCCAAAATGAACTTCGTTAAATATTCTCGTATCAATCACCGCATCCACATAAATTAAGTACATTACTGTCTAAATTAGGGACTCTTGATGAATGAAAATCGAATCTCTAATTTGATAAATCAAACATACATTTTCTAATTACCACTTCGCCTGTGTAACCTTACTTCGATAATTGTTATTTCTACTATTTAATATAAGAAATGAAGGGCTTAATTTGGAAGCAAAACCAAGATTATTATTATTATTATAATTATTATTATTACTATTACTATTACAGCTACTAAATTGAGATTTCTAGCCAGAATCAATGGATCCGAACCTGATTTGAAATCGAAGAAGGTCAAGAGATAAAATAACTGGTCCACGTGTGCTAGAAATTATGTTGTTTAGACTTGGTCTATGTTTACCTGACGAATAATATTCTTCCATAGTTTTTTCCACATTTTCGTGTTTGATTAAAATAGAGAAAATCTAACTTGTGGAAAATGATAATACGGTAAGCAACCTATGAATCAAGAAAAACAAAACCCCGCGCAACCATAAAACCACCATTACTCTTTTTTCTTGCATATACATGCTGGAAGGATTTAATAAAAAAAGATTGGAAAATACATATGATTTTTTTTTTTAAGAAATCATAAATATCATCTAATAATTTTTTTTAATTAGATATATTGTTTTTCGGAAAGAAAGAAAACCCAGACTGGAAAAGGATTATCAGAATATTTATTGTTATGAGATCGAGGAGAAGACGATTTAAAATAGCTTAACGTGCGCAATGTCAATAGCTTATAAAATAAGGTATATTTCCCCTTTATTATTATTATTATTATTATTATTATTATTCAAGTTTGATTAGCGGTTGATTAGGCATTTAATGTTTTCCCGGGGTGTCTGATTTCTTTGTATGCTTTAGGTTTCACCCTTCATTTTTTTTAAAGGCTGGTGGTGTCGTTAACTACACTCAAACGAGTGGAAAGAATCTTAAGTAGTCAGGCCTATTGGATCATATAGAAGAGATAATCTTAATTATTTATGGAAATATTACAGAAGAGATCTGCCTGCAAAAACGAAATCCCTACCGGTGGCATCACCATACGTTTGCTTGTTGAAATATTAAGCAACGTGGCCTGTCATGGGATATTATTATTATTATAAATTCCACGGGGACTCTATGGTGGTTGGCCAGATTCCAAATCTATGGATGTAATGCTACCTCCAGAGAACATTATGCAAATGGCACGAGGAAGCTTCGAAATTAAGGAGGAGATTTGGATATCTAAAATTTTGATGAGGGACTCCATGCTTATAGTATCATGTGATATTGACTCGAATCTGTACGTATATAGTTTTAGATCAAGCCTAATCTTTCCATGAAGATGTCATCAAGCTAGCCTTCATAACTCATCCATCATAGAAGGGCGAGCCAGAAGTTGTGCTTTTTTTCCTTCTTCCCAACGTGCTTAGAGAACCAGTCAGTCCTGCAAGTCGTGGTGTGCTAGCAGAGAGTTTATGATTTGTATAATAGATCTTGAGTTCGAGTTAAGATATGTATTTTTTATAAGATTTTAAAACAACTAGAGTTTTACTCGTTCATTTGAAGCCACAAAATATATTTTTCAGGGGATGGGGTATCCTATTATCCAAAAAAATAGTGAGCCAAACAAACTTATTAATTTTCCAGCAATGAAAAATGCCATTAGAAGATTAGGTGGCCCTTAAATAGTGAAAAAAAGGATTGGTGAAAGAGATATGGAATAGCTTTAGTTAAAGCATGCTTGTCTGAAGTGGTAACAGAATATTTAACTTTGTTAATTTGATGGGAAAAAAATCTTTTGTATAAACGATTGATACCATATCCACATATATAGCCTTTCACTTTTGAGACTTATCAGAGATTAAAGAAGATGAAGATGGTTGGATGGAAGGTCTTAATCCCAGCATGTTTGGCTTTTAGCTTTTGTAATTAAGGCGAGGGCATTGGAAGAACCCTATGTTTCTAGACCCTCTTGGATAGAATACTTGATGGACCAGAAACCCTAGGTGACCCGACCCACCTTTGTAATACTATCACCAATCATCATTCATAATTGTCTGTTCATGAACCTGACCCGAACCAGCTGGGTCCCCATTATATCTTGGTCTGTGTTTTCTAGGCCCGGTCCAGTCCTTCAAGCCAGCTCTTGGGAGCGAGACCGGCCCATCCTATGTCGGGTCTTAGGATTTTGGGTTTATCTCAAGAAATATTATCATAGAATGACCGGAAAAAACACAGTACTTGTTAAACATGGCATGGCATGAATTGATATTTTAAGCTTATGATTTATATTGGTTTTGAATACTACATTGGATAAACTTGGAAGGTTGATCTACACAATAAAATTGAATTCAAATTAACAAGGGAGGAAGGGCTTGGAACAGCAGATCCTGATGTGGATGACGAGAAACAACGGTTAGTGGAGTTACTGAAAGAAGCCCCCATTGTGATGGGGGGAAAGGTGTGGCATTGTGTGGTGGCTCGAGGGCTGTCTTGTGGTGGCGTGGCGACGGTGCTGGCCGATTGTGTGGTGTGGAGTAGGTGTCTGGTTCTTTCTGTGTGTCTGGGTTGGAGAATATTATTTTGGCTGTTTAATATAACTCTTTTTTTTGGAGGTATAAAAATAAAAAATAAAAAATATTATTTTTTGAGTTTTTTCCCAGCTATTTCCTTGAAGATGCTTTCAGTCGCAGAGGTAGTGGTAAATGAGTGGGTGATGTCATGCCACGGTAAAATTAACAGAGATTTTCTCTCTCTTACTAAACAACTATATAGCCAAAGGTGAATTCGAAATGGAGAATGGAAACTCGAAAGAGTGGGTGGCGTCGCTTTGGCAAGTCCTTGGCATTCTAAATTTCTAATAGCTACAAAATAAAAATAAAAATAAAAATAAAAATTGTTTTAATATATTTTAAAAAATATTACACCATACCAGGCACAAGTTTACAGAGATACATGTCTCTATTTATATGGGTAAAGGTCACTCAATCTAAAAATATCAATTTATTAAGTTTAATTATTTGGACTGGGCTCCTAGACTGGAAATTGCAACTCAAGCCCATCTAAATCATCCGGGATGAGATCAACCTATCACTCATCCGAGCTTATGTGAGAATATAGTTGAAATTGCTTATCAAGGTAATTTTTTGTTTGAAAATAAATTAAAAGAATATATATATATATATATAAACATTGGTATATTAAAATGATATAAAAATACCAAAAAAATTCATTTTTTTATTTCAAAATCACTTTTAGAATGAACTATAAAAAAAGCCCTAAACCCATGAATGTTATCAACATTTTATTTAGCTGAAAATTTAAGGTTGCGTTTTCGTGGTTAATATTTTTTTTTCAATTTTGTTTTTAAATTAAGAAATAAAAATAAAGAAAACATATTTATCAGCTAAAAATGAAAGATATTTAATTAAAAACATTTATTTCTTAATTCTTCACCAAAAAAGTTATTTTTTAAAATTATCGACTATAAAAAAAACAAGAGCTTCGCTTGCTTCATTTAATATTTCATAGCCATGCCTTTAAATATCTTCATTTTAAACCAAACAAGGACCTTGTTTTCAATTTTTCAAAATTTATTTGTAATAAAAATGCATCCTTAATTATCTATAAAAATATTTATAGAATAAATAATAAAATATATGAAAGATTGTTATATTCGCACAGGTATTTTTATGTTGTGCTATTTCCACTCGGTATTATAGGTGCCCATGCAGAAAAAACTACATTGTTATTGAAAATAAGTTTAACATAATTTTTTAATAAATAATATTTAAAAGTTATCACTAATTTGAAAAGGCAAAAGAAGAAGATTTGTTTCTGCCAATTATATTCATTTTCTATTTTCTTGTAGATACATGGGCCTAAGGCCCAAAAATAACTTGTTCGAGAACCAGGTCAGGGCAGCCCTGTTAAAGTCACCGAGGCCTCATATTTTCTTAAGGTCTGCTATATTGTCGACCAATTATTATTTCGGCCAATTATGCAAATCACTTCCGGGTAATTTGACCCAAAATATTTTTTGAATTATCCTAATTTTATCTGAATTTTTTTACCCCAGATTATCTGAATATTTACTCATGAATTTATTAATTTTATTTTTCATAATCCCTTAAAAAGTTTCCATTAATTAAATAAAATTTTAATGAAAGTTTTGATTATATAACATTATGTTAAAGAAAGAAATATAAGCCCATTAATTTTAAAAATTTATAAACACAGAGACAATTCTCGTAATTTGGACAGCTCAAATTATCTTTTATTTTATCTGAATTTACTCAGTATCCATTATTTTTATTTTTTTATTAAAAAATATTTACCCGAAATCCGGATCTATTCGGGTTTTTTTCTTAAATATTGTTGCCCATAGTTGACCTCTTCACAAGCTGTCACTCGATTGGTTTGTGAGAAAGGTAATCCACAGCGTGAGTGACGCGAGAAAAATACATGTTTCGTGGTTTGGCCGCTGGTTTCATAGATTTCTGGTTTCCAACAACACACCGACCGTTTCATTTAAATATAATTTATTGTCTTATATAATAATATATTTCCCATATAAAATATAAACAGAATAAAGTAAAGGGATAAGGGTGGTTTTTTAAATAATTTTTAAAATTACGAAAGCACCCCACCAGCAGCACCCCCTAGCTGTAATATAAACCTAGTTAAACTATAGAATTTTGTCGCAAACTGCAGCCATTTCCTCTGTAATTTCCTTTTTTTTATTTTTAATTTTTAATTCCTCGTGTGTGTAAGCCAGCCAAGTACAAAGACAAGGAGGAGACAGGGAAACTTGAAGGGAAGTTATTCATACGTAAACACTGTCTGCGTATGTGGACAAATTTTATGCGAGAACAGGATAAAGAAATATATATACATTTACTATAAAAATTAAAAATAAAACAAATAAATTAAAACAATAAAATAAAAATAAATTGTCAAAGAACAAGTTGTTCATACGTGTTGTAGGGATGTTCTGCGTTGGCTTTATATATATTATTTTTTTTTATACAAGAAATCAAAATTTTAAAAAGCGTAGTTGTATATCAAAATGAGTAAGTAAAATCTTAATTGTTTTATATTTAAAAAAATATATATATCTTGATTTAAATTTGAGATTTATTGCCGATAATAAATCCTATGACATCAGATCATGTGTTCTGGGACTATATATTACTACTCAAACAAGGTTTGCAAGAAAATAATAAAGATACAATTGAGATTCTTCTAGTCTCATGCCTTACCGATAAGAAGCCAGTCGAAGTCCTATCATTCAACCGAATGATCTGTCACAATCTTTTTCAAATGTCTGAAAAAATTTCCTTCTACCATTAACATGTATCAATTTTTATTTTTTTTTCTTAAGAAAAAAAAATTCATACGTACCATTTATGTATTATTTAACTATGCCCCATGAGAGGTGATTCGATTGCAATAATATTTCTATTTGTGAATAATTTTTTTTTATAAAAAAATAATTTCTGCAACAATGTTTTCAAAAATATTATACTAATTAATATTTTGTGCGTCAAGTTTGGCAAATGAGTAGTATGTTTGTGATTTTTTTTCTTCTAAATCTCGTACCTCTTGTTTGTATTATTTAACGATGCCCCATGGCAAGGTGGTTCATTTCAGTACTATTTTATTTGTGAATAGATAAATGTTTTAATAAATAATATTTTATACAATGAATTAAAGTTTATAAAAAAAAATAGAATTGGTGTGACTGTTTGTATGTATAGTAAAACAAATTAACATATTTATTTAATTGTTTGATTTATAATTTTTTTGTCGCGACTAAGTGGTTAATACATGATCAATATTTAGCTAAGTTGATTGACATTGGTCATCTATAAAGTATTGGATCTAAGTTGCTCTAGGCGTGCTATTTAATTTAAAATAAATATTGATGATATATTATCTATATATTTATTTTTATATAGAGAAAAGGAGGTGAAAAAAACGGGCTATACACGATGTCTTCTTTTAGGCCCACTCTTAGCCTACTTAGCTAGGCCTATACCTGGTTTTTTTAGCCATTTTAATAATTTTTTGGGGAGTTTTTAGAGAAAAAAATCTTCAAGTCCATACAAGGATTTTTATTTAATTTTATATTGATAATAAATCAGGTGTTGTATTTTTTATAGTATAATAAAACAAAAAAAAATGACCGGGTAGAATTTATTATTTGAGTTACGGATTTAACAGGATAAATATTAATTAAAGAATCGTGTTGAGTTTACAATTTTTTATCTTTTTTTTTTGTCAATTCCATCATTTAGTATTAGGTTCTTATTAAATTTCATTTTATTGTATTTATACTGAATTAATCTTGATATTTTATGTTATATAATAAATAAAAAATCAATTCAATTAAATGGAACTCATAACCGGGTCACAGGGTTGGTAGACTATCTAAATATCATTCAAAGAGTTAGGTAAGAGTTTTTTCAAATTTAAACTGTTAATATCATATATAAAAATAATGCTAAAAAACAATATAAATATATATTTTTACAATCTAAACAATTTATATCCAACAGACAGCGAAATCACAGCCGGATAAACTGATATAATTCTCATTAATATATTTATATTATTTCTGTTGTGTTTAGAGGGAAATGGCATTGATTTAGACATCGATGACTTCCCAGTCAAAAACTCCACTACACAGGTTAGCATCTCCATCCAGCTGGTCTTAAATACCAAATGGAAAGGGAACGCACTGCTAAATATTTTGAATTTCTTGATATATTGTTGCCATTATATTTTCCTTTTCATTAATTCATGGTCCCATGCTCTTCTTCTTCTTCATTGTTTCTAGTCTTTCCACACGTTTATTTCATTGCTTTGGCATTATTTTATATTTCTTACAGATCATGACCAGCATGGAAGTCTTGAACCAGACGTAGTTTTTATTTTTAAGTGCTTTTTATAATTATTATTCTTAATATTTTGTACCTTTGTGTTTTTTTAATAATTTTAATGTATTGATAAAGATCGAGTTTCATTTCAAATTGGATTTTTTTATATATAAAAAATTAAACAGCATCAGTTTATTTATTTTTATACAAAAAAAACTAAAATAAAACGTTATCTGGCTCACCAACTCTTAAATTGACAGTACAGCTCATAGCATAGAGCTTAAGTTAGATGAGAACCCATGCATGTCTAATAACTGTGTGTAGGAGTTGAATGCTATGGAAGAAGTGATGAACAAGTGCTGGATATCGGTGGTAGATGGAAGTGGGAATGCCTGCATTGTTGACTGGAATTTAATTCCATGCAAAATCGTTGACCGCGTGTTCCAGAAATGGCTACACCCAAAGCCTTCTAATCTTTCGTCACGATATGGAAAATCTTATACACCTAATAATAAATGATCAAAATTACCCACCGTCGTCCTTTCCTTTCCTTTTCTTTTCTTTTTCCGCGATCCACCGTCTATTTTAATTTGCCATGTGATAAAATAATATAAAAGATTTCTATCGGCACGGCTGCGTATAATTCATCTTGAATACCAATGCTAGTAAGGGACCTGCTACTTCCCCCGAGCAGCTTCAAATTAGCAATGAGAACAAGTTCGAAATTTACATGATCGCTTAAAAATTTTCTAAGTATAGATTTCACCCTTATTGGGTTTCCACTTGCCACTTATTTGAGTTTTTCTAACCCAATGAGTTTCTCCATTAGGTTTTTATAGCCACTTAATTTTCTTTTCTAAATATAGGTTAAGGCTTTATGGTTCCCATCTACATATTTTAATTATTTTTTTTAAATGCACGTCCCTGCATACATACTCTATAGTATATACTCTTTTCCTATATAAAGAGAATAAGATAAAATCATCATACCAAGCAAATTTATATTATTTTTTTCATATAAATATCACAAAGATTCAAGAAGCTACTGATAAATCTAAATTTAACAAGTCTAGAAATCTTTAACGACTATTTCTTTTTTAAACTTAGCCAAGAGATTTATAACCCCATGGAATGCGCCTATTTTCTTGGGCATGACCAAAAAAATGCAATGGAATAAACCTTCCTCCTTCGACTTCCAAGGAAGTGACCCTTCTTTAATGGGATCATCCAAGAAAATGGCCCTCATCCACTAGGCTCGACTAATGAAATGACTCTTCTTCTTTATACTCATCTAAGAAAATGATCTTTTTTTTAGGACAAGGCACTCTTCTTCTTTATACTTGTTTAAGAAAGTTATATTTTTCTTTTAGAACAAGGCAAAAGAGTGATCGATCATACTCCATTATACACAGTTAAAAGAGTGACCCTTCTTCATTGAGCTCAGCTAAGAGGATTACCTAACTCTCTTGGACATGGTCAAATAAAAGACCTACCTCCCTTGGGCTTGACAAAGAGAAGTACCCAATACACCTAGATTTAATCATGTGTTGAGCTAAAGCAACATGAGTTTGGTAAGTTTTGAGACTTAATAAAGTTAGAGTTAGTCAATGACGAGTCTAACTCTCTTAGGCATGATCAAAGGATAAGCCAAACATTTTTTTGGGCACAACCAAAAAATAAACTCAACTCTCTTAAGCATAACCAAGGTAAACATTCGTCTCTCTTGAGCTCATCTAAGGAAGAAATCTGACTCCCTTGGGTTCATCCAATGAAATGACTTCCCTTTCTTGAACTGAACTAAGAAATAACTCATTTTATTTGATTTAACTAAGAAAAAACCTTTTGGGTCTAGTCTATTGGAAAATTTTAGCTTTCATGAGCTCAGCTACTTCTTGTATCTTATTTTTCTTGCATCTAGAAGTGTATAAAAATCTTCCAATAGCCTATTATATTTATCTCATATTAAATGTTTTCAAGGCAATATAACACTTCAACCTCTTCTCTCCATAAAATAACAAGAACCATGAACTATAAATAGCTAATGAATCCCTTGAGCTTGAGATTCTCAATCTTCATTTTTTTATTGCATATTTATTTTTAAAATTTATCTTTTTAGAGAATATCATTATACTTTCTTTCACTAAAAAGATATTTTTTAAAACATTTAAGATTCCTTAAATCTAAAAAAAAAAAGGTATCAATCATCAATCATTTTGGTTTAATAGGCACCAATTGTCACCTTGGATAGAAAGAATTGATCAGATTGCTATAACCAAGTGATTAATCGATTAACCAACACAAAAGATTTGTTTTCAAGTTACTTGAATTTTTTAAAACATCATAAACTATGATGTCATAAAAGAGTTGAAAAGAGTAATTGTCTTAATGAGAAATCAATATTAAGATAATATTAACATAATACATATCGAAAGTGTTAATTATTCCATGTATTGTTTTCTATAATATAAAATTGATATACCTCTAAGCATTTTATGTAAGACAAAGTATGATTGGTTATTGTATTAAAATAAATAATATTTGATTTGATTTATACATTTACTTATATCTAAATATTATAATAAATAAAACATCATAAGATAATCCATTTTCTAAAAAAAAAAATCCACAAGATTCACTTTTGACAGACAAAAGTAACATTAATTAAAGCTCTAATTGCAACCGTAATGAAGAAAACAATTAATCAAATCCACATGATTAATGGTACGTTGGTTTTTCTCAACTTAACAATCCACCTCATCAACACATTTTCTGTTTTCACCTTTTTTTAGGCATCCTATCAATTAATCGAATCATGATTTCTTGCCTATTTCTAATCATAAGGGATTATAATATAATATACCACTTGAAATTTATGTCTTGTTTTGGCCAAGAATTTTTCCATCAACAACATTCCTGGGCTGCTATAAAAAAAAAAGATTTTTCATCGTGAAGTTCGCAATTTGCCTGACCAAATCCGAGGTCAATAAATCTCTAAGAGAGCTTCCATGCACTGAGTAAGTGAGTATAATAATTTCCTATACTTAATTTCTAATTAATTTAGAAAATAATTATAGGAAATTAATTAGAAATTGAGTATAGGAAATACTTAGAAATTAATTATAAAATAATTTTTTTTTACAGGATTTTAACTGATAGGCTGATGGCACGACTCCAATCTCTTATAGTCTTATTTTTAGAATGCTAGTTGAGTTAATACACACCTGTCGGTCTGCAATATGAACCCGACCAAACCCGGGTTAGCCGATGTGGAGCTTTTAATGCAATGATTGACCATGCTTTACAAGTTTATATTGACTGACCATGCCACATATATATATATATATATATATATATTAGATTGATGTAATGAATTTTGATCTGGATTGTGTTTTTTTCTTCTTCTTATTTCATTCTGTAGTAACCGAGAAAAAATCTTATTTACAGGAACCTATGTGATTTAACTTTGACTTTTCACCTGCAAATTCCTCGTGCTAACTTCAATCAGTTCCCAATGGATGGAGGGGGAGGGGATGGTAATAATAATAAGAATAAATAAATAAATCTTAGTCCAAAGTCTTGGGGATTTTCTCGATTTCTCCCTTATACTAAAAGAATATTGATAAAATAGATTTCATGTCACGAATTATTAGGATAGTGGTGTGTGATTTCAGCAACTTTAATGTCATTTTTTTATATTTTTTAGTCTATGTTTTCCCTTTCCAATTAATTACCCCCTCGGGTGTTAATTCTGTTGTCTATTTTATTATATATCTATCAGTGAACTCAAATAAAAATTTAAATATAAAAATATTTCTCGAACTCAAAACCCTCTTACAATCTGCTTTCGTATTTTGCAAAATTAGTATCATCAAATAAAAAATTTAATAATCTCTAGGATATTTTCCTTACAATTGAATATCATTATATTTGACACATTATAAAACAAGCATAACTATTAAGCAAATATTGTAAATAAAATATAATAAAATTGATAGAATAATTAAATGGCACTCTGCTCTTTCAGACTTTAGAGATGCACAGTTCTTGCTCCTCGGGCAAGCCCATGCTATGAGATGAGGATTCCCATCTGGAGTTACGATCCGGATTCGAATTTGCTCTTGGTACGTGCACCTGTTTTTGTCTGAAATGATAAAAAGGCAAAATTATTTTTTATTAAACTCGTTTTTTAAAAATAGCGATGTATAAAAAAAGTTCATCAAGTTGGAATTTAAATTAATTAGAAAAAATATTGACTTGATTAATTTTTTAGTGATATGATTGACATGACTAAATTCGATTCAAAATCAACAAGATTGAATTTATTTATTTATTTTTGAAATAAGTAAACACCTATATTTTAATAAAAATAATAGCTTGTAATTGCGTTTAAAAAATATATTTGGCATGGAATGATATTAAATTAATATTTTTTGTAAAATTATAATATGGTGATATAAAAAGTAAAAAAAATACACCGTAAAATAAAAAACGCTAACAACCATGAGTGAAACCCTGAGTTGTTGACTTCTTGATATATAAATAATTAAATATATATATTTGCCCTGAAGTAGACAAGAATAGTTGTTAGTAACTTGCAACTAACCCAGGCAGAAAAGTTTCCCTTTTCCGTGAAATGTGCCTATGCAAGATGAAGAATAAAAGATTAGTTTATCGCTAATAATAAATTAAAACCCTATTATAATAAACTTAAATAGTGGAAGGCCTACAGTTAAAATCTTCCTGTGATCCTATAGTGTTATACAATTGTTTTTTCCGAATTCGAAGAGGGGTGCGTGTATCCTACTCGAGCTCTTTGTAGAGTCGCGAGCAGAATTTTACAACATAGATTTATAAATGAGAATGTCTTTATTCGTAAAGATAATATTTTTTGATATTAGCACATGAAAATGATCTAAAAACATCAAAATATTTTAATTTAAAATAAAATATAAAAATATAAAAATTTCAATTGTTTTAAAAAACTGATCCCTGGAATATATAACTTCAAAGAATCGTTCTAATTATCAAAGAGATATGTTTTATTATTAAGTTCACATATGAATTAATCTAGTTTAAAGTGGTTGGAGATTACCATTTTTTATCACAGAACACTACCATATCAATAATAAGTAAAGTTAATGGCACCACGTGGATGCAGAGGTACGGCTTTAAAAAAGTTATTTTGAAGACTAATTTTAATTAACGTATAAATTAAATTAATTTAAAGTGGTTTGAAATTGCTCTTATTATCAAAAAAACAATACCAAATGAATAATAAATAAAGATTATTTCTCCGGTGAAAAATGTGTAGTTCTAAGAAGAAGATTGTAGTGTTTCAAGAGAGGGATGGATGACGTCCAAGGGCCGGCAACCACCGTCTCCTCCACCTTTTACGGAGAAAGAAATAGAAAGGACAACTTGTGTTACAAAACTTAAGGTCAAACCAACTATTAACCTTCTTTCCTCTCTCTACTTTTCTCTCTCTTCTTTCCTCTATATAACTCCATCACAGCCCAACGATACCCTTCCCCCTTCCCCTCTCTCTCCCTCCTCCTAAGCTTTTTCTTATCTAACCACTGATCTGATCTCTTTTCTCTCACGTAGTAATTTCTTGGAAACACCTTGCTTGTTGATCAACAATCGTGCCTGTTTGCTAATTTGTTTCAGCTCTTCTGGGCTCATAGCTGTTGGTGCCTGTAACTTGAGTGAGAAAAGCTGAGAGGTTGTTGATGGAGAGTGAGTACTTTTTCAATGCAGGAGTCCCTCCACAAGCATTGCTCTTTGAGCAGACCTCGACTTCTTCATCGATGCCCATTTGGCAATCCCACTCTTCTCCCATGGAAATGCAAGATAACTGCTCAGCCCACCGCTTGCTCAATTCAACCTGGGAAAAGTCAACGGGTCACGGCCCTCACTTGGAGTCTACCCTGAGCTCAATGGTGTCGTCTCCAGGAGTTGCGAATTGTAACGTGTCCGGTGAGAGCTTTATATTCAGAGAACTGATAGGAAAGCTAGGAAACATTGGCAACAGCAACAACCCTGGCGAGATCTCGCCGCATTCCCAGCCAATGTTGGCAGCTTCATATTTTACAGCTGCCAACAACAGTGCCAACACTTCATGCTACACTACTCCTCTGAGTTCACCACCCAAGCTGAACATGCCTGCCATGGATCAATTTTCGAAAGAGCATTTGAATATCCCCAGTTTGGGAAAACCAATGGGTTTGAATTCCAGTGTGGCAGAATTCACAGCCGATCCTGGATTTGCCGAGAGAGCTGCAAAGTTCTCTTGCTTTGGCAGCAGAAGTTTCAATGGAAGAATCAGCCAGCTGGGGCTAAACAATGCTGAAATGGCTAAGGGATGTAATCCAATGATGGGGAATGGCAAGTTGCCGCGTGTTGCGAGTAGTCCTTTACTCAAGGCAGCGGAATCTCAAAAGCGTGACAGGAGCTCTCCATTGCAGGATCGATCCGATTTGACAAATTCTCAGGAGTCCTCTGTATCTGAACAAATTCCAAGTGGGGAGGCAGGTGTGAAGGCCTCCAATGAGTTAAATTCCAGGAAAAGAAAAGCACTTTCCAGGGGGAAGACAAAAGAATCAGCATCAAACCCACCAGTCAATGCTACAAAGGTACATAATTATATAGATTACTAACAAGTCAAGTTTCTTTTCTCAACTCTTCTCTTTTTATCTGTCAATTGGGGATACGATTTTGATCAAACGAGAGAATTCTATCGTTCAGGATGCAGAAACTGATGAAAATTCAAACGCGAAAAGAATCAAGCCAAACGAAGGAGAAGAGAATGAAATCGACCCTGTTAAAGCAGAGGAGGAGCCAAAGGGAAGTGGAGATGATAGCCAAAACAAGGCCAATTCAAAGCCTCCTGAACCTCCAAAGGACTACATTCATGTCAGAGCAAGGAGGGGTCAAGCAACCGATAGCCATAGCCTTGCTGAAAGAGTGAGAATTACAATTCAACTGTATACCGTACAATTTTATTCGAGTAATTTCCAGTTTAGCACTAACAGTGGTTAATTACCATGTTGTCAGGTTCGAAGAGAGAAAATCAGTGAACGAATGAAGCTTCTCCAAGATCTTGTGCCTGGTTGCAATAAGGTGTGTTGAAACTTTCAGAATTCGAAAGCGTTAGCGTCAAGAACATAAATTTTTCAGTGCTAAAATAAGGCTTGTGTGTCCATGTTAGGTCACAGGAAAAGCCCTTATGCTTGATGAAATCATAAATTATGTGCAGTCATTGCAACGGCAAGTTGAGGTAAATTGATATATATTTGTGGAGATCAACAATCCTCATCTTGGTTGAAAATTGAAGTCCCATGCCTAATGATTGTCCCTTTACTATTTCTGTGGGCAGTTTCTCTCGATGAAGCTGGCTTCTGTGAATACCAGGCTGGATTTTAACATGGACACTCTGATTTCAAAAGATGTGAGCCTTTTGTCAATGCCCTGAGCCTTTTTTTACATGAATTTCATCTCTTCTAAATCTGAATTTTCTAAATTTTCTGCTGCATTTTTTTGTTTGTTTAGATGTTCCAATCAAGCCAGCCATTGCCCCATCCAATGTTTCCATCAGATTCCTCGGCATCAGCAGCAATATTTGGCCACCAACAGCAGCCAAATCCACCGCTGCATAGCAACATTTCAAACGGGGCAGCAACCCACTGCTCGATGGACCCTTTAGATACTGCTGGACTATGCCGAAACCTCAACACCCAGTTACCCCCACTTGATGGATTTACCGAAAATGCTCACCAGGTATTATTATATATTGAGTTTTTAACCATGAAATTCATGCCGTGATTGCAGAGATTTTTTTCCTGTTCTTTTTGTGGTAATCTCCGTAGCACATTTCTGAATCTGCTTCTCTAATCATGTCCAGTACCCAACATTCTGTGAAGATGACCTGCAAACCATTGTTCAGATGGGTTTTGGCCAGAATCCAAGCCTGGAAACATTTCCGCCACAAAATTTTCAGGGTAAGGAAAGAGAGACAGAAATAAAGCTCCGAACTAGTCTCCGGACCTATGAAAGTTCTTGTTCATGACAAGTGTTCATTCAATGCAGGTTCAAATCAAGTATCCCACATGAAAATTGAGCTCTAATTACCACTCTCCAGTCCAGAAGGAGAGAAAGGGTGCTGTATATACAAGAAATTTTATATGGACCAGCCCAAGAACCACCAAGCATTTTTATCATTAGGTTGATGAGGAAGAATTTTTTCTCCCCATAATTCCACATATTCCTAATATTTTTTCCCCTCTAGGATCCTTTTTTCTCAAGTTTCTTGGAAGTATCCACTGTAAAATCCTAGCCTAGCACTTATGTATCTTGGTGCCGAGTCTTTGCAGCACCAGATTTGCTGTAAGATACGATTCTAATTAGTAAATGAAGAATTTCACTACCTGTCTTTTTCTATCTGTCTGTACATTCATGTACAAATATAGACCGTGGAAATGGAAGGATCATAAGAATTAAGCAACGCTAGATTGTGTAATCTTTCTGATTTGATTTTTTCTTATGTTGTAACCAGCTGTCTTTGCCGAGGACTTCCTGTAAAAGTCTGATTTGAGTGATTAAGACATTGGTTTATCCTGAGCTGGGGTCAGCAATTGCATGATTTCTGGCACACACTACTGGGCTCCTGTTATTTTCATTGATTAACCAGAAACAGAAGCTTCTGCTCCCTTTTTTTTATTTGCAGAGTACTAATCAATCAACCACAAGTTAGAGCTCGGTAGATTTTATAGTTGGGGTTGAAAAGATTGATGAAAAAATTACCATGACTTGAGATTAAAACACGATCGAATAACTTTTTATATTGTGATTACGCGGGGAAAAAAACATTTTCAAGTGCACGCTACGGCGTTTTAATATGAAACAACCTTTGAAGAAAAGAAATATTATTTATTATATAAAAAAATATATTTACCAGCATAAAAAGAATCCCATGTTGGAAGTGGTGAGATTCTGACTAGACACAATGAATCAGAGGGCTTTATTATCCCCTCTACTTTTAAAAGTATTAGTGAATAGGAAAAGGGGTTTGGTTTGGTGGAATTCATGTATGGAAAGATACCCTTTGGAGATAGACTAATCTTTTCCTCTTGAGGCTGGTAGTGAAAATCCATTTTTCGGGCTTTAACAAAAGATTTCCGCCTTGCAGCCAAGCTGTTTTTATTTTTTTTAAAGGGTCTATAATTGTTCTGCCAATTTGTTTTATTATTATTTATTTATTTATTCACCAGAAAGATGCCATGAATGTGCTGTGCGTCTAGGGATTATAAAATTTGTACAGAACAGTTACAGAAAACGCTTATTCTATAGTATTATAATATTACTGATGATTAGAAAATGTTTATGTGACAAGTCTTGTCCCCGCAAAGTTTCAAAGGCTCTAATCATAATGCAATGTGTATAGGGATTAGTATTTTATATCTTTCCAACTGTTAATTTCTTTGTCTCTTTCGTGGCTATTTCGGAGTGTAGTTGATGTTGTTTTTAAAAATATTTTTCATTCAGAAATGCATTAAAATTATTTTTTATTATATTTAAAAAAATATTTTTAATATCATCACATGAAAATGATCTAAAAAATTAAAATAAAAAATATATATATTTTTGAAGGTAACTTATACCGTGGTATTAAGGACAGGCAAGAGTATGGTTTTCTTCCGCTATTAAAAAATGATGCTGGAACAACTGGTGGTAAGTTGCTGGAAATACATAGCCATGACAACTATTTGCCAATACTAAAAGTCGTTGAGAAATTCCATTTGACCTTTGACGATCTGGCAAAATTCTCCGAGGGAAAATGGAGCCTTACGCTATTATGCAAAGGAGAGGCCTTTTTTTATTATTGTTGTTGGCGTTGGTTGAAATCTCACTTGGTTAATTTTATTGGTATCTTTATAAAAGTATTTTTGAATAAAATAATATTTTAAATTAAAAATAATAATATTTTAGATTATTTTCATATATTGATGTGAAAAATGTATTTTTAAAAAATATTATTTTAATATATTTCTAAATAAAAATTACTTTAAAAAAATCTCATCCGCACTCTCAAATATACAATTAATGTTGTGCAAAGTCACTTCATAAAAACCTATTTAATTAAAAACATGAAGATAGAAACGTAAAATAAGTACGTTTTATACTTTTAAAGTGATTTGATTATTATTTTAGAATAAAAGATATATGGAGACATGTCTTGATCATCTCTACTAATTTTATCTCTTTTATTTTTAAATGACGATTAGACGCTACCTGATGAGCCATCTTTCTATTTCATATACAGTAAATGTATTGTACATGATTAGATACCACACAAATTTTATAGATATCCATTATAAAAATATATTTTTATTTTGATAAAAAATAAAAAATAAAACTCTCAATAATGGTTTTAAAATCTAAATCTAAGAAACTAAAGAAAAAATGTTATTTTTTAATCATTACTCCAACACCTCACAGTGGAAAAAAAACAATATATATATTTTTTTTAATTTACGGAATTTCTCTTACAAGAAATATACAATAAGTCTCACCTAAAACCTCACTTCAGCTAGCCCACCATGGTGTAATGGAATTTTGTAGGTCAATTGTCTTAATCAAAATCCTGAAATCCATGTCCCTGATGGAAGGAAAAGCTTCGAGCTTCCGCGAATTAGTGTCAGAATTATCTCAACAAGACGAGGCCCTACCCTACCAAAGGGCAAATAATTATATATATTGTTGTTTTGTAGGGCATTATAGTGATCATTAGGGTAGGTGACCTGTTACTTATAAGAGGATGTTGCTGTTTTTTCACCCCCTTTCCAATTGGACCCTCGTAACATCTCTCGTTTTTCACCACCCCATGAATCTTTAATAACACGTTGTTTGATACTGTATTTTAAAAGTTTTTTTAAAAATTAAATTAAAATTTGTTGTTTTTAAATTATTTTAATGTATTAATGTCAAAAATGATTTTAAAAAAATAAAAAAAAATATTTTGATGCATTTCTAAACGAAAAATGCTTTCAAAATCAACCGCAACCACGCTGTAAACCAGTCATTCAAGTCTCTTTAAGGGTGATTTCTTTGGAGGGGGGGAAAGAAAGCACAGGCTGTGAACGAACGAACGAACGAAACCCATCATCATTTGCTTCACCAACCATTGCATTATTTCATGCTCTCCAACTGTAAGCATTTTTTGTTTTTCTGCGTATCAAATCCCAATTTCTTTTCAATGCAAGAGATGTGTGATTTGCAAGGAAATTATAATTTTTGGGGTCACAATCCCACCCTTCTGGTGACCTGAGATGGACAAGTTTACTCTGCTTTCAATTTGCAATGTACCTTTCGAGTGCGAGCTTTTTTCAACACGTGAAGAAGCTTTATGCTTCTCCACCTAACAATTATTCAATTAGCACCGTTGATTTGATTCAATTTTCTTCATTAGCACCGTTGATTTGATTCAATTTTCTTGAGTGCGTTGCTCTTCTCGATGATGGAGGAGGACCAGGGCTCCACGCTTTAACATTCACCGCAGATGGTGCAAAACTGCAAAGCATTATTATTAAATCCGGTTCTAGTTGCTATCAATTTTGTGATTCGTTGTTCATCATATTATTTCTAGCTAGCTTGGATCGGGTTTTAAATCGAATCAAGTTAAAGTTAATTCGGTATGGTAGCGTTGACTTTATAGATCAATCTACAACCTAGTTGACCTTGTTTAGCTTGAAGAGTTAAAATAACATTGCTTATTTTTTAAAATATTAAAACAATATTATCTTAGATTGATTCGAATTAATTCTGAGTTGGGTCAAGTTTAATAACTTCACAGGAAATAAAAGTCATGTAAAACAAAAATCTTATAGAGAGCACGTATTTCATGAAAAAAGATATTGTCAGTGTCAAAAAGAATTTTGGGCAAATTTAGTTTGGTTGGTAAAATTTACTTATTTCTTGTTCTTTTTTAATGCCAACAAAATCAATCATGCTTATGCAAAGAAAAAAGACCTTAAATGAAGGAGGATTGTTCATTATGAATGCAATTAGTTTTTTCAAAGTGATGTATTAATATTATTATTATTATTATTATTACAATCTCTTGTTAAAATTCATTAAGTCTCTAAATCCCATAAAAAAAAATATTGTTTTGCAGTTTTTGAGTTTTCTATCACCGATCATCAATTTCTTGAACTTTTAAATAAGAAAACATTAATGTGAATGTGTGATCATCCTATATTAAAACACTAGAACACCTCTCATTCATAAACATATTGAATTTTTAAATATCATTAATAGTTAACAAATCCAGAGGTTTTTTATGCAGCAAATAAATGGTCATTAAATTGAAGAAAGTTAGGGGTCAAATACTTCAAGTGTTCATTATAAGCTAAATATGTTTAGTCCTTGTAGTTTATTAAAATAAATGAATTAATCATTTCAGTATAATTTTTTTATAAAAACAACCTTTATTACCGTTCATCATACTTATTTTGATAAGTTGTTTTAGAAGAATAATTAAACAGCCTCTGTACTTCAAGTTTTCTAAAGTTAATTGTCAACCAATTGTACTTTCGCAGGAAAATTGAAATTTGAAATTTATAAGATAAATTATATTTACTATTAAATATTGATTGGAGTTTCTTTATTATTAAATGAATGAAATGTGATAGATCATCGACAGAATAAGAAAAAATGAAAAGAAAATTGATAGACTTGTATACGGTTAAACGAACTCATTCAAAAACATTTATATTTATAATTTCAAAACTTGATCTTTAATCTACCTCTAAGTTTATTTATTTATTTCAAAAAAAAAAAAACTAACGAGAGTTGAATCACTAGACCAAACCAAACTAATTATATATTTTATATTTTCTTTTTTCTAAAAAATCTTGGTATAAGCTAAACCGCCTAGTCAGCCCACGTTTTAAGACAATGGGCATATCAACAAATATTTGCGTAGCCAACATGTTTCAAAACTCGGGCTCCGTACTTCCATATTTTTCAAATAATCTTGTTTTTCATTGCATTTCCATATCTAAAGTGTTTTAAGAAAAAATATTTTTATTTATTTTAAATTATATTTATTTGATATTTTTAGATTATTTTCAAGTGTTAATGTCATAAATAATTTTTAAAAATAAAAAAAAATTATTTTAATATATTTTTAAACAAAAAATATTTTCAAAAACAACTTCAACACCTCCGAAAGAATCACAATGTAATCTAGGGAAACCCTAACCCCTACACATTAGCATGCGCTACTTCCACTCCCACTCTAGGTTGACCTTAGCGCCCAGAAATCAAATAAAGCATGCGATCTCATGTGCTGGCAACTCAAATTTGTGTTTGATGATATCTTGTAGCTACAAGGAATGTTCAAACATCTCCGGTCTACGAGAAGGTGCTAGCAGCTCAAATGTTTCCCATCCTCTAGATCTACATCTATGAGACGGTGCCACGTGTACGAAAATGCATTTTCTTACTATTACCGGAAATAAAATATTTAAGTGTCTTGCCTTTTTTAATTTTATATATCTTCTCCGGTTATTATTACTTTATTTATCAGTCTAGTTATTTCAAATCATAGGCAGCGTTTACAGTTTTCTCACCATCCACACAAAATAAAGAGAATAAAATGAGCTGGTTTGAAATAAAAAAAACGGGTTTTCTGATTCAAACATGGTTTCACCGTCTCCTCTTCGACGAACTTTCTTCTCTCTTTTTTTTCTTTCACAATCTTTTTCCAAGCTTATATCGCTGTCATGTATATTGAAATTACCATGCTGAATGCTGAGCACCGACACGAGGTATTAAATCAAGGGTCAAATTATAAATATAAATAAAATAACTCATAGAAGTGAAATTAAAAAAAAAACAATGAGCTCAAATAGAAATTAAAGATCACACGCCAGTATTATTGTTACTTGTTTTGAAAGAAAACAAAACAAAACAACTTGTAGCATGATACGAAATACTGTCAAATAAGGGGAAAGAGAGGGTCGAGTTAAAGCGAAAACACCACCGGTTTGTTTCGACGGTTTCTTCTTGGAGGCCCGGGTGAGCTGGAAATAGAGATGACGGGCCTCCAAAACGATGTCGCGAATGTAACTCACGGCCCATTTCGTATGGTAAGAATAGAGACCAAGAGGACTGGAGTCGGAGCCTTATAGTAAGGCCCAGTCTACCTGCTTTGCCATTCGTCTTTTTTCCTTTTCAGTGCAGAGCTGCAATGTAGCTTTTAGTTCCGGCCCAAAGGGTAGCATATATTTCTGGCCCAGACTTAATATCTAGTGCTGTAATTGGGGCTTTTCTAACAGGCTAACAGCCACATTTAAAAAAATATAAAAGGAATCATCTTTTTCCTTGACATCCGAGGAAAAGTAGGTGGTGTATTGATCATTTTAATTGCCTTGGCTGCGGGGTAGAGTTGTCTTTATCAAGAGATTCAAGTGTCATTTGTCAATCGATTGGGATAGTTTAATAAATTTTATATATAAGATTACTTTGTCAAAGCTAAGAAAATAGACCCTTTTCCAGGAATTGTTGTATATTTTCAAAAAACAAATATAATTAAATGACAATGATATTCTTTAAAGCTAAAAAGTCTTGGCCTTATAAAGAGATTTTTTTGTCTTTTAGTAAACACATTTTCATGGTAAAATGACGTGTTCAAGGACGGTGATACCCTTAAAAACTAAAAAAAAATAGCCTTGCGGATAGAGACTTTAAAAATTCTAAGCCTGGCAAGGGAGGATATTTTCATCTTTGTCGCATGTTTTTTTTGTAATATTAGGATGCTTTTACGGGCTTTCTAGTGATTTGAGTTGCTGAAATATTAGAAAATTTTCTTCCTCTCTTTCCCCCCCAAAATCTATGGGATTTTCCTTTCACTCTGACAAAAGACGTGTTTTCTAGATCATTGTTTGGTTCAATTTATTTTTTCTATAAGGATTTTTGCTTTTGAATTAAATACAAGCATCGATGTTTTTACGTTATGCTCTAATTACTTATAAGACCTCGGTCAACCACATACCCAATATTTACGGGTCAAGAGGAAGCCTATCGGGTCGAATATTTTGAGCATCATATAGTGTGTTTTAATCTTAATTTTTTCTGTTTTAGAAGTGGATCCTTACTCGCCTAACTGTTATTTTTGCATGCGTTTCTTCTTTAAATTTATGGAGTTAGGAAACAAGTTATCTAGATAGATTTTAAGAACATGGTCAATGCTCACTTAATTTTTATTTTTGTTTGGGATTGTTTAGTCGTGGGCCTGGGAAATTTCAATTTGGCTTTTCAATTAAATATTTTATATTATTTTAGATTTTGACCCTCCATATTTTAGTTTAAAATTTCTATTCCTCGCAACTTTATCAAATTTTATTTAGTTTTTTATTTTATCAATGAATTTATAATTTTAATTTCATTACCCGAATTTGCTAGCATTTTTTTTTGTGTGTTTGTTGATTTTTCATCGTTTTATTTTATTTTTCATCGTTTTGATTCCTGAGAATTGACAAGTCGGTATTTTTTATTTTTTATTTATGATGCGGTGCTTAAATATTAGTTCTGTACACTTTAAGAATATCAAACGGCTATAATCATTGGCTTTGCCACTTAACTGCTGTCAAAATATAGAACCGAGAAGCCTGTGGTAATCATCACTTGCCACTTGTTGTTGCCAAACTAATCACTATTGAATGATTTAAATGCATTATTACGCAATTATTGTGTAATATATATATATATATATATATATATTATTTTTGTTTATTTATTTGCAAGAGTAATGCAACGGAGTACATCACAAAGTTTCTCTTAGTTATTGAAGTTCTTAAAAAATTACGCTGTCGCTAAATTTTATTTCATTCACGAGCTGGTCCTTACTTGGATTTTTTATCCTTTTATATTATAAAAATACAATCTAGTCTTTATAATAGCAACACTCACAATTAGATCCTTGCATGATTGCATAGTTTTTTTTGTAGTGCTTGTAATGTGACTGGTCTTTAAATTGTACTTATAATTTTAAAAATAAGAAAAACCAAATATACAATTGATAATTGCATTGCATTATCCATTATATGTTTAATGTCTGTTCAAGTATGTGGTTAAGATTATTTTTTAAAATAATTTTTGATATTAGAACATGAAAATAATCTAAAAACACAAAAAAATAATTTAAAATAAAAAATATTTTTTAAAAAAGTTATTTTGAAACAGGGTCTTGATCAAAGAAGGATGAGGACAAACTCATTGTAAAGCTTCATATTTTATTTTTTTCATGTAAAATAAGTTGTTTTTTAAAATATTATTAAAGAAAGATAAGTTGATTTTGTGTTATTGATGTAACTCACTTAAAACAATTGTTTGGTGTTTGATATAAATATAAAAAACAGATTTAAAAATAAACTAGAACTAATTAATGGCTATGATCCATGATTTAATGATGAAAAACTCACTTCCCTATCATCTCAATAAAAAAAATAAAAAAACGTTCACTAGAATGCAATTAAATAACAAAAATACACATTATATATCCTATTAAATTGTTACTAATATTATTTATTTATGTATTTCTAAAAGTTATAAACCCTCCACCATAAATTTACAAGCAACGAACCTATCACAGCTCACTCCAAATATTGAATGTTTTTGTCAATAAACAAGTCATAAATTTAAAACTCAGAGAAATTGTTTTCTCTCTTTCCCGAAGATATTTTCCTTTCTTCTCAGATTTTTCCTTGTAAATATCATTCACACAATAATTTTCTCTTGTTTTTGGTATTTTATATCTTCATCATTTTTATTTTTTATCACTCTTATAATTCAAAGCATTTCAAGTCAACTAAATTATATCAAATTAATTTAATTTAAAATTTGAGATGAAAAATTATTTCACCTGTACCAATACCGAAACATGTTTTTTGTATTATTTTTTCAGTAATAAAAACGTAATGTTTTTTAAAATATTTTGTAAAATCAACCAATTAAAATAATTTTAAGAAAAATGAGAGCGTAAGGTCAGCCGCGTGTCCAAACAAGCTCCAAACACTGGCTGAAGGCCTACACATGCTAAAACTAGAAATACCTCCCCGATTCAAACTCCTCAATCAGACACATAAGACGACATGAAGACAAGAGAAGCTATCTAAATAGACGGCGTTATCTTCCCACCATCGCGATCATTCATCATCATGTTATAACGAATCTCGTCACGCGCCACATGAAGAAGCAAGTGGCAAAATCCAAAATTTGACTATTCCATGTAAATTATTAAATGCTTTTCCTATATTTTTAATTTAACTAGTTAGTTTTTACCTTCACTGAATTAGTTCAATTAACTCTCAAACCCTCTGAATATATTCGGTTAAATTAATACTTAATTTCAATAAATTGATTAAATTCTTAATGCTCATTATGCAGGTTAATTATATAATACTCACATCATGAGAAGATGATTTTTTATATTTATAGGAGACCAAGATCACCAAATTTAAATTTATTTTCCAAAAACAATTTCTGTTACTAATATAAGACTTTAAAAATATTAACATCGCATCATGAGTATTTTTTCTAATAATATTGTATTTGTTTGCTTGATAAAATAATCGAGATTTGATATATATATATATATATATATATATATATATATATATATATATATATACACACACACACACACACATATAATGACCAATAAAAAAGAATTAATAAGAAAAAACAATTTAAATACTTGAAAATCTTATAGTGTTTTTATTATAATTAAAATTTATATAATTACCTGAAAATATTTTACTTATTTTTTTAAAATTCAATAATCATATAGCCATAGCCAGCAACTTAATCTTTTTTCGTCAAAAACACGAGTTGAGCCAGCCCCAGTGCATCTCCGTGATTAGTGCGTGCGGATCAAAACCCGGGTAGGAAACTACACAGATACATCAACATCACATGGTCTGTCTTCTACTCTGCCTTCCTCTTTTTCCTCTTCCCTTCCCGTAGATTCTATATAATAGGAGCAGCCCGTAGAGTCATTTACGTTGCCTTGTTTTTTTACCTTTTTATCCATGAGTAATCAAGCTCAAAACCACGAGTTTCAAGAATGGTGGAACAAGCAACGCGGCTTTCTCGACAAACCGGACAGCACCGCCTTCTTAACCGTCGAGATCAGCAACCCTACTACCTCGGATCCAACCGTCGATAAAGGACACACTCGTAGTGCTCGCCAGCTGTCATGGCTTTGGCTCCTCAAATTCCAACAACTCGCAACCTCCCTCGCGTGGCTAACCAATGGCTCCGTTTACCTCCTCCGAACTGCCAATCGCAGGATCGCTGCGAGCAGAACAGACTCGCCATCCGACTCCTCAGCCTCGTCACGGCGGCTTTACAGGATCATAAAACTGTTTTTATTGCTGGTGATTTTGCTGTTGTGTTTCGAGTTAGCTGCTTATTTCAAGGGATGGCATTTCAGCCCCCCGTCGATGGAGTCGGCGGAGGCTGCCGTGGAGAGAGCTTATGCCAAGTGGTTGGAAATAAGAGCTGGGTACCTGGCGCCGCCGCTGCAGAGCTTGACAAATGTGTGTATTGTCTTGTTTTTGATACAGTCGGTGGATCGTGTTGTGTTGATGTTAGGGTGTTTTTGGATCAAGTTTAGGAAACTGCGGCCGGTGGCGGCAGTGGAGTACGATGGTAGCGAGAACGTGGAGGATTATCCGATGGTTTTGGTGCAGATTCCAATGTGCAATGAAAGGGAGGTAAGCAAGCAGATGTGGGTTTCTTATCCTCCATGTAAAAATAAAATAAAAAAACTACTTTAGACTTGTTTAGTGTAGTGACTTTGTTGTTTATAGTATGTGTTCTTTTGAGTGTGTGTGTATTTAAAAATCTATTTCTCAAATTAAAAATGTATTTAAATGAAAAACAGTTTAAAAATCATTTTGAAAAAGGATTGAATCACATTATATAGCACCATATTCTGTATTCAATATTGTAGTAGTTTTTGATAGAATATTTTTTTTAAAAAAAACTATAAATTATAGTTTAGGACTCGCACAAAAATATAATGTGTTGATTAACCAATGCCAAATAAACCTCAGTGGATTAGTTAGTCATGTAATTATCAGTAGAATTTATGTTAGTGGATTAATTTCTAATAATCATCGGCTGGCATCCAGGTTTACCAGCAATCTATTTCAGCATGCTGTGTCCAGGACTGGCCAAAGGAGAGAATGCTCATACAGGTTTTGGATGATTCTGATGAATTAGACGCTCAACTCCTCATCAAGGCAGAAGTACAGAAATGGCAACAAAGGGGTGTGCATATATTGTATAGGCATCGTCTCATACGCACAGGCTACAAGGCAGGCAACCTGAAATCTGCAATGAACTGTGATTATGTAAAAGATTACGAGTTTGTGGCGATATTTGATGCAGATTTTCAGCCAGGACCTGATTTCTTGAAGAAAACTATTCCTTACTTCAAGGTAAAGCTATGATCCCTTTGCTGGAACCTGTGTAACAGTTGAAGTTCTCTTGCACAGTTGATCTGGTATATCTGCTTGCATGATAAGTTTCGGTGTTGGCGCACACAGGAGATTCCAACTGGTTGAATGTGGTAACCTTGTGAAGCTGATGCCTTTCTAGATTTGGCCACCGTGTTTTTTGCTAGAGAATAATCTGCATTGCTGCAATGATTTTTTAGTGATTTGTTTCTGAATTTGCAGGGGAAGGATGACGTAGCACTGGTCCAAACAAGGTGGGCGTTTGTAAACAAGGATGAGAACTTGCTTACAAGACTGCAGAACATAAACTTATCATTCCACTTTGAGGTTGAGCAACAGGTGAATGGTGTTTTCATCAACTTCTTCGGTTTTAATGGAACTGCTGGTGTTTGGAGGATTAAAGCCCTCGAAGAATGTGGTGGTTGGTTGGAGCGGACAACAGTTGAAGACATGGATATTGCTGTTCGAGCTCATCTTTGTGGATGGAAGTTCATTTATTTGAATGATGTTAAGGTTTGTCATTAACCTGTTTGGGAGTGTGGTTTTGTTTGTTTTTTATTCAGAAATGCATCAAAATAATATATATTTTATAATTTATTGTTGACATCATCAAATGAAAATGATCTAAAATTATCAAACTTTTTTAATTTAAAATCAAAAATAAAAAAAATTCAAATGTTCTCAGAAACATTTTTGAAACAAAGTGACAAATAGTCTATACTCGTTGGATAAACAACGTGATTATATTATTCTATCTTTCTGCAGTGCCTTTGTGAACTTCCAGAGTCCTATGAGGCTTACAAGAAACAGCAACATCGCTGGCATTCAGGTCCAATGCAGCTGTTCCGCTTGTGCTTTGCTGACACACTTCGTGCAAAGGTACTGAAAGCATAATTTATCTGTCAAAGATGTTTTTCCATTGCAGTGAATCTTTTTTCAACTATATTTTGTGTTAACAGCCCGATTCGAATTACAGGTGTCTTTTGGCAAGAAAGCGAATCTGATATTTCTTTTCTTCCTGCTAAGGAAGCTTATCCTACCTTTTTACTCATTCACTCTCTTCTGCATCATTCTCCCACTTTCCATGTTCCTACCAGAAGCACAGCTTCCAGCTTGGGTTGTTTGTTATATCCCAGGATTGATGTCTATCTTGAACATTCTCCCAGCACCGCGGTCATTCCCATTCATAGTCCCATACCTTCTGTTTGAGAACACCATGTCCGTGACCAAGTTCCATGCCATGATATCTGGATTGTTTCGACTAGGAAGTTCTTATGAGTGGGTGGTCACAAAGAAATTAGGAAGATCGTCAGAGGCGGACTTGGTCGCATTTGCTGAAAAGGAATCTGACCCTTTGGTGGAAACTACAAATCTCCACAGGTCTTCCTCGGAATCAGGGCTGGATGCGCTGAACAAGATAGAAACGACCAAGAAATCTGGGAAAAAGAAAAGAAATCGTTTGTATAGGAAGGAACTTGCTCTGGCAATGATACTGTTAACTGCCGCATTGAGAAGCTTGCTATCTGCCCAAGGAATTCACTTCTACTTCCTCTTATTTCAAGGGATCAGTTTTCTGGTTGTTGGTCTTGACCTGATTGGAGAGCAGGTGAGCTAACCGTCGTATCAAATTAGATACTATTCGTCTGTTCAGAACCATAGACAAATGTTGTTTCACAGTTGATTGGAGGGGCCTGCTCGTCTGATCCCGGAAAAGATTTGTGTACTGTTCTTTTATTTTTTGAGTAAGGGACCTTGTATCATCGTGGCTGTCATCTCAACGCCGGGGGTCATTGAAAGTAATCCCATAGTGGTGGAGGTCACGGCGACGCTCTAAAATTAGTGTCGATTCACAGCCCCATTGCTTCTTCGTTTTAGTGGTGGCTTTTAAGTGTCGTACGGTGACGGAAGAGCATGCCAGTTGGATGAAGCGGGCGTTATTGGATTGTCTCATCATTTATCATTCTTTTTTATGATTGCTATTTCATAGATTGTTTACCCAAAACGTGTAAACTCAAAAGATATTATCATATTTAGTGAAATTTATATTACATTGAAGCTTCTGGAATAGAATGCCTGCTTTGAGAGGGCTTGAGTGAATGTACGATGTCTGCTGAGTGGTGCATTTTCAACTTTCCTGGTTGAATGCCGCAGAAAACGCCTTGGGATGGGAAGATTTAGATCGAGGCTTTGATTTTGATCTGCTCTTCAGATCTGGTATTTCTTCGTTTCGACAGGTGTTCATAGGGTTGGTCAGATCTAGAATTTTTTTTTTAAAAAAGACAAGTTTTAAAAAATAAAAATCTATGATTAAAACAGAAATTATATTTCCATTCATAAATTATAAAATTCTATGAACTTCAATTCATTCATGAAAACTATATATATATTTTTTTTAAATTATAATTCCATAACATTAAAATAGATGGGGGTTGGGCGGGGTGTGTAATTTAACAGAGCTCATAAATAGATACATGTGATGTCCATGCGGGCGCGCGCGTGTTGAAAATAAACAGACTCATCACGAGTAAATTTTTCCCGAGTGATGGATGCATCCAACAGACCCCGACCCAACTTCAATATTTGACAGCACAAATCTAAAAGATCCCTTGTCGCCATATCTAGCTCTGCTACATCTACAGATCTAATTTTATCAATTTTTTCCAATCAAATCGAAACTAAAACCAACCTCACCGGATCAGTCATGTGAAATTGCTTACCCTACATTCGTTTTTCTGAGGACACAAAAAAACCCCAACCAGATACCAGGCAAGATTTCAAGGAGCATCTCATCCTGCTCAAAAGAGTTGAAAATACCATTTTGCCCTCCTATAAAACACCGCGACCAGTTTCAAACGCCGCAGCAAAAACTACAATAAAAGCATGTCATCGACAGATTTAAACCGCTAATTGGCATAGCATTGGTATGCAAGCAACATAAAAGGGCACGGCATTACCTCTGGATAGGCAAGTATATACCACTACCACCAGGCAGGTGTACGGCCCAATAATTTTATGTTACATCATTTTTGCATTTAGCCTGTTAACTTTTATCCATCTCCCTCACTCGCTCGCTTCTTATAAAACATACTCTTAAATGCTTATATAACTGAAACGTGACTGGCATGTAAAATCCAGAAAACTTTCACAACAGCTAAAGCAAACGAGAAGAGGTCGTCAACATGAGTAACCCATCAGCAGAGATTGAAACGGAGCAAAAGTGCTTACAATGATAGTTAATGAATTCTTCTTATACTGGTAGCAGATATAAATCCATTACCATGGATGGAAAAACACCGGAGAAAGCTGTCTTAAGTGCTAAGGCAAAACCTTGATTTGTTAATTAAAAGAAAATGATTAGAATTTTACTCTGCCTTCTTGTAACAGTCCAGTGCCAACTTGCTACTCTCTGCTCATGCTTCGCTGCTGTCTACACTCATGGGCTCTGCTTCCTTTGCTTCTGCTTTCTGCATGCACAGAGTAAACAGTGAATCAATAATTGAAAAGGGGAAGAAAATCGCGACTGACCATTAAATTTTTTGAAGGAATTGATATTTTCGTTTTTTCAATAGGCTCAGCTTCAGATTCAAATGGATCAGCTTTGGATAAACATTCTGATCTATATATACTACTTCATAAAGGCAACGGAGTAAACTTTTAAAGAACTTGGGCATTGTAGCAATTAGCAGTACCAGTTTAAGCTGGACTTACATTAGATTCAAGAGATCCCAACTTAGACATCTTGGCAAACATGTTGCCATAAAACTTGGCTTCCTTCTTATTGAATTCCTTCATCTTTTCTTTCAAAGTTTTGTACTCCAGCTTGACATCCCTAGTTTTCAATGATAAATATAATGTATAAGATTAAGAAACACGAATGGGATTCCAAAGAGAAACAAATCAAAAACCACAGCTGTTCAACCAGACAGTACAAAACCTACCTGTTTTCAGGATCAATCTCAAGAGCTTTCTTAATATCAAACTCAGCCAAATCCAAATCTGCCAACTGAATATAAGCCTGAGCTCTTCTGTAGAGAGCCTTCACATTTCTACTCTCCAACTCTAATACCTGAACAGTTATCATATCAGACCTTCATCCACATAACCGATGCAAGAGTTGCTCAAGATACAGGACTAAGAAATAATTTCATGTCTCTTACCTTGGTGCACAACTTCTCTGCCTGTTTGTAATCCTTTAATTTCAGTTTACAGGCAGCATCGTTTAGGTTGCAAGCAACCTTCAGTGCCTTTGCCTGCTTTTTCTCCTCCTCGCTAAAAGAAGAATCATATTCTATAAACTTCACAGCCTGAAACAAAGCCCGACAAATATTCAAATACACACTACACAAGAGGAGCATTTCACAAATCCAATTATTCAGTAAATGCCAAGCAATTTTTAGCAATAGATACCTTCTCATATCTTTTGGATGCCTTTGCATATTTTCCAGCCTTGAACAACACATTGCCCTCTTCCTTCTTTTTGCCAGCAGCTTCAATCTTCTCATCTGTACTCATGTCCCATGATTCCTTCTCCTTGTCGAAGGAAACCAGCTCTATCTCATAGCACACGGTAGAGTTTGGAGGAACAACAGCCAACTCCTGCTGCGTCTCAGATGAGCCAAATGCATATTCTGGTGCAATGGTCAATAGGGCCACCTCACCTTTCTTCATTGTCACCACAGCTCTATCAAGTCCATCAATTACTTCATCTGTCAAAACATCATTTGTCACAAAGAGATCTTGTGAAAGCATATGATGAGGAAAGAGGGGAAAGAACCTCAATGAAACTTACCTTCATCTGTCTTGAACTCAAACAACTCATTGTCATCATGTCCCTTCTTAAGAAATACAGTGCCATCTTGCAACTTCCCAATCAATTTCACTGCAAGCAGCAAAATCACACAGCCATTATATGGTCTGAACACTATAATTTATGGCAGCGAAGAATTTTCTTTCCCATTGTTCAAGACCAACCTTTTACAACAGCCCCCTCATTTGGCCTTTCATATCCATCACCTTCCTTCAAGATTTTCTTTATAACCTTCTTGTCATCAGTTACCTCCGTTACAGTCTTCCAGGAAACCAACTCCAGAGTAATCTGAGTGTTAGCATTAGGTGGAACAGCACCTTCATTGCCAGACGCTGGCTTACCCTTCTCCCCAAATCCATCTAAATTAAAAATTTGACAACAATGGTAAGAGAATTTTGCAAACCAAGATATTTGTTAAAATCCAGCCAGGTCTTCAGGAAGACAGCTTACATTGTGGCTTCACTGATAAGAGAACTTTCTCCCCCTTCTTCATTGTCTTCACAGCTCTTGCCAGTGCAGGACAGAAATGACCTGGCATATAATACATTCATACATTAAAACCACCACTGAGATAGACAGCAGTGGATAACATCACCAAGGATTTACAATACTGACCATCCTTAACAGTGAACTCTACTCCATCAGACTTAGCAACGACTGAACCATCCTCAAGTTGAGCTTCATACCGAACTGTATAAATAAGACGTCAGGACATCAGTCAATGCACTAAAGTCATTGCAATAACAGAAACAAAATAATCCATCAGTACTGAATGATTAAAATACCTAACACTTCATCAAGTTCCTTAGGATTCTCCCATTTCTCTCCTTCGACAAGTATCTTCTTAAATATCCCACCATCCTTGCAGATGTCCTTGATGCTGCTCCAGGACAGCAATTCAACATCAAACTGGAGTGTCGCATTGGGAGGAATAGTTGGAGGTGAGCCAGAAGATCCATAAGCCAACTCAGCAGGAATTGTGAAGAGGGCATTTTCACCTTTCTTCATTGTCTTGATACCTAGGTCCCATCCTTTAATCACTTGACCTGTAGAAAAACAAGAAACACATAGAATAAGTCATCCTTGATCCTCATCCAAAAAAAAAAGCCACACATCACTCTCCATTTAGCACCGAAGGTAAAAAAAAATAAAAAAATGTGCCTGCATCAACAATAAGACAGGTATATGAAACGGAAAACACGGTAAAAACTTAATGCTTACAAAACCCAGAAGATCCAGGACAGCACAACAAAATTTATCAATTGCAGGTCTGTATTAATATAGTATATAAATGTTCTAGCAAAGGCCATTGGGAAAATAAAAACCCACGAGTAAACATAGAAAAATTGACTAAATAATTATCCACAGGTGAATTTTCCAAGAGAAAAGCTTCCAGAGCATCACATGCTACCGATCACTGTAGCTTCTTTCTGATCATAATTTATTACACTTCCATGTTAATGTGGGTGCTCATGCAAGCCTTAAAGATTGATTTTGATTTTTCCACGACTTTCAGCTCCAAATATTATTCCTCTAGATTTCCTCATCAAAGATTAACTTTGTCAAGGCTATTTCTTAGATCTGAAGTTAATTTTGTAACTAGTGCGTGTATATAAACATCTTGGAAATCTTTCATACTGTGAAACAGAGCCACTATTGTTCTATTGACAGGTTTGTTGATCTCTAAGGTAATCATCCTCGCTAGACTCACCCAACTACTCGTCCTATAGATAGGATGCCCTTTTCTACAGCGCAATGCTTTAGGATTTCATGACTTGTCACTTTTTCACAGCAGCTTATGTTAAAACTTCATTTCCAATGTAATTGGTCTTTCATAACCATCAATTCAAATCTACTCATACATCAACCACTCTTTTCATCCATCTTCCCGATTTTCTCTTCGGGAGTAACTCCTTCCTAATTATTTGCCCATTTTTTCTTCTGAGCACTTAATCTCTCAGTTACCATTTACTTAAAGTTCTTCTATATTCCAGTTTCCATTCATTATGCCTCGTTAATCACTTCTGTTATAAAATATTCACAGAAACAATTGCAAATCTCTAAAAAAATCGTTCATAGCATGGTAATAATTAGGAAGTCACATTTGAAAGTTAAATAGTTAATAAACAGCATTAACAATAGATGAGGAATTATTTCAAACATCATTTCTCGTAAAAAGAAAAGGAAGAAACCCTAACCTTGACCAAGAGTGAACTTGAACGGCGTCCCTCTATCCCTACTCGAATCGAACTGAGTTCCGTCCAAAAGTGTCCCCGTGTAGTGAACTGTCAAAAATAAATAAAATAAATTTATAAATCAGAGAAAAGAAAGAAATATCAAATGATAATCTCTTTCGATTTATACCTTCGACTTCGTCGCCGTTATCAGGTGTGTCCCAGCCTTCACCTGCCTTGAGAAGCTTCTTTTTCAAGCCTTGGTTGCCGATCTCCTTCTCTTCACCTACCTTCAGTGTCGGACCGTCGTCTGGGAGATCAAGCTGGTTATCGTTGTTCATCATCATCTCGTCTCCGGTTGGAAGCTCGAAGTCTTCTTCCATTGCCGCCGGGAATCGTGAAAAGACGTTGTTCTGATCTCAATTAGCAGAGAGAAAGAGAGCTAGAAGTTTGCTGGTGATTGGAGTGAGTGAGGAGCGTGAAGGCGAAGGCCTCTCTTTTGTATACGAGGGATATAAACGGGTTCTAGAGACTTCTACGAGGGTTTAGATAGCTTGTTAGCGAAGGTCGAATGATTCCAAAAAAAAAAAAAAATCAAAGTTTACTTTATCAGATCAGGAGTCCTTCTACGTTTATACTTTTCTCAATATGGTCCTTACTCAATTAGTTTTTGTAATATTGTACTGCTATGTTTTTCTTTTTTATTCGTAGCATTAAGTTTTTGTCTGGTATGGATTCAGTTAATTGATATAAGCTTTTTAAACTTTTCACTCCTATAAAAATTAAGAATATATTTTATTAAAAATAATATTTGACTTTAAAATTTATTATAAAGTTCTGATTTATCTAAAGTTAAGATTGTCATACTTAACTTGTGGATTTTACCGCTAATATTGTATCTCTTCTTTAAAAATAAATTATCTTGAGCTACAAGACATAATTTTAATTTAAAGTCATCAAAACTCGTTTTATGTTACAATTTATTTATGAAAAAAACTCATGATTCGAGAATAATTTTTTATTTTTCACAAGTGTATCATTAAAACTACAATGTCAATGTTTAATATATTTTTGTAGTTGAAATGTGTGTAGATAAATAATCTAAACCAACATAAATTTTGATAAAAAAAAAAAGAGCGATGAACCTCAAAACTTGTGGTAGATTTTGTTTTGGATGTTCTTAAAAAGTATATCTTACTTGAAAAAAAAAAAGAAATTGATTTTCTTAAGTTTTTTATAATTATTTTGATGTGGTGATGTAAAAAATAACTCTAATATAGTGTATTTTTAAGTGAAAAATAATTCTGGATGAGCACAATATACCAAATTATGAGGCTAACTCAATGTATTTAACATATCGAGTGTCTAGAACTCGATGAAAATACTTATATTAAGATAAGTGATTGATGAGTGGTCATATTGAGATAAATATGCAAGTAGAAGGACTTCTCCAAGCTCTTAACACATTGAATTCATCAAACAAAAAAAGTTACAAGTCCTGCTCTTTTGACTATACCACGTAGTGGTTACCGGTTGGTTTAGCTGATGGCTGGGATTGTACTAGGAGGGTCTTGCTGCATTGAATATCGGGAATGATGGAGAAAGATCAAGAAACAACGGTGATCCCCAGAGGTAATTGGATTTTTATATTTATTTATTTCTCTTGGTTTGAAGTTGAGGGTTTTTTGGCATTACCGTTGATATTAGTTTTTATAATACTTTTTAAATAAAAATAAAATAAAATAATAGTTTTTATATTTTAAATTTTATTACATTAAAATAATCTAAAAAATAAAAAATGACTAATTAAAATTGTTTTTAGTGAATATACTGCCAGATAAACCATAGCTTCAGAGGTCTGGGTTATGAATTAAAACAGTAAGCCTCTAGGTTTTTTTTTTAAAAAATTATCTTCAATACCCTATTGCCAAAAAAAAGTTCACATGTAATGTCCCGTTAATTATTTAACTGTATTATTAAACCTGGCCGAACATCTCAAAACTAAACCTCTCAATTAGATTTTTTTTATCTTCATCGATCTTTAAATTAAATTGCACGAAGCTATCATGGTATGACATGGTAAACTTAACGGGTTAACCAACACTTGGAATGTTATAATAATTATGGTATGATTTTAAAAATATTTTAAGAATCCATAATTTGAACCAAAAACTTCATCGAGTTTAATAATTTCATTTTTAATATATATATATATTTCATAACATGGTAAAAAAAAAAAATAGATACTCTCAAAACCGACTAGAAACTTGATGTTAAGATGTTTTTTTTTCAATACCATGATAACCTCATAAAAATAAATTGAAATAAATCACAAATCTTAATTCCTGTTAATTATGTTTTTATATAATAATTTTTTATTCAATAAAATAATAATAAAATATTATTCCAATAATGACATTTTTTTAAATCATGGTAATGTCATAAAAATTAAATTGAAATAAATGATAAAACACAATTAATAATAATTATGTTTTTTTAACCATTTCTTGTTTAGCAATAGGATATAACAATTCTCGTTTAATAGCATTATAGACATTTTTTTATTTAATGCTATGATAAAAAAATAAACAATTGTAAGTCTAAACACTGTGTGTGTGTGTGTGTGTAAAATAGACAACAGAACTTAATTCCCAATAAATCTATTTATAAAAATAATTAAAAAAAAAACACATTCCAATTTCACCTCCTCTTTGAAATTATGTTAACCCTGGTCTGATTGTCTTGATTTGATTGACCGAATCTCTCTTCAGGACCTTACTCCCCTGGTTTGATTTTCCGCAGTGATTGAATGTACATGGATGAATCGTGTAATGAGCGCCTGTACATCTCCAGCCTCAAGGCGGGAATTTTTTTATTTATTATTATTGGTCATATACATGACATCATATTTCACCACTTCAATTTTCTTTCACATGAAAATTATCTGTTCATGTTATACCCTAATTTGAACTTACTTTACAAACAAGGTGTCCAGAACAAATATTAAAATATGGGCCGACTTTTAAAATTTACGACAAACAAAGAGACGTCATGGTGGGTTGATAAAATAAGCAAATAAAACCACATTTATTAAATGTAGCCAACAGATTATCTCAATGTTTTCCAGTTTGACTAATATCCATTCAGATGTTTTTCTTCTTTTTTTACCTTTTTGGCTTGGCCTCAAGAGCTGCCAAAAACTGTGACAAGTAACCATGGCAAAAGCCATTGCACAGAATACTGACTAAAGCTCACTATCGCTAACTCCCCCTCCACTTGATGTCTTCCCATTCACTTCGACAAGCTCAGTGTCAAATATCAGTGTTGCTCCACCTGAAATTTTCATATAACCACCACATATTACTCTATGCCGATCATGATTCCAAGTAACGAGACAGGAAAGTTAAATCAATATATATATATAGATACATAGATAGATAGATATATCATGAAAGTTTTATCAAATAGAACCAAACAAAAGATTCTCGGCAATATCATAAACTATCCTAGTCTTGAAAAGTATGCTAAACACCAACTTGGCAAAGATACCTCGGCATATCACTAATGAAAACAGTATGAAGGGTTTCAATAAGAGAGTGGGAAATAATATATTACCTGGAATGGTAGGAGGGGATCCCTGCTCTCCATAACCAAGTTTTGCAGGTATTTTCAATTTTCGTTTCTCACCTACACATGCTCCCAGCAGTCCTTGGTCCCATCCTGCAGTGAATGGATTTTACGTCAGCCTAAATAATTTCCATGCAAACCATCATGTATGCGAGGAAAGAAACCAAAAGATCGATTAAAGCAATGACTGCTAGCTTAAACCTTTGATAACTTGACCACTGCCAAGCTCAAACCCAATAGGATCACCCCTTTCAAAGCTGGAGTCGAAAACTGTTCCATCGGTGAGTTTTCCCTGTGAAGAAAAAAAACCTATGATATCAACAAAAGAACTGATAGGTGCAATTAAGAAAATGAATTCAATGAAATAAATAAATAAACAGAACTAACAATCATCTATCTTATGCATTTAGGCTTCTTCAATATTTTAGGGGACCATAAGTCACAGGCGCCATCAGACTTCGTGTCTGTTTAAGAATATGATAGAGATGGCGTTTCACAAAAAAATGCATCAAAATAATATTTTTTTATTTTTTAAAATTTAATTTTGACATCATCTTATCAAAACAATCCAAAAACATTCAATAAGTAATTTTAAACAAAAAAAAAATAATCAAATTTTAGGCAAACTGCATTTTGGACGCAATGCCAAACACGCCCTTCTTTTTCCATCCCAGTGTTTCTCCAAGGTAGCGTCCATCATCCTCTAAGATGGGGCTATGCTTGTCTACATGTCCAGTCATCCAACTCTAACATAGGGTCCCTCCTTGTGCTATATACTTAGAGTTGGATGACATACAAAAGAAATGAGGTAAAAATACCAGGAAAAACTGCATTTAAAAGGGCATACCAAGCACACAACCCTTATGAGATATGTAATGAGGCCTGAGCTCCAAAAATACATAAACAGCCATGGACAAAGCCAGTTATACATTATCGATAGAAGACACAACAAAGGTATACGACTGATCACCTAATTTATAATTCCTAAAATTAGCAGACCCTTCACAGCTGCGTCACCATAGTGCGGGTGCCTATACGACCTTCCTGAGATCTAAATTACTAATTTACACTCTGCAAGATGCATTTCGCCAAATCCTCCCGAAATTAAAATTAAACCTAGATGAAGCTAAAAACGAATTCCAATTCAACAAATATCACAATGCAAGGCAGACTATTCTTATTGTTAACATCTTACAACTTCATTATTGCACGCAATAATGCAAGGTCTAATGAATAAATAGGTTAAATATCAAACAAAAACTGCGATCTGACTTACTCGATAGTGTACTTTGATGTTATCTCCCTTGTGAGCCTGAACTCCACAAGTTTCGGGCTTGTACTGAAATAATTAAATAAAAAGAAAAGGAAATTCAAAATATAAGAAAATATGTCAAGAAAAAAACTCAAACAATACCATTGAAATGTTATATTAGTGGGACCACTGTAAGTCTCGTGGTTTTTCTTCTTATATTTAAAACCCTGGAAAAAAAAAAAGGAAGCAGCACATTATTCAGAGACGTATGGCTAGTTACCTTCACGCCGATCTGCAATTCCGTGACATCGCCAGACTTCTTTGCGGAAACTGCGAGAGACGAGAGTGAGAATTTATAGATCAGAAAGAGGAAAGCTGATAATGATTGGATCTAAATAAGTATCACAGATAATTAATTACCCAGCGTTGACACTGCTAACAAAAGGAAAATCGCGGTCGCCTTGGATGCGCAGCTGAAGCCCATCTCTACAAATTGCGGTCTCTCTCTGTGAAATGTGTTTTCTGTTTGACGCCCAGTGGGAGACGGAGACTCCTTATATAACTCGGATAAGGTTCACGAACCATATTTATCGGACCCGGACCCGGACCCGGCCTGGTACTGAACGGTCCTGGGCCTATATTATGGGTGTTTTAATCGACTTGGATCGGTGGCCTTGTTGCGGGCCAGACTAAAAAATTAGAAGAAAATCAAGAGCTAAAAAAAATTATCAATAACCATATTAAATATTGATTAATTTAATAATACAGTAAATAAAATATGAAAACAAGAAAAAATAAAAAACAATGCTGTCTCAAAACTAGGCTAACACATGTAATCCTCGGGGCATGAGATATATCTAAATTGCATATATATCATGAAGTCTTGATAATTAAATAGAAAAAAAAAATGATGATAAATAAAACCGGAAGACATCAACACATAAAAAAAATTATTAGGCTGTGTTTAACGAGTTTGTTTATTAAAATCAATTTGCAACAAACATCAACACATAAAAAAATTATTGATTGGAATAAAAGGATAAACACAAAATGAGATGGTGCACGTGCTAAAAATATTACAAAAAATATTAATCATTTTTAGTTTTTAAGGATACATTTAATTGATATAAAATATAAAAACAAATACAAATAAATCCATACTATTTGAATCCATAATAATATTCAAGCTATAGTAAAAGAATAGACTCTTTTAGTACATGTTAATTATAAAAAACAAAAATAATATCTTATTAGACAATCTGTTTTTAAAAATCTCTAGTATTTTTCTAATATCTAAAATACAAAAGATAATAACACAAGAAACAAAAACAGTTTGGCTGAAAAGATGGAGGTTGATACATAAAATAAATGTTGATGAAAAGTGAGTTTTTATACTTTTAAAATAAAAAATATATAAAAACTTTTATTTGTCTGTATTATTCTAGCATCTTTTATTTTGAGACAATAACAAAATACGATATTGTATTATTAAAAAAAGAGGAAAAAAATGGATTTATTCAAATATAATCTTGATGGTTGATGTCAAAATTAAAAATTTAGATCTTAGACCGGATCATTATTCAAATATAATCAATAATAATAATTTTTTACATCAGCATATCAAAATAATCTAAAAAAATATATATTTTTTTTAAATCAATAGATTTCAAAAACACTTTTTAACAAGACAAAACCTTATATTTGAATCTGGCTGCTTTACAAAAGGACACTTTGGGCAATCACATGCCGCTGCTGAAGAAGATTTCAGATGCTACAGGACTAGAGAATTGGCCCAACGTGAACTGCTCTACCAAATTCAGTTACAACTTCATCCAAATACATTAATCCAGGCATAAAAAGGGAGACGAGGAGGAATGATAGCGAATATGCAATGTCAGTTTTGTTCAATCTTAAACCATCAGTCCGATGGTACTGATTGAACAAAGGATACAACAAAGAAAAAACAAAGGATGCGTGATGAAAGTGTTCAGCAAATTCTATAATTTAAAGCAAAAATTTGAGTTTCACTTGCGATACCTCCCATTACTGAAGTAAGGAAGTTCATGTCCATAATAGATGATTTCCACAGAAGACCAAGCCAGCTATGACATGTCCAAAATTTGAGTTTCACTTGCAATACCTCCGATTACTTTTATTGTAATGGTTTCTCAGTGCTCAGACAGTCTACATTCATCATGGGAAAGATAGACAAATGCACATCCAATAACTTTGAACAAGATGCTCAGAATACAGTATCCAATCTGCTTCAAGCAATCATAATGTGCGTATGGATGACTGCGGCTCATAATTCCATCTTCAAGCAGACAATTGCGTCTGATTTGAAGACGAATTCACATCCAACAAAGTTGCGAGCACAAACGACTGGATCAAATCGTAAAAGCGAGCTCGGAATCTACTGCCGACTTACAAAATGCAATCCATTTAACAAACTCTGATAATTCTTCTCACCCATCAATCCATCCTTCTTCCTCCACTCCTCTAATAACTCAAAAGCCTTATCAACCATTCCCTCCCTACACAACCCTTCCAACACTGTCCGATAAGTCAACAGATCAGGCGACATTGAATTCCTCAACATGTCAATCACGACCTCAATGGCGTCCTCGAACCTCCGCTCCATCCCAAGACTGCAGATCAAAATCATACAAGTACTCCCACTGGGCATCAACCCCTTACCCTTCATTTCTTTGTAAAACCCTAAACCCTGCCCACTTCTCTCCTTTCCACACAGCCCCTTCACTAAATAACCATAACTATAAGCATTAGCCTCACAACCATACAACCCCATTTCACGAAATACCCTCACAGCCTCATCTACTTCCAAACACTTAGCATATGCTTTGATAATCATGTTGAGAACAAAAGTATCCGGTATCACTCCTGAAGCCTTCATTTGCTTCGTCAACGATTTCACCGCGTGCAAATACACATAACAAACATTCAACTTATTGAATCTCCTAAGCAACGAATGAAACAACATCGTGTAAGTTTCTAATGTGGGCCTACAATCCTCTGATTTCAACATTTTCTTATAGATATCAAAAGCGCGATTAAACAACAACTTACGGCCACAGCAGAAGCGAATCATTGAATTATAGAGAGGAACACTCATCTCGCAAGCACCAGCAATCACCTCTTCGATTAGAGTCTCTGCCTGGCGGTATCTCCTGCCGCTGATCAGGGTTTTGATCACGGTCCGGTAGGTGAGGTGGTTGTGCTTGTAATTACGCTGTTGCGCCGTCCAACGGAAGATGTCGAGCGCGAGATCCGGGTCGGACTGGGCCCGGATGGCTGTATCGACATCGGTAGGGGTGAAACCTGGTTTGAGGTTTTGGGTCCATGTTTCGAATTCGGTTTCTAGCGGGGTTCGAGTTGGGGTTTTGAGGAATGGGATTTCGGGCGGTTCGGATTGGTGGTTTTCGGAGAAAGGGCGGTGCTGGTGGTAGAGTGAATGGTCGGTGAATTGAAGAGTGGTCAGAGGTGGGAGTGGAGAGAAGACAAGTCCGGGTTTCTTGAGAGCGGAGGAGAGGAGGCGATTTAAGCTCACAGGAGGCATTTCCCAATGAAGGTGAGACGGGGAGAGAAGTGAGGAGTAGAGAAAAACAAACCAACCTGCGTCGAGGACAGTAGCGTTTTGATTTTATGTTTAAAAATGTTTTTTAACAATTAGTTATTTTTAGTGTTTTTATATTATTTTATATAACAATAAATAATTTTTAGTGTTTTTATATTATTTTGATTTTTTTTATTGTTAAAAATAAAAAAAAAATTATTTTAATGTATTTTTATATAAAATTACCTTGAAAATCAATTGCTACTATATAATATCAAATAAACTTTTAATGGTAGCTTTTCTGCTATTTTTTTAAAAAAATATTATTTAATGGTTTCTTTACCTGAAGAATAAATGATTTTTTTCTTAATGAATATTTTTTAAAATATAGTTACGCTTGAGATTTAATAAAAAACAGAAATTATTTAAGAAGATAAATAATCTTTTTTCATTAGTCGAAAAAAATAAAGAAATTATCACCATAACATACTCTCTTAGTGTGATAGGAATTCGTGGTAATTGTAAATTTGTAATAGTAAGGCTTTGAAATTGAATTCTAAACAGATTTAGATTTTTTTAAAAAAATAAAATAATTTTTTTTTAAAAAATGGCAAACTATTTTAACCATTTTTTTTTAAAATAACAGTCATAAAAAACCGCAATTCCCACAAATAAATTTTAAAACCGCTACAAGTAAAAACTATATTCTATATAGCGTGTTTGTTTTTTCCAAATTATATATCCAAATGTGTTATAATTTTTATTTTTATTTGGTATTTTTTATGATATTTTTTAAATGTAAATTATACTTTCAAATAATACCTCAAAAGTAACATTCAAACAGCTACATTAACTGTATAAATAAATAGACTAAATTACATAGCTGGATTAAAAATCTTGAAAGATGAATAACCTTGGACATGTTTAAGGCCTATATGTATACGGGCTTGCTCTAAAATCACCACCAGCTTAGGCCAGGCTTTAGAGCACCCGACACAGCCCAGGATTGCTCCCATTGAAAAGCATCATGGAGTTCTATGAAGTAGGTGATTAAAGTCCAAGCGTCAGTTCGCTTTACACCACTGTAGACCGGACGGAGGTAATGCTCCTCGGCTTCTACGCTGCTACAATCGCATTCTGCTTGTCTCAGGTCTTACCCAACCCAACCCAACACCCTTTCTTTCTCTTTCTGTCTTGAAAGGTTGCATGCCCCTCCCGCTTGTCTTGCAAAGTTTGGGCGGTGATTTTTTTATTTATCTATATATATAATTTTTCTTGTAAAAAATGGGATTTTTTGTAATGTGGGTTTCTCATAATTTTCTATCTTTTTGCTTCCCCATGCTGTATTTTCTTGAATCTCGAACATAGATGCAACTATTGCTCGACCCTTCTTGGTTATAGCAGTTCTCTTGCTTACATTATGAAATATTGCATCTTTGCCGGTGACTCACTTTTATTATTATCTTTCTTTCTTTTTCCGTGTAGAATTATGTCATGGCCTAAGCTTTTGTTGATCCTTTTCTTGATTTATTGATATTTCTTCTAACTTAGGATTCTGGAAGAATATTCAACCTTGTGAATGCTTGTTAGGCAAGTTAGTTCTATTAATGACTGCTTAATGGCGCGATTCTTGCAGTTTTATTTGACTGAACTGCATCTGTTTGATTAATCGACTGGCATTGGCTGCCTGGCTTGAGTTTAGATAATCAATAGTGTAATATGCTTGCCGCTGTTGCCATTTCGTTGTGAATACTGTGTTACTTCGTCATTAAACAAATGCTCAATGCTTTATCCAATTTTTTGCTTAGCTGTTTATATTAGCTCCATTTATTTGTTCCTTATTTTTGTTCTTCAATTTTAGAGTTTTTTATGTGGTAAACATAATTTCTTGTTTGTCATTCGTTGTGGTTATATCGCTTATGGTTGTTAAAATTAACTACATCATAAATGGTTTGCCCTTTTTGATTAAGAATAAAGATAGTGGTCATTCAATGTTTGGAGCCATTAACTGCACTTTCATGCCTTTTTATAGGAGGAGTGGATGTGGAGATGGTGAGCATACGTAGACGCAAACTTATAGGATGTCCTACTGGTATACTCAACCATAACCTCTATGTACTTCCAAATGGGAATTTTCTCATTTAAGTTGAATGGAAAATGATGGTTTTGTGCTCATGAAGTAAATATCTACTGGTTTTGTGTATTCGATTTTTTTATTTGTCTCTGTTGATTTCTTGATGAAGATATCAAATGATTTATTTGATATGATAGAATTGTTGCTCCCACCATTAGTATCATCGTGATTTCTAAATTTCCACCACTAAGCAAGTACTTGATTAAATATAACAGGGTTTGTAGGAAGAGGTTCATCTTCTACACTTCCTAGTATTCCTGATGGGCAAGCTCCTAAATATCCAGAGCGTGGTGGCAAACATGTTAATGCGCGTCACATACCCTCAGTTACTCTTAGCCAACCCGTCGAAGTAAGTTGGATTTTTTAGAGTTTCCTTCTCATGAATATTATATTTTGTGATAGTTACTTCTTCTGCACTATCTTTGTGAGCTTAATGATATTATCGGGTGGGATGCATTTACTTTTAGAGATTTTACCCTGAGAACATTCCTTTCCTATCTTAGGAAATAAATGCCATAGCATATAATTGGTAAACCCCAACAATATTAAATTCATCTGTTGTGTTACTGCTTCCTTGTGAATGTATAACTCCAGGGAAAATGAACAGAAAGAAATGGAATCCTTAAAATTTGATATATATTGCTGCTGAAATCACTTAGGAGTGAAAATGCACTTGAACAGTATGCCTTGATCATAACCTTTCATGAAACAAGAATTATGTAAAGCACTAGATAATCACATCTGGTATATTTCTTTCATTTAAAAAACTTACCCACTGAAATTTGTGATATATTGTGAAGGCACTGGAAAAGCCAATAATCTTAGATGGGCATGCTTTTATGGAGGATGCATTAAACTGTTCTTCAACTATTTTAAAAACTGAAAATTGGGTTAATTCTCTGAACTGGTAAATTGCTGTAGGGGCATATCTTATAGCCAACCATCTTAGATGGGCATGCTTTTATGGAGGATGCATTAAACTGTTCAACTATTTTAAAAACCGAAAATTGGGTTTAATTCTCTGAACTGGTAAATTGATGTAGGGACACATCTTATACAGCAAAACTGATGGTAGAATTGCTATTTTCTCAACCGGATTTTGATGATAAATATATCAGACTAGATAATTCTACTTTGATAGGTCACTACTGACAATTGCTATTATTATTCAAAATAAAAAACTATATTTTGGTGGTAAAGTGAACAGGTAAGTGAGTGTGGCTATCTTATTTTTTAGATAATGCTAGAAAGAACCCCCCTTTTCATCAAACCAGTCATGTTTCCTGCATGCAGAGGTGTTCTGGTTGGTCTGTTCGTTTTATGCACTACAGTTTCTTGCAAGCCTACATGTTGTGCAGATTGATTTAGGTATCTATGTATTGTTTTTGTTCTGCATGTATAGGAACAGCTTGCGGTCATATATATGTGGAGAGTGTCCATCCCAAATCCAAACCTCACTTAAAATTTTGCTAGAGGAATAACCTTGCATTAAATATTTGACAGAGTTATAGATGAAACAAAAAGAGGTCCAAATTTACAATTTTCCAACCTTCAACAAAAAAGATCCTTACAATTTCTTGGACTAAGTTTATACAAGCTTCAATTTTGCTTAATATTTTAGCTTGAAATATAGATCATTCCCCTTTTTTCATACGACTTGATAAATAAATTTGGCTGCTTCCACCAACAAAAGCCACAATTCTACCTTGAACCATAGCCTCAACCCAATGCTATAAAAGCTCCTATTATAAACATCATCCACAGTAATCTCAAAATCTGTTGTTAATCTTAAGTTGAATATTATACCATGGACAATTAATTAAACATTAACTATTTAATTAACATCTAAAATCCAATATTAAAATGCAATATACATATATAAATAAATATACTTCAAGGTTGAGTAAAAGATGAAGAAAGATTTGTTACTGCTCCTAGAAAGAAAGAAATACTTCAGCTTAGTTTTAGGATGGATTCTATCAACACTTAAATGAGTTTTTCTTACCAAACACTGTTTAAAAACCAATTATAATTATGTCCAATAAAATTACATACTAAATTTCAACATGTAGAAAGTGTTTCTAAGCATTCAGCAAAATTATAATCATTGTGATGATTATTGAAAAATAAACAAAATAGATAATTCCATACAAAATTGGGGAAAAAATTATAGTATAAGATATAGGGAAAACTGCCGAACCCTTGAACAAATTATTCGGCACCACTAATCCTAAACATAATTAGGAATATAGTTAGGTATTTATGTTAACTAAACCTAGATTTCCATCCAAATGATGGTAACTCAAGAGATGCATGTGTATCAACCATCTTACCCCTGTGGCGGACCAGTGGACAAGCACTTTATTAAATTCCAATTGGACCAATTGGATGAAACATAGATTTCCTTGATAGAAGGACTTTATTAAATTCCCACTACTAGCTTTTTATAATTTGCTTAGGGTCTATCCGTGTTTTGACCAATAGTTCGAGAGGAGTTTGTTACTTGTGACCATAAATATATAATTCATAAAAAAGAGAAATATCAGCATGCTGTTTTGACATCAATGTTGCTAAGTATGAAGTCTTGCTCGCGTTGTCTGTTTGAATTTTGGAATTGTGATGTAGGCGAAGGAAGGAAAGGACACTGTAACAAATCCACCATCAAAGAAACAGAAACATGTCCAAATTGATCCAGAGAACCCCATGGAAGTACATGCATACCTAGTGCAGCTGAAGGAAGATAACAAATTGGAACCTGGACCAATGCAAAGAAGTGAAAAAATGCCAGTGAAGGAGTTGATGGAGAAGTGTTACCCCCACATCTTTAGAGTGTTTCCTCAAGATCCAAAGGTGATTCATGAATTTCCTAACAAATCAGAGCAAAATGAATTCTTATATTGTCAGTATTGGCTTTTCCTCTTTGAGGTGAGGGACATAGTTTCGATAGACAAAAGCGTCGCACCCGAACATGTGGAGTCATTAGTGAAGGTGATAAAAAATTTGGAGAAACAAGGTTTTGACTGTAGATTCTTAAGGTCAGAATTGGTAGTTGTAGGGTACAAGATGAAAAAACAGCTAGAAATTACATTGGCAGAGAAGAGTGTGATCTCAACAAGGACAACAAGTCTGGAGAGAGAATTGCAAGCTGCAGCAAGAAGGAAGGACAGGGAAGCAGAACTGGATAAGAGAGGAAATCAGATAGAAGGAATGACCCCAGAAATAGAAACATTGTCGAAGCCAGAACTGGATCAAGATAACAGCCAGGGAGAGTTGAATAAGCATCCTTCTACTGCTTTAGAGCAGGAATTTGCTCAAGTAATTCTAGAACACCACAAGAAGATGCTAGAATGCAAGGAAGAAGAAGAGAGAAGACTCGATCGAGTTCTGGAGAAAATTAACCAACTTCTCCAGGACAAAGATTTTCCCTAGCAGTGAATCCTTCTAATGGTGTAGCATTTTGTATTCCCTTTTTCCTCTGGGGGTAAAAGCTACCCATTTGTAGAGTTGCTTGTTTTTCATGAGAAGGGCTCGCGTGTCACACGTGTATCAGATTTGTGCACCTTAAATATTTACTCCTGCCAACCACCGAGTAAACTGAATTGCTTAGTTGGTAGTTGGCAAAAAGAATTCTCAACAGGCAATAGTTCTTCTAAGAGATTGCAGATCATTAAAGTCAAAGCATCTCTATAGTACTTGTTTGTGTTCTTCATGCAAAAACATCAGTGAATTCTTTCGACAAACAAATGTTTCTTCGAAAGGAGGGAACTGCAGTCTTGCAACCAACATGACAAGACCAAGTAGTGTCCTCATTGGTAACCACATCTGGACCGGAGTGAAACTCTTATCGACCGACGAGGCTCGGTTTTTCAGCCTCTTAAGAAAGTTGATGGGCTCAATGATGTGCTGTTGAACCTGGGGTTGGGGTTGAGCCGATGAATGTGGTTGTTGGGTTTGAACTTCTTTAATACTTTCAAAACATGAACATTCTTTCGGGAAAATTTTTTTTTTACATAAAAAATTGAACTGAATCAAACCGAAATTGATCTTCTTTTTTTTATAATTTTGATTTGATTATTTTTATAGGAAAAAATCAAACAAAAAATATCACTCCTGCTCTTTTCTCCCGAACCCATCACCGAATGACTGCCTTTTGCAATGTGTTTACAGATAAATATTATTGTCCAAGTCGATCACGTGCTAGATTAGATTATCATCATTTTCAGGGATGGGTGTGAATTGCATGCAAGGATGGTTCTTCTACTGTTGTATGGGATAAAAGAGCGAGAAACGAGGATAGCTAGCTTCTATCTTTATATTATATCCATCTTCGATTAATGCATCCATTTGAAGGATGATTTCTGTCCGTGCGTGGATATTTTTCTTCGTTCAATTTGACCCCTGGAGGCTCACTATTGTGTTATTTATTGATCCAACTGAACCCCACGCTATACAATTGGAGCGAGAGATGGCTAGTTGAGCCAGGTGTTGGTCCGCAAGATTCTAAAAGTTGAGGAATGATATGCTAATATGTGTTTGGATTGATAGCTATCTACTTTTTTTATTAACGGTGATATTTGAGTCGGCTTGTATGAACTTGATTAATCCCACGAGTCTTAAAGTTAACGATCATATAATTATCCAATTCAATTTGACCCCTGGAGGCTTGATCTTATATTATTCATTGAGCCAATTGAGCTCGACACTGTACGATTGGACCGGGAGTTGGCTAGTTGAGTCAGGTGTCGCCCTGCAAGATTCTGAAAGATAGGGACTGCTATGCTAATATGCATTCAAACCGATAACTATCTATTTTTTTTTACTAACAAGACTAGCTTCCGCTCACCTGACTAATCCCACGGGTCCTGATATTAACGACCATATAATTCTTCAATAGTCCTAGGATTTGTGAAACTTGATCTGGTGATTTCTATGAAGCAAACCTAGGATATGATCAATGAAGCGACACACACACACGTGTGTGTTATTCATAACTTTGGTCAAATTTATGATTTCTTAAAAAAATAAATCCACATTTAAGTCAAAATCAGTTTTAATATTATTCTTTCAATTATCAACTTAAAAATATGTTTAAATAAAATCTAAATGGGAAAAGGTTGAAGAAAAAAAATATAAAAATATAAAACTACCATTGTATACTTATTTTGAAGGTAGCGTGGCATCAATGAAAGATAAAATTGGTATTTTATGAGGTTGTTCCTCCCACTTTCTCTTAGAATTGAAGAGAATATCTTAGTTTAAGTGGGACATGAAAAAATATGTTCTCTGCCTTTTTACTTTCCTTCTAGTTTCTCTTTTATGTTACCGTGTTTGGAAAATGCCTTGCTTTCAAATAAAACAATTAAAAGTATAAAAAAAATTTCTTCAAATAGAATCAATTGTTCGATTTTTTGATGCGATTTAAAAAAAGAGTTAAATATTAGTTTCATTAAAAAAACGAGAATTGATTAAGATGAAACACTATTTCTTTCGTTTTAAAAATATAAAATAGCTTTAAATTTTTTAAGACAATAATAATATAAAATAGCTTTAAATTTTTAAAAACTATAAAAATATTTACAACGCAGTTTACCCTATTACACACACATGCTATTATAGTATAGTATTATAAATTGTGTTGAATTTGTATAGATCTCATTTAAATTAGCATTTCGATTTATTATATATATATATATATATATATATATAAACTAAGCATTGTATTTAATTATTTTCTTGTACTTGTGTTTTTTATGATATCCTGTGCATTTTTTTCATTTTAAAGTGGATCATCTATTTAAAAAAATATTACTTGAAATTATGTTTTGAAAGATAAATTTAATTAAAGACACTAATTTACCAAACAATTAAATAATTTCATGACAAGGTACAACAATTAATTATTAAATATTTTCACATGTTTAATTTCACAGTATAATTATTTATTACAGCACAACAGATATAACAATTGCCGAACATATTTATTTTTTTAAAAAAATGTTTAAATATAAAGTTCATAGAAAATAGAAGGAAAAAAAAAGGGGTTATTAGCTCGAGGAATGTGCTCCCCGGGGTACAGAGCGGTCCATGCAATGATTTTATATCCACGCCTCCATCACACGAGTTCAAGCTCTGTCCAATAGGGTCTCGACACCTGTCTTCATGCATCGAGAGCTGTGTAATGGAAGATTATTTACAAGTAATTGTCCTAATTAAAAGCTTACAACATCCACATTTGAAGTTATGCTAATTATATACCACAAAAACTTAAACTTAATTACATACATCTCCAGGATATGTAAAATATATTATTAATTACACTGCCTCCTTATCAAGCTATAAAAGTTATTACATTAAGTGACTGATTGAAAATGTAGTTAATATTATTTTTAAAAGTATTTTTTATTTAAAAAGACACCAGAATGATATTTTTTTTTAAAAAAATATTTTTTATATCATCATATAAAAATGACTATAAAACACCAAAAAAAATTATATTTAATATAAAAATAAAAATAAATTAATTTTTTTTCAAAAATAATTTTGATACGTGGTGCAAAATAGAGTCTAAAACACAATGCTATTGTCTAGCAAGTGAAAAATATGTAATTGCACATATGATAACATAAAGATTTAATTATTTTTGCAAATAATAAATTTGCCACAATATATTCAAGTTAATTTCCGTAATATTTTTGATCAAATCAACACTTTTAACCTATATTTATTAATCCAACATCTAAAAAGACTAAAATTTATAGTTACTCTACATTGCTGCCACAATAATTTTAGCTTCTCTCTGTGATTTTAGCAAATTCATTTGATTGCCTGTATTCTAGCTATCTCTTATGGGTATTAGTTGACAGAACTTATTTGGTCGTCAATAATGCATTTATTTTCTTGTGGAAACCAATTAATTTGGCTAATTTATTTAGTTTTAAGTAATTCATCTATCCTTTTACAAGTACCAATTAATCCAACGAACCCATCTGACTGCTTATTTATATTCCAGCTACCATCTCACGGATACAAATAAATCCTTAAATTCACAATTTTATTCATTTATTCGATTTACATTTCCAACAATCATACAAATCAACCAAACAAATTATTTGTAGTTGTTCTAGTAAATGACTTTTAAAATCAAACGAGAAGATAAATTAATAATTTTTATTTATTCCATTTTTTATTGTTTTAATTAGTTATTGTGATGTTTGTTATTGTCCATTTTAATTTAATATTTTTTTTCCTGTTCAGTATTATTGAGGTTTCATAGTTTTTTCGATCCAAAAAACTACATCGACTTTTCTATGTTTAGTATTATCAAGGATATGAAAAAATTAAATAAAATTAAATACATTAAGTTTTTATATATATATATATATATATATTATTTATTTATACTATTCTTGCTCTTAAGGGTTATTTTTTTAATTAATTTTTGTTTTAGAATATATTAATATGATATTTTAAAAAAATTGACAACATGAAAATAATATAAAAAAATTAAATAAAAAACAAAAAGTTTCAAAAAATTTGAAAACCATTTTTTAAATGTAGTATTTATCAACTTTACAGAGGAAAGAGTTCATTACGAAAAGCAAAAGAAAGGCACGCCAGCAACGTCTAAAGTGCTTTTCGACATCACCCACCTTCCAAGTTATCAGTTGCAGCCAAAATTAGCGTAGAATAATAGCTTACTTTTTAAAATATTGAGAATACTTTTTATAAAAATATTTTATTTTTATTCTTAACACATTAAAACTATAAAAAATACATAAAGGAACATAGAATTAATATTTTTTCAATAAAAAATATTTTAAAAAATCAAATTAAACTATAAAAACACACTCCCTAGTAACAAAAGTTTATACCTTCATCGAATACAGCAGCTCTTAAAAAGTAGTTTTTACTTTAAAATATATTAAAATATATATTTTTTATTTTCAAAGATAATTTTTTATATAAACTATTAAAATACTATAAAAAAATTATTTAAAACAAAAAATATTTCAAATTTGCTTCCCCAACAAAAAATATGTTCGTATTGCATTCCAGTTATATATTTTTAAAAAATAAATTATTTATTATTTTCCTATAATTTTTGGATATGTTAACATTAAAATAAAATCTCTGTTCCAACAAATACTATTTAGAAATCATCAAGCATTGCACGATGCTGACCTGTCTATTTTGTTTTTAGTGCACGTCGTCAATTCCGGCCCTTGATTTATTTCTCCAGGAAAGTCTTTAATTTTCCCAACGATAAAAGTGTTTTACTTTATTTATTGCAGTAGCCACCAGGCCTCGTGATGGCACTGCACCCACCATAATAACTCAGGAGGAGGAGGGCCGTGTAATTAAAACTAGACTGTAAAAAACATTAAATTCTCAAGGATTTTGGACAAGGAGCACAGGCATGAAAGAAACGAGGTTTGTTTTTTTAAGTTAATCCAGTAAATTCTTGATTCAAAATTTAATTTCAAGTTGAATAGGAAAATACGTCGGTTGATGGATGGATGTCTGTTTGACACGATTACGTGTGTTTTTATTTATAAATATATTAAAATAATTATTTTTTTATTTTATAAAAATTAATTTTGATATCAACATATCAAAATTATCTAAAAACATAAAAAATAATTAATTTGAAACAAAAATATTTTTTCAAAAACGGTTTTCAAGTATTTTCCAAATAGCATCCAAATCTAACTTATAAATGATCTTGTTAAATTAAAATTTTGAAAATTTAAATTTATTTATTTATTTATTTATTTTAAATTTTTTAGATAATTTTGATGTCTTGATATTAAAAATATATTTTTTTTTAAAAAATATATTATTTTACTATATTTTCAAATAAAAAATATTTTCAAAATCACGGTAAAATAGTCACCGAATACAAACTCAAATAACTAAATCCATGTCAAGACGGATCATACAACAATCTTGAAAGCCAAGAAACCGTCATGCAACCAGTTGCTTTGCTGCTTCTTGCCTATCTTGTGATTACAGTACAGAATGTAAAGCAAGCCACTGGGCCACACAGCAACCATCAAACGGCTAATTTGCACCTTTTGACATGGCATTTCTTTTTTGAAGTCATCATGTTCCTTGTCTCACCCACCCGGCTTCCTAGAAACCAAGCAAAAGCCTGGCATCGCAAGAAAGCCCCATCCACTCTCTCACTTCACTGCGTATCCCTCGATATCTTCTTCCTTTCTCTCTCCTTTCACAAAAGCTAAAATACAGGAAAAATAAATAAAGGTGAAAAATTCCTTGATATCACACCTGGCACATTATTCCCCTCAGCAACACGAAGCCGACATCACTCTCTCTAGCTTTGAACACTGCAAGTCATTGCATTGGTCAGTGCTCTTGTTGAGCTCCCATCTCTTGAATTTAACCCGCACGCCTCCCTAAAAGTCTAAACCCCCTTCTTCTCTCTTCAACTCTCCAGAACCATTCAAATCATCGTCTTTGTAATCTTCATTCTCCACAGATCCTTACTCTGCTCGTTAGCGAAAGAGCAATGACGGGGTTAGGTTTTGTCCCCATCTTCAGCCTTGCTCTCTTGGTTTCCATTTCAAGTGAGTGTCTCTCTTTTGTTTCTGTAAGATTGACGAGCTGGGTTTTGTGTTGTTTCAAGTCTTATTATTGTCTTAACACTTGCAGGTGCAGAGATCTCTAACAAGGTGGGCATAAACTACGGTCAGCTGGGAAACAATCTCCCATCCCCTTCAGAGTCAGTGGAGCTAATCAAATCTCTCAAAGCAAAACGGGTCAAAATCTACGATGCCAATCCAGACATCCTTAAATCCCTCAAAGACACCGACATCCAAGTTTCCATCATGGTCCCTAACCAACTCATAGAAAACATCTCCAAAAGCCAATCTCTCTCGGATCAATGGGTCAAAACCAATGTCGTCCCTTACTACCCCGATGTCAAAATCCGATATCTCCTCGTCGGAAACGAAATCCTCACAAACCCTGATTCGGGCACATGGTTCAACCTTGTGCCCGCCATGCGCCGAATCAAAGCTTCCTTAAAAACCCACAAGATCAAAAAAATCAAAGTCGGCACCCCGTCTGCAATAAATGTCCTCGAGTCTTCATTCCCACCATCAAATGGCACGTTTCGGGCCGATATCTCCGGCCCGGTAATTAAACCGATGTTGCAGTTCTTAGACCGCACCAAATCTTTCTTTTTCATTGATGTCTACCCTTATTTCGCCTGGGCCGATAACCAGCAAACCATCAATTTAGACTACGCTCTTTTCAAAGCCGGGAACATAACATACACCGACCCGGGTACAAACTTAACCTATACCAACCTCTTGGATCAGATGCTAGACGCCGTCGCCTTTGCGATGAAACGGCTCGGATATCCGGACGTTCGCATTTTTATTGCAGAAACGGGCTGGCCTAACGATGGGGATATCGACCAGGTCGGAGCAAATATTTACAACTCAGCCACTTTCAATCGCAATGTGATAAAAAAACTCACTACAAAACCCGCAATCGGAACCCCTGCCCGACCCGGTTGGGTCATACCCAGCATCATCTTTTCCCTGTATAACGAGAACCAGAAACCGGGTCCGGGTACGGAGCGACATTTCGGATTATTTTACCCAAATGGGACCAAAATCTACGAGGTGGATTTCAGTGGAGACACGCCGTTATCAGGGTATAAAAAGCCCTTGCCGGCTCCGACCAATAACGAGCCATATAAGGGGAAGATATGGTGCATGGTGGCTAAGGTAGTCAACAAGACTGAAGTGGGAGATGCGTTATCGTATGCCTGCTCGCAGGGGAATAAAACTTGTGACGCGATCCAGCCCGGAAAGGAGTGCTACAAGCCGGATTCGTTGTTTTGGCACGCGAGCTATGCGTTTAGCTCGTACTGGGCCCAGTTTAAGAAAAGTGGTGGGACCTGCTCCTTCAACGGGCTAGCTACGATGACGCCTAAGGATCCAAGTAAGTAGTGTCCGTTGATTTTCATATCCTTTCATCAAATTATATATATATATATATATATATATATATATATATATATATATATATATATATATATATATATTTATCGATTTTTTATTATTATTATTATATGCTTGTCTAGGTTGAAAAATATAAAAAAATATTTAATTTATTTCTCCCTAATAATGGCTGCTGCAGGTTTTGGACATTGCAAATTCCCAGCTGTCACTCTCTGAGTCCATCTGGGCAAGGATGCAGGAAGGAAGCCATCGACGGCTGGCTCCCAGGCCAGCAAGCATTTCAGTGTTCTCACTAACTCATCGTGATTTTGGTGCCCCTTTTAATTATTGGAATAATATCACCAATCTTTTCGAGGCCTTTCCTGTCCATATCAATAGATTAATTCGTGGGCACCCTAAATCACCTTGGTCTATGTATTTTTTTCCCCATTAAAGAGCTGATTAATTTGTGCAATTCAGGGCAAATTTTTTAAGATAGATTTCCGAATATGTTGTCGGTCCAATTATTATTTTAGTTCGTTATCTACTTGGACATTTTCTCTTTATTTTTTAACAATAATAATAGTAATAAAATCTCTTAGGAGGGCAACGGCTCTTTTGAGAGGTCTATTTTATTAGTTCGCATGTCAGCATCCCCTTTTTGTCTTCTCATTTTCCTTTCGTGGCGGTGGTCCATTGCTCAGGCAGCCTCTTTCCCTGAGTAGATTCTTTTCATGTGTTCAGCACTCAAAGAAACAGTTCTTTAATGAGGTCAAGATGCCTCGATGGGAGATTTTTTTCATGTGTTCAACACTCGAAGAAACCGTTCTTCTTTAATGAGGTCAAGATGCCTCGATGGGAGATTTTCTCCTTTAGAGCATGAGCCTTAAAATATAGGAAGTATTTTATTTGTTGGAGGGGGGTAGGTTGGAATTGTGATGGAGATTGGTTATTAAAATATTTTTTTATTTTTTATACCAATATAATAAAAATATTTGAAAACAAAATGATAACAATTATTTAAAGCTGAAAAAAATAGAAATCATGGTATAGCTGCCGCCTTGCTTTGGTGTAAGGTAAGGGGTGATAGTTTGGTATTTTAGTTTTGAACATTTCAATTAAATTAAGGTTTAATTTTTTAGCTAAAAATCTATTTAATTTAATTATATTTAGTTCATTACAAAAATTAATCGAAGTCTAAAGTATCGTATTTGAACCCTAATTTCAAAGTGAGATAGGAAAAAACACGAAGGAATTTCGCATTTTTTAAATATTTGTATGGATGACTAATTTTTAAAATAAAAATGTCATGGATGGCTTGGTTTTACATGTAAAAATTGTCATATTTTGATAATTAAAATAATAATAATATTTTGATAAATAAGGGTTTAAAGCTTAGGAGAGAGAAAAACTCGTGTGTGATGGCAATGTATTATTCTATATTTTCTCTGTAATTTTTATTTGTTTAATTTCGTTTCCACCGTGTCAAATTAACTAAATGCAGTGGTTGAGAGTGCCAATCAAATCAAGGGTCAAAGTTCCCGGCATGCAATGAATTGTCAAGATAAGCAATTCTATTCAAGGATTTGACTGCATAATTTCTTAAAGTTGAAGTATCAGTTTGAAAATTAAAAATAAGGTAGAAAAGAAATTAATGGCTAAAAGATAATTAAAGAGTAAAAACCATGAATTCTAAAATCATAATTAATGTTTTATTTTATATAATTTTTAATATTAGTACAAAAAATATTTTAAAAATACAAAAATAAACACACTTATAAATTTAATTTTGATTTGACCCGAATGATTAATTTATTAACCTTCTAACCAAATTCCTTTTAAATTGGATTCTTTTACCACAACAAAGAAAGAAAAAGTGAAAAGATATTGTTTTATTAAAACAAAAAAATCATCTTTATATATATATAAAAAAAAATGATTGATTCGTTGAGCTATGAATTGAATCGGTCAGCTCTCAACTCGGACCAGATTAGCACTCCACCCATCCCCTCTAAAGCCCATTAGACTCGGAGTCTCCCTTTCTTCCTCTTCTCCATACCCACCAAAAGAGGTTTTCTCCTCGAGCAGCAGAGCAATCATGGGGCCAGGATCAGCTATTCATGTCTTCATCTTTGCTCTCTTGATTTCCATTTCCGGTAAGTTTGCCGGTGCTGAGATTTCCAGCGAAGTGGGCATAAACTACGGCCGGCTAGGAAACGATCTCCCATCCCCTTCAAAGTCAGTGGAGCTCATCAAATCTCTCAAAGCAAAACGGGTCAAAATCTACGATGCCAATCCAGACATTCTCAAATCTCTCAGAAACACCGACATCCAAGTCTCCATTATGGTCCCTAACGCGCTCATACCCAACATGTCCACGAGCCAACATTTCTCAGACCAGTGGGTTGAAACCAACGTTGTCCCTTACTACCCCGATGTCAAAATCCGATATCTCCTCGTCGGGAACGAAATCCTCACCAATCCTGACACAGGTACATGGTTCAACCTCGTGCCTGCCATGCGTCGAATCAAAATTTCATTAACAAGGCGCAACATCCGCAAAATCAAAGTGGGCACTCCATCAGCAATCAACGTTCTTGAGTCTTCGTCTCCACCGTCGAACGGTACGTTCCGGTCCGACGTTTCGGGTCCGGTCATTAAACCGATGCTGCAATTCTTGAACCGGACCAAGTCGTTTTTTTTCATTGACTTCTACCCGTTTTTCGCTTGGTCCGAAAACGCACCTAACATCAGTTTAGACTACGCGCTTTCTAATGCCCAGAATGTAACCTATACGGACCCGGGTACAAACTTGACCTACACAAACCTCTTTGATCAAATGTTTGACGCCGTCGTTTTTGCAATGAAACGTCTCGGGTATCCAGGTATTCGGGTTTTCATAGCGGAAACGGGCTGGCCAAATGGTGGAGATTTTGAACAATTCGGAGCCAATACTTACAACTCTGCCACGTACAATCGCAACGTTGTAAGAAAGCTAACCACAATACCCGCAATTGGCACCCCGGCCCGGCCCGGTGTGGCCATACCCGCCTTCATCTTTTCGCTGTACAACGAGAACCAGAAACCAGGTCCGGGTACGGAGCGACATTTTGGGCTGTATTATCCGAACGGGACAGAAGTGTTCGAGATTGATTTGAGCGGGAAAACACCGCTTTCGGGGTATAAAAAGCCGTTGCCGTTGCCAACCAACAACGAGCCTTATAAAGGGAAGCTATGGTGTGTTGTGGCTAAGGAAGCCAATAGGAGCGCAGTGAAAGATGCCTTGGCATGGGCTTGCTCACAGGGAAACAAAACCTGTGACGAGATCCAGCCCGGGAAAGAGTGCTACAAACCGGTTTCATTGTTTCGGCACGCGAGCTATGCGTTCAGTTCGTACTGGGCCGAGTTTAAGAAGATTGGTGGGGTCTGTTCTTTCAACGGCCTTGCTACAACGACGTTTAAGGACCCAAGTAAGTTACCGCGTCGTCTGCTGCCTATTTTTGTCTGTTGCTTTTCTTTTGTCTTTATATGTGACACGGTGGATTCCTCGCTGCCACCGTCAGATTTGAGGCTTGTGGGACCTCCTGTCCGTTTATTTAGAGACCAATTATCTAATAAGCCTCTGCCTCTTCATTTTTTTAGATCGAAAGGCATCATTTTGCATGTTTTTCAATTCATAAAGCAAGAACAAAAGCATATTCTTAATTATTATTATTGGGTAAATGTTTATATACTTTTTGAACAAAAAAAAAGGGGGCTAAGGATTCGGTTATATTTTGGAAGAAAAAAATTTGTTTGTATTTTGGAGTCAAAATATAGCATTTTTAATTAATTAATTAATCATTCGCCAACTAGTAATATGTTTCTAATTCCATTTCAGGTTTTGGACAATGCAAGTTCCCAAGTGTAACTCTTTGAGCGTCTTCTGTAGAGGTAACGAGGATGATGCAAGAACTCACTCCCTGTCTGGGATATGTTGGAGTTAAAAGAATCAAGCATTTCATTGCTCTACACCCCTTTTAATTGCTTTCACTATTGAAATAAGACCATCAATTTTTCAGGCCTTTCCTTTTTCCTGTTCTTATCCAGAGACAATTCGCAATTCAACCATGATTAAAGTGGGCACCTAGATCACTTTGCTTTATTGTATTTTGATGATGTTTTTTTTTAAATATAATATATTTCAAAACAATTTTTAAATTCTTAAAAAAAATTGTTAGAAATAATGTTTGAAAAACAATGTTATTTTGGGATAAATGTGGATCGGGCCGGTAATCCTTGAATTAATCCAACTAACTATTGATTTATGCCTTCACCCTGCAAATATTTTATTTTATTTATTAGTGAAAATGGTTAGCTGTTGTCTTATTAAATCTCAATAGGATTGTTTTAATTGATAATTATCAAAAAACATATAGTTAGTTATATTGAATTTAAATTTATAAATTCAACGTGATACAAAGATAGTTATACTGAATTTATTTATTTTTCTTAAAAATAAATCCTTGATCCATGCTGCAGCGATTAGTCATTTGAAGTTAATAGACCGGGTCCGACTGTGTACTTCAGTTAAAGTAAGAAAATAAAATATCATGACAAGAAATAAATAAATTACCAATAAAACAACTATTGGTTTTTAGAATTTCATGCTTCAATTTAGGGTTTAGCATTTCATGAAAATATCTTGATTAAGCTATTGTGTATTCTAGCAAAACTAAACCAATGCAAACTTCTTCTTTTTTATCGACGTGGATGTCTGAATTGACGAACATGTATCTCGAATGATTTCATAAGTTTTAAAGTTTTTTTTTTTTTTGGTATTGATCGAAGCGTTACGTCCTTCTAAATTGAATGAGGAATAGTAGACCTAATAGGATCATAATATAGCAAAGTATAAATGCCTGACGGAGGATCGATTATAACATCCGATCCCCTGTCTAACAAATCTCTAGCTAAACTATAATTAGCCAACCAATCAACCACATAATTGGCCTTCCTATAAACATGTAATATTTCAACCTCTCATTCTCTACCCAGCATATTTTTAATTTGCATTATAAGATTATAGTTTCCACAAGTTTTGAAGTTAATAACTATGTAAATCAATACAAACTTCACTTAATTTGCAAAGTCCATCATCAAATACTGTTATTTTGAGCTATTTTCAACTAAATTATTGTGTGATTTACAAATCTTGGAGCTTATAAACTGTAAACACGCGTGTTGATTTTAAAATTTGTTAACAAAAGAATTTATGTAAAACAAGAGACTATCGAATCTTTTTATTTGATTTATAAATACAAGTCATAACAAAGATATAAGAATTCCCGGCAGTTTATGGGTGAATTTGCCAGCAGATAATGTAGCAAATTGTATAAAAAATCATTGTCCTTTGATGAGATATTTTATTGACGTGGGCCAGATGACTCTATTTTGTAAATATTAAAAGAGCTAATAAAAAATGGATTTTACTATGTATTTCTTTATAAAATATTATTCTAAGTTATTTTCATTGATTGATATTTTTAATTTATTTTGATTTGATTTTTACAGATCTAATCTAATCATACAATCTAGATTCCAATTCTAATAGGTTAACATGAATTGATCAAATTGTTCTTTTTATCTTGTTTTTAATTGATTTTATTTTTTCAATCTTATACTTCAATACTTGATTGATTCATAATTGAGTCTTGTAGTTTTGTTTAATTTATTTTATATAAGGTTATTTCAATATCATAATTCAGATCATAGATTTAATAGGTTAATTTGAGTTGATACATTATTTATTAATCTTTATGGTTTACAATGCGAGTTATGTCATGCTCAAATTGTTTTTTCCCTCCTAGCTACTTGTATAACTAGATTTTTAAATTAAAATGTATTAAAATTGTTGTTATGAAATGATATAGTTAACTTGACAAGTTTCAAGCAATTGATAAAAAATATGATTTATTTATTTTTTAAAAAAGAAGATGATTTATTTTAATACCGAGATTACAATATATTAAATTGATCAGGATTTTATGACTTACTTTGTCAGCCGAGACGAGATACCATCAGCTCTTCGCTGATGCTCCTCAAGCTTCATTTTTTAAAAAAGATACAGTTCTTGCTTGCAATTCACTCGAATAAACGATAATTAACCCAAGGAAGAATCTATGATTACGAACATGATCGTTAATATAATAATTATTAAAAATTTATATGATTATTAATTATAAATTTCATAAAATTAATTAAGATATACATAAATTAATTCAAAAAAAAAAAAAAACGATAAGTGAAGTGAAGTGTTGACTACAAGATAAATAAAAAAGTATCGTTACCTTATCCCCTCACCTAAAGCCTTGTTATTTAGTGTTCGGATCTTATCCTCTCCCCCCCCCCACTTGGCCATTATAAATTTGGCTGCCATTATCCCTCCCATGATTTTTCCAGGCCCAACAGTAGACCGCCACCCAATCCCAAGCCGACTCTCGACAAAGCCTTGACCCTTTATCTACTAACACTTATCAAAAACCTCAAGCTCCCACTGCCTTATCTATTTACCCGTCATCATTATTATTCTCTCCCCCTCTCTCTCTCTAGGGTTTTTTTACGCTCTGTGAATGGACTATAGCCTCTACACCACCAGCAACAAGACCCTCTCTCTACAAGTTTTACCGCCAGCGGTAAAATCCCGAAAGTGGCCCTCAATTTCGTTTCCCAGTTGGACGTTCAAGTCCTCGGCTGCTTTCCTTAACCGGAAAGTAGAGCAGAATCCGAGAAGGGGTGTTTCGGTTATTGTGGTGGCAAGAGCGGGGTCGTCGAGCCACTGCGAGCCGAGCAGCAGCAGCAGCGGCTTGAACACCCCGCTGGAACTGAGGTCCTCGGCTGGGAAGTATCTGAGCGGCGTGTTTCAGAATCAGAGACAGCTTTTTCATGTTGCTGTGGCTGATGAGTTGAAGCTGTTGGCCGATGATAGAGATAGTGCGTCGACTCGCATGGTTCGCAGCACTGGCTCCGATGAAGCTTCTCTTCACAGGTCAGCAATTCACTCCTCGATTCTCTACCTTCCCTTATTCTTAAAGAAAATAAATAGATAAATAGAACAGTGTACCATATTCAGTCTACCATATTCGATAACACGTCGTGTCTTCGATCAGCTTATACGTCAATCGAAACCTTGATGTTTTTTTAAGGTTATACGGCATTTTTTTAAGGTCGTAATAATTGAAGTTTGTGCTCGGTAGTGACAACACAATAATACCACAAGCTTTCCTCATCAATAATCCCCAAGCTATTTACTCTCTGCATAGGACAGAGGCATCACTTACAAAATAATTCCAATTTCTGTTGAACATTGCAGAGATAGCAAGAACATCTCATCGTGTGTTAAACATTACCCTGATTTGATGATCTCAGTTTTTTAATCTTACGTGGTAAGTTATATAAAATAGAAATCGGTGGGCTTTCCAATTCAATGAGCTGACAAGTAACGATTACAATAAAATAAATGACATGGTATAAGAAAAAAATAATTAATTTACTAATTAAATGGGTAGAGGGTTGCTTGTTTGCTTGAAATTAATGGGGTCAGGCTACCAATGACTGGAGGTTTATGATGTGATGCTGTTAGTCTGAAAAACAGTACCTGTCTATGATTATAGGATGTAAGGTGTAGATTTGTTGGTTTAGGGAAAGGCTTAATTTTTCCTCCTATTAACATAAGGTTTTTCACTTTCCTTTTCCTTTATGGATGCCAAGGCTGGCTTTTATCCTACAGTTGGCGAAGGTTTTCGCATTTCCTACATTGAGAATCTGATTTGTGAATTATTAATTTTTACCGTCATTTTTTCAGCAGATTCATGGGTGTTTCACCAGTATAAATCAAAAGAATTTCTTTTTACCATACGGGATCCACGCATTTAGGAAATCATTGCTGTAAAATTACAAACTAACTAGTCTAGTGGTATTTTTGCATCACTTTGCTACCTTAAAGATCACGAAACAGATGTATGGCTGTCGAAAGATCCAGTTACCTGATAGTTCTGCATATGGACGTTTTGATCACCATAGTAATAAATGTTCTATATTACCTGATTGAATCAAATGGATTTACTCAGCTGCCTAATAATAGTGTTTCCTTACTTTTGAGTGCCAGGAGGATTGCTGAGCTGAAAGAGGATGAGTGCCGAGTTGCCGTTGAAGATGTCATGTATATGTTAGTTCTTTACAAATTTTCTGAGATCAGAGTCCCTTTAGTTCCAAAGCTCTCTAGGTGCATCTACAATGGCAGGCTAGAGATTCGACCTTCAAAGGACTGGGAGCTAGAGTCCATCCACAGCTTTGAGGTCTTAGAGATGGTCAGGGAACACGTCTCTACAGTTATTGGCTTGAAAGCAAATTCTAGTGTGGCAGACAGTTGGGCAACAACTGAGGTCCAAAAGTGCCGGATTGGTAGAGTATATGCAGCCTCGATTTTATACGGTTACTTCCTCAAGTCCGCCTCCTTAAGGCATCATTTGGATTGGTGTCTGGCTCTGCCCCACCAAGATATTCATCTTGGTCATAGGACCACCCTTCAGTATCCAGAGTCACAGCCTTCTTATGGAATGAAAAATCTTGTTTTTGGTCACATGAGCAACAAGCAATCGGAGTCGCAGGGAACGCGGTTAGACAGGCCGAAATCGGAGCTTGAAAAACTGAAGTGCTACATGATGGGGTTTGATTCCGACACACTGCATAGATGTGCAAAATTGAAATCTGAGGAGGCTGTGAATTTGATTGAGAAGCACAGCTGCGCACTGTTTGGAGATGAGAAGACTGGTGTGCTTGAGAATGATGAGGTGATCTTGACCTCATTCTCGAGCTTGAAGAGATTGGTTTTGGAGGCAGTTGCTTTTGGTTGTTTTCTTTGGGACACAGAAGAATATGTCAACTCTGTATATAAGCTTAAAGACAACTAAAGGAGAGGGAGCAAGTTTCAAGAGAGGATTGGCTACTGGGCAAAACTCTTCTTGTACATAGGAGCTTGATTGCTGCATTTGACTCTTGTTTCCAAGTTCCTACAGTTTATTGTATAGACTACATGGAAATAGATTATATTGTATAGAACTGTTTTAGCTACTCGTATACAGTTCTGCTAAGCTAGGTTTACTGATGTTTCAACTGGCGAGTCAAAGTTTTGAGTTCTCATGTTCTGTAAATAGCAGTTGCAGAAATCTGGTGCTTGCAAATTTCTTTTCTTCTTTGCTTTCGGGTACAGTGGATATGGATAACTCTTGCTGCAAAATCTTTTTTCTGAAATGGAATCGGTTTTAGGATGTTAGCTGGTTAAACATCTAATGATCTCTACAGTGCGAGTTCTTGGTTTTACTCTGTTTTGGGTGAGGTTAAAGCTTTGCTTGCAGTGTACCTGTTGCACATAGGAGTGGATTACAAAACTGTAAGCTGTGCTCAGACAGAATCCAGAATCCAACGAAGAATCCGGTACCTTGTCTGCTCCAAAAAATTTATGCTGCCAGTGGTTGCCACCTCAAAACCTCATGCTCTGATGAAGGGTTCATTTCGAAAGGTTTTGAAGATTAATCCAATCAAACCCGGCTAAACTATCTAAACCACCTAGCCAAATCAACTACAAGAATTATTTTTAAGTTTTGTTCAAAACAATGTCATTTCAATTTTGAGTTTACTCGATGAATCTACGACTTGATGCTTGGATCGAATGTTGTTTCAGTTTTGGGTTGACTCGATGAATCTACGACTTGATGCTTGGATCGAATGTTGTTTCAGTTTTTGGTTGACTCGATAAATCGACAACCCGGTTCCGGTCCTTGGTTGCCAAAGATCCCAGGCCAGGTCTGTAACGATGAGTAAGAGTGTCAATTACTCAGAACCATCCATTGAGTTTCCAAGAAGTTATGAAGAGTAAGGGCAACAGCTACCCCTTAAATTAATAAAACCACACGTACAGCAAATTAACTACAAGGGATTCAATGGTTTCAACAATATAAACTAACCCCATAGTCAACGTCACCTCAGTTTTGAAAAGTTCCACAGTTTGATTCAATCAAGATTTTACCATACTTAATACTTCCGCAACATAATGTACTTGACAAATGTGTCTTTGCCAAGTCTTCTCCCCTGTCTCTAAAAAATAAACAAGATATGTTTCTTTTTGTGGTCAGGTTCATTTTCTTGGCCATAACTGCATTATCAAGCCTCGTTTTTCGATTAATCTTCTCCGCTACTGCTTACCTTCTGGTGTTAATTATCCAAGGATGCAGATTACCGAGCCAAGCTGTCCAGGGAGGACTGCAACTGATTGCCGATGCTACCAGGGCTTGCTTCGAGCTGGTCTTGGAGTTTATTGTGGAAAAGATAAGTTCTTCAACCGCTGCTGCTTTTGATCTTCTGATAGAAGGTATTTCAGCTTCTGCTGCTCTCACAGGATCAGCTCTTGAAGGTCTGGTGGAAAAGACGAGAAATTCTCTTCATGGGGTGCTAGAAAATTCATTGTCTCAGCTTGCTGAGGATTTTGGAGAGATGATTTCAGCTATAATGACAGCTTTATGGAACAATTACAAGGATGCAGTGCGATATTTCACAGAAAATGCTTAATTATATGGGTATATTTTTAAGTCTCTCGTGCTTGTACTATATTCCTGTATCATATGTAATCAATGATTTTCAATTAGATTATGTTCTTCACACTTAATTATTCGTTTATATAATTCTTTTTCTGCAGTATAAGCCGCGTGAAAATATATATATATATATTTAAAAAAAAAAAACTCTTTGCATGCATAGGGATCGCAATTGCTCCACCTTCATCCATCTCTATGTATTCAATATGATCGAATTGGACCGGGTGAGAAATTTCGAAATTTCTCCATCCTGCCATAGTATACACGAGTCGGTTAGCCCGCGCGATGCGGCGGGCTTTTTATATATAGCAAACTTATTATTTATGTGGTAAACAAAGAATTTTTTAGTTGATAAATAGGGAATTGTAAATTTTAAATCATGTTATAATTTTTTTTTATGTATTGAATTAGTTGATTATTGCTATAAGCTTAAATACTCAGATAATAATTCAATTTTGAAATTTAAAAATTATAAGCGATAAAATTTATGAAAGATTAGCGAATTGTAATTTGAGTATTGCAAGACCATAATTGATTAATTGTTTAGTATGTATTAATTGTTTTGATGGTTATTTAATTGGTTGATGTAAATCTGTAATCAATAAAATGAATGAAAGATGATATTTTGTTGTCTTGAACTGAATGTGTTGATGGTTAAATATTTTTTAACAGTTACTAAGCATTTAACTGGTTGATAGCAATATTGTAAGCGCTGAAATCTATTAAAGATAGATTATTTTTTGTTTGCATTGATTTGGTTGGTTGTTGACATTATTTTACTGGTTTGGAGAATAATTTAGTCACAGCTTGGATTTGAATTATGTGTTGATTTAATTAACTCATAGATAGCATAATTGCAATGTTTTGATTATTTGGTGTGTTTTAATTGGATTGATAATTATATAATCAGTTGGTCGAAAAAATGTAATAGATTATATCGATTAGAGATTTTTGTTTGCTGTAGTCAATTGGGAATTTGTTGGTGGTTGGTTTTGTTGTAATTGTGTGGCCGATCATCTAATTTTTCTTTATTCAGTTGTGTTTACTGGTTATGGAAATATTTTTTGTATCCATTTGTATGGTGAATTATTTGATTGTTTGGTGTGATATTTTTTTTTTGTAGTTTATTGATCAATTTATGAATGTGTTTTAATCGGTTATTTGTAAATGTGTGTCCGATCATCTACTATTATATAACTATATTAAATGTATCTCAGAATACTTATATTAAGTTTTTATATTGAAAAAATCCTAGGTCATGTTTTCTTTTTCCTATATATATTCTTAGGCGAAAGACTAAAAATATATATAAAAAAATTAAAATCATTACTGTCAAAACAATAGAAATTATTAAATTATGAAGAGCAAAAAAAATATTAACAAAAGAGTTATTAACAAAAATAATTGTTATTATTATTATTATTATTATTATTATTATTATTATTATTATTATTATTGTTATTATTATTATTATTGTTATTATTATTGCTATTATTATTATTGTTATTATTATTATTATTGAAATAATTGTTATTATTATTATTGTTGTTGTTGTTGTTGTTGTTGTTGTTGTTATTGTTATTATTATTATTGTTATTATTATTATTATTATTGTGTTAAGTACACTTATATATACATGGACAAAAATAGACATTATTCTACAAATAAAAAAAATTAAATTTGTGAATGTGTTTTAATCGGTTATTTGTAATTGTGTGTCCGATCATCTACTATTATATAACTATATTAAATGTATCACAGAATACTTATATTAAGTTTTTATATTGAAAAAATCCTAGGGCATGTTTTATTTTCCCTATATATATTCTTAGGTGAAAGACTAAAAATATATATTAAAAAAATAACACCATTACTGTCAAAACAATATAAATTATTAAATTATAAAGAGCAAAAAAAATATTAACAAAAGAGTTATTAACAAAAATAATTGTTATTATTATTATTGTTGTTGTTATTATTATTGTTATTATTACTATTATTGATATTATTATTATTATTATTATTATTGTTATTGTTATTGTTATTATTATTATTATTGAAATAATTGTTATTATTGTTGTTGTTGTTGTTGTTGTTGTTGTTGTTGTTATTGTTATTGTTATTATTATTATTGTTATTATTATTATTATTATTGTGTTAAGTACACTTATATATACATGGGCAAAAGTAGACATTATTCTACAAATAAAAAAAAATTTGTTATTATTGTTATTATTATTATTATTATTATTGTGTTAAGTACACTTATATATACATGGGCAAAAGTAGACATTATTCTACAAATAAAAAAAAATTTGTTATTATTGTTATTATTATTATTATTATTATTGTGTTAAGTACACTTATATATACATGGACAAAAGTTGACATTATTCTACAAATAAAAAAAATTAAATTTGTGAATGTGTTTCAATCGGTTATTTGTATATATATATATATATATATAGTATTTCAGAGTAATGATAGTAATTTCTTTTTCAAAAAACCTAGGTCATATATATATATATATATATATATATATATATATATATTTTTAAGGCGCTAATATTGAATAAATATAAAAAAATATAATTAGTCAGACATATTTAAAAGAAAACAAAACTAACAAATAATTACTGTTATTATTTTGAATGTCTTATCTATAATAATTAGAAAATTCAAGACTTAACAATATTAAAAAGAAGCAATTAATAAACAAAATAAATAAAAAAATAAAAATAAATATTATTAGATTGTAAGAATGTATTTGTTAGTTATAAATATGGTCATAAACACTTATAATGATCTCTTTCCCTCTCTTAGATATAAATGCTTGTACTTTATTTATTTGTTAGTTTGTTTGCTGACTGGAAGATTGTCTTATGAACTTCAAAAGTCATTCCTTGTTCAGGAAACCTCTTTGGTGGAAGAAATCTAAATTTTAGTTGTGCAAACGTAGGGTCAAGAATGAGAAATTTTGGCACCTCTCTCTGCTATCTCTAGGAAATGGGATAACTTTATGGCTCAAAAATTGAGCAGAGGTGGTTGAAGTTGTTATTGGAAGTGATTTTTATTCAGAAATAAAACAATAAAAATTATTAAATTATTATGATAAAAAAATAAAAGAAAAAGAAAAAGGAAGCAAGGAAAAAAAACTAATATTATTATTCTTATTGAGTTAATTATTGGAAAAAATTCAATAAAAAAATGTCAATAAATTGTTTTTTTAAAAAAACATAAGTGAAAAAAACAAAAACAAAATAAAAAAAACATCAAAATCAATAAAAAAATAAAAAAAACAATGAAAAAAAAACATAAGTGAAAAAAAAACGTCAAAATCAATAAAAAAATAAAAAAACAATCAAAATAAATAAAAATGAAAAAAAAACAGCAAAGTGAAAAAAAAAAAAAAAAAAGTGAAAAAAAAAATTGAAAACAAAAAGCGCTAGGCAGGGGTCGAACCCCTGCCCAGCGCCTCCCCTCCCCCCACATGCTTATGTTTTTGCCAATAAGCTACATGCTTTTCTTTGTTTCTTTTTGTGAAATAATATATAAATAGTATCTGTACTTTTAAAAAACGAAAAAAAAAAAAAGAGGTGGACGTGCACCCGCGCCGCACCGGAGCAAAGTGCACGTCCACAGTGACTATGAGTCACGGTGAACAGTGCATTTCACTGTTACTTTCGCCATTTTGTTTTAGATATATGTTAATGTTAATGATCCATCCATTTTTGTCTTTTTTTTTTAAACTTGAGCTTTAAAATTACTTCCTCAACCATAAACTAATAAAACTATCGAATGAAATTTGAATTTTTAATATACACATAAAATTATAAAAAATTTCATGAATCATAAAACAAAAATCCATGTATCATATTGAAAAATAAAATAAAACCGCTACCTTGTAAATAATAGATAAAATAACGATCGAATCGAATCGGCTAGCATCGGAGACCGAACGGATGGAATATTGCATCCCTACCTATGATCACCATCACAGGCACGCAGATCTGATCATTCCGAATAGGTTACTACGTCTTTATCTAGAAGCAATACATACATGTCATGGATACTCCACGTGTCGAAGGATCGCGCCTTCATCAAGGTTAATCTTCGAGGGGGCCTCCTGAAGCTCGGAAAAGTCAGGTGTGAAGTATCCTGGGAAAGGAGACGCGAAGTGGAAACAAAATAATCGGAGCATAAAAAATACTTTTCATGGATGACTTCCTACGCGGACAACCGACTTTTCCAAATTGTAGTATTTTTTTTTTATTCCTTTTCTGTTTCTTTCATTTCTTTTTTTAACGGTCAAGATTACCTTCTAGAGAAAGACTTTTTGGAGGTGCTGAACATGGTTTTAAAACCTAATCCGGCTTTCCAAGTCGATTCAATAACCTGTTGAAATGGTTCTTGAACTCAAGAAGTTGATCAGTCTATTATTTTTTAAATTAGTACACCAAAATAATTGGGGTGTTGGATTGTGAGGTAATTTATTGAGAGGTTATTTTCTTGGGAAGAATTTATTAAAACATTAATATTATAACCGCATTAAAGCTTATACGTATTTTTTTTTAGTTTTATTATTTTGTTTGTGAGTTGCAGAATAAGTCGTCGCCAAGATTTGAAAAAGATCGACCGGATATTAGTAGAAAGTAATTGAAGATCATTATGATTTTTGAGATTTATAAATGTAACCGTACTCGTAGTTTATAGCAAGTGCAGATTCATGTTATACATATGCAACAGGGGTTGCAAAAAGGAGTGAGCAATGGTTCAAAGAGTTTGATTTGGACAAAAAAATCCAACCAATCAATTTTTTTTTCAAAATATAACCAAACCGGCGTTTTATATTTTTTAAAACTGAATAAATCCAATTCAATCCATGAATATTGTAATGGTTCGGCAGCATTAGTACATTCAAAAGAAATCGTGGAGAGAAGAGTTAGGATTTAAAAAGGAAAGAAAACCACCATCACCACGAAAACGAATAAAAGGACGAGGAATAAGATATTTTTGGAAGGGCCAAATACTTAAATATTAAATGTACATTAAAGTGAACTTTGAGGGTCAATATTGGTCCGGGGAGATTTGATTTTCCCAGGGCCTGTATTTTCTGCCAATGAAATGATGCAGTTGCATCGCATCGAGCAAGAATGAAACCTATGCAGTGCTAAATAAACTTTACAAAATCAAATAAAATAAATTACCAGTTATTTGTCCGCCCTTCTTATTCGATCCAACCAGTCAAGTCAGTCAGAGGTAATGACTTTGTTGAATTGGAGAGGGCATGGCCAGTAATGGACAATCTAGGAAGTTAGGCTGTAGCGATGTAATTGTGAACCCAGATGATTGTGGAACTCCAGCCGATGGATGCTGAATTGAACTACCAGGGAATCACACCAAAACAAAAAAAAAATTGATCAGATCAAATGTCCAGGCATGTGATGTGGACGATGCGGAAATGCCATCCAAATACAACACCACAAAAATAAATAGGGCCTATATTTTCCATCAAAAGAAAAAATGGATCCCAATATTACGTTATCATGCTTAGCATGGATATAATCGACCTGTCTAGGCTTGGATGATGACCAACAAAGGACTAGCAATACAGATAATTGAGCAGATTAAACACTAGATAATAATTATCGAAGCAGTTCCAGGCAGTTCAGTTTGATTTCGTTAGATACTTCTCTTTTCAGTCACCAGACATGAACTCACCTAAATGATAATGACAGTGATGATTCAACTGGAGGGTGGATTCCATTTTGATCAGGAGATAGTAGCGACCAAAAAACTGGAACAGATTCGTTGAAAAATTGGAAGGTTAGAGTCAATATCTCATATAACCAAGCAGCAACATAAAAAAAACCTATGACTACAGTTCCTAAACATTTGATATATACACTTCAATCAGCATGTACTGAGAATATTATCAACATAAAGCTAGGGAACCCTGCAGCCTCCAAGCACCATCAAGGTGCTTGATGTAAGTTTACATCTTCTACCAGACAGTGTTCGTTTACAGTTTCCACAAAATTACAAAGAATGCTAAATGATACCTGCAAGGTCCAACCAAACAATTACCTGACTGTTCTTGGCGACCTTTCAAATCAGAGCAAAACACAAAATCCTGCATCACATGCTATACAAAATTTCAGCTGACAAAGCAACAACTTTCATGTCATGTATATAATTATACATATGCTAAAATAGCCATCTTAAGTTTGTTGTACTAACTCACCTCCCGCATGCCTTGAGAAACATTTTGGACTGCATCTGCATGAAATAAGTCTCCTAGTTAAGCACAAACATTAGTTTGCCCCCTATAAAGAAAAGAAATAACTAAACAATAGAACGGTTCAGTCCTATAAGAGACCAGAGGTATAATGATTTTTACCCAAGTTTGAAACACTGGGTTTTACAGCGAGTGTCAATCCAAGAAAACAGTCATCAGGTTCAGCGCCAAAATCCCATAGATTTAACTCCAGATTTGGCTTGGGTCCTGTTGAATTGCATTAAAGGAAAATGATACATGTCATCCTATAAACAACATAAACAAACTGGATCATTTAAATTTAAAATCCAGAGGCGAGAGAGAATATTAACCCTTGTTATTTAGCTTCAGTTCAAGAGGATCTTGAAGTGGATACGGAACCCACATACCCACCTATCAAAGAGGGACCGGGACATGTTAGTAAAAATGATTATCATGCTAAAGAAGAAAGCAAACTTGAGAGAGCTCATATTACATGGAAAAATGGATGTTGCAGTGACTGATCAGCAGTTGGCCTCTTTAATGGATCCCACGAACACAATTGCTATAGAAAGTCAACATGAAGCATTCAAGTAATTAAAATGCAGCAAAAATAGAGTTTAGTTCAGGATGAACCAAAAATAATTGGTAATGAAATCATCATGATGTCATATCAAACATCAACACTCACCTTAATCAAATCAATAGCTTCTAAGCTAGCATTGGGAATGATATCAGATAGGTTGGCAGGTAATATCTGTCCACAAGCAACACTTAAAAATATGAACAACACTAACAATGATCGTAAGCACAAAATCAAAATATAAAAGACAGGGAAATGGAAAACATAAATAGCTTAGCTTACCTCTGCACAACTAAGGTTCATCAGTAGAGAGACATTTGAAGCTTTAGGGAATACAGCCGGCTCTGGGGTACCAAGAACACAGCATATCTTGTACAACTGATCTATTTCACTGTGCAAGGGAAATTCAATTAGTTTGTCAGGTTTCTCTTTACTTCAGAACAAATCAAATCAAATGATAATAAATGTTCATGTGAAATTGCTAAAGAGTAGGAGTAAATTCTAATCCTCCCTAGCAGGACTCCACTTCAGCCGGACCATGAATAGATAATGGCCTCGTGTAAAAAAGTGTCCAAAACATAAGCCTGCATTCTACAATATATCACTTCATAAGATTATAGTCCATCATAACCTTTCTTATATTATAAATCCACTGTCTAAACAGGAGTAGTTAACTATGCATGAGAAGGAGAGAACAGGCAGATGAGTATTAGTACTTATTCATCTTCAAGTTAATCAGTATCCTCACTCCAGTTTAATTGGGAAATTTAAGTTATTTTAGAGGTCTAACAGATGAAAAAATATCCATGAACCATCTTGTTATCAAATGATAGCACTTGCTTAATTCAGCTTGAGTGGGTTCGTCGAGTCAGGAGTGGCTGGTGGAACAATGAACAAAACCAGAAACAGAATTATATGAAACCACATCTTTCTTACTATAGGCATGAAACTAAAGAACATAGAATCACCTTTCACCAGGGAAAATAGGGGACAGAGTGAAAAGCTCAGCTAATATTGCACCAACTGCCCACATATCTGTATATACTTTCAGGGGTTAGTTATCAATGGATGAGAGAAAAATGCTACAATAAATCATTCTAGAAAACCAACATAAAATGGAATGGAGCATCATCAATTTATTCACAGGATTCATGCATCAACTTATTCATGTCTTGTAGATAATGTTGAAAACATTCAATACATTGAACCATTCCTGCTGGAGCTGACATTCAGGACCAGAAATGGTCATCCTAATTAGCCTTCCTCGGTTAAATTAGCCATAACACACAATCTTGATAACATGATTGCAAATGATTAAACAGCTTCACTCGGAAATTGACAATTGGAAGTATAATCGATAGTTCTACTTAAAATATTTCTGAAGACAAAAGAAAACTTCTCTTAAACTGATTTCAATATATATATCAACATTTGTAGTTCTCTAGTTAAATTCAAATAGGCAAAAACGGAAGAGGGATCAGTTGACCGATATAATCCATCCCAACCTTTTTTCTGAGGGTAAAACAACTCAAACTTAAAAAATAAAGGTGAAAAGAGTTTCAGATTGGAAGAGGAGAGAGAAAGACGTACCAATTGCAGGAGTATATGTTGAGGACTGCAACAGAACCTCTGGAGCTCGGTACCTGGCACCCAGACCAAAAAGAAACAAGAAATGTAGTATTTTTTAGTGAAAAAAAAAGTTCGCCAGAAATGTCATGGATAAGCACGCAGACACTAACATGTAATGGATAGGAAGAAATCCTTACCACCGTGTGGAAACATATTCAGTGTAAGGAGGTGCTGATGAAACTTCTCTAGCCAGTCCAAAGTCAGCAATTTTAAGAACATCTTTTGTCACAAGCACATTCTCTGAAAATGAAATGATTGTTAATTATTAAAATTCCATGTCAAAATCTCTAGCCACCAAGAAATATTGATCTTAAACCATGAATTTATCAACAATACTCATAATAGAAAAACTTATTGTCTTACCAGGTTTCAAATCCCGATGGAAATATCCATTTGTATGCATGTGAGTAAGTCCTTGAAGCACCTGAGACATAAAGTTCCGTATCTCTTCCTCTGAAAACGGTCTCTGCTGCTCTCTCATTATTTGGTAGAGATTGCATTCCTTGTAGGAAGAATTCCAGAAACAAGCAATTATTAGTTGATGAACAATCATTTATAGATTTATTCAAGTTACAGTTTCAAAGCATAAAATCCACACCCTAGCAAAAACAATGAGTAATCATGTCTTTAGTGTGGAAAATGATGATCAGAATTAGAAGTTTTGCATCTCAAGAAAAGTGTGGCCTCAAACAAGGTGAATTGATAGAAAAAGATTCAAGTAGCTGATGATGCTGGATTAGGATTAAGAATTAGTAGAGTGTTGCTGGTGTAAAAAGAAGCATGGACCCAGAACACAAGATCCCTTACCATGTGTTCAAAAATGAAAAATAGTTCATTGTTTTCCCTGACAACTTCTTTCAACTTTACAATATTGGGATGATTCAATTTACGGAGGGCCTGCAGAAGACAATGTTAAACTTGATTGTTTACTGAGCATACTTATCATGTGAAACAACTTGATGATAAAAACATTACCAAGGAACACACCTTTACTTCTCGTAAATTCATGCAGTCTTCCCAGAAATAGAACTTTCTCTTCATTTTCTTCACAGCAACCTGAGATCAGAAATAATACTGTTACAATAATTTTAACAATCAAACAGGAAACACAGGGAACTCCTTTCTTACAGAAACAATATAAGAGGATACTTATTTTTCATATGCCCCACAGGTGTGGCTACAGATTTAAATGCAGCAATTTGCCAAATAAACTCACTTAGGGCTTTATAAATGCAGTATACAGCTCAAATTGTGAGAAGGGAGTTCCCTACACCTGAAATTTCCAGCTTCATGTCATCTCATGTTGTTTAACCAAAGTTGTTATTTCATGCGTCTTTAGCTAGTTTTATGACTTCTGATACTGAAAGTTTAATGTCAGGTGAAGAAGGCCTCTCAGCTGTACATTTATATAATACATGAGTTTAATTCACTCATCATTTCTCTGATCTCAGCCATAGTAAGCTAAAATTTAAACGGTAGCTTTTATATCAAGCACGACAGATTGGATAAAAATAATTTCACTACCATTGAATCCACTGGGAAGTATAATAGCAGCTAAAATAAAGTGCTTATGAAAAGAGTTCCTTACAGTTTCATATGTTTCAATATTGATGGCCTTGAATACACAACCACAAGTACCATCACCAATCTCTTCCAACATTTTATACCTGGGAAGAAAATAATAAAATGTTATCCAAGAAAAAACCTGTCACTCAAGAATGATAAAAACCTTACACACAAACAAACATACAAGATATATACCTATCCATTGTTAGAATTGTTGCAAATGACAATCAAAAATTTGTCAAAGAACTTCTAGGAACCGCCCTGTAGAGGCCTCTACACTTTCAACATAGTGTTGGCTACTAGCGAGAATGCAAGGTTTACTGCTAAACTGTAACTTGTTATATACAACATCGACAGGAAGATAGTTGTCATGGTAGGGGTGATTAAATATCAGCCAAATTATCATCAACATGCTTAAGTGCAGCTTCTACAAGCTGCGATCAGCTTGTATCATCTAAGATTAACCAATCTCTCCTCCCTTAAATCTTTACTAGCGAAGCATTCTCAAGTTCAGATTTCAAGCCATTTATTGTAATTTACAAGCTAACCATGCTCCTTTGTCGAAAAATAGGGCTCAGCTGCAAAAACAAAAAACAAAAAATAAATTGATTAAAAAAATAATGATAAATAAAAAAACTAAGAAGAATTTCATATACGGATACGAGATAAAAATAAAAGAAAAATGAAAATGGAGACGTTTTGGATCTAAAGCTTTTAAGCATTCATTTGTTCCTCAGGGTTTATGTTCTAAAATGAAGAAATCAACCTAAATTACCCTAATTATGCAACAAATACCAGAAAAATCATTAAAAGACAGAGTATCAATTTTCACAAATGAAGTTAAAATTTCCAATAATTCAAGATTTGATTTTCTAACGAGTAAAAAAAAGAAAAAAATATAGTACTTGATCATATGGATACAATAAAAACACACTAGAAAACTCAAAATTATAAAAAAATTCAACGAATACACACTAATTGATTATCTACAAACGGCAAGATCAGTGAAATATCTTCAAATCTTTATTTAACAAGAAATGCAAAGAAAGAAAAACACAGTGATGCGTAGTAATAATCTACTGCTTAACACCTTAAAGAATGAATCTCCGCTTGATCGCTGATAACAGAAAAGAGATAACAAAGAGAGAGAATCTTATAGCATACGCCACACAAAAATAAATAAATAAATAAATAAAACCATGAAAACTAAGCCAAATTCAACTACATAGCGCTCTAATTCAAGTTCTTATATTTCAAGCCAGGGTTAAATTTTTAAAAAAAAACTTATTATGTGTTTTTTTAATCCACTCTGCTCTTTCTTAACAGAAACTTAAACGACAGCATTTTTCTTTTCAGAGAAGTTACAGTTCAAGAAAACTGAAGCAGAGAGGCAAAAATTCAGAATTCACAAAATAATAGAAAAATCACCATGGATGCTCAAAGAGTTAACCAGCAGAGGCAGCGGAGATCTAAACTGAAGGGGAAAAGGGTTAAGGATCGCTAATGCAAGAGCAAGAACAAAGAGCGAGATGGTCTTTATAGAAAGGGAGAGGGATTTGGATTCTGGAGAAGCGATGGAAGAGGATAATTCCGAAAGAGAACCAAGAAAAATAGGGAGTTTTTGAAATAATAAAATAAAATAATTATTTTAAATGTTTGTTTTATAATTGGTATTATTTTATTTGTGAATAAATGAGAAAAGAAGAAACTGCTTGGTTGTGGTGGGGAAGGTGTGGCCCCCACGTTGATGTGATCTTTTTATTTCTTTGCCTGTTGATTTACTAAACGACCCCTCAACGACTTGTGTGCAAATTATAACGTAGTCCCTCACACTTGTCAACATTAATTTAATAGCTCTTATGAATTTACAAATTAACTAATCAGTCCTTATGTGTCCATTTTTAGTAAATGATGCGTCTAGCTCCATATGCAATGGAGGAGCTCCCGAAAAATGTTTTCTTAAGAAGAAGAAAATGTAACGAGAAAAAAATTGAGAGCATAGGTATCAAATTAGGCATAGTCCACATTCATTGATGACTGATTGATTAATTTTAAAAACTAAAGGACTAATTTATTTATTTTGTAAACATAGATGGACTAAAAGATAATTCACTCATGGGAATGAATTTGACGTTTCTAGTACGGGGTGAGATGCGGGGATGGCGGGTGGAGGACTTAACCGTCACTTGAGGGAATGGATTGGGTTATTTTGGTCATTTATGTGCCCATGGTTTTGTGGTGCTAAGGGCATCTCCAGTGGGGAGTGCCATTTTGGAGTGCCAAATCTTCAAAATGGCACTTTGAATAGTGTAAAAATGGCATTTTTGTTGATGTGTGCTCCAGTGGTAAATGCCATTTTGGAGAGCCATTTATTTTTATATTATTTTAAATATAGTGCAATTATTTTGTATGTAGTTTAATCATGCAATTAATTATACAATTAATAAGAATAAATTATATAATTAAATAATTGCTTTTAAAAAACCCTCCAACAATATAATTATTAATTTTATATATTTCTTGTTAAGGTATTTGTAAATAAAAATAAATATTTTTGATATAATTATATTATTTTCTAATATATATATTACATTGATTATACGATTAATAGGAGTAAGTTATATAATTAAATAATTGTTTTTAAAAAACCCTCCAACACTATAATTATTAATTTATATATAAATTTTTACTCTCTTGTAAATAAAAATAAATATTTTTGATATAATTATACTATTTTCTAATATATATATTACATTTTATATATATATATATATATATATATTATAATATATAAAAAAGGTGGCCCCAAGGTGGGGCCACCTTTTATAGCAGCATGTCCCGAGCTGCTATCTATAGCAGCTCGGGAAGGGGGAGGTATTTTTACCTCCCCTTTTAGCACTCCCGCTGGAGCATGAATAGTAACACAAAAATGCTAAAAAAATTAATATTTTAATTTTGGCACTCCATTTGCCATCTCGGCTGGAGATGCCCTAAGGCGAGTCTGGACCGACAACCGGTTCATTTGGGGAGTTGTCTTGGCTACCAAGAGGGATGGAAATATTTTGGTAATTTCAGGTACAAGAGTGAAACGTGTAAGGAATACGGAGAGGATGGGGATGAGTATGAGATTTTCTTGTGGGTTTAGGGCTTTTAACTATGGTTAAAATCTAGATTGGTCAACCAGTTAATTTAATGTTTAAGTTGAAAAGAAATAGCTAGGTAAAAAGCTGGGGAGCAAGTAATCCAGCAACCCATTAAAACCTATTAAAAAGCTCATTAACTTTTATTAAAAAGCTCATTAACTTTTTTTATATAAAAAAAAACTAATAAAACTAATATTGTTTTTTTAATCTTTTTATAAGATTTTTTAATAAGTTAACTCTTTGAGCTGTCTGACTTCTAACCCAGTTTTGCTATGCTCGAGTTTGATATATATAATTTTTAAATAGTTGATTTCACTATTACAAAGCTAGTTACTCTCGTTGATTTAATTTATTGAACTTAAAACCTAATTTAATTATATTTTATTTTAAAGTTGATTTTTTGTGTAAAACAGTAACGATTTCATGAATTTTTTTAAAAACAATCTTTGACTTGTAAATTTATATATTTATTTGTTAGCTCGAGAATGTATTGACTCTAACTCGACACTTAAAATGTCTCTTGTAATCATGCTGTGTATACTGTATACTTTGGTGGTAATCGGAGATCCAACTTATTGTACATTGATCAGTTGTGATCTCTTATATATATAAATATAAATACTTTATTAGCTATTGATTTCGAAAACAATTTTGATTGCATCCATTTAAAATTATCGTATACAAAATTTCATAACATTACACTTCACATGAGACAAAACTATCGATTTTTCTTGCTTGTATTGAAGTTACTTTTCAAGGGTACGGGGTTTTATCAGTATTTTTAGATAACATTAAATAAATAAAAAAGTGAATAGAAAAAAGCTATAAAACTCGGTGACACGGTTGTAAGACCTTAGCCGGAACGTCCATCAAAAGCATGGCACAGGTTACAGGATATAAAGGTGAATTCGGGCATGAGACGACATGGTCAACCCTGATTTTTTTTTCAATATCAAAACGTGATTTTCATTTTTTTTATCTTAGTACATGCGAGAACCAATTTTTTTTATTCACAATTATAATTTTTACTTGGTATCAACAAATACATTAACGACACCTACACAATCACTATTTTATACTGGAAAAAATATTTGACCCGTGTCAAGATGAGTCAAGTAGACATTAACCCATATCAAGATGAGTTGAATAGATGTGTTGATATATTTTTGCATTTATTGGCATAAAATAATTATTGGTTTGTTTAATTTAATTCAGACATGGGTCTTTTGGTTTATGATTATTTTTTTTATATAAATAACAATATAGAAAACATAGCATATTTTATTTTTTTGTCAAAAAAGTTATCCGACTTACGACGAAGTGCGAGTAAAATAACTACTAATGTACTAATATGACGGGATTAATTATATGTGATAGCTACAATCAAATCATTTTTGTGCCTCAAATTTGGCATGGGATTTATCAGCAATAGTTGCCCATGTGTATTAAACCTTGTAAAGTTTAGAGGTTAACTTGGCAACCCCATCAAATAGACTTCGTTTATAAAATTTATTAGCATGAATAATTATCTATTTTGTTTAATTACCTTTTAATTTTCTACTAAGGCTACTTTTTTCATGTAAAAATCAATCTGAAAAATATTGTTTTATATATTTTTTGCTACATAAATATCCAACTCGCGGTAAAATGCATGTCAAATAGCTAGTGATGTACGAATATGGTGGGATTAATTGTTTTTTGGTTACTACAAGCAAATCATACATGTGCCTCAGATTTGGCATAAGATCATTACCAATCATTGGATATATTATCAAACCCTGTACAATTTTGAGGTCAATTCAGTAACTTGTTAATCCTGAACTTGATTTGAAGGGCTTTGTTCATCAACGTGAAACACTACACGCGCACTTGTTGTGTATTGTGAACCGAAGAAAAAAATAATCATTTTAGTTCCTATTTATTTTTTTCTCGACCAATTCTTCAATTGCAAAATTGATACTCAATTGCAGTGTTGGATAGGGGGGATTGAAAAAAGTAGAGAAGGTTCCTGAAAATAAATGGTGTATTAAAATTTGGTATGAAAAAATCAATTTAGTCCCTCAACTTTTTAAATCTAATTTTGGAACAAAATTTTATTTTTATTATTTTCAGTTATTGGTTTGCGAGGGGAGAGAGAGCATTGTAATGTCCCCGTGTAGAGGGAAAAAAATTCATAGTTCAAGTCAAATTTGACCACTAGAATAATCAATCTCAATGTCAATGAATTTTTTTCTACATTCAAATTGTCCGAAAAGACTCATACAAGTTTGGGAAGAGTTTTGATGTTGGGTTGTTTTTGAATTTTTAGGTTTTTTTTTTTTCAATTTTTTCAAGGTTATTAATGAGTTTAACAATATGTTTTTTAGGTGTCATTGTTTTAAACGAGTTGAAAATCATTTTTTGAGGGTGATTTTCCAATAATCTTTGTTTGTCAAAACCTAGGTCAGCAAATGACGAGTCATTTGCAGTTTTTTTAAGAAGATAAAAGGTGAATGACAATGGCTCGCGAGCTAGAACTGTGGCGTAAGAAACCAAGGTGAAATGGTGAATAGGAGGCATCTCACCCATGCCGAACTAGAAACGAGTGTTTGCCAATACGGCTGGTCTCTATCTAACTATCTTATCCAGACAGCACTGTCCTATGGTTGCGTAGCGGCTTGCCAGGTATGTTTCTGGTTTAACATTATTTTTTTTTTAAATATTAATATTTTTTTTGATGTTTTTAAATTATTTTAATGTGCTATATATCAAAAATATTTTTTAAAATAAAAAAAATATTATTTTGATGCATTTATAAATAAAAAATATTTTCAAAAACAATCTCAATCATATTTTCAAACGAACACTTAGTGTTTCAGAGTATGATTTATGTTGCTTTTGAAAATATTTTTTTAAAAAAAATATATCAAAATTATATATTTTTTATTTTTAAAAAATCATTTTTGACATCAACAAAATAATCTTAAAATACCAAAATAAAATTTAAAATAAAAATAAAAATAAAAAATTCATTTTTTTTTCAAAAATATTTTTGAAATGCATTACAAAATTACCAAACAAGACATTAGCTTTATATTGATTGGATTGTGTTTTGATGTTTTATTTAAAATAAAATAAAATAATGCTTGATAAGATGGTAATGATTTTTTAAAAAGTATTCTCACTCTGAAAATACATTAACACACACACACATATATTAATGTAGTTTCAAATTATTGAGTTTTTTTATGTGTATTTGTTTTAATTGTTTTAGTTTTATTAAAAAAACATAAAGGCGTTTGGCTTTAAATTGTTATTCAATATATACATATATATGATAAATTGTTATTTTAAAAATATATTTTTAATGAATAAATAAATAATTTTTGTTTTAAATAAAAAATATGTTTTTTCTCTCACTAGTTCAAATTATTGAGTTTTTTATGTGTATTTGTTTTAATTTGTTTAGTTTTTATTAAAAAAAACATAAAGGTGTGTTTTTCTCAAAACAAAAAAAAACATGAATAAAAAATTAATTAATATGTATATATATATATATATATTTATATATAATTCAAATTATTATCTTCTTAACAAAAAACTGTTTTAACAATCATAAAATTTTATTCATAATCAGATATTGGAAAAAAAAAACAAGAAATAACGCCCCAGGGTAGGGCGGAAAAGTGAAAAGCCAAGAAAGGGTGGATGAAATTGTCATTAAGAAGAGAAAAGGCAAACACGTGGCATGATGCAGCCATCTTTTCATTGAACAGGTGCTGTCTATGCCAAGTCAAAAGTCAGAACTCTCCGCAGGTCTTGTGACGTTGTTTAAGATTGTGGATGTGTTATTTTATAAACATGTTAAAATAATATTTTTATGTTAAAATAATTTTAAAATATATAAAAAACAATTTAAACTTAAAAATATTTTGAAAATTTTGTGTTGCAATACAAATAGATAGAGGTTTAAAGTTTTATTGATATTATAATAGTGGTTATTTTTTAAAATAGTTTTTATTTAAAATATTTTTTTTGTTATTTTTTTAATAGTAGCATATTAAAATAAAATAAAATAATATTTTTTTAAAAAAATACTTTTAAAGCATAAAAATAATCCATCTTTAACTGGAAAAAAAAACTGCTGGTAAAAAAGGTCTCTCTTTCTTTTCCTCTCTGCACACAGAAACTAACTGCAACTAGCAAGGGATCAGATATGGGCGGCGGCGACAGTGGCGGTGAAGATATGCCTCTCGGTTTTAGTTTATAAATATATATATATTTTTATTTTTAATATTACTATACCAAAATAATGTAAAAATATTAAGAAAAACAATTTAAACTTAAAAAAATTCAAATTTTTTGTCGGCCGTACTAATAAACACTGCCTTCTTAACTGACAAGAAAAAACTTCTCTCTTTCTCTTCCTCTTCGCCTGCAGAAACCGACTGTAACTAGCGATCAATCAAACATGGGTGGCGGCGACAGAGACAGCGACAGCGGTGGTGAAGACATGCCTCTTGGTTTCAACCCCGGTATCCCATTTCTCTTCCTGTTTATTACTTTTTTGGCTTTGTGTTGTGGAGTGAATGAGAGAATTGTAAACGGTGGAAAGTGGTGGCTGATATACACCTTTTAATTTGTATATGCAGACGAAGAATACTCGGTGGAAGAAAATTCTTCGCAATCATCATCATCACCTCTCGGGTCCTACTCTTTTCAAAGGTATCTCCTCACTATACTAATCTTTTGATATATATTTCCTTAACTTCTGTGTAGTTCCATTTTGCTTGCATAGAAAGTAAGCCAATGGAACAGATAAATTGAAGCTTGTTATATAAGTTTATTGCTGCTGTTGAATCTCCAAAACCATGCATAAATGAGTGGAAAAAAGAACATTGACCCTCATGGTTGTTTCTGCCTAATTTTTAGTAATAGCTTGAAAAGGGTCAGTCTTTCTTTGAAACCATAGAAGAAGACCCAGTCTTTCTGTTTCTGTTATTTTCGCTCAGTACCCGATTGGGATTTTTTATTTGTTTGAATATTTTGGTAAATTGCTAAATCGGTGTGTGTTTGTGCATAGACTACAAGAGAAAAATGAGGGTGTAACAATGGATGGAGAGTGTGGATCAGTGTTTGAAGGATCTCGAATTCCTCCAAGTTATTCTGGACCTCAAGCCAATCACAAGAGTAGGAGGACTGCTTGCAGGGAAGTCTTGGAGAGTTATGATCAGTTGAAGGATAGAAGCAAGAGCTTGGAGGAAGGAAAGAGAAAAATCTTGAGGTATTCACAGTTAGTTTTCATTTTGACTTGTTTTATTTCGGAGTTTTAGATATTGGATGAAGATAAAGGGATGAATTTCAAAGTATAAGTTTACTTGCCTGTGTATGGGCAGTGAGGAACTAATTATTCAAGTTGGGTGTGCTCTAGGATTTTGCTCTAGAGAGGTGAGGTCTGCGGAGAAATATCTTTGTATGTTAATTTCAGTTGGTTGTACTGATGGTGCATTTCAGCTTGTGCCATCATATGACGATGGCTACCTTCAATCAGGCACTTTTTTTTTGTATCTACTGCATGTTGGCTTTATGAAACTGATTTGGCAAATCAGGACTTTGGCTGTTTCAAGAAATAAATCTCCTGTTTATTATTATAATCATCATATCTTGAATATGTGATGTCTAATCTAAGTACACATTGTATATGATTTTCACAGTTATACTCCTGGAGGATGGATGGAGAATGTGATTGATATGAAATTGAGTGACTATGATGTGCCAAACACAACAGTCCTCCTCGTAATCGGTCCAAAGGGGTCTGGGAAAAGCAGCCTTATAAATAGAATTTCTAAGGTGTTTGAAGATGACAAGTTTGCATCTGAAAGAGCTCAAGTATCATGTACATGCTATTTTTTTTTTGTCACTTGAATGCCATTTGAAATCGAGATGTTGTGGATCTTTCTAATGATGCAATCTTGACTTTTATATCGGACAATTATTTAAGAAAGTCAGTTAAATATTTTCATTTCAGTGATACTTGAAGTTATTTCTCACTGCAGATAACTCATCTGCTGGAGATGGAACCTATTTCCTTCAGGAATATATGATTCCAAGAGGTTCAACTTCTTTCTGTCTTTATGATACCCGTGGTTTGTCCTATGACTCATATGATAGCTCTATAACGCTCAAGAAATGGATCACAGAAGGTGTTCATCACAGGGAGCTCGTTATTAGGTTTGAATTTCTAGCTTCTCAGTATAAGGTTCAGCAAGCTTAGGTTTGTTTTACATTAAATAATTTCACTGTTATGATTTTCTATCAGGCCATCGGATAATTTACATTTGAGGAACAGAATGAAGTGCAAAGCTCATGGGAATGGTTGTCAGTCCAAGGAAAACAGGATGGTTAACTTTGTCATATTTGTTGTCGATGGGCTTGCAGTTCTGAAATCCATTGATAATCTTGTAGACGAAGGGACAAAGTATACACAGATGATTGCCAAAACTTTTGACTGCCCATATATATCGTTTAATGGTACAAGGAAATTCTGCATTCTTTTCTTAAATTGTAACGTGTTTATGGTCAAGCATATGCATGTCCTCAGAGGTTAATAGCTCTTCTTTTATATCATCTTTATACAATATCAAAGGCAAAAACAATTTGCGAGAGGAGCTGCTTCTTTCACTCTACAGCTATGCCTCAGGCAGTGGCAGCAATCAGCCAAGCTTGATAGGGTTGTGGCCTCCTAAAATTTTCAGAAAATCACTATAGTTCCTGAGTTTTAGGTTTGTTTTAAAATCATTCTAGTCCTCCAAAACAATCCAATGCACTCTCCTTCGTATATAGTAGTCTGTCCTTTAGTTATGGCCTTAGCTCATCTTATTTTCAATCCATGTTTTCTTATGTTCATATTTATATTAATTGACTAAATGTTTCCTGATTCTTATTATCGCAGATGATAAACCTGTTGTTGTTGTTACACATGGTGATTTACTTTCACTCAATGATCGTGCCCGAGTGCGTGTTCATTTGGGGGAGCTACTAGGTATCCCCCCTGCGAAACAAATTTTTGACATACCAGGTGATCGCATCTGGCTCTTTGATTCCTTTCTTCTTTGTCATAGTTGAATTTTTGCGGTGAAATAATCAAACAGATTTTTATTTGTCAGCAGGGCTTAGTAACAAAGAGCTATGAATTAATCATAACCATTTTCTGCTTGCAGAAAGCCATGATGAAGTAACTGAATTTACAATAGTTAACATGCTGCATTATTCCCTGGAGCATGCTGATAAAAATCTTCCTCACAAACGCCAGATAGCTAAAAAGGTTTGGTTCATATCAATCATCTCTGCACTTTTATTTTTCCTGACTGGTAACTTTCACAAACATTTGACTCTTTCTTCCTCACAAACGTTTCTGCTACTGAATAATACTTATCATGGCTTGCCTTTTGGCAACAAAAAGCGTGCTGACTCTCATGATTTGCTTGCAGGCTCGCATCTTAAGCCTCTACTCGTATGTATATCTTTTCATCATTCTTGCCATTGCCATCATATCAATCTGCACACCACCCTTGTTTATTCAACACCCCCCAATATCAAAAGCTCATGCTTATGTCCCTCAATCAGAAGCTCTGGTGGATCCCCCTTTGTCAGAAGCTCTTGTTAATGGGGATCCCCGAAACTCAGAAGCTCGTTTAGACCCCCCCAAATCAAATGTTCATGCTGACCCCCCAATGTCAGAAGCTCCTGTTAATGTGGATCCTCCTAAATCAGAAGCTCGTTTAGATACCCCCAAATCAGAAGTTCACGTGGACCCCCATAAATCAGAAACTCATGCAGATCCTTCCAAATCAAAAGCTCACACGGATCTCCCTAAATCAAAAGGTCTTGCCAATTCCCATCAATCAGACGAACAAATTATAGATTGGTCTTCTGTCAGGCATTTGTGGTTAGACGAGAGTTAAATGTTGGCAGCTGCTTGTTTGATCTGTATTGCTCATGCTTTGGGGACTTACTTGTACATATGTAAGTAGTTTCGCAGACTGAGAAAGAAGCAATCCTGCTTCAAGTTGGATAACTTAGATCACAGTGAGTGACGTTGTATTTGTGTAAATTATATCAGACCTGATGTATAAGGGGTCGCAGCCCTAGCCCGTTATAATGGTTGCTCTCATATTTCAGCCAGGCATTTCTAATTTTCATTTTTCATTTCTAAAACTTTATATTCAAATGCAATATTTTTTTAATTAAAAAAAAATGGAAAACTAGTTTCCAGAGGTGTAAACTAGCCAAACACACTTCAGAGACTCTTCACAGTTTTCCTTTACTGGTTTTCCATTATTTTCCAAATAAAGAAAAAAAATATTAATATATTTTTTTCATTTATATACAAACACCTTATAGCAATGTAAAATATTTTTTTTTTTATGTTTCATACTTAGTAAATATCATAAATTTAATTTTAATAAGATAGCAATATAGTTTTTCAATGATAATTTTTTACATAATCATAAATAGTTAGCCCTCTTTTTATGAATTAAATTTGAAGGTCATAGAGCTCAGTTCTCAAGTGATGATGATGGGAGCTCTGAATAAATGAACTTGTTTATAACGAAACTGAACCGGTCACCAGTGTGCGTTTCATTGCCATGATACAAGACGTTGAAAAGGTTTTAGATAAACGAAAACTTTATCAGGGAACAAAGTTATTGCCCCCTTGTGATTACCAGTGCATTCATCAAAATTTGGCAAGAAATTGACTGTAAATCCTCTGGCATGTACACCAGTTCCAGAGAGAATTAAATTAAAATGAATCCTCAAGTTCACAGATAAGCACCGCCCCTTCTCTTATTTGTGGAACAGAAAATTGATTCTTGGACCCAAAATCTTTCACTTTCACCGGTAAAAAGCTATAAAAGGAGGCTAAAATGTCTGGAACCACCAAGTCATCTGGTATATCTGGTGGTGGTGGTGCAAGCAAAGCTCCTGCAAGTGGAGCTACTGGCCGGCCCTGGTTCTGTCACCGACTCAGGAAAAGACGGGACCATGATAGCTCCTGCTCAAGATGTTCGCATATCGAGGGATGCTTTTGAGAAAAACCCTGCTGGATATTTTCATGACTTGCACAAGAAGTAGAAGATGTGGAGGCTGTTTTAAGTCAAAAGAATAAATAAAATGTTGCTATGGTTGTTCTTCCTCTCAATGCTCATGAAATTCAAAATGCTGCTCTAGCAGCAGTTGTTTCTACTGCCTAATCTTCTCTTCACGATTCTCTTCATTGTTCATACATGAAACGAAATTATAGTTATTAAACTCAGTTTGATGAATCAATCCGATGCCTGCCATCTTTAAATTTGACTATTTTTTTTCCAAACTAGTTTAAATATTAATTCAATCAATTTGTAAAGCTTGAGAAGACTCAACCCTGTAAACTTTTCTTAAAAAAATAAAAAATTGTCCAAACACAACGTTGCTTTATTAAAAAAAACTATGATGATATATTTTGAAGTTGATACAGGTTTTTAGCAGGGTGATAATGTGTCTGTGTGTGTAATAACTATATGTGTGTGAAAGAAAAAAAAAAAACAGAGATAATAAAAGAACATTTAAAATTTCTATTTCTTTTTTCTTATCTTTTTCATGTGAACTGAGATTCGTTCATGTCTGGCAGAAAATTGTGCCAAAAAGTAATCATGAAAGATGACAGGCCCTTGAAATTTCATTCTAGGGGTTTTATGCTACAGGAGGAAAAGAAGGGTAATAAAAAAAAAGGGAAAAAACTCAGGCACAAGCTACAGAATGCGCTCCAGTCATCCATGGAAGGATTGGCCAAAACTTATCTTTCTGATGCCAGCACTGCTGCAAAAGAAATATGCAACAAGGAAAAGGTGCCGGAATTAGCTCAAACCACTTGCAAAGACATACTAGCTAAGTTTGAATTAGAATCATGATCCTCCAGAAGCAGGGGTTGGAATGTTCTGCAAAAACTTGGCCCTTGCAGCAGGGTCACTCGAAAATAGACCAAGCACAGCAATTGTAGCTGTACTACTTCCAAATTTCTCAATACCTCTAGAAATCATACAATTATGGTTGGCCTCCACAACAACCATCACATCCCCACCTAATAAGGACGATGCGGTCTCGGCAATCTGCCTGGTAAGTCTTTCCTGTACTTGGAGCTTGAAACCATAAAAATGTACCATCGACTGTAAAAGAGATTTACTGGCAGGGGTGATTTCTTCGGCAGAGTAGTACCCAATATGCACAACACCGTGAAAGGGAAGTAAATGATGCTCACACTGGGACCAGAATGATAGGTTCAGCACGGTATATATCTGTTTATGAAGGCTGACTTCCCCATTTTGTTTAAGAGGATCCGTCCTGCCACAAGCAAAGGCATTCAGCTTCATTTCCAGATTTGCGTTTTGGAAATTCATCAACCACTTGACAAAACGACTAGGCGTTCTGACAAGCTCTTCCCGTGAGGGGTCTTCACCCAAAGAGCTGAGAATTGAAGTAACTGCTGTCACCATTCCTGGGATGGGTGGTCTGGTAACTTCAACGCTTGAGGAATATTGGGACGGACACCAACACTGCTGCTTTGAATCTTTCATCCGAGTTTTATCCACATTTATTCCCCTGAACTTCAGGAGACTCAAAAAATCATCCCAAACATCAGCAAAATTATTTTCAAAAACACCTGAACCTGAATGGACCAGTGCCTTAACCCAACCTTGGCGACTGGAGTCAAGGAAAAGTGACTCTATATTTGGGAAGTGCATATGTGAACATTGGAGTATGACGGCAACACCAGCTGGCTTGATACCATGATGCAGAGCTGAACAGATTTCATCTGCCAAACGCTGTGGGTCCTGGAGTCTTTTGGCAAACACATCGGCAACTCTTGAGAGCTTGCTTAATCCTACAACCCTCTGACCAGATGGAACATAACCTATTTGACACTTTACCTGGAAAGGAAGCAAGCAAGATTCACAGTACGAAAAAAGGTCAAGATCCCGAACAATCACAAGCCCGCCTGCTCCGCCTGCATGACCGACTGCATCGTCCAAACCAACTTCCGGAAACAAAGCACTTTGAACAATGTCCTTTGCCTGTTGTTTATAACCTGAAAAATAAGATACGGAACTTGCCATAATGAGTACTTGGCGAAGTCAACTTCTATCTCCAAATTAATCCCATTTAAGAAGCAGTCGCAATAAATAATACATCCACAAACAATTTTTTGAACCAAAAACTCATTTCTTTCTCTTTATTATGTATCAGAAACATTACACAATTTCAAATGATATTTTACACTGCACAGGTCACAGGGAGTCATTCAGAGGCTATAAGTCAGTGCATCTAAGCCGTGCATAAAGCTCCAGGGTGCTTCAATGGGGTAGGTTGTGTGAACTCGAGACCAATCATAGAATGTAGAGGTCATACACATTTGTTTTTGCTTAAACCAAGAAAAAAGGGACAATAAATGCGACATTAAAATGGAAGGATATATGAACAAGACAACTAGGTAACTGAAACTGAAACTGAAACTCATCGAAGAGTGCCTCAAAAAGAGAATCCTTAAACTCCATGAGAATTAAATGAATCAGTCATCACACAGGCCAACAGGGTTAAAAAAAAAATAGACAAGGAACCAGCCAAAGACAAGTTCTTTTACGCCAAAAGCATAAAACAACCACGTGATGGCAACTATTGCTTAGGGCTGCAATGCAAGCATGAATATTTCCTAGCCGAGTGTGTCTAATTCAGAGAGAGAGTTAATGATTAAATTAATAGCAAGTGTGGAAAAAATAATAATTTGTAGGGATAATAACCTTTGGTTCCTTCTCGAAGGGCCTTGGCAACGCGAAGCGGGGTCTTTTTAAGGCCTTCTCTATTAATGTCCTCGCCAAGACCTTGCAGAAGAACTTTCACGGCATCCTCGATAGCTACAGTCTCTGGTTGGTCCTCAAATCCCAGATCAAGGCAATCAAGTTCCACTCCATTCCGAAGCTCTTCATTGAAATGTCCCTCATCCAAAGCGCCCATTGACAAACCACAAATACCACCAACCACACCAACCCCAGATCTCAAAAGATCAAAACAAAACCAAAAAAAGAGCTTACTGAAACAAATAGTCAGCAATAAGCCGAAGAAATCCAATTACAAATCAGAAAGAACGTTAAATACCAAACTTTTATGAGAAACAATGGTAAATTCGAAAACTTCTAAGCACCCAGATGCCAAGACAATAAAGGGATAAGGGAAACAATCTTTTCAGGCACCCAGAAATGAATCGACGAGAAAACTTCAAAATCTGAGCTACCTGCTGAAGAAGAAGAGCAAAAGAATGATGGACAGCAAAGAAGGTATGGTTTAGGGAAGGTGCTAAATGATTATAATAGAAGGGGTGACGGAGGAGGAGTGAGTATATATGGCTTAGATGGAGGTAGGGAGATACAGGGGAGGGTGGGGGGGGGGGGGGGAGGCGACGCTAAGGAAAACAGAGGTGGAAACGTACGGTAGCCGTTGATCTTAGGAATGTGTGGATCCTTTAGGCTCTCATCGAAATGTGGGTCCCAATGGATAAATATTTGCTTGCACTTTATTTAATTCATACGAGACCGCAAGATTTGGGTGGCTGCACTATCGTTATCGTTTACTTGTTATTTGTACTTTTTGTAGTGTTTATTATTCTCAGTTTTTTTAAAATATATTTTAAAATAAATAAATAAATAGTCATTTGATCATTTTCGAACTTATTTGATTTAATATTATTTTCAAAAATATTTTCCATCCTATCTGTGTCTCTATTAACCGTTTCTATTTACTAAAAATATTAAAATAAATTAGAAAATAGCTTATGTGCGAATGAAAATAATCAAGTAATAAATGAGTTTAAAAACATGGAAATACATGGATCAAAATATATAGTTTTTAAGATACGAAGACCAATCAGCTATTTTGTATAATTACAGGGACCGAGCTATAAATAAGTTGTTAGGAAAATGATTTTCAAGGCCTTTTCTTTCATGGAATGCGAATCTGAGGACTCTTGGCGCCAGTTGGGGTGAATGCCACCTGCGAAAGTGGTGGTGGCTGTTGGGTATTGGGTGGTGGGACCCTTGCCAAGACGGGCAGGGGAGAATAGCACATCCCACCAACCCACGCACCCATGCTTCAGACTTTTCATTGAGCAAAATCTTCCGTGTGATCCGGATCTAAGATGCCGGATACCTAGAAAAAGGTGCTTCATAATAGACTCGGGTACGGTTTGAAAAAACAAATCTAGTTAACGATGCATTGCTTGTAATTTAAATTAATTACTTTTATTAATATAGAAGTATTTTATTTATTTTTAAAAAAATATTGGATGGAATAATCAATTTTTATCAAGATATATGACTCCTGTTGAGCTCCGTCTCCGATACGTGATAGCTACTCAACCTAGTTTGGCTAATAGCTATCGATTTTTTTAATTATCTTGTTAATAATCTGTTTGAGAATGTGTTTATAAAAGTTTTTTGAAAAATAATAATAGAATTTTTTATTTGTTTTGATGTTATGTTATAAAAAATAATTCGTATAAAATAAATAAATATATATAATAAAAATTACTTTAAAAAATAATTTTCATAATGATACTAAATCAAGTCGGGTCTAACCATTGGATGATCTAGTTTTCTCGTACATTTTTTCCTTTAAAATATATATATATGTTTTACATGGATAAAATTTACGCACGTACAAAAAAAAAAATCATGATGAGGATGTCAGACAATACAATAGTGACACGGTGGCGAACATCAAGGATAGGACTCTCCATCAAAATAGCGTCAGTGGCCAGGATTCGAAGTGGAGGCTTTCTCCTTTCATTCTGCAGGGCTGGCTGCTCATGAAATGGAATCTATATTTGGTAGTTTGCTCGGAATTATTCTTAAAATTGTTTTTTATTTAGAATAATATTTATTTAAAAAAGAAAAATATTAAAAAAAAAATATTGAGTGTAAAAAACATTGGAGCTACCCCCCGAAGAAAATTTTCTAAGAAGAATAGTGAACTGGTAATTTTGCCCGTTACCTGAAGCAACTTAACATTAGTTATTAATTTCACATGATATGTTTGTTACTACCAAATTGGACGGGGATGGATACATATTTCCTATATTGATTTCATCGTAAAATATTCTTTAAAATAAATAAATAAATAAATAAATAGTAAAAAGTGTATTTTATTTATCTTCACATATATTTCTCTCGCTATCATAGTAAATTTGATATTTATCCAAATATATATATATAAAAAAAAAGCAATTAAAATATGTTGAAATCTAAATTTTACTTGTAGTCTAGGGGAGTGTTTTAGGCTTTTTCACGATTATTTTTTTTTATTGTTGTTGTTGAGTAACCCAAGAGAAAATTTGTTTTTAACTAAATTAAAAAAAAAAAAAAAAAGTGGGCATGCTTGTACGGCACTATTAGACGCGCGAGAAACGCTCACGCGCTTTGAACAACATGCGTGGCGTTTGTAAAAAAGCCACCGTGTCGTGTCATTTCTATTTAGGGTGACACCAATTGATGTTGGTAAACTAGTTTGTGGCCTGTAACTTTTTCCTTCCTTTTCTCATTCTTGAAAATAGTTTTTTGCATTTTTTTTTAATCATCATTCAAACAAGAGATACATCAAAATAGTATTTTTTTATTTTTAAAAAATTATTTTTGATATTTATATATTAAAATGATGAGAAAATACTAAAAAGTATTAATTTTTAAAAATTAAAAATACCTGTAAATACGGTGTAAAACCGAATCCACCAACTCACATTGCTTGAGAAGAACGCAGAGACACTGGAACAACCAAGGTGGCGGGAGTGAATAATTGGATAAAAGGCAGAGGAGGAGGTCAATGCACGTTAAATAACACAAATTAACACATGAAAAAGGTTGTCATGGACGGGGTTGGTGGCTTTGGTTTGGTGATGGAACGCAGCTCGCATGAAAAGGAAAAGCACGTCTTGACAAGGTCAAAAACTCAGACGAGATTTAAAGTTTTGACTCGAACATCGTTTTCATTCAATAGAAAAAGCCAAACAATTTTTTTAAAAATAAATAAATATACTTTTATTATTTTTGTCCACCAAATCCTTAAAGCACAAAAAATATGGGGTGTGATGGATTTTTTTAAGTGATTTTTATTTAAAAATATATTAAAATAATATTTTATTTTTATTTTTAAAAAAAATATATTTAATTTCAGTATTTCAAAATAATATAAAAAAACTAAAAAAAAAAACAGTTTTGAAAGCATCCCTTATGGTTTTCGCACAAGCTTTTTAAAACCTTTTTTTATATGTATTTTTAAAAGAAATTACTACAGAAACGTTCTGGCCCCATCTCTATGATCCTGAATTCATCTTTGTTAACTATAGAATTGATTTATTATATTATTGAAATATGAGAGGATAGTTAATTTTTTATTAAATAGATGGTTGTTCAACTTACAAGTATCTTGACTGATTTCATACATTTTAAGTTTAATTATAATTACAATTATTTTTATAATATATGGGATTTTTTATCTTGTAGAACTTCCCTGGAGTCGTATGCTATTGGTGTTTTAAAAATATATATTTTACAAATCTCATGGCTAGAAAAGCTATTGACTCCCCCTGTAGAAAAGTTATTGACTCCACCTAACCAAAGCTGAATTTTTGTTATTGTATTTTAAAAATAAAAAAAAAATATTTTAAATTAAAAAATAATATTTTTAGATTGTTTTCATATGTTGATGTCAAAATTAATTTTTAAAATAAAAAAATATTATTTTAATATATTTCTAAACAAAAAAATATTTTTAAAAATAACATCAACTATACTCTTAAAATACACGAAGAGCCAATGAAAAATTCAATTCATGATGCTATTTAAATTTTTTATTCAAATATTTTATCTTACTTTTTTTTTTTTACTCAAGCGTCTGTATCTCTTATGTTTTTTTAATCAACTTTCTGTACTTTATTTTTTCTTCTTCAAATGTACACACCTCTATCTGTTTTAATAATGGATATGTATAATTCTCATCATGAGCTCATTGTTTACAAGAAAAATAATATAAATCAGATCAAAATTTAAAAATATAACAAAAAGAATTCTTATTTTTACTTTTAAAATACTCTTTTCATTAAAAAAAAACTCTAAAATTATAAATTAAATAATAACAATAACCACGACCACATGAGAAACTTTTTCTCCTTTATTGTCATTTAATTTTTCATTTCTTCCACTAAATAATTTTTCTTTGTTTTGTTTTTTTTTAATATTGGGTCCCTTGAGCATTTTATTAATAACGGAGACACTTGATTCAAAATTTGATTATTATAATGGATAGTTAAAAAACATTCTCTTATAATTTGATTAAATTTTATTTTTTAATTTTTTATCATATAATTTATATGTTTAGCAACGATTTATATGTTCTCACCAATATATATTTTTTATTTATTATTTATTATTTAATACAGAATAAAAAAAACATAATTTATAGAAGTAGAGAGTAAAAGTAAAACTATAGAAGAGATTTTTTACAATTACTGATTTTTTCATCAGATAATCCCTCCAGCCGAAATAACACAGAAAATTGCAAAACCCTAGTAAGGAACCACTAATGGAACCTTCATCCAGATCATGGTCTCCACGCTCAATTCACCACCCCTTGTGCCGCCACCACCATCCCTTGTGCCAACGCCACCATCACCATCCGCACCTGCTCTTCTCCCACCACCACCACCACCATCCGCACCTGCTCTGCTCCCACCAACACCCCCACCAATCTAGTTGCCCTTTACATGTAAGTCCTGGATTTGCCCTTCAGGCCGCACAACATCCAAAACCTATTCTTTCTTATCCTTTGGTAAAAGACTTGAACTTGGATTCCATCACCAGCAAAGAAACATCTGCCCCAGATGCCCAGTAAGTTGTGACCATCTTCTTCTTCTTCTTCTTCTTCTTCTTCTGCTTTTTTCCAAATTTCAAATTTCGGTTTCCATGTAACAATAATTGTTTCATAACAAACAGGGTGTTGCAAGAGCCAGAGTGCGATGCACTAGAAGAGGAAGAAGAAGAAGAAGATGACCCGATTTTCGTTCTTACAGATGAATGGAGGGAGTTCTTTGCCAAATCTGAAGCTAAGAGAAAATTGGGTAGTCTTTTCCTTCGCCACTTTCTGTTTGTTACGTACTATTATTTATGTAATTGTTCTTTTATTCATGATTTCGTTCTTGCTCCGTATAGAGAAACAGCAAGGCAAGAAAAAAGAGAAACACTAGATGGAATTACTCTAATTGATATTGAACAACATGATGCAAGGGAGTGGGCGTGGGAGATGTGAGGAGCGGGGATTGCTGACCTAATCCATCACCTCCCTTTGTTGTGATGAACAATGTATAATCATTGGCATAACAGGGGTTTTCCTTCTGTGAAGCATACGAGGGCGTTTTCTGATTTCATATTTCTCGTAATTTGGCTTTTCCAAGATCAAAACATAACTCAGACTCCATGGACATGTATAATGCTTGCTAATTGGTCAACATCTGACATCATGACTGCATCTAGTCATAAACACATTTTCATCCGTGCTGCCATGGAAATACTCTTTAACTTAAGTTTGAACATCAGCACATCATGCAAGGAGACATAAATTAGTTGATGAAAACAAGGTTTTCGAAAATGGCTGTCAAACTGAGACACCATTACGAGGTTCGAGGTTTTGAGCTCATAAATTTGGAATGATGCCAATATTTCCAGATCATACAGGTTGAAATGAATTCAAGCTTACTCATCAAAGAGTTGCTTCAATAGAATAGAATGAATAATTATCATAACTACACAATCTCTGTAGCATTGACAGTATCTCTGCCAAGAGAACCACCGTTTATTGACAAGTGATAAGCAATTTTCATTTCCATTGATCACGTGGGGCTTGTATCAGGAGCTGCAACAGAGTGGAATAGAAAAACTTGTAAGCTGAGGAATAGGCATCGCCAGACCATTTAGGGTTTCAGCTTGTTGAATGCAGCATTAATTCTCTCATCTGTAATCAATCTATGGCTTTCATAAAAATCTAATATCTCCATCGCAATATTTTTCACCTGCCAAATCAGACACAGGCTCATTATTGGAAGCAACATAGATCCAACATGATAAATTCAGTAGAGCTTTTTGCGGCAGTTTGTTAAATTTCAAGATCACCAGTTATGTACTGTGTATTTCTGTGTGCTCTCACGCCTAGGCTTAAAAATATCACTTAAAAGATAAACTTGGCCCCAATAGCATATCCCCCATTTAGCACAAAATCAGGCAATTCCCATCATTGAACAGGATACTTGAAAAGTTTAAGGTGCCCGGGTATAGTGACCTTCAGGACATAGCTAAAGCTTTCCATGCAGACCAGGTCTTAACAAAAAGATAGGGCAGTAAGATAGACAAAGCTGGCTTCCACAGAAGGGACATCATGCTTTATGTTTCAATAGGATAAATTGATGCTTCAGTTATCTTTTGAAGCAGAAAGTTGTGATAGTTTCAATGCAGAGTATCACAATAATAGGAGGGAACAAGGAATAATAATAATAACAACCATCGCAAAATTGAGCTTAGAGAACTCACCACATTCATATCTACACGGAGCTCTTCAAACCATGCTGTCTTATCTTTTTCTCTATACACGCTAGCAGTGTATATGCAGGCTAAGGCAATAAGGTGCGGGGGATGTATAAGAATCAAATCCATCCTGTATGTGTCGTTCACAAGTCCCCTGTAAATAATATATTTTTATGACGCAAGTGCTAACATAAAAGGAGGATATGTCCACGAGAAAAATAAAACTTGGAAAAATCAATACAACAAATTTACTCTTCAATTTAAGGCAGCTGCTTTGAGATAGAGAAGAAAAAAGGTTTGTGCAGGGATTAGAACAAAGACTTTTGTTTTCAGTAAGCTTTTCAGACTTGAGCATAGTTATTGTCAATTTATTTTAATGTATAAAGACCCAGGGGTGCTATTTTTTGCGATACTGGCAGAGGAGGGGAAGGGGGGTGTCCGGTGACAGAATGTAATATACAATGGCCTTATTCATCACTAGTCTTCTCACATATAACTTATCAGCCATTTCCAAAGTACAAAAGAATTTCAACTGAGTTACAATTGGAATTTGTGGCCACAGACAGAGGAGGCGGCCACCATGAACCAATCCAAACACATGCACAATGAACATGATGATGGTCCACATGATAAGAACAATATGCAAAGAGCAACAAACTAGTTCTACACACTTTTTTAACGCCAAATATCAATCACCTAAATTGGTTGTTGTTTGCATGCCCAGACTTATATAAAACCAACCTCATATTTTAAGGACTAAAATGAAATAACGCATCTTTTATGGGCTAGGAGATGGGTGTTTACTTGGCCTTAGAGATTGGAGCCTTACCATGTTAATTGAGTCATACTTATATCGTTCATGCCAGCATCCTGCAAGAATCTGCCAAGATGTGAAGAAACACAGGAGAAAATGGTCTTGTGAAATAAGATACTCAATTTGCAAAACAGAAATTGCAATATCACAAGAGAACAATATACCACCAGCAAAACAGATTCCTTGGTAATAAGTGGTATTAATGAATCTAAAGTCATGCAATTAGGCTTCCAAAGTTAGTAACATGCAAGATAACTAATCACATCAAATTCAGCAGCCAGTCATTAGAATTTTTTAAACCGAGTATTACTATTGATAAATCTAAGCTTGTGCAATTATGTTTCTGTAATTGGAACATGTCAGACATCTTGCCATGTCCAACTCAGCAACCAATCATTTTTAGGTATGCTTCCAGTTCTAGTAGTCTACTTAACATAAAGTATGCCCCTACGTCAGACTTTTGGAACAGCTTGAAGTTATTAAAACAGTATGAAGGTCACCTGTCCATTAATGTTTCTCTTAAATGTGCTCACATAAGAAACAGACAGAAAATGGAAACCCATAAATAGTAGTCTTGTCTGATCTAATAATATAAAGACAGCTAGCTAATAAATAATAATCTAAAGCCACGTAATTACCTGGAGATTCATAATATGTAACAAAAAGCAAAAATGAGAATACAAAGAACAAAAAGGAAAACTCTGAGTTGGAGCTTAAGCACAGCAGACATCAACCAAGATGGCATTTGCAAAAAAGAAAAGAAAAAAGCCTATATGAATAATGTTTTGATCCTTAACTTGATGGCATTGTTTATTCTTTCAGAATTGTGCATGTGGTACAAAAAAAACCTACTCAAGCAACCTGTTAATTCAGTTCAAAATGAATTTTAATGCATAAGAAACACGGCAAAGAAGATAAAATACTTACTGAGGCAACGAACGATAAGGATGAAATACAACTAGATAATAGTTAAGAGCTTCCAAAATCTTCATTTCCATCTCAAGTATGTCTTTGATCTCATATCTATACTTGTCATCAGAATCTGTGGGGGCAACAATGCCAAGTTGTAAGCATTTAGCAGTAATTATAAGTCCAATAACCAAAACAATTTAAGAACTCAGTGAATCAATCGATCAAGTCCGCTAACAAGTGATTACACATTTTTTTGATGCAGTATACAAGTAGCCTGGCTTGCACCGTGCTCTCCTCTGCTTTTGATGCCAAATACAAGCAAGTTGGGGCTACAAGACGTGGATCATATTCTGACATACTCTTTCTGGAAGCACAACGAGAAATTAAGACTAGTGAGAGACACTACATTTGATCTAGAAACTACTGGCTGTTTTCTAGGCAATGAATCAGCTTTACTATTACATTTACAAATAAGAGGGCAGCTGGTTAAAGAGACCTAATGAAGAAAAAACAGTAAGTGGATGGTTAGAGATCTGAAGAAGTGGGTGAGAAAAACAACAAAAGAAGGCTGACATGGCATAGCATCTCAGAAGATCACGCCAATGAGAGATAGGATGGCCAAATATAAATTTCAAGAAATGAAGATGACGATGAATGCCTATGATTGAAAATTGGAGTATTTTTTATGACTAGAAATGACAATACTGAAGGAATTGGCATTCATACTCTTCTTCCGACCATCAGAAATTATTTAATACCTGGTATACAAACGCCTCATATATGTAACTGCAGTGGCAACAACCCTGAAACATCAAACAAAAAATTAAAAATGCAACTAATTGGTAACACCTTATGAAACCACGCCAGAAAATAAAAGGATCCCTTATCAATTTAGCTATGGTGCTATAATGGAATGATTAATAACTGGAACGTCTTACTTGGAATTCTAAACGTAGGTTATTAGACAAGACAAGAAGAGCAGTATATAAAACTTTTAAAGAAAAAGTTCAAACCTTTGCCTCACTTTAACTTGTTGAGCCAATTTGCATATAGCTGAGGGGAATAGAAAATTGAAAGACGCAAGTTAGCAAATGTCATGGTGAATAATACACAGGAGAGAGAGACACAATCAACGGGTGTACGGCAAATGTATATGCGGATTTCAATAGTAGTTGTAATAATTGGACTGTTAAGACCAAACATATATGAAAAACAAAAACCCATGTCGCAGAATTTCAGTTTCAATCTCATAAGCCAAGAGAAATCAAGATTTCCTAGGTGAGCTAACAAAATAAGAAACAAACTCAATTTCAAACATAATAATATTGAAAAAAGATGAGAAATGAGAGGCAGAAAGGCGTACGAATGACCATATGCATCTTAATGAGCTTGAAATCTTCGAGAGTTATGCCCTTGTCTTTGTCTAGTGGGTGCACCACATCCACTTCTTCTTGGTCAAAAAGCTGTTTGCTGCACACAATCCATCCTAGAAAAGGTAAATAAACACCCTCGAGAGAGATAAAAACATGAGAAAAAAAGAAAGATTCATCTTACTAGTGAGAGGAGTTCCAGAAATTGGCAGCCATTCTTTTCAGGGAGTCTGCTGATGTTTAGCCCCTGCCGATGATCAATTTGCCTTGCATAGGAGTTTCCGTCTGACAATGATTAAGCAAAGATGCAGTTGTAGCGGCCCGCTGGATCTTAGCCAGCTCGGGGCTGTCGGCTTCTTTCTGTTAGGGCACGCTTGTTTCGGGGGGAGTCTGCCATATTCTGTCCCTACAATTTTAAGAATATGCAATGTAGTCTTTGTTCTCTAATTCTCTTACAAGTTAATCCTTTAAATAATTACAATGATTTGGAACCTTCGACATGGTTGTCACATTTCCGGAAGCTGACTCGAAAAAAACCCTGGATTATTATCGGATCATTAGGTTAACTCGTGAGTTATTGGATCTATTGTTTTTTCAAAACAAAATTATCTTATTTTTATTTTAAAAAATCTTAGTATTTTCATGGATCAAAATTCTTTTTTTTTAATTATCATGTCAAGTTCAATCAGATTTAATAACTATAGATTTATTTTAAAGTAGTTTTGAAGTTTTACATGGCGTTTAAAGATAGTTAAGACAAAGGAAACGTGTTTTTTTTATATGTTTTATTTTAATTATAAATTCACTTCAAAACTACTTAATAAATTTATTTTATATTTTTAGTTTTTTCCTCTTCAATTAGATACGTCTCTATCCCATATGTATTTGTTTAATTTATCCTATTACACTAACTAAACATAATTTTAAAGATTTTCTTTGGACATAACTTATATAATTGCAAGTTTGCAACATAACATAATACTCTTCTCTCATTAAAAATCAATTTATACTTCAATATTAAATTACTACATACATTTTGTCTTATTTTAGTCACCGGCAACAATTTAATATATTTATAAATTAAAAGAATAATCACTTTACTCTATTTTTATTCATAAACTCAACCAAATCTAATCAACATACACAACCTCTATGAATTGTTTACTTCCATGAAACTAGCTCTGGTGATAATTTTCCTATATTTTTAAAGGGAAGCTTCATTGAATTTGATTTATAGGTGTTTGATAGAGTAGTTATGATTGCTTTCTAAAATATTTTTCATTTAAAAATATATTAAAATAATATTTTTATTATTTTTTTAAAAATAATCTAATAATACTTAGAAAATTATATTTGAAACAAAAAAATTCAAAAAACACCTTTAAAATATTTCCCAGATAATCCTGTTGCTTTTACAATACAACTGGCATTGCATTCACCGGTTCTAATTTCTCACTTCTCATTAAATAATGGTGATGCCGTGATGGTGATAGTGCAGGGCAAAAAACCAAAGACTTGTGGCATTTTCGTGCGTGTGTGTGTGATTGTTGTGTATACACATACATACGTATAAATACATACATACATACATACATACATGTGTGTGTTTGTAATTATATATATAGAAATAATCCTTTATTTTTTAAGAAGGAAGAATAAGGAAAATACATGATTGCAGTAATACATGATTGCAGTAATAAAGTCGGTGTTACAAGAAGAGATCGTAATAAATAAGATAATGAATTATTTATTAGAAATTAAAGTTATTTGTTTTTATTTATGTATGATAAATACTCTAAATAAATAATATACATATAAATACTTTAGTGAATATGAAAAGTGTGTTGATTCATGGAGTATTCACATCTTTGTCTTGTGACTGTAAGGAGTGATGAGCTTTTTTACGAGAAGAAGAATATTTTTTACACGTCATTAACATTAATGAGAATATATGTTACATAATATTATTATTGATAAAAATATGATAGACTTGTAAGAGATTTTTACTATTATGACCCAAATTTATTTACATAACATTTCATGTATACATATTTTATTATAATTGAAATACAATATATTTTTTTCTATATTCTACAAAAAAAATTGGCAGAGTTTCCTTTAAATTGATAAATTCTCAATAACAAACCTACAAATAATAAATCCAACATCGTCTCACCATTCAAGGCTGTGTAATTTGAACAGAGGTTTTCAATTTGCTTTGATTTGAATTTTAGTGTATTGTCACGGGTTCATGTTTCACATCGAGAGTTTCATAAATTGAACATGATTGACTGATCCAATGTATTAGGATATCATTATTTTATTAAAAAATGATATCCAGGATGTACAATCTTAATATATTTTTACGAAAATCATCATCCATTATACATTGAACTTTTGATTTCCTAGCATTTTATACTTTTTTTTACAAGACTATGAAAAATAAAACAAACTATTACTATTTTTGTATGCATCAATCTAATGAAACAAAAAATAGAATTAGCATCTCCATCGCTAATTATCGGTGCCGTGTTTTCTAAACATGTACTTTAACATGTCAGACAATGATGCTTCACAGAGGTCAGATATTATTTTTTATTCCAAGCTTCGTTAGATTTTAGGCTACACGATACAATCTGGAGGATAATTCTCCTATATTATATAACAATTAAATAGGCTATAAATAATCATTCCATTGATTTATAGATCTGCTGCTGATGATATGATTTTATTTTTATTTTCTTTTTTACTAAACCGAGAAAGAATATCAGGGAGGATAGAGAAGGGTCAAAATCAGAAGTCCAGAACAGGCAAGGAAGCATTAACGCGGGGATACCGAATCCAGGTTTTTAAATTCAATCCACGTGTCAATATTCCACTGGGTATAGTAATAGAAATAAAATAAAACGCCACGCCACGCCACACTCCAAACCTGCAAGCCCGTCTTTCCAAACCTGCTCTCTCCGGGTCTACTCATCATCATCTCCCTCAAGCACGAATCTATCTGTGGCCGTTTCTCTCTCTGAACCGGTCAGAAAAAAAATCATGGGGGAGAAGAGAGCTCCACCTGTCGACGTCCTTTTTGGTCGGGTAAGGAGGCAGTCGATGAGAGTGAAGATTTTGGCCGGAGTGGTGCTTGCTCTGTGCTCTTTGGTGGCTCTAAAGCACCTGGTGAGGGACCATGAGTATTTTTTTATCTTTTCCGAGGCTATCCATGCTGCTGGGATCTTCGTCTTGATATATAAGCTCACCACCCACAAAAACTGTTCCGGTACGTATATTAATTATATATAAGACTGCGTCTTTTTTATTGCTGTTATTATAAAAAAAAATCATTATATACAGTTCTTTTGAATTTTGTAAAATGGGATTTTCTTGATAAATCTTGCTTTGCATGCTGGTGAACGTTCTTCTAATCAAATTAGGAGAGCGTTGGGATGGCGTTTCAAACGTTGTTCGGTAGCTTTTCAAAAAAATCATTTTAAATTAATATGTTTGGTATTTTTAGATCATTTTGATATACTGATGTCAAAAATAATTTTTAAAAAATAAAAAAATATCATTATGATATATTTCGGCACGAAAAACACTTTAAAAAGCTACAGCAACAGCTCTCCCAAACACCCTCTTGATCTATGTAGCAAAATTAACACTTTTTTATTATATTTTTTGGATGAGATCTTAATTATTAGCCTTTTTCCTGCAATATTCTTTTTATCAATATAGATCTTAATTACATATTTATTCTTCGTAGAGTCTTTTAATTTAGCACAAAAAAACATAAATATATTTAGTTAAAAAGAACAAAATAGAATTATTTTTAAAATATTTTCGGAAATAATTCACAATGAAAAAACACATAAAAACATGTTTCTTCCATTTCCACCATCTCTATTTTATTTATTTATTCAAAGACTATAAACAAACCCTAAGTGAAGGATTTATTTACTTTTTATGCATCAAATGCCTTTCCCTGGACAGGTCTTTCACTCAAGACACAAGAAATCACAGCTCTGTTTTTAGCTGCGAGACTGGCTTGTAGCGTGTTGATGGAACTTGATGCCCATGCAGCGCTGGACATAGCCTCCTTGATTTCAACCGCTTGGGTTATATATATGATACGGTTCAAATTGAAGTCAACCTATATCAAAGAATTAGACAGCATGCCCCTGTATTACTTGGTAAATAAATATTTTTTTATAATATTGTTTTTTTTTTTTTTGTAATGTGGGTGTCCGGGTGAGTTTACATGCAACTCAATTAATCTCACGAACCCTGGAGTTGACGACCAATTAAAATATCCAGTGACTCTAACTAATGTGAAACTCAAACTAGTGATCTTTAGAGAGCAAACTCGGGGTCTGACCAATCCCTCGGTGTAAATATTGTTTTTAATGTTATAGAGTAATCATGGACAGAGGATGAGTGTTTAAGTATTGATCCTTGTAAATTCAAAATGAGCATATAAGTATCTTATAATATAATAAATATATACATGAGACACGTGCAACATGTTTGGTTAGTAACAATTTTTTTTTATATAAAATAGATTTATTTTTGGATTAGTTTTAAAAATAATTTAATGTTTTTTTTTTTTAAATGTTGGAGAATAATATAAATCATATTTTGGGGTCTTACCTAACAATTTAAGCTTTTAAATGAGATGATTTCTTGACATGGTATCAAAGCCTTGTTGACCCAACAGTCACGAGTTCGAATCTCACCATCCCAATTCTATATGATAAAAATCAAGCACAGGGTAGTATGAGTTTGTGTGCAAATTTCAAGCCCAAAGGGCTTTCAGTTGAGGGAGTGTGGTGGAAAATAATATAAATTATATTCTAGAGTCTCACCTAACAATTTAAGCTTTTAGATAAGATGGTTATTTAACATAAAATAGAAGTACACGAAGACATGTCTCCTGTTTCTATAATGTTTTTTTATTAATATGAGTGTTCAAGTTAATTTGCATGTATTTTGACTAATTGTTTTTGTTTGAGAATGTGACCAAACACTATGTATTAATTTGATCTTGCCATGCTAATCTATATATTACTTTTCCTTATTTTTTTTTCTAATCTATAAATGTATTTTAAGTTTTTAAATTATAATGAAATCCTTAACTTCTTGAAATGATATTGTGATTACTGTTCTGTCCTTTCATTATTTTTTCTTCAATCCTCACTGCAGGTGGTGCCTTGCATCGTCCTTGCCTTGATAGTCAACCCTTTCACAAGATTTAGTTATTTTAGTCAAGTCCTCTGGGCCTTTTGTGTGTTCTTGGAATCTGTTTCGGTGCTGCCTCAGCTTCGTCTCATGCAGAATGCAAAGGTTTGTGTCCCTTTTTGCTGCAGGCTCGGATCTTTCGGCTGCCATGGCTATATGAATCTGCTCACCCGATCTCTCTTTTTTTAGATGATCGAACCGTTCACAGCCCATTACGTATTTGCACTGGGTGCTGCTAGATTTCTGTCCTGTGCTCATTGGATAATCCAGGTCTTTTCTGCTCTTTCAATATTAATTAGTGTTATTGATCATAGATGCAGCTAGAGTATACTTTCGTAAAATAATATAAATTATATTTTAACACCTCATATGATGACTTAAGTTTTTAGATGAGATAGTTCTTTAACATGGTATTAAAATCTTGTTGACCTCGCGGTTATGATTTCGAATCTTATAATTTTTATTTATTTGATAAAAATTAAATACAAGATAGTGTGAATTTGTGTGCAAGTTTCAAGTCCAAAAGACTTTCACTTGAAGGGGTGCGTTAAAGAACAATATAAATCATATTCTGGACCTTACCTAATAGCCCAAGCTTTTAGATGAGATGATTTCTTAACATGGTGTTAGAGTCATGTTGACCTAACAGTCGCGAGTTCGAATCTCATCACCCTCATTCTATCCGATAAAAATCAAGCACAATATAGTTTAAGCTTGTGCAAGTTTCAAGCTCAAAGGGCTTTCACTTAAGGGGATGTGTTAAAGAATAATATATATCATATTCTGGAGTTTCACCTAATATATTGAACTTTTAGGTAAAATGATTTCTTAATCGTGCACAACTTAAAAGTTTACTTAAATATTGTTTTTGATAATAAAAAAATGAATCAAAAGTTAATCCATGCATTATTATTGCTGTTATTTTTGACGTGTAGGTTTATGAGACACGTGGAATGTATCTCTTCTTGATTGGAAGCGGGTATCTCTGGCTTCCTGCGGCTCTCCTCGCCGAAGCTGTGCAGACATTTATCTTAGCAGATTTTTGTTACTACTACGTCAAGAGGTGAATAAATTAATTCTTTCAGTCACATCTCTATATAGTTCTAGTTTCGACATCCATTGATGCAACGATGGCAACTCTTTTTTTCCCTCTCTTTTTCACTTCCAGTTTCATGCAAGGCCAGCTTCTGACGAGGATCCCTGTTTAGAACACTTGATCACATCAAATTTCAGGGAATCAAGGCTGGACCACATGATCAAGCCATTTACAATCAATGACTTGGAGGTGATAATCAAGATCAATGTTTTGTCCATGATACCTTGAAGGTGGCATGGAATTTGGAGTTTTTATCTGTTTTTTTTAATAAATATATATAAAAAATCAATTAACAATTTTAATTGTTAAACACAAGCAAGTGCAAAATATATTGTTATTTTCAGAATCCAGAAATAATGAAAAATATAACTTTACTGATCAGAGCAATATATACAAAATAATCAATAATAATAGTAATAATAAAATATGATTTTTCAGGTCATTGTTGGTAATTGATGATCATTAATTTGATTTTGTTATATTTTTGTCCCTTCTTTCATTCTAAATTTCTTGGTATTTTTTTTGGTTAACAAAAAGAGATTTTTATTTTTTTTTCTTAAAATCAATTTTTATTTTTATTTTTTCTCATTTTATTTTCTTACTTGATTTTTTTATCTATTAAGTTTGATCCTCGTTTTTTTATTGTTATTTATTTTATTTGAAATAATTTATGATTTTTTTTTAAATAGATATGATTGTTTTATCTTGTGTTTGGTGTGCTTTGGATTGAATTGATTTTTTTTTTTTGGTATTTGTTATACATCTGTGAGGTGTTGAATTTAAACATCTCTCTTGAAATTAAAATAAGAGCATTCAACATTTTAAATCATGGATTTATTAAAAAGAATAATTTCAACGATATTAATTATGCAAAATTAATATATGAAAACTAACTGTTAAGTCGAGAAATCATACAGGGGGATGAGAATCACACATGAGGTTCCTTTCATTTATATGAATGGAAACAATTATAAATACATGTTTTCCCGATAAATATCAATAAAAATACCTTATATTTTTCCTGGACATGAAAATGGAGGTAGAATTCTCCAGCCGATGGGTCTCCGTACACATTTTATACACACATAAATCACTATAAATCTTTAAATATTATTTAATATATTGTATATAGCTTTTTTCTTCATACACTTATTTTGATTAACTTTATTTAATAAATTCATTTTATTTTATTTTTTCCTAGTCTCCATACCAATGAAAGCTGATCATAAAAGGGTTGAAAATTGCCTTGAGACACGCATGGGGATTAGAAAGATCTTGAGGAAGTTTATATACCATTATTGTATCCTTTTATATACACAACTCAGGTTTTTACATAACTAATAAGTAAAATCATGTTTTTATGTTTTAAAAATAGCTTTAAAATTTATAGATTTTGTTAATTTATTTTTATGTTTTTAGATTATTCTATGTATTAATATTTAAAAAAGCATTAAAAAATAAAATTAAACCCACACGTACGAGTCACGCAAAACCTCCCCTAAATAAAAAAAAAACGTTTTAAAGATAATTTTTTTTTTTAAAATTTGGTGATTTATTTTTATGTTTTAGATTATTCTGATGTATTGATATTTAAAAAGTATTAAAAATTAAAACAAAAACAAAATTAAATCTGCACGTACGAGTCACGCAAAACCTCCCCTAAATTCTCCATGATATAAAAGCAAACAAAACCTCTCTGCTTACTCCATTCTCCTCTCCCTCATTCTCGCGCCTCTTCAAGATCCAGAAAAACCCTAGAAAGTTCCAACTCGTTCAAAGGAGAGAGGTGAGAGAAAGTCACGCGCCACCCTCAACCTCCTTTCTCTCACCTGCCTCGCCGTCCATCTCTCTCCGATTCGATACCAAGCTCAGGTTCGCTCCTCTCATCTCTCGAACTTACACCAATCAAATGATCTCTCTACGGCCACAACTTTTTCTCCGCTATAGCTTGGTTCCGATTGAAACTTAAGTCTAATTTGAAGCTTAATTGCTAGTTTTTTCCTTCAGATTTGGAGTTTTAAGTGTAAATGATTATCTTCTCTTTAAAGTAGTTTGGATGTTTGATGTTCATTTTTCTGTTTTATTTTCGGTAAATAGAAAGATAATGTGTAAGTCAGAGAATTTTTTGAAGTTAGGGTTTTGGTTTATTTTTCAGAGATTGTGATCAGTCATGGCAGCACCAGTGACGCAAGTCCCAGTCCCAGTCCCAGCTGCTGATGTTGTATGTTTTTATCCTTTGAAATTTTTTGTTTGTATTTTTTTTCTGTGGATTTTTAATATGGATTTAGTTGATTTTTTTTTTTGTGGATTTAGGTTGGCAATGCTTTTGCTCATCAGTACTACCATATATTGCATCAATCCCCGGATCTTGTTCACCGATTCTACCAGGATGGTAGTAAGTTTGGACGTCCTGGAGAGAATGGGGTCATGAGTACCACTACTACCATGAATGTGAGCTCTAGCTTATTTAATACGCATCCATGTTGTTTAAGGTAGCTGGACTGTGTTTTTTTTATTAGATTTGGGAAATAGAATATTTGTCTCTTGTTTTCAAAATGAAGCAGGCAAATGGCTAATTTTTCATCCCAGTTAGATTTGTTCATTAAACCTGAAGAAATAGACAGGCTGTCACTTTCTGTCTTAAATATTGATTTATATTAGAGGTTCAGATAATGCTTTGAGGATTTCCTTGGGACACAATAGCATGTCCAGTGTTTAATGGAGTACTTTTGGGGTATTTGAAAGAGTTGATTGAGTCGATAATCAATAGGATTGGAAAGATCTTTCATCTAGATTTGATTTCATTCCTTGGATGATGCCTTATATTTTTTTTTGTAATTAAAACCTTCTCTCCTTTTAATAATTTCTCCCTCCTTTTACATGCGCACACGTGGTTTATTTCAACTACCTCTTTCAGCAATGAAGAACATAACTGCAGAATTCGTTAACTGAAATGTTCTTTAATGTCCCATGCATATCATGCTAAATGTTAAGCAGCTCAGTACCATTTTGTAACCGCAAAAGTTGAATGCCAAGAAACTTCCCCCTGCTAGTTTTCTTGATTTGAATGAGAGTTGAATTTGTTTTCTGTACATGTGAGGCAGGCTATTAATGAGAAGATACTTTCACTTGGATATGGTCAAGTCAGGGCAGAAATTGTTACAGTTGATTCACAAGAATCTTACAAAGGCGGAGTTCTTGTGCTTGTGACCGGGTATTTGAATGGAAATGACAATTCACGACAAAAATTTACTCAGAGCTTCTTCCTGGCTCCTCAAGATAACGGCTATTTTGTGCTGAATGATGTGTTTCGGTATGTTGATGACTCCACATACCAGAAAGGAAATCAAGAGCCTGCCAGCATTTTTGAAGCACCACTGACTCCTGATAAGGGTAATGAAAACAGATCATTATTTGAATGCACATCTATTTTCCAACCCCCTTATTGAAATTGAAGGTGTTTTTGTTTTCAGGTGCTCCTCACACAGAGGAAAATCACATTTCTGAGCCAACAGTTGCTTTGTCTGAGGAACTCACTGGATGGGAAGTGTACAATCCCTCTGAAAGTGGGGATGTTTCAGTTGAGGTAGAGGAAGAACTAGTGCCTGAGGTTGTTGATGAAATTCCTCCTGATTCCCAGGTCATGGCTGACTCCCAGGTTGTGGCTGAGTCTAGTGCCAAGGTTGAAGACGTTCCAAAGAAGTCGTATGCCTCCATTGTAAGTAGCATTTCACCCCCCACCTCCCAACTTGCTGTTTCTTCACTGTCATTTTCCCACTAAGATATGCATAATAAGCACCCTCAATTACGAACATGCTGATGTGTTTATTGGTATAGATATAGCTGATATTGTTTACCATGCTCTTGCTCCTCTTCTATCATTGGATTGGTTGTTGCTAAGTTATTTCCAATTCTGTTCCAGTTGAAAGTTCTGAATAAGAACCCCACAACTTTCTCGAGTCCTACCCCTGCTCCTCCGAGGTCTGCACCAAAAATCCAAGAGCAAGTGACTGCTGCAGTGTCTCAACCCCCAGCAGCCGAGTCACATGTCTCCAGCTCTAGTACTTTAGAAAATGGGAATGCCCAAGAGAGTGAAGGTGCTTGATCCTTGAACTGCACCCCCCCCCCCCCCCCCCCCCCCCAAAAATCTTCATTGATTTGTTCCTGACCTGCTTATTTATTCAATTGGTTGTCTGCAGAGGGTCCTTCTATCTATGTCAAAGGTCTGCCTTTAGATGCCACACATACCTTGCTTGAAAATGAGTTCAAGAAGTTTGGACCTATTAGGAATGGTGGCATTCAAGTTAGATTCCAAAAGGTAGGCCTGAGATTTTTTTTCTTTGTTTTTAGTCAATTATCCATGGTATTCTTCTAATTCCTGTTATCCATTGGTTTCTGACAGGGATTTTGTTTTGGCTTTGTGGAGTTTGAAATGGCTAGTGCTGTGCAAAGTGCATTAGAGGTTTCCATCTACTATCCTATGCTATTGCCTGTTCCTTGTTCTTTTGATTTTATCTATAGATAAATCAGTCAGTTAGTTTCATCATTTAAATAATACGGTGTTATTCCACTATGGCAAATGATTTCTTTCTTTCTTTGTTAGTATCTTGAGATGTCTTGTTTCCTTTTTCACTTGAACTAGAAAATTGGACATGTAATTGTTGGTTATTAGCAATATGCCTGTCACACCCTTGTAGTTGTGTTTCCTTTTCATCATTCTTCTTAAGGTAAGAAGTCCAATGTTTTCAAACTGTTCCTTTTATCTTCTGTGATTCCAGAATGTAGGTGGAGCTTTTCATCCTTTCAAGCTCCTTTGTCAAACTAGTTTAGTTAATTTATATGATAATTATAAGCTCATTGACGTTTCAGGCTTCACCTATTATGATTAATGGATGCCGTGTCATTGTTGAGGAAAAGAGATCTACTTCCCGAGGCAAGTTGGATTTTAAAGTCAAAATTTTTGTTACTTTAAAGATCTATCACCCTATTCACTTGCAATGTGTGAGCGTGATTCTTTTTACTGATTTGTATCAGTTTTGGCCCAAAGGATGTCTAGTGATCTATTTAGAATAAAGAATTAAGAGATTTGATCAAATTAAGAAATTTCATGGTAGAACTTCAATGTTCATTCTTATAGGAAAGTTAATATATAGTAAAGTAACCCACTACATTCTATGACTTTTATCATTAATAAGCTCCATAGATAGTCCATTAGTTAAATAAAACATGGAGGGTTTCTGTTTGAAAAAGGAGCTGATGTCTTATGCCATCATCATATATAATATCATGCCCCAAACTGAAATAATTGCAAGGCATGCATGCCTAATGGAAACAAAAAGCATTTTGGCTTTTTAGTAATCTATTCCAATAGGAGCAAGATGAGGACCTCAAAACCTAGGTTATGTGTACAGATTGAAGGAGCTTATCTAACTCTGAAAGTGAATATCACCAGACCAGTTTTTCATAGTGAAATCTCTATTTTTATAATGTCTCCATGTAATGGTCTGTATGGTGCGGGACAACATTTGTGCTTGCAAACTGGAAAGTGTGATTGGGCAAGAAGTATATAATCCTACTTTCTCTAGTTTAAGCAACAAGTCTGTTTTTTTCTCTAATTTAATCGAGCTTATCGATCCCTTTCTCTTCACCACAGGTAACAGCAGGGGACGGTTTTCATCTGGATCAGGGGCTGGATATAAAAGCGAAGGAATGAGAGGGCGTGGTAATCTTGGTGGAAAAGCCTATGGCAGGAGTGATTTTGGTAACAGGACAGAGTTTGGAAACAGAGGCAGCAGTCGAAGTGGTGGGTATTCAAACCGCGGTGGTGATGGGTATTCAAGCCGGGGAGGTGATGGCTATTCAAACCGTGGAGGTGGAGGTGGTGGAGGTGATGGATATCGGAGGGCTGATAAGATGGGGAACAATGGTGATCGGGCAAACCGTAATGGTGGTTTAGGTCTTAATGGCACAGCCAAGACTACTGCGCCACGAGTATCGGCAACGGCTTGAAGATTCTTGACTTGTGAATTGTTGAGGAATGGTCAAAGTTTCTGTTTTTTAGTGAAATTGGCTTATAATAGTATTAGGAGGAGAGCTTACACACTTCTATGGATGAGGTTTCTTAAATTTTCTGAAGGGTTTATGTCCTGGACCTTTTGTCCATTTTTCCTTTGGTATCGAATCTTTCTGGGTGGATGCTAGTAAATTTTCTTGTCTGGTATACTAAATCTGAAACGTTCTTTTTTCCTTTGGTGTTGAATTGTCCTAGGTGGGATGCCAGTCAATTTTCTTGGCTGGGAATATTATTTCTGGGATTTCTTATCCATTTCCCATTATTTTTCTAAATCCATGTCACCTCTAAATCAATGTCACCATTTCAAGTCAGTATTCTTGAGGCTCTTGTTGATGTGCACACGAATACATGCGTCCAAGAAGAAAATATCCCCCGAGTAGTTATTTTCAGAAATATTCCTATTTTTTTAATGCTCTCCATCCATGTGTGAGCACGGTATTAACTTCTTTGTCAAATCCTTACCTTTCTCATTGCTGGTTTTGAGAAGCTAAATTTTAAGACAGCCCATAATAAATAAATACCCCCGATTTTTATATAAAACTGGTTATAATACTGAATAGTTGAGAATGATAGCACCGACAGCACCCAAAACTCGATCAGGTTAGATATAAAAAACACATACCCAATCAGGTTCAATTTAGGTTTGGATATTTATTTTAAATTCTGGTTCGGGCATGGATAATATAAAACCCAACCCATGAGTATCTTCACATGATTTAAAGTTTAAGCAGACATTTGAGAAATTCTTGAACAATATAACATCAAAATCCAACCATATTTTAGTAGCTACACCTTGCAGTGAAATACACATTTCAGTTGTGCATGCTTTTTTGTATAAATATGTGGAAGAAGAAATCTAAAATTAATATAACTTATGCTACACTTGGGGTGGCGCTGGATTTCTTCCATCTTGGATGAGAATAATTGACGGCGGTGTGACAAGATATAGGTTTTCCTCGCAATGGCAAATCTACTGCGATGAAGCTTCAACCATGCAGGGTGTTTAGAGACCAAAATTGCAGGCCTGGACAAACTCTAACTCATAGTCAACATGCTTTGTCCACAGTGGCTTAAACTGGGTCATTGCAATATCAAGCCACGGCTTCATATTCCCATTGAAATGCACCACCGCGGCAGACTGAATCTCATCCATACTAATGCTAGGATTATACCCCAGTCCCAGGACATGCCATGACTTGTCTAGCGGTTTCGTTGTCGAGTAAAATGTGATTAAACCCGGGGGCAGCGTCCCCAGTTTCCACAAGGTTCGGTTCTCGTTCTGCATCATCATCAGAATCTCTAGTTAATAATGTTCAGGGCATCAAAGACAACAAAACCGCAGCTTTTACAGACATGTAGCTTTGTTTTAGTATTTACAGCTATAAGAGACCATAAGCAGAATTTGGAGTTGGGAGATTTAAGGTCATCAAGTTGAAGGGCTTTTTTTTTGCAGAAAGTAGCATGCTTGCAAAAACTACAGGAGGCTGACCACATTTTTTTCTTCGATTGCGATAAAGAATTGGAATTAGAAAAAATAATTCTATGCAAAAACAACCTAACTTATGCCCTGATATAAATCTGAGTAATGGACAACTAAGCCATGTTAAAAAGAAACAGGGAAATAACAGCACAACATAATTTTCAGAGCAATAAGGAAATCTTACCAGGTTCTGCCAATAATGATACTCTTCTGTGCACTTCTCTCTCCTCCAAGCATCCAAATCAAAGAAGTTCATGCCGTACGCCCAGGCACAAGCCTTAGGATTAAACTTCTCCTTGATCAAGGGGTGTGAGAAATTCATATACTGAGCATACCTATGAAATGACCCAAAACAGGTCTCCACAGCGCCATTCACCTTACCATCCATGTCTATCTTCCACAACCCAGTCAAATCCTTTTGCACCACTATATCATCATCTAAAAACAATATCCTATGCAACTTTGGATACATCTCTGGCAGATAAAACCTTAGATGATTCAAAATCGACAGGTACTTGGGGTTCCGGAATTTCATGTTTGTAGTATCCTTGGTTGCATTCTCGAGCTTATTCTCAAAGTAAAACTTCTGCAGATTTGCCGACTCCAATTGCTTAAGTACAGGCACATATGAAGAATTCAAGAATTTATAATCCTCGACAGCTTTCACCTCTATATGCGCCCCATTATAATCTTTTAATTTAAACATAACCTGCATTGCCCCGAGATTCATTTTATCAGTCACAACATGAAAAACATGTTTCCATGGCTCTTTCGCATTCTTCACTGCGGAATTCACCACCACCGATGCCGCGACCACATTATCAGAGAAAATCGCATAATGATAGAGCTTCGGGTCCTCCAGCTCCGGAAGGGGTGGCTTCCCTTCATCATCATACTTCTCCGGATGAGCGATCCTCTCCTCCATCAACCTCATCGCAAGGCAATGCAAACTCTTAGGTATTGATTTCGCAGCAATCAAACTCGAAAACGCCCCTTGCTTTTTGGCTTTCGTTAACTGCTCATTAACCGCAAAAATAGTATCCTTCAACTTCTGAATCTTCAACTGATTGTCAAAACTCTCTTTCGCTTCCGCAATCACTTGCCGCGTAACTTTGATCCTCTCTTTCACTTCCTTCTCAAACAGTCTAAGCGTAGCCTCATCAATCGACAGTGAATCCGACTCGGAAAGAGCTCTATACGATGGCTTGTTAATAAGATCAGTGTAGTTTCGCGACAGATCAGCAAAAATCCTTACAAGCTTCGAATTCTCAAGCTTCAGTTTCCGCGCATACGATGCATACGCATGCGCTAGCGACCGGTGATCATCCGCTTGCTTCCGGATCTGATCCAATCGGGACTTAAGCGGATCAGATTTCATCGCCAGCACGGACCTCCTCCCGGATCCCAACCCGGATCCCACATTACTGATACCCTGAATCAAATATTATATAAAAAACAGAGAAATAACAGAGTTATACTTCTAATTCTAATAATTAATGCTCTAGTTTCCGTTACATTTTCACATAAATGAACATTAAGTACAATTAGTTAGTAATTTAAATAATTAATTACATACCAGATCTAAAGAGGGAGAGCTTACATGGCTGTCGGTGGCGGAGTGAGAGTGCGAAGTGAAGAGAATAGAAACGGCCAAGCACAGAAACACTGCCAAAGACACAGCCGAACCCAACAGCCGGAACGAAACGCCGATTCCACTTCGCGAGCTTCTATGAGTCGCCATTTTCTTTTCCTTTTCTGCTTTCGGTTTCTTAGCCAGCGAGGGGGGGGGGGGGGGAAATGGAAATGGCGATGGATGACGAGAATGGGAGGGATGATAAAGCAACAGTCACAGACGGGGACAGGAATCCCTCTCCTTTTCACTGCTATTAGTTGGTTACAGCCTTACAAGTTTTGGAGGCTTTTTTTTTATTTTTAACGGGTTAGAGCGAGATCTGGTGAAATCAAAATGTAGACCCCACGGTGAGTTTTGAAAAGTAATCAAGATGGACGGCTGAGATTGGTCATATCCTTGCAGGTTTTGTAGACGTGGTGAAATCAAAGATACTCCACGGTGGGTTTTGGAAAGTAATTAAGATGGACGGCTGATATGCTTGTACGTGTAGTCGTGGCAAGTGGTTAATGGCGGTGTGGTGACGCGGGATCTAGTGTGAACTGATCAGCATTTGTCAAACCATCAAGACTGCATCGCTCCACATTCATTATGTTAGGTATCAGTGCTTTGTCCTCTCCCTCCCTCTCTCTCTCTGTCTCTATATTATTATATTTAGCTGTCTTCTAGTAATTTGCTTGATATGATTGTGAGATGTATTCCGAGAACTGCTATCCTTGATTTTTACTATCTTAAAGATCTTCTTTTATTTTAATTATATATTCAGAGAAATTAGATAAGATTTTTTAGATATTAGTTCTAATGTTTGGATTCTGAGAGTTAAAAAATTAAAAACAATTCATTTTAATTCTATGACCGTATTAGGTGGGGGTATATGAATCAATGTGTGAATATAAGTATTGTTAGAAAATGAAAAGGAGAGGGATGTATATATGTTATTATAAGAGAGATCTGTAAGTCTTAACGGAGTATTATAAGAAACTAATATAATTATTTTTAAAAAATAAGTTAATATAATCATTAACCTTTGGACCGTGCCTTGCTCCAGATTAACCTGTGGTTGGTTGTGTTTTAAAACCGTGATTGAAATCGAGACTCGGACATGGAGATATACGCTGCTCTTGAGGATTCCGATTAAAATTACTTTTTAAAGTGATTTTTATTTTAAAAAATATTATAATAATATTTTTTATTTTTTAAAAATATTTTTGATATTAAAAATGTTTAAAAACTTAATTTAAAATAAAAAAAATAAAAAAAAAATCAAATATTTTTTTTTAAAATATTTCTAAAATATAATGTAAAATAGGCACGTTGCCCGTGGACTGGACAAGCGAAGAGCCGATCAAGTGCGACTCAGATACGATAATCCCAGCAATAATCACTGCGGTCCACGGGCGACGTTACACTGGTGAAGACCTCGCAATCGCAATCGCAAGTCGCAACCATTTGTTATAAAGTGGCCGGGTAAAGACTTCACAGGGAGTCAAACGCCATGCCTAGGCGTCATGATCAAGTGCTATTTTTTTATGGTTCCGTAATTTATTATGCTGAGCAGTGGAGCACCGTCTAACCACCTACAGACCCAATCCGGCCGCCAATCACATTGGTTTGCTTTTATTGTTGGCTAGAATTAGTGCTCCCCCCCCCATATATTACAAGTCATTTTTTATTAGTATTATCTTGATATTACATCACGTATATTCAAATAGATTTTCACGATTACAAAATCTATTTGAATCCAAAATGTTAAGGATGTGCTAAATTATTCATTTAAATTGTATTTGGATAGTATTCTCTATAAAAGAAGATATGAATATAAAAAGATAAAATATGTATGGTAATATAAAATAAATTTTCATTTTAATTATATTTTTAGGACACGTATATCCTCTGTATTCTAAATATTCTCGTTTTATTTTTTTATTTCAAATCAATAATCGAATAATAATTTAAGATTTGCTAGAAGTGATTTTATAAACTAGATAATTGAGCAGCACAGCTTTATTACTATCTACCAATGCTAGCTGTTTATTTTATGGAGGTGTTTGGGAGTGTGTTTGAGAAATGTTTTTGAAAAAAAAATGATTTTTATTTTTATTTTATTTTGTATTTTAAATTAAAATAATATTTTCAAATCATCTTCGTGTGATGATATCAAAAATAATTTTTAAAAATAAAAAAAATTAATTTTAATGTATTTCTGAACAAGAAATACTTTCAAAATAATTTTATCACACTCTTAAACAGTCACTACTATATATTCAGATGAGCAAATAAAATCTTAATTATTCTAAATTTTTTTATAAAAAATACACGTCATAACTCAAACTCGATTAGACTAATTAACATATAGACTAGAAAATGTATAGACACCACAATTTCTCGCGTACGGGAAAAAAGGGACTTAATTGGTATTTACTTTTTTATCCTTGAACAAAATACATAGTAATCTGCTAAGCCATTAAAACTTTGATGATAAGGTCGAAGTACAACTTAATTTAATGCTGTCCCTTCTTGCTATGCTTGCTCACATGGTGCAGCCATCCAATGCCTTTGAGGGCCTTGGAGATCTTCACAAGATTGGGCCTTCCCATTCCCAAATTCATCTTCCCCGCCGAGAATTTCAAGGCCTGCAAGCAGCACAGCTGCCCGTCACTTCTTTCCTCTTCCAAGTCTTCCTCGTCGTCGTCATAGTATTCAACGCTGCCTTTCTTTCCCAGCTTCTTTGTTTTGCTTTTTGCTTGAACTTTAATGGAGTCTGACTCGTATGTCTCCCAGAGCATGTCCATGCCCTCGCCTCCATCCACATTGTGTCTCTCCTCGAAAAGCTTGCACGCCAATGTCCTCCTCCATTCCTTCTCTTTTCTCATTGACCCGAAACTCCCAAGGTTCGAGTACTCCAATGTTTGAGAGTTGTCTTTAGCTTTGGAAGTACAGTCCCCGCCATTGCCGGGACTCCAAGGATTAGGTTCTAGTTCTCGGGAACTCACCTTTGGAGAGTAGTAGTGCTCTCCGCCATCATCGTCGACACTGATCACTTTAGCTTCACTTATCTTTTGACCTGTTGCCTTGGATCCGCTTCTAATCATGGGTTGTTCTTCTTTTCGATCCTCGACTTTATCGGAGTTCACGTTAAGTGGCTTGAGCAGGACTTCTTTTTCTTCCTTTTGGAACCATAAATCTTCAAATTCCTCCTTTTGATGCAAGAAGCCTCCTAACGTCTTCCCCTCCGCGATGTTGGTCAGCTCACGACCATTACTTTCTGACCTCGTAATCGAAGCTGGATTTTCATCTAAAATTTTAACATTTAGCGCTTGATCAGAGACCCCACCACCTGCACCAAGAGCTTGATGAGTTGAACCCTTGTGAACCTGCAGCGATAATTGATCAGTACTGCCTGGACAGGCGCTCTGACCATCTTTAGCAGCTTGTTCTACTCCCGTAACTTGATCGACCGTGTGGTTATGATCATCTTCAACCCCGAGATTTGACGTCTCAAACACAATCTTGTACGCTTCTAGCTCCTCAAAACGATGACACTCTCCAGTCCCATCTCCTACTTTAGACCGTAATCCCTCCACAACAGCTTGGTATGTTTGCAGGTAAAAGGAACTCACCTTGGACCCGTACAGTTCAGCATGCGAGCTGTCATTGACAAGATTGGGAGAGATGGTGAGGAAGGCCAAGAGCAAAAGGGAGGTGGTGATGAAGAGAGGGGATAGAAAAGAAAGAAGCTTGAGGAGGTACGGGGAGAAGAAGACCAGGTACGAGAAATATAGAGGGTGGGAGAGAATGAAAGAGAAGAAGAGGAAGAGGTCGGAGAGGAGAAGACTTGACAAGTGGTGAGTTTTCTTGGTGGCGGTTGACGGTGAGGAAAGTTCAGACATATTGTCACCACCACTTTAAAAATTAAGTCTGTGTGCTGATCGGAGAATCAAAAACAGGTGTGGCTGGCTAGAGATCGCGATAGAATATGGAAATGCTGAGGCAATTTGTCTGTTCTTGTCTGTGCTTAGTTTAAGGAAGGGAGAGCAAAAAAATGCGTGCAATTGCAAGTAAGAGCGGCGTGAATGAAGGGGGGGAATCATGAAGGGAAGAGAGAGGGAGGGATAATAAAGAGCATAACTAACATTGACAAGAAAACCAACTTTGGTCTTGTCTATAGTGGTGTTCTACAGTTCGTTTCAAAAACATTTCTTTTTTATTTTGTTTTATTTTAGATTAAATATTTTTGGTATTTTTAGATACCAAAAATAATTTTTAAAAATTAAAAAAATATTATTTTAATATATTTTTGAATGAAAAACACTTTTAAAAACAACCTAACCATACTCTCAAACAAACACCATATCTATAATCTTTTTTTTAGATTCGAGAAAACCTTATTCTCAAAAAACACACTTTATTGTAGGAATAAATGAGTAAATAAAATTCTAATTATTCTAGATTATTATAAAAAATATATATATATTTTAATTTGAAATCGAGATATAATTACATATATCAAGCAATTTGTCAAAAGACCCGAACCTGCACAGGGAAAAAACGAAGCTGATATACCTTTCAAATCAACCAGCAGTGCTTGTCGAGAAAGAAGCATGTTTTTCCAACGATTATAGGCATCGCATACCCTATTAGTTGTCAGGTTTGGTACGGGGTCTTATCGTGTCATTAAATTATTTGTTATCAAAATAATATTAATATAATTTATTAGCATGAATTCAACTGTTTAATTCACTGATATAAAAAAATAACTTTTAAAAAATAAAAAATAATAATTTTAATATATTTTTTAATAAAAATATTTAAAAAAAAATCATAATTACACCCTTAAACAGATACTAAGTCATTCATGATTAATTTATTTTATTGGTAGTTCAACTTAATTGTGGCTTCATAAATATATTTTTTAATTTGAATTAAATTTCAATTTAGATCAAATCTCAGATTAGAGATTTTTTAAAAATTTATTAATTAATCCTGCAGCGAGTAATTAGCTTGGCATTACTCTATTTTTTTTTACCAATTTTTATTTTGAAAAAAATGTTTGTAGACTTTAATAAATAACATGCTCGCCTCACACCATCTGCTACTCATAGAACAATTATTGTGGCATATGTATAATCAATCGGATCCAGATCCAAGGCAAAATCAACTCACGTAGAGAGAACATGATCTTGCTGCTGATTATTAGTAAAGGATAAATAACTGAACTCATCGTTGTGTAGTTTGATAAATTTTCAATATTTTCTTATAATATCTAATTCTCCAACATATTAATTTATAAATACACTTGCATTATATGAGGATATAATAAATAAATAAATAAATAAAAACATTCATTTTGTTGTATAGCTTAAGAATATTTTCAAAATAAATAAAAACACATACATTTTTAATCTCCCCTCTTATTTTATTTCGACTAAACAATAAGCTATATTGAATGCCTATATAAACCTCTTGTGGCGTGTCTATAATATATATATTGGAAAAGGAATAAACTTTGATGTAATAAACTATATGGTAAATCATTTCCATGGAATTAAGAGCTCCCATTAATTGCCTCTCAACATTTTCTCATGAAAATTACAGGAGCATGTGATTGATGCACCGGCAACTCCATTCAATCCGAGGCCTAGTTTTCTCCATAATTAATTTTGTAGATCGACTAAGCAGGTAGCAAACTATATATGTAGTGGAATTTACAGCAGCAGTTACGGGTTGAAGAGAGATTACTCCAAGCGGAAAGGAGTGGCAGTTCTGTAAATAAGTCATCATCTTCACTCATCATGCTAATTAAGTAAGGAAGGTGGTTAATTGGGGACAGGAGGTTTGGATAATAGATCGGTTGCACATGGGGAACCACTCATGGCTACTCGAGTGCACGACCTGCATGCACCCTTTTGCCGATGCTTTTCACCCTTCCAATGGACCCGTATGTCTTCTTCCACTTTTTTGATCATGGATATTTTTCAGGTTTCTCCTCTCCCATGGAAGATTTCTTGTTTGCTCTCACGTTCATATATATATATATATATATATATATATATATATATATATGGAACCTGATCTCAGTTGTCCGGTTTTAGATGTGTTCCTGTCACGGATAACTGATAACTAATCATTCATTTTAAGACCTGTAAAATTAATTGATATATACATAAGTTGATCTGGATATTCACGTTAGAAAAAAATTGATATATATCGAAGATGGAGAAAAGAAGAAATGCATGATCATAAAATATATTTCTTGTTTGCTCTCAAGTTAATATATATTGGCACCTTGACAAATTCAAGTCTCACAATTTCATTGACATTGGAAGCTAATAATTAATTGTTTATTTTAGTCTTTTCAGAACTTGTGAGATTAGTCAAATTGCACGTAAATAAAAAATTAATATATATTGCAGATGGAGAAAAGAAGAAATGTCATGTTCATAATAGAAAAAAAAAACTTTTCTCTCTCTCTCTCTAGAAGTGGGCTCGATGAGAGAGATGATCATTAGTAGTCTTTGTCTTTGCCATGATAGTTTGGTTAATTAGCTCCATTTTGTTGATGAAGAAAAGAAAGTGGGTAAGAGATGCAATGACTTCTTCTTTCTTTTTCATGGTCATCGATTGGATTTCATTTTACTGTGACAAACTTCTTATGATGATTTTGACATGTAAAAGAGATATTAAATAAGTGTATTGAAATGAATACATCGAAGAAAAAAAATATTAAATTCATAACAATTAAATATATATATATTATCAAAGAGTCATTTCATCTAAAACCTTAAACTATTAGGTGAGATCCCAAGATATATTTTATATTATTCTCTAACATAAAAAATTTTTGAGCTTGAAACTTACACATAGTCATATTATATTGTGCTACATTTTTATCAAATAAAATGAGAATGATGAGATTCGAATTTGTGACTGTATGATCAATAATGCTCCGATATTATGTCAAAGAACCATTTCGACTAAAAACTTAAATTATTAGATGAAGATTCAAGATATAATTTAAACTCAATCCATGCTACAAAAACTCGTTAATGTTAGGAGATACAGGTTTTGTTTGGAAATATTGTGAGATTCTAAAAAACTAAAAATCTAAATAAAAAGAATTTTAAAGAACAATTATTACAACAATCCAAATACTTCCAACATTGATTCAGTTGTGATCAGGTGACAATCATGTTAGCATTGTGTTTTAGAATTATTTTTAAAATAGTTAAATTTTTTTATTTTAAATTAATTTTTTTTAGTATTTTAGATCATTTTTATATTAAAAATAAATTTTGAAAAATAAAAAATATTATTTTAATATAATTTGAAATAAAAAATAATTTCAAAATAATATCAACCACCATTTCAATCGCAATAAGACGTTATAGTTATGCATTTAATTTAATTTCCCGAAAGAGAACAGACAAGCTATAAAGGAGACCTAGCTAAAGCATCAAACCCTATATCATATGAAAAGCCTATATAATGCAGACGAACTGAGTCCAAAACAACAAGTGATGTGAGTTTTCTTTAATGATACCCTACAAATCAATGCAAACAACAATTCTTTCCAACCCAGTTCCTCTGATTTCCTAATTATTTTGAAAATCAGCGCTCTTACAATAATAATAATAAAAGCTAGCAAACTAGCTCGAGCAACAAAAAAAAAAAGAGAAAAAAATACCGTATTTTGAAAAATCTCACAGTCGAAAAACCCACAATTTAAAACTGTTTTTTTTTTTTTATATAAAAAAAATAACACCTTGTTTTAAAAGTTTTACTTGAGCGTTTTACTAGATTTGACCACGAGAATGTCTTGGGGTTCAGGTTTATTTAGGTTTTTTGAGCTATTTTTATGTTTTTCAAAGTCATAAACAAGTTTATAAAGATGTTTTGAAAAAAAAGATTGAGAAAAGTTGAGTCCATGTGACGGGTGGAGAGTGTATAATGGGTTAATCTACAATAAATATCCGGGCTATTAATTTTTTAAATGCTTTTTTTGGCCCTCAATTTAGAAAGAAATAAGTTTACTCTTTGTTATTAATGATATTTTTATTTAGCTCAAAATTAAATAATATAGTTTTAGCATTTGTTATCAATCATTTATTTTTGTCCTATTGGCAGGACGTGTTTCATGTTTTTTCTTGAAAAAACAACTTCAAACTAAAAATTATCATGTATTTTAATGTAAAATAATCTCCGAGGTAAGAACAACTTATGAAATTCAATGTTATGCTCGCGAGTTTTTCATTCTGTCACTTTTCTAACCAAGTGTTGTTTTTAATTAATTCATTCAATTAACTAATATTAATTTAAAACAAGATTAAGCTTTTCAATATTGACTTAAAATAATCCGGACAAATTCGATGTATTTTTTTTATCATCACCATTATTTTCCATTGCTTTAAAAAGAATTTTCTCAGCGAGTAGCATGTGTGCGCTAGTCTCCAGCTATTGAGAGTTTTGCGCTAAAAGAAAACAATAAATTACTCCAAGGTCCCACACGTTGCAATTATTTTGTTTTTGACCCACCCTCGTATCGACAGCTTTTCCTATCTTTACAGTCAGCTCGGCCGGTGGGGCAGTAGCTAGAGAGCTAATCGTTTCCCTGAGGCTACAGAACGTGCTAGCGCCACTACTCCCTGGCACACTTGCAGCTGCCCCAGAGTTGCACTGGCTGGAGCTGATTTATCAATTGTCGATGAATTATGGTTATCGTGCATTTTATATTAACATGACACTGAAAATCTCCAACATAAATGCCACTTGATTCTACATACCGATATCACAAACTCAAATTAACATCCATTTCCAAACGAAAGTTCAAAGGCAAGAGGTAAATTCATATTGGAGCACAGATAAGAAGAGGAAAAACATCTCGCTCATTCCAAAGCTGCTGCTTCTACAGCACCTCTCACTCTGTCATAACAGGCTTGTTCTCGTTAGCTTTGGGTCTTTGTTCCTTTGGCTTCTGCTCTTCCATTTTCCTGAAACCAACAAAAATCACATCCATACTTTCAGGATATACTCGAAAACAAAACTAATTTAAAGGGCTCAGAGTCAATCTAAAATACCATAACAGTCATATAAAGTTATATTTTTCACCCTAGAAACAAAATAAGATATATGGCATGTAGCAAAATAGATTAGAAAGCAAGTTTAAATATCATCATCATCATCATCATAATTCATTGATAGTCAAAGACATCTTCTCATCCATGCTTTTCTCTCCTTCTCTAGAATCCTCCATCATGATTACAATCCAAATCCTCCTCTCCCGCTTAATGTTTTTTTTAATTCTTTTTTTACCCTAATCTCTTTTTTACAAAAATACCCCAAAGGTGTTTCTTGTGGTAAATTAAAAGTATATACAGATAGGTCAAAACACAAATCAGATTAAAAGAAAAGGAAAAAATCCCAATACTGAAAGAAGTACTTCGAGCAGGTGCTAGCTTTAATGCCTTGCACCCACTCACAAGGCCCTTGCCTAGGAAGCACTTCATTGAAATTCATCACTTGAGGCTAATAAAGGTGAAATCGCCTCACCTGGAATGCCTAGACGAGCACCTCCGGGAAAAATTCAAGAATTTGTAAACACTTGAGGAAAGGAATTTCAAAATAAGGAGCGCATAAAAAACCAATATTCCACGCACACAAACAAAACACGGATGAACTTGATCATGTACCAAAGCAAGAAAGCCAGAGAACACATTCTATATCAGAAAAGACAATTCGCGACTGCATTGAGTATTAGAGGCATGCTCCACAAGAAGGCACTTTAAAACGACATTCAATTGAATTTCATGGGATATTCAGCTCAAAATCCAATGGAGAATCAACACATAGAAATTCCTAATCCAGTTTATAGCACCAGTCTAGCCAAGTTACATTTAGAGTTCCATGTGTCATTCTGCATATCTGTCCTTCAAATTCTATCATCATTGTTCAACAATCTTGATGAGCAATGCCACTAACGCCATACACCTCTACTCCATGTTCAAGCTTTTAATTGAAGGATCCAAACACTTGTAAACCCATCAATTTCCAGATACATGTAACATAGCATTCAATTTCATGCGATAAACAATCTTGGGAAAAACAGACGATTCACTTTTTTTTCCCAGCTAAAAGTCTTCCACGTTTTCACTTTTCTTGATATAAAAAAGCACGCAATTCACCACTTTTATGTTCCTTAGATTTCTTTTAGTCAGTATCCCATGACCAGGGGGCAGATGGACAGACACAAAAGGCACATGAACATGTTTGGTTGGAGGGAAAAAGACAGGGACATTAAATAAATCTTTCTCTTGAAAGAGTTTGGAGTGAGTTTCTGTTTTTTTTCAAAATAAGAACAATAGGGGGGTGTCCCCTCTATCTCCACTGTATAACCAAACGCTACCAGTGTCATAAGAGAGTAGTTTTGAATATCAATAGAACAAGCTTCAAGAGTACAAACAGACTAGTACAAACAGACTAATACAAACAGGTCCCACTTTGCGATTATAATCTAAGAGTATTTCTAAATATGAACACAAACTTCAAGAATACAAATAGACTGTTGGATTGATAGTAACTGCAAGTCTAATGATTCGTGTGAATTCTTTAAAGTTTTTTCTTGATGTTAAGCATTTCTTGAAGTTTTTCTAGCATTGCTCGTTGTGAACTGCCGGCCAGCCAACCGATCAAACAATGAAGAAAACAAAAAAAAAGAAGCGATGCCCTTCTATGTACAGCACACTCAGTTCAGATGCTAAGAGGACCAGCTCCATTAAACTTAGATTAATTGCACATAAAACAGCTACACGGTCATCTAGACAGAAACATATATAGAACAGAAACTGGAAGAAAACAGGGGAATAAATTACCTCTTATCGGAAGAGCCACCCTTCTGGCTGAGGAAGGAGCGAAAGAGAGGAGAGTTGACGTCGTAGATCATATTGTCGACTGTAAGGCTGTTGCTTGCTTTCACGGAAACCCTAGCTTTTCTTCTGCGTCCTTGGCGATAGCTACACACCAGGGCCATGGTAGCCTTTATAGTCCTTTAGAAGAAAGCCTTCCAGTTGTCGGTGTATCAGTTATTGGGCTCATTATCTTTCAATTCTGGGCTTTAAATGGGCGCTTCCTTAGAAAGACCGGCCCATATCGATGCATTCTGAAATCTCCACCTCCGTGTTTCCTTATTCAAAAAATCTCAAACTATTTTTATATCTATAAAAAATAAAATAAGTTTTTTTCTAGTAAATATTATAAATCTCGAATGTTAAATAATATCATTAGTAAATTTTATTTTATGTTTTTTTAAAAAAATATTTTGGGATTTTACAGACAAAAATTGATTAAAATAATATTATATATATAATATAAATTAAAAATGCATGCAATATAAAAAAAATCCTCAAATTTCAACCAAATCATTTTTTTCACAACTATTCTAACCAAAAACATTTTTTTTCGTGGCTGTAAACTTTGCGACATGATTGGCTTAAGAAAACAAAATGGTACCAATTTAATATTATCATGTATAAAAACCTTGTGTTATAAAATAAAATTGTAAACTTAATATGAATATTGTAGGCATAATATATGTTATAGATATATAAAGGCAGATTTTTTTTTATTCAAAATATTCTTATAACCAATATCACCTGATGCTTGCAGTTTGATTGTAATGCTGTTTTCCAAATTTACTAATTTTATTTTTTATGGTATAATTAGAAATAAATAATAAATTAATTATATTTATTTAATAAGTAAATACTTAAAAATTCAATTTATTATTTTTAAAAATAATAAAAAATACTTTAATGATTATATTAATAAAGTTGACGGGGTTGTTAATGTAACGTAAAAATAAAAAGGGTACCGGGGCATGAGGTAGGTGGGGCGGGACATTATCTACAAGGTTATATGGCAGGCCGTCTATCCAATCACAGCCCGTCGGTGCCCTTAGCTTCGCCACCAACTAACCCGCTTTATTAAATCACCTGTCTTTTCCCTTAGCCTATCCTCAACGACCTCTTTTATGCCCAAACATCCCACACGTGTCCCTTTCACCATGGCACCTGATTGGATAGACTCAAAGGACATTATTGCCCTCCGCTGCACATATCATGGACCTGGTCAACTTTGATCATTCCATTCCATTACAAAAGAAATTAAAAGAGGAAAGTCTTCACTCGGCTGCACTGTGAACGGGGGGTCCCCCTTTTTACTAAATAAAATATATTATTGAATATTTTATTTTATTTCTCCGTGTAGATTCACCAGACGTGGTATATTAAAAGCTGGTTTGCTACTGTAATAGCTATGTATTTTTTTATATATATTTTTAAATAAAATACTTTTTAATTTTTAATTTTGATATCAATTCCTCGAAAGAATTTCTAACACTAAGATATGTCATCATACTCTTTATCGCCAGCAGTATTGATAGAATTATTTTTAATTATTATTTTTTTCATCTTAAATAATAAATATTAAATTATCAAGTTTAGCTGTGATTTTTAGTTACTGTTCCACATACTAATCTTTCATTTTCAATACGAATCTTTAATTTCTAATATCAAAATGGGATCCATTACCAGATTAGATTTTGTATATATTTTACACTGTACCTTTTATTCTATAATATTATAAAAATTAAATCATGTGAAAAAGTAAAAAAATAATGTTGCTTGACAAAAAATCCCATCATGCTACACATGATTGGTCCGTATGATTTGAGTTTTTTATATATAAAACATGTTATTATAACTGTCATCATGGTTAAAAGCTTGTTTTTGAAGAATTTTTTTTAAATAAAAAAATATTTTCTTAGATTATTTTCATTTATTGATATCAAAAATTATTTTTAAAAAATAAAATAATATTATTTTAAAATATTTCAAATGAAAAAATATTTTTAAAAATAACTTTAACATACTCCAAACATGCCATAAATACAATGCATAACACTAATGATTTAGGACATGCTCATCGAAGCTGATAATTTAATTTATTTTATTTTCGGCATTATAAAATCTTAAATGATAGAGGATTATTTTTATTAAAATAATATATTTTTAAAATATCAAACCGAGTTGACTTCATGTTTTGTAATCTATATCTTATTGTGATTCAACTCGATTAATGCTGCTGACAAGAATCTCCATCATGCTACACATGATTGATCCTCATGACTTTGTTTTTTATATTATTATTATTATTATTATTATTATTATTATTATTATTATTATATCTGTCACTGTGGTTAAAGGCTTGTTTTTAAGCGTGAATAGTGTGAAGAACATACAATCATGACATTCAAGGTTTAGGACATGTTCACCAAAGATGATTCATGTCAAATCCGGTTGCTCGATCATGACAAAAGAAAAAATAAATTCAATATTGATTATATTTATTATCCGAGAATTTTAAACTATATATATATATATGATTAATTTAATAATTTTTTAAACCAAAACATCATCATTTCATTTTTATTTTAAAAGACAGATCATCTCGGGCTGCCCTTATCAATTGGTGACTAATGTCTTATTCCGAGTCAATCCGAACAAGGTTTTGATATTATTTGTTTTCATGACTAGGCGGTCCTTTTCAGAAAAAAAGATCATTTCTCCTACTTCGAAATAATTTTTCATGTTTTTTTTTTAATATTTTAATGTCAAAAATATTTTCTATATGTATATAAGTAAAAATTCACCCTAAAAAATAATTATTATTACAATTTAAACACTGTCAGCTTTACATTGAAACTCGTATGGAACTCTTTATTTATTAACCTCATTTGTTTTCGTGATTGGATCGTGTTTTTTTTTTTTATATATATATATATTATTATTTTAAAGTTATTTTATTAGGTGTTTTTTGTTATTATTAGGTGTTTTTTGTTATTATGATATGTTGATATATATATATATATATATATATATATATATATATATATATATATATATATTTACAAGCTATATATATTATAAAATAATTGCTACTGTAGTAACAAATATTATCTAAATAATAATAAAAAAATTAAATCCCTTGCCGGAAAGGTTATTTGAAACCCTTACACCACGTTTGGTTCGGGGGGCGAGGTGAGTCGTGAGAGTGGAATTTCCAAGCTTTTATCCGGTACATGTATGGATTTAGAATTATAAAAAAAAGAAAGAAGAAAGAAGAGGGTATGATTTAAATTTAACAATATTTACGTGATTTTCTTTTATCAACCATTATTTTAATCCGATTCCAAATATATCATTTCTATGAAAAGGATAAATAAGAAATATACTGTTACCTTATCTCTAAACTAATATCTTTTTAATTTATCGACTCATCAATTTGCTTTTTATTTTTATATATAGATATATAGATATTTTATATGTGGTAATTTGTTTGAATTAGTAATTAAGAATTAAAACCTTACCTTCCACCCTCCAATCAAATAATTAGGGCTCAAAACCATACCTTTTCTTCCTTTATACCCAAGCAAGGAAATGTTTCACATCTCACTTTTACTTTCCACTCCTCTCCCATGACCCACCACCCTCAGCCCACCCATTAGAAAAAAATTAAAAAGATTTGTTTTAATTAGCAAGATACCATTTAAAAAAAAGGAGAAAATATTTATTTTAATTAAAAAATAACATTAGATTATTGTTCTATCGCAAATGAAGATGGCAGAAAAAAGTTATCTGGTTAAAGGGACAAAGAAAAATGAATTTACTTTTTTTAAAACAAGAGTTATATAAAAACATTCTGTTTTCTCGGAGACCAAACAAGATAAAAAGGGCATAATAGTAAGAGAGGCGGTGCAGACAAGATACCTAATCGACACGGTGTTAAGGAAGCTACAAAAGGGCAATGTTGAGAATCCAAGTAAAAGTACAACACCCAATAAGAGAACGTTGTTTTGTTACTCCTGTTTCCTTTCTCCCCGTCTTTCTCTTCTCTAATTATTATTTTTATTTTTATTTTTATTTTTTCCCTCACTATCATAAAATAAATACCTTAGGCGCTAGCTTGGCATTGGCTGCAGCAGCAGAAGCACCACCACCACCACCCTCCTCATAAAAATACCAACTACAATAATAAGTGAAAAAACAAAAGGTGGTAGATGCATGAGCCACAACACAATATCCCTTACCCTCTCTAACACGCTCACGCCCTTCCTTTACCTACCTTACAAATCCCCTCGTCTCTCGATTTTACCGTACAGAACCTCTCCTTCTCTGGTCTCTGATCGTCCCACCACCACCACCACCACCACCACCACCTTCTCTCTCTCCTTTTTCAAGGTACAGGGGCTGTATGTATGACCTTATCTCTTGACTACACGGCTGAGTGGGTGTTCTTTGGTGTTTTGCTTTAGCTTTCAAGTTTCTTTCTTGGTCATAGGATGGGCATTTAACATTAATGGGCCTAAAAAGAGTTGGGCTTTTGTGGGTTTCTCTTTGATTGTTGTGGTGGTGGTGTTGTTGTCATGGGGTTTTATTTTGTCCCTTGTTGGTATTCCTCCATGAAAGGTGGTAGGTTCGTGGAGTTGACTTACAGAGATAATTGCAAGTTCTTCCCTACGAAATCCCTGGGCGTCTTTGTTGGTTTCTTCTCCTCACAAAATTCCTAATCCCGTTCCTTGTGATTAGTGGTCTGGGTTTTTCTCTGTAAAATTTTTGTTTTTGTTTTTTTTAGCATGACTAGTTTTTCTTGTGTCACCCTGTCTCCTTTTTCAAGATTTGATTCTCTTATTTTTAAAGAATTCTTGAACTAGAAGTCTGTACTGTTTCCCCCCCACTTTTATCATGGATTATGGGGATGGATTTTGTTTTATAATCACATGAGTGACAAAATTGTTTCTCTGGGCCACCTTGATTGAACTGCTTCTGTTTTAGCTACACATGGCACATGGGATTTAGCTAATCTGTAACGGGAATTTCGTTATCTGTTCATTAATGTTGTTCTGTTGTAGTGTGACCGTACATGTGTTTTGTTGCTTTAGCTGGGAACTGGAACTTGCTAGCTAACGGCTTAGTTTTGGATGGATAAAGGTGGCAGGAGTTTAATTTAAACGCAAACCATGCATATGTTCATCTTTTGCCCAACCAGTATTGTGTAGTTTCGTCACATAAAAAGTACTTTTAGCTTTCGTTCATTTTCTTCGAGTGTTTTGACACGCCAATTGACCATCTGGGAATTTCACACACCAAACGATTTGCTTAGGCTACGCCAAAGTTCTTTTAAAGATCTTAGATGCACAGCATCGAACTCCATTGTCGTTTTTTGAGGCTTTCCTCCTAATGCCAGGAACTAATTGTGTCGGTTGCCCTTCCCATAGCGTTTGGCCTGCATTGTCAATTTTCTTGCAGGGTTATGAAACCTCGAGAAAGCTGCTTGGTTTTCTGAATTATTCATATCTGGATATTATGTGCTTTTAATATTGTCTTTCACAACAGTTATTAAGTGCTGATGTACACACAAGTTTATTCCTTTGATAGCAATTTTAAAAATTCCAACTCTTTCCCATATAAAACTTGCTTTCATCTATATCTTTGTTGTAACAGATCGGCCTTTGTTCTGATCCAAGGAGAAGGTGATAAATGCTAAAGGCCATCGTCCTTACCTGTGCATTGATACAAAGATTTTAATCTACCATGGTTAGCTTACGGAGGCGTAAACTCTTGGGACTTTGTGCTGGTAAACACTATTTCAGATGCCCTCTATGCAAAATGATTGATTCTGTATGTAGAGTTAACCAAAAAGAGGGTCTTAGGTCGTTTGAAGCTTAAAAAAGGTTATGTATGAATGTTGTTCTTCTAACCTTTTTTTAATCCTTTTCTTTTGATTCATCTTTATGAAGAATTGTGTTTTGAATTTTGTTATAAGCTTCCTGCATCTTTTATTACCGTTTTAAATTTGTAATTTGGGTTAAAAGGTTATATCATTGCATGAATAAAATTATCAACTGAATTTGGTGGTCCTTGCAGGGAGAAGTTCTTTCCTGACTCCACTTCCTCGATTTTTTGACAACGGAACTCCTCCTGTAGGTTCTGCTCAGAATGGCAGGTCTGTCAGTGTGCATCCTCTGCCATCAGATGATGCCAACCTGCCAGAGGAGGTAAAGTTAGCTTCCTTTTTCTAGTTGCTCCAATAGCATGCATGGTAGAGCAGTATTTTCACAGGAGTTAAAATTATCAACTGAATTTGTTGAAGCTGTTGTTGCAATTATCACTGGTGTGCCTCCACCATGAGCTCTCTCTCGTTAACCATATCAAGCCAGGAGCGGACTCATCATCTGCAATGCAGACAAATCCAAATGGCATACCTATTTTTACGAGTCTTGAGCTTTAGGGTAGTTTTTTCTTTGCCTTTTTGTGGATGCATCAAGAATGGTTTTTAGAAATGGTATCAATATAATGCAACTGTAATACATTACCAATGCCGATAGAGCTCAAATCTGTAATAGTAGAACAGGGTGGTATTTGAAAGCTGTTTGCTTTGACATCCAAATATGAGAGGGATATACCACACTTGATTTGATTACATCAGTTCTCATTCACTTTCAGCTTTAAAGTCATGCAAATGTAGATAAATGTTGAAAGCAGTGTCACCATTTAAGAAAGAAATCTTGGGGCCTGCTTCTCCTTTATGGACAGGAAAACTCGCTGCATACATAACATTGAATATTGAGATTATTCAAGCTGTCATTTCTAAATACACATTTAATGCTGTTTTCTTCCTAAAGCAACCAGTTATAGGAATAAATGATCCACGTGCTCACACATTTCTTTCTTCAAGCCAGCTGAACGCAATTCGAGGGACTTAATTTTAATTCTGTTTCGCCATAATATGCTTTTAAGTTATGCAACTGTTGGTTCAATTTTTAGAAGTAGAAATTTTTGGTAAGAGCTGGCTTTTAGAAAAAGAAGACATCCTATCTAAGGAAAGCAGGTTAAAGCTGGTTATAGGTTAACACATCTTCAGTTGCTTCTCTTATAATCAGCTAAAAGAGGTGCTTTACTTATAAGCACAACAGGGCTCCAAGGACCCTTCATCCCATACATGTATATGTGTATGCACACGCATCTGTTTACTATTTTTAGAATTTGAAATCAAGGTCCTTCCCTTTTTTTCACCATCGATGCCCCACTATTTGCAGTTCACAAACTTGATTGTCACGGAGAGTTGCTCCTGTTAAATGTCAATAAGAAGGTAGAGATAATAGAAACTTTCTATGTTTTCCTGAAATTTAGGGATGCATGGTTTCAATCTATCAATTCAAAGAAAAGGTAATGAATAAGGGCAAGTCCACTGTGCAGAAAGAAAATGCTCAGTCCATTACAGCTTAGCCACTGGAGTAATACCTGGTTATATTTGTATTATTTGGTTCCAACACAATTGAAACATAGAGAGAGTGTTCATCTGTCAGATGAGAGGGCTGCTATGTTGGTGCCTCCAACTTGGCAAGCTTTGACATAAAATAGCTTCCTGTCATATGTCAAAGCAATCTCAGATGTGTCTATATATCAATGTTGGTTCATAATTTCAATGAATCCTTTCTTTGAAAGAAGAAGATTATGCAAACACTTACAAGAAACATCACTTATAAACACCTGTTTTTATGCTTGATGTAACTATCCTGCAATCATGTTATGTTTTCAATGGGTTGTTTTAATTGGCATGTAATGATTAGATGTGAATTATCCTTGGTGAATGTGTTGCAAACTTTAGGTACAGGAGATTACACTCTTTGTTGGCAGAAAAAAGATAGAAAGTGTTAATTTACCAAATTCTTTTTCATTCCATAAATTTACTTGCCTTCACATGATCTAATTCAATCTGCCAGAAAACCATTGCAAAAGTAGGAGCTGGCTCTTCAAATGTTTCGGCTTCTAGCTCGTCAAAAGAGCAGCGATCTCAACCGTATCCAGGTTTGTCAATGCTGATAGATGTGTCTTCCTTGAATGATTTTATGTCAACCAAGTACATGCAAATTATACATTGGCTGTGTTGGCTACTCATAAATATTTTGTGAACTAGTTCTTCTTAACTATAAGATTCAATGCCTCCAACAAGGTCATATACAATGGAAACCATCTCCCTATATGTTTTGGATTGGTTAATTTGATGTTGTGGATCAAAATTATAAATAAGAACATGGAGGTAAGACAATAATAAAAGTGGCAAACTGCAAAGGTGGGAAAATTTGAACCTGCAACATGGTTGACATGTTTTTTAAATTCAAGTATTGATCTCATGACCTGAGGTTACATTGAAGATTAAGGAGCCCTAAATATTGGAGAATACTTAATGATAGTCTAGATAAGGTTTTTCTTTCTGACTCTTGCCTCTGTTTCTCTGTAACACTACATAACCTCCAGGGCATCCTTCCATACAGAAGCAAAGAAATGATTCCTCAATTCATTTTGTTTTTTTTTATATGGCATGATTCCATTCCTCTGGATGTTCTTGATTGTTGCAATTCATGGTTGAGGTATTCAAGAGGCTGAACATATCAAATACAAGTGGTTACATTTGTGATCTTGTTGATTCGTTTTGGAAAACATGTCTAGATAAGATAATGTGAGGAAAATTTACTTATTTTAGAAAAGCTAAAGAAGGAGAAGAAAAATTGTTAAAATTTGGTCCCGCAATTGTGTCAAGTTTTGTATTTTATCACTGTATCCTTCTGTCACTGATGTATCTCTGCTATGTGATTTCATAGCTGATTTGGGTCCCTTGTAGTTCATCAGCAGGAATTGTTTAATATTGAGTTAAGCCATCAAGGCTCATTGATTGAAAGTTCAACATTGTGGAGAATCAATATCCTGGAGAATGAGACCACAGAAAATTGTTGTCTTGGAAACAGATACAGAGGAAGCATTATATGCTAGGTCCACTCTTGTAGACATTACACAAGTATCGCCACGTTTTGGATGGCTGTGCTAGTTCTGTTTGTTTTGATGTTTTCTGTTAAGAACTTTCAAGTATGAATAGCAGGAAGGAGTCATTTGAAAATAGGAAACTATTCATGTGCTATACCTGGACTAAATATGCTAGAGAAATTTCAAGGGAGTCAAAGTGACATTGTGGGTTTCAACTTCAGTAGAAAATTATGGCTGTTCCATTGTTATCTATAAAGGAGATGCGCTTTTCTGGACTTGTTTTGATTTTTATTAGTATAACAATGCCAGATCTGATATTTCTCAATTTTGCCAAGTTCTAAGTATGACTATGTTAGGCACCATGATTATGTCAGCATGGAATATTATTAATGTGATACCTGACTGCGCTGCATTTATAACCTTGTTGCTTCATTTCTTTTCTATTTCTAGAGCAACCAGTTAAACGCAGAAAGAGACATAGGAGGAAACATGTTCAGAACCAGGAACCATGCCTGATGAGGGGTGTTTATTTTAAAAATATGAAATGGCAGGCAGCAATTAAAGTTGACAAGAAGCAGATTCACCTAGGGACTGTTGGTTCTCAAGATGATGCTGCACATTTGTATGACAGGTAGTAGGCTAAAGTTTGCATTGCTTTTCATGAATTCTTACTTTCATCAGTACGGAGTCCCATGCCATCTCTCTTTTCCACGATATCCTTTCTGCAGAAAGTCTTATCCAATTCTTTGAGTAACTGATTGATCATTGCATTCCATGATAGTCATTGATTATATAATTTGCTTTTCAGTTATATTAGGGTGCAAAAGTCTTATCACTTTCATTGTAATAATGGGATATTGGATAATTATTAGGATAGAAGTAATGCATATTTCTTGCCTTCTTATTCCACATTTAAATTCGTTTCATTCTTGCTAGAGGTAATCAGAACTCCCGAGAAAGTAATTTCTTGAAAAAGGAAAACTATAACTTGGCTTCGTGGTTGCAACTAACTTGTTTGTTCTTGAATCTTGATGGAGAAATTCACCTACTACTTTATTAGGACAAAGAACACAAGTCCCATTCATCACCAGATTAACCTTTTCCTTGGAACGTTTCTTAGGGAATCCAGGACCCTGCAGCTTGGGGATTTTACAGTTTCATTTTTCTATTTTCCTCTACAAAGACTATTTCTGTTAGATGGCCGAAAATCGTGTTCAAACAAGAGCTATCTAATATTTTTCAGGCGAATGCTTGTCCCTTATTGCAACAGCTTGTAAAGCCCTACCAGTCATTATTGTTTTATATTATTACATATGTTCTATCCATGCCCACTGTTTACATGACAGAAAAATAATTGGAAACCATGAAACTTTTCAATTATAAAAGTATGAGATGAGAGGATGGCAGTCGCAGCATAGGCAATAAAATGGCATACACATATGCAAACAGTAACGAGCACAAATTGTTAACATTTGCTATTCTAAATCCAAGTGATAACAAAAATATGAACCTTCCATTTTCTGGAAGGGAAAAATATATCCTCGTATCATACATACTTCTGGTTGTTAGCCTTCCTCTTAGGGTTAGGCTTTTATCGCTCGTTCTTCTCATAGCTGCTAGTGGTCCATGCAGGTTTATCTGTACTGAGTTAAATAATAGATAGGAAGCTCAAAACTCTCTCTTTTGATTTTCATGGTTAGCATTATGTGTTAAAAATTGTTATCATAGGATGTCTACAAAGACAGACCTTGGTCAGGTTTGGTTACTGAACATATGTGGGGCTCCACTGAAGGTTTTCATATATGCAGGGCTGCTTTCATGTGTGGGAGGGAGCCCAATTTTGAGCTCTCAGAGGAGGAGAAGCAAGAACTTAGGAAATTCAAGTGGGATGAGTTTTTGGCAATCACTCGCAGTGCAATTAACAATAAAAGTAATCTTTCCCACCTGGTCCTTTTCATTCTAATATATGTTCGCAGAATCTAATGGATTTGCTGTTGATGATTATTCCAGAACACAAGAGAAGGATCGGGGTAGGTTTGCAGAAGAGATCAGAGACCACATTGCAGGACGGTGACTGGGACGGCAAGGAACGACTCAATGGCTTTTCAGCTTCAGAAGATGTGGAACCAGACTCATCAGCCTCTTGAATATTCTGGTTTCAGAACGAGACTGTCAATCCCACTCTAACAGTTTAGCTCTCCCCCATCGGCCGGCTTTTTTTTTTCTTATGCGCGCAAGCCCCTATTAGGGCTTATATGATGGTAAACTTCATCTTCCAGTTAGCATATATTTAAAATTTTAACTCAATAAGGAGACAGAGAGTGCAGGCTTTACATGCACCGTTGCTAATGACACTACCATCACTTGGAGAGCTATTAAACACACGGAAAGTTCCCTTTTTTGTCCAGTGATTGTTCCTCCCAACTCAGAAGCTGGAAGCAGCAGAATGCTTGAAACTTGGTTTCCAGAAGAAAAATTCCTGTATGATAATGGAAATGATGTCTGCAATTAATGCTAATACTGTTTTTGCTAGTTCACTGTTTTGTTCAGCCTTAGTGCAGTGGCCATGCATGCTATCATGAAAGAACAAGTTTATATGGATTGATAATCTCATATTTGAATTACTTAATAGACCTTGAGATTCATTTTTCAAACTTTTTATCATAGCTATAGAACATGAATTGGTCTGATAGGTTTACCCTGGTCATCCCAGGGATGAATTGAAGAAAAATAAAAGAAAAAACCCGACTGGTTCGCTCGATTAAAAGCCTGAGTTGCTAGTTAACTGTTTTGCTCAGCGCAGGTGCAGTGGCCATGCATGCCGTCATGAAAGAACAAGGAAAGATTGATTATCAAGTAACTTAAGAGACCTTGAAATTCATTTTTCATGCCTTTTGTTATAAACCTGAATTGGCATGATAGGGGACTCAGTTGTCATTAAAGAAAAAATCTGACCGATTCAATTAAAAACTTTGGCTGTCTTAGTTGACCCTTCCAAGCTTTACTCTTGGTAAATCCTGAATCGGGTTTTATAATTATATTTTTTATTTCAACTTCTTAAAAAAAATAAAAAAAAAATCATCTAAAGTTTATAATATGATCTTTCTTAATCAGAATAATCATCTAGTTCTATTAATAAATGTGTTGATTTCTATTAATAAATCCGTTAAAATCATGCTCAGGAAAAAATCAAAATAATCCCAATAAACTATTGCTAATTTTGAAACCTTGTGCATTTTTTTTTGTTGATAATTAAACTATTATATATTAGATTTATTGTGCGTTCTTGTTAATAAAAATTATAAAAATAATTTGAAAATCACATTATACAAAAAATAAAGATAAGATAATTCATAAATAAATAAAAACCAAATAAAGGAAGAAATAGTTAGGATAAAAACCCTAAAGAAGGGTAATAGAATAAAAAATAATAATTTTAGTTCGAAGGTTGATAAATCTTAACATTTTTATTTTTTTTACAAAAAAATAAAATATAAATACTTTTATCATCAATTTGATTCCTTCTGTTATTATTATATCATGGATTACATGAACAATATGATTTTTATTTCAATCATTTATTCCTTTATTTGATCAACAGTTCGGCAGGCTGCCTATGGGCTCGGATGTTTTTGGTCCAATGTGAAAGTAGTTCAGAACATAGGCCCAATAGTTCGAAACCAGTAAGCCAGTAGATTGGGCCACTAAACCTACAAACAAACAATCCATTGTCACCATCGCAAATCGCAATAGTCTTCATCAAGTCCTCCGCCTCCCTCCACCACCTCCACCTCCACCTCCACCTCCACCTTCCGAAGTTAACAATCGGGGAAAAAGATAATGGGATCAAGCGGTCCGAAACCTCTAGAAGAAAAGGCCAAGCCGCCGCCTTCTTTTTCGGAGAATTGGAAGGAGCGGATACTCATCCCCACACTCCTCGCAGGTTTTTTTCTGTCTCTTTTTCTCTTCTTAAAACATAAAAGGAAACTAATTTGAAATTTATGTGAAGGGACAACTGGTGGAGGAGTTGGGTTGGTGTCTAAGCATCGAAAAACTCATGGGCTCGCTAACATTTCAGCAACTTATGCCACTAATTTTGCCATCGTCAGCGGCTGCTATTGCGGTATCTTCTTTGTTTCTCTAATCTCATAACGTTGTAATTTGGGAATGACTCATGGCCTTGAATCTGCAAGGCCTCGAGCCTGCCTAGTAATATACGGGAGAGGATAACTTAGAGGGAATCTTTCGTTAGAGAACCTGATTCGTGTCTCAATGTTGGCGATCATTTTTAGTTTAAGGCACGAAGGACAGCTGTGAAAATGTTAACATTTTCAGAAACAGAACTGGATTTTTGTTCGAGGGTCATCATATGTTTCTTGGAACAGTCTTAAAGTTGGAAGTTTTTGATTTTTCAGGGGCGCGTGAATTTGTAAGAGTGGTTCGAAAATCAGAACCGGATGATCTAGTAAACTCCACGGTTGCAGGGTTTGGCAGTGGTGCTCTTCTTGGACGTCTTCAAGGTCGGGTTCTAATCTCTATCACTCTTATATGTTTGCGTATCTTCATGAATGCACCCGTGTTACTCTCATTAATTATCCTTCTATTGTGCGAAATTCTGTGGAACATTATTCTTTCATTTCAATTTTAATCTAGGCCAAGTATTCTTTAGTTTTGTTGGATCATTACGACATCGAATGGACAGGAGCACTTCAGTTCTATCTGTTGTCTTCTTTGATCCTTCTCGTGTAGCAGATGTTTCTTTTTCATTTCTTCCTTGGCAGAACCTATTGGCCTAGAAGTTTGTTCATAATTAGGTGATGTCTCCTGCATCTTCCATTGTTGAGCTCCCTTCCCCTGTTAGAGAATAATATAAATCATATTCTGGGACCTCACTTACAAGCTTAAGCTTTTAGGTGAGATGGTTCCTTAACATGGTATCAGAGCCTTGTTGACCCAGCGGTCACGAGTTCGAATCTCATCACCCCCATTCTATTTGATAAAAATCAAGCACAAGGTGATGTGGGCCTGTGCAAGTTTCAAGCCCAAAGGGCTTTCACTTGAAGGGGTGTGTTAGAGAATAATATAAATCATATTCTGGGGCCTCACTTACAAGCTTAAGCTTTTAGGTGAGATGGTTCCTTAACATCCCCATCATAGTTTTAAGTGCTTCTTTTTTTTACATTTTAGGGGGTCAATTTGGTGCCTTTCGCTATGCGGTCATCTTCGCTGTTGTGGGCACAACGGTGGATTTTGCTACGATCAAACTAAGACCTGCATTGAGTAGCTATAAACAATCTATATTCAAGGACAAAGAGAAGAATCCTGGTTGGTTAAAGTTGCCAGAGTGGTCTCCCATACAAGTTCTTGATGAGGAAGAGCTTGCTGCAAAAAAAGCTCGGGAAAAAGAACTCTATGCAGCACAAAGTGCTCTTGGCAAACTCAGCAAGGAAGAATCATGAGAGGCTTTTTTATTATGGACCTCGAATTTTCAGCTCACACATACCAATAATATGCCTTCTGTGCCTGCTTATTCAAGCTCTTCGGTATTTCTACCACAAACAATTTTTGTCCCTCTGGTCTTGTACATTCTTGTATCGATATATTTGAGCTTTTAGTTATGAATTATATAGTTCATAGCATCTCTTAGGAACTTGGTAAAAGGTTGTAATGTGATTGTCAACTTCTTTTTTCCACATGGTAAATTCTTGCTGAGAGTAGTTTGCTCGAGTTCATCTGAGTTTTTATTTATTTATGTTACTATATTTTCTGAAAGTTTTTCTTAAATGGTCATCTTTACAACATGTTTCTTAATAGAAAGAGATTAGCCTTGGTGCCTGTGGCTAACCGCGGGCTGAACAGTTATTTTGCACAGAAAACAATGTTATAAAAGAAAGAAAAATATGACTCAGGTTAGACGATTAGGTGGGGTTTATTTCAATTAGATAAGAAGAAGAAAAGGGTAATAGATGAATCGATTTTTTTTAAAAAAATTAACTATAATAATATGAGGAAAAAAAACTTTTTTAAAAGAAATAAATGATGTATTTCAATTAACAGCTTATTAAATATAAAAGAACAAGATGCGGTAAAAATAGATAAACACAAATTGGTTTTGGTTAATCTAAGTTAGCTTGACAAACATGTAATCTTAGTAATAAAGGCTAAATTAATCCAGAATGTCTCGTCAAACTCGCAATTTAAATAATAAGATTAAAATAATTTGTTAAAAAAATAAAGAGAGTTGTAAAGTTTTTTTTATAAGAAAAAACTTGTGTTAACTTTTCAAGTTTTTAACTTGAGGCATCCTATTTGAAAAAAATCATGAAAAGTTCATTATTCAATCAATCATATATGAAAGAATGAAATTGAAAAACAATTTCAATTATATAAAAGGATTAAAAAATATTAGTTAAAAGAATGAGAATTAAAAATAATATATAAAATAAAATTTATATCTAATTGAATGATGAAATTGAAAAAAAAATAGCAAAAGGACCAAGAAAAAAAAAGGATAAAAATTGAGATTAAAAATAAATTCTTGGTTGAAGGTTGAAACTGAGAAGAATAATAATTTTATAAAAGAGTCAAGAAAATAATTAGAAATCAAAACAATAATGACCAAATTGAAAAACATAATACTATCAATTTGGATTTAAAGATGAAATTATTATTTTTTTAGAAAAAGGTCAAGATAAAAATTATAAATTAAAAGAACAAGTATCAATTAGAAAAATATTTGATAAATTAAAATTAAAAGATGAAATTAAAAATAATTAATTTTTTTTATAAAAAAATCAAGAATAAATAAAAAGGGATGAAGTTCAAATACTAACAGCAAAGAAGGCTAAATTATAATTTTCAAGCAAGTCAATGACACTTGCCTCTTCAAAAAAAAAAGACATGACAATGTTTTTAATCATACGACAAAAAGACAATTTTAGATGCCGGGAGCATCATCTAAAGAGTGTGAATGCCTCCCACACACTTGTTCATTTTTTTTTTTATTTAGTCAAATATCAAATTTTCCTTACACTTGATTTCATAATTACCAAAAATTCATTGTAAAAAGACAATAAAAACCCGAACTCTAGTTATAATTTATTTATTTATTTATTTTAAAGGTATTTTTGTTGTTCCACAATGAATATTAATGGTTTATTTATTATTTTTATATTTGGTCAGATCTCAACTGATATTATAATAAGAAAAAATCATTATAAAAATACAAAAATATCCCTTAATATCAGGTTTAGAATTTTTTGCTTTCAATGATATTTTTATTAATTCAATTAAAATAAGAAAATCCTTTTTATCCCTAGTCAATTTTATAATGTCAAATGAATAACGTGGAAAAAGACTTTAATGCCCTTGAAACTAGCATTAAATGAAGGTACAAACACCACTATATTGTTCTACTGAACAAAGTTTTTGAATGTGGAGCTACATTGTTTTCCAAAGTGGTCTTAGCTTCTTGTAATAGAGAAATTCACGGTGAAACAATCAGCCAACGAATGAATTGAAGTTGGAGACATCATTTGCAAAATGGGACTGCAATTTGCCCATACATTTTAAACCCTGGCTGATTCTTCAGCCGAGATCTTCTGAAATGTTTTTTCATCCAACCCTGTAAGACATGGTTAGAGGTACCTTTGCCTTGCCATCCACCACATTTCCACACCAAAATCTCTCCTTCCCCTCCTTATGCTATTGCATTGATCCCCACTATTAGTTTCAATATCAAAATGATGTATAACCTGCATGCAACCAAATTTACTAGTCTATTATCGTTGCCTAAACTAACTATAATTACTCGTCATCCAGCCCTCTTGCTCTCGACTAATGATCAAAAACCGAAAGACTGGTTGCGAAGGAAAAGGAATCAAGATGTCAGGGAGGGACTGCTAAAATTTCCATATTTCAATACATCCACGAGATGGACATAAAAACTACTATAGCTGTTCTAGATGATGCAATCTAACATTGCTGAAAACATGAAGTCCAAACATTCATGTCAGAAGATAGAAAAAAATAGCAACAGATAGAAGATTCCCGGTCTTCATTTACATGTGTGTCACTGGGTGAATCCAGTTTTCACCAGCGGCGATGGACCGTAATCCAAAAACTATCAAGATAAACAGCCTGCAATTTCTCGCGTTGCAGGTGAACAGCTTAAAACTGGACCAAACTACATGATTTGCCCTGTAATGCTCTTGTAAAGTTATGTAAGCAGAGAGACAAGAGAGACAAACTCAAGCGTCACCCGGCCTTTGGACCTTGTGTTGATCACAAAGTGCTCTGGATATTTTCTTAGCAACATAAGCAAGCCATACCATGGTTTGCCCTTGGCTTCAGGACCTGTCCAGTCCTCGGATGTCAGATATCTCCTTACTCGAGAATGATGCCATATGCTGCTATATTGCTCGACCAACTGTAGGAGAGGACAAAACAAGCAAAGTGAACACGTGAAGGCATCCCTAAAGCTCAAATCTGATCATAAAGAGGAGCGCACCCAAACCAAGGACTAGAAAAAACTGGGCCAGACAATAGGATCTATGAGGATATACTGAACCAATGGAGTCTGGAAATACAAACTGCCACAATGGGCCCCTTTACATCCCGTTACAAGTGGGATGTGCAAAAATAAGAATGGAACATCAGTGACATGCGGATTAAAAAATTGTCGTGGATGGTTCTCAGTAAAAATTGTAGACTGTCCTCTTTGAACAGTACAACCTCTAGTGCAGTGACTAAAATAAACATTATGTAAAAAAATGTTTACATAATTTTTTGAAAAACATAGACAGGTTGAAGTTCTTATCCAGCTTATAATTTGTTGACAGGGGCATCCTTAATCACGAGAGAAATGCCATCTTGCATGCCAAAGCCTCTGAGTTCAGTATGAGTGCAAGACATCTGTGCATTTATATAGCAAGGGTGGAAACAAGAGTGCAATTCTCCCGGTCCCTATTAAGCTAGAAAAGAAAGAAGCATGATTTTTTTTTCAAAGATGAATTGACTTGTCAGCATGAAAGCCTAAAGCATCAGTCTGCAAGCCTCAGCAAAGGGTTTTCCATGATATAACTTTATAAAGTGCAATAGATTCTTTAAAACTGATCAGGGATTCCCAAGTAGTTTAAAACAGAAACAAATCAGAATGAATTCACAGAAGCATTTTGAAGACAGTAAAGCAATTTATGTGAGTTGGTATACAAGAGAATGAAATGTAGAAGCATTTTGACAGCAGTAACTAACCTCGGCATGAAGTTTCTCCATGGGCATCCAATCTCCAGGACCACAAAGATCAGATAACACATTAGCAACAGATGACACTACATCTTTTTCCTCTAACTGCAGAAGTTGTTGATTGTCAGAGTCACGATCAATCCTTGATCTTCCCTCCATCTTCTTTTCCCCAGGAACTGGAAATGGTATCATGATAACAAAAAACGTTTTTAACAAGCACATGCTTTGTATCGGAGTGCACAGCATTCAGAGATATACATGTGCAAACCAACAGATTAGAAAATCTAACATGATCAACGAGTCAAAATATAATGTTTAAAGACATGGAAAAAAATGTGAGTTTGAAAAACAAACATAAATTGAAAAGGAAAAGAAAATTAGAAATCCAAAAAGGCAAGTAGAACAACAAAGATCCATGCATTTGGCCTCGTAATTCCATAAAAGAAATGAACAACATAACTCAAAAAGTGTGCCAATAAGCAAATACATCAATTAGCTTGTCCCCATCCTAAAACAATTTCACACATTTTAATAAACCAAAAAAGAAAAGAAAAGAAAATTCTTGTGCTTCAATTCCAAGGTCTCCCTGACTAGCTAAAATAAGATAATGGGCTCATAATAGGAGCGGGAGGTTTGGCCATGGAAATCTATACAGGAATCATTATATAGAACAGCCTCAGCTGACAGGCATTTTTAACAGCTAGTAACCTCTGACTTTAAGCCATGGAATAACTAGATTCATTAGCTAACAACAATCAGATCCCTTGGAATTATTAAAGTGGGAAATAAAGGATAATCATGCAGTATCACAACAAAAATCAAAACCCTGAAGGATATGGTTAAGCCAATGATTCTTTAACTGCAGCTATCATTAAGAAAACAACAGCAAAAAAGCAGCCTCATGTTAGAAAACTAAAATGCAAATTTAACCAGTATATGTATCCATTGAAATCTTATCCTGATATCGGAACACATCCATGCTCTAAAAAAAGTAGCAATCGACCTCACAATTTTACAGCTATGAAAGAAGAGACTGCTAGCGATAATCAAGTCCCAAAACAATCATGCAAACCCAATTGCTAGCTAGCATTTCACGTCCTCCCTCACCCCGAAATTTCAGCGAATGAAGGTGAAGCTCTAAAGACAAACTACCAATTACAACAGTGTCTATCAGAGTATCAAACTGCAATCCATAACTTATGCTAATATGCAGCACAAAATCATAAATTCACTCAGTTCAAGCACCGAACCTCATCATACACTTCAAACACATATAACACAATAACATAACTTTGTGCCCGGTTTCTCATCCTCGAGAATTTTAACCAAAAATTATAGAAATCCATGAAACTATCATAAAAGAACACAAATTACAATTACTTCTACAATAACTAACCTACAGCTCCAGCCATTCCTGATTTACCACCGGACCCACTTCCATATCCATACCCATCATAACCCTCTCTCCTCATCTTCTTCCCACCACCACCACCACCACTGCCACCAACATCCTCATCATCATCAAATTCCTCCTCGTAAAACTCCCTCGCTCTCCCCTTCTTAACCGCCGCAACCGAAACCGGTCCCACCATCCTGTCCGCCGCACCGGAATGATACCCATACTGAGGTACCACAGCAACGTGGTGCCTAGGCGCTAGCGCCCCGCCCAAAATACTTCTAACAGGTAGCAAAAAGTAAAACTCTTTATCTCCGATTTGCAACAGATCTTGTGAATCCAATTTGACCGGAGGGTTTCCTGGGAGGTGGAGTACGCCTTCGACTAGGCAACCGTTCTTGCCAAGTACTTCAAGTGCGAAACGGCGTCGTGTGAAGTCGTAGAAGATGCGCGCGTGGTGGCGTGATATATTCATCCCGCCGCCAAGGCTCGAGAGGTCGACATCGACGGTGGATTTTTTCGAGTTCCGGCCTAAGATTATTGAGTATGTTTGCATATAGTACTCGAAGTCTTCTCCTTGTAGCTTCGCAAATCCGGCCTCGACGTCGCTTCCCGTCGCCCCCATTTTTTTTTTTCGACTTGAGAAACGACTCCGATTTAGGGGTTGTGGAATAAACGACTTGTCGCTTTGCTTTTCACAAATACAAGACTAGAGGAGAAGAAGTGCTCTGCTTAGGACGAAAAGCAACGAGGTTTTAAAAAAATATATATTTTCATTTTGAGAATATGGTGTTTATATTCCATCTGTTTCGTTCCCTTTTTTATTTAAACGGCGCCGTTTGTTAATTTAGGGGTATCTCTGGTTCACAAAATAAGCTGCCACACACAGGTCGTCATCTCTCTCTTCTCGTTAATCGTCTTCCCCTCTCTCATCCTCCCTTCACCGAATCTGCTTCTCTCCAATCTCCACGAGTAAGTGAACTTCTCTTTATCTTCCCTTTATGTATGTAGATTGCATCACATGTAGGTAATATTTATAACTCTGAATAATTATATATTGTTCATGAAAACTTTAATTGCAATCTTTGCTTTTGTCTGATCTGTTTTAGCAATAGTGAAAAACAATTCGATGTTGGGAATTTGATCTGTTTTTCAATTTTTTCTTTCGGCACAATATGATCCTCTTATAAACTTCCAGGAAGTGATGATGAACTGTATTATGAACCACTTCTGTCATTCTCTTTTACAATTTGATCTTTTTTGAAGTCTGGTATAGTTAACTCATGTGTTATTTGGTCTTCTACATCTTTTTGGAATGACTCGTGGGATTGCTCTGCTTATCTCAATAATGCCTTCGCGAATTTGTTTGCTTTAGCTTAGGAAAATTGTTTCAGAATTGCTTATATGGTTAATTGAAGTAGCAACTCAAAGTGCTCGAAAATAGTGAGATTTTAATATTGGCTTTTGACATATTGGGTTCACTGCTCTTCCAAGTTGAGATTCGGGAACAGGAAATATGGGAACTCCTAGAACATAGAGGAAAGCAATGTAGTTTGATCTTAAGCCAATTAAATAAGGAATGGTGAAATTGGGTTAAAAATGGACAAAGAAAACAAGCATGAGTCAACCCAGTTAAAATGACAAATATGTAACTTGAGTAATAAGGGACGAGCCACCCGAGTTAACCTGTCAATCATATGACTTATGTCATGAAATTAGAATAACCTAATAGAAATGAAATCGAAGAAAACACAAAGCCTTTAAAAAAAAAAATCAGGAAAGAAAATAATAAAAAAACAAAAAAATAATGTCAACCCGCATTATCTTTTCAAACTCATGATCCTGGTCATTAGATCGGAAGCACCATACATGAAAAATTACAAAGCCTAATCCCCAAACAATCAAATATTAAAAGAGAAAATCGAGAGAGAGAAATTCAATTATACAAAATAATCCATTTGATTGCTGTCAGGCTACACCAACAGAAAGAAGATGCTGCAATGCTTGGTGGAAGAGTAGTTTTAGCTAGAAGGTCGCGGACACCTCCTCCACAACGAACATGCCAACTATTTTTTTTATTTTAATTATATTTTAAATTTATTAAAAGATGAAATTACACTCGACCAACTTGACTATAACAAAAAAAACCAAGTTGAAAAGACGAAAAAGCCCCTGGACGCAAACTAATTTTTTTTCTTTTAAAGACAATTGAATCATTTTACTGTGCTGCAAATATGGAAAGACAAAAAAGCTTTTAGATAGCAATTTCAATTCTTTTCTCTTAAAGGTAAATTAGTAATTTCATATACATTTAAAAATGGAAAAGACAATTCTACCCACAACACCAAGGCAATTTATTTTTCATGTCAAAGGCAAAATAGCAATTTTGTGATCATAGTGAATAGTGTTATGTGAGTATGTGAACAGCAATCTCGAATGTTCTGTTTTAGTTTATTTTTAATTTATTTTTCAAACAACATATTCCTCGATTAAGTTCCACTTGGTAATATTTTTATGATCATGGATCTTTTTCTTGTTAGCAGCTGGTCTTGGTGTTGAATGATGGATTTTGAAGATGACCCATTTGCCAGATTAATTATTGGGAATTAGCACCGTAGGATTGAAGATGACACATTTGCCTGATTGGTTAACAATATTTCTATGCTCTTTGATTCTTGAAATAATTAGAAACAAGAACACGTTACTTTTTTTAGGAAAGTTTTTTGGGATGTAAAGAGTTGAAACTTAGGTTTTATAGTTCAACTATCTATTTGGGTTTGTTAAAAGATGAGTTTTTTTTTCAACAGGAGTTTTTAATCAATATACATACAATGAAGCATATTGTAAAGATTATGGTACTGCTTGTGGCCATCTCTGCCTGTTGGATTGGGCTCTTGCAAACTTCCATTATTCCGCGTAGCCATACTTGGTTGGTGAGTTTCTGATTCAAATTCATAACTTATACCTCATGTGTCTTCTTGTTTATTATTGAATTAAAAGAAAAAAACCTTGTTGATTCATGTGCATGCTTGCTTTGCTTTTGTATTTGTTGAGGCTCATCGTGCCCTGTTTTCTCATTCATCCCAGCTTCCCATTTATTTCATTATATCACTGGGATGCTATGGTCTATTGATGGTTGGAGTTGGCTTGATGAATTTTCCAACTTGCCCTCAAGAAGCACTGCTATTACATCAGGTATTTCACTACTGTTTTTATTAATCTTGTAGCTTATTGCTAAAATCTCCTTCTCTCCCCGTTGAGTTTGGGTGTCTAATGCTGCCCTTGTTATCATTTCGATTGCATGTAACAAATGATGGTTTTAAGCAGAACAGCACCCATTATTTTTAACACATTTTCTGTAGTAATGGGTACATATATTGATGCCATACGAGTATGTTGAATGGGATATTTGGAGGCTCCTAATATATTGCTCTGCTCTGGGTCATTGCCTTTTCATCTTTTCACAACATTAAAGTTTTCTGAGTGTGAAAAGCATTCTAATAAGTTTATGGTTTGGACTAATGTATTGGTCCCGTTGTGTGTCTTTCAGCTTCCTCACATGACTCTTTCAACTTGTTAAATTGATTTCCAATCGTTATTTTATTTTCATAATGCTCCATCAAAACTTTTTGTGCCAACAATTCAACTTTCGATTTCTCTTCTTAGGATATTGATGAGGCCAAGGAGTTTCTAAAGCGAAGAGGAGTGGATGTTGGTTCTGATTGATAAATTATTGCAGTTTTGTGATATCAAAATCTCTGGACTTTTGCTTGATCTTGTCGCTGGGATGGTCCTACAAACCCGAAGTTTTTCTGCCCGATTAAATTTTGTGAAGAGTTGCCACACAGCTAACTAGATTTTTGGGGTTCCAAGCCAGCTCTAGGACTAAATTTCTCTTTCAAAAAAGAAGAGAGAAAGCTCTTGCTATTTCGCTTAGGTTTTATCCTCTGTCCATTTGCGCCTTACTGTTGTCATCTTGTCTTTATACCATCATGCAGAAACTAAAGCATCGATTAACTTGAAACCATGAATACTGTTCTCACACTGTTACTATTATATTTGAAATCTTACCTTCGGATACAGTTGTTTGTCACTGCAAAACGAAAATGCTACAAGATTTCCAATGCTCGTCCCATGCCAAATTTCTTCATGCTAGTTTGTATCCATCAATGTGTCTTGGCGTAAGCTTGCCGACTTGTCGTTGCACTGAAGCTTGAAGAGCAATGCTTTGTTGAAATAAATCTTTTGTATTCCCATGAAAATGTGTTTGTTAGATTATCAAGTCTTGATATCAAATTTCAGAGCAAATAACGAGCTTGAGAGGGGGTTTGTGATGTGGATTTCTTGTGTGTTTCTTGCTATGCATCAGCTCTTGATCTTCTTGCTCGAGATGGATTTTATGAGATATAATTGAAATACAAATTTGGGTTGGGTTAAAAGGGTAGAAAAATAATTTTGTAATGTGGATTTCTCACTTTTTTCAAAATAATTTTGTAATAATTGATAATTACACTATAAGTCGATAACAAAAAAAAAATTCCAACTAATTTTTCAGGGGGTGAAATCGGTGAAGAAAAGGAGAAATATAGATTACTTGTGTTTTAAATCACATTACAATAAAAATCATCATCAACTATAAACTAAATTTATCTCTTTATCATTTAAGTATATACTTGGCTGATTTTTTTTTTTTATTGAAGAGCTAATAATGAAGGGGATGCTAAGTATCTCTAAATTGGTGTTCTTGAAAAATAACTTTTAAAAAAAAGTGTGGTTCTTGTCTCTCCTAATTTTTAGAGTAAGTTTTACCCTTCAAGCATTAAGCATTGTTGTTGTTGTTGTTATTATTATTATTAATTTTTTTTTTATCCCTTTTTAAAATAACACTGAATTAAGTTTGTTTCACCTTGAATTTCAAAAGTATTTTTAAAAAAAATGAATATTTTTTTATATTTTTTTTGTGTTTTTAGATTATTTTCATGTACTGATATTAAAATAATTTTTAAAAAATAAAAAAAAAATATTATTTTAATGAATTTTTAATTAAAAAAACACTTTTAAAAATAATATGTTATCAATTATTACTAATAATTTAACTTCTCTCTCTCTCCACTAACACTCATCATTTAAATTTACAGATATTATGATTTTAAAAGACAACTTGCGCACCTTTAAAAATTATTCTTAAAATAATTAATGATGCAGTAACCCAACTATATTTTTTATCCAAAAAAAGTTTTTAGTGTCAAAGGAGTTAACCAATAATATCATACTAGTTGTTTTATATGATTATTTTTTTATAGAAAAAACAGATAAATAAAAATAAAAACAAAAACAAAAACAAGTCTTTCATGGCGGGGTGGTGGGATTTTACCGGTTTTTATTCCAAATAACTTATAATATAATCAATAATATATAACTAGTTACTCAGGAACACCATATTTTTTAAAAAATAACTAATAATATATAACTAGTTACTCATGCACGACATGATTTTTTTAAAGCTTGCATTAAACCTAATTAACGTGGTCAAATTCAACAAGATTCATGTTTAAGGTTTCACTTATTTTTATATATAATAAATATTATTTTTTTCTTCAAAATTTAGCAGGAATAAGTTTAATAACTTAAATAAAAAAAAAAGAGAAAAAACCCCAAATGCCATAACGTGGTGTCACCGTCTCCTTCCCTGACAGTCAAATATTGCTCTATCGCAAAATCTCTGCTGTCTCTACTAGTTTAACACTTTAAGTTTAACTACTCCTACTCCGCCAGGAGCCTTTCTTCCAAAAATCCAGCTCAAAAACAGCACACAACCACGCCCCCACCTCCTTTACTCTTTTCACGGCCATCTCCTCTCTCTCTCTAGTCTCTACACTTAATCACGCAAAACCCTTTACTGCCCCTTAAATATTTTTATTTTTTTTTCTTAGAAAGAATGCTGCTTTCTCTAGATCCTCTTGCCCCTCTCTGATTCCAGGAAGATAACACATTCTTGCTCCCCTCTGATTCCAGGAAGATAACGCATAGGATAGTGGTATTTTATTTTTTAAAAAATCTTTTTGGACAAAATGGGTGTTTTGAGTGAAACATGGTGTTTTTGCAAAGGAGTAGGCAAGTCTGAGAAATTGAAGGCAGCCCTTTTTACTGGCAAGGGTCCTGCAATTGCCAGGATATCCGCCGCGGCCAATGGGGTCTCTGGCACTGGATTCCTGATCCACCGGAATCTACTATTGACTGCTCATGTTAACATTCCCTCCATCGCTGCTGCTGAAGGTTGCGAGATCCGCCTCCAAAATGGTGTCGCTGCCACTCTCGTCCCTCACAGGTCTGTCCCCTTTTTTTTCAAATAATGATTTGACTGTTCCTTGTTTCTTTCTGGGTTTTCTTTGATTGAATCGGAAATGTGGGACCAATGATAGAAACTTGAGTGCTGGATCTCATTGAAAATCTTTGCTTCTTCTACATGAGCTAATGCTACGTGAAGATTTTTTATGTTTTAGGTTACATTTTCCCATGTTTTAGTTTACATTTTCCCTCGAGTAAAAAAACATTTCTTCCAGATGGTATCGATTTCTGCACTGTCAGACCAATAGTGTATTGTGCATAACTGTGTTTTGATGTTTCCTGTGAACCCAGGGGTGGTCCGGTGGTTAAAGAGATTTGCTCCATTTCTAGGTTTCCTAGGTTTCTAGGACCAGCATAAAGGGAAATTTATTAAATTCCTCCGAATGCACGGAGCTGATGTGGGAGCGCATCTTTAAGAGCGCTTGAGAGATGGATTTAGTCTCGGTTGACAAGCAAGTGTGTACCGAGTTGGTCCGAGAATACCTTTTACTGTCGAACCAAAAACTGTGTTTTCTTTTGTTCTTAGAGGCAAAGTAAACTGCCTCCTAGCATTTCATTATGAGATGTCCATTTGAAGTTGCAGCTTTGTTTGCCTCCCCCATAACAAAACAAAATTATGTTTTTGTGGGAGATGCGGATGGGAAACGTTTCTTTGATGTAGGTTTAGGTTTTGTATATTGAATGCATTTGTGTTTGTTGAGGTATAAGGAGAAATGATGGCTGTTTGGCTCCAGACATCAAAGTTTCTGGTTGCTGGAATTTTTGGGCAGCAAGAAAAATAATCCAACTATGTGATGTAGTGATTATAGGGTGCTAGCATTGAGAGGGTTTCGTGGGAGGTTTTATGGCATATAGGATGAGTTTTTATGTTGGAAAAAATAGGAAATGAGCTGCTGAATGTCCAACTATGCCATATAGTGAATTAGCAGTCGCAACAGGAGGAAATTTCCGAGATACCCTAGAGGAAGAGGAAGTGCATCCTTTATGAAGCTCTCCGTAGAATCTGATAAAAACACTGCCTGCTTCAGTCTCACTGCTGCAAATGCATTTTTGCCACTGCTACCACTGCCAGGTTACCTTAATTTTCATCTTTATGATGACAGTGAATGCTTGTAAGTTGTTTGTGCGCGTAACCTGCAGTGCTTCAGCTTCTAGTTCTTAGATCAGGTTGAGAATACTGAAGGCATGCATATTTCGTTTTTTATAGTTTTTTGTCAGGATCCTTACAATTGGATGAATTAATCAGAGAGGAATTGAAGGATTTTCTTGGGTTGAGTTGATTTTCCATTGAATATAAATACAAACACAAACCATCCACAGGTCTATTTGTGAGAAGCTAGCTCTTTGATAGAACATTTGGCCTCTAATGTTACCATGATTTATGAATGAGATTGATGTTCTATTTATGTAATTGTGTTATCTTCACCAAGAACCATGGTTACTGGTAATCAGTTTGGAAGGATTTCTGGTTATCTCTAACAACAACCAGAAGTTACATTTTGACATATATTGATTTGCTAACTAGGAACAGGAAATTGCTTCTCTTTGTAACTAACACAATAATGCTGTCATGGCTCCAGTAGTGCTAGGCTAATTGAAGGGAAGGTTGTGGACTTTAATCTTGAATAGCTGTATGGTTTAAGGAAAACATTATGAATTTTCTCACAGGAACTGCTTTGTTGCAGGTTTTTCATTACCACATCTGTTCTAGATCTAACTATAGTGGGTTTGGATTCTGTGGATGGAGAATCAAATACCCAAGGTCAGCAGCCACACTACTTGAAGACCTGTTCTAAACCAAATTTGGATTTGGGAAGTGCTGTTTACTTTTTAGGCCATACAGATAATGAAGAACTGACAGTTGCTGAAGGAAAGGTGGTCATTGCCACAGACAATCTCATAAAACTGTCAACTGATGGAGTAGCATGGAGCCCTGGATCTGCTGGATTTGATGCACAAGGTAATCTTGCATTCATGATCTGTGATCCCATGAAACTAGCGACATCACCAAATACTAAATCTTCTTCAACTTCATCATCATCCTCATCATCATGGAAGAAGGATTCTCCCATGCAATTTGGTATTCCCGTACCCGTTATTTGTGATTGGTTGAACCAGCATTGGGAAGGCAACCTTGATGAACTTACCAAACCCAAATTGCCAATAATTAGATTGATGTCCACGGGACAGAAAAGTGAGCATTCTTGTGCATCCTTCTCACTCCGGCAGGTTTTTAAGTCAACAGAAGCTGATAATGATGACACCCCATCATCCAATACAGTCTCCAAAGGTAGAGATCAACCAAATCCAGGTTGTTCTGGCACGGAAAATGCTGTCAAGGAAGGAACCCAGACTACTGATTCACATGGTGCCCACATCCAGGGAATTCCTACCCCGGAAATATACGAATCACCTAAGCTGACTTCTGGCCCTCTTAGGAAAAAGGAAAGCGCCCAAATACAGCTTTTGGATATTAATTTCCCTCCGAGGGTGACCAAAACTACAGTTCAACCACACCCAGACATACTGCTGCTGCCAAACTCCAATGAGGATTCTGTCAAGGAAATGCCTTCACGGACTCGTGAAGATCAAATCAAGGACAAGGGACTCGCTATTCATGAAGGGGATGCTGACATTGCCTCAACAGGTTCTGTGAATGGAGCCCAAAGTGAGGTCCAGTCTAGTTCTTCTCCAGTTAAGGTTTCAGAGATGTATAATGGATACAGCAGTGAGGGAGAAACGACAATGTACTCTGCAGAAACTGCCGAGAGTCGAAACTATACAAGCCCAAGAGAGGGGAAATTTCAGCAAGTTGGCCGGAGCCACAGTTGTGTAAGTTATAATAGATGGGGAACTGCCCAAAGGAACCAGGTGACTCGAAGGGCAATGCTAGAACAGCAGAGAAGCTTCATCCATGGAAGGAAAATGTATTCACAAGGGGCAACCTCTCAAAGGAGTAATGACTACTACAGCCCAACTGTGTCATCTATAATGAAGAAGCGAAACAACTCAGAGCAGCAAACCAGACCGAAGCAAAGCGCCGTTCACTCCTCTCCGAGATGGATGTTCTGATTAGTTCTTTGTTACTTGATACCAAATTAGATTGGCAACAGAAACATGGTCTTTATGCTATTTCGATTTATGTCCATTCCATTTTGTATACTGCAACTAATTTGTTGTGATCTTGTGTAGACCAATCAGTGGAAGATAAATAAGAAAGTTCGACCAAAGTAAGAATTGCAGCAATCATCATTCATCCAAAACCATATAACCCTCCAAATGTAACATTATTGTTATCAGCAGTGGCTGGCCTTCTCAAAGGAGGTACTGACTGCTTCAGGCCCTGATGCAACAATTGCTACATTAGGTTTTTCTTTTGTTCTGAAATCTTTTAGGTTAAGGAGACGATCCATAGATCCATAGTAATCGTAGAGCCTGAGCAAGATTTACTACATAGTATCAACGAATTAAGAAATAGAAGTTGCAATAAAGATAGACATTTTCAAGAATTTAAATGGTTAATTCATAGTGATTTATAACGTAGAAAGAGAATGATGGGAAAATCATGTTGATGGAAACTCAGTCCACCCAATTCTATAGCCATTTGTATCTGAAGTCCAGCAGGATGGACTCATGTTGAGCTTTTAGCTCTTTTCCCAAGCTGGTTATTGAATAAAACTAATAGAAATTAAAAAAAATATATTATTTTGTTATTCGTATCCATGCTTCATTATCTCCTCACAGCTTTTAGTCCTGGATTCATTGCTTTAAAGGTTTTTTGAAGTATCATTATAATTGTTTTTAAAAATATTTTTTTTTTAAATATTCTTAACATTAACCTATAAAAATAATCTTAAAATATTAAAAATATTTTCATTTAAAAAAATCAAAAATTTTCACACTGAAAGTTATTCCAAACATCCACCTTGTGTCGGGGGCAGCAAGTCCCGCACTCTCGACGATGCAGATTCCAAACTCTTCGTAGCTTCCTGAAGCTTCTCTTTAATTTCAGCACCAGTACACTCTTGTTCAATCAGCTTGTTCAATCAAGCACCACAAGCTTCAGCTGAGCTTGACACTTGCAATCATGCTCGAGAATTTCCTCGCTAGGTTTTGTCCTTGTCATGTTTAAAAAGTTCTTTAATAAAATTAAAAAAATATCTATCTATTTATTTTTTTAAATTATTTATTGAATGTTTTCATATCATTTTAATATTATGATAAAATAAATAAATAAAATTTAAAAATAAATAAAATTTAAAAATAAAAAATATTACGTTAATATATTTTTAAATAAAAATATTTAATAAACAACTTTAATTATTTGTCTTATAAGATTTATTTGGCATTGCAGTTGCTGTTGTAGTTGAGGTTAAAAAAATAGTTTTATAAGAAACACTTTTAATTTAGGTTCATAACTAAAATTAAAATGTATGGTTAAAACTGTTGTTGAGTTTAAGGTTTAATGAAAAACAGTTTCATGTGTTTGGTTACTATATTTTTCATATTGCTATCGACTTGTGAAATTACTTTAAATAAGATACACGCATCTATCTTTCTATCTATATTGTTTTTAAAATTTTATAAATTTAATAATCATAATAACATAGTATAATTAATAATTCAAATAAATTAGATATTTAATAATTAAAATGCTTTTCATAAACATATGTAAACACCCGATCTCGGCATACTCCATTGCGTTGGCAAACCCATCTGGATGGTTAAATTGTTTAAGCAAGCATTGAACAATGATGGTAGGGGGCACGCCATCAAAGCCTATAGCCTCTCCATTGATTGTCCGTGGACCCCTCCTCCGAGGATGCATCTAAAACCGTTGGGGAAAACCATGATTAAATCTCGGTTTCTAGTAGGTCCCACAATTATATAAATTATAGTTGACCCTTAACTAAATACTTTAATTATACGATTAAGATTAATAACAAAAGTTACCGTAAAGTTTAATACCCATATAATCTCAGCCATCCCCTCATCTCTCTCAAAATCCATTAACATAGTTTATTTTTGTATTTAAAATCGTGTTTGGATATGTTTTTAAAATATAAATACTTTTAAAAAGATATTAAAAGTGAGTGTTTTTAATATTATTTATAGTCTTGATGTATTAATGTTAAAATTAATAAAAATACATAAAAAAAATATTTAATATACTTTTAAATAAAAGTATATATTTAAAAAAAAAATACCTGGAAATACAATTGTTTTATTTTTAATTTTTTAATGAAGTTTATTTTAAAAATCTTGTATATTTAAAATAAAACGAACTGTTTTCCTAGTTTTTTTTATATAAACTTTTTTATTTTTATTTTTATTTAAATTATTTTTTTTATACTTTTAAATTATTTTCACGTATTAATATCAAAAATATTTAAAAAAAATGATAAAATATAATATTAATAAATTTATATATAAAAAAAACAGTTTAAATATGTGTATTCAAAAAACACCCAGATAAAAAAAATTAAAATGTGCTTCGTTCGTGCCGCCTGGACGCCAGTGGCAATATAGTTATTCTTTACACATCCAGTTGCAATTCCATGGAGCTTCAAGTCCTCGTTTCCATCGACGAAAACTAACCTCTTAAAGGCACAAGGGAAAGAAGGCAAGGGACACTAAAAGCCCTCTTCTTTTCATTTCCTGGCGGAGTCGGAGAAGGTGACTCGGAGAGATGTTGCTCAAGGTCTCGTGTAATGCAGCAGTAGCTGCATATGCAGGGGACCAAATCCAAGCTAAATGCAGAGTCGTGGGCCAATTGCCGTCCAGGCCCAACTTGCCTCGCCGACATGCTGTTGCTTTTTCCTCTCCGGTTGCCAAAGCCCCTCTGGTTCAGGCTGTGGTTTCTGAAGGACGGGCGAGTCGGGTCGAGTCCGGGCCAGGTGGCTTGGCGGATAGGCTCCGGTTAGGGAGCTTGACGGAGGATGGGCTGTCTTATAAGGAGAAGTTTATAGTGAGGTGTTATGAGGTTGGGATTAACAAAACTGCTACTGTTGAGACCATTGCCAATCTCTTGCAGGTAAAAAACAACTAAGAATTTTTTTTTTTTTTATAATGTTCTTTCAGGTGTTTTTGTCTTTTATTTTGATTATTCTCATGCATACATCTTTTTGCCGTGGATTTTTACGGAATTACTTCTTTTTTTCCTTTCTGCTTTTGAATTTTTATGCGTTTGGGTTCTGCATTGCCGTGTTTGATTTGAGTTCTTGGAATTCATGCAAAATTTGAGATTTTGGCATCTGGGATTTTTAATTTTTGATAGTTTCTCTTACTTGCTCTAGTGAAGTTATAATTTTTGTTTTTGTTTCATTATTATTTGTTTGTGTGTATGTTTGTTCATATTTTAGCGTTTGGAATGTTTTTGTCTATCCAGAGTCTGGATTTTGTATGGTTTTTGTTTTGGCCTGGATTTAGCAGCCTATTTTATGTGAGAATTTGTAAATTGATTCTATCTTTCCCTTACCTTGTCAGATTCTATGCTTATCTATTACTGGTCTCTATTGCACGTCTGCACAGATTTTGTTATTTGCTTTATAAAATACTTCATGCTTATGGCATTTGTTTTGCTACCACTAATTTGAAAATTGGTTTCCAGTTCCCGTATGCTGATGTATGTTTGCTGAGTGTTAGTTGTGAATAATAATAAGATGTTGTTATTAGAGCTGTTGAGGAATGAAGGTCTGATTCAATTTCTAAAAACATGTATGTTTTGGGTGTAATATTGCGCGAGGAATTTGGACTGCAGGAGGTTGGATGCAATCATGCTCAGAGTGTTGGATATTCAACAGATGGATTTGCGACAACCACCACCATGAGGAAGTTGCATCTCATATGGGTGACAGCTCGCATGCACATTGAAATCTACAAATACCCAGCTTGGTAGGGTTTTTTTTTTTTATGGTAACTGTTCATTTGGTCTGGGCTTCTTGTCACCTCCTGGCTGTTAATACGAGGTATTGTCGCAGGAGTGATGTTGTTGAAATAGAGACTTGGTGCCAAGGTGAAGGAAGAATTGGAACCAGACGTGATTGGATTCTGAAGAACTACGCCACTGGTCAAATGATTGGGAGAGCTACAAGGTACCTTTTAGCTGTCTTTGCTGCGCAACTTGCATCAGTAAAAGAACAGTAGAATTTAAATATCACAACAAAAGTCGACATGCATGGCGTATTTAATTAGATCTCAATAATTAGATCTCAACTATAGCTTGTGTTATGAATTTAAATACAGTGTTTATTATTAAACTGTGATTCTTTCCAGATTTCAACTCTATAACTTTTGTTCTGTGCCACCTAAGCTGCATCACAAACAGAAATGTGTTAATAGACACCACAGATCAGTGACATATTACCCATTAAGTGTTGTGCTTCTTATCTGTGAATATTTGCTTGCTTGATTGCCTGCTTACTAATGCCGTACCACTTCTTTTGGTCAGTCTTAGTTTGTTTTTTCTATACATCTCCAACCTTTTATTATATGATCCAAGGTTTTCTTCTAAACATCAAAAATATTGCCTTTATTTTTCTGAATGGAGGTGTGTTATGAAAGCTGATCCTGTAAATTCCTGATTGTAGCAAGTGGGTGATGATGAACCAAGATACCAGGCGGTTTCAGAAAGTCTCTGATGATGTCCGGGCTGAGCACTTAGCTTATGCTCCACGAGAGCTCAGGTATGGCATTCTTTAGTTTCTAGAGGCCTAGTCCATCACCTCTCATCTTCCTTAATTTTTACCCTTTTTTTTTATATATAATTTGACAATCAGAACATCCGGTGCAAGTCATAGTTTACAATTTCAAGATTACAATTTTCACTGATTTGGAATTCTGATGCTCTCACGCCATAGTTCTCTGAAATAAGTTGCAAGTCTGGGTGATTGTTATTTACCTAAGAATGTTTTATTTGCATTTTATTGTTTTTTATCATCCATGATTTGAAAATCCAGGGTCATATATCACCAAACTTGGACAATAAAATCTACAGGTTTCCAGAAAATATAGTTTATTTTGAGATGACTTGTTGATCATTTCAAAAAAAAATCTTGTTTTATATTTATAGATTGGCATTTCCAGAGGATAATAATCGCAGCTTGAAGAAAATTTCCAAACTTGAAGATCCTGCTCAACATTCCAAGCTGGGACTTGTGGTAAGATATTTGGTTAATCTGAAGGTTCATCAATTTCATTCCAAGTTCTAAATGCATTTTTGGAATATGCAGCCCAGAAGAGCAGATCTGGACATGAACCAGCATGTTAATAATGTGGCCTATATCGGATGGATTCTGGAGGTCAGTAACTGAGCATTCTGGAATGGTTTCTCTTGTTTTTTTCTGGCAATTATGAGTTGCTGCCTCTAATTAATTTTGTATATTTTTCTTCATGATAGAGCATGCCTCAAGAAATTATGGACACCCATGAACTACAAGCAATCACCTTGGATTACCGCAGGGAGTGCCAACATGATGATGTTGTTGACTCCCTCACCAGTTTGGAATCTATTGAGGAATCCGAAGCAGTCTCCGAGCTTCAAGGAATCAATGGATCTGCCACTTCAACTGCTAACAATCAAGAGCGCCTTAACTTTCAGCATCTGCTAAGATTATCAGGGGATGGGCTTGAAATAAACCGTGGCCGGACTGAGTGGAGAAAGAAAGCCACTCGATGAAGACAGCATAGATTTCTGGCTGCACTCTCTGCAGATAGAAACCTGCCAGATGAAGAGGGAACACATATCTCTGGTCGTGCTGAGCAGAGAAAGAAACTGCCTGCCGGATGAAGAGATGATTTAGAGTTTTGTAACTATTTCATGCTCTTATCACTTTTTCACGGTTTCTCTCTCTCTCCATTTCCTTTTTTTCATTTAAAAAATAACTCCAGGGACCTTGTTCTAATTTTGTTCTGTTAGGTTACAGATTGCTGTGGAACTTAAAAGTGGATTGTTTGTACTTAGTGAATATCATGAGCTTTGTCCGAATGCTCCATGAATCGATTTCACCGAGCTCTCATTATTTTCATCTTTTTCGCCCTCTCCACACACAATCTTGTCTCGTTATTTTTACAGGTCAGATAAGAAATTAGAAGTGATTCTGGTTTCGTTGCCAGGGAACAACAGGCTGGGACGTAAATATGTTTCCAGTCTCTGCAATGTTATCTTCTGTTCCTCCAAGTTCTTGCAAGTTAAACCATGGTGGCTGTAAGGCCCGGGTTATCATGGGGCTAGGGCTTGGGTGGGTTTTTTAATAAAACAATATCATGTAAAGGCGAGTTAATTTCCTAGGAAACTTTAAAAGTTGACTCAAGGCTAGAGCCCTGGCTGGCTGTCGGTGAGACCTGGAAAAGATCACCATCTGTGAATCAACTTTGTTCTGGATATGTCGGCGAAACCTATCTCCTGGAAAATATATTTTTGATTAAGTAAAATTTTAGTTATTCTAGATTTTTACAAGAAATATATATTCTGACTTAAAATCGAGAGTAGATCACAAACACTTTATTATCTCGTCCTGTTCATTGGGCACTTCTAGTTTCAATCAACTTGCTACACGCAGTCTGCTGTCACTGACATGAATGCAGCCAGATGGGCAAGATTATTACCCCCACAATTTCTTACAGATAGATTGTTGCCTACTGAATTCATAGCTAACATTCAACCTCCATTGACTCGTCTAATGGTCAGAGTTTTTTGAAGAAATACTCGAACTTTTGAAAATCATGATCGACTTTTGAAGAAATAATCAAGCCACTGCTAATATTTCTGCATCCAATCCAATACTAAACTTCTCTTTTTCTTTATTTAGTCCATATTCTTTTAGTTAGTAGTTGAAATCATTTATATTTATAAAATTAGAATTTATTTTAATCTCATCCGTATTCAGCCTTTTGTTTCGTCAAATTTGGTCCTTATTTTTTAAATTGTTACTTCTGTAATGTGATGGTTTTTAGAATTTTGTATTTTTATTTCACCTCCATTTTTTTTCCTTTTAGAGTTTATCATCATTTTTTTGATTTTTTTTCCTTACAATATGTTTTAGATTGATGTTTTTTATCCGATTTTATCCTTTAATATATAATTAATTTGGATTTATGCTTCTTAGTTGAGCCCATGTTTAAGATTTGCAAATTTTGAAAATTAATCTAACTAACAAGGGATTGCTTTGATTTTTTTTCTTCAAAAGTTCATATTTTTTTAATTTTATCCTTCAATATTTTTTTAATTGAAGATCGCGATGTTTTTTCTACTTTCTAAAACCCTTGTTCTTTTTATTCAATTAACTTTATTTTTTTTAAAAACAATATTTTTGAATTTAATAGAATTGATTAATTACCTTTTTTTTTTTGTTCAGTTTGCTTTTTATTGTCATTGCTTTAATAATAACCTATGGACTTCTTTCAATAGAATCGTACAGCATATTGCAGTAAAAAATGAGTAGTCTCAAGAAAACTTTTTGGTGGTGGTGTTTTTATTAATAGTTGCCAAATGTTTTTATTACAATTCATTTGCTATTAATGCCTCCAATTAAAACTAAACTATTGGATTACCTAATTTTATGTATCAATGACTCATTTGTTTTTGTTAATAGATTTATTTTCCTCCAATTAAAATTAAATTATTGGGGTGCCTGATTTTAATACCTACAATTAAAATTAAATTATTGTGTTACATTGAATTCAATCAAATCAAGTTAATGACTCGAATATCAGATTTTCAGAATATTTTTTAAATATTATTTTAAAAAATACAATATTTTTTTCCAGATTTGTTTTTTAGTATCGGCACATTAAATCTATCAAAAACACTCGAAAAAGTGAGGCCTTTTTCAAGCCAAAAATAAATACTTAAAAAAAAAAAAAGAGGATTCCCAAACACACGTATCAGTAGCTAGCCTGAATTACTTTTACAGCAAATTGCTGGGACTCACGAACTGTCCATACTACACTGATGCATGCAACAGCTACTAGGTGCACAGAGCATCCCTCTTTCGCACGAAAGGATTCAAAATAATATCTATAGCTTCAATAGCATTAGACTTCAACATTCAATTTACTGCCTAAATGTCACAAAATTACCATTGCCATCAAGCGCCACGTACCTCAGCCAACAGCAAATGAAAACAGACTGGTGATCCAGCGAATAGGCATCCATTACACATAAATTTATTCCAATAACACCCACTATTGACACAAAGCATTGTTCATTCTGAGCCGCACAATAAGTTAGATAAATTCCTTCATGCGAAAAGTTAGGATCCTCCAAAATGCTATAACCATTGTCCCATCTCCTTTGATTTAACCCTGTTGCAGTTTAGAGGGAGAAAAAGGTCATGAATATTTAGACAAGGGAAACTGAACTACTTCAAAATCTCAAAGCAAACATAATAAATTTGCATCATAATTAGGCATTAACGGGATTGAGGAAGTTGCATTTCAATATACATGTGATGTTGATGAGCCTCAAATCTCTCGTTTTCCATTTTAGATGTAGTATTTTGCTGGGAATGCCCCCTCATAAATTATAACCAGGAGCACCATTATGCTGTGAAGGTGCATATGCATGTTCATGGATCTGTACCGATAGTTATTGCATCTCTTCCCTGTTACTTCCTTCTTTACCAGTCACTAGAGAAAATGATGCAACGCAGCAAACTTACATAAACAGTGATTGAATTTGAGCATCGAAATCAACTGGTTGCTGGGAGAAACACTCTAATAAGCTCTTTAGTAGTGACTCTTTTCCTACAAGTAGGGCATTTAGCCTGTCTTTTGATTGCATCTGATATACAAGTCTTACAGAAAATGTGTCCGCATTTTGTTGACATCTCCTCGACCAATGGACACAAGCAAATTGGGCAGTTGAAGGTTGGCTCCTTTGGCGGCATGGTCTGCACATTCTCCCTCTGGCAAAAGGTAAAGCAGTAAGCATCAGAGTTTCAAAATCCATTAATCAAAACATGTATGCATTACATGCCTATGCTGGCACATCAACACACGCAAAAAATAAAAGAAAAAAGAGAGACCCTTTATCATTATTCCAATATTATTCTTTTGCATCTTCACTGCAACTCTAAAATTAAAAACAAGATGACAAATATTAAAAGGCATCCAGGGTCCAGAATACCTAGAATAACAATCAGAATAACCCCCAGGCATGAATGCAATGGGGGTTAACTGTTAAGCACCTAAGAGAAAGTGTGTATGCATCCGAGTTCCGATCACGCAGACATAAAAAGCCATTAAGGCATCCGTAAGATTATTGAAAACGGTTGCATTACTTGCAACATCTAAAGTCATTTATCAACAGGAACAGGAATTACTGTAGGAGCAGCTATGAAGGCACGTTACCTTAGAGCTACTGCTACTACTTCCACCTTCCAAATTGATGTAAAGATCACAATTGATGATCGTTTGACTCGGCGGAACCCTTCTACGCTTATTGTGAGTCACTCGCCCTGCAGTACACATAAACAAACAATGAGCAAAACATATGCACTTCAAAAAACACAAAGCAACAATTCCATTAACAGAATACACCCACCACCTGACTCTACATCAACGACAACAGCCCTTCGGGAATTGTTCTTAGCCTGAAATTAAATAATAATAATAATAATAATATAATTAAAAACCAATAATATAATAGCAAGAAAGTAACAAACTTTCTCTCAAGTTCAATCGAAGAGAAAGTACCTGAGCAAACGCTCTGGGTGACGATTCGATGACGTCATCGTCGTCGTCGTCGAAAGCATCAACATCAATAGTAGGAGGCAAAGACGGTCCTTGTCCGTTTCGTTGGTGGCTTGCTTGCACTCCTTGAGGAGTTTCAATGCGGGTGGTCGAAGTCCCTTCGTCATCTCTTCCTTCAATCGGAGGGGCGTTTAAGTCCAGCACGGTCTTCCTTCTCCGATATCCTCTTAAAGGAGGAGGATTCTTCACGCCCTGAGTCTGACCGCTCATGCTCGATCAACAAGCTTCGATCGTACAGAAAAAAAGCACAGCACGCGAACGATTGAGAGAAATTAGGGGAAATCGAAGGGAAAGCAATCCGATCAAAACGAAATAGAGAATAAAAATCGAAATTCGAATTGAGAGATGATTATTCGGTTTTTGAAAATTAGGGATGAAGAGGAGAGAGATTGATATGCGAGAGACTGTATTGGTTGAAGAAGGGAAACAAGAGGCGCTGCTAATAAGAGGAAGAGGTCAGGGTAGTCGTCTCGGTCTTTGACACGGAGGTCGGTGATGGGGTTGAGGATGTGTCCACGTGGCCCATCCGTCATCTGTTACGTGTATACTATTTGACGTGACATGAAAATAAACAGGCTGCTTGGGGCCTTGAAATGGAAGCCCAGGTCCAATAATTCGGGTGAATATCGGTTCAAGTTTGGGTTAAAAAAAAATTAAAATCATTTGTTCTAATTTTTTAATTATTTTGGTTTGGTTTTATATTTTTAATATTAAGTAAATTTAGATTCAATTAATAATTATTCTATATATTTTTTTATTAAGCTACTTCAAATTTTATTATTTAAAAAAAAACAATTAGTTCAGACAGAAATTGCATTCTTTTTTTAGCTTTTCAAAAAATTAGAATTAAATTCAAAATGAACCGTTTTCTTTTTAGAGATAATTAAATAAATTCAGAATTGTTTAAGTTCAATTAATTTTAAATATTTTTTTACGGATATTCCCATTAATTTTAAAAGAAATGTTCTTGAACAAATAAGGATATAGTAAACAATAATAATAAAATTGTTCAAAATGTTTTAAGAAAAAAACTTAAGAAACTACTTTGACATGTACTGTTAAATGTTTTTAGAAAAATATAAATTTTGATTTATTTATTCATTTAAAAAAATAAAAATTTGTTATTGTATAGGTCAAGAGAATATTTCAAATGAAAAATATCATTCCACCAATTTGAATGAAATATTTCAACTTTATTTTTTGGGTTGAAATAGTTCATTGACATTGTATTATGGCTTTAATAAATAAAAAATGAGGGGTTCAATTTCACGAACTTCATTCTAATTAATAAAATAAATAAATCAAGCATGAGATAATATAATTTTATGTAAGTGTAAGATTAAAAAACTTTAGGTGTGGTCTCATCTGACCGCTCAATTTTTCAAGTTGAGATGATTATTTGACATAATTAGTTACATTAAAATAAATTGAAACATGTACCTAGTTTAATCCTTATATTCTTATATCCTTCTATAACTTAATATTTCTCTCAATTTTATGTTTTCTTTTCAATGTATTTTTTTCTTGTTTGATAAATTAAAAAAGAAAAAGAAAAAAAATATTAGATAAGATAGAAAAAGTTGATAAGAAAAGTCTCAATTATTTGAATTTACCCAGGTTGAATTTTTTAAAACTATGCGTTCATCAAATAACTCTTTTCTACAAGATGACACCTGGTGACTTGTTTGAGACAAGCTACAGATTAAGGCAAAGCCATCAGAGGCGGACATTTTGCAAGGAGCGAGCGGTCTTGAAAATTTATTGCATAGAGCCGGGAGGTTTACAGAGGCACACTCGCTCTAGGCAACAGCAATTAGCAGTTTCACAGTTTTTAAAGTGCCAGAAGATCATGATTCAAATGCTGCAACTGTTGCATAAACTCGATCAATGCAGACCATGCCTGTCAAAGTGTGCCCACTTTGATCCATGTCAAATGATTCTTACTCTTTTTGAAGCATGGAGCTCAAACTATTTTGATCCATGTCAAATGATTCTTACTCTTTTTGAAGCATGGAACCCTCCCCTGTGCAGACATAAATACCAGAAGAAACACTGGCATGAAAAGGGGAAAACACTTCAACTTGGTAAACATTCGATGGGAAGACAATGGAGGTCGGAGCGCGGTGTTTGAACAAGGTGATATCCGCGATCGAGATGAAACAAAATTATCTGGGCAATTTAGAAAGACTTCTGCCAGCAAATGTCACCTCTCATCAATCAAAAAAAGAGTTATTCTGGCAGAAGTTGGTACAGTTACAAGGGAGACCGATGCAAGCACAAAGAAAAACATAATATCTAGATTCAGATAAAAGAATCTCTACGAGGTACCTTCAAACCAAATATATTTGTGAAACTGGAAGCTAAATAACAGACTTCGGTGTGAATCATGTAAAAGAAAAAACAATAAGGAATTATGGAGGACTATATTTTCATTACACATTTTGTTTACCATCACCAAGGCCACATAAATAGAGAGTGCAGGGTCGACTTCAGAGGAGTTATTTCAAGAAGAGATCCTTCAATGTATCTACAAGTGCCACAAACCTCATAATTTACCACAATTTGAAATGCCTCATTTCCCGCCCCATGGAAAGCAGCAAAACTGAAATATAAGGCAAGAAATAAAATATATAAATGATATTATCCTCAAAAAACCAGAGATACGCACTTAGTAATAGACAGAAAGTAATGGCATACCTTAACGCTGTGACTTGGGGTTGGCTTACGAACATAGGCGTGGGAAGAATCGGTAGGCATGCCTGGCATCTTCCCTTCCCCAATTTGCCTTTCCTCCCTCACTTTGTTGAAAATGTGAGTGTAACCATCAGCTGATGAAGGGTTGGTCTCATCCCAATCACCAAATTTCGGGACAGCAGCTCCCTTGTCAGGCTGCCACACCAGGAATAACATAATCAAGAACAACCTTTGACAAAGATTTTATCAAGATCTCAACATTGAAAGAAAAAAAAAAGACCAAGAGGTGCTTCCAAAAATTCTTCATTTTGGTTTTGATCACTAAATATGGAGTTAAAATCAAGGAAAAAGAGAGGCATCACATAAGAGTAGCTCAGAAAAGCAAGCTTGTCATGTTCACACTTCACAGGGAAAAGACTAAACCATCAAATGGTTAATTGGAAAGATTTTGTTGACAGGTAGCTTCTGATGGAGATACATGTTTGATTTGAAAGAAGAAGAAAAATTACAAATGTTTCAGCAGACAAAAAAAGAAGGTGAACAAATCCACAAAAATGAAGATGCATGGGGAAAAAGGAAATTTACACTTTCATCGCCTTTTGGTCTCAGTCGGGATCTTCCAGGAGTTCCATGACTACCATCGTATGAATTTTTTCCTTCCCAGGAAGGTGATGGAGCTCCACTGTTTCTCCCAGAAATCCTGGCATGTTGATGATTTGGGGATTGCTCCATACTGTTATCAGACCCAGCATTAAATTTTGCTGGTCGTTTAAGGGCTTCGCCAGAGCTTGGTCCCCGTCCCCCGTAACGTTGAGGGGCAGGCTCGTAACTAGTTCTGCGGTTCAAATTTTCATAGCGTGCTGGAGACTGAGAGGACTGTTTCAGATCACTTTCTTCCGTGCTCCTTCTGCGCTCATGTGCTTGTCTAACAGCTCCCCTCCCTGCTGCTTCCTCTGGTGGAGCTCTGGCTCCAAAAGGAGGGGCTTGATCTGGAGCTGCATAATCAGAAACTAGATCAGGGTTCTCCTGGGGATCATTTGGATTTATCATCTTCCCTCCAGTTCGGCCCTTCCTAGCCTTGTCAAAATAGGCTGTATATGGAACATTCTCTTCACTTTCCCAATTACCAAACTTTGGTACATGTGAACGTTGCTGACAAAAAAAAAGAGATTGTTAAACCAACTAGAAAGAAGAACCCTTGTGCAGGGAGCTAACTTTTCATCCATGAAAACATGCCACACCATTGTTAATGACACTTCCTGAAGTAGCAAATATCACACAAGTTGCAGATGGTGAATCCTAGTAGGCTAATCCATGAAGAATAATGGAGAGTTCTAAATATTCAAAGGCACTCCAAATATGAGTCAAGAAAGACTGCATGGCTGTGCAACATATACTTTATTTTCTCTATAATGCACAAGCATGACACAGATCAGACAGTGGTATCGAGCTACAGAAAGTCCATGTAGTTGATTAGTTTTTATGCATCTCATGTTGTAAGCTTATAAATGCATACCCAGTCAAATAGTCCATGTAGTGACCTTAGACAGCTTCAAATTGCAGTCTGATGAAAGTACCACACATAAGTGTAATCTGAAAGTGAGCTTAGATTTTGGCTTTCTTATCAATGAATAAGGCGCGCATGCAAAATAGGATGAGATGAAAAGGAAATAATCCACATGAAAAGAATAACATGCAGCTTTTTGCAATTTGGATACCTGGTTAGCGAGATATGTTCTCTAATCGAAAGAGGAAAAATACCACAAGTCAAGCTTCCAGTGTAGAAAGGAAAAGAGTAAAAAATCAAGGTTGCAATGTAGAAAGTTCTACAGATTTCTCCTATTCTAGCCACTAGACCTTCAGCTTGAACACAGACAATTACAGAATTTTGAGCTAAGAAGTTCAGATCAGAATCAGGGATCTACAACAAAATTATGACATCTCAGATGGAGAGCAGGTATTATGGTAGAGTTTTAGAGACGAGTGGGACTAGTCTTTCATCCACATGCCAGGAATCAAGCTTCCAGCATAAAGAAGGGGCTATTCTACTAATGTTCTCCATGCTTCACCTTTTTGTCAGAGATACTGTTGACCGGAATATTATCCTACAATTTGAATGGAAAAGGGCAAAGCTATGACATCTTATAACTATTAAAGAGATAACGAATTACTTGTAATGCCAACCATGTTACCCTCAATCACCGACCATAGACATACTGGAAACAAATCCGGAAACACAAATCCACTTCTATACTTCAATGATGCTTGCTTCAGGGTAACCAAGCAAGTAATCTTGATCCCATAAGAGGAGTTTCTCTTCTTTATTGATCTTATCAGTTACATATCTTAGATGGAATGGTTTAAGAATCTCAGCACAAAATCATACTTCACTAAAAAAATTCCATCTTAGAAGAGGCAAGAAAATGGTTTCACATACACACGCACAAGCGCACAGAGACACACGTATGTATATTTAAGAGGGGTGCTAATGAAGCAGCTTTGTCCGAAGTCTTAAACCAATCAAAGCACCATAAGCAGAAACTCCGCAAATAAGTTTCATCATAAGCTAATTCAATTAGCCAGCAATGGATTGCCACCTAAAGTCAACTCATACCCCATGTCATTTGAGAATTATTTTCAAATTTCAACATCAAAATTAGGCAAGCCGTGTATCTCATCAATCAAAAGAACCAGGAACTAGCAGTTCTTGATCCTTAAACATTAAAGCACCCTTTTTTCTTCAATCACCAAAACTTGAGCATTGTTAATCAACACGGACAATTACCATAAATCACAAAGATTAGACATGCCCTTTTTAGCCCTTAACGATTAAAACACAACTAGAACATAAAACACACACACACACACACACACACACACCCAGTGAAATCCAAGCTGCAATAAGACAAATATAAATTCAAGGGACAATAGAAGAACTTACTGCCATTTCTCTCTGAACCGATAAGCTTGGATTGATGAAACCCAGAAACCAGACGTACAGACTAACCCTTCAACAAAATCCAACCTTTTATTTGATGAAATGAAACTCTGTTACAATTAAAGCTCCTTCAGAGAACCCTTCAACGACCCCAGCAAGAGAGAGAGAGAGAGAGAGAGAGCTTAGGTTGAATAGATAGACTTTTCAAAGAGAAAGAGCGTGTTTAGAGAGAGAGGGAGGGAGGGGGGGGTTATCAACCATTGACCAGAGCCACCGGTAATGTTTGACAATTCTTCGTTTTTTCTCTTCTCTTCTCTCTGTAAAAAACGAAAGAAAAAAGACAAAATAAATTGAAGTCTCTGTTTCTTCTCAGTTTCAAGTGTCTCTGTCTCCAAGTCAGTCATCGTATGTACTGTACAATTATGTACATACGATCCTTGAATACGGTATTCTTTCTTTGCCAGAGAGGCTTCTCTTCCTTCCAGGTCATGTTTAAAATCGCGGTTATTGATATCAAAAACCCCTATACTTCTGATTTATTTTCAACCTGGTCCTCTGTCAATTTCTTTTCTTAATATGACCCTTTCACTTATCTTCTCTTACGAAATCTAGCCTGACCAGTGAGATCCATTATGCATTTTCTCTCTCTATTAATTTAGGATTTAAATTGGCTTGGTTTGTATATCACGAAATCTATAATGCTGTCCTAGTTTCACGATTAAATTGTGGCGTGAATATATAACTCAAACCAACTAAAAGATTCATATTAAAAGAAATAATTGACAGGGGATCACATTGAGAAAAGTATAGAAGTAGAGGGACTTATGGAGCTTCTTAAGTTTCTTTTGAAAATAGAATAATTAATAGATCACAGTAGGAGTACATGAATTAATTAACTTAACGGCGTAAACGACTGTTGTTGGCGGCTGACCACCTCAACTTCAACCGTGAAGGCTAGCGAAATGTTGTCTGATTCTGTTGAAACATCTCTGCTGACTTTTCTTACCATTATTTTTCTCTTTTTTCTCTTTGATTTTTTCTCTATTGAGCTGTTCAACTTCGGCTACCTCAACTTGCCTATATTATTGTTGTTGGTGGTGTTGTTATTATTATTATTATTATTATTATTATTGTATGACACTTGTACTACCATTTAACATCGTTTTATTAATGTAGCTTATTCCGTACAGTGTATAACCCTAATCATTAACGAGGCTGAAATGCAATTTTTTTCTTCAAAATCGTCACTTGTTATCATTAAAACGACATGATAGTTATATGATTGCGTGTTAAATATTTAATATTGTAATGTAAAATATTTTTTAATTAAAAAACATTTTATTATTTGTAACATCAACGGTATTGTCCAAAAATATATTAAAAAATATTGATTTTATATTTTTAATGTAAACAACAATTTGAAAAATACTTTGAAAATCATTATAATGCAAAAACAAACATTTATTTTTAGATTTGTTTAAAAGTTTTTTCACAAGATCTATGTGTAGATGGATCAATTATTCATGCGATACAAAATATTATAGTTTTCACATTCTTTATTTTTTTTATAACCGGGGTGTCCGGGCCAGCTTACGCGCACCTCAACTAATCCCCGGACTCACTGAACATCCTGCAAACTCAGTGAGCATGTAAGACACCGCGGGGGTGACAGGCGTGCATGGTGGGACTTGAACCCTGGTGCAGGAGAAGGAAACAAATCCCTTCAACCGCTGGGCCAAGACCCTACTTGCAATAGTTTTCACATTCTTATATACAAGGGATGGAACTAGGGGTACGTAACACTACAAGCTTTCAAAATTTTCACAATTATATCCTTCAATTTTCTATATTTTATCTAAAAAATACTAATTTATTTTCTTATTCTTTCATTGGGTATAGTTTGTTTTTATATTTAGAATTATGTTTGTGCATGTTTTAAAAACATACTTGGCTTGAAAAATACATCAAATTAATACCTTTTTTTTATATAATCTTGATGCACTAATATAAAATAAAAAAAAATCACACCACAAAAACAACATATATTTGCTCAAATTTATATTTACTCTATCCACGCCACCACACTTGAAATCAAGATAAAAGCTATACACACACACACACACATATACATGTACATACATTAAAAATATATTTTTTCGTGGATGGACATGGTTCTCGATGTGTGCATAAAAGTATATAATATATACTAGTATACATGTGCGAATACAATTACAAATTGACATGCGTGATTGGTCAAAATCATGCGTATAATTTATATAAACAAAAAATAATATGCTGAGATGAATTTTCCGCAAGCACATGCTGAATTTTATGACTGAGAAGCAACGACTACCGTCGCCCTTCTTGCTTCGTGTGAAAGGAAAAGAAAAGAAAAATCCCATCTTATTTACATATTGTATTTTTTGTTTTTTTATTTTTTATATACGATTCCATCTTTTTTATATACTGTATTTGTTTTTAAAAATGATTTTAGTTATAAATATATTAAAATGATGTTTTTTTTATTTTTTATATACGATTCCATCTTATTTACATATTGTATTTGTTTTTAAAAATGATTTTAGTTCCTAAATATATTAAAATGATGTTTTTTTTAATTTTTTTAAAAATATTTTTGACATCATCATGAAAATGATTTTAAAAGACTATTTTTTTAATTTAAAATAAAAAGTAAAAATAAAACCTTTTCATTCGAGGTCCGAAGCACATGGATTTGGATTTTTTTTTTCACAACTAATAACTAGGTTGAAAGCTCATAGATGAAGAACTATAATGGGTGGCCAGAGACATTTATGTGTTGTGCATGTCCATATAATAAAATAAAAAAAAAAATGATCAAAAGTTTAATAAAAAAAAATACAAGTTGTGGGGTTGCAACCTTTTACTTGATGACTCATAAACGTTTATATAATCACAAGTTACACTAGCTTGCAAGTAGTGGAGATGCAAAACATGGTGGCATCTATTTTATAGATCTTTATTTGGGGTAGCAACCCTTGATGGTCAAGGATTGACTATTGATACAAGCATTCCAAGGCATTATTCTATGGGCTAGATCATGAAAAAATAGTACATGAGCATTTAATATATTGCACAATGTGTAGATGAAATAATATATATATATATATATATATATATATATATATATATATATTATCCCTTGTATGAAAAAATGATTATAGAATTTTTAGCATCGGAAAATTCAGAGACTTGAGGCGTTATAAATAATTAAATAAAAATAATTATATATTGAAATGGGCCTGCCATTTTTTCTAGTACCAGAAACGAATTTAAAATGACATTTTTATACCATCGAGAGCAATACGTGATCACTGAAATTGCTAAGTAAATCCAGCTGTGTGCTGTGGGCTCTTTCTTGAAAGAAAATAAATTTCAACTCGTGCGGTCGTGCCCCCAAACTTGCTGTGACCGATACGTTTCCTTCGAGTTTTCAACTTCAAAAAATGCATGTTCCTGGCATTTCACCAATCCAGATGGATTTCAGCGGAATCAATATGATTTGATTTAAAATAAGATTGATGTTGTATTTTGAAAGTGTTTTTTATTTATAAATATATTAAAATAATATTTTTTATTTTTTAAAAATTGTTTTTATGTCAAAGAACCATTTTACCTGAAAGATTAAGCTATTAGGTGAGGTTCTGAGATATGATTTATATTACTCTCTAACATACCTCCTCAAGTGAAAGCCTTTTAGACTTGAAATTTGCACAAACCCACATTACCTTGTGCTTGGTTTTTTTTATCAAATAAAATAGAGGTGGTGAGATTCGAACTCGTGACCGCTTGGTCTACAAGACTCTTACCAAATTATCAGCGATGAAAATAATATAAAATTATCAATGTTTTTTAATTTAAAATAAAAAATAAAAAATAAAAAATACAAATGCAAACTTCTACAAGGCTATTACCAAATTATCAACGATGAAAATAATATAAAATTATTATTATTTTTTAATTTAAAGCAAAAAAAATAAAAAATACAAATGCAAACTTTTATAGAAAAACTAGAGCATCGATTAGCAATGGTGGGACATGATCCCATGCTTTGTTTTCGTGTGTATGTAGTTTTATTTCAAAAATAATTTACACCAGCTTTCATAGGAAAAACCAACGTCCCTGAAAATACAAAAGGAAATAATATGTTATTATATTAGATTTATTTAGCTTTATCATACCACTACTAACATGGTCTATTTATTTTTAATATATTCTTCTTTATTTTTAATTTATTTTCAATCACATTTTTCTTTTGTTTTTTTAATTAGCCCAAGAATCGGGCTGGAAAGTTCAAGTCGTAGACAAAGCCCAAAAAGCCATGGAGTCATCGGACCGAGCTAGGCCGAAACCAACCCGGCCCGGCCTCAGGTCCTGAGCAGGTCTACTTGTGATGGCATGGCACATACACTAGTAGAAAAATTACGAGCAGTGCATGGCTACATTGTTAGAATACTTCAAAAGAAAAAAATAGTTAGAGAAAATAAATTAGTATTATTATTTTTTGAAAAGTATAAAAATATTATTTTAATATTTACATTCCAAAAAAAAAATATTTAGCAAAGTAAATTTTATTTAATATATATAATATTAATATAATTATTTATTAATAGTAACTAACTAATACAATTACAATCAAAATCATTTTTTTTCATAAAAATATATTAAATATATATTTTTAATTAATATATAAAAATAACTCTTCAACTTAAAAAATGCTATTTTAGTTTTTAAATATAGCTATGTTTTTTAAAAAATATATATATAAAATAAAAGCATAATTTTTTTATTTAATAAATAAAAATAACTCTTCAACTTAAAAAAATGCTATTTTGGTTTTTAAACATAGCTCTGTTATTAAAAATATAAAAATAAATAAAAATAAAAGCTAAATATATATTTTATTTTTATCTTCTTTTTTTTAACTATCCTTGCGAGGGTGTAGCGTAGTACTGTGCAGGTTATCAACAAGTTCTGTCTGAAAGGTCCAGCAGCAAGTCTCTCTTTCAAGTTTCAACAAATCCATCCACTTTCTATAAAAGAGAGGACAACGCAACAGCTCTACTGTGTTCCAATCAGGGCGAAGAAGACAAAAAAAGTAAAAGAAACCTAGCAGCAGGACAACAATCATCGTAGTCACTAGTCTAATCTAAACTACTCTCCCTCTACAAGCACTGTACTCCTGTTGCTTACACACATGGTAACCTCTGCTTCCAAGCCCAATGCCCTGCTTTTGCACCTCCTGATGACTTTTTTCTCCACCCCTCTTGGATTTTTTCACTTTTGATTGATGCCCATTTTGCCATTTCCTTCCTACTTTTACTCCATCATCTCTGCTTGCCTGGCAAAAGCATAATCACCCCGTAGTAATCCCCAAAAATCCACGGAAAAAACTGGAGCGGCTTCTTAGAAAAAGTTACCACCTTTTCCTCACTAGAGCTAACTGCACAGATCTGTATCCTTGAAACCTTTTTTTAGATGTAAAACTGGGTTTTTTTTGTTGTTGTTTAAGAAAGATACTTAGTTACATGAACTAAAATAGATTTTTTGAACTCTTCCTACGAACTTCCTTTCTCCTGGAAAATTTCTGGTGCTATTAAGCACAGATAATCAACTTGTTCTCGCTCATATCACATGTAGAGGACAAATGGGTTTCCATTAAAAACAAAAAGCTTTGATCTTTTTGTAGTTTCTTCTTTAATCTATGATCTATAGGCCTAAGAATTCTCCCTTTCTTAAAGATAGAACCTAGTTTTGTAGACGGGTATTGTCTAGTGTAGCAGCAGAGATGATTCAGCTGTTGTTCTTAGTTATATTTGCTGAGGGGGTTGTGGCTTTTTTGCTGTTGGTAAAGATTGGGCCACTGAGAGAGTTGGTGATGAAGAGTCTGGATCAGGTGAAGATGGGAAGGCGTCCTGCTACAGTGAAAACTATTGCTGGTACCATGTCTGTGATTCTGTTTTTTAGCCTCATGAACATTGTCAAGATCCAAAATAAGGGCGCAAAGCTTGGCACCATGTCACCTATGGATCAGGTCCTATGGAGAACCCACTTGCTTGAGGCATCACTCATGGGTATCATCCTATTCTTTTCTTTAGTCCCTCCGTGTTTGCTTGTTTCTTTGTGTTTCTTGCATTTAGCTTCTTATTTTGTGTCTGGTTATGTTTTGGATGGAAAACTTTTGTTTTGCAATTATGAACTCAATTAATGTTAAGTCTGTGCATCATCTAATCACTTAATTGTATTGCACAAGCCCATAAGATAGGGCTATAATCATTAGAAATCGTAGAGCATACGAACCTCATTGGCATTTAAGTTTTAGATTACAAATGGAAGTGTTAGCTCTCGAGTAGATAAAACCCCTGATACATTATTGCTTATGAGTCTAGGAGGTGGAAATCCAGACCATTGGAGGAAGTACATTAATGAGAAGAGATGGGGAGTTTGAGTTAAGGATGCATAACTTGATAGCGTACACTTTTGTGGAATACCATGCGTTTACTAAGAGTACAACGAGAAATTATCTGCATGGCCAGCCTCACATGGTAAGATATTATTGAGGGAGTGAATCGTTGTTCACAGTGCAGCAGGAAATTGAGATGAGAATCATAGACCACATTTCGTACCAATGAGAACTTTATAGAGAGTATATGCACCACCGGTTCTGTAAGGTTACAAAATGACCAGTGAGTATCGGGTCTTGATTTTGCTTTCACTAGCACTACTCACTCAATAAATTGCTACTTCATTTTCTGACTTTTATCGTTTAACTATGATATTAGTTGAAGTAATTGCATCACCTTACAGTTTCTTACAAGTCAGTGCAACTTAGAATATCATTTCTTTCATAGACCACTTTTTGTACCTATGAGAAATTTATTGATAATATATGCACCACTGATCATGATTATTCTTTCATTAGCAGTAAACACACTTAATGAACATGTTATTTCATTTTCTGACTTTTCTTGTTCAGGGATGATATTAGTTGAGGTAATAGCATTGCCGTACTGTTTGTTTTAAGTTAATGCAACTTAATGTTGCTATCGTGCATCTTTGATTAAATGAGCTGGAAAGGAAATATGTGAACTTTGTTGGGTTGATGTTGAAAGGTTTTGGTGATGTTTGACCAGCTTTAACCAGTATAACTGGTAGCATTAACCTTTTCTTTTTTCCTTGTTTCTCTTTGTCGAAAATATTCTTATTAATTGTTGAATAAAATAAAAGAAGGGGAAACCATCTGTGAAATTGAGGACTTCTGTTTGCTGAATAAGTTAGATGTACACTTTCAAGGAGATGGAAATAACCATACAAGCATCATTCCTTGTTTCCAAAAGTTTGCTTTTGGATTGTGAAGCAACTGCTGGTAGTCATAGTTTCCCCCTCCAGCTCTGAATGTGCTTATGTGTTTACTGATAGAAGTTCTGATCTTAGATTTGATTAAATATGTGGTTCAGCATATGAGCGTGCACTGCCTCAAGATGTTGGGTACAATTTTCAGAGTGCGAGTCTGAGTGGTTTTATAAGGATTATCTTTGTTCTATGAGTTGTCTAACTTAGGATTTGTTTGATGTTGGTGTCTGTAGGATAGCACTCCAAAAGGCTGAGTTTTTGGGAAGTTCCTCTAAATTTTAGAATTTGCACTGCTGTCCCATGGGATGGCAATGCCAAAGTGTGCATTCTACAGTAGCTAAGGGGGCGGTGATGTGGGTAATCCAGAAAATGTAGAACCATACCCCATTGTTCCACTTTGTTTTTAAATTTTGTATCCAAGTATAGAATAGTGGGAGTGCAGTTAAACTTTTTTGGAGTGTCAGTACTGTTTTGCAGTAAAGATGTCGCTGACAATAGCCGTGGATGTAACATCATTTTGCCTTCAAAAGTCGAGTATGTTTTGGTACATGCGTCCAAGTGTTAGAGATTGTTTTCTTCTGTCTTTGTGGTCTCCTGATGTAAGATGAGATGGACTTTTAAGGGAATGGGGTTTGAAGAAAAGATAAAATATGCAGTAAAAGTACTTGAAACTAGTACTTGACTCCACAAGAACATAGAAAAAAGAGGAGACCCACCTCTCAAAAATAAAATTGAAAATTCTTAATTTAATTCATAAATTGGACTCTACAACATTTATGTGTGCTTATATAGGCACACAAAAGACCCTGTAAGAGTCCTAGAAATAAGCCCATACTCCTAATTACCAATCATGACATAACAAGTAAAAAACTATTTACTTAAAAGAATGATAAAATTTCACAATTGTAGCAAATAATTAATAAAATAATCAATAATTTAAATTCCAAATAACTTGGAATAATTTCCTTTTCTCGTATTCCATCATCTCCTTTATAAAACTTATGGATTATGACTATAGCAAAAGAAAGCTGATCAGAGATTGTGTATTGATCCTTGCACCCAAGTATCACTTTTGTTGAATTTAATCCGGTGTTGAATGTGCTTGATATTGCATTTGGAAGATTTAGGAAGTGATTAACTGTGAACTTTTCTGGAGGCTTTTAGGTAAGAAATCTTTATGATTTTAGACTGAACACCATGGTCTGTTATGCATTTCAGTGTTTTCCTTAATGGATTTAGCACGATGTGCTAATCTATCTTGCTTACTCTTGCATCTCAAATGGAACATATGAAATGGTTAAGATAATGAGTTTATATACATGAGGAAATGATTATCTGCCATTCTTGACTGTGAAACTAGATGGAGGATGTCTCATATTGTGTAAGCAATCTGCTATAGAAGTGAATTTGTTATGAATGAACCGCTGAGTGCCATTAGATATATAGCTTTTATAATTTGGTTGGAAAAAAGAGTAAAGCATGGTCAAATCCAGATCCAATCATGTCAAAACTTCGAGTAAAATCAAACGTCAAACATTTAGTAAAATGAACATAAACGTGATATTGCTGGATATTTTAAAATGATCATTTGTTTATGTATATGTCACGTGATTGCCAAAATAATAGTTTGGATATCGTAAAGTCATTGAACCTCTGCCTAACAACATTTCTAGTATTTATATGTCCGAGGTGAGCTCTTTTATGATAGTGTGGCAGTGGCTAAGTTGTTCCATGGCTTCTTTCTTTGAGCTCACCTGTGTATTTTGTGGTTTGAACCTGATTGTGCAGGTTTTACCCTGTTTCTTGGGTTCTTAATTGATCGGATGCACCATTATCTTTCGAAGCTTATTGGGCTGAGGAGTACCGTGGGATCTTCTAAAGCGGAAGTTGAAAGGCTGCGGGAAGAGAAAATGCAACTTAAAGAGAAGGAAGACAAAGCTTCCAAGGAAATAAAGCTTCTACAAGAACAAAGTTCTACTCTATCAGAGAATTTGAAGAAGCTGAAGCTGGAATCCGAGCATAAGGACAAGAAGGTTGAAACTGCCGAAGCACACGTTGTTTCCCTTCAGAAACAGTGTGCTGACCTATTGCTGGAATATGATCGACTGTTAGAAGACAACCAAAATCTTCAGGCTCAAGCTACAGGACACAGGATTTGAGGACATTTTAAAAGATGCCAATCAAGTTTTGATAATCAAGTATCTCTCTTCACCGGAGACGTTGCAGAAAACATCTGCTTCATTTCATGGAAACAGTCACTTGTTGATGCATCTTAAATGAGTAAAAGGAGGGTCTGGGTTCTTTTTAGAGATAGGGAATGTGTCGGATTACCCAGTCTCAGGATATTTTGGCAGCAGCAGTCATTTCCATTTTGTTTTCTCCAATTGATGTGGTAAAGTGTTTTAAGATTGCTGATGGTGTTCTTGTTTTGAAACAAAGAAAGGGTGGTTGGAACTATTTTTCTTCTTCCTCTCACATTTTTCGTTCCTTTTCTTGTGTGGGTGCCTTTATTTATGTAACAGTCTCAGCAAAAGCCTAATATTGAAATACATTGGTGTAGTTTTCCCAGATTTTTGGGAAACCCCATGGTTTGAATAGGTAAAGCAGATAACTGATCCTCTTCCCATTATAGTGTAGGACTTGAGTCAACACTGAAAACTTCACCCTGACATTTGTTGTTCAAGAGCACCGTGTTTCTCACTACACACCCGCACACGGCAAAATGGCTGACTACTTTTGCATTTTTGGTGTTTATCCCATGTAAGATTAACAAATATGGCTAACTTCAGTGCAAAAAGCTTTCACAACTCTCCTAAGCATCGCGATGCCTGGGTTTACAAATCATTTGAACCCTGGTAATGCCAAACACTGGACTGCATGCTCTATTGGGAGACGAAAGGGTTTAAACCCACGAGGTTCCGCATGAGACGTCGCACAAAGCCTCTGGTTATGGAAGAGAAACCTGGTCCTTGTGAACCAATCAAACAAGTAAATGCTTCTGAGTTGCCGGTATTTCTCGGGCCAGCATGACAGCTCAAGTGCCCAAAATGATTTAACTTCAGAATCTGGCAAGCTAAGACATCCCCACGGAAAGTTATCTTCTTAGTTGCACCATATGCACAGGTAGCGATTTGTACTAGCACTTTTAGGGGGTTCATTTCGCTTGATGAGAATCATGCAGGGACTTGGCATCTAAGTTTGTGGGTGCCCAATAAGAAGCTGTTAATATGAAGGACAAAAAGGCCTTCCACAACAGGATCTCCAAAGCTAATGATCAATGAATTTCAAATCACTTCTTCTTCAACGTCATGTGAACTGTCTGGGACATGTCTGATTACTCTCATCTCATTATCCAAACTATCCAACATTTGTAAGATTTCATCATAATGATGATGGCTCTTATCTTCCACCAGGAAAGCTTCATGCTTTCCATTCACTTCCACAGCACTATAACCAGGAACTTTCTTCATTCCTGTTTCTTTCATAATCTTCCTTAAAATAGATACTCTATCCCACATCCTAGCCAAGGAAAAGAAGTTTGAAACCAAGGCATAAATTCCCAAATCATCTGGGTTTAAATCAAGGATTTTCTTTGCTGCCACTTCTCCAAATAAGAAGTTCCTATAATTATGGCAACCTGACAGGAGGGAAACCCAAATAGCTAAACCTGGTTCTGTGTTCATAGATTCTATTAGCTGATAAGCCTCTTCCACTCGTCCTGCTCGGGACAAAAGATCAACCATGCAAGCATAATGCTTCTCGCTTGGTGGGATCTTACATTCATTAGCCATGGCATTAAACCAGTATTGACCTACATCTACCTGTCCAGAGTGACTAAGAGCCGAAAGAAGAGACGCAAAAGTTGCATGGTTAGGACTTATATTTGCTTCTTTCATCTTTAGGAATAGAGAGAGAACTTCCTTTCCATATCCGTGGATACCATAGCTGGAGATCATTGTATTCCACAATATTACGTCTCTAGAATCCACCCGATCAAATATGGCACGTGCACAAGAAAGTGCTCCACACTTTGCATACATGTCAATCAATGCGGTGCCTAGAACAAGTTCAAAATCAAGCCTTCTAACTATATATCCATGTATTGACTTGCCTAGTTTCAAATGCCCTACTTGTGAACATGCCAAAAGTGCACTGACAAGAGCCACCGTATCTGGTTTGAAGTCAAAGCTCTGCATCTCAACCAACAAATCAAGTGCATACTCTGCAAAACCATTTTGAGCAAAGCCAGAAATCAATGCACCCCAAGAAACGGCATTCTTCCGGGGCATCTGCTTAAAAACGTGAGAAGCAAGCTTCAAATCCCCAATCTTAGCGTACATGTCAACAAGGCTGGTTTGAAGAATAACATCATCCATAAGCATCTCTCTCCTAACCACATGCCCATGAACTGAAAGACCCAACTTCGACTCTCCAAGGTTAGCACAAGCCTGAATTAATCCCAACATCAGAACCCCATCTCCTTCGATTCCCTCCTTTCTCATCCTTCTAAACATATCAACTGCCTCTAACACCTTCCCGTTCTGCACAAGCCCTGTTATCATAGTAGCCCAACAAACTACATCTCTTTTCACCATTTTATCAAACACCAACTTAGCCTCATCTATTTTCCCACACTTTACATACAAATTCAAAACAGAAGAACCGACAAACACATCACATCCATATCCAAAATCCACCGCTCGACGCCAAATTCTCTCTCCAACCTCCAAATCCTTCAAGCTTGAAGACGCCTTTATTGCTACAGTAAAAGTGGAGCTATCGGGTTTAACTCCTTCATTTACCATTTGATGGTAAAGAATCAAGACTTCATTCAAGTTATATCTCCGAGAATACGCAACGATAATGGAATTCCAAGCGTCTACGCCTCTATGAGGCAATTTGTCAAATAGATGGCGGGCCGACGTGATGTCACCAATGCGGGCATACGAAGCGATGACAAGGCCATTGGAGCTTGAATTGGTGGAGAAGATACCGGTCGTGATTATGAGTGCGTGGATTTGGGTTACGGGAGCTTCATCTTTGCATGCTAAAAGCAGAGGCTTTAGGCGTTTTGGGCTTGAAAGTAGCCGCATCTGTCTAGAAGTGCTGATAATTTGATTTTGATGAAAATTGCATAAGCCTACGTGACTTCAGTAGCCGTCGGGAAAAGAGAAATGAAAAGGAAGGAAAATAGATCAGTTCGTTTTTAAAATGTTTATATTTATTTATTTATAAATATATAAAAATAATTTTAAAATTTATTTCTAATATCAATAAACTAAAATAACTTTAAAATAATAAAAATAATTTGAAGTAAATACAAAATACAAAAACAAACAGTTATAAATTTGATTTTCTTTTCTGAAAATGGATGGGTTTTGGAGAGGGTTGAAAAATGATTAATTTTGGAGATTAAATAATAATTAATCATTGTTGTTTTAAAGACGATTTATTTACCTGTTTAAATAAAGTTTTTTTTCTTTTTAATCATTCAATCCTTTTCTTTCATCGTATGAAAGGATCGAAACAAAATTAAAAAAAAATATAAATTGCAATCTTGAAATTAAATTACAAATTGTTATACAACCAACTAATCTAAAACTTAAGTGTTGTTAGATGATAACTTATAGTATAATTTATATTATTGCGTAACAGGTACCAACATACTTTCAGGACTAAACAGGGGACAGAAACTAAGCCTAGCCTTCGCAATCTTTTCACATGCATAAATGCTTACTACTCCAGAATCTTAACTCGCAAGCTCCTCTAAATCATCGCTCTCTGCGCAAAGTTGGTGAAGATCAATGGCACAACCTTGGCAGATTGAAGCTCTACCATTCACCACCCACCCGATGAGGACGAACCTCTCCTTCCCAAAACATGACAGGGACCATGGTTCCACCTTTAGTTTATGAGTACCTTAAAAACTTATCTTTAACAAGTGGGTTAGCCCAGCCCTCCTGGAGAATGGTCTGAGAATATCACCTCTGACAAGTTGGATAGCTCGAAGCTGGTTAGCTTGTGCCTGCTCAATGATATATCACGTCAGCCTGTTAGAGAAGCAAGCAAGCAAGCTATAAATAATTCAATAATGCACGACAATCCTTTCTAACACTAGGATTGGGTGATTGGAGACAAAGGGGGCGGTGAAGAGTGAAAACAAACACAGGAGCAGGAGGTGGATCATAAAAATAAGGCACTAAACTTACGAGTGACAGATCAAAACAGCAAAGAGCTGTAATAGAAAATGTTCTTGATGAAAAAGATCCTTCATTTATCAAAGAAATGAACATTGACGTCAAAGTCGTCTTGCTTCCTTAACAGCCCAGAACATTAATCAGAACTTCTTCAAGAAATTAATCAAAAACTAATTCAACCAGCAGAGTTGGGGGAAACGGGCCAATTAAAATATATATATATATATATATATATATATATATATATATATATATTCTGCAGGTACATCACTTTCAAGTTACACTACCATGATTTATGCACCCATTAAGCATGAGAAATAATCTATCAATAGTTTAAACAAAGAGTTTTGTTCAGATCCCTTCTCAAAAATCTGACTTTCAGAAATACCAGAGTTTTAAGCTCTTCACCGTGTAATTAATATATAACGAACACAACAATAATTATGTGTCCCACAACAAATTCTCGTTCATTTCTGTTTACATCTGATACAAGATTATGTGTTTGATATTGATGCAAAAGACATACAAATTGCAATTTTCGAAACAATTGCATATTTCAAGAAACAATAAGTACATCAACAAATACCAAGACAGAAACATGAAGGGAAAAAGGATTAGTTACTAGTATTACAAAATAATATAAATTATATATTGGAGTTTTATGTAAGAATTTAAATTTTTAAATGAAATTATTTTTTAATATAATATCAAAATTGTGTTGACAAAGTAATCATGAATTTAAATCTCAACACTTTTATTCTAGAAAATTAAGCACGAGAGTTGGAAATGTTCAATTATACACTAAAAAACGTCAAATCTATGTTACTGGACAAGTTATATGTGTACAACAAAGCTTACACAACTGAGAATTTGTTAATTCAGCCAACATTCTCATTTTCTGATCCAGACTCCAGCATATCATGGCGCCCCAGAAAAACAAGATCAAGAAGCTTTCTCCTAACATCATAAACTGGATTGGGATCTATCAAACGACCCCTCTCATACGCTTCTCTTAAGAAAACAGTATGTCTCTTCCCCTTAATAGACAAATAAAACATGCCTGGATGATCTAAGAACAAATCCCTCATGTTCATATCAATCCCGAAACAATTCCTGAAATGACTGATCTTCTCCACTTCCACCATTTTCTCCACTGTCAAGCTCAAGAATTCATGCACAATAGCAACTGCCCGTTTCTCCAATCTCTTAAGTCCTGCCTTAGTCTTCTTCTTCTCCGTCAAGTCCTCATAGGGTCCTAAATAAGGCAAGCTCTGCCATTCTTTAACTTTCGCCCTGAAAGACTTGCTCAACCTCATTCCTGGTGGATACACATGTTTAAAACTATACCGAATGCCCATTCTATCAACACTACAGTCCTCCCTGCAACACTCCGTAACCCTCCAATTCTCAACCGCTGCCGTAAAATGATTATCAGGAAACTCACCAACCAGTTTCAAAACATGTGTGCTGGGTTCATTTCCATCACAAAGTCTAAAAAGATTCGGGTTTTTCACTATCACTGAATCCTCAAAGTCATCAGGAAGGCCCAACTCCCTCCAAACTTTAAAAACAGCACGAAGTGGCAGTGATTTGGACGTTGACATAAACAAAAGCCGAACCAATCGGTCAACAACAAGAGGTAATGAAGCATTAACAGCTTCTTCTTCTTTGCGGGAAATTTCAAGAGCAGTACCAGTTAGTCTGCAAAAAGCCTGGGACTTCGTGGGGTCATAGAAAATGTGGAAAATGTGAGGGTACTTCCGGAGAAACGAAGGTGCACCGCGGTTAAGGTGGAGTTTCTGAGAAAGTTTAGAAAGGAAATCAAGTGAAATGCATGGAGGGGTTTTGTTAGGGTTTGAGAGAATCAAATCTTGAATGGCAATGACTTTGACAAAGTTTTTATATTTGTCCATTAGCTTCTCAAATGTGGCATCTCTAGCTCTCGATGCTACGTACTGGGCTGACGTTGTTTTCGATCGGATTGTGATAGAGAAGGCAAACGGGTGTTTGAAAAGAGATTTGATTGTGTAAGTTCTCATTCTGGCAAGCATCTGGGCTTCTCAGGGAACTTGTAACAAACATGTAAAAGGCGCGAAGGAAGGAGTCGAAAGAGGCGACGGCTGGGAGCAAGAGAGAGCGATGAGTGTTCGTACGATGTCGTTGGCAAATAAACACTACCAGCAAGACATAGATTACGTTGAATTACTTGTTTCGCCCATATTTCTTTGAATTTAGAGCTCTGTCTTCTTTAGCAATCGCTCTCAAGTCTCAAGGAGATCTCATGTTTTTCTAGAGGCCGATTTTTAGGAAAACAATTAAATATTTGATTGTCGGGGCTCTTTTGAGATTTCACAATATATAATTTATTTTTCCTAAAAACAATAATTAAAAATAGGAAAAATATATATGTATTTTCCATTTTAATTCAAATCACTGGAGTGGAGAGAAATGCTGGTTAATAGTTTCTTCACTCATTCCTTGGATTTGTATATAAGATCTCCCCGCCTCCCTTCTTCGCAACTGCCTTTTCTTCTTTCTAATCTACCGGGCACAGGCCTTCAATTCAAGCTTGGATTACATTGAATTTCAGGCAAGCTAACCTCTCCTTTATTCTTCTCTCCACAGGTTTCAACACACGGTTCTTACACATTGATTTTTAGGGTTCTTGTTTAATGGCATGTTCACAAAATTTAGGGTTTTTTCTGTTGCAATTTAGGGACTTTCATGCTCATTTTGTTAACCATAAATTTTGCATCGAGTAAGGGGAAATGCAGTTCTTTGAGAATCAGCCAGGGTATAAAGTTGGTTTCCAGGGCCGGGGAGATGAGAGAAACCGTGCACTGTGCTTGAAACTTGTTAATGTGTATCAATTCACAAGCTAAGGTTCTGTTTAGTCATCTGAAGATTTGGGAAGTGATTCACTCTAGGTTTTTTTTTTTTTTTTTTTTTTTTTTTTAAAAAAAATCAAATCTTCATATGACATATGGTAGAACATAACCTTAGCCGGTGGAGTGATAACAAATTTCAAGCACAGTGCACGGCGGGTTTGATAATTATGCTCTAAAATCCTAGGGATAAAGTTAACCGTCTAATTCTCCATTGTTTAGTGGATGCAGCGGCTTCATAGCTCGTTGATCAAGAAAGAGAGAAGAGCAAGAGCATCAATCAGTAATCAATAACATGGCAGAAGAAATCTCCGAATCTCCAAATGATCCACCACCAGAAACACCGCCATCTCCACCATCTGAACCGGAATTCGACTCGAAAACCATGCGCAAAACAAAACCGGGGTTGAAGCGCCTCTTCCTCACCTTCACAGTCCTTGTCTCCTTCCTTTTAGGTTTCCCTTTTTTATTCAAATCCGTTGAGATCTACCGCTCTCCGCTTCCTTTCCACGACATCGATATCCTCTCAAACGATGTTGTCTCCAATCCATTCCTCTTTCCTTGCCATTTCCAAGCCATTTTTGTCCCCTCTGATCCCAAATCTTCTTCAATCGACGTAAATTTAGATGAGCTTGAACTCTCAATTCGCTCTAAAATTACCAAATTAGCTTCCAAAGGAATAGGATCTCAATGTGGAGCCTGCACCAACAACTTCACTCTCTCTCTAACCCTAGACTATGGGGATTGCACGCAATCTTTGTCCAAGTTTTACAAGTGCGGCTCAATCCGAGCTGTTGACTTGGATTTCAGTGATAATGAGAGTGTCGATGAAGCTTTGGAGTCTGCTGGTTTGGATTTTGGCGGGAAAGTGTATAGTGTGGTGGTGGTGGTGAATGGAGATGGTGTGGAGGGAGTGAAAGTGGTTGTTGGGAAGTACCGGCATGCTTGGATTGTAGGGAGGGATTGGGGAGTGGAAGAAGTGGCCGAGAGATTGGCAGAAATATTTGTCAAAGTGTTTGTGAATGGTGGGAGAGAGGAAGGGTTAATTCATGGGGAGTTTATGCCTGTTGGTGCTGATGGGAGGATTGTTCTTTCATTTAACTTGCTCAATGCGGATCCCATGGATTGGACTTATGATTGGTAAGGAAGCTTCGCTATCTTCTAGCTCTTTATAGCTTTCTGTCCAACTTGGTGGTGATTAGTGTTTGAAACTAGCATGTGTGATTACTAGCAAAAAATGTGTTGTTATGGGTCGGTATTAGGATACATGGCATTTGTGTTTGCTTGCTATCTTGGGAACTATTGCAAATACGAATTTAGTTCTGTTCAAGTGTTCAGTTAGTCCATTGTATTGCAGGGATTTTCAGAAAATAGATGAAACTCTGTTGGCTCCTATGATTGATGTGTTGGGACCAATAGCAAACATAAGCGTGGAAAGCCAAGTAATGAACCATCTTTGTTCCTTAATGATTAATGGAATCTTGGTACTTATGGTCATTTTATTTGCAGTTGAAACCTTACCGTGTTTCCTCTTGTTGGTGATCTTTCTTATGGATAGGTTTTGTACTACACTCCAAAGTTTACATTTTCTTCTTGGGATGAAAAATTAGGCGGCTATACTCTTAGTACAAAGGATCTTCCTTTCTTTGTAAGTTTCTTCAAGTTCCTGAGCTTGTTTTGTTGGGCAACTAGACAGTTAGACCATTTAACTTCGTTTAAACCAAACAACACCCTGGTCCAAGCCCTCAGATGATTTGTTTTGGTTGAATACATTTTCTTACTCTATTCATTGATGATGGACTTTTGATCTTGTTATTTTGTCTAATGTTTTCAAATATTTTTAATAGGTGAACTCAAATGAGTGGCACTTGGATACTTCTATTGCTGCTGGTGGGCGATCAAAAATCTTGCAATTTGTGGTGTACATTCTTTTACTCAATCTCCTTCCCCTTTTCAAATTAAAATATGTCTCTTTTATGGAACAATTACATTGATTGGATAAAATTAGTTTATATAGCATGTTACATGTCACCCTCATAAGTATCTCAACACCTTTTTCTTTTTGCTTGATTGCATGTATTTTTCCTAGCATAATTCATTGAGGTTTTCCAGCCCAATATTTGTTTTGGATGAGACTTTTTTGTGTTTGTTTCTGGTAACAAAGGCTTAATCTCCAGTCTTTAATTTATGGAGATAATAGGATCTTGTTTCATCAAAAGCTCTCTATATCAATTATCTTTTTTTTTTTTGTTTCAGATACGTGCCATCTGCAAAGGAATGTCCTCTTCTTCTACAGCTTCCAAATGGAGAGATTTCTAAAACAAATGCCTTTATATCTCCAGTTAGTTATCAAACATTTGTTGGCTTAATATTCAATTGTTTATCAACCAATGATTCTTACAAAATTATTGCCACACGTTATAATTTGTCTCCAAATGTCATATCACAGATGTGGGGAGGTGTCATGGTGTGGAATCCTCAAAGCTGTTCTAGGGATTCAGACAGTGAGCTTGTTAGGCATATACTGTCTCCCGAGGTCAGATTTTTATCTATAAAATTATCCTATTGTGTCTACATTGCATTTTTTTTCAATGACTTCAAAATTGGCCGGGGTGTTCCACTTGAAAAGGAAATGTTCCCAATCTTGACTCCTTTTTTATTCTCTGTCACATATGTCATGCCAAGTTTAGTATCTGTCCTGTTTGGCTGAAACATGCCTTCTCGTTTAAATTTTATCACTATGTTGTCAAGCTTGATTAATTGAAGTTTAAAATGATATCCAAAGTTCATTGAAACGTAACCCATATACCAGCCAGTCAAAACTATGTAATGCAAGCTTTCCCCCCCTTCAAAAAAAAAAGTTGATCCATATATTTCAAGTTTTTTGTTATAAGATGTTGTGATTGTTAAGGCTTTGAAACTTGTTTCATTTTGATGGCCTATTAGTTTTATTGTTCGAGCAACAATTACAAGGATTGGGTTGCTATGTATTGGGGTTCTTATAAAACCTTAATCTAGGTTCCTGGCAATCTGGTTAACATCTATCATCCAAGTTTCTCTTGGTACATTCAGTCAGTGCTGTCACCCTGCTATGCCTACAAGGTCTAAGAGATACTGTTGTCAAACCTGCTTTATTTGATTGATTCGATCTCAACTTAGTGTGTAAAGTGTAAAGTTAAGAAGATAAATAATAGGCCTTTGCATTTTTTTTCCAGTATCATATCTGCCGAACTTATTTCTGGGCAGGGGAATCAAAGTGATTTATGCAATCAAGTGCTGTACTGAATTGTAGTGTATTTGTTTCTATAGCTGAAGTGACTAGAAACTCATGTTCTATTATAGCAGATTGCTTTTCTTTATGTATCTCCACAGTGAAACTAGCATATCCTGAAACAGGACCTTCAGAAAGTTTTTGAAGTTTTTGTGGGGCAATTCCGGCAACTTTTTGGTCTAAAATCTGGCAGTCTTCATGTGGGTGCGTTGGACACATACAGTCTTTTAGCCAGTGAAAAAGGCTTCACAGAATGGTGAGAAAATGGTTTTAGGGATTAATAAAATTGCTCTGTCATCCTCTTTTCATTCACTGCATATAAAAAACCAGCAATGAGTACTGCAGTAGAAGCTGAAAATAACAATTTTCTCCATCTGGCTGTTAGTCATTGTGAAATTAATTAGTCTTGTTCCAGAATTCTTCACACCTTGTTTTATTGCTCACGTGTTTCTCTTTTACTGATTTATCAAGGCATCTCTGTAGAATTATAAAATTTGGAAAACTCAAAGTTGTAGCTCAGCGTGAGCATATTTGTCATTGATCATAATTATTCTGTAGGGAACTGGATTTTTTGTCACGGCAACATACATGCTTTAATATTCACTCAAGCACTACAACTCTGGGATCTCTTTCAAAATTGGTATGTTCAAGCACTAATTACCTCACCACCATGATTTGACTAGATTCTCTGCAAAGATTATGACAAAATATTTCTTGCAGGTTCAATCACTGCCTAGGATGATTATTATGGATGAGATAGGAAAGCAGGTCAGTTGTCAAATGAGTGCTTGTTTCTGTGACCCCCGCCCCTCTCATGAGCATTACATCCTTAATTGTTGCTGAATTAATTATGTATGCTCTGTGAGTTTAGAGGAAAGAGAACCTTTTGCTATGCATTCTGAAATGCATTTCAGATTTTGAAAGAGAATGCATTTTCAAAAATCCGTTTGGTATCAATCAATAATTCATGTTTTGAAAATTTTAATTTGTATTTCACTGTTCAAAATGAGAATTCATCAATTGGGCTGCTTTCTGACAATATCATAATGACTTGTAAACCTCCTCTAGTATTTCTTTAAGCATTTATTTTTCATTCCTAATAAAATTAGGACATAATAAATATTTTCTATTTTTGAGCCATGACATATTATGATCCTCGTTTTGATTTTATATAATAATGTACCTTTTCAAAGTCTTTTATGAGGTTGCAATTATTTAATTTTATCAAAGAATTATTTGGTATCTAACTATCTATTATTTTAGTTTTTTTTTTTTCCTTTTTTTTTTGAAAAATCATTTCCTCTTCTCGCATGATGGCAGAATGAATTTCGAAGTGGACATTGATCACTTAGAATTCTGATTGCTGAAATTGCATTACGACTGTTGGATTGTGTAATGGAAGAAAGGAGATATATTAATTTGAGGATGAATTAGAATACAAGTTAAACACAGGGAAGGAATCATTATGGAAGCATTAGAGTTCTGAGCAGTTTGGATTACACATCTATCATGAGTTGTGACAGCCTTAAAATTGAAAAAATTGCATAGAAGAGCAGAATATGGATTACAGAAGATACTATCCAAGTCATTGAGTGTTGAATGGAAGAGTTTTAGCACTAGAACTTAATGATCCGAGAGAAGGCTAACCATTTGATTGTTATCCTTACAAATAGTGCATCGAATGTTCTAAATGGATGATTGTTTGAATCTACTTACTACAAGGACTGGAGTCAGAGGCTTTCTTTTTCCTTCTGGTTCTTTCTTCCATGTTCCCCGTGTAGATGCTCCTGAAATTTTGTGAAAGTAGAATGGGTCCTCTGGATAAAAAGAGTGCATCTTAATCTCCAGATGCAGCAGTAGCAGGAACATAGGACCAACTCTGTTATTGTAACATATAATCACTTCTCATGCTAAATTACAGAGTATATATGCGAAATTGTAACATATAATATGTCAGTCTTCTTTGCCATTTCATTCCCAAGGCTTGTTTATCTTTGGATTCCAAATTTACCGAATTATTTTTATCATGGAATCTACAATTGTCATTGCTTATTATACTTTTGAATCTTGTCTTGCCTGAGTTGTCATTTCTTGTGGTCTTTTGTCTCTTTGGACGTGGGAGCACAATAAAATTACTAATATATTACTACAATCTCTTTGTACAGGTAAAATTTTCCCTTGAAGCAGCAAACTTAGCTCGAAGTAATGCCTCTCTTGGATTTTACGATGCTTCAGCTGGTATGTTCCAATGCACTACTTTGTAGCTCCATTCTCGTGGCTTCAGATGATGATTTCCTGTCAAGACTTTGAATAATCAGGAGCCTAAATGTGAGTTTAATCTTGTTGTCTCAGTGTCTTCAAGACAAGCAAGATCTCTGGCAGAAGATGCCTTTTTCCACCCTTCGATCATGTCTGTCAGCTACTACTCGTTTGAGCACTGTTTTGCAGTGTACTCGGTGTGTTTCTGAGAGCAATTTTTTTTATTTCTCCTATATCCTATTTGAGTTTCGTGTACTAACAAATTTCTGTAGAATACCACTGTCAAGTTTTATAACAGTCCAGATTTATTCTGACAAGTGGTTTTGGTACTATTTGCACAGCCATTTTTCTTGCCAGTTTCAATGCATGTCCTCCTTGCTGCACTAAGAGAATGGAGAAGATACAAGCAAGAAAAGGCAAAGTACTTGCTATGGAAGGCTAAAGAAAAGGTGGCATCTTAGTCGCTGGCCGTGGAAGTGATTTTTCATGAACAAGGCCCCGTTTGTTGGAGAAAAAGGTTCCAGACGACATCGTAGAGACAATTCTGTCACCACAGGGCGGCGCTATGGGTATTTATCTTCCAGTTTGGTTGCTTGTATCTGATCATTTGCTAATACTCACAGGCCACGTCCAAGTTCCTTCCAATAGCTGTAAGCCCCGTCACAAATGCCAAAAATATCAAACACTTAAGGAAGAAAACTGTTCACAATACAAGCAATCATTGAATACATTTGATCCGGTGAGGGCTTTATCTTGCATGTTTGTATAACGGGGGAATCGATTGTTTCCTGAGAATATTCCTGGAGCTACTGTGTTCATTAGAGGCTTATTTAGTGAAAAAGCTCGAGTATTTTATGTTTGTTATAATTAGGTAATTAATTCATGGTTTTTTTTTAGTCCAAATGTGTTTTAAAAAACACTTGAAATGCAAGACTAACAACGCATTGCTAGAGTAAAAAAAATGGTGGCAGGCTCATTCCTCTTCATTTCAACTCTTGATGGAAAGCCAGCTTTCATGGTGAGCAACTTCATTGCAAAGTTCAACGTGAGAGTGCAAATATGATTCTCGGAAGGCAAAATGTAATGTAAAATCTCAAACCTCTAATTAAAATTAGGAGATTCTTAATAACCTCAATCAAATGTATTTTTTCCGGCTTCAACCTAAATTTTAAATTTAAACAATATCTCGATTAATTAACCTTGATTTTGTTTGGTTCCAATTCAAATTTGAGATTTAAATTATAAAAATTCGCACGGTTCCTCATTGTATTGTCATCAAGTGAGAGCTATCCATTCTAATAAATGATATTTTTGTTGATATAATAAATTACAGAGTTTAAATATTATCTTCGATTGATTTATAAATTTCCATGCTAGAGGTTTAAATTGCAAGAGCTTTAAAAAATAGAAACAGCCCACGAACACAAGTAGAAGCAAAGCTAAACGAAGTAAAAAGATTGCATCAATTTAAGGTTGTACCTTCTATCTAATATCCATAAAATCCATAGGAATCAGGCCGGAAAGGGTTTCTACATTTGTCTCGAGTTAAACACTCATACTGGTTTCACGATAATTATCCGGCAAAAGTCACTGTAGCAAAACAAGGCGACGAAGTTACATGAAGGCTAGTACCGGCCAGGGTGACAAACCAGTAATACATCTCCCCTAACTCTCAGCCTCTTGATTCCAACGCTAGAAGTATTTTCTTCCTTGGGCCCTGAAACCAAACATATGATCAGGAATCGAAAAGTGGAAGCAGACCATCAAAACCAAGAATCTCAACCACGAGTTTTGAATTCTAAACTACATACAATAAGTCACAGGGAGAGAAAAGGTAAAAAGGCAGGTGCCTAGTAGAGTGTATAAACAAGGCATTTTTACATTATGGTGAAGTATCATGGTTCAAGAGAGGCCTTTCCAATTTTCTACCATACATGCTTTATCATGCAAGACAGACATAACCAGAACAGTCAAATAGATTAATCTGCAAACGTGGGTGCCACTAATTGGGGGGGGGGGGGGGGGGGGGGGGCTTTGTACGGCATCTTCAAATTAAAATGACAACAGACTGCTGTACAGTAGAGACCTATATTGAATACATGCAATTTGTAAAGGGCAAAAAAGGGAGAAAAGTAAAATCATAATGTTATGTTATGACATGTGAATGCCTCATCCCAGAAGCAATCACCTTCAAGTTGAGATAAAGAATGAGATTTCCAAATATTGTTAAAAGACATGATGGAAAAAGATCACATAATAATAATACTGGCAAACCTACAAACACAGCAGTCCAATGCAAATCGTTTAAAAAACAAAGACAACATTCCAAAAGTTGAAAACAGCAAAAGTATTACTATTCTTTCTTTTCTTTTCTTTTCGTTCTCGTAGGGTTGAAGTGAAGAGTTTTTATGAGGAAGAGAGCAGGTGATTGAGAAGGCAGATTATGGTCAAAACTCGCTTATCCCAGCAAATATCATCACTCAAAAAGGATCCAAGGATTTTAGATCATTTTAAAGAAAACCCTTTCATCCTAACTTAGCGACTTTGATCCAGATTAAAAGTTTATGCTTTTTGAAAACAGAATGCTTGAAATGATGACAGCCAGTTAGTAGAAGTCTTAAAAAGTTGGAAACTGAACATCAGACAGTTGCCTCAGTTACTGATCTCTGAGATGATCTCTCTCTCTGAATCCTAATGATCAAGAACTACAAGACTTTCAATAGAAGAAAATCAGCCATAATTTAAGCATATCCTGGCCAAGAGATCAGCTTGAGTTTACCATTGGTATCCCTAGAGCCTTCAAGTCATCATCAGTCATGTGTACAAGAGCTGTCATATCTACCTGTATATATTGGCGCATGTTAATAATCACGAGAAAACTCCTGAAGATGATATACAAGTGCAGAATTTTTGTGCATGTAATATACATATAAAATTGTACCTCCTCAGCTTGAAAAGTAATGAGATACTTCTCGAGACCCAATGACTGCAAAAAGCCATCCACAGATGAATCCATCTGCAAAAAAGATTCAAGAATTAGAAATAACAAAACAAATCTGAAGTAATGATTTTACAGGCAAACAGAAGTTTCTTAACTCTAATTGACATGTTATAACCTGAGTTGGGAGTTTAGGCACTAACAGTATAGTAGAGCCATCCCAATTGCTCCTTATGTGAACACTTTTTTTCATTCTTTCAACCTAAAGTTTATAGAAGACTTTGCCTTGTCAGCCTAAGGGACCAATAAACAGCACTACACATCATGATTAACTGCCAATCAATGAACTGTTTGGAGATAAATACACAACGCGGAACACATAACACAGCTAAGTGATCCCATTGCGACATATCTACAAGAACTTCCCGGTATCTAGTTGTCATGGAATGCATACCTAAACATTTACTGATGCAAGTTTAGCACAAATTCGATTGTTTCAAGCAGTTCCTGTTAGCTAAAATCATTAATTGTCACAGCAGCCTATAATTTTTCACCACAGCATCAACGGATCAAGATTTCAATCAATTGACAAATCAGAAAAAGAAAAACAATGGAAAAAAAATGCCTCCACCAAAGTGCATCAAGGCACCTAAGCATAATCCAAACCTCTAACTAGACAAGATAAATTGACTGATAAAACTAGTAAACTCAAGGGCCAGCACAAATGTTTTCCTTCTTATAGTCCTTTTCAAATTTTCAGCAAGCTTAATACCTCAGGTTCATAATTATTCTGATACTACAATCTCACCACTCTCCAAATCTTCATTCAAAATTGAGAAAGTTCTTTGTAACAAGGCACCGTGAAACATGCATATGACTGCATGAAATAAACCCAACCTAAAAAGGTCACCTGAACAATAATTCCTAAATATCAATAAACCAGAAAATTTAGGCCTCAGCATTAATGGAAAACATAAAGAAAACAACAGTGCAAGCACTTAATGAGAGAATAAGACAAGATTTATGCCTTCTGCTGATATCCTTTTCTAGAAACCACAATGGCAGTTTTTTTAATCTCTGGTTCAGGAGCTTCAACAGCAACACTTTTCCTGGCTGGTTTAGCAACAGCTATTTTTGGTTTGGGTGGATCAACACTTGTTGGGTGTGAATTCATCGTCCCAGATAGTTTTTCACGCAGATCTCGCACACCTGAACGGGGAGACACTTGCTGGAGACTTTTCCTTTGGAGCTTTAATCGAAGATCTCGAGCATCAATTTTGTGATCTTCACAAGTCATTAACAAAAAGTCATGAGAAAATATAGTTGATTTAGTTGCATCCAACAATAGCAGCAATTTTTAGGTCCAGTAATTCTGTCATAGTCAATCCATACTTGAAACGCGTGGTCCACCATCATCATAGAGATCATGTTCCCATTTATCATCTTGCCTCTGCCTGCAAATGTGATATGAACTCAGTGATACTGTTTTGGATATTAGAACACTCAAGGACAACATGAAAACAACAGGGATAACAATTATATAAGAGCATCGTTATGAAAGAGATTCATTCAATTTACAATGGATAAAAAAGAAAAATAAGAATACAGTAGTAGCAAAAGACATGTACTCTCATAAGGCATAACCCATATGACCAATGACTTGATTTGGAAGAATAAAAATCTATAAGAACAATAGTCTGTTAGGTTTGACCAATGAAAAGTAACTATTAACTTTGAGCCATCAATCAAAAGTTATTATTTTACATAAATAACTTGTGATAAAAATGAGTTCAAATAGAAGTATGTTTGGCAAAAACCGACTCAAAGAAAACTGCGTGACAAAAAAATGACCCAAAACATTTTTTCTTTTAAATAGCTAATATAAGTAAGAATCAAGAAACCTAAAGTTAAAAACTTTAAATTGTCACTAAAGCAAGCTATTGACTCAATTTTATAACATTCTATATTTGGGTTATATGGCATGGCTTTTAGTAAATGATTCAAGTTGTTTTGTAACTTTTGACTCAGAAAAGTTGTAAACATGGTATCAGAGCTAAAATTTTTAAAACGAATAAAAGTAAAAGAGTGTGTGATAAAACTTGGTATTACATCTAAAAAAAAAAGGGTGGCAGTGATGAAACTTAGTATCAAAACTTGGATTAAGAAAAAGTAATATAGTTAATTTAATATGTGGAGCATTAGGATCTGTATTGTCTGTTATGCTTTGAATTCTGAACTCTCATCAAGCATGTCTTCTTAATTCCTTATGTTTGCTATAGATACACTTTGTGATAACCGTTGTTTCGGAATAACCAAAAGTGCGTTATTTCTTCTATGATATGTCGAGGAATAGGCGTATAGCTGATACTATTAGAGTAGGTGACGATCAAGATGACGTCCCTATTGTGCAGTTGAGAAATACTAGGCAAAGAAGGAGGTGCACCAGCACCTCAAGATGTTGAGGAGATACCTCCATCAATGGAGGAGTCTTACGAGGTTGAAGAGGAAAATGAAGTTGATGAATCAGGTATGGGAGAAGCTGACTCTGAAACAATGACAGAGCTTCAGCACCTTAGCAAGGCTATGCGAGCTTGGATGAAATTTACTATGGAGAGAGATAGCAAAAGGGATAGAGATGTACCATCATCATCTCACACTGTTCAAGGAGTAAATGTGTCATTGAATGACTTCATGAAGTTGGCACCTCCTACTTTCACTGGGACGAACAATTCAGAGGATCCTCAAAGGTTCCTAGATGATATATGGCGTCGATGTGAAGTTTTGGGATGTATAGACCATCGAGCTGTGAGTTTGGCGTCATTTAGGTTGGAGGGAGATGTGACAATCTCTTGGTTTGAGTCTAGGAAGAAGGCAAGACCAACAGAGGCTCAGTGGACATGGAAGGAGTCTAGTACCATGTTTCTGGACAAGTTTCTCCCTCAGAGTGTCAGAGATGCTCGACTTTATGAGTTTGAGAGGTTATCTCAAGGGAGCATGACGGTTGATGAATATGATCTGAAGTTCACTCAGTTGTCTAGATATGCTGAATATCTTCTACCTATGGAGGAGTGGAGAGTGAAAAGATTCATTAGAGGACTTAAATCCTCTATGTTCATAGTGATGGTGTCCCAGGTGTTTTCATCACACTTAAATCCTCTAATGATCTTTTCACTCTAGACAACTGAGTGAACATAGAGGATTTAAGTCCTTCATAGGTAGAAGATATTCAGCATATCTAGACAACTGAGTGAACATAGAGGATTTAAGTCCTCTAAACTCATAAAGTCGAGCATCTCTGACACTCTGAGGGAGAAACCTGTCCAGAAACATGGTACTAAACTCCTTCCATGTCCACTGAGCCTCTGCTGGTCTTGCCTTCTTCCTAGACTCAAACCAAGAGATTGCAACATCTCCCTCCGACCTAAATGACGCCAAACTCACAGCTCGATGGTCTATACATCCCAAAACTTCACATCGACGCCATATATCATCTAGGAACCTTTGAGGATCCTCTGAATTGTTCGTCCCAGTGAAAGTAGGAGGTGCCAACTTCATGAAGTCATTCAATGACACATTTACTCCTTGAACAGTGTGAGATGATGATGGTACATCTCTATCCCTTTTGCTATCTCTCTCCATAGTAAATTTCATCCAAGCTCGCATAGCCTTGCTAAGGTGCTGAAGCTCTGTCATTGTTTCAGAGTCAGCTTCTCCCATACCTGATTCATCAACTTCATTTTCCTCTTCAACCTCGTAAGACTCCTCCATTGATGGAGGTATCTCCTCAACATCTTGAGGTGCTGGTGCACCTCCTCTTCTTTGCCTAGTATTTCTCAACTGCACAATAGGGACGTCATCTTGATCGTCACCTACTCTAATAGTATCAGCTATACGCCTATTCCTCGACATATCATAGAAGAAATAACACACTTTTGGTCATTCCGAAACAACAGTTATCACAAAGCATATCTATAGCAAACATAAGGAATTAAGAAGACATGCTTGATGAGAGTTCAGAATTCAAAGCATAACAAACAAGACAATACAGATCCTAATGCTCCACATATTATAAATTAACTATATTACTTTCTCTTAATCCAAGTTTTGATACTAAGTTTCATCACTGCCACCCTTTTTTTTTTAGATGTAATACCAAGTTTTATCACACACTCTTTTACTTTTATTCGTTTTAAAAATTTTAGCTCTGATACCATGTTTACAACTTTTTTTAGTCAAAAGTTACAAAACAACTTGAATCATTTACTAAAAGTCATACCATATAACCCAAATATAGAAAGCACATTCTCACAAGTCCTTTTGTTGCTGATCCTATAATGCTATAACCAATTGCAACTTTTCGCTCGACTGAAAAATCAATTCACCCATACAGAGCCTATTGATATAACCAATTGCTCTACTCTGATAAACAATCTCAATCTCTCACATACAGCACGGAAAATTAATCCACATGTCCAGAAACTCCCACACTTTTCCCAAAAAAAATTGCAACTCCCATGTCGCTTGTTCATATTTTAGGCATCAAAAGAACAGGCGTGTCTTCATCCACAAACATTCAATCTTTGCACACAGAAACAAGTAGCCAAAATCAACAGTTGAAACAAGACGACCGTATCACAGGGTGAGAATCGTATACCAAGCTCCCGGGTCTTTAATCTCTACGAATATAAACATAAACTAATAAAACTCTCTTTGAAATGCAATTCCCAATATAACTCCTAAACGAAGTGCCGATTCTCGTTTTTATTTTACAATGTGGGCTAAGCTAAACGCTTAGCTCAACTACTTTTCTTCCAATGCTAAATTGCAGATTCTCACTATAAATATTAACTTTGTTAACCCAAAAAAAATCCACAAACCCTATATTCTCCTTACTATATCAATAAAATCTAACATAAGTTAAAATTCAAGTACAGTAAAGTAAAACAGTAGCGAAAGGAAACAAAACCTTTTGCCAGTAATTTGACGGAGGCGACCGGAGTCGCCGATGGAATTGCCGTTAAGGCGATCCTTTATAGAAGTCTTCGCTGCGGCGTCTACGCGATCAGCATACATAGTTAAAACCCTAACCCTAATTTGGCGAAATGCAGATTTTTAGACTGATTTTGGGCGTCCTGAAGAGAGAGAAAGGAAGTGAAATTTATTGCTTCGTTTATTTAATTTACTTTCTGTGAGAAAATAAAGAAATAAAAGCTACTGCTGAATGCTAATGAAGGACGTGGAAGGGAAGAAGGGACTGTATTGGAATTTTGTGCTTTTCTCAGTATCTTTTTCTTGGACTACCTATATTTTTTCTTAAGGAAATGTTGATGTAGCGCAGTTAAAACTTAAAATTATTTTTTATAGGTTTTTTAAAATATATTAAAATTTTATTATTATTTTTTAAAATTTTTAATTTTTTTTATATTAATATATAAAAAATAAAAATATATAATTTAAAATAAAAAATAAAAAATCTTCAAAAAAATTTTATATAGTAAAGTGTTTTCTATATATTTGTGCTTTTCCCAGTTTCAAATTTTTTAAAATAAAAAATCTTCAATTTTGTTTTATATAGTAAAGTGTTTTCTGTATATTTTTTGAATTTTCTAAAACTGATTAAAATTAATAAACAAATATTATTTGGTGACAAAAATAAGTTGATCCAAAATAAACAAAGCCTGAGCGTTGGCCCACGGTTTGTTGCTAGAAGTAGGATGAATTTTTTTTTTTTTTTTGGTATAAACCATGCGGTGTCCTAGACACTGGTCCAAACTAATCCACGCTCGCACCGGGTGGACCCCGAAAGGGTGAAAGTGTTTTTCAAATGGCCAACTCCATACAAGAGGAGGGGTTGAACCCCTGATCTCTCTTAAAGGACGAGAGCGCCCTCACCACTCATGCCAGGCCCCCTTGGGTAGGATGATTTTGTTTATATCATAGTTGTCAATACCATTCTGGTCACCGTTCCGGTTTTTCTATTGGAACGGAACGTTCCGGTTTCAAAGTGTTTTGGCGTGCCGTTTTCGGGGTTGTACTGTTCATATATATATATATATATATATATATATATATATATATAATTAAAATATTAATTTAACAAGCATAATTAAAATTTAAGATAAATTAATTTTAAATTATACAATATAAACACAAAGTCAAACAAATATAGTCTCAAAATTAGAAAAAAAAATCAAAAGTTAAAAAAAAAAGGATTTTAAGGTCGGAACGGTACCGAGACGTACCGGCCGGAATTTCCAGAACGGGTCAAAATTAAAACCAAGATGAAAACGATGTCATTTCATCTCTATTTTTTGAAAGAACAAAACGGAATTGACAACTATGATTTATATAGCCGAAGTTTACCACTTCAGCAAGTCTAACGTGAGCCAATGTTTTCTAGCAAGTGCTAAAGCCACTTCTTAAGGAATATATGGGCCTGAAGTTGATAGCCTAATAGAGTCCACCAAGGCCCGCACGATTTAGAGCCTTTAATACCAGTTTTAATATGGATTAATTAAGCCCAAACATCCTTTTACTTTTACATATATATAAATATTATCAGCAGGTGGAAGAAAATATATAAATATTAATATACAATGTATGATTTTTATTAAAAAAACAGGTGTGATTAAGACGAAGAGATCCCGCATCAATATAAATTAGATAAAAATAAATAAATTTATAAAAATATTTATAAACTTGTGGGATATAATTGAACATTTCTTTTTATATGAGCAGTGAAAGTATGATTATTGTTTTTATAAAAAAAAAATTATTTTTAATTTATCAATTGTATTTTTAATTTTAGGAGCAACATAAAATTATTTTCTTATAAAGTTAGTTTGTAATTGAATATTGGAAAATAATAACAAATAAAACTATGTTAACATACACGTAATTAAGAATAAATAAGATTATTATTTTAATATATTTTTAAATAAAAAAATATTTAAAAAAACAATGCAGTTGCTGCAAGTATACACAGTTTACGTTTCTCTTCTTTATATCCATGTTGACTTGAACTGCAATTTTATTTAATACACAGAGTTACATTTCTATATATCATATATGATGAAATTAAAAAAAATTATTATTTTAATATATTTTTAAATAAAAAAACATTTAAAAAAAACAGCAGTTGCTGCCTGCAAGTATATCCATGTTGACTTAAACTGCAATTTTATTTAATACACAAGAGTTACATTTCTATATATCATAAATGAAGAAGAAATGAAGGTTCGATTTTTAACTGAGCTCAAAATCAAGGGAAGGCATGGCGAGAAAACTCAACCAAAAACATGGAGGGGGTGAAGTTAGTGGAGAAAGTTGTGATTGTACCAGAGAAGCCCACAAATCGAAGAAGGATTTTCTTATCAAACTTAGACTTGCCTCTTGTTGCATATCAAGAATCAGTTTCCTTTTATGATCCTCCAGAGAGAAAAATCAGTTTCTCTGAATCTTACAATACCCTATTCCGTGCACTCCGTTCTTTGCTAGTGCCTTACGATTTTTTTGCTGGACGGCTTGTGCCAGCTTTGGAAGATAACCGTAGGTTGGAGATTGACTGTAATGGTGCTGGTGTTGTTGTTGCTGCGGCTAGAACTGGCGCCAGTTTGAGCCAGCTTGGTGGGCTCTTTTCACCCAAACCAAATTTCAAACAGCTGGTTGCTTTCTTGAGTGAAGAGGGTGAGGATGAAATGGAGCTTAAAGACAAGCCCCTTCTTTATATACAGGTATTCAACTACTACTACTAGTTGTTACCTTTTGTTTTCCCTATTCCATCTTAAACGTCTTACAAAATTGATTTTTAGGAGACATTTTGTTTTGATTTAAAAGCTTGATCTTCTGTTTTGATAGTTGACACAGTTTGGATGTGGAAGTTTAGCACTAGCCTCCCGATACAATCACTGAGTCTTGGACGGGGCTGCTGCCAGGGATTTTGAGAAAAACTTGGCTGCATTCACTCGAGGTGATGATTTGGTCATAGTTCCAAATCCTGATCGAACAATCTTCAAAGCTAGGAACTCCAAGAATTAGTCACCCACACCATGAGTACTCCAAACCCAGTGAAACTAGAGACAATTTTTTCTCAGTCGGTGGCACAAGGTGCGCCAATGCCATGCACTCTACTCCACAAATTAAGACTCGTTTGATCTATATTCCCCCTCTACGCATTGACAGCCTAAAAATGGAAGCCCTGAAGGATGGGAATTTGAAAAAATGCACCACTTTTCACGCCATAGCTGCAAGGGTATGGAAGGCAAGGAGCATTGCAACAAAGATGCATGATGAGGTGTGTAGCACAATGTTGTTTCCAGTTGACGTGAGAAGAATTTTGGTGCCACCAGTTCCAATTGGATTTGCTGGGAATGCGTTGGTACCCGGATTGGCACGAGCAAGCGTGAGAGAACTCAAGGACAAAGACGATTCTTACCTTGTAAGGAAAGTGCAAGAAGGGGTGGAGAGATTCGATGATGAGTATGTGAGGTCTGGGATAGACTGGTTAGAGGTTCACAGGGGGGTGGCTTGCAAGGAGAACAGCTTCTCATTAATGGCATGGTTTAGGCTGGGGCTGGAGGAAGATGAATTTTCATGGGGGAAACTTAAATATGCTACCCCAGTTGTGTTAAAACCCGGTTTGGTCTTCCTGTTGCCTGGACTAGAAGGTGATGGAGGCCTCAATATTTGCCTGGACCTGCCTGACGATCAAGTGGACGAGTTTCACAGATTATTGATGGAATAATTACGATACACAAACAGTATTTGGCTAGCAATTTAAAGTTGTAGCTACGCTTGCAGGAGCTTAATTTGTGGTATAGCAATAAAAATGACCAGAAGGAGAGCTGCGCTGCATTAGACGGTAAGATTTACACACACACACCAATGTCTTGTATATTTTCTTCTCGTTTAGATTATCTCCAAGTTTACAGCTTGATTAAGAATCGAGAAAGTAAACCTGATATAACACCAATTATGATATCTTATGGATGGGAGAGAACTGCAAAGAAAGGGTTCGACATTGCAGACTTTATCTGCAGTCCTGCTGAGTTTAGAACAGCCAAGTTAACCTTATCACGAGGAAGAAACAAATATTTGTCCTCTTCGATTCTTTCAAACCCACATAACTCAAGAAACTCAATGCCTCCTCTCAATCTTCCAACCTTATTCTGCCACCACATAAGGGGGAAATTATTAGAAAAATATAGGCAAGGCTCACTTATCATGGCTATAAAACTCGATTCAGCTCAGCAGGTCAACCCCATAACTTGTCTCAGACTGGATTTTATTTCCAACCAGATTTGTTTTTACCAAAACATCATAGTTGTTGATAGAAAAACAGAGCACTTCATCACACAAGTGTTTTTATAAAACAACATACAAGTTCACTCGTCTACTCTAGAAAGAAAATTCGGATATATTTGAGCTTTCTTTAATGTGAATCTGAAGTTAAATGTGCAATGTGCTCAAGTTTTCACAACAGCTAAATGCCTTCACAATCAGTGCTCAATGTGAATATGATATGAAAGGCAAAGTTCTTGGTCATGAGCGAGAGGATGAGCTCAAACTGTGTATGATTATTCAGTAAGCCCGGTGTCGTGGTGACAATCCATCCTAATGCCTCAGCCCAAATTAATGGAAAAAATAAATTCTTTTGGAGGATATAAATGGTCTCAACATCACCAATCAATCAAGTGTCTGACCTGGAATAATGGATTACCAACGCGAATTTTCCTGAATTTTTCGCTGTCAGGATTCTTTGCAACATTCCCGACATAAACAAGAAGAGTTTGAAACGCACTTTTGACCGCACCTTCATCATCCTACACCAAGAAAAAGAAATTCAGCCCTGTGAACCAAACTCAAACACCTTGGTTAAAATCAAGGATTGACATCCTTTTGCCTTCTTACAATAAATGTATACTTTTTTTTTTTAAATGTGAGGAAACCTCATTCCTTATGAAATGTATTTTGTGGATCCAAGTGGGCGAATAAAACCCTGGTTATCCCAGGTTTTTACAAGGAGTGCATGTCCCAACTCAAACTCGAGATCTTAAGAACAAAATTCATTTACCTTGTGACTGCGCTTGAGAGTCCGCAGACATTCTCTTAATTGCTCTGCTTTTGAGACAGACGCGACGCTAACATAGTCCTGCAATTTAAATGTTATAATGAGAATCCTGTATACGCACCAGATATTCTTTAAAAACAGGAGGTGCAGCGGGACCTGTCCTCTCTGTAATCACTGTCCCCAAATCTTCTATCTCAAGATAGTAATCAAATGATAAAAACTTAAATAAATCAACACCAAACCTTTTTATCATGTGCGGAGGGTCTTGTGGCTGTGTGGCTTGCTGATGGCGGCAATCCAAGAACCCGCCTCCGTTCGTTCTGTGGAGAAAAGCAGAAGCTTTCAATGCCCGATAACAAGAAAATGTTCACGAGTCAGAAGAACAGCTTAATTCTGGACTGAATCTATACAATGAGGATCAAAATGATCATGAGATAGATGATGCAACATTCTTCATGAAAGTTTACGATACTAATCCTGAGGGATGGCTTCTTAAATTAATGCTAGTAAACCTGGAATTCTCTCAGCTATTCAGGGATCATCACCTGCTTTCTCACATATCAGACGACCTTAAACGTCCCTATTCTGCTTCTAATTATGATATGCCTATGAATTTGTCTTTCTTTCCTTTCCAAAGTCTGGCTAGGACAATACAGTTATGAGATGAGGATAGCTAGGACAGAGGGACAGGGTCTCAAGGAACCATCTCATCTAAAAACTTGAGCTGTTAGTGAGACTACAAAAATATAATTTATATTATTCTCTAACATATTTTCTTAATGAAAACTCTTTGGACTTGAAACTTGCACTGACCCACACTATCTTGTACTTGAGATTTATCAAACAGAATGGGAGTGGTGAGATTCGAACTCGTGACCGCTGAGTCAACAAGGCTCTGATACCATGTCAAGGAATCATCTAACCTAAAAATTTAAGTTATTAAGTGAGGCTTCAAGATATAATTTATATTATTCTCTACCACATGAGACATGAGCAGCCATAATTTTTTCCACACACATTGAATGGGGCCTTGTCTCATACACATTGAGTAACATAAATATTTCTTCCATATGGCAGCGGAAACCTTATCAGCTTCAAGTTTTTGACGAACTTTCTCCCTTGCTCTCTTCTCTTCCTCTTTCTGTGCTTTCCTCGAGGCTAAATAACTGGTAAAAAAATGAATGCATTCAAAGGTTCAGACGCAGCACAACAGAGAAGGGATAGCTAACATACATTGCTATACACAAAGCAGCCACAGATTAAGAACACACCGTTTTCTTTCATTATCCTCAGCAACTCGCTTTGCCTCATTGATTTCCTTACCAACTCGAATCCTTTCCTGTAACACATATAGCAGTTAGTGTTAATTAATTATTTCACGTAAAAGTTTAAGCTGTTAGGTGAGGTCTAGAATGTGATTTATATTATTCTTCAACATATTTTCTCAAGTGAAAGTCTCTTGGGCTTGAAACTTGCATAGACTCATACTACTTTGTGCTTGATTTTTATCAAATAGAATGGGATGATGAGATTCAAACTCGTGACCGTTGGGTTAACAAAATTCAGATACCATATTAAATGACTATCTTACCTAAAAGCTTAAATCCCCATTTAAATCTAAAATCTATGTAGCGAATCAAACCATGTGGAGAACACATGAATTCAGAAATCAACAGGGCTTGATTTAGGTAACGTTACTGAAATTCAAGTAGCAAACAAATGCACTTTTAGGTAACACAGGGAAGAATTAAATATAAGATGAATGCTTTGTACCTTCTCCCTTTCTCGTTCCAATCTCTTCTCTTCATCTTCCTTCATCTTGCGAGCTTGATTCCTGAATTAATAATATTATTTAAAAAATGAAGTGGAAATTCAGATATAACTGTGTGATTTTTATATGCATAGGCATCACTTGTGTCTGAAAATCTTATCAAGTAAAAATACTCTTGTTATTTTACAATAAATCATACTTTAATTTTCAAAATTCCACTCATTGAATAGGAATCCCTTCGTATTCTTCAAGGAACATTTCCATTATGTCTAATAAATCTAAATAATGAAATCTAAAGTAAATGGTCATGATTAGTATATGGTAAATATAGCAATAGATTAACTTATTATTTTATTCCTCTCACTTATCAATCCAAAATCAATGTCAAGATCTGAAATATAATCAGCCATATTCTTTTAGTAATGTGAGAGGATTCATGTCATAAAAATAAATAAAAAAATTATTATATAAAAGAAAAAAAAAAGGTACAAACCAAATTACAAAGCAAATTTAGAGGGAAATCAAATTATTAAACATTAATTAAATAGGCACCCCACCTAGCATGGTACAAACCTTAGTTCTTGTGCTTTTATTTCCATGTCCCCCGTAGTTTGAACAGCTGGTGGAGGAGAGTCGATATCAATGTTCACTGCTATCTGGATTGAATTTAAGCATGCAGTAAGTTAAGCAAATTCTATACACTATGGTAGAAGGAAAAATCGATCACCAAGATTTGAGGAAGAAAATATAAATCATACCATGGGGACTGGATCGATGTTTGGTTCGTTCTCGTGATCGATGATCCAATTTATTGCAGCTTCAATGTCAGTATTGCCTGAAGAAGAAATATTTACAACTTCATATACAAATTTATGTAGCTAGCTCTAAGCACACGAATCAATATGATAAATGGCTAGTTTGTGTGTTAATTGAGATTATATTATATAGTTTTTACTATTCTAAAAGCCCATCTTTCATATTCGTTTGTAAGAAATTAAAATATTGTCTGATTTTTTCCCTTGAATCAGCTAACAAATGATAAAGAGAGGTCCTTGATTCTTCTATAAATATAGTCTGTGTACTCTATCTAAGTTATTAAAAAAATTTCTATCAGATAAATTTATTTCAGAATTGCTTGAAGTTGTTCATCCACTATATTTAGAATTCAATTACATAAATTATTTTACATTGTTTTCTTAATATTCGAGTTTATAAAATTGATTATATATTAAAACATCTTCGTGTAACATTTGATTATCCACATCAGAATGCCAACAACGCATTCAAAAAAAGATCACCAGAGAAATGGAGTGCTTTCGCAGCTTGGATCCGTGGGAAACCCATTTCTTCAAGTTCCTCGAGCAATCGCTTGTTTGCTTCTAAGACACTCAATTCTGCACGAGAGAGTTGACAGAGAAGAATATATAAACGTAACTAAGGCATGAGCATCCATATTAATTACAAAAAATAAAAAAAGCAGCGACATTAATCAAGAACAAACTGCTTGTAGCAGCAAATTATATTCGGTTATTATCATTTATCAGGTGTGGCTAGCTAGAATTAGCAGTGAATATCTATTTAACAGTGTGTATCCGTAATTTACAGCAGATGATCGATGAAGATACTGAAAGCTTAGAAGCGAGAAAGATTGATAGATTTGTATGAAGAAGAGAAAATATTTTATAATTATGATCCATAGCCATGCATACCCTGCTGAGACTCCATTGAAATGAGGAGGTTTCTTTAATGGGGTGATCGATAAGCAGCTGGTGATGTTTTAGAAAGAGAAATAACAGAGAGGTAGAAAAGTATTGTGAATGGCTTGTGGCTAGCTGGTTTCGTTTACAACTTGGCGTGGGTTAGAGAAGCCTTGCGATCCACGCATTGGATAGCTTTTTTGGATTCTGTCCATGGAAAGGAAAGCAAAACCCTAGCATTTATGTTCTCTCTCTTCCTCTTCTTACCCCTTTCCCCTACTTCCCTGCCAAGAAAAGAACCCCTTCGTTCCCCAGAACCTCCTGCCGCTTGATTTAACGTATTTATTAACGTATTTATTAACGTGGTATTAGAGTCTTGTTGATCCAACTCTTCAAATCTCTCGAACAAGGTAGTGTGGACTAGTATACAAATTTCAAGTCCAAAAGGTTTTCAATTTGAAAGAATATGTTAGGGAATTATATAAATTATATCATAAAATTTAACCTAAAAACTTAAATTTTTAAGTGAGATGATTTCATGACACCGTCATCCGAAGGAAATTCTAAAGCCATTGCTCACTCAAGCTACACAACTCATTATTCTCATTGTTCCATACACTCTCTCTTTACACGCAGTCTAATTTCTCTACACTTGCTTACAAGAAAACTCATGTATTTTTAAAAATATAGTTGAAGTTGTTTTTTAAAGTGTTTTTTGTTCAGAAATACATTAAAATTATATATTTTTATTTAAAAAAAATATTTTTGACATCAACATATCAAAATGATCTAAAAAAACCAAAAATATTATTTTTAAAAAATATTATTTTTTTTTTAAATCGAAAGTCCAATCTATTGTGAGATTTTTCACGACTTTATCAAGCTACATCCAACATTCAACATCTAGAGAAAAAGCAAGGATTTGAACAGCTAGAAAAAAAAACATAACATTGTTTTCAAGAATTTCAGCTACAGAGTTAGTTATACAATTACACAGTTAGAAAATACCGTAAATCTCTTAACATATCAAATGCTAATATGTAAACTGTATATAAAAAATGCTAATGAATATTAATTAAAAATATAATATAATATGCAAACTTTATATTATTTTAAATGTTTTATATACATGCTTTTTCTAGATTAATTATTCTCTTTTTCTATTATGTATAGATTATCGGGTCTTAACCTAGATTCTCAGCTGATGAAAAATCTCTATTTAATAACAATAATTCCATATAAAAAAATATATTTTTGTCAAAAAATGAAAGATTGAATAGATAAAAAAAATTCCTCTTTGATGTAAATGTTTGAGATTCTTTTGAATATTTATTTTAATTAGATTTGATTTGTTATTAAAAAATGTTACTCATAAAAAATACATGATTTTGTAAAAGCATAAAATAAATTAATAAAAAAATCAAAATTCAACTAATAATATATATTATTTATAATTTATTTATTTTTTTACAAATAAACACAATAAAATTAAATAAAAATTAACTATAAAAATTACCTTGCTGCTTCACACGTGCTAAAAAGTAACTTAAGTTAACAATTTTTTTTCTTAAAAAAACTACTTGTTTTAATTATTTTTTAACTTCATTAAAACAAATTCAATCGATACATGTTAGCCTGCAATTCGTAAATAAATACTTAAAACAGGGTTATAGGTCAGACCGGATCTTATTTAACTGTTGGTAGGCCGACACGCACCCAGAGTCACTCTGTAAACAACTTTCAGACACTTCCAGAAAGAACTCGTTAGAAAAAACAGAAGCTGCTCTCACAGACAGAATTAAGGAGTAGACAAGAGAAGCCATCGATGCTCAAACAAGAAGCTTTTTCTCTTGAGAAATAGACTAATCAGCGAGAAACTAATGTCATCATCAGGAAGCAGCAACAAACCAAGAACGGTGAGGTTACGGTGCCCTTCTGTGTCCAGCACAGTGTCCTTCTTTGCATGGGACGACCAGAGACTGGACCTGGGGTCCATAGCCAGGACTTTTGGATTAGACCCGTCGACGTTGAAGCTGAATGGGTACTTTATAAGTAGAGGGGCTGATCTTGTCTCCTCCTCTGTTACATGGCGATCGCTTCTAAGTTTTTTCTCTGCAAGGGGTTTGTCTACTGGTAAAGATGACAAGGAAGCTCTTGTTGTAGATGGAAACCTCTCCAAAGTTGGGACTAAGCGTAAGCTCCTTGAAATGATTCTTTATTTGCTTACAATATATTTTAAAGAACTGTGAGTAGTGAATTCCATGTCTAATCTGATTGTAAAGAACACATTGAGTCTGTTATGAGTAAGATTGTTTCGGATTCTAATTAGTTGCTGCTGAGAAATTCTTGGGAGAAAGAAAAATTGATACTTGATTGGTACTTTTTTCGATCAGGAGAAATTATTTTCTTGTTCAACTATATATTTTAGAGGGTAAGGTATCCTCGTACCAGCTTATGCGTCAATGGAGATTAAATTCCTTTGAGCAATCTTAACGGGGCTTCTCCCGCATCGAATTGATATTGGCCTGTGCATTCAGAAAAGTCTCTAGTTTACATATTGACTTGGTATTGTTCATTGGTTCTGAGCTTTTGGGATTGCCTGGATGAACAAAAATAAGGCCAAGGAATCGGTGGCTATGCAGCACCTGTATGCGTTCTAGATTTTTGTTAAAATTGGATGTTTTTGATAATCAAAAGTGGTATCTCAAATGTGCATCTCATGATTAAACTCTGTGTATTTTGACTATGACATAATATCTGCTAAGAAACTATCTCATTTAAAAGCTAAAGTTGTTAGGTAAAGCTTCAAGATATGATTTAGATTGTTCTCTAACATACCTTTCAAGTAAAAGCTCTTTGAACTTGAAACTTGTATAGACTCACACTGCCTTGTGTTTGATGTTTTATTAAATAGAATAGGGATGGTGAGATTCAAACTCATGACTGCTGATCAACAAGACTCTGATACTAAATGCTAACTTTGTTGGAGTTGTTTTTTTCTCAGGAGCACATGATCCCCAAAGCGCTTCAAGTAGGAGTAACTACAGAGCTGAAGTTGAGGGAATTGGTGTTAGTATTAGCGGACAACAGCATCAAGATATCAACTTTCTCATGAATAAAAGGATGAAGGAAAGCAACTCGGGTATGCAAAAACTCTGACCTCTGTGCACGGTGATAATTTTTACTGAAAGATTTCCAAGTGCCTATTTGAAGATTACCTCAGTTTTGCCAAATCCCTGATTATGGAAAATTTAAATTTGATTTAGAGAACAAGAAACTGAAAGGAGTAGCTGTGGCACTAACATTATTAAAAACATTTGTGTCTTCAGGATGTGATGAAAGTTATCAGATGCCAAAATGGAGTGGCCCTGGCCTCAAGAGGAAGCAGTCAATAGAACATCATGTCAACTTGCTCAAGAGGTTGAGAATAAATGGAGCCAACTCAGGTACATGTCCAGACTTCAGAGGTGATATCCTGTCAGTTTCATCCTGCACCCTGGATTTATGAGGCTCTTATGAACATATGAAATGATCATCTCGACACGTTTTCGCCCTTGATTATTCCAACTTTTACTCTTTCAAATTTCAAATACAGTCAGCCATTGAATGCAGTTGCATGAGTGGCAATTTGAAATGGATGAGAGTGATCTGATTCTGGATGGTCCTCGCAAGAGAACAAGAGGATACTTTCATGTTCTTTTTTTCTTTCTTTTTTTTGGTAATTTTCACTAAAATGATAATGTGGTAAATGAGCAGAAATAATTGCATTATCAAATATATATATTTTACTACACCTGAATTCATTCACTAATTCACTCTATTTTCCCAACTCAAACTTGAAAGCATCGAAGTGCTGAGCTTACCTTATCAAACTCTAATGTCAAAGCTGCTGAATACACACAGCAAGGAAGCTTCAGAACCATCTCCATCATACCAGGAGATACCATGTCTTTGGAAGGCAAATCATGTATCTTTTCCACAAATGCTTGCGAGAATGATAATAAACCCTCATATTTTCTTCATCAGAGTACCGTTTTGGGATTTACCAACTAAGTAAAAGGTGGCTTCACCTTCAAACCCTCCTGAAATCAACATGGTCAGCTCCATAATTTTCTTTTTTCTTCAGCTCAGCAACTAGACCTCTCTCAAGCTGAAGATGTACATTACTAGACTTAGCTAGAGCGTTTTCCACCGACTTTCCTCCCAAAAATTGAACTCAAAGAACAGCTTGGTTGAAGATATGATTCGCTAGTATTTTTCCTTCATGTTATTTTTTTCCAATTTTAGTATATGAAATATTACATGACAAGGCAGAATCCACGAAGAAATCCTGACATATCAAACACTCAATTTGACAAAAACAATCATAACCTTAGATTCGATCACTGTATCGAGACTTGAATTTTGTCTGGTTACAAGGTATCTGCGAAGAAATTAATCGTTGAACTATACCATATACATGAGGACTTCAATTGAAGTCTCCTTACATATTCAGAAATCAAATCTCCTTAATTTTTCTGAAGCTTATACAGAACTATGAAAAGAAAAAAATGTCGCCAAATGTCGTGCTATCATTGAGGGCACTCTGGGGGAGGTGTAGGGTACCTGGGCCTATCAGAACAATAGTCATAAGTCAAATACTTCTTTCTGACATTCTCGTATGCCCTTTGCTGGGTAGAGTCCAGTGTCCAATATTTTCGAGTGTTCCACCAGTAGCTCATCGAATAACATGGTTGGATGTCTGAGTCTTGAACTGAGCAGCCATTAACGTCAAATCCTTGGAAATGAGTTTGAAATGGTGCATGGCTCCAATTAGTCTTTGTTTGGCCACCGTCTGTTGCCCAGCTATCTCCATCCCACAAGCTTGCCTCTATTTGCATCGGCTGTGAAGGGTAGCTGACTCCACTATTCGTGTGGTTCTTGAACACTCTTATGGGAGTATCATCCACGTAAAATCTGATATATTTACATATATCAATAGAATATATTACTATAAATATATTTGGAATCGGATATATATATATATATATATATATATATGAATTATATGGAGATCTCAGTCTTACACAATCTGAAATTGGTTCCACAAGATTTTGTAAGAGTGAAAGTCAGCAGCTGGGTCAAACCAAAGATACATCCTTTGCTCTCTATTCCCTTGACCATCTGCAAACACATTTGTCTGTAATGTGATCGGCTTCCCTTCTCTGTTGCCCAAGAACTCGAAATCGAGCTCATCGTGATTATTACTGTGGGAAGTTAGCTGACATTGAAACCAAAACGACCATTAATTACATATTAGTAATTCTAACATCCTTAACATGATCATCGTTGCTGTAATGGAAGGTGCATGATAAGAAAATTGATAAAAAAAAATATAAAAAAATTGACTACATAAACTGACATAGAATGCAGTGACAACTCCTGCAGAATCCTTTCCTGGTAGCTTTATCCTCATATGAATGAATCCTGAACCAAAGCTTAGCTTGGAACCAAATCCAGCACCTACGCATCGATCCCATTAAAATCAATACAGGATAAAAAAAAAATCATACATATACATGTGTATATGTGTTTCTAATAGATAATATACTATGAATAAACTTGGGATTATTAGAAATAATGAAATTTTATAAATATCTCATAAGTAAATTGACCTCCGAATTTGGAATCGACTATAGTTAGAGAATAAAATAAATTATATTTTAGGATCTCAATTAACAGTTTAAGTTCTTAGGTAAGATAAATTCTTAACATGGTATCGAAACTTGTTGACTTGGCAGTTACGAGTTCGAATTTTACCATTTTTATTCCATTTGAATAAAACTAAGCACAAAATAATATGAATTCATGTATGATTTCCTTCTATGGGGAGGCACATGCAGATTGCTTAATAAAAATGAAACTATACAAGTTAGTAATTTTCGTATTAATTTCTATAAAATAATTATATAATTCCATCTCGTTTTCATAAATGAGGAATATGTAACGGAGCAAATTTGCTTGCTCCTTTATGGAGGCTTCAGATTCATGGCTGTATATCCTTGCATGAGCATGGAAACAATTCATCAAAGCAGGAGAACAAGAGGATACTTTCAAGCAAACATGTGGAAACAGAAGTCAAGAAAAGATAGGGTTTAGAATTATGATGATAAATATTTTATAGCCAGTAGCTTTCAAGGAGGAGGAGGAGAGATGAGACCAGAAGAATTATCCAGTGAGAGCTGAATCTGTCTTCCTTCATCAATGGACAAAACGTGATCGTTTCCCCAGGTGATATCGTAATTCCGATCAAAGCTAGCGTCGCCATTTCTCCTCGCAAGCACCCCTCCGATGAGGAGAAATGCCAGGAAACGAGGGAGACAAAAATCCATTAATGTAGCTAGAACACTGCAATGATTCATTTTTGTTTTTGCTCAAGCTTGTGCTGAGTCCATATTTATACACACGCGTATGAGAAATCTGGCCTCCCTCAGCTTTGCGACTATTTAGCGGTGTGGTTACGGTTGTTTTTTAAAGTATTTTAGCTACGGTTGTTTTTTAAATTGTTTTTTATTTAAAAACATATCAAAATGATATTTTTTTTATTTTTTAAAAATCATTTTTGATATCACTACATAAAAATAATTTAAAAATATCAAAAATATTTAATTTAAAATAAAATAAAATAAAATTTCTTTTTTATTTAAAAACACAATTTCAAACTTACATAGTCCTACAAGAACTACGAAAAAAAGCGAAAAGCTGTGTGTGAGTTATCGATGACTTCTCCACACGCTAGTGACTTGTTCATGCACACAGCCCATCACTGGAGTTCTTTTTATTTGGAAGCAACGTAAAGCAAAACGACAACCGTTTTAAGCACATTTACTATGAATTAATCGTGTGGAAAAGACTGGCCGATACCATCACAGAATTCTGGTGTTGTTGCTTAAATTTACTTCCAAGTAATCGTTTTTGTTTCGATAAACAACAGAAAAAAGATAAATAATATATTTTTTATTAGAAAAAAAATTAATTTGTTTCCTACCTGTATACTACAACACTGGTCATAGCTTGTTGCTAAGCAACGCCAAGGAAGATATATGGTGCTTGGAGGTTAAGATAAGACGACTCTTGTAAATAATTTTATATATTTTATATAATTTACTTCGAATTTATATTTAAACACTAAACATGTTTTATCTATATTATATTTGTTTATTTAATTTGAAAAAAAGGTGGCTAAGAAGTCATGTATCCTATGCCATCGAACTCGGTATATCTTTTCAATGATGGGCTTGACATCACGGCTAGAGCTTCTTTTGTCCTACACGTATTAGAATTCTTTTTTGCGTGATTGACCGGTTTATATGTATTTATATTTTAATTAATCTTATAGATTTTAAAATTAATAAATATATAAATCTTAAATGATCATTATATTAATTATAGTATTAATATTTACAGGATTCAAATTTAAAATAATAAGAGTGATAAACTTCTAGTTATATTTTTAATTTTTTAGTTTAAAATTATTTTTTATATTTTATTATTAATCTATAACACTACAACAAAAACATATGACTTTTCAATAACTAATCTTTTTGAAGATAATACATTGTTGTCATCTAAGGCAATTCTAATTTCACACAAGTGGCTGCACCACCTAAGACATCGTTTTTGTCTTGAAAACTTTAAGAATGCTGTTTAAGTGAATATAAATTTTGTTTTCTTTTTACTTGAGATATGTTTTTGAAATGAGTAGTAGTTATATTTATAATAATGTTCCGATGTGGATGTTAGAAAAAATATGAATTTAGCTCCCCTTTAATTTATTTAAAATCTGTTATCTTTTTATTTTTATTTAACATATTTAGATATGTTAAAATTAAAATGTTATGAGTTTCTTCTCTCATTTTCATTTTAATTATTTAAAATACATAGCATAATTTACTAACAAAAAGGGACTGTTATGCATAGTAAAGATGTGATTTGTTTTAAAACTTACGAATTGTTTGGTATTACATTTCAAAAGTCTTTTTGAAAAAAATTAAAAATATATATTTTTATTTTTTATTTGAAATTAATTTTTTTTATGTTTTTAGATCATTTTTATGTGTTGATGTCAAAAATAATTTTTAAAGAATAAAAAAAAATATTATTTTGATGCATTTCTGAATGAAAAAATATTTTAAAAAATAATTTCAGTCATTGTCTCAAAGAGATAACTTCTACTCCAAAATCAATAATGGTCTTAGAAGTTTGGAATTGTGATAAAAAAATGGTTTTAAAAATTTATTTTTTTAAATATATTAAAAAAAATACTTTTAAGACACTTTCAAACACTATAATTGCTTAAGGAAAATAAAGTAAGATTGTCCACACATAACAATCCATAATTCATGATTGTTTGGGAATGTAGTTGGGGTTATTTTTGAAAATATTTTTTGTTCAGAAATGCATTTAAATAATATTTTATTATTATTTTTAAAAAAATAATGGTCTTAGAAGAAATTAATCGTTGAACTATACCATATACATGAGGACTTCAATTGAAGTCTCCTTACATATTCAGAAATCAAATCTCCTTAATTTTAAAAAATAATTTCAACGATTATGCAAGGTTGCGCATATTAAAAATATTATACAAAAATAAACCAGTTTTTAGTTCTTAATAACAAGTTTGATATATATAAAATATAAATGAATCATACTAACATCCTCAAAAATTAAATACATCCAATATAATTGAAGAATTATCATCATTTAAAAATGTTGAATAAGCAAAAAAAATCACACAAAATGAGTATTAATTAAAATATAAACTTAAAAATCATGTAAAACGAGTTATATATATAAAAAAAAAAAACAGGCGTTGGTGGGCCTAATACATTAGGTTAAGCACCTAGCCTATCAAATAATAGCTTGCACACGGTGTTTTTATTTTGTAATTTAAATTAATTTTTTTTATGTTTTTAAAGTCATTTCCATGTACTGATGTAAAAAAAAATATCATTTTAAATATATTTATAAACAAAAAACACTTTAAAAAGCAACTTCAACAATGCTCTCAGACAAGCACTAGTAATTTGATTCATTAATGTTGGTTTAATCACCTTTCTAAAGAGCTAAATTAATGCAATTATTTATTTTCCCCGAGGATTAACATTGATGTTGGTTTTAAAAGAATTTGTCAATTAACTTTTTTTTCAATTGAAGTTTCAAACCTAAAATATGATTAACCCAACTCATTGCATATTAAAAAATTGTCCCTTTATGAGAAGGAAAATCAAATTTGATTCATCTAGAAAATCAGGAAATTAATGATATTTTTACCTTTTATTTCTCATTTATATTGTAATAACCAGAAGATCACTATGATTACTATACTTTTAAATAATAATATCTATGTTTACAAAATTCAATAATATAAAATAAAAGTGATATGAAAAAATAAACACTTTAAAGTCATGTGAAAAAGAACCTAATAATCAAACTCAAAATCTCTTCTCAATCCATTATCTTCACCACTCAAAAAGTTTCTTCTAATCTTCTCTTTTTATTAATATGGAATAACCATTAAATAAATACAATAATGTGCCCACATAAAATCATAAAATATTTTAAAAGATAGCTCACAATAATTACATTAATTCGAGTACCTAAGAAAATGATTGTTTTTATTTAACTTTCCAGCATAATTGAATTTTTTGGATTTGTTGACATGGGCTAATAATATAGCATTTTAATTAATGCTCAAACTATAACTTATAGAATATCATTAATTACAATTTAAAACCATTTATTTCTCCACATCAAACTATTATTCAAAACACCTAAAGAAAATCTAAAAATTTCTTCCAAATCATACCTTAAGAAAATCCATTCAATTTACCAAAGAGCACCTAGTTTTATCCACAATTATTAACAATTTTATCATTGAAAATGATAATGACACCAACAAAAACATTAATAGCAGAAGATGAAGTGTTTTTTTTTTTTTAGAGAATTTTCCACGATTTGTCGATGAATCCACATTATTTTAGGTGAAAAGGCAAAGATATTTTTTTGTTGTTTAATAATTTGGCCAGTTTCTATTGCATTGTCAACTTTTTTTCCATCCCCACTACACCGCTTGGAAAGGTAATGTCACGTTCCCAATTAAGACCACCATACCCTACTCTCCTTTTCACGTTGCCAAACCAACGCGCCTTATTGCTCCTCGTGTCCCGGCCAGAAAGCTTATTCTAAAAAAATATAGTTTCGATAAAAAATAAGTATTAAAATTAATAAAGTGATTGTTGAATTTTAATCCAGTCAAGCTCAAGTTTTTTTATGCGAGAAAACTCTGACTGTCTCGGACTCTTACAAGAAATGCATATCCTGACTCGAACTCGAGACCTATTATTTAGATCATAAATCCTTTCCTATCGCGTCACGCCGACCAATCAAACTCAAGTTCATCGAGTCAAATCGAGAATTTACTAAAACTTTTAACAAAATTATCTGACAAGCTTTTTTATTTATTTTTTCATTAATTTAGTCAATCAAATTCTAAATCAACTCATTGAGTCGGTTCATGTGTTTACAATTGTGATTTTAGGGATGTCTCCACCTATTTTTTAAAAGAAGAAAAAAAAAACCTCATGTGGCGTGCATGACTGCAATAAAACTGAACATTGTTTTTTTACACACGCGCTAGACTATTGACGTGGTGAAAGCATAGGAAAAACCCCCATGAATATAATATAACACTATCATTTTTATCATGCCCATTTGGGTTTCATACATTATTAAAATAAAAGATTATCTTATGGGACCAAAAATAAAATTAAATCTGGAATTACCATGTTAATCTATCAGTCTAAATCGGGTTTAATTACTATATTATATAACAAATAGGCAAGTGGGGGGTCGAAAAAGGATGGCATAAATTATAAATTTTTATTTTGGGGAAGAAACGTGGACTACTATTGATAGGTAATAAAAGGAAATAATCAAATATAATCCCGGGAGGAACGGACTTTCTTTAGTGAGAGGGTCCAGTACTGTCCTGTCGTGGTCCACTTCTTTCTTGCTGTTTTATTTTATTTATAAATAATAAATAATAAATAATAAATAAAAATAAAAACCGTGAGACTCTCCTTCCATTGAGCGAGTGCGAGAGAGTGTAGATGCAACGGACTCCTACTTCGTGACTTCGTTCGATGCAATAAATACAAAGAAGAGAGAGTCGGAAGATGAGACAGGGAGAGAGAAAGGGAGAGAAAGAGAGCACACATCTCAAGCAGAGAACAAGAACATACTGTTACTGCTACTCGAGTAGTTGATAATATTTATTTATTTAGTTTTCTGTCGATCTATTTCTGTAACGGCTACTTTTATGGTAGTTGTAAGTGAGAAAAGAGAAGAGAAGGCGATGGATTATAACAATGTCAAGTAAATTACTATTTTTTTGTTTTTGTTTTCTGGGTTTAGATCAAAATGCTTTTTTGTGTTGTTTTAGTTTTATTGTTAGTTTTTGTTTTTGAGTGATTAAATGCTGGTTTTGTGAGATGGGTTTTCACAGACTTTCACTTTTATTTGTTTTTTTTTCTTTTCGTGTTTTTAGTTGTATTGGAAAAGATTTGATTTGATTTGATTTGCTACATTATTTTATTTCTCTATGAACTTTTGGGTGTGGTAGATTTATCTTGTAACATTTTGAGAGATGATGATGATGATGGGCTCTGAATGTTTTGGTGGTCTTTTTTTTTTTTGCTTTTTGATGCTAAATTTATGTTGAATAGCAGATATACCTAAAAAAGATTATGATATAATGTTATCGTCTGGGCTAAGAGATCCAGGCGATGGTTATGTTCCTTTGTTCTGCACTGCAAATTTGATCCAGTTGCTGCAATTTTATTTTTAGCACTTCTGTTTCCTTACTATATATGCTATCTTCTGCTACTGTTTGCTGTTTTGTTTTTATCTTGCTGATGTGTTTTTTTTTCCATTTTGGGTTTGATTTTGCTCGGTGTGGATTGTGATTATGCTTTACTTTTACTGCTTTTGCTGTTCTTCTTAACCTGTGATATATCTTACCTATCGTTGACTCCATTTCCCTATGCTTCTTGTCAAGATCTTAGAAATGTATATGCATAATCCTGAATCTGTGATCTTCTTTGCTTTGTGAAGTGGCAATGGGGAACATTGGGGTTGGCAAGGTGAGGATTACTGTTTCCAAAAAGATCCCAGTGGTGGTAAGCTGCTGCTGCTGCGCCTCCTATTATGTTCTTCAGAGAAGATATATGAAGTTGCTGATGTTTAGTTGCTCTTGTTATTTTTTATAGACGTGTCTCAACGTTTATGGAATGAAGTGGCTCTGAATGGCGAAGATCTTTCCTACATGCTTGATGAAACAACTCCGGTTAAGGCTTGTGGGGATTTGGCTTACCATGTTAATCATGATAGTATGGTGTTAGCCCCCCTTGTATATTTTTTTCCAGTGTTATTTTTTACATTTGTTTATTTTAATTGGTAGTTTTTATTCTTTTTTAATTTGAAAGAGTGGATGTCAGATAACATGAACAAGGAACCAGAAGAACAGAGGGAGACTTGTTCGCAATTTAAAAGACGTCGGCTACAGTTTGACACTGATGTAGAAGACTCCCCCTTCTGTGATGAAGATTTAACTTCTGTATTTTTAAAATCAAATGTAAGTGTTGCTTATCTATCTATCATATCATGACTAAACCGTGTTCTTATTTTAATTTGCTAGTTGTATATTGGGAGGTCAATGGCTTGAGATGTAGTGCTTCTCTGTCTCATCAACCCTCTACCTTCAACCCATTGAATTTGAATTCAAGACCTTCAAGTTGATATTCAAGCTCTAGGACTCTCCCTGGGAACATTGTGACCTGACTGATGATTGAAGAATGTGAAATTTGAATTTTATGTTGTTAATCTTAGTTCTAATGAAATGGGTGTGGAGCTTTGAGAACATTGCCTACAGTGCAGTTTTTAGATCTGTTGGAAATCTAGGATTGAGATAATTGAATATCTTCTCTCTCTTTGACTTCCTATTCCATATTATTTATGATGGAGTGAAACCTACAGTGCAGTTTTTAGATTTGTCGGAAATCTAGGATTGAGCTAGTTGAACATCTTTTCTCTCTCTGACTTCATATTCCATAATATTTATGATGGAGTAAAAAGGTGCACTCTATGTACTTTAGAGAATGGATTTCCCTGTTGGAGATTCCCACATTTTTTTTGTTTTTGGTTCTATCTTTAGGAGACAGAAGAGTCACTTGAAGAAGTTTTCCCTCGAGCAACACAGTGGGATTCTGGTTATCAAGGTTCATCTCTTGCAAATTCTGTGCTAAAACAGAGATATGAACTTGAATCTGCACACTAGGTTTTCTAATCATGGTGTGGTGTATTTTTGTAGATATGTCTGCCTCCTGTTACAATGGTCTGGATCAGTCATCTGAGCATTGGATTGCAGACTGTTTTAATGACTCGGAAATGCATTTCAGTCCCAATGATATGTATGTTACTTCTAACTTCCAAGTCTTCTACACCTCATTACTATTCAACTACAATCTGATTGTTTTGTCATGTCAACTCAGGAGTTTCCCTGGAGCATCTGATATTCAAATTGATATTTCTGGTATGACATCAATTTTCTAGTTCAGAAAGTGTCCGGGTCCGTCTTTATTAAGCATTCTTTTCTCCACATGTATTCTGTAAAGTGTCTAATATTCATTTGCTTCTGTAGATTTCTGCAATGATCCTCCTGAGCTCGAAGCTAGCATGGTTCAAAAGCGTGTTACTCGAACACCTCGAAATGTTGTTTTTAAAGGTGTCTTTCTTTATCAAACATTCCATTTCTTGCTTGTATCTTCTGAGCTTAATATGTTCTACCATTGTTCCTTTGATGACTTGGAAGCTCTTCTCCGAGGTCATTATAGTATGACAAATTTACCTTTCATTGTTCTGGCTCCTGTGTCCTGCCTACAAAGGAGGAAAAGAGGGAGCAAGACAAAGCATAGAAGTTACCATACCACTATAACATTCATGGTGGTATTCAGAATGTTATTTATATCTTGGAGATGCCTGGATTACTCTGATTTTGTTGGGGATTTTTCTATATAAAAAAATAGAAGTAACTGTGCCTTTATATATCCACAGGTACGAAGTCCTTCATCCAGACACCTACTAAGCTAGCTACTTCTGTTGCCTATCCGTTTGCTTTCATCAAACCCTGCGGGGTGCACGGAGATGTTACTCTAAATGAAATAAACCAGCGGATTCGTACTCCACCGCCATCAAAATCAAAGCAACAGGATGAAGATCCTGTTGTTTACCCCATGTCTGCTTTCTCTGGGAAACCTGTTGTTGGCAAAACCAAAATTCGCACAGAAGGAGGGAAGGGGAGTATTACAATAATGAGAACCAAGGGCTGATTAGACAAGTGTATTTCCAAACTTTCCAAACACAAGCACTTGTGTTCAAAGGTGGAATATTTTGCTATATTATTCCCGGCCTTCAAAGTATAGAAGTTCATAGTGTTTCTTTTCTTTTGTTCAAGATGCTCTTCGAATTCAAAAATCACCTCAAAGTGCTTGTGTTTACAAATAGCATTTTAGGTGTCCATGGCTGTTGTTCTATACATAGTTTCTTGGTATTAAGACGAGTGAAAAACATTTGGCTTTAGATCTGAATGTTCTATCGGCTTCGAAACTGTCCTGTAAGTGCATTCTCTGAATTCCTTTTGCTGTGCTAAGGTGAGGTTCTGGATTTATTTATCTAGAGATGAAGTTGTATTGAATATGGAGTGAAAGCACCCAAGCCTGTTTGATTTCTAGTTAATCTGGATGCAATTTTCACATAAGCAGATTACAGTAATCGACCGCCGCAAGGTTGCCGGAGGAAGAACATTCTTTCAGGATGAGTATTATCTAGATGATTATAAGGTTGTCTTTGAAAATCGGACAGCTCCATTAAAAGTTTTGGCAGGCACCGATCATCTTTGATTCACTACCTTCTGGACAATCAATTTTGTTTTGCTATCTGTGATGCCAACTTGCCATTCATACTCAAAATGCATGTTTTGTTTTTCCTTGGTCTTCATCCATGTTCTGTGAGGAATTCCAAAAACAACATTCCTATCCATGTTCTGTGAAGATAGTAGGAATTCCAAATACAACATTCCTAGATTTGTCGCGGATTGTGGCTGATTTAGATTTAGATTTAGATTTTGGATCGATAAACCTGGCCGGAATAATATCAACAATTAGGGTTCTGGTTTTGATGCAGTGTACCCCGTGCTAGGAATTGGAGAGAAGAAATTTTGTTTATTATAATGAGTTGATGGTGATGTTATGCAATATTTTTGCTTTTTAATATTTAAATTACTGAAAGACAGAATTATATTTAATTCTACTTAAAAAAATCGATAATCCTAGACAGTTTTAAAATCATTTGATATTACGGTATTTAATTACTTTTAATATTCTTTTAAAAAATAACGAGAAAAAAGATAAAAATATCCTCCATTCTTTTTAAATTAATGATTTTTTTTATTTGATATATATATATATATATATATATATATATATATATATATAATTCGATAATGATTCTTTTTCTTTTTAATATTTAAATTAGAAAGAGAAATAAATTTAATTTTACTTAATATCTGAATTTATAGTTGAGATTATTTTTTAAAGTATTTTGTATTCATAAATATATTGAAATAATATTATTTATTTATTTATTTAAAAAATATTTTTGACATTAACACATGAAAAAAATCTAAAATACTATTTTTTTTTTAATTTAAAGTAAAAAATGATTTTTTTTTTAATTTTATACTTTTAAAACAATGTCATGGTCTTGAAAAAAAGAACCAATAAAAATACCCCCTCCAGGACAGTTATAAAAATATATGATATGATGGTATTTAAATATTTTTAATATTCATTTAAAAGTAAAATAACACGGGAAAAAAAAAATGCAAAAACATCTACGCCCCCCATGATTTGTAAAGACATTCGTGTTCATATAAAAAATAAAAATACCCTCCTCCATTCTTTTTTAAATTAATCAGCCAGCAACTTGCTAGAGTTTATTTTAATTTTAATGGCTGCCCACATGGTAAACACATGACACCGATTATTATTCTTCGCGGAGCTTCTTTAATCCGCAGGAGAACTGCAGAGCCATGGTCTCCTAGAGAGTGGAGACAACAGAGAAGAGGTTGCAGTTTCCATGCGTTGTCACGTGGTGAAAAGGCTCTAAAGGTGGAGATGAAGAACAAGGACAACTGGACAAGAGATAGAGAAAGTGTTTGTTAGTATTAAAGTATTTTTTATTAAAATTATATATATTTTTTATTTTTTAAAGTTATTTTTTATATTAATATATGAAAATATCTAAAAATATATTTTTTTAAAAAAATATTTTTGATATTATCACATCAAAATAATTTAAAAATATCAAAATAATTTAATTTAAAATAAAATATATATTTTTTTAAGTGTAAAACAGTCCAATAAAACAAAAAGGGATGGTGGCAGATTGAGTGGCCCTGCTGCCGCCGCTGCTCCTCCTCTTGTGGCAGACAAAGTCAAGAAGACTGGCTGCAGTTGATGTGATCATTGGAATCGTGGGCGCACCCTTTACTTTTAGAGCTTCTGAAATGAGGAATCCAAGGGGACACTCTTCTTTCTTAATTCATTTGGGAAATATTAAATTAATTGCAATGTGATTTTAATACTTTTATGAAATTGTCTTTAAGCTGAATAATAATTGATTTGATTTGATTTTTTTTATAGTTTATCAAATATTAGTCACCTTTTATCCGTTAATAACTTTTTTTTCTTAAATAAAATAAATATATGAATATAGCAAATATATTTAGAGTGTACTTGATATTGTGGTGCATAGTATTTTTCACTTAATTTTTTTTTTATATTAGCACATAAAAATCATAAAAAAACACTAAAATAATTTGATTTTTTTTTAAAAATCAAATATATTTTTAAATACATTTGCAAATATAAAAAGAAACCATACTTTAATGTATAGCTTCGGTTTAGAACTCCACCTTTTTTGTCCCCACAACTAATAAAACCCTAAACTTGTTGCGTGCTTGTATGGTTCACATGAAATTAATCAACCAGCAACTTGCTAGAGACAATTAATTAATTTGGATGATTATAAAGTGTGGTGTACTGAATAAAAATAAAAATAAATTTTATTATTAAATAATATATCTCATCTAAAAATTGAATTTACCTGGAGATTTCAATATATAATTTATATTATTTTCTAACACCCCTTAAAAGAAAGTTTTTATATTTTAAATTTTTATTTTTTATCAAATATACAAAACATTCAAATTTATAATTGCTTGGTTAATAGAGTTTTGAAATCATGTCAAAAAAATTATCCCACATTGAAATTTAAATTATTAAATAAGATCTACGATATAGTTTATTTTATTCTATAATATTTAAAAGCGGGAAGAGCATCATAGCCATCATGGTGCTTATGATTCTCTCTTTCAACAGGTATGAGCTGTAGGGCAACGGCGATGGGCATGCTAACAGCTCCAATTAAAACGCAGAACATCCACATTTGCCAGCTCAAAGGCACGGTGCTTGCAAGAGACTGTTTATTTCATTAAACACCTGAAAGTGAAATGATATTAAAAATTGAGCAGGTATGAAATGAAGGTGATTCCAATATGGATAATGCACAAGGAAACTAGAAGGCTCAATCCAATAACTCCATACCTGGCAAAACACGAAAGAGTTGAACATCACAGTAATCAGCACACTGGGAGAGGAACAATGACTCTTTAATTACTTGAATGTGATGATTAACAAAGCTCGATCCTGTTATCCATGTTTATGGTTAAACAGAGATTGCACTAACAAATACCATTTACATCAAATTTCAGGATAAACATGTGACTGTATTTCTCTATCTTTCTTTTTTATTTTCTGCAAAATACAAAAACACTCAACTGGGAAAAATGCCAAAGCTACCAGCAACTCGTTTTCCAATCTTCTGTTGAACCATGAGAGAGCTCCAATCTATAGTGTTTCTCGCTTCCCATTTCAAACTCAACAAGACAGGTGCAAAGAAGTTTGCATGAATTTGTCTCGAGTCCTCAAAATATATCAAGAAAGAAGTTTACATGAATTTGTCTCGAGTCCTCAAAATATATCAAGAATTTCCAAGATGAAACCATTGCATAGAGGGCAATTACCCCTTTGAACCCAAAGCTCTCTTGAACACAGCCTGCAAAATGTATGCCCACAAGGAATAAAGGCTGCACCTTTATGCCTAACCATGCACACGCAGCAAGTACACTCTATAACAGCACCACCATCACCACCATCACCACGGCCCTCGTCGTCGTCGTCACATGCCTCAAGATCCCCCATTGTATATCTAGACCCCTCAAACCCCATCTGCCTATCTGTCTCCTCTAACAAATCCATCAATGACATCCTCACCGGCTCTTGCGTCTCCATATTCTCGGGCATGGGCATTGCCCCCTCCTCGGTCTCTTGTTCGGATGCCGCCGCAGCCGCAGCTTCCGCCTGTGCAGCTGCTTCTGCAGCCTCCTGTGCTGCCACTGCCTCCCTCGCCGACAACAGTCTCTCCTCTGCCAATGCAGTGCCCAGGCGTGTCGTGCCCTTAAGTGCTGAAGGATCTAAATCATTCTCATCTGACTGGGTTGGATCGACAACCGGGAACCGAGTCGAATTGTGTCGCGAGATTTGCGGTCGTAATCTCCGAGAAGGCGGGCCATCGTCCACCGTGTGAATGTTCCCGTCCGAGTCACCAGAGTGAGTTGACTCAGACTGGACCTGAGGAATGGCTGAACCAAACCGAGTTGAACTCCGGCGAGTCATTTGCGGCCTCGAGCTCGGACCCATCCCCGAGTTATCATCCGATTCCTCCAACTCGGGCGGTATAACGGACGACACGGTGGTGAACCGCACGGAATTATGGCGTGCCATCAAAGACCTGGAGGAAACGTTATTAATATTAGAATTGCGAAACCTGTTTTCCACCGGGATAGGGATATCCGAAGTAGGGGTATGAACCGAAGATGTCCAAGCAGAACCGGCACGCTTCAAACGGAGCTTGTCTCTGAAAGCTTTCCAGCTCTTTTTGTCTTTGTGTCCAAATAACGAGCCGCTCTCTTCATCCCGGATTATATCCAGTAGTGTCCGATTTGCCTGAGCCGGCTGTTTTTCCAAGCTCAATATTGTCTCGAGGGTCCTTCTATCTCTGCTTTTTTCAATTGCATCCAGCAGCGTTATTCTGTTGCGACTGCCGTCATCGTCGCCATTACTGTATCCACCCTCCATTAAAATCAGTTGCAAGGTTTAAAGATACTAGAAATGACAAACAGGAACAGCTCACAATCAAATCAAGAAAAATACCCCAATCCCATGTTTGTGCAGAGCAGTGTTTGGCTGAATTAACAAAAAATATTGCAGATCATAGTGCGGTTACTTGGGAGAAGAATTCAAGGATTAGAAACATCTTTTGTTTGGTTTCTGTGCACGGTTTACCGGGAATTGTAGAATAAAGAAATGCCGTGAGAAGCCTGTGATATGTGAGGTCCCTGTTAACGCGGTACACCGCGCGTCAAAAGGCATGTATTTATGTTTTTTAGCGCGGTCCATCACGCAAACAGCAAGATCCTAGCCCGGCTCATGTCGTGGCTTAAGCCGGTTCACGGTGTATTTTATTTAAGTATTTTTGGCGCAGACGGTGGGATCATTGTTTTATGAATATTTGATTTTAAAAAAAATATATTTTTATATATTTTTAGATTATTTTGGTGTGTGAGTGTAATTTTTTTAATATTTATTAGTACCTTTTTTTCTTTTCAATTGAATTTTATTGAGTTGATCAAGTTTATTTGTAATATAAATAAATTATATTAACTTAACTATCATTCAATTTAATTTAAAATCTAACTTTATCAATAATTTGATGGAGAAATTATTAGACTAATTTACCGGATTAAATAGGATTTAATATCAATGATAATACATGGATAAAAAAATCAAAAAGAAAAATGTTTTAAACTGGGAATTTTTATGATACTTAATTGATAATTATTAGCATTTATAGGAAAATTATAATATTAATAAATATAATTTAAAAGAGAAATTGGTGAATTAAATAAATAAATAAAAGAGATACTCTTAGCATATGGATGTGAATTTTTTTCCTCCTTGCACTCTTGAATGTTTCTTATATATTTCTTTTAGCAGTAAATATTAATAGTTTCAGCTTAAATGTTATACGATTTTTTTAACAATATTAGGATTTATATATTATCGTCATCGTCATCAATAAATTAAAAAAAAAAAAGTGAAACAACATTGAATACCTTGCATACGTTGGGTTATCGCAGTAAATCTCTGGTGTACGGACAGAACAATGTAGTTTTCTGCAAATAAATAAATGAATAAAAAGTTTCAACGATTCCGGCATTCAAGACAAAAAAAATATATTTCTCATAAAAATAAAAATAAAAATAAAAATTAAAGAAACAGATAAGATCACACATACCAGCAGAAAAGTCTAAGATGATGGCCTTCCTCTTTTTCTTTTCTTTTTTTCTTTCTCTGTCTATTGTCATGTGAGATTTCACTTTCTTGATTTAATTGAATTTTTAAATCTTTTTTTCTATCGCTTTTTCTCTCTTTCTAATTTTAATTTTAATTTGTATGAAAAATGTTTGAAAGAGAGAAAGAGAGAAAGAGAGAGGGTGGTGGTGGAGGGGGGATGAGAGGTAGAGGAGAAGTGGAGCGGATCTCGTGGAGGGGAGGAGACATGGGATTGGGATCCTGTGGTGCGGATACCTTTGTTTGAGATTTCACTTTCTTGATTTGTTTGTTGTTTTTGTGATTTAATTTTTTTTTGAGATTTTTATTTATTTAGTTTTAGTTTTTTGTGTGTTTTAAATAGCATGTTAAAAATACATTTTAATATATATATATATATATATTATTTCAATATATTGTAAAATAAAAAAAACAATTATTACTACAATAATAATTGTTATCACAGCATCAAACAAGTTCCTAGTACAGTTTACTGAATTTAACTTAATTAATCCAGTATATCAATCGTCAATTAAATAAAAAAATTGTTTAAAAAATAATATCATGTAACTCACTTAAAAAAAAAACAAAATAAATTGTTTGAATTAAGTCATGCAACCCATAAACCAGACCTTGAACAGCATTACAAGCTGGCTCGGGTTGAATAACTTGATTTCTGCTGCAAAATATTTGTTTGGAAATACAATTTAAATTAATTTTTAAAGTGTTTTTTGTTTAAAATACATCAAAATAAAAAAAATACTTTTTTTAAAAAAAAATTAGCATCAACACATAAAAATAATCTAAAATAAATTATTTTAAATTATGGATATATCAAGTTTTATGATTATCAAGGTCTGCGATAAACATTGATTGCAAGGTTTAAAGTAGTCTCCACCCATAATCATGAGCCTCCAATCATTAACTGGGATTTTACCTCACTAATTAAACCGGATAAGATCATATAATATCCAGGATCCGATGCATTTTTGGACTCTTTTTATTCATCTCGGAAAATACTTGTTGATTTATTTGTGATGTTCACACTCCTTTTTAATCGGATTTATTAATTCTAATCTGTTGATTCTCATTGTTTGTTTGATATTGTGGTATAAAACATTTTATACTTAAAAATATTTTTTTTATTTCTCACCTCAAAATTATAAAACACAATTAATTTAATATTTTTTTCAAGATAAATATATTTTTAGGAATATCTAAAAACAATAGCCACCGTAATCTTAAATTAATCAAGAGCATCAATTAATGTCAACCAATTTAGAAAAAGGAAATAACGAGAAAAAACATATGTGGTTTTGTTTTGATTTTTTATATATGTACTTAATTTATAAAGGTTGACCAGGCCAAATTTACCATAACCAATGACCAAATTCAAATTACAATGGGATAAATTCGTTAGCATGAGATTATAGGAAAGATTTAGGGTTTGTCTGGGAGGGCGGTTGTGGTTGCTTTTGAAAGTGATTTTCGTTTAAAAATATAAAAAATAATATTTTTTTTTATTTTTTTAAAATCATCTTTAATATCAGCACATTAAAATGATCTAAAAACACCAAAAAAATATTATTTAAAATTAAAAAAAAAAGAAATTTGGTCAAACACCGGTTTGATCCCAGTGTCAAACAGACACTTAATTGGAAAGTTGTTATTTATTAGGATTATAGTTATTAAATCGGCTCTGAGAATTGATCGAGTTAAATAAAAAAACTAAAATTATATTATTTAAATAAAAAAAAATATCTAAATTTTATTTCAACCCGACCAAAATTGACTGAGTCATTACATCAATTCGATGAGGCAAGCTGGTTTTAAGAAAGCTCAAAATAGTTGGTTGCTATATTTGTTCTTTCCCCTTTAAAATATGACCCCTGTCAACTACCGGCTGGGCAGTTGAGTTCTGGTGGCGGCCGAAGCAGTTGTGCTTGGTGAGAACTTGGAGGTTCGAATTTAAAAGTACGTCGAAACAAAAGCACTGGTTCGCCGGCTCGGCTGTCTCGAAACTTTTTGTCGGTTCAAGTCGAAAAACACGGCAACCTCATTATTGGTACGAGTTGCTGGCATAAATTGACAAGGCATGATAAAAATATTGGCTTTATCTATAAAGCCCAGCATTGATGTAAGGCCAGTGTTGACTCCATGGCCCACTCTCTCTTTTATTTTATATATATATATATGTTAGGATAATTATCGCGTGGCCAAACGGACCACCCTCTGTCTGACCTTGCTTCTAGTTTACGATTTTTAGCAATTTTCTATGACGAAGCAGGCTTGGATTAGGTGCGTGGATGATAATGTTATGCAGGTGTGGCTGAGAGCAGGTGTTAGGAATCACAGGAGACAAGGTTTTGGGGATGAAAATATTAATTAAATGTGTGTTTAGGTTTTTTAAAGCGATTGTTTTTTGAATTGATTTTTGTTTAAATATATATTTTATTTTAAAAAAAATCGCATGCCCGACATCGTTTGTCAGAATAGTTTGAGCTACTTAATAATTACTTGGTTATTGTTGTTTTTTAAAGTATTTTTTACTTAGAAATACATTAAAATAATTTAAATGATCTAAAAACATTAAAATCATTAGTGTTCCAACAAGTGCTTTTTTCAACCTTTTTTTTTTATAACCTGAGTGTCCGAGTCAGCTTACGCACACCATGATTAATCTCTAGATCCATTTTTTTTAATATTTTTTTCCTTTTTTTTTCAACTTATATATATATATTTTTGGTTTTTCTTATAGCCAGAGTGTCTAGCTTAGTTTACACGCACCGTGATTTTTATTCCTGTATACATATTTTTTAATCTCCAGACCTTTTTTTTTACATTTTCTTTCTTGTTTTTTTTTTTCACTTATATATTTTTTTTTTGTTTCTTTGTATAATAGAGGTATCTAAGCCAGCTTACACGCACCATATTTTTTTCCCCACGTATACATTTTTTTATAGCAAGGGTATTCGGGGCAGCTTACATGCGCCACGAATAATCCCTGGATATATTTTTTTAATATTTTTTTTGTTTCTTTTTCCCACTTATAATTTTTTTATAACTGGGGTATTTATGACAACTTATGCGCACCACAACTATTATTTTATAGGATAGCTAAAAGAGGTTGCAATTTCAAACAGTAATAAACAATGATTTCAACAGTGGTTTACGTTGTTCATTACTGTTTGAAAAGTTGAATTGAACTGTGGTTTTGGTGGGAGATGGCATGGGTGTTTGAGAATGCGTTTGGGAAGTGTGTTTGAAAAAAAAAAATTATTTTAAATTAAAATAATTTGTTGTTTCTAGATAATTTTGATGTGTTGATGTAAAAAATGATTTTAAAAAAATTGAAAAAAATATTATCTTGATGCATTTTTTAACGAAAAGCTAAATGAATTATCTATAGAGCTGAAAGAGCTCATGGTTTTAAACACTATTTTACACCGTTCATCTATACTCAGAAGCATTGTGGACTTGAATAGTGAAACTAAATAATAATATAAGAATTATTTGTATATTAGGATAGAACAACGAAGTTGTTTGACCGAATGGTAAAGGTGTGTGGGTGCTAACGAAGATGAGAGTTTAAATCTCACAATCAACAAAAATAATTTTGAAAAGGTAGTCATTTGAACAACAATGAACAGTGATTTCACTATCCATTTCTGTCACAGGGAGCTCTGAACTATTTAAGATTAAAATTAATAAAATTTAACTTTTGCCAATGTAAATAATTTTTCCAAATCGTAAAAAAATTCGGGCTCTGGGCCTGTGTCCGAGTAAATGAATTTAAAACGGAAAACAGCAAGAAAAGAAGCTTCATGAGAAAGCCCACTCTAATCTCTAATCTATTTGGGCCGCCCTTTCAAGTCCACGTGGCTTCCTTCCGTTCTTCTAATTTCATCTTTGTGGCACTGTCCACTGCATCCTCACTCGCTGCTCGACAGCACAGTTCCTAGACCTGATCTGGGGTGAGTGAGATGAAGAAGAGCCCGAGTTGCTGGGTTATCCCTGGTTACGAGAGTTCGAGTTAAAAAAAATATTACAAAAATATTATTTTTGAAAGTTTTTTTTATTTAATAATATATTAAAATAACATTTCTAGCCATAAGTAACCTCAAATAAATAATTTATTACATCTGTAATTGAATTATGAAACTAAGATGATTTTTAAAGTAAACAATATAAAATTTAATTAATGATAAGTACAATATGAAAAATAAAAAAATACTAATGTTTCGTGACTCATCAATGTTTTTTTTTTTAATAACGAGGGCATCACATTAGTCAAAGCCTGGCCTTTCCCGAATTATTAAGAATAACACTAACCACCACAAAAACACACTTGCCTCTTCCATAGAAGCCCTCCGTGTGTAACCACAGCGAACTCTTTAGCAGACTTCAGTCAATGGCTTCACAAGATCACCATACCCACGACCATCACCATGATGACCATGATGATCACCACCACCAGCATGATCATGCCCATGATGAGTAAGATTCTTATCTCCGGTTCATTTTCTTTCGTTCCTTTTGTTTTCCTGGTTTGAAATATATATTTATGTAAGTGTGATTCTTGATATCGGAGCAGGGAAACATCTTCATGGGTAGGCCCAGATGGGAAGGTGTACCATAGCCATGATGGACTAGCACCACATTCACATGAGCCCATATACTCCCCTGGCTTCTTCAGCAGGAGAGCACAACCAATCCTTACAAGGGATTTCAATGAAAGAGCTTTCACAGTTGGAATTGGTGGCCCTGTTGGTACCGGGTATCTCTCTATTTTTCCTTCTAATTCTTTTGGCACTTACTTAATTCTAGGTGTTAATCGCTGATTAAATGCTATGTTTGTACTGGTCAGGAAAACAGCATTGATGCTGTCTCTGTGTAAATTTTTGCGGGACAAGTACAGTCTTGCTGCTGTGAGTAATTATCTAAGATGGGATTTTGAGATTTTGTTTGCTAGTTGTTCTTCTTGAGATTTATTTTTTGTTGAATTTGATTTTGAAGTTATTGATTACTATCAATGTCAAACTTGTTAAACGTCAACGTTCCAGCTTAATTAACCCAATTTTATCCCAAGCAGCGAATTAGCAGCTGCAGACCAGCCCTGAAAGGAGTTCATTGTTCTTTTGTTTATGGTGATATTTAGAAAATTGATTCGTAAATAGCTGTTAAACTTTGCAAATGCTCCTCATACCTGTGCCTTGAAGTTGCTAGACTAAGAGCTTTTTGCCTAAAATCTCAGAAGAAAATAACGTGGGCTCAACTAAGAGCTTTTCGCCTAAAATTTTCAGATGAGGCATAATTTGTGCTCTTCTATCGTTAATCGTTTAAATACATGGTCATGTAGATTGAGAGATTGATCAAGTGCTGAAGAGCAATATTGCTATTTTAGGTAACAAATGACATATTCACAAAAGAGGATGCTGAGTTCTTGATTAAGCATGGAGCACTTCCTGAGGAGAGGATCCGTGCTGTTGAAACTGGAGGCTGTCCACATGCTGCAATTCGTGAAGATATCAGCATTAACCTTGGCCCTCTTGAGGAGCTTTCTAACTTGTTCAAAGCAGACCTACTTCTTTGTGAATCTGGTGGAGGTAACTCAATACTGAATGCCACCATACATATTTAAGTGGCTGTAAACTGACATTACATTGATGATCGCTGAACATTAAACTTAATTTTATTGTAAATTACTCTAGGCAAATGATTTTTATTCATGTCAGGATATCAGAAGTTGGATAGTGATGGAGAAATTTGACAGTTCTATTCCTAACATGTTGAAAGATGAGTTTTATTAAGAAGAATACTGCTGGCTTACAAATTTAGTTGTATACACTTTCGTATCAATTACCAAAGGAAATCATCTACTTGAACTTGTATGGTGCAGATAATTTGGCTGCCAACTTCAGTAGGGAACTAGCTGACTATATCATCTATATAATAGATGTATCTGCTGGTGATAAAATACCTCGGAAAGGTGGCCCAGGCATCACCCAAGCTGATCTCCTTGTATGTTTTCTCATTCTCATTGCTGCTGCTTCTGTTCCCAATCTCTCAGTATCAATCTTGTTGGCCAACTTTAGAAATGTAAAATTACCAAGTCTTGAGTTAATTGTGTACAATCCTAGGTTATCAACAAGACTGACCTTGCACAAGCAGTTGGAGCTGACCTGGCTGTCATGGAGCGTGATGCACTTAGAATGCGGGATGGAGGGCCATTTGTTTTTGCTCAGGTCAGTTTAGCACTCTGTTTCTTATGTTTGATTGCATTTGTTTGTAGTATCACTACAATCTTGTAATTTGTTGTCTAAAGCTGTGGAAGATACAAGATAAAATAGAGATCAATTCTAAGAAAAGAAAAGAAATGAAACAATACAAATGGATAGAATCCCAAGAACACACCAAATGTCACCAATCATGCTCGTGTTTGAAGTGCCAGACCACACTGCTTGTGACATGGGTTCTTTCTACGTAGAAGCAGGGAGGCATTGCCGTATGCTTGCGATGCTCTACTACAGGAAAGAATGCAATATAGAGAGTTGGAGATGGTGTAAAAAGTGTTGACAGCTGAGAACGTTGTGGAAGGGGTTGACCTGAGCAATGGTGGAGGGTGCTATCACCAGGTCTCTCCAATGCTGAGGGATTGTGTGTGCTACCATCTGACTAGGGCATGTCTTTAGAGTATTCAGGGAGCATCCTAGAATGAATTAGGGTTGGCACCCTCCACAAAGCTCAGTGTCTTCACCCTTCACCATGTCATCCCCTGTCCAGATTGTCCATTCCTCCTCCCATGCCCTTTTCTATTGCTTCCTACAATGCAGCATCATTAGCACACGACAATGCCTCGCTGCTTCTACTCGTAAAGAATGATATCCACACAGTCAAAAAAGGGTCTATAATGTTGCCTTGTGGGGTCTTTAAGTCCACACACTCATGCACACACACAAAACATAGTAGGTGGATCACAATTGCTGTATAACATGCGGGGGCTTACAAGAAATGCTTTCTGCACAATGAAGTGATCTATTTTAATGGTTTGTTTGGGAACATAGACAGGCAGTGAGCTGCTCTGTATAAAAGGTGCGCTTATTTCCTTTGTTGTTCATAATGTACCTGCAGGTGAAGCATGGACTTGGCATAGAGGAAATTGTGAACCACATTTTACAAGGCTGGGAAGTAGCTACTGGGAAAAAGCGCCAATAACTTTGTGCATCCGGAGCTCGACTTGGCATGTCTCTGTCACAATTTGGTTGCAGTTACTTCTTAATTTGATGCTTTCTTGAGTCTTTATTAGAAGTAAAGGTGATAATAATAAGAGGCGTGATGTAATTAACAAGGGCTTGTGATCTGTACAGCAGGTTCCAAGTTCGAGTCAAGACGTGTATTCCTTGTAAGAGCTTGGGTCAGCCGGAGATTTACTCGTTTGCCTAGACTAATAAAATATGCTTTCCAGGAAGTCCAAAAAAAGTTTTTAATATGGTTGTTGCATGTTTTGTCAAGGCGACTTGAGATCTTGAAATAAGTGAATCCAACTGCAATAATTGACTGTTCTATGCAAAGATCAGAAACAATCTTGTACTGTAAGCATTGATACAACTATCAGAGATTTGTGTCATGCAACTTGACCTTTTATATCACCACTCATCATTGCTCGAAATATAGTTATTGCATGTTTTATATTTTTTTCAATTTGTCCTTAAATTAGGATGTTATAAAAAGAAAATTAAATTGGAGGGCTAAATTGAAATGGAAAAACCTTTATCAACATGAAAAGAAATAAAAAAAATAAGAGGGATAAATTGAAAAAAATAAAATAACATGAAACATTATTGATGATGAAGTTGAATACCTATTAAACTTTAACAAAAGAACAAGGGAATAAAATCAAAATTTAAAAGAATTAGGATGATATTGAAAAAAAATAATACATGAATTAAAATCACTAATCTGAAAAAAAAAATATATTTTTTTTTTATAAAAGGTTCAATGATAAAAATAAGCAAAATAAAAAACACAAGGACTAAAACTAAAAATCAAAAGAAAAGAGGATAGTTGAGTAATTTGCATGGACTTGGCATTTGGTATTAAATATAATTATCAGACCCCATTTAGGGACATAGATCATAGATTTACTAGCTCGTTATTACATTAATTTGAATTAATTATTTGTTTAAAAAATATTAGAGCTGACCCGCAAAAATCTCACTTAGATTGGTCTAAGTCAACCATACAATAACTAAAAATATTAAATCACTGTAATTTGTTTTTTAATCCAATTTTAAATCAAGTCCTTATAGAATAAAAAATCTGATAGAATTAAAAAGTTGAAACAATTATATAAAAGCCCAACAATGAAAGTGGAAAAGCCCATCGCTGTCGTCTTCTTCTTCATGTGACGTAAAACCGAAGCCCACTACTACGCGCAGAGGTAGAGATAGGGAGGGAGAGGTCTCGCATAGTACCCCCTTCGATTTCGAAAAGAAAAAAACAAGCACGCACGTAAATACGAAGAAAAAAAATTAAAATAAAACCGAGGAAAAAAAAAGAAAAACATATTTATAGACAGTGCGATTCTTGAAGCAGAATTGCACGCTCTCATGGCTAACATTTCCAGCGAGCTGTTATCTTCTAGGGCAAATTTCATTTCCTTTTAGTGATTTCCAAAAAAAACCTAGGAGAGAGAAAGCGTGCAATTAGGTCGTCACTCATTTTCTCAAAGCCGTGCCCTACCTTCTTAATTTCGTAATTCAGGTGATTACTGGTTTACCTTTTGGGTTATTCTGCTTCTACTTTGGAAACCCTAGAACTGGGGTGTAATGTTGAGTTTTTGAAAACTATGCGTGATTGAAGCGAAATTAGGGTTTGTTTGTTTGGGACAATTTTTTTTCTGGTCTGCATTTTGATCAAATGTTTGAGGATTTATTAAGGTGAGTCATGTTTGTATACGTAAGCATGGGGAATTAATGCAGTAACTTGGTGTTGTCGAGTCTTTTATTGGTAAGCCAGTGGTTTAAGGTTTCTGGGAACCTGCTTGTGTGCGAATTTGAAACTACGTTGGCGCTAATGTATTTCCCCACTTCTGCTTCTGCTGCTTATCCGCGCCTTCGTTGGCGCTAATATCTGTTTTGGACACCAACAAGGGGTCTAGCTAGCATATTTTTTTCATTACACATGCTTCCATGGCATGAGGCATTGCTGTAAAGTTGCTCTAAATGCAAGTTTTTTCGTTCCCTTTTTCTATTTTGAAGAAATAATTTTTAAGCTGCTATAAAATTTCTCTAAATGCATGCTCGTTGAATTCTTTTTCTATTTTGGAGTAATGATTCTGAAGCTGCTGCATAAATCTCTATTCCTGCATTTTTTTTTGCATGCAGTACTTAATTACCAGGTCAGTTCATGGATACAAGCATGTTCGATGCTTTGGATACTGCCTCCGAAGCTCATTGAGCTTGTGGAACAAAGGTGGAATATATAATATCAGGACACCTTAATTTGTCATGATGAGTTGTTGATGTTTGAAGCTTTTGTGTGATTACATTACCTTTCTGATATAGATGCCTTTCATTCTGCTTTTACAATCTCACGTTCTCTGTTGTTGTTGTTGTTGTTGTTGTTGTTGTTGTTGTTGTTGTGATATGGTCCTAGAAAAGAAAAAACAATGGCTTCTCTCTCCCCTTCCACAAACTTGTTCCCACAACCATTCAATCGGAAGCTGCAAACAAAGTTGAAAGTGACACCCAGTTGTGCATCCAGACACGAAACCAAATTCAATTTCCCTTCCTCTTCTGCAAACAATAATGTTGCTATAGGTAGGAGTGAGAGAGGAGAGATGATGAGAAGGGAAATAGAGTGGGAAAAGCTGAAGAAGAAAGAAGAGAAAGAGAGAAAAGAAGAGGTTAACAAGAAAATTGCGTCACAGAAGGCGATATCTGTGATTCTGCGAAGAGAGGCTACTAAAGCTGTAATTGAGAAGAAAAGAGGTCCTACTAATTCAAAGAAGTTGCTTCCGCAAACTGTCCTTGAAGCTCTTCATGAAAGAATCACTGCATTGCGCTGGGCTTCTGCTCTTGAGGTTGGTGGGTCTTTCGTTTCAGTTTATTTATTTATTTTGTGGTCTTCTGCCTTTTTTATTTGTTGAGATTTGTTTTGGTCTTGGGAGGTCCATTGAGTCTTAGGCTAGAGGTAGCCCCCCCCCTAATAAACTGGAGTCACTGAGACTGGAAGCTGCTTCACTCAAGGAAATTTTAATGGGCACAGAACTTCTAGGCCATGCTTGTTTGTGTCTTAGAGAATTTTATTTAGCTTGTATTTTTTCATGGAATTTATTACATTGCCATCCAAACTGTATTTTTGACCCTCCATTTCTTTCCTTGTATAAAATATGTGTGCGGGGCATGGAACTATTTTCTTAGTGATTTATCCAGTTGAATATATTTGCTCTTAGTATTTGAACTGTAATCACAGTAAAGTAGAGGATTTGATGATTATGGTCAGGTTTTTGAACTACTTCGAGAGCAGCTATGGTACAGGCCTTATGCTGGTATGTATGTCAAACTCATTGTCATGCTCGGAAAGTGTAAACAACCTGACAAGGCCCTCCAACTATTTCAAGATATGATTGATGAAGGCTGTGCTGTGACTCATGAATCCTACACGGCTCTCTTGTCTGCCTATGGCAGAAGTGGTCTCTTTGACAAAGCATTGTCTATTCTGGAGGAAATGAAAAAAACTCCTGATTGCCAACCTGATGTCCACACTTATTCAATCCTTATAAAATCATGCCTCCAAGTGTTTGCCTTTGACAAAGTGCAGGATGTGCTTTCTGACATGGAATCTTTGGGAATCAGACCCAACACAGTCACATACAACACTCTCATTGATGCCTATGGCAAAGCAAAAATGTAACTCAGCAACCCTGTTTGGTATCTTTAATTTTTTTCACGCTCCATCTGGTTGCCAAGAATGCAATGAGAAAAGAGTATTGATTTTAACTTCCCATGAGCTAGTCTACTGAAAGCATCAAAGCAAAGTGCAGGTAAAAAATATCGCCTCAGTTTTTCAGGACATTTCAGTTCCTTCAGATGGAAGGAGAAAGGCAGTGATAATTGAAGGGTTGTTTCCCATTCTCTCCAGCTCTCTATTGCACCCTCTCTCACAATTCTGTCTTCAACACTTCCTTTGCTGCCATATTTCACAGGTTTTGTTATCTTTCATGCATTTGTCACCTAATCCATATGGGAAGCAAATGGTTTTGGTGTTTTTGACAACCAGATGGAGCATGATATTCCTACTCCATTGTGGAGATGCAACTCATTATTTCTACTTTCTAAAAGGTTTGCAGAGATGGAAGCAACACTAATGGAGATGTTGAGTCAGAAGGATTGTGAGCCTGATGTTTGGACCATGAACTCAACAATAAGAGCCTTTGGTGGCAGCGGACAGATAGAAATGATGGAGAATTGTTATGAGAAGTTTCAGAGTGCTGGGATTGAACCCAATATTAAGACATTCAACATCCTCTTGGATTCCTATGGAAAAGCTGGAAACTACCAGAAAATGAGTGCAGTGATGGAATACATGCAAAGATACCACTACTCGTGGACCATTGTTACCTACAATGTGGTGATAGATGCATTTGGACGAGCAGGGGATTTAAAACAGATGGAGTATTTGTTTAGGCTAATGCGGTCAGAGAGGATCAAGCCAAGCTGTGTTACACTTTGCTCTCTGGTGCGAGCTTATCGGGAAGCTGGGAAACCTGAAAAAATCAGGAGTGTTCTTCGTTTCATTGAGAATTCAGATATAACTTTGGATACTGTGTTTTTTAATTGCTTAGTTGATGCATATGGTAGGCTGGAATGCTTTGCAGAGATGAAAGAAGTGCTTGAGTTGATGGAGGAGAAAGGTTGCAAGCCTGATAAAGTTACATATAGAACAATGATTAAAGCTTATTCCATAAAGGGGATGACTAGCTACGTTAAGGAGCTCCGAAACCGTATTGGATCAGTTGAGGTGACTCGGTTTCCGAAGAAGAAACCTGATTTTTGATGGGAATTGCTTGCTTTGTATGCTATATTCATGTACATAATCTGTTCATTTGTGATACTATTTTTGTGCGTGCATCTGCGGATTCTGCTAAAAAAATTACAGAAGTGTCATTATTGAGCATTTTGTCTGTAATGTACACTGATTTTAAAGAAATGAAGAGAAGGGAAAAATCCTGAAGTTAATGTAGACTGCTTGAGTTAGATGCAATCTCAGAAGTTGATGCTTGCCTATCAAATTGCTCTGAGAGAGACAACACAGGAGAGGACGCACAAGAGTTTTCTGTGAGAGAACTTAAGATTGTGCTTGTTTGAGTTCCTAAATATTTTTTGTAACTCGAGAGAAGACAAGTTGGGAAGACATTCTCACAAGAATCTAGGAGGATCTCTGCACTTGTTGGCAGGTTTATTGGAACCGATGAAAATCAACTCGAACCCTAGCTTTTTATAGAACTTGTCTATCTTGATTATCATCAGCCTGAAATGTTTTCTTAGTATTTTAATCGTTTTCTATTAAGTGAATGGACCATTGGGTTTTGGCTAACAAAATGAGAGATGTAATCTTAATTGTTTTCCTAAGTTTACGCGTGGTTAAATTCGATTACTTCTTATAAACATTAACTCACTACAAGAATGTCTACTATTATATGTATTTTTACACACACACACATATATATATATATATATATATATATATATATATATAATATTTATAATTTTACGATCTATTTTTATAATTTAGATTTATATTGTATTTTTTTTGTCGTGTAAAAAATACATTTTCCTTACAAGTCACCACGGTGAACTCTTCCCAAGACCACCAAACCCCCGACCACCACCAATGATGATCACCACCATCAGCATGACCATATCCATGATGAGCAGAACTCTTATCTCCAATTTATTCCATTCGTTCTTGTTGTGTTTCTTGGTTTGAAATATATATTTATATAAGCGTGATTCTTGATAATGGAGCAGGAAACATCATCGAGGGTTGGCCCGGATGGGAAGGTGCGTCATAGCTACGATGGACTAGCACCACGTTCATATGAGCCCGTATTCTCTCCTTACACGACCAACCTTGCACCGGCAGGTGGAGCTGGCCTGGCTGTCATGGAGCGTGATGCAATTAGAATGCGGGGTGGAGGGCTATTTGTTTTTGCTCAGGTAAGTTTTTTATATGTTTTCTATATTTAGATTATTACATTTTCTCCTTTTCATTTTATTTAAATACTTCTTTTAAATGATCATTATTTTTCTTTATTATACATTTAAATTTTGAACAGTTTTTTAGATTCATCTGTTCTTGTTTTTTTATCTTTGGTGTAGGTGAACTTTTTTTTTTAAAAAAAAAAAAAATTGGATAATATTTCTAATATTTGCAACATTGCATGATGAATTTTTCCCTTTTATTTTATCCAATCAATTGATTTGTGTTTCTATTTTTATTATCATATACTTGAATTTTATTAAAGTTTTTTAGCAAATATAATTGAGTAAACATTCTGGTTTGTGATATTAAATATTTTGATCTATGACTGTCTCTTAATTTTTCAATTTTTGCTTTTAGTTGTCGTTTATGAGTTTTTTTTTTCCATTTATTAACACACTTAGTTCTATATTTATTTGATTACATGTATATATAAACCTTTTTCATTTTCACTGAAAATTTTTGTAACTACAAAAACATGTTGAGAAAACCTGTGTATACAAGTAATTTATCTTAAAACATTATCTGATGTGCGACGAAACATGAATCAAGTATTCAATTGGGTACTAAATGTAATTTTCAACTCAATTTAGGGTACGTGTCATTGAATTTACTGACATTTTATGGATTAATTCAAATTGATCATTTTATTTGAGCTTTTTCCCCATTTATTAACACGTTTAATTTTTATATTTTATTTGATTACATGTATATATAAACCTTTTCATTTTCATAAAAAAAATTGTAACTACATAAACATGTTGAGAATCTCAAACCTATGTACACACGTGTTTTATCTTAAAAAATTATGTGACATGCGACAAAACATGAATCAAGTATTCAATTGGATATGAAATGTAATTGTCAACTCAATTTAGGGTATATATCATTGAATTTACTAACAAGTCATTGATTAATTCAAATTGATTATTTTATCTAAAATAATATAATTTTTAAATTTAAAATTTATTTAGAGTCGCCCCATGCAAATCTCACCTCGTAAATTTGTTTAAGCACACCAAATCATGAATGAAACCATTAAATCATCCTAATTTATTTGGATCAATGTTTAGCCATCTCTAACCAATACATTAAAATAGATTGAATTCAATAGTAATTATAATGTTAAATTAATAAAATAATGACATAAATCAATAATATCATTGTGTGATGGATAAATATTATAGAATAAACTAAAAGAGCTCACGAATTCACTGTTCATTGTAAGTGAAAACACTGTGGATTTCATCAGTGTTTTTTTTTTTTCATTTTTGATTTTTGAACAATTCACTGTCCATTGAGAGTGAAAACACTGTGGATTTCAACAATGTTTTTTTTTTGTTTTTGATTTTTGAACAGTAAATATACTATTTATATATTGTTTCACAAAAAAAGACAGAGAAATACATGTGGCTTACTGGAGGCACAGGCGTGCCTTAAGAGTGAGGCGCGCTCGACCCCTGCCAAGCACGCATTATTCTTTTCTTTGCATTTTTTTTTTCAGTTATGTTTTTTTTTTCATTTTTATTTAATTTGATTATTTTTTTATTTATTTATTTTGACGTTTTTTCTTATTTCGTTTTTTTTTTTACTTATCTTTTCAGTTATGTTTTTTTTTTTTATTTAATTGAATTGTTTTTATTTTTTTATTTTTTTTCTTTTTCTTTTTAAAACAATTTATTGACATTTTTTTCTTTGATTGATTTTTTTCCAATTATTAACTCAATAAGAATAATAATATTAGTTTTTTTTCCTTGCTTCTTTTTTTTATGTTTTATTTTTATTTTTTTCATCGTAATAATTTAATAATTTTTAATGTTTTAGTTGTAATGGTAATAATATTCTTAGATTTTAAGACTTCGATGTTTTCATTTCGGCCCTTATACTTTTAATTTTGGATTTTAATCCCTTTATATTTAATGTTCATTTCAGTCCTATTACTTTTAATTTTTCATTTTAATCCCTTTATTTCTTTTAATTTCAATAATAATCTTTACTTTTGTCCATATATATATATATATATATATATATATATATATATATATATATATATATATATATATATATATATATATATATAAGTGTGCTTAGCTTTGATTTTTTTTTATTTTCATATTTGTTGGCCTGGTATATTTTTTTCAAAAAAAAAAAGTTCTTAAATTTTATTTTATATCTATGATCATTTGGAAATTGATATTTGTATTTTTTTTTTGTTATTTCTTTTAGTTTTTTTTTTCCTTTTTGCTTTTTTATTTTTACGTCATATGACTTTTTTTACCTGATAATTTTTATTTTATTTTTTTGTTTGATTTTTTTTGTTAAAGTTCTTATGATTTTTTTAGTCTTTTATTTTTTTTCATTATTAGCATAATAATAATAATAATGTTTTTCTCTTAATTACTCTTTTGTTAATGTTTTTTTGGTTTTTTTTCTCTCGGGATAATTTGATAATTTTTATTCTTTTAATAGTTATACAAACTTTTTACTCAGCCCGCAAAGTAGTGTAATATATTTTTTAAAAAATTTTCAGGTCAAATTATTTTTTTTCCAGTCAATAATTTTTATTGTTTTTTTTCATTTATTTTATTTTTTCATTTGCTCTTTTTTTCATGTTCTTAAAGTTTTTTTAAGCCTTTGATTTAATTTTGTTTTCTTCCCGTTATTAAAACAATAATAATATAAATATGAAGAGTAATAATAGTAATTTTAGGTTTTTATTCTTACGTGCTTTTTTATTAATTTTTTTTGGTTTTTCTTTGAGATTTGTTAAATAATGTTTATTGTTTTGACAGTGATGGTGATGATAATTTAAGAAGTTAAGACTTTGATTTACTATTATTATAATAAAAGATGTTGATCTTTTTCATTATATCAAATTTTACATACTAAAATATTATATCTTAATCTCAGCAGTTATGAGGATTATTTGTTCTGTCCACACTATGCCCGCAACGTAGTGCGGGCAATCCAGCTAGTGGTGGACTAAATAATAATTATAATGCTAAATTAATAAAATAATGACATAAATAGATAATATTATTATTTAATGGATAAATATGACTCAGTAAGATAATTTATTTGATAATGTAATTTTATTACTTAATATTATTCAAAAAATGTATTATTTTTATAATTTTTTGAAAATCAACTTTTAAATTGATATTTAAAAAAAGATTTTTTTAAAACATATCAATTCCATAAAGAATTAAAAAGTTGAAACTATTATATAAAAGCCCAACAATGAAAGCGCAAAAGCCCATCGTTGTCGTCTTCTTCTTCATGTGACGTCAAACCGAAGCCCACTACTACGCGCAGAGGTAGAGAGGGAGAGGTCTCGCATAGTACCCCCTTCGATTTCGAAAAGAAAAAAACAAGCACACAAAAATACGAAGAAAAAAAAAAAACCGAGGAAAAAAAACAGAGAGAACAGATTTATAGGCAGAGAGATTCTTGAAGCAGTATCGCCCGCTCTCATGGCTAACATTTCCAACGAGCTGTTATCTTCTAGGGCAAATTTCATTTCCTTTTCGTGATTTCCAAAAAAAAACCCTAGGAGAGAGAAAGTGTGTAATTAGGTCGTCACTAATTGTCTCAAAGTCGTGCCCCAGCTTCTTAATTTCGTAATTCAGGTGATTACTGGTTTACCTTTTGGGTTATTCAGCTTCTACTTTGGAAACCCTAGAACTGGGGTGTAATGTTGAGTTTTTGGAAATTATGCGTGATTGAAGCGAAATTAGGGTTTGTTTGTTTGGGGCAATTCTTTTCTGTTCTGCATTTTGATCAAATTTTTAAGGATTTATTAAGGTGAGTCATGTTTGTCGTAAGCATGGGGAATTAATGCAGTAACTTGGTGTGGTCGAGTCTGTTATTGGTAAGCTTGTGGTTTTAAGGTTTCTGAGAAGCTGCTTGTGTGCTAATTTGAAAATACGTTGGCGCTACTGTATTTCCCCACTTCTGCTGGTTATCTGCGTCATCGTGAATGTTGTGGAAAGTCTGTTTGTTTGGTTGTTATGTGAACATTAATTAGGTTGTTTTCCACACTTATGTTTTGTTGTGGATTTAGAAACCTAACCTTTATGAACCAGATTGCTTGGCTTATGGTGCCAGATGCATGTTTGCTTGTGCAAGTATGGTGAGGCTTTGTTATGCTTGTAAAGGAGGATAGCATAGTAGCTCTTCCGTATAGTTGGGTTGTTTATAAACGATGTCTTGCAGTTTATTGGTTGAATCAGAATGTCTTTAAGCTTCTGGATTTGCGTCAGAAGAATTTTATATGAGAATAAGAGTGTTTATATCCATTAAGTGGAGGGGAAATTGTTTTCAGCATTCATGCTTCCATGGCATGAGGGATTGCTGCAAAGTTGCTCTAAATGCATGATCTTATGTTCCTTTTTTTTATTTGAAGAAATAATTTTGAAGCTGTTATAAAATTGCTATATATGCATGTTCACTCATTTCTTTGGCTACTTTGGAGAAACGATTTTGAAGCTGCTGCATCAATTCCAGCTTATTTACTCGTATCCATTACTTGTATGCTGGGCTAGTTCATGGACACAAGCATGTTAATGTCACAATGTCTCTTAACTCATCGTGCTTGCAGAGCAAAGGTGGAACATATAATATGAAGACATCTTAATTTGTTGTGATGAGATGTTGATATAGATGTTTTTATCTGACGCATTAAAAATTTTCTTTCGCTACCTGTCATTGCACCTTGATTGCTAGGCCATATCAAGTGTTCTAGATCAGTTGATTTTTAATACATTCAGGCAAACCTCCCAATTCTTCAATTGTTTGGAATTTAAAGGACTGTTACAAATGATCTATCTATCAAGCATCTGCTGAAGGGAAAGCTCTTTTTTCATTCTCGGAAGCTCTTTACTTCATTCTAAATTTCTAATATCTTTGCTATGTCGAATTGTCTAATTTGACAGGCTGTTACATTGATGGGAGGAGGAGTAGGCTTCTAGCTACCAAAGTAGGAATGCATGGATGTGGTTCAGGATATGCTCTCCTAGTAAATGCTGAGGTTGATTCCATGGGTGGGGTTGTTGATGGTGGAGGTGGTATTGCTACCAAAACCTCTCCGCGGCGAGCAGCAATTGAGAAGGCTCAGGTGGAACTTAGGTAACACTTACATTTTTTTTCGAGTTCTACCCTCAGTTCCTGTAATTTCTGCTTTCCTTTCTTCATGAGAAAAATGTCACTATTCTCTTGATAATGGCAACTACAATTTGATGTTAACAGACAAGAGTATGATGTTCGTGAGGAACGGAGAAGGGAGCTAGAATTTCTTGAGAAAGTATGGCAATTTGAGCCTTTAAATGCTTTTTTGAACCCTTTATGTTTTTACTTCCCTTTAAATTCTTCCTTACCTGCAGGGAGGCAATCCTTTGGATTTTAAATTTGTAAATGCAGCTTCGGTCAGTGTCCAGTCTACTTCACTCACAGATCATCATGTTGAACAGTTTGTTACCAGGTATATTATTTTGCTGTGGTGTTTGACTAACTTATAGTTTGCTAGTTGGCTAATGCTCCTCTTGCTTCCCTTTTCCCTTCTTCACATTGTATTACAGTGAAGCAAAAGGCAGTTTTCCATTGATTGCATCACCTCATGGGGATTCTGTAGAAAGTAGTGGCAGACCAGGGGCTCCTCCAGTTTGCGAGCCCAATAGTGCTGACAATTTTGATGGTGAAAATGAGTTACTAGAAGTTGAAAGGAAACGTAAACATCCTAGTAGGAGGAATAATGTCACTCAATCAGAGCAGTCTTCACAGATGGATGGAATTCACAATGCCAAGGAATCAGAAGATTCTGCTATTTTTCGTCCATATGCTCGAAGGAATAGGTCCAGACCAAATCGTGACAGTGCTCGATCAAGTTCAACTGATATTATTCAGAGTTCAGTTGGCCATGGATCCTCTTTACCCACTCATGGGGGTGCAAGGGATGTGAAAGGGTTGGTAACTGAAACAGACGATCATAAAGCCCAGATTGTTACTTCCATCTCTAATCCAAAGTCCACCACTTCAAACGGTGACCTGTTTTTTCAGATTGACACTTCCAATACCCAGTCAAACACGGAGCTTGATAGTGTGCAGGCTCCGAAAAAAGTAGTCAACCTGCCTGAAGATAGGTTGGATGTTACAGAATCCATTGTCTTGAGGGATAAACAGCATGACCAACCTTCAGAAGCTGATGCTGATAAAGCACCCAATGATATTGCTTTCAGGGAATGCGATCATATTGGAGGAAAAGAGCAGGTTATTTCAGGTGGTCCTGAATGTCCCCCTTGTGCTGAATCAGCCAAGACTGAGAATGAATCTGGTCCTGCTCTGCTCAATGGCTTGGAAAAAGATGGAAATGAAGGTCAAAATGGTAATGCAGCAATGGAAATGAAAGTATTCAAGTCAGAGTCCTCTTGCACCCAAAATAGCTTAAGCTTGGATGCAAACAATGGCTGTGATCCATGTGATAATCGTAGAAATGATGATACTGATGAGATTGTTTTGAAAGAATCATCGGAATTTGAAGGAACACGAAGTTTACCATCGGCTAATATTGGAAATGAAAAGAAAGAGACGAAGTCTATCTCTGTCATCAATGATAGTTCTGTGCATGAAAACTACTCTGGCAATGATTCTACTTTCAAAAATGAGGAAGAAGTGAGAACAACTTTTCACTCTCAGGTGAAGTGTATTAATCTTGAAGGAGTGGAACAAAATGACCATGTTGCATCGGAGGCTGATATAAAGGCGGGCAACATGTTGGCTGATAGTTCTAATTGCAACAGGGAAAATATTTGCCCCAGTGGTCCCCAGGGCTCTTTGGATACTTCTGTTCAAGAGCTTCCACAGCCTATCTTGTCTGAGAAAAACTCTTCTGCTGCCCCTGACCCTAAATCTTGTTTGAACACACACTTGAAAGTGGTAGACAAGTCTCATGAAGATTCTATTTTGGAAGAGGCACGGGATATAGAGGTTATTTCTTCTTACCGTATCTTTAAATGCTGCATTTTCTTCCTTTGAGTCTTTAAAAGGATCTGAACATAGTTTGACATGCAGGCTAACCGCAAGAGGATTGTGGAATTATCTGTTGCATCTGTGCATTCAGATAATCGCCGAAGATCTCACTGGGATTTTGTCCTTGAAGAAATGGCATGGTTGGCAAATGATGTTGCACAGGTCTTGACTTTTTAAATAAGCAATTTATTGTGCAATTGTTTTGCTCTCCGCTGAAGAATTTATTTTGTACATGAAAGATCTCAAATTTAGTGGCTATATTTAATTTTATCTCAATTCAAGCCTTGTTATTTATTTTATTTCCTGTAGGAGCGTCTTTGGAAGATGACTGCTGCTGCTCAAATATGTCGCCGGATTGCTTTTACTTCTCGATTGAGAGTTGAAGAACAGAATCATCATTTGAAGCTAAAAAACATTGCTTATAGTCTTGCTAAGGCTGTCATGCAGTACTGGCATTCAGCAGAGGTGTATGTAAGTAACAATTGTCAAAGAGTTGGTTCAAAGAATGGCCAGTATGAGTTGGGGATGTTTGTTGGGAATGAATTTTCTGTCAACAACTTTGGAGATATTGATAAGGTGCTTGCTATGTTTGAAACCGCCTTTATTTTCTTGTGTATTTAATCCTGGAAGTTCTTTTCCTTCAGTGTTAGCTTTTATTCTGTAGAATCCCTACTTTCTAGAACATTTTGTTAAATTCAAATGCAATATATTTGACAAGTGGAGTATCATTTATTCCACACACAAAAAAGACAGCTCTGCATCAAGTGTATTTTCTCTTTCTCTGGATATTGATAACATAAAATGAATATGCTCTTACTGGAGTTCATGACTGTTTTAATTTTCTGAATGGTTTGATATTTATCTATCTGTATCATGTATTAACCCATTCTGAACACCTTGTTCAGGAGCAGGTGGCATGCAAAGAGTTAGAAAAACAAAATCCTGCCAAAAACCTTGCGCATTCCATTCATGGATATGCTGTAAGGTTTTTGAAATATAACAGTTCTCCATCTCCTTCCTTTCAAGCCGAAGCACCAGCAACTCCTGACAGAATAGCTGATTTGGGCATTGTGGACACTTCATGGGATGATCGCCTTACAGAAGTATGCTCCTACCTTCTTTATATTTTTTGTCTTGCTTAAATTCACCAAATCCATCTCCTTTTGATCTTTTAAGATGCATGCCTAGGGGTTTTACTCGAACCTTTTTCGCACATAAATCACTCATTGTGCTCTGAACTTCTATATGCAGGAAAGCCTGTTTTACGCAGTTCCCCCAGGTGCCCTGGAAATGTACAGATTGTCTATTGAATCTCATATTGCGCAGAGTGAGGTAATGCAATTATTTTGAAACCTTTGGCACTTGATCTTGGTTTTCTCTATGCCTGAAAGACATGCATCTCGACAAAATTTTGATGAAGGGATACCAGAGAATGACTTCTAGTGGGCCAAGTTGACTTGATACCTGGTGTTCATAAATTATAATAACCTTTAGATTTCTTCCCTCTATAGGTTGTTTTTAAGTTTCTCTCATCTTGGTAATCTTGCCTGTTTATTGATTTCTTTGTTCAGAAAACTCACGGTAGCATGCAGGAGGAAGTTGATACATCCATGTATGAAACTCCAGCAGGTAATAAGGAAACTAGCTTATCTACTGGTTCCTTGTTCATTGAATTTGTTCTCTCTTCACAAGTTCATTTCCAAACTTCAGATTTTGGATATCATGATACCACATATGATGAGGATGAAGGAGAAACAAGCGCGTACTATATGCATGGAATCTTTGAAGGTAGCAAGTCAGCAAAACATGACCAAAAGAAACGGAAAAACTTAACAAAGTCACCCTCTGCAAGATCATATGATCTGGGAACTGATTCACCTTATGGACACTGCACCAACATGCCACAGCAAAATGTATTGATGGGGAAAAGACCTGCAAGTAATATTAATGCTGGCTCAATTCCAACAAAACGCATGCGCACTGCTTCTAGACAGAGGCTTATAAGTCCTTTTACTGCTGGAACTTCTGGGGTTCCACTCCAGGCTCCAGTGAAGACAGATGCATCGAGTGGAGATACTAATTCTTTTCAGGATGATCAAAGTATTTTGCATGGTGGATCACAAATTCAGAAAAGTGTGGAGGTTGAGTCTGCTTCGCATTTTGAAAGGCAGTTACCATATGACTACGCAGAGACATCAGCAAAACCGAAGAAGAAGAAGAAGGCAAAGCACCTGGTACATAGGAATTCTTATAATTTAACTAATGCTGAGGGCTTATTTTATTTTAAAAATGTCTGGATACTTTCTGAAATGCTGTTCTATGTAGTGCTCGTTAAGTTGACTGACTACATTTGGTTGCAGGGTTCTGCTTATGAGCAGGGCTGGCAGCTGGATTCTACCGGTCAGAATGAACAGGTGATTTAACTTTTTTTGGTTTAGATGTTAGCTATAATGTACTCTTTTTTCCTTATGCAGAAAACATGCCGAGCTTCAATTAATTGTAAAAGTCATGTTGTAATGTCAGTAATCTAAAATTACAGCATGCATTTTGGTCTATAGACAAAAAAATATATATTGTTGTTTGACTGAGCAGCTCGTTAATTAAATTTCAGCTTCAAGTGCTCAGGAGCTGTGTAATCACTATTTTAATAAACTTGTCTAAAGCAAAACTGGTAGTAGTTATAATTGACTCAAAATACAACAGAGAACCTTGAGGTGATTCGGAAAAACAGGATTATTCACTTAATGGTGGTTGCTTTTCGGATGTAAAATCTTTTTTAAAATGGGAAATCATATATTATTTGTGGACAGCAAAATTCCCTGGTAAACTGAAGTTGAGACAAATTATGAGTATTAGCGTTTCCTAGTGAAAGTATGCATCCAGTCCACAGATAACAATGTTGGTCAATATCACTCTATAAGGATCAACAATTCTCCTAAATTTTCCATTTCTGCTGGGTACTGGATGGGGGGGGGGGGGGGGGGGGGTAGTTATTATTAGTCTTTTGATAGAAAAACTGATTGAGGGCACTATGTTGACTGGTACTTTCCATTATATAGATGAGATGGACAATGTTAGTGTGCATGGCTTTTCTGGTATAGTGTTAGTGCATTTATTTATGTAGTGTAAACACTTGAGTAACAATGTTTCCTTTTGTTTATTGTCTAACCTTCCGTCAACCAAATGTGCATTCTAAAAGCTATTTTCTAAATACATTATTTTTTATATCGGCACTTTTCTACTTGCAGAGGGATAGTTTCAAAAAGAGATCGGAGAGTCATCATTTTGACTCTAATGGAACTAGTGGTAAAATTATGTTCCATCACTTTTTTCATTAACAGGGATTTGACAGTTATACATAGTTTTTCATGTTCCTCTTCATTATTGACACTTCAAAATATCTTCTTTAAAGGTTTATATGGGCAACACGCTGCTAAGAAGCCAAAGATAACAAAGCAATTGCTAGATAATACTTTTGACAATATAGTTCAAATGACCGGGTCCATCCCATCCCCAGCTGCTTCCCAGATGAGTAATATGTCAAACACAAATAGATTCATCAAATTGATTGGTGGCCGGGAGCGGGGCAGAAAAAATAAATCAATGAAGGTATTCTCTGGTGAAGTCATAGCTGATCATGTGGCATATACTCTCAACTTGTCGCTTTTCTTAGATATATCTCTTTATGTGAATTTGAGAATGTGATATCCACTGCAGATGTCTGTTGGGCAGCCAGGTTCTGGAAGTCCCTGGTCGCTTTTTGAAGACCAGGTTGGTTTTCCTTCAGCCTTTTTTCTTCTCTTGAATCTGCTCTTTCTTTGGTTTTCAAAATTCTGATCAAATGCTTGAGACTTTTTTTTCTGCTTCCTCAGGCTCTTGTTGTTCTTGTGCATGACATGGGTCCTAATTGGGAGCTTATAAGTGATGCTATCAACAGCACTGTTCAATTCAAGGTAAATAAGATAATTTCATCTATCGACAACCTCCTTGTTTGGGATGGATATCAGGTCATTTTACAAAACAGTGTCTACTGTCTACAATGTTTCATAGCTGGTAAAAATCAATTTCAGTTCCCTTTTCTCTACAGTAGTAGTTTTTACTTGTCAGATGGTGAAGCCTCTCTCTCTCTGACTTGTTTTCATGGAAATTTCATTTATTGGAACTTACCCAACTTGTCCAGTGTATATTTCGCAAGCCTAAAGAATGCAAAGATCGTCACAAAATCTTAATGGATAAGGGTGCTGGTGATGGGGCTGACAGTGCTGAGGATTCAGGATCTTCTCAATCGTACCCATCAACTCTGCCTGGCATTCCAAAGGTAAGGTTGCTAATGTTGTGTTGTTTTCTGACTTAAACCTGATGCTTGCTCTTGTAAATTTAGCCCATGTACCATTGAGCTTAAGCTTTTCTGCTCTGATAGTCTGACTGCTTTGCATTGCTGCATTTTAAGCAGGGTAGTGCCAGACAATTGTTTCAACATTTGCAAGGGCCCATGCAAGAGGATATCCTGAAGTCTCATTTTGAGAAAATCATCATTATTGGGAAGAAACATCATTCCAAAAGGAGTCAGGTTTGTTTGTCATTCAAAGTGTACCTGTATCTGCAGATCATATTATTTTGCTTTTGTGAAGCCTAACCGGATTCTGGTTTTATACCCGCCATATAAATAAATCCAAATCTATTTATCAGTGTTTATTTGGTAGCTGGTTGACAGATAGACTGTATTCATCTTCTTAATTCTCTACAATGGTTTTTTTCCCTTGATATTCCATTCTTATGAGATTGTTACTGAATTTTGAGGGCCTGCACCTCATGGAAGCTGGATAAAGTAGAACTCTAATACAGTGGGAAAAACATATCTGAGTGGACTTTTTTTTGGATCTAAAAGCATTACAATCATGCTTTGTTTATGGTCTTTTTTTTGCAAAATACTTTCCTGACTGATTAATGGCTATGTACCTTGTGAAGAATGAAAACCAGGATCCTAAGCAAATAGCAGCAGTTCACAATTCTCATTATATTGCTCTGTCCCAAGCTTGCTCAAACAACTTAAATGGAGGTGTCCTATCGTAAGTTTGCATCTTTGATGCTTATCTACAGTTTGGCTGTAGCACTCAGTTTATCACTTATTCATTCAACTTCATTGCTTTGCAATATCTATGGTTTTACCTTTCCTAAATTTATTTCATGCCTTGTCTTGTGCAAGCAATTGAATATTACTGTACTTTGTTGTCTGTATGAAGGCCCCTTGATCTCTGTGATTCAAACACTTCAAATCCAGATGCTCTTCCCGTTGTGTATCAAGGTTCTCATGCTAGCAATATGGCAATGCCAAACCAAGGTGCTGTTGCCTCAACGCTTCCCACTTCTGGTGCAAGCTCTTCTCTGCAAGGATCTTCTGGCATGGTTCTTGGCAATAACTCATCATCACCATCTGGTCCCCTCAATGCACCTCATAGGTAGTGTGCTATTTTGTATCTTTAGATTGTCATCGTATTTCCAATCAATTTCTGATTCTTCAAACTGTATTTTGGGGGGTTGTATTTATTCTCAGAGATGGTAGATACAATGTTCCAAGGACATCTTTACCTGTTGACGAGCAGCAAAGAATGCAACATTACAATCAAATGTTACCTAGTAGAAACTTGCAGCAGTCTAACTTGTCGGTTTCTGGGGCTGTCTCTGGAGCTGATCGTGGTGTCCGCTCGTTATCGAGTGGAAATGGTATGGGCATGATGCCAGGGATGAACAGAAGCATGCCATTGCCACGGTCAGGATTTCAAGGAGCACCCTCTTCATCGATGCTGAATTCTGGAAGTATGCTTTCTAGCAATATGGTTGGGATGCCAAGCCCTGTGAATATGCACACTGGTTCTGGTCAAGGGAACTTGATGAGACCTCGCGAGGCTTTGCATATGTTGAGGGTAAATACTAAAATCCTCCTCTACATATGTTCTCTCTCTCTCTCTCTCCGTGTGTGTGTGTGTGGGCTGGCGGGAGCACCACGCACACAATTGTATTGCTCTTGAATGTGCTGTTTCATCAATTTTTGCATTATACATGTCTTTCAAAGGTTGCCAAGTGTTCCTGTAGTTGCATTGACATTTAGACCAGGGGTCATTGCAACTCTGATCTGGTGTAATAGCTTTCTGGTTGCTGGTATTTACAACTTTTTGTTGCTTTTCCTGAAGAAATTTTGTTATGGATGTTATGGAACAATTTCTTTACATGTTTCATTGGCATCACTTCATTATAGTGCAACAGTACTTCTAATATTATATGGCAATGTATTTTATTTTTGCAATAGCTTGGCCAAAATTCTGAGCATCAAAGACAAATGATGGTACCGGAGCTGCAGATACAGGCAACACAAGGGAACAGCCAAGGAATTTCTGCTTTCAATGGGGTGCCTAGTGCCTTTGCTAATCAGACAACTACTTCACCTGTGCAGACATATCCTGTCCATCCCCAGCAGTCCAATATGCTTAGCAATCCTCATCATCTTAATCTCCGTGGCCCCAATCATACTACAGGTTCACAGCAGCAAACATATGCTGTGCGCCTTGCTAAGGAAAGGAAAATGCAGCAGCTTCTCCAGCATCAACAGTTTGCTGCATCTGGTGCTTTGATGCCCCATGCCCAACATCAATCCCAACTTCCCATATCATCATCTATGCAAAATAGTTCACAAATCTCACCACCATCATCGCAACCAGTGTCACTACCTGCTATAACCCCCCCTTCCCCAATGACTCCCATTTCAATGCAGCAGCAGCAGCAGAAACATAACTTGACACATCATGCAGTCAGTCGGAGCCCCCAAAGTGGTTCCAGTGGGTTGACCAACCAGATGGGAAAGCAGCGACAACGGCAACCACAGCAGTTTCAACAATCTGGCAGACATCACCCTCAACAACGACAATACTCAGTGTCTCCTCAGCAGGCTAAACTTTTGAAGGGAATGGGAAGAGGGAACATGGTGGGGCACCAGAACCTTCCAGTTGACCACTCTCCTTTGAATGGCCTTACTGTGCCTCCAGGAAACAATGCTGTAGAGAAAGGAGAGCAAATCATGCACTTGATGCAGGGTCAAGGCTTGTATTCTGGGACTGGGTTAAGTCCAATCCAGTCGTCTAAACCATTGGTTCCTTCACAATCTCCAAACCATTCTCAGCCACAACAAAAGCTATATTCGAGCCCTACAACCCCTACATCAAAGCCACCCCAGCAAATGCCTTCTCATTTGGAAAGTAGTACTCAAGGCCAGGTCCAACCATTAACCTCTGGTCAAACACTAGCAGCTACTCACCAGAACACTCCAGTTATGGCTCCCAGTCATCAGCATCTTCAACAACATCCACAGCCACATCAGAAGCAGGTTAGTCAACCTCAACCAACTGTTCAGAGAATGCTTCAACAGAGTTGTCAGTTGAATTCTGATCTGCCAACAAAGCCTCAAACTGAGAAGGGCCATGCTGATAAGCAAACTTCAAACATCTCCCAGACAGGATCAGGTACATCGACAGGGATGCCTCTGGCCTGTAATGATACATCTAATGTGGCACCAGTTGTTTCTTCTGTTTCTGAGACTCAGTGGAAATCATCAGAACCACCCTTGCATGATTCTGGGATAGAAAATTCAGTTTCTCAGGTAGATCCTATTGGTAGCTCACCCCTTACGAGTGCTGCTGGGAGTGAGCCAGTGGTGCCTGTTGACCAAGCTTCAGTCCTCAAGCAATTATCAGGAGGCTTGCCCCTGCATTGCCATAATGGTGGGACACGGTGGCAGCACCAACAACCACATCAATCAACAGCATCGCCACCCCTGCAGTCGCAAGAACCACAACTACAGCAAGAACAACAACAATCACCTCAACAACAACCGACTCAGCAGCAGAAACAGCATCTTCAATCAGCACGAGGCAATTTATACATCACTCCAAGCAATTCTGGTCTGGAATGAAGCAATTTGGTGGATTGAGCAGTTCCAGAAGCAGTCAGTACTTCTGGGGTTGGGTTTGCATGCCCTGATGACAGCTGTGTACAGGTAGATTTAGCTTATCTATATTCGTTTCCCACTCTATAATCAAGCTGCAAATGCTGATAAAATCTGATAACTTGCCGTTGCCTGCACATGAACATGAATTTTTTTTTATTGTCACTGTCAAGCAAAAGTATCTGATTCTACTAGCGTATCCTATCATGCAGATGAAGCTTGGTTACTTCATAGGGGCAATGGAAATTGGGAAGATGTGGTTTTTCTTTCGCAGATTCTGTTGGTAAAGAAATCTTTACGGGCCATTTTTTCCTTTTGATTTATTGGGTTATCTGGGGGAAATCTTGTAAATTACCACCACCGGTTTGGGAAGATGGAGACAGATATAGAGGTATGTGTACAGGGTCTCATCTCTCCTTTTCTTGTACTCCCTCCCCCCGTCTGGTTTCCCCACTCATGTGCAGAGGCGCCAGTTTCTTTTTGTTTGTGCCCCAGGAGGTTAGTTAGTGCATGTATCATCACACTTTCAGTCAGATTAAGTTAGTAGTTCTCATTGTTTATGGGCAAAGCCTTCAGAAATTTTGTGAATACAAAGTCTCTGCTGCTATTAGAATGGTAATCTCTCTCTGCCATGGACGCCTATCAAAATATTGCAACCTCAGGATACTATCCTTTAATTCAGTCATTTGTAAAGCCACAAAAAATAATACATGAAAGTTAAGAGAGAGAAAAGAAAAGTCTTCTTAACAGTAAAGTATTTTCTCGCATTTTTAAACTAAACGAGCTTTTTTTAGACGACATTTTTCTTAGATGTTTTAGAAAAGAATTCCTTTAAGATCACAGTACGAGATCCAAGTATCAGAGTGTCATAATTATAAAACCTGGTAATCAAGTTTAATATTTTAGTGATTGTTAATCTAAAATTTAATTTAAACTGAAATTTATTTTAAATTATTTTATACATCGATTACGATGAATTGACTTGACCGAACCTGAATAAAACTATGATTTGAATAACCATGCCTATATATTTGATGTAGAATGTAAAGGATCCTTGGCTCCCAATATATACATATATTGGGACCAGTGTCATCACTTCCATTCTTGTCGTGGCCAGAACTTCAAAATCAACTGAACTGCACTAGATGGACAAGGAGAAAGAAGAATTATATGGCATAACTCAGCAATAAATCCAGACAGAACGGCCTGGTGGAAAAGAAACCTAAAATATGGGGATACAGCTGAAGTTAGATAAGTTTCCAGGTCGTAAACCAGTGAATCAATGGGTGGCCTAATGGGCAGCACCAGATCTAAAGCAGAGCAAATGTTGAAGTTTCCAGCAGTGATTCGATGTGTCTTAAATACAAGGAAAACTAGAACGAAAATAGAGCCAACACAGAGTGTGGAACTCTTTCTGCTGGCCCTAGCAAAAACTTCGAATGAGATGGACCAGAGTTATGATATCATGAACCAGAGTTATGATATCATGAAATCTACCACTGATGATTCCTCAAAATACAGGTGGTGATTTTGCATGTATGAATAGAACCCGACGAAATTATTCCTAAGAGTTTACAGCCAAAAGAGATAAAATGACAGGGAGAAAAGCATTTCAACACAAACATGCAGTGCATATAAGGTTCACAAAATGAAGCACCCTCTCCAGAAAATTTAAAAATGTCATTTGAAAAAAGGATAACAGACAACTCCTACATAATAAAAACCTGCAATGTCTTCGAAAAACGCTGAAACATTGCTGCCCATGTTCACAGCAATAGCAGGATGAGGATCTTTAGACATGATCCATGACATTTAATTCCAAAGTAATTTTGCTCAGAATTACATGATGAAACCTGCAATGATTTCGAAAAGCGCCTGAAACATTGTCGCAGCAATTGCAAGATGAGGATCTTTAGTCATGATTCCATGACATCTAATTCCAGCTCATTTTGCTTGGAACTACCTCTCTCAAGCAATAGCATGCACACAACAATTCCATCAGCAAAAGAATGAGAAAGGTGGATGAATATAACTAAACTTCTACTAATCCCTTGCATTCCAATCAAATCACATTGTCAAAATTCGCAACCGGAGGATCTAATTTTGAATTATACAGAATGTTGCAAACATGATCTAAATTACTATACGAACTCAATAAGTTGCTAGGGAAATTTAGCAGAAACAAAAGCTAACAGCAGAAAATATTAAAATTCAGAGCAATATCGAACCTTCAAAGCTAATCCGAAATCACATGCCAAAAACTTCACCAATCATATGAACAATCTTCCTATGAGAATCTAAAATCATCTCAAGCTTCTTATTCTCCATCTCCATTCTCGACCTCTCTGTTTCTTTCATCACCTCCAACTTCTTCCTCTCCAACTTCACCATCCTCTCCGAAAAAGCCTTTATTTGCCCCGCCAACCCCATTTCCACCCCTTCTTCTCCCTCCTCCTCCCCCTCCTCCTCAACCTCCTCTCTCTTCCTCTTCTTCTCTGCCTCCCGCGAAACCCCCGAAGGACCACCACCCGCATACCTATTAACAATACTAGGCTTTCGGAGTATATAGTTAATGCTTCTGCTCCTCAACTTGCTTCTATACCCATAATCTTCATCATCATCATCATCATCATCATCATCCTCATCCTCATCTCCACCTTTATCATCATCATCATTTTCGCCAAGAACGCCATTGCTTATGTTCCTAGTATGATAATTTTCTTGGCAGGGTACTCGAGCTAGCGGCTGCGCGGAAATGGGCAAAGGCCCACGTTCCAAGGAGTCCATGAGATCAAAATACTGCCAATAACAAGTGCCACCAAGAGCCACGACCCGTTTCTCATCGCGGTACCTTCTGCGGAGCTTCTCCATCTTGTGGCGGCATTGGACAGCGGATTTCGAAGGGTGATTGTAGTCATAGCCGCAGCGGGCTGCCACAGTTACGGCTACTTCTTCCCACTGGCTAGCCTTGAGCTGACCGCGTTTTAAGGAGTACCACTTTTCTTGGTAGGATTGGATTAGATGGGTGGTTTCTTGGTGGGTCCAGGGGAGAGGCTGTGTTTTCTTGGAAGAGAGTGGCGTGGGGTTTGTCGGTGGTGAGAGTGGTGGTGGTGGTGAAGGTGATGGGGAAGGCGTGGACATTGTGGAGAAGTTTTAGGGTTAGGATTTGCTGGGTGTGGTGTTTTTCGTTGGAGGGTGTTAAAGTGGCTGGTGGCGGACGGAGGCGGCGGCGGCGGTTTGTGGGGTGTTGGTTTATTAGTTGGGAAATTATGCCAGCTAAGCATAGAGTGTTATGGAGTTGGTTGTTAGTTTGTGGATCCAAACCCGAAACTGTTTCGCTGTGGAATACCCGACCCAGATACAATATTCTTGGGCCTTCTGATTAGACCAATTTAGCCCAATTGAGAACTCAAATTTCCTTACCCCATTTTAATTTATTAATTTTTTTAAAAAACAAAACAGAAAGCCGAATTAACTATATATATATATAAAGCATTTCTGAAACCTTTTGTTTTGTTCTTTCGAGAATTACCTCTAGTAGTCCTTATATTTTAGATCAACTCGTAAATTTCTTCAAGTCTAATTATTTTTAATTTGATATTAAATAAATAATCAATCCTTGTTTTTGTTATTTTTCTATGCAAATTCTAAATTGACATAAATGAGAAAATCAAATCTCAATTGATTTATTCAAGAAATAAACATGGATTTTTTTTCTTCTAATCACCAAATGAAAACTTAATATTTTTCAGAATTTTTTTTTAAAAAAAATTAATGGTTGGGTTTAAGCGTTTTATGTAATCATGTAAGAGTATCATAAGAAATATGTCAAAAAGATATAGATTAGAAATTAATCTTGTAGAGACACTATACAATTGCATCCTCAATATTGTATTAACATTTACAAAGTTTTAACCGGATCGTAGAAAATATATTAACAATTATTAAATAAAAAAAATATGATGAGGTCTACTAAAAAAACAAACATAAAAAAATTCATAACCCATAAAAAATAATAAAAATATTTCCAGTAAAAAAATAACTGATAAAACATTACTAATTATTTCCAAAGCATCCCATAAAATTTCTCTCAGAGATGCATTGCGCGCACAGAACAGTACACCGGAGAAAAAAGAAAATAAATATTCGTGACTGTCATCTTATTAAAAAAGGTATTCCCGAATTCTCACCAAACAAACAAAACAAAAAAACTGCCCGTCACAGATGGACGGATTGTCCGTATCGATCCTGGAAGTCAACAACACTATCAGTATCAGGAGCAACAGTTCATTTCCTTTCAAAATGAGCCACAGCGCACAACTTTTCTTTTTTTTTCAATGGCACCGCAAGTTCATGTCAAAAGGGTATAATAGTATTTCGAAATTGCCTCGGGGTAAAATATCTGGTAATACATCCATCTTGCCTCTATTTCCAAAGTGAGTATTCAATATAAAATGTGGTTCGAGTAATGTGTAATCTACTGTGCCAACTTGAGGGAACGGAGAAATAATGTTCATGCTATGTACAGAAGAAACATGAGGAACATTGTACAGGTGCTCAGGCATCGGCAAACCTGTCTGAAAGAATCTGATGAGATATCTCCATGGCTGGGTGAAGAGCAGCGTTCTGTTTCCGTCGAGGGTACAACCCATTGACAGACAGAGATGAGGTGATGTATCGCAGAGACTCCATTTGAATCTGCTCAGGTAATTCATACCAGCAGTCACTGTGTTCTTGAGAATCATCAAGCATTGCGTCATAATTATCAGAATATTTCTCTTTACAACAAAATGCCGCTATCTTTCTGGAGGGAAGTACCTGCAATTTCTTGGCCAACAAGAGCTTGCCGCTCCCTGCAGTTGTCAAATCATTCTTTTGTAAGCCTTGCATTGGACAGAATTGTCGGCTGCTCATAATATGAGCAATAAAAATAAAGACTTGTGTCTGTACAAAGTAGGAAACCTTTCTGACATGAAAGGGATATTCTTTTATGTTGATTCATTTATTTTTATAAATGCTGTTTCTTTTATTTGGCATTTCAACTCGCTATCAGTACAACTTCTTGAATACACAGAGCTCTAAAATAATTACCCCAAGAGAATACAGCAGTCACGTGATAATTAAAGCTAAGGTGAGTGGTAGAAACAGTGTCGAGTCCTGACTTGTGAAATTGAAAAACTTACAGCGAAGTTGTCCCCCTTTAGACTTTCAATTGATTCAGCAAGTTCCACTTGTCTTGAGGCAGTCGCGAGTAGTGCCTGCAAAATAAAAGCTACAAATTTTTAGTATGCAAAGAACAATGAAGACAAACATGAAAATTCCTGGAAGGGCTACAAAATTCAGAACTGAACTGTTTCCTTACACAAGGATAACTTACTTTCTTTGTCTTCTGTAGATCATGCTCTATACATTTGATGCGGCTCAATGACTCAAGAAGCATGTCCTCTTTCTCAGGAGGAATTCTGGTTGGCTTGCTACCTAGCTCATTTACCATTGTTTCTAAATTTTGCAGTCTCTGCCAGCACGGATGAAGTGATTCCTCTTTTATTTCCTGTGAAACACCTTGCACTTGAGAACTTGAATCTTCCAATAGTGAGTCACGCTGGTTTTGCAGTTGACTTTCTCGTTGTAATGCAAGAGCTCTTCCTGTCCCTGGGAGTTTAAGATACATCCATAGTAACAAGTTGAGCACGAACTGCACCAAAAGGTTTGCTGTTCGAGGAATCAATTTCTTCGGCAGCATTCTTGGAGTAACATTATTAGCTGAATCATCTGAAAGAATTTACCAAATCATGAATCATCTAAGCATCATGGCTCATGAGCAGCTTTTCTATTTAGAGGAAAAGACAACAACAAAACACAATGTAACAAAAAATGGTAACCATGCAATAAAAGAAAACAATTTCAACAAATCAAACAGCAAAGAATCTCATCTCATCGTCTCTTACAGACCAATCTATTTCAAATTGAAATTACAATTCAGACCTTTAACTTGAGTGCTGAGAACTGCTGTCCGGCTAGTCTTTGAATGCACAAATAAACAATTAATGCAATGCTTGAAGCCTTCATGCTTTTTGCTACATGACATACAACATAAAATTGGACATCATCGTTGGTGCTGATTTTTTTATTTTTTATTGAAAAGTGAGATAATTTATTAGAGTTTAAATGATAAAAGTGAGCCCGAGAATGTCACCCTCAAGAGCAAGGGAACCACTGAGCTACAAGCCCATCAATGCTGATTTAATTAAGACGCAGGGTCATTTAGCAAATAAGCAGGGATACACAAGATCTGGGTCCGATGCCACTACTAGAAAGCATTTGATACCCATTATCTGATGAGCAGGTCTCAGGTACCACTTGAAACAAGAAAATTCAGATTGCTACTGTATTTATCTTCTTCCCAAATAAAATGATTTTTGCATGATATAACCACCATGAAAACTTGAGCAGATGTGCTTTATAGTTCACCACTACCTAGCATTGATTGAGGAAAGACCAACGCTACACGCCTGCCCATTGAAAGGCTACAGGTTGCCAAATACACGGCAATGTCAAACAATAACCTTTACTTTTACCTTTAAACAATATACTAACTAACAGTCACGTGAACCAAGCTGGACTAGCAGCCCATCATCACATGTAAATAGATATAGAAATTTCAAGGAACCACAAAATAATTTCATCATGAACTAGATCATTTGATGTGAAAAAACCACCTAAATAATGATGCAAAGTTGAGCTAAAAGGAAAATTGCCAAGTCACCTACTCATTGCACTAGTATCTTCGACTCTGGCTGCATTGTTTTCAACCAAGCTGTGGACAGAAGCAGAATCACCCATCCTTCCCTAGTACAACACAGGAGCAGGTATGAATTATAACTACACATCAATATAATTGCTCAGTAATGAGCCCGAAAAATTCTTTCATCCTAAAGGCATAGTATATCGCAGTGTTCTACTGTACATCATACTATATTATTCAATCAAACATTCAAACAGAACTGGGATAAATCATCATTCAAATCTAATAACCAAACCTGTCTAATTCCAGTGCAATTAGCACATACTTAATTCCTCATTTTATAGAAAAATCTTATGAAAACAACAGTGAGATATTTGTTTTCTACCTTTGATATTCCACAACACTGGAAGATCTTTTATGAATTTGGCATTAAACAATACCAATCATTTTGATTGCATCTGCTTAAAAACTTGTTTTGAATTCAAGTTGTGCAAGCTTTGCATGTGCATTTTTTGAAATCTGTAAGGAAATAATACAAAGTTTTACAATAAAAAACTTATTATATGAGTGATTGTCCTTGCATTCAATTTTTGTATGAAATAGTTATATTTAGCAAAACAAATGTTGTGCTGCTTCTTTTAGCTGATGTAAAATCTTAATTTTTTGCCTAGATATATGTGAAAACTTCAAACATTTACATAGAAAATTAACAAGTTAATTTTTATTTATTAAAAATATAAGGCTAACCATTCAGGTCTCTATGGCAAGCAGAAAAGTGTGCTTCTATTGCCTGATTATATTATTTTTTAAATCTGAAATTATTAATAAATGACATTATCCCATGTATACACGTATTAGTAGTAGGGTTATTTAAGTATTATGAAAATAAGGGCAAGATAGTAAATCAAAAGTTTTGTGAATAATGATGGTGCATTTATATATAGTTATGGATACTAGGTATTTTTGCAACTTGTCACACAACTTCCAAAATTTGTTGATTTTAACAAATGAAAGAAATTTTAACTTCAGAAATTGAAGAAATTTCAAAACCATGCATTAAAATGGATAGTTACGTTAAGCATGGTCGCAGATCAAACAAATATGTGGAGACCCATTTTTTAAACAGTCAAAATTTAGTTATCCTTTAGCATGCCCTATATTATTTTTCTGTTCCTTCAGCATTTCTTTATTATTTTCCCTCTTTTGCTTGAAAGCAGTGTGAAATTAAAATAAGAGAGAATCATATCCTGGAAAGTACATTTAAATTACTTGGTAAACTATAAGGCTTGGGGATTAACCTATGCATTAACCAAAAAAATATGTTAAGAATCAATCCAGAGTGGATGAACTTAAAAGAGAAACCAGAAAGAAAAAAAGAACTCCTGGAAACATACTTCATCTGAAAGTGGCAATGGTTGAATGAAGCCAGAGGCATTTGGCCTCATATCTGAGCATGATTCAGCAGAGCAGATTTCACTTCTTGAAACCTGCATGATGAATTGAATACTTAATACACAAGTAAGAGACAGCTAAATAAAACTGAAAGTCATTTATTATCCTGAAACTGACCTTGGAAGCAAATAGCTTGATTTCAAAATCATCTTCATCAAAAGAGCTAGTCATTTTTCTCAAATAGATTGCTTCTCCAGCATGTACCAACTGCAAGACAAATATTCCAATCACACGAGTTTCTAGAATGTAAATAGATGGTATATAACATCGCAACGGTTTTTAAGTTTATGATTCCCAAACATGAATAGTCACAAAAGATCCTTGCTATTTTTTGTTTGATACTGAAAAGGATCATACTTTCATTATTTCAGGATCCTTCCAAGGGCCCTTGTCGGATCTTAGGCAACCGCCTTCATTTGGGCATGAGCAGGTTCCACCAAGAAAATCAGGAAGTTGACTGTATTACAAGAAAATGCCAAAGTTCAGAGCTACAAAGCTTATGAATCATCTGTACTCTGACTGCAAAAGCAGGATGACATATACCAAACCTTGAGTCTATAACTTCCAACAACTTATTGTGGAACTTGTTGCCTAGAACCTGTGGACCAGATAAGGTTGGTTTTAATTAGTCTATACAGCTTGCTAGAGTAATAGAATATATATATATATATATATATATATATATATATCAAAAGTCTTGTACATTTATCTTCACAGTAGTCTTCGGGTCAAGAAAGCCTTTTGCTGTGTTCCATAGCAGTTTGAATCCACTACCAGCGTTAACAATGAACATCTGATGTAATGTCTGTTGGGAATGAGTTAACAAAAAAAATCAGCAAATGAATGCACCATTAACTCAGATAATGTTTTCAAATTTGGTTTCAATTTAACAATAAAAATCACCTCAGGATAGTTGTCACCATCAATTTTTTGCATGCGCATAACTATATCATGAGCAACCTTGCCAAAGCTCATCCAATTCTGGATAAATCAAATAACAAATCAAGAAAGGACAGCATGCTGTATAAAGTGTTTCTTAGGTAGTGGAAAAAAATTAGAATAAATACTTTAACAAGCTATGTATTTACCAGCCCATGGACGTCCAAAATTGTTATTGTAGAGTCTATGTGCCTCTTAGCTGCTATAGAACATGCAGGGAATTTCTCAGTGAAAGCCTTCTCAAACCCCTGGACATGATATTTCAAAAATCTCTCCACTGTGGTAACACTCATTAACTTGCTTGGTTCAATTTTGCCAGTTCTTTCAATATAAACAGGTCGACCCTCTTTGTCTACACCATGGTAACCATGAGGATAATAACTTTGAACGTCTTCATATTCATCATATACAAAATCCTAAAAATCGCTCAAACATGTTGTACATCTGTTAGAACCATTAAAAATTAAATTATAAATTGACAACAAATAAAAATCATAGCAGCTACCATAATTTTATAATCCAGCCAAGAAGGCAAGCCCCATTTTCCTAATCTCAGTCCTGGTACAGTGTGAATGTCGAAGACTAACATAATTTTCTAATCCAATCAAGAAGGCAAGCCCCCTTTTCTTAGTCCCTGTCCTGATACACTCTCCACGTTGAAGACCATTATCTCGTCATCTCTATAACAAATCCTATTCGACAAAAGTGTAAAAAAAATTACCCGTATTATCGAATCTACCCCGTACTCTCTTCTCCAGTTGAGCATTTCTGACCACATCAACACCGTTTTATCAAGGTCAAATTTCCTTGCTTTCAAAAACCTGCAAATGCACACATTTTGCCAAGCCCAGTTAAATTAAATAATCTCGGAATAGCATTAATCAAATTACCAAAATTCATCCTGATCCAATGCTATAAAATAAGTAAAATTCATCTCATTAGCTCGGGTTTAAAAAATTAAAATTAAAAGAAATTACCTCAGTAAAGTGTGGTAATCATCATGTCGAGGGGGAAGAAGGTCTTTGGAGATCAACACGTGGCGAAATCCATTGACAGCCTCTTCCTCCTTTGCATCCCTAACATCATTGATAGTAATCGCAGCATACCTGCAATCAGCAACACGCTTCCCACGCTTCCTTAGCGTATGCGTGAGCTTAGTGGATGCACTCATTGCCTTTTTCCTAAGAGATCTAACCTTCTTCCTTCGCTGCTGCTGCTGCTTCTCATCCTCTGACGTCTCCAGATCCATTCCTTTCCCCTTGCTACTTTCTTCACTCCTCAAAACCAGCTCCCCTGAAATCACACCATATCACACTCGCATTGTCAAGATTAACCGAATCTCTCCTTTGCTTTTACCTCAATTTTCATAACAGCAAAAAAGATTCTCCGTAATAAAAAAAAGGCAACGCGTGGATTTTTTCACCTGCCATTTCCTTTACTATTCTGTTATCGGATCTGCTGGATCTGGAAGATTCCGAAATCGATAGAAATTAGGATAATCCGGAAACAGATAAACAAAGATAATCGGAATAAAATAAAATAAAATCGATCAAAACAGGATAATTGAAGTGACATTGACGCTCGAGCTGGTGGCTGATCAATGATCGAAGAATAATCGAGGATACCTTCACTGAAACGGCATTAAGAAGACGATGAAACGGCATTCAGAGAAGAAGATTTACATATACGATGGTGTGCGAGGTGCTATGCTATATACAGACGCGCGTGTTGTATATGGAAGGGAGAGGTGTGGTGGTGCTTTGAGATTTCAGGAAATGAATTTTATTTTGCCTGCCTTTTTAGTTTGTTAGTTAACACAAAAGCAAACAAGGAAGGCGGGCTCTTCTTTTCCCTTTTTTTTTTTTTTCCTCCGTCAATTAATCAAGAATCAATGAAATTGCTTCTCTCTCTCTCTCTCTCTCTCTCTCTCTCTCTATATATATATATATATATATTAAGATAGGTTTTTTTAAATATCAATTTTTTCATACAAAATAAAAATAATATTATTTTAATAAAAAAAACTTGTCAATATCATTTTAATAATAAAAAATAAGTTGATTTTCAATTTGAGATTAACACAATCAACAATTTAAATTTTAAATTGAATAAAATCTCGAATTAAATTTTATAACTATAACTATATATATATATATATATATAATAAAAAAATGATAAAAAATTAAATTGATCTAACTATATGCAGGTTAAATGGATCAAGCAACCTAAATTTTAAGTTGGATCAAATCTGGAATGAAATCTTATAGCTATATATATATATAGTTATAGTTATATAGTTATATAGTTATATATAAACAATAAAATTAATAGTAAGAATTATTTTTAAATCATTATACATTAATTGAGATTAATTATATATATGTATAGTTATATATAAACAATAAAATGAATAGTAAGAATTATTTTTAAATCATTATATATTAATTGAGATTAATTTACTTTTTAAGTATTTTAAAAAAGCAATTTCCACTTTCTATGATCAAAGATATGAACAAAAAATACAGCATACTTTATTGTATTTATTCTTCTTTATCTCTGGAATAGGATATTACGAAATAATAGTGGTGATATTTTTAGGAGGAGGAAGCAGCAAGCAGCGGTTGCTTTCGGCTAATGAGAACTAGCAGGATTGTATTTATCAATTTGAGGGGAAGTAGCAGAATGAGACACGAACTTCCAGCTTGCCGCCTCCGTCAACTCAGGAACCCTGATCTGGCGTTTGTTTGTTTGTTTCTTCCTTTGGCGCTTCAATTTAGTTGCCGTCTGTTAACGGAGGGTAGTCTGGTTTGAGGAAAGACTAGATATTGAATATTTTAAAAAAAGAAAAAGGTGTATATGCAGATTTTTGGCATGTTTTTGTGCATAATTTTTTTTAATATAAATTTAAAAAATCCATACATACATCTAATTAAATAAATTTAAAACTATACATGTAATAAATATTTTTATAAAGTTTGATACATGCTCAATTTAGGTTAATTAGTCAAACTCATAATCTAGACAAATAACTTAATTGGCTTGATAGGTGTGAAATCAAAGCCTAGTTATTGTTTTTATTTTTTTTCCTCGTCGGCTTACAACCTATTCATTTAATTCGCAACGCGGATGTTGAATCTGATTGACTTCTTAGGTCTTAGTTGTAACTTGTAACTAAAGTATTTCATTGGAAAAAATATAAATTCTAATACTTCCACATGGAAATAATTATATAAAAAAAACAATTTCCTTCCCTTTTTTTTTGCTTGCGTTGGATTATAAACAAGACTAGTACCCGTCTTCCGATTTTGAGCTTAGCCTTGGGGTCAGAAAGAGCCTAACTATAATCCATTGATAAGGATTTTTTTTCACGAATATTGTAACCTCGAGATACGTGTTATGATAACAGAAAACTTGTAAGAAGTCTCAAGTTCGAGTCCGAAGATACACCTCTTATAAAAATCTAAAACAATCAGAGTTTTACTTGTTCACTTAATCTACAAAACATGTTTTTTAGGAAATCCTCGTACAAAAAAAATCTCAGGAAGAAGATTCAAACCCAACCTTTCAAACTATAGTTTTATATATTAATTACATGGAGATTGCATTGGAATACCAAGGTGTATATTTGATGATGCAATGCAAAATATTTATTTATTAAAAATATATGAAGATAGTTTTATTTTTATATTTTTCTACATAAATATATTAAAACTATCGAGTGAATGGACATGGCAACACCCAAGTTTTTTTTGGCAGAAAATGAAATAATTAATTTTATTTTGTTCTTGTCCTTTCGTTTTCTTGGAAACGTCAAGAGAATTTTCAAACTCGAATCTCAGAGGAACACAGAAATTGAAAGTGACAACATCCAAATTAAAAGGATCTAGAAGTTCATTATAATTACGGTGCTTCACCCGTCACTGTTCGAAGCGGTCAAGTGGCCTCAAGGAGAGACGGATGAAAATGACCCTGGGATAACGAAACGGTGCGTTTTCCAAGCACTGATAACGAGAAATGACCGTGGTAATTAATACTATTAAAGGCTTGTTTGGTAGTGTGATTGCAGTAACTTTTTAAAGTACTTATCGTGCCGAAATACATCAAAATAATATTTTTTTATTTTTTAAAAATCATTTTTGAAATCAGCACATCAAAATGATCTAAACACACAAAAATATATTCATTTAAAATGCAAAAAAAATATTCAAAGCCAAAAATCTGTGGGATCGCAATGCCAAACATAGACTTAGTTAACTAATTATGGTTATTATATCCTCATTATCACGGCAATTGCTATTATCATTACAGTACTTGTAAAGTCGTAATTCAGATCATAATATTTTTTTTGTGTGTTTTCTAGTTCTACTACTACAAAATTAATTGTTTTTTAATTGTTTTTTAAAAAATATATTATAAAACAACTGTCAGGACGTATATCAAATGGTTTAGTTAATTTTCAGATTAAATAAATCAAAAACACTTTTAAAATTTGAATCTGAATTTAGCTTTTAAATTTATTTATTTAATTAAAAAATAATTATCAATACAGTATCAAATAATTTAGTTAACTTTCGGATTAAATAACCCAAAAACACCTTTGAGATTTGGACAGAACTGAATTTAAATTTTAAATTTATTTATTTACTTTAAAAAACAAGTGTAAACATAATATCTAATAGTTTAGTTAATTTTCAGACTAAATGGCCCATAAACGCCTTTAAAAAATACTTTTAAAAATAACTCTAATCATATTTTCAAACAAACATGAAAGAGCTAATTTATCTGGATAATATTTACTTCATAGTTTTAATCAATTAAAAAATATATCTTTCTTTTCTTAGTGTTATATAGATGAATCGTCATCGATGGAAAAAGAAAGAAAATTCAAAACAAGTAACGACTTAATTTTGGAAGAAATAGTGGTGTCAAAAATAGATAAAGATAATATAACGAATTATTTTTTATATACTAATAATACAATTATTAAAAAAATAAAAATCATTTTTATCCATTGAAGAGTGATGTGTTCGTTACATTGTGTAACTGTTGAGGTAAGTAATAGGCTGTAAGGTGGTTGTGGTCAATAAACTCATGATTATACCCTTAACCACCACCAGCATCAAGCACGAGCATATGCTTCCTGACAGCAACATCGCTGTCGGTGTTGGGATACTTAATTTCCAAGGCATCCTGCCCCGATGAAATCAACCAATCAGGGTTCTGTTTGTGTTTCTCACGGCACTTAAAAAATATTTATATATTTTGTGGCTATTTGGTGCTATAATAATTTTTGTGGTTGCAGTTTAAATTTATCTGAGTAAAATTATTTTTAGTCATAATTTTTAAAAATACGTATTTATTTTAAACTGTTGCAAATTAAATTAAAAACAAAGTTATTTTATTATTTTAATAACACTACCGAACAATTTCTTTTTTAAAAACAGAGAAGTGATAATTAAAAAATATTTGGAAATTTTAAAATATAAATAATCTTTTAACATAATATTTTTTTCTAGTATTTGTTAAATAATATTTTTCAGCCACAAGTGACTTTTCTAAACTTTGTTTTCACGATAAGCAATCATAATATTAAATACATATTTTCTCATGCTCGATCCAGTCAATCATTTTAATTTAGTTTTCTTCGATTTTCTAGTCATTTATAGTATATTTATTTATTTTCTTATGTTTTTTTTTCTTTTTAAAGAAAGGTGTGGTGATCTCTTTTTTGGACTCGTTTAATGATTTTATAGATTTAACTAGTCATTTATAGTTATTTTTATTATTAATTTTGTTTTGAATTAATTTATTTAGTGTTATTAAATTATTTTGATGTCCTAATTTCAAAATAAATTTTAAAGAAAAATAAAAAAATTATTTTATTATATTTTTAATTTTTTTTTAAATAATAATTATTGGAATCGTTTTCATTAATTTACGATGACTCAATATCAATTCTTTATTATCAACAAGTTATTGCCTAGAAAAAAACCAGATGTACTGTATGTCAATTATTTATTAAATTGGAAATTATGAAATTACCACTCCTTAAAAAAAACTAAAAGTCCTTAAAAATTATCAAAATATAAAAAAAGAAAGGCACAGTATTTGTACAACTCAAAAGTACTTGTCTCATTGTATTTGTTTTTATGGTGCAGTTGTATTTTTAAAAATTAATTACTTTTTTAACTTTAAACTAACTTTTTATGTTTTAAAATTAATTTAATGTATTAATATTATAAATAATTTTTTTAAATAAAATATTTGAACATATCTTTAAATTAAAAATATTTTAAAAAATAATTGTACCGATATCATGATATTGAATACTTACTTTATTGGGTTTATATTACCATACTAAATGAAATAACACTTTAAGATTTAATTAAGAGAACACAAAAATCATTAAACGAGTTCAAAAACCACAAGAGTTATTGATCAAAATAAAATATAAATTATTGACACAAATACTTAGCTAAATTTAGGAATTTTGTTACTGAGAAGGTTGTTGTTCTTCGTATCGAATATTGTTTTTGAAAATATTTTTTGTAAATATATTAAAATAATAATTTTTTATTTTTTAAAAATTATTTTTGACACTAACCTATAAAAATATCTAAAAATAAATAAAATTTTATAATTTAAAATAAAAAATAATTTTTTTTCAAAAATGTTTTTAAAATACAAAGATAAAAATAGTTAAATCTAATCTCATGTTGCAATTATCTTTCCCAAAGATTCACTTCTCAGACTCCTGTCTTCTCAGATTCTCTTCTCCGACTCCTGTCTTATTGCCAGACAAATTTGTGTCCGGTCTCCTCTAAAGTTGCATTCAATTATTGTCCTAAGACTGTCTTATATAGTTTCGGTTTGAGAAGAACTGAAATTGATCGAACCGAACCGAACCGAACAAGTTTCGTATGAACTTAAACATTGTGATTAGGCCATAAAAATGCCAGATGCCTATAACAAAGAAACATGTCTATTTTTAAAATAAAATCAAAACAAATTTAGAAAAGCTCAGCTCGTTGTAAGAAGACTAAAAAAACCTAAACAGAGATCTGGCTGGTTTTTAAAGAAAAAAATGAATCAAACCAGACCTGTTGGTTTAAACCGGTCAGTCAGCTCAGTTCGATTCATAATTTTTTTAAGAACATAAATTTAAGTCTGGTTTATAAATTTTTATACTTTTAAAATAGTAAATAAAAGAAAAAAAAAATAGAAAATACAACTCTAATATCTGTCTTTTTTTTTTAATCTCAGAAGAGTAACATAAAGCTGTGGGAGAGCATGAGAAAATATTCTGCAATATTTTGTTACGTGGATAATGTTTTTATTAGAGAGCTGGCAGGGTTGCTATTATCCAAGCACACTCCTCAGGATAGAAGACTAACTATTACAACCACTTTTTAATTCAAAGCGAGAGACTGGAGTAATCCGTTGAGAAAAAATACAACTTGGGTAAATTTTGATTCACTTCAAACTTCGAAAACCAAGGTTCATTGCACTTTACAACAGCAAACTCTTTATGTACTGGTAATTTAGAAAGCTAAAGAAATTTACAGTTTTCAGAATACTACACGAATGTACAGGAGAAAACCCTAAATCACGTGTCCAGATTCCCAGTTCTGGTATATACGATGCATGATTTAAGCACTTTCAAAAGCTTCCGGCGACACTCTACTGCAACTTCTTTTTTTCAGGCTCACCTGAAAATGCAAGGCGAAGTTTCAAACATGAAGCTGGCAAAAAGAAAAGGAGCAAGAAAAGTTATGTGCTCTGACTCGGTAGAAAGATCTCAGCTGTCTGAAAACAAAACATGTTTGAACTAATGTGTAATTAAAATCGACAGGGTCAACACCTCAGGTGTTAGCCTCCAGAAACTGAGATCAAATCGATGTTAAAAAATTGCAGAAAAAACATCGTAGCTCAAGCAGACAAAGTAACTTTGTATTGCTATTAAATGACTATGCAATAGGTGTTAGAGACTAATATAAAACGTGTTAGAGACATCATTTAACAGCTTAAGTTTTTGGGTTGAGAAGATTCTTCGACATGACATGATATCAGAATGATCAACTGCACCAGATGCATACTTCCATTTGTTTCCACTGATCATGACCACCGACCATTTTAGAGTTTGAGGCTAATTTCCTTCATCCAGCTCTCAGGGGGCATCTTAGCACACAACCGATTGATAATTTGAGGTTTTTTGAAATGATTAGACTTTGTTTAGTCTGGTTTTAAGAGAAGCACGATGATTAGATTTTGAAATGCCAACAGAAGAAAAGGTCCACTCATATACTCATGTATAAATTCCAAGCAAGATGCAAGGAAAGTAAATAAGAACACTACTTGTCAAAGCTGACACAATGGCCTGTAGCCGCCGGTCATTTCAAGTTGTTATATGCCATCTATTAACAAAGAAATGCCACACGGTACCAGCCATACTAAATCCCAAGATCTAAAAATCTGTGAACTCAATCCTCCTAATTTGCAGTTCTCCCTATCAGTATTTCACCTCATAACACTTCCAGTGAGGATGATGATCTAGTTGTAAGATTTTATCCAAACTCCAAGCGATATCAGAGTTTGTTTCCTCAGCAGAGTCAAACATCAATAACTAGGTTGGTGCAATAGTCACAAATGACAGCAGCAATAAAAAAAGGAAATAAGAGAAGGAAGATTCATGACACAAGAAACAGGTATAAATGACCATATGCAGAGGAAACCTTAATGGCGGCGCGATAAAATCATTCAGCGCACCTTAGAAGATAAAGGGGGTAAAGAAGCCTGCCGCACCGGCTCTCTCAGCTGATGAGTTTCTCGAAGCTGGCTTATTATCTCCTCCACAAGTTTCAATTGTGCACTGACCCTGTCCTTGTGCTCTGCAGAGATAGTCAATTTATCCTTTTCCTCCTGCACTGTTCGTAGCCTTTCTCTAAGACATTCAACTTCAGAATCAATTTTAAACCTTTCACTATTGACTGCAGATGAAGAACTCAGATGTGAGTCAATATCCAAAATTTTGCACTGTGAATCAACCACCCTTGGTAAACTACTAGTGGTATCCAAATGGCTTCCACGACCATTAGGCTCAATTTCTGACACGCTTGTTCTTGGACAATCACTCAGTTCACTAGTGGTGCAAACCTCAAAATCTGAAGGAGCACTACTTAATGGTCCACTTTCTTTTCCACCACCCTCCTTCCAAACTGTAGTTTCATCATCAACGACATGAACATCATAAACAGTCAATTCAGTGTCAAGCATGGGACTATGCATACAGCTTCCTACCTGATTCAAATGATTTCTGTCTTTTCCCATCTCCTCTTCCATGCCTCCACAAGTCTGGGATATCTCGCTAACATATCTTTGTGTTTTTTCTTCCCCTGCTACGCAAACAGTTTTCTGCAGCACCCCTTCTGAAGTAGATGAATCAGAAGCTGACTCCTTGCACTCTGGCATCATTTCGTTCCCCAAAGCAAGAGCACGACTCCGTTCATCATTTGATGAGCAACTTGCGTTTGTTTGAACTTCCTTCTGAAAAATGGTTTTACTCTTCACCATTTGCTGCGGTAGCAGTAATAGATTCTCATCAGAATCAGATGAAAGTGGAGGCCTTTTCCCAGTATTGTTCATCTGACAGCTTGAGTCTTCTTTCAGCTGCTCATTTCCTGAAATGTTCATTAACTGATAAGCTTCGAGTTTCTTCTCTAGAAAATGATTCTCCAGCTCCCTCCGAACAACGATCTCTTTCAGAATATCCATCTCTTCATCATCATAGGCAAACTTTTCTTCTATCATCCTCTGATACTGCCTCGCTTCCATTGCTATTGATGCCTTATCCTCTTGCAACCTCATGATCATGGCCATCGCCTCATCAGCTGCACTAGCAGCGGCAGCCCTCTCTTTCTCCAACTCTTGGTACAGAGCAGCTAGCGCAGTTTTCTCTTCTTCAAGTGATTGTCCCGCCATTTTGATTGCATCATTTCCAACACTGTCTGATACATCTTCAGCGTTACATGCCATGTTTGTAACAAATGATGCGTCGTTTTTGATGCCTTTACCCTTTTTATATGACCCATTCAACTCAAAACTACCATGATCAATAACAATTGGACCGTGTCCATCACCTAAAATGGCATTAGGCATTACCAGAAAGGTCAGTTTGCATTTCGGTGATAACTAGGAAAATCCACACAAAATTTAAAAAGAAACCTCACACTTCATCGATATTCTTATGACATATTGAGACATCAACAAAAGTTATTATTTTAGCTTTTAATTCCGAAACCAGGTAATTACGAATTTAAAAAGTATAGCAGAATCACCAACAATTAAAGAATAATATTTAGGAAGGAAAAACAGCTCATTTAAGATGCACATTTCACTCACCAAGAATACCATCTTCAGTTCCACTGATTTGACTTCCCATTTCACCACTACTATCATGACTAGAGTGAGGAGCACCTAGACCAATTGAGCGTGTGCTATTAGTAGACAGAGCAGAAAGCAATTTTCCATATCCAAGAGCAGCTCTCCTGCGCCTCCGGATCCCAGATTTGTGCTTTTGGTTCGTAACTTTCTTCCCCTTTGCATCGTATCCACTTTCTCCATCAACACAGCTCGACAATCTTGGACCAGAAAGGGAAGTAGAGCACCCTTCTCCCTCCAATTCAACCACCTCATTTTCCCGTTTCCTATCTCTAACACCCTCTACATGCAAATCACTTGATTGATCCGCAAACCAAATCAAGTCAAAAGGGAACCTACTCTTCACCAGCGCTTGGACATAATAGATTTTGCTAGTTGGCCAATCAATTAACAGTTTATGCAAGCACAGATTGTTATTTTGATACCCCAAAAGGCCTGTACATGGACATGGCAGAAAAAATCCAGAAACACTCAAGAATTTTGATAAAATAAATGCACAAGCGGATCCACAAAGCAGGACATAAGCAATGGCAAGGTCAAGAAAGGCCGAGATGAGATCAGCCAAAGTCCACGAATGAACTGCCCTGGAAGCCATCCTCCTTTGAATGAAGCAACTGAGAATTAATTACAAGCAATTCAAGAATTAAAAATCGAAACCCACCTAGAACTTCAACTCTTTTTTTGAACTAATATAGCAGCAAATATATCTAACCATAATCCACCATGTTGACGTAACTACAATCAATCAAGAAATCCAACTAAAAGAGAGCAAAAGGTGAAGAAAGATTAATACTTAAGGAAGCTGATAAGGAAAGAAGCAAGAAGGTGCTAGAAGTTACGTACATGTGAGATATGAAGACCAGTTTAAGACTTTGGAATTGATCCGACCACTAAAGATCTGACAAGACAAGAATCATGGCATGGTAATTTTCCTGGAAAAAAACAAAGCATAAAAGGAGTACAGTAAAGTAGCAGCAGTTTTTAAGATATATTTCCAACGTGTGAGGTACACCTGGTAATGTCCACGGCAAAACTCCAGGGTTGAAAAGTTGTGTAAAAAAGTCGCAAGCTTTTGTTTGAAAACCATCGAAATATCAATTATTGCGGGTTTTATTAATTATTTCTTTGATGTGATATTTCAAAATATCTTTTAATGTGATATTTGAAAATATTTTTGTGTTTAAACAAGTATTTAAAAAAAAAATCAAATTGAGATTAAATACTGGGTTAATCTAAAAATAGAATATATTGTTCATCTTTCACTTTAAGAAAATTCCTAGTAGTTTCAGATTTTGAAATAGGACTTTTTAGGTCTATATTTATATATATATATTAAACTTGTTTTTATTTGAAGAAACATTCTATTTTTATTTTCCTATTAGTATTAATAATTTTTTATTTATTTTTTCATATGTAAAGAGTTGTAATAATTTTTAATAAGTGAAACTTTGATAAATAAAAAATGAATATATAGGGTGTTTTTCCATAGTCACCGGTATTTGAGAATATCAACTTGTAATAAATTTTATTATTCTTTTTTTCTGCAATATTAATTAATATCATAGTCTGTTCCTTATGATTTTTGTTATGTGTTACCAAATTCCCATACTTGGGAGGTCATAAAGGATGTGTGTTAGAGGTCAATAATGTTAGAGAATAATATAAATTATATTTTAGGACCTCATCTAACAGCTTAAGTTTTTAGATGAGATAATTCTTTAATATGATATCAAAGCCTTGTTAATCCAAAGGTCACGAGTTTGAATCTCATCACCCTTGTTCTATTTGATAAAAATTAAGCACAATGTAGTGTGAGCATGTGCAAGTTTCAAGCCCAAATAGCTTTCACTTGAGGGTGTGTTAGAATAATATAAATCATATTCTGGGGTTTCACCTAACAGCTTAAACTTTTAGATGAGATAGTTCCTTAACATGATATCAGAGTCTTGTTGACCCAGCAATCACGAGTTCAAATCTCACTATCCTCATTCTATATGATAAAAATCAAGCATAAGGTAGTGTGAGCTTGTGCATGTTTCAAGCCCAAAGAACTTTCACTTGAGGGGGGGGTTAGAGAATAATATAAATCATATTTTGGGATCTCACCTAACAGATTAAGTTTTTTGATGAGATGATTTCTTAACAAATAACTCATAGGTATTAACTATTATGTGATATTAATTATGGGAAATATTGGTAGTAAAACCCATAATATAAATACTCCATATAAAATTTTTATGGATCCATGATAAGGTGACCACACTCAAAATGATAATTGATTTTCCAACAAAAAGGTTTTGTTTAAACAATGTTATGTTGAGTATTTTCATGGTGAATGATGATTTTTTGATTGAGGAGGTCCCTAACTTTAGTGATTAAAATCATTTTATGATCTTCTTAAATGCATGGAAAGAACAAAGAATTTTTTTATATATGTAAACTGATTTCATAACTCATAATTCTTAATGATAAATTTGTAATCTTATTAAACATGGTCAATAATTATATTAATAATTTAACAGAGTTTTTCTTGTAATTTGACAAACCGAGTTTTTACTCTCACTCACAGCATAATTTTCAAAAATCTTATTCAAGACTAGTCATACCTTTTAAATTCATGTCATACTCATTCATATATTTAAATAATAAAGATTAATCATATTTTTTTAAATTCACGTTATACTTATTCATAGATTTAAACAACCATACACATAAAAATTTAAAGAGTTTAAAATATAACAACTACCAACTTATAAACAATTCAAGAATATATATAACCTTCTAGTACTCTTACAAACATCCACTAAGCACCTTATATTAAAATCCTTATTAGCACAACATCTATAATATTAGTTTTACTAACAATACTTTTAATTTTTACAATACCCAAAATAAAATTTATATAATTTTACATGTTTTAACTACCAATCTATTCACATGCCCATTTAACAAAAATCTACTATTTGTTTATATTGTATTGTTTTATCATGACAACTAGGGCGATCATAACCCTATTCTCCACTAATCATGCCCACCACCCTATGATGCAACTGTAATTAAAAACAAATAAAGCATAAGGTTTTAATTACTATTTCAACCATAAAACTTACTTTTCATAATCTATTCATACATTTAATTTAACACCGACATTAATTCAAGAATTCTCCCAGAAAAACCTTATGTGGAACAACTTGGTCAAAAACCATCCACAGCAACTCTTTTTCAGAATATATGGACCTAAGTTCTGCAAAAAAAACTCTATTTACCTTCATCATATCACAGGCATTGATAAATATATTGTATTGCCTCGACTAGAAACCGATTTACATATCAAAAGATGCGAGGAAGGAGAGCTGAGTGCTGTAGGCTTCTTTCAGCTCTGCCAGAACCTCTGCAATGGTTGGCCTCTGCGAGGCATCTCTCTCTACAGACCTCACAGCTACTATAGCTGTCTTTCTCATGCTTTCCACATCGAAACTTCCCTTCAAGTTTTCATCCACTATTTCAAATGCTCCTGCCTGCAAGTAGGGCTTCGCCTGCAGATCATATTGCAATGAGAAACTGCTTGCTGTGGTGTTTTGTTAGTTGAAGTACCGGAATATGATTTATATTATTCTCTAATATGGTATCATAAACTTGTTGACTCAGCAGTCACGAGTTTGAATCCCACCACCCTCATTCTATTTAATAAAAATCAAGCACAAAGTTGTGTGAGTCTGTGCAAGTTTCAAGCCCAGAAAACGTGTGTTAGAGAATAATATAAATCATACTCTAAGTCTATCTAACAGTTTAAACTTTTAGATGCCTCGACATGTTTACTATATAAAAAATGGAGTTTTGGTTACCCATAACACCAAATTGAAGGAATCTGGAGTTCCAGAGCGACGCAATGGTTCTCGGCCGCAAATGAGTTCCAGAAGAACAACACCAAAGCTGTAGACGTCGCTTTTCTCTGTAAGTTGTTGGGTGGAATAGTATCTGCACGTTGACATGAGCAGTTATAATTTCTGAGTTTTTATCTATCAAGAATCAGCAGCTTACAAAAACCAAGAACTTACTCGGGATCGAGATAGCCTGCAGTGCCCTTTACAACAGTGGTCACATGAGTGGCATCTGCCTGCATAACTTGCTTAGAAAGGCCAAAGTCACAGACCTTGGCGTTCATCTCCTTGTCCAACAGAATATTACTACACTTCACATCACGGTGTATGATTCGTGGATCACTTGCATTGTGCAAATAGTCCAATCCTTCAACATTATTAGCAATGAAACTCTGATGAAATTTGATCTTTTTGTAGTGATTACTGTTGGAGAACAATGTAAATCATATTCCGGGACTTCACCTAATAGTTTAAGCTTTTAGATGAGATTATTTTTTAATATAATATCAGAACCTTATTGACCCAGCGATCACGAGTTTGAATCTCATTACTTCCATTATATTTGATAAAAATCAAGCACGAGAAAATGTAGGAATGTACAAGTTTCAAGTCCAAAGGGCTTTCACTTGAGAGGGATGTTAGAGAATAATATAAATTATATTCTGGGACCTCATTTAACACCTTAAGTTTTTAGATAAAATGGTTCTTTAACAATGTTTTTCCCCGTGACTCTTGCTTGAAGGAGAAACATGGATATTGAGTAAACATACCTTTTGCAGCATCAACAGCAATTTTCAATCTGCGAACCCAGCTTAAGGAAACTCTTTGTTTGTTTGGTCCTAGAATAAAAGGAAATGGGTGAAGTATAGGCACTACTGATAATAATTAATAATTCGATATAATCTAACAGCAATCAAATAGAAAATTCCATCTCCTTTTGGCATACCGTAAAGGTGATCGGCCAACGAGCCACCAGGCAGATACTCGTACACTAGTATCTGCTGCTTTGATTCCTGGCAAAATCCTTCCAAACATACAAGATTCTGATGACGAATTTGTGACAAAAGATACACCTAACAAGCCAAGAAACGAGATACAAGGTGACTGCAGAATCCCTGTTAATATAAATTTCATCATGCATCTTCCAACAGACAAAGGACAGAGAGATGGGAAATTTCTGAAGTGTTTCTGGCTATGAAACATGAGCGGCTCCCTCTCAAAACTTGTATGATTTAATGTCTATAACTGAGAAACACAAAATCACAGCAGTATATTTCATTTCCTTGCTTCAAAACAATTCATCAATGAGAATGAGATGCTAGAGCAGAGGGATTCGAGCAGTAAACCTCGTTAACAAAAGAATCAGCTCCAAGTTGAGTTTTATCGAATCGCACTTTCACTGCTACCAGTTTTCCATCTGATAGCTTTCCTAGATAAACAGAGCCGAAGCTGCCACGGCCGATAACCTCCTTAAAGTTATGTGTAGCTACTTTTATTTCTTTGTAGGAAAATATTCTTGCAGCTTTCCAATTTCGCATATCCACTGCCCCTGAGCGTTGGATTGAAATTCTCAATATAAGAATGATGTTTAATGAACTTCCATATCATAGAGAGGTGAAGTTTTACTTACTTTCTGAATATGAGATTTCGGTTCCTTCTCTCCTCATGTACAACACTACCGAAAGATAAATCACAAGAAGAGCAAGTAAGGTTCCTCCAATGGCACCAAGTATGATTGCCATGTGAGTATTTTTGTCAGGCTTCTTCCTGGTAAAGATAGTAACTTGTGGAGTCTCGATAGATGGATTGGAGGAAACATCATTGCATGACAAGGTGGAGAAGGAAAGGCAAGGATTCCCGGATGTGCTGCAAAAAAGGTTGGTTCATCAGCATGCTAAATACCACAGCAAGCAGGAAAAACAAGAACATCAATGCCATACCTGACTTCCAAATTTTCTCTGTTCAAAGATTGTGGGAGGGTACCCTGTAGTTTATTGTTTTCCAGGTTCCTGAACAGTGCAAGAAAGGAATTTTTCTATCTGAGAATCACGTGACTGTTTCAAATCTAGAAACTGATGCTTAGTTCACTGGAGATGAATTTGATCAGAATTGTCTTACTTACAATAGGTGAAGGTCCTCCAAGTCTCCCAGGTCATCAGGAACTATTCCATCTAAGCTGTTGTTTTGAAGGTCCCTTCATGTTCAGAAGTTACATTGTTTTGATCATTGGTGTCAAAACCAATTTTGAAAAAAATAATTCTGATACATTTCTAAACAAAAATAACTTTGAAAAATAACCTCAATCACATTCTCGAACATGCGCTGACATGAAATTTTAAGTTTTTAATTCAATGCTACTCGGAGAAAAATTTGGAACTCACAGAACTTGAAGGCTAACCAAGTTCTCCAATTCAGACCCAAAAGATGTTAGCTGATTGAAGCTCAGGTTCCTGGAAATTTCAGTAAAGAGACAAATGTCAGGCTTTATAAAGAAACAAAACATGGGTTTTTCTTAATACGATAAGCATGCATACAGCTTCTCAAGATGCTGTAGGCTTCCTAAGTTCTGTATCTCTCCAGCAAGTGATGTGTTGTGCAAATCCCTGAAGCAAATTGACATGGAATGTGAAATGGAGTAAAAAGAAGTGAAATCAAATGAAAAGAACAGGAAGAGTTGGGGTTTACAGTGTTTTAAGATCCAACAAGTCACCAAAAGTAGGACTAATCGACCTCAGATTTATGTCTGAAAGCTCCCTGAGAAAATCACACAGAGATGGGAAATGGGGATGGCATATGTCAACAGATCTCAATGGGAAATTGAAACAGAATATAAATTGCTTTAAATATGAACCCACAGTGATGTAACTATGCTTCCTTCACATCCAATATGTTCCCACATTGTCGGCGAGCATGGATCATCCTCCCACCCGAGATCCAAGCCAGTCGACTCCTGAATGACCTGAAGTGCTGACACTGCAGCAGAATTCAACAGCCAAGAGAGGAAGACGAGTCAACTCTATCCAGGTAACTGGGATCATTAAGGACGCATTTACTAGGAACAATACCTGTGGTTGAGGAAGCTTCTAATGGGATATCAACAATCTCATACACCTCAATAGCATTGATTTGTGGGTAGAAGCTTATGCTTTTCAGTGTGATATTCAAGTTCTCGATTCCTTTCTGAGTCAAGTGGAGAGCACTGGCTTCTGACATTTTGACATGATAATCTGACCTCACTACATCTCCATTAACCAAGACATCAAAAGATGGTGAAGTAGGAACGATGCCGGCAAAGTAGAGTATAATATAGTAGTCCCCGAGCGCATCGAGAGGAAGGTTATAAGTCAAGACATCTGTTCGTGCAAGAATTCTTGCAGTCTGAAGAACAGCAGGAGGAGGGCTCTCGGTGACAGCTGACAAATTGAAGCCAAGTAAAACATCGAATCCAGATGAGACATGAAAGGGTGTGTAGCTTTGATCAGCATCCCAGATGCGATCATAAGGATCCAAAGGATACCTGTTTTAGAGTCAACAAACAAGAAAAACAGACCTTATAGTAAAAAGCTGTGAGCATATTTATCAAAAAAACAGGGAAAAGAGGGTGTTATTGAGATCGAGGTTACCGCAAGGACTCGTTACAGCCACTATTGATGCGGTAAGCCTTCCTGAGAGACTTATTTGGGAAATCCTCCATGCCAGCATGGTAAGCTCCTCGAGGAAATGGTCGAACTTCAAGTGATGAAATAACAGGAGATCCACCATGTGGGACAGAATGTAAACAAAATGAAAGTGAATCCTTGTAATTAACTGGCCACAGAAACTCTTCTGTCCATGGATCGTTACTGGTGAGGTCTACAGTACTGGTGAAGGCAGTGCCAAGAGAAACAGAAAAGACAGGAGGTTTTCCAAGTCTGTCATAATTCTTGTACACAAATCGAGCCCTAACCAGAACCATGCTGGATGACATGTTCTTCTTCACTGGTAGTTTATAACACTTCGGACTTTTGTCATCTGGGAAAAACCTCAGGGGGGAATTGGAGGAGGATGTGCCCTCGATGTAATCAATGCTTGTTGATTCGCCTGAGCTAATGTATGCGCCATCTGAGACCCAAGAGATGTTGGATGCATCAACGTAATCCGTAGTTCCACCACAAGATAAGCTCAAGAAATCAAAACCTGTGTTAGTTTAAGCAACATTATCATTACATATCAGTTCAGTTCGAAATGTCTGCACGTATATATAGATATTACATAAGCAAATTCACGTAGCGTCACCATATTATATAAAACATTCGTAATTATATGGCAACAAGACTGGCCACCTACCATCTTGGTTACAGAAACCAACAGCCCACAGGCTACACAACAGGATGAAGCCAAGCAAGAAGAACTTGAAGGCCATAGAACCAGAGCCAGACCTGGACCACTCGGTAGAACCAGGACAATATATAGATTTCAAGTGTTTTCTTTGCTACCCTTTTTTTTATCATAATCAAAAGGCAAGCAAGAAAAAGAAAAGGGAGCTTATACATACATACATACATACATACATACATACATACATACATACATACATACATAGTATGAAGGGGTTAATTGAAGCGGGGAATGGTGTTTCATAAGTGGGGCGGTAAATTGATGGATTAAGGACTCATGATTATTGCTTGTTAAGGAAGATAATCAATCAGAATTTAATGGATGGATCTATGTATGGTTGGATCTAATTGCGTAAAGTTTTTCATGATGATAATCAAATTAATTTATTAACAAATACAAGGACCAACAAAGTTTCCCATAAAAAGTAATTTGTAAATAAAAAAAAATATGGACTAGAATAATTTTTCAAATATTAGAAGAGTTAAAATAAAAAATTATTTATCTATTACATTACATTATGCTTTTTATTATGTTAAACATTTATTCTTAGTCCTTAAACTGAAGCCTCTAAAACTTTTAGTGTATTTTGCCTTCACGCATACAGCACACTAAAAGTGAGAGCTCTTAAAAATTTTATTTGTAATTAATATATATATATATATATATATCTTGTTATGAAAATAAGTGTCTATCTAAGAGGTTGATTTGATATATTATTTTTTTGACTTTGTGAATTCATATTTTAGGTTTATAATCTAAGCAAATACATTAAACTTCTCTAAACACATCAAGTTTATTTTAAAGATATATCTTTAAAATTATTTTTTTAAGAAAAAAAACTTATGTCCCATTTAATTTTAGGATGTAATTTATCCGTTGAATTTTAAAAAATATGTTTTTTATACATTTAATGAGGTATAAGAATAGGTTGTATCTCATTAACAAAAGACATTTAGTCATCAATTAATGTATAATTAAGTTTATCCAATAATATTTTTTATAATTGGTAATATATAAATTAAAATTTAGTGGATGAATGATGATGCATAGGATACTTTTTGTGCCCGCATCATGCAAAATACCACAATAATTTGCAATGATCTCTTCCTTAGCCTGTACTCTCACTCTGAAAATCATGCATGTATCTTTCTCTCCAAGCAAAGACACCTTCCATTTTCAATAATTTTGCTAGCTCGAGAAAGTTGAAGAACAGCCAATCCCTTGCATCTTTCATGCAGGAATTATGAAAGTTCTCTCCAAAAATTAAAAAGTTTTCTGGGATCAGAATGATGCTATCTAGCATGAGCTTGACTGCCTGGACACCAGTATCTCTTCTTTTCTTTTCTTTTCTTTTCTTTTCTTTTTTCGCCCAGATTTAAGTAGACTGTAGACTACTACGAGTTCTCTAACTCTGTTTAAAGTAAATTGCCTCGCAATAAAAAAAAGAGTGAAAACAATACAAAGAGACTAGACATGTTTTAATAAAATTATATTGATACAAAAAGAGTTGACCCGGTTCAGGGTTATATCACGGGCTAGATGAGTTGGGTCGATGAGTTGATCTAAATTCTAATTTTAAAAATAAAATGTTTTTCCGAGTCCACATGTCGCCGAGTTGACTTGCCAGACCAGGCTAGCTCTGGTTTGATGGTTAAGTTGATTGTTAAAACAAAAGGGAATGGAAACTTATACGGGTGATAAAAGACCTGTTTGGGAAGGCTGTTGCGATTGTTTTTCTTTTTTTTTTAACAGGAAATGTTTTAAACTAATCAAACCAATATCTCGAATATATTCCAAATTCGATAAATTCTATTTTAGTGCAATTCTATATCTATAAATATATATATATAAAAAAAAAAAGTTAGGAAAATGTTAGGAGTCATTAACGAAAGTGGCAGATGAAGATGATGCATTTCACCCTCCAAAGCCACCCCTACGAAAATTCTCACTTGGCCTTCCACCATAGATTGCAAACATCTTGAATCTCGACAATTAGCGATAGCATGTGTAAATTTCCTTTGAAATTACTATAGAATTTTCATCACGGACCAAACAAACATGTCGTAAATTGCCAGGCAAGTCAGATGAGCTAGCTAATCCAAATCAACTCAAGTTTTATCTAGAAAAAACTGGGTGAAAACCAGGTTTTTCACCGACAAGGGCTAGGTTTTGAATAAGTGTGAGTCAACCTGTGAAATGACTGAAATTATTTTTAAAAATATTTGAGGTAATTGAGGCGGTGTTGCATCACAATAAAAGCACCAAAGCCTTCAAAACACACTTCAAAATTATTTTCCATTAAGAATATTCAACTTCACTGGAATGAATCAAATGCTATTTGTTTGTCTTAAACCAATACAACTAAAAACAGCAAGCATTTCCAGTACCCTTGGAAAAAACAATAGGCCAACCTTCACATGCACAACGTCTCCAAACCATCTGCCAGGTTATAGGAAAAGGGCAAGCTGCCCTGTCACTCACACACCATTGAAGAAAGGAACCAGCTTGGAACCCAAACCTGTTCGCGCTGCACAGTAACTCAGTCCGTGTGCCACAACAAAGGGTCTGATTGTTTTGTTCAACATGATGCATTCATTCTAACATCTTAAGCTATGATTTGACGACAATAAATGTGCTTGTAAATTAGAAGGCATGGGAGATCGAGATCCATTGGCAAACAAAGGAATTTGAAATTATCTATCTAAATCACTCAGCATCTTAATGAGTAGAGACTAACTGACCACTCGAGTTTTAACAGATTCAAAAATTTTAAACAAAAAATAACACTCTGGAATCCATAAAAACAGAATCCCCAGCAAAATTGTGAGCAACTAGCTAGAGCCTTGGGATTCAGTACGTAACGGGTGCAAGGATATCTACTTGGGGACCAAGTTTTTCTTCTGCAGTTACCTCAGCCTTTGCCCTGAGTTTGTTGAGCTGTTTCTTCCTTTCATATCTAACCTGGGACCTCTCCTTCCTCTTCTCCTCTAGCTCCTGTTGAGTGATCAGATAAAGAGTATTACTCATCAAATTTCATAAGCTATTCATTAGTTTCACAAGAAACTTCAACGAGAAAAACATGAAGACATTCAAATGACTATAGAAAATGCATAGCTTGCAACATGGCAAGGTAACAACTAGCAAACATCACATTGCTATTTCCTAACAATGAAGCCGGAACACTCCAATAACTGTTAACTTATCGAATTCAGGCACTCATTACACGCCATAACACATATCATTGATCTGATATGCATGCCTTTTCTTACCCAGAAGAGAGTAAAGAGATGCAAAAGTAACATGTGTGCTTTGAATTAAATAAAATGGCATTAATAAATACAATAAGCCATGAGGCAAATCCAGTGCTTTGAACAGGGGGGGGGAAGTACAATCGTAAGCCATTCAACAATGAGATCATGGTTAGACAGTCCAAGGAAACTTACCCTGATGGTGTCATAGTGGTTCCATCCAACCTCAGATGACAGTTTTCCCAACAAGCAGTACTTGTGACCCTTCTGAAGCCTCAACACCCTAATTTTCAAAAACAAAACATAGAGCAATCATATCAAATAATGCTATATAAAACACTAAGTCTCAATATAGCCAAGGAGCCATGCTATGCTAAGAAAGAAAAACACTCACTTAAGTGCATCAGGGATAACCATCCTCTTCTTCTTGTCATATGGAGGTGGGATTCCCTCATAAGCCTTCAATCTTGCAAGTGCTGCCTCCCCTTTCTTAGTCTTGTGTGGTATCATTCTGTCAAGACAAGGAAAAAAAAACCTTGAACATTGAAACACTCAAAAAGCTGAAACAACATAAGCCCACAATCTTAAACACCAAAATAATAATTAAAACATCAGCTGGACAAGGCATTTCCAACAAAACCAGCAGATCCGAGGATATATATAGGTAAAAAGATTCAAATAGAAAGAGAAACACATGAGAAGAAACGAACCCACGAACGGTACGCCAGAAGATCTTGGCAGGTGCGCGGAAGTGGATGGGACCATGAGAAGGCTTGGTGTTCATGCGCTTACGGAGAAACCTCAAGTACTTCATCTTCTGTCTCACAAGCCCACCAGACATACATATCTCCTCGCACCTAACAACCACAACTTTCTGGCCGTTCAAGAGCTCCTTGGCAATGATAGATGCCAGACGCCCAAGCATGTGGTGCCTCGCGTCCACCAATACCACCTTCGCGCAGATTCCTGATCCTGACACCATTTTTGCCGCCTCTTCCTCTCTCTGGGACGGAGATAATTCCGGTGGTGAAGCAGTATATAAATGAGGTGGCTAGGGTTTTTGAAGCTAGGGTTAAGAAGTGTGTGTCAAGTGAGTTGGGTACTGTGAGCAGTTGGTGCTGGTAGAGATGGACCCATAGAGGGAAAGCATGAGTTCGTTTAATTGGTCCGGTCCATCTCAAATTTGAGAATAATTGGGTTCGACAAGCCCAGAGCTTTGCTCGCTGGAAGAGGAGGCAACTCACGAGCTCCTAAAAATCCTTTTTTAAAAAATAAATAAATTAATTAAAAAAACTAGATTCTTAGAGGATAAAAAAGAATTTAATCATCTAGTAAGTGATTCGGTGTTAAAGAATTTGAAATTAAGAGATTTGCTTCTCTTGTGCTCTCAAGTTCTAGTAATGTGGTTGTCAATTTAATAGTCACTAGAGACTTACTTGGTTATTAATTTTAAGGTACATGAAATGATTAAGTTAGCCTTGATACGTATAATAATAATAATAATAAAATCCTAGAATCATAGTTACGAGAGCAGTCTTAAAGAGAGACATGGACAATTTTTTATTTATTAATTATGTGATTAATTATTTTTATTAGAATATTAGCATTATTTTATAAGATATTGACTCCTCAGGATTTTGATCGTGTTTAATCAAGCCAATTAAATTATAAAAAACACTATTTTTATTTTCAGTCTTGAATTTTGAATTCTATGAGTTATATGTGTAGTAGGTGTATGTGTGTGTGTAAATTAGATATCCTAAAATGTCACTATATATATATATATATATATATATATATATATATATATATATATATAAGGCATCGAGGAATTCCTGTAGCAAAGTTTACTGTAACACAAGACACAAAGCACTGTGGACTCGCAATTTGTCCCAGTGCTTCGCGGGTGTATGTCCACCTTTTTTTTTGTTTTTTCTGCCTGTGAACAGTGCACTACCGATTACAGCCCCCGAAAAAGACAAAATAGTACACAGTTGCAGGGGCTCTCTCGGGTTTTTCATATTTTTTGGCACAGTGCGCAGACGAAAATGGGCACGCAAAATGACAAAATAGCTCACAGGAGCGCGGGGGCAGGGGCGTCCTTTCCCATCAGGTATTTTCGTAATTATGGGAGGGGTCAGGGGCGTATCGGTAATTCACCCATTATTTTTATTGTTTTTTATACAAATATTTTTCTTTTTTGTAATAATTTTTCAGGGCAATTTAATTATTTGAATTGCTTTTTTATTAATATTGCTCATTTTTTCTCTTTGTTCATTTATTTTGTTTTTTGCTTCTTTTTTTTCCAGATTGGGTGATTTTTATGATTTGACTATTTATGCAATGATCATGATAATTTCAGTGGTTGTTTTTTTAATGGTTTTTCCCGATCATTTTATTATTGAGATTGTTTTGACAGTAAAGTTGATAATAATTTTAACTATTATAGTAATGATAATAACAATCACATAAGGATAAATTTTCAATTTATGTATTCATCTTTTTGTTGTTAGAAAATTACAACTTATTTTATACTGGTTATTTCATTGAAACCTACTAAACAAATAAATTTATATTCATTTAAAATTTATATATTTTATACAAAACTTGCACTTCATAAAAATTTTATACAGATTTATTATTTTTTCTAAATTTATGCTATGATAAATTAATTAATTAAAAAAACTAGATTCTTAGAGGATAAAAAATAATTTAATCATCTAGTAAGTGATTCGGTGTTAAAGAATTTGAAATTAAGAGATTTGCTTCTCTTGTGCTCTCAAGTTCTAGTAATGTGGTTGTTAATTTAATAGTCACTAGAGACTTACTTGGTTATTAATTTTAAGGTACATGAAATAATTAAGTTAGCCTTGATACGTATAATAATAATAATAATAAAAATCCTAGAATCATAGTTACGAGAGCAGTCTTAAAGAGAGACATGGACAATTTGTTATTTATTAATTATGTGATTAATTATTTTTATCAGAATATTAGCATTATTTTATAAGATATTGACTCCTCAGGATTTTGATCGTGTTTAATCAAGACAATTAAATTATAAAAAACACTATTTTTATTTTCAGTCTTGAATTTTAAATTCTATGAGTTATATGTGTAGTAGGTGTATGTGTGTGTGTAAATTAGATATCCTAAAATGTCAATATATATATATAAGGCATCGAGGAATTCCTGTAGCAAAGTTTACTGTAACACAAGACACAAAGCACTGTGGACTCGCAATTTGTCCCAGTGCTTCGCGGGTGTATGTCCATTTTTTTTTTTTTTTTTCCGCCTGTGAACAGTGCACTACCGATTACAACCCCCGAAAAAGACAAAATAGTGCACAGTTGCAGGGGCTCTCTCGGGTTTTTCATATTTTTTGGCACAGTGCGCAGACGAAAATGGGCACGCAAAACGACAAAATAGCTCACAGGAGCGCGGGGGCAGGGGCGTCCTTTCCCATCAGGTATTTTCGTAATTATGGGAGGGGTCAGGGGCGTATCGGTAATTCACCCATTATTTTTATTGTTTTTTATACAAATATTTTTCTTTTTTGTAATAATTTTTCAGGGCAATTTAATTATTTGAATTGCTTTTTTATTAATATTGCTCATTTTTTCTCTTTGTTCATTTGTTTTGTTTTTTGCTTTTTTTTTTTTTTTTTTTTTCAGATTGGGTGATTTTTATGATTTGACTATTTATGCAATGATCATGATAATTTCAGTGGTTGTTTTTTTAAAATAATTTTAATTTTTTTTAAATGATATTATTTTATTTAAAAATTATAATGTTCGGTTTTTTCAATGATTGGGGGTTTAATTTAAAAAAATTAAACACTTTTTAAAGCTTGTTTTGGCATTGTTGCTAAAATGCTACTTGTAAAAACTTAATTTATTTATCTAAGATTATTCTTTATACATTAGTATTAAATTGAAAATAATACATATTATTTTAATATAATGTTAAAAAAAAACGACAAATTTAATTATTTTAAATTCAAAAAATGCTACTTCATAACTACTGCATCGATGAATTCTCTTTCTATATATATATATATATATATATATATATATATATATATTTTTTTTTAACTGTGGGACATATAGAAACTTAAAAGAAAAATACAACTATGCTGTCTCTTTGTCTCGGAAACCTATTTCCTTCACAAATATTGTCCCGTCGAATACAGCGATTTAATTTTAATTAATCTTGAAAATATAGCTAGAAAAACTAAATTTTTGCCATAAAATATGTAGCTGCTGTCCAAGCAGGCCATATGGTCAGCAATGACGTGCTTCTATATCATGCCAAATATAAATATTTCAAATGGCGTTTGGAAGACTGGAAATATTTGAATCATCATGATTTCTCTCTCTTTTTCTATTTTCTGTTTTTTTTTAGAGATGAGGAAGTTGAAATCTACGACGCAGCCAATCTTGAAAAAAAAATTGTGTGAAGCTTCAACAGCAATATATATATATATATATATAGGGTAAGAAATAAAAATAAATTAATAGTAATTTTGAAAAGAAAAGGCTAGAATATATATATATATATATATATATATATATATATATATATATATCTTTCCTTATAGTCGCTATTTATTTTTATTCTACTTGTATTGAGAGAATAATCAAAGTTATTTAAAAGAAAAACAAACAAGGAGAAAAGAGAGAAAACAATCACATCAAATTTAATAACACAAAAAACAGTAAAAGATATCTTTTATATTTATTTTATTTTTATTAACAAGAAATCATCCCAACAAAAAGTTTAAATCACTAGGTGGGATTATATTATATGACTTATATTATTTTTTAAAACATCTCTCTTGAGTAAAAGTATTCTGGACTTGGAATTTGTACAAGCTCGCATTATCTTATATTTATTTTTTATCAAATGAAATAATGATGATGAGATTTGAACTCATGATCGCTTGATCAATAAATTTTTTATATTATATCAAATAATCATCTCATTAACAACTTTAAATTTTTAGATGAGATGATTCTTTGAAATTTATATTTTTTAATGTAATAAAAAATAATAAATATAGTTGAAATTTAAAAAATATTTATTATTATTTGTTAATAGGATGATCAGAAGATTTTGCTAAAAAAAGTAAAACAAAATAACAAGGAGGTGCTTAGAGGTGCGCTTTAGAATAATGGGAATGGATAGTTGAGAGTTGACAAATTAGCAACACCTTCGAGGCCGCTGAGTTGATGGGCAGACCAAAATTTAAGGCAGACACGATGCATTTTCTTCGTAGGTATGATGGAGTCATGAATCTGTGCGTGTTTGTTAATTTATTTTAAAAGTGTGTTTTTTAAAAATAAAATAATTTTTTTAATTTTGTTTGGAATTAATGTACTTTGATGTTTTCAAATTAAAGATAATTGTTTTTTTATATTTTAATATATTTTTAAATAAAAAATACTTTAAAAATAACAATTACATTACTCCCCGACATAACCTTCCACATTTTCTATTTTTCTAAAAAATATTTTTTTTTGTAGAAACCATCCGGTAATCCGGCCACTGCCGACTAATCCGGATTCGAGCCGGGTAGGACCCTTAAAGGTGACAAAGCTCTCCCAAGCGAGTTTTAAAGCAGCTGCATACCCAAGGCTCAAACTCGAGACCTTGGTTAAGCTGGGAGGACCCCCTACCAGTCCACCCACGCCCCCGTTGGTTTCTAAAAAACATTTGCTCAAATATAGAGCACACTATCTTTCCTCTTTGATTAACCCAGTAGTGATGAAGGTAGGAGTAATTAATTTTGTAGTTAATTTAGGATTTAATGACATTGGAAATTAGTATGGTATAGAATTTTGACGAAATTAATGCTATGATTCCAACTTGAACACATCAATGTGAAGTTGTTAAACATGGTTTAATTTTTAGAAAAATATAATGAAAATCTTCAAAGTTAAACCAAGTGTGAATTTTTTATCTATTAACGTGGGTGTTCAGGATAACCTGTGTGCATCTCGAACGGATCCTGAAGTTAATGACAATGTAAACCTTCAGTGATCATGATATTAGCAACTACATGGCTTGAACTTGAAACCGCTAGGGAACAAAATCCCTAGATACAAGTTATGTATCTTGTATTTTATTTATTTATATATAGAATTTCAAATTTAATTATTTATAATTATCTCCTATACACCATAAATCTTTTCGAATTTAATGGTCATAGAAGATGTGATCTCATTCCATGCCGATGCTGATTCCATGCCCATACCATTATTAGTAATATACGATTGTTTGAAATCATAATTGAATTTATTTTTGAAAATATTTTTTTGTTTTAAAATGATATATATTTTTTGAGATAAACACATTAAAATAATCTTAAAAAATCCAAAAACAATAATTTAAAATAAAAAAATTATTTTTTTAAAAAATAATTTTAAAACAAAGTGCCAAACACCTATATATATCTAAGACATCTACAAATATTTAATGCATGAAATATTCTTATTGTATCGATGGGGCACTAGTAAAAAAAAAATGATTTGTTTTTTTAAAAAAACACGTCACCATAAAAGTAATGCAGAAAGAAAATATATAATAAAAACTAAATCCAGTTGGATCAAAATAATAATAACAATCCAGTTGGTTGGTGACGAAGGCCTACCACCTCTTACCAAACCCTCTAAAATTGACTCTCACCAACCACCAAACCAACTTCTTCCCTCCCTCTCCTCGCCTCTCTCCATTTGTAAGCTCCGTTCCAAAATCCAAACCACTCGATGCTTCTGTGACTGAGTAACAAAGCACAGAACCCTTCCTATTTTCTAAAACCAAACGAAAGGTTAAGAATACACACAATGGGCAGCGACGGCAAGGCATTCACCTTGGCAGAGGTCTCCGCACACAACAGCCGTAAGGATTGCTGGCTCGTCATCGAGGGCAGGGTACCCTTTTTCTTTTCTTTTCTTTTCTTTTCCAATTTGTTTCACATTATTGCAATGATGGGCTCATAGCATTATATTTGATCTTGATGAAGGTGAACATAGAGTTCTTTCTGGTTGCATGTTCTTTCCACGTCTTATTGGGTCGCTAATTACACTTTTGCTGTTGTGGTGGTGGTGGCAGCCGAGTGTTTTAATTAAATAACTGGTAGTAATCAGTTCATCTTCTTTTTTTCTTGTCTAGATTTGGAATTCTGATTTCTTAGGGAAAAACTGTGATTGTGAATGTATAGATCTCTTATGACAACCTCAATCCCGACATTAAATATAGAAGTTATATATGACATTGTTTTATTACATTAGGAGTTGAATTATCGACCAAAGGATCCATGTAGCCGACCCCAACTAGTTTGGGGTTGAGGTTGTTGTTGTTGTAGGAGTTAAATTATATTTAAATGCCCAGATGGACAATTTAACCAGATCTGTGGAAATCAAGGATTTTTAAGGTGAATGTTCAGTGATGATACTGATGGGATGCAGTAGGATGGAGAGGCTGTTTTGGATCCTTATTTTTTTCTAAACTCATTGATCAATATTTTAGATTGGCATGGTGATTGGTGTGAGTTCTGTGGCTTCTGTTAGGATTATTTTGGATCTCATACTGCGCTAGCATATCGGAGCTGGACTCGGCAAGTATTGCCTATAATTCTTGAAAAATATGCAGGCTTTAACTTATGATTGGAGGGATTTAAAATTGCATAGCATCACAAGCGGTGATTAACTTGGATGATTATCATTACGTCATAAGCATCAGCAGCCCAACCTATTCTCAAGATTTATAGAGTTCAATGATTTTTGCCCAGAAAAGGAGGGGGGTGGGGTGGGATTGTAAGTTTTTGTGTTGGAATTTCTTCTCTCACGCGTGCCTTGAGCTGCTATGACATTTTATGTATACTGTTGAATTAAGCAAAAAGAATGCATTCATAGGATTCTTTAGATCCTTTGTTACTTTTGTTGAATGATTTCCTTTCTGCTCTCTTTTTTAGTCTGGGAAGAGTTGGAAAAAAGTGGCTTCAGCCGCTAATGACATTGAAATCTAGTAATTACCTTCAAAAATTTAGGAAGATGACCAGCCTCCATATAGTTATCCACCATGTGCTTGGTATTTGAGACAGTTATTGTCCTAATATTGGAGCGGAGAGCAAAACATGGATCAGAAATGATCAATATATCATTTCAGGAGGCAGATTAACTCAGAAATTTGGGGTTCTTCATTATGGAAACGCTACACAATTTTGAATGGCATCTAAATATGTCTTCCGATTGTGACTTTAGTTGAATTTGAAACTATCAATGTGCTGGAACAGGTGTATGACGTGACAAAATTCTTGGATGACCATCCCGGTGGTGATGAGGTTTTGCTGTCAGCCACAGGTATGAAGACATTTACCAAACAAAATTGCAACCATGTGTTTATGTATATTCATTAATTCTTCGAGTTTGATGCATGGTTTACAGGAAAGGACGCAACCGATGATTTCGAGGATGTTGGTCACAGTAGCGCTGCTAGAGCAATGATGGACGAGTTTTACGTAGGTGATATTGACTCAGCAACCATCCCTGCCAGCGTCAAGTATACTCCTCCTAAACAACCTCACTACAACCAAGATAAGACAACAGAATTCATCATCAAGATCCTGCAGTTCCTTGTCCCCCTGATAATCTTGGGTGTGGCTGTTGGAGTCCGCTTCTATACCAAATCATCTTCAGCATAGCCACAATTAAAAACTGGAAATGTGACCAAAATAAGTTTGTCTTAGTTGTCCCTGTTGGAGTTGGGACTGTTATAGACGAGATCTTTGATGTCTAAGTGTTGAGAGATCAATGCTTGTTTTCTCCTTGCCAGCATCTTCTTATAAAATCTTATTCTTCATGTTTTCATCCTCTTACCTTCCATATGCCACTGGTTATCAGAATAGTTTTTTTGGTGATTTTTGAGATATCACTTGGAGAGGATGAGCCTGCTGCCTACAGAGCTATTTAACAGCACATTGAAACCAACTATACTATTATGTTTTCATAGTTTTAGAACCTGAACTAATATATATGAACATGTATAATATTACAAGAATATCATCATCAATCTCGTAAGGTCATTACATTCTATGATTACTCTTTTAACATAATATATGTAAATATATCAAGAGACTCCTCGTAAAATTTTATCTCAATCTAACTGTCGAATTAAGAGATATAGTTGATATTGTAAAATTATTCATTATTTTAAAAAAATACTATTTGAACGAAACGGAACGGGCGGAACAAAACCGGAACGTTTTGGCTGGTATTAGACGGAAAAATCTGAAATGGATTGGAATATAAATCAAGATAAAAACAACGCTGTTTTGTCTTGTTTTTTTAACTTATACAAAACGTTTCGGCCGAAACAAAACGAAACTGACAACCCTGGTAAACCCAACTTCTGTATTGCGTCCAGGGAAAGTTTTCTTCATTGTTCCCAACAGCACAATCTACAACTTGCTAAGAGCTCACAAGCAGCGCCACCAGAATTCTCCACGCCAAAGCCAGTTTTCAAAGAATTGTGCTGGTCGACAGGTTCAAAAACGGAACTCAGACAAGAAATCCAGCTGCATTGGCAGCCAAGCATCGAAACAACAACAGCTGGTTTAAGCAATCACTTCCTATAACATCCTGTATGGGAACAGCTTTCCAAGAGCAAGACTGTGATAAGAGAATCAGAAACCCTCCAGGAAAATCAGCTGGGATGTCACCCAATCAACACCAGTCCCTTCCTATCACATCGTGGATTGTGACAAGTTTCCAAGAACAGGACTGTGATAAGAGGGACACAAAACCAGCCAAAGTAGAGTCCTGGCCCAAGTTTATCTCCAGCACAAACCACAGGAAGATTCAACAAGTGAGATTAGACCTTCAGATTATGAAGAGTATCGTTTTATCAAAACGAGCACCACGGCGCGATTTCCCAGAAAGAATGATAGTGGGCTGGATTATAATTGTATGGAAGAGGTGATCAATCTGAGACCTTGCTTGAGGAAACAGGACAGTGCTCGTAAGTTGCTTCAACTCAAGGTTTCTTTCAACTTGCCAGTCAAAGATGAGGAGCAGCGTCGAGCAGTCCATACAACCAGAGCAGAAGTTTCAAGCAATTGTTCCTGCAGCTCCTCAGAAATCTTTGTGCATTTTACAAACCTTGTTTCAGCATAACCAGAGTTTTCCTTTTCCTTTCCTGAATTCGTGACAACTATGCTTAAAATGTTTTTCTAGCCATCTGTTGGTTCTTCATATCCATTGATAGTCAATTCACATGCATGAAGTTTATATGCAAAATTTGTGTCATTCTTCCATGTCAACTGAGTGGAATACAGTGTTGTTAAACCCAACCCGGCCGGCCGGACAATCTGGAATCCGCTGACTGGTCCGGCCGAGTTTCATATCAAAGTCTCATATCCCATATAAATTTATAAAACTTTTATACATATATGAGATTTCAAATAACATCATACAAGACATTTCAAATACCATCAAAGTTGTACTCTCCAAAACCATAACTCGCAAACAAGAACAACTATTCTTTCTATCTCAAAGCATCAGAAACCCTATACAAGGTAGCCCAAAATGGGGGAAATTATATTTAAAAAGAGAGTAAAATGGTCAACGAGATCATGCCTTGTGGTTACTTATCAAGTACAGAGGAAAGAATAGCTTGAATTACCTAATCAGTGCTGGCACATGTTCTCTCGATCACTCTAGAATCTGTTCTGTGGGAATTTTTTGATGGAGAACTTGATCCCCTTGAAGAACTATGCCCGAAGATACTAAGCTTACCAATTTTCTTTGAGAAAGAACTCATGAATTTACGAGAATGAGACTTTTGCATATCCCTCTTCATACAAACATGTTCTTTCTCTAGATCATTTAATCTCATCCGTAACCGAGCTAGCTCGAGTTTTAGCTCTCGGTTTTCTCTCCTTAGTGACGCGTAGTTGTCTCGAGGAGACATTGCCGCGCTGAGTGCACCGCTGCTAATTCGCCATGAATTGTGCATCGGCTTGTGGTCATCATCAGCATAAGAGCAGCACAGTGCATTTCTGAGCCTGATTTGCTCAAAATAGAGCACTTGAACTATAGCTTGAAGGGGTAGCCGTTCATTCTGTGCAGCATGTGCTCCAGCTTCTTGCGAGAGCTTTTGAAAATCAATCAGTTTGCAGAGCTTCTTCCTGTCCGAATCTGGTAAACCCTGATGAGCCTGGTTTTCATTGCAAAATAATCAAAGAAACCTTAGAAAACAAAGTTTTTCTCCTGGATATCGAACGATGCAAAGGGAAAATATCAGTAGAACATACTTTTAGGTAAATATCAATTGCCCGGTATAGTCCATCATGAACTGTTCGTGCATGTGTTGGTAAAGTCTCTGCAATGACCATGAGCTTGGAAAGCTTGAGATTTGCATCAGGAGCGATTTCAGCAAGATAATTGTCCACCAGTTTTGCCACTTTAAATAAAGCTGTTTGAGAAGGTGAGTGGGGACTGTCAGATTCAAAAACAGAAGCATCTTCCATATCATCTTCACTGTCATCTTGCTGTGAGAAATTAACCAAGATTCTATGGACTGTGTCGACATCAAATAAGGTATCCCCTGCATGCCTGAACGATGGGATCAGAAGATCATCGAGAGTGGCAACATCCAACTGGGAACCGATCCGCCTCTCCAGATCGAGCCTGCAAGAAATTGTGCAATCAAGCATCACAGCACTTCGCAAGAGACCAAAAAGAAAAGTTATAGGAACGGCAAGTTTCTCAACAGGCAGAAGGTTAACAATCGTCTCAACCACAAGTCTTTCATGCTCAGTTGATATCAGATCAACTTTTGTCTGGCTGGATGGATTCCATAAACTGGATTTCTTCGTCAGCTCCTTCTGAGCATAGTTCACCAGTGATGCACCGATACTCTCAGGGCGGACACCACGGCACTTCATGGCCGTCATGACCCTCTGATACAAGTCTACGCGGAGAACGGAAAGATCTTCTATCCACCAGTCCCCTTCTCTTTTTGCTTGCTTGTTCATGTGAAGCCTCCCTGAGCTGCTATACTCCAGGCGTGAGAAACTTGAGGCAATTTGTTCGGCGCAAGCCTTTGAGGCAATGGCATCTATGCATCGGCTAACTATTCTAAGCTCATCGGCAAGAGGGATTAGGTTCTCGCATTGCTGCAAAACCTCAACACACATTTCAAGATTCTTACAAACAATGCTCTCAAGATACTCCTCTGCACGAGAACCAAGATTGTCTTTGGAGAAGTCTTCGGTCATTTCAAGGTATTCAGCGACACAACACAACTGAGCAACATTTGAAGATGTGATTTCAAAGTTAATGCCATAACAGAATTTTGCAGCCAGCTCAAACGCCTCTGCTCCTCCAGGTAGATTAAGCAGCTCCATCCTTGAGATATCAGGATCTCTATGTTCTGCAACCAACTTTCTGATTCGCCCACTTCGAGAAACTAGAGGGAACTGCATTTTTCAAACAGGATCATCAAGAATCTGTCAAAACCAGAATGCTAATCTCATAAATGTACAGAGAAAAGACGTGCATACACTCACGACTAGATTTCTCTTCCAGGTGAATGGAGAACGACACTAGTATATATAAATCTAGAAAAAACTTACCTTGTGTAGTGCAAACGTCCCCCCGCTCACTTCTATGGTGATATCGCTGGGAACATCCCGAAAAATCCTGCCAAAGAAAAGATTACAGCCAATTACTTACAAAAGGAACAGTAGCAACTATTTTGAAAGATAACAAGAGAGGTTCCAAATTGAATCCTTATTTTATATGCAGAGTGCAGACACCACCCAGCAAGCCGATGACAAAAAACATAAAGGACGAACTTTGCTGTTAAAACAAGTGGTAGTGAAGAGTCATACGAACAGGGATCGATTCAGAAAGAAATAACAAAGCAGATACAAGCTCAGCATTCACTGTGCTGGTAAAAACAATGATCAGAACAACAGGAGGACACCATAGACAGAGCACACAAAAACCAAAAACTAAATAAATTGAAGTGAATCCGAACGTGGGATAATAAGCTTTTGTCAAGAACAAACCATTCACTGTATTTCTGCCTGGAACACTTCGCCAAAGACAGTTGCTGCTGCTGATGCTTGTCCATGGAAAGAGACAGAAAGGAAGAGAAACCAAAGTAAAGAGAGAAAATGCAGTGTCAGGAAAGAAAAAGAATGAAAATATTGGCGATGGGGTTAAAGGAAAGAGGAAGAGACAGAGACAGCGACCCAGTTGGAAATCTTGCTGTTGCCAAACCTCTTCTTCGGCCATTTTTGTCAAAACAAGTCTATTGTCCAGACCCACTGGGACCTCCCTTCACTCCCACAACCTGTGGGTCATCATCGTCATCATCATCTTCTCTTTCCTTTTCGTTTTTACTCTCTTCCTTTTCCTTTGCTTTAACAACAATTACTGCCAAGCTCTTTTGAGGTTAAACTAGCTAGGGTTAATGCTGATTTTTCTGTACCTTTCTAGCCAAGAAAAGGAGCTCTGTTGCTTTCCTGTGTGATGAGCAGTGAAGCAAAGGCGGGAACAAAGGGGTGTTATCTATGTACAGTTTAGATTCTCCCTTTTAATTTTAAACTCTTTCTTTCTGTCTTCAGTTCACTCTTCGCTGATGTTAAAAGTCTTTTTGTCCCCTTTTTGACCTTTTTTGCCCCCTCTTCTCTTATTAATGAATTTGTCACCAAACTTTTTATTTTCTATTTTGTCAAGATAAAAATAAAAGAGGAGATCGTTTATTTTAAAAATACAACAATTCATTTAAATTTTAGAGATACATTGCCTTTATGTTTTTAATTTTATTATTCTGACCAAACACAAAATTCTATAAATTGAATATATATATATAAGGAAGTACTAAGAGAGTATTTTGAATTGCTATTGTAATTGTTTTTCAAAATAATTTTTATTTAGAAATATATTGAAATAATATTATTTTTAATACTAGCGCATCAAAATTATTTAAAATCCCATAAAATAAGACAAAAAATTATTATTTTTTAAATCATTTTTAAAGTGATTTCCAAACTTGTATCACTAGAAAACACAGTCGACAAACCATTTGGAAAATCACTAAACAAAAGGAGAGATCCAATCTATCCATGCAACCACGCCACAGATATTTTTCTTTTCATCATCCAGTTTCTGCCCATCAAGATCCTGGTCCCTAATCATTCAAGGAACAAAGACAAAAAAAATAAAATTATTAATAATTATTGTAGCCCACAAGCACCTTCAATTAAAGCTAGCTGTTGACCGGTTGAGCTGTTTCGATCTTGGTATTGAAAGCAATTTTTTATTTTTAATTTTTAATGAAATTTTGCAACAGAAAACAATTAAATGAAAACCCCATTTTTTTATCGTGGTAATGCTATTTTTTATCGTGGTAATTAGCATTACCAGGACGATGTAAATTAACTAAAATTAAACGATAGTGTGAATTAAGTAAAATAAAAAGATGGGGGACTATTCTAGCGATTTTCTGTAAAGGGGTATTTTTAAAAATCCGTGGATGAAGAGTGAAAAAAAAAAAAAAAAAAAAAAAAAAAACTAAAACTAAAACTAAAACTAGCCACCACGTTTTGAAGCTAAGCCAGGTTCTTGTTGTTGTTCTTGCTTGTACCCTTTTCCTTTGATTAAGGGTGATGGACTTTTTCCCCCCTTGATAATCGGTGATTAATCAATACTTAAAATATATTATTTTCTTAATGTGATTAAACTTTATTCCCTGAAAAATATATTTTGTAGGTCCAGGTGAGTAGGTAAAACCTTCTTTATCTCAGATTTTTATAAGAAGTATATATACTGATTCAAACTCAAAATCTACTATGAAAATTATAAAAACTTTATCATCATGGTATTTAATAACAATAAATGTTATTGCTAACTATAAAAATGGATATATTCTGAGGTAAAGTGATGCCACTGTTGCAGGATATAGTTAAAATGGACTGCCTCTGCCCTTCATCTCTTTTGATTTACAAAAAAAAAAAAAAAAAACAAGCAAGCAATGAAAAGGTCAAAACGGAGAAAGTATTGTTCCACCATTCCAGTTCATAGAGCCCCCACTCTAATGTGGAGGAGAAAGTAGAAGGCCTTCTGCCATATTAGCAAAACAATCTTGTATGTATTTGGGGCGTAACATGATAATAAAAGATTTAATATATATACAGTAGATCCTGAGTTTAAATCAAGACATGTATCTTTTGTAAGAACTCGAAACGGCTGACCCCGTATTATTTTCTGAAAACTCAGTTAGGATTGTTAATTTTTTGATTAATGAAAATTCATGGATATAATTACATTGTATTTTAAAGTTAATTAAACTATGTATAACTTTTTGTTTGAACCATGTATTTAAGGTGCTTGAACTTTTGTATTGTTTATATTAATTCTGTTTTAATTATGTTATATTGTTATTTATTAGCTGACAACAAAATTATTTCTTTCTTTCTATTAAATTATGAATCGATTTAGATTTTTGATCCGGTCAAGCGGGGCTAGTTCATTTCTTTATTTATTTTTAGTAATCGACTTATCTAGATCTCGGGTCAATGTTGACCCGGGTCGTGTAGCCATAATTTTCATCAATGACAGTTTGAGCACATGTAAATTCTCTTAGTTTGCCGGCAGGATTTTGGCCTGGGGTTAAGAAGAGCTTCTTCTTTTCTCTCATCCCGGATTCAAGTTTTTCCAGACATGTCTGTTACTCTCGTGATGTTTTATATGCTTATTAAACTTGCAGGATATTCAGTGAACCCGGAAATTAGTTGTGGTGCGCGCAAGCTGACCCAGACATCTTAGTTATAAAAAATATAAACAAAATCTTTTAGTTTAGGTGTTGCTACGAGGCTGGCTGATGTAAGAATTTGCTAGCCGTTATGTCAAATCTGATTGCAATATCATGCAGCTATTGCAAGCCTTTTCATGGGCTTATATTATCAAGAGAATCAGTGGTTGAGATGGCTAATCTTTCTTTTTCATAACAAAAGTAATGCAATTAACGATTTTTATTCAAATTTTCAAGGGTGGATTTGGAATTGTGCTTAGACAACAAGAAAATAGAATAAAAAATAAAAATCAGTGGATTTTTCAATGTTCGAACAGTCATGGTTATAAAATCGACTCGATTTAATATCTATATGGTAGAGTAATTGATGTTGTTTTTAAAATGTTTTTTTTGTTTAGAATTGTATTAAAATGATATTTTTTTATTTTTAAAAAATTATTTTTGATATCAGCACGTGAAATGATCTAAAAATTTCAAAAAAAAAATTCTAAATCAAAAAAATCATTTAAAAAAAAAACATATTTGAAATACATCCCAGACAAAACCTAAAGACATGGACTAGGAGGAATGATTTGAATTAAATTAAAGAGTGTTTTTGAATAATTTTTTTTTTAAAATTTTTTTTATTTAATATTTTAGATTTTTTAATATAATAATAATAATAATAATAATAAATTATTAAAAAAAAAAACGAAAAAACAACTTACTATGAAACAAAAGTAAAATTTATAGCCAAATATTCGGCATCCAGTGAGTCACCGCTCCCATACGTACCCATGGTTTTTTGGCATTGCGATCCCCGGTTTTTGACCGAAATTTAAATTGTTTTTAGTTTAAATGAATATATTTTTGTATGTTTTAGATTATTTTGATGTGCTGATTTCAAAAATAATTTTTAAAAAATAAAAAAATATTATTTTGATGTATTTCGGCACGATAAACACTTTAAAAAGCTACCGCAACCACACTACAAGACCACCCTAGCTAAGATATTGCCGGCCACCTGCAGATCTTACAGAAAGCCTGAAAATCAGGTTGCAGGCACGAGCATATTGACTCTGTAAATCAGTATGGATTCTCTTTTTCTTTCAGCCATGGAGAAAATAATAGTCTATTTAATAAAATAATCTCGGGTTTTTTATACTGAACTCCACGTATTATTGAATTTCAAACTTTGATTTTATAGAGACTAGAATAATGTTTTTTATTTGCGAAGGATTCTTTTATTTACATGCAAAAAATTATAAATCACGACTCTCTGTTATGATGATTGAAATTGAAAATTATCATGTTTATGAGATTGTGTATTATAGATTCATTTATTGTTCAAGCCTATTTTAAGTTATTGAAATGGATGCGTGGATATATTTTGAATATTTCTAGCATGGGATTTTAGTATATGATATAAAGTGTGGTTTAAAATGTCAATTATACAAATGAAAATCAATGGACGGCCTTTGCATTTCATCTCTCTTTTTAATAAATAAAAATGTAAATTTTAGGACCCGTGGGATTAATTGAAATATGCACAAATTGTCTTGGACAACCATGATAATAAAAAAAAAGGTCAAAAAAGAATAAATTAAAATCAATGGACTGCCTTTGCATTTCATTTCTCTTGTCATGAAATGAAAAGGTCAAAAAGGAATAAAGCATGCTTGTAATTATAGTTTTAAGAATCAAATTAAGAGTCAGTCTAAGTGTCTAACTCAAAGTCAGGTAAAGGGATTTCTTTGACTTTTTCTTAAAAATTAAATATTAAAAAAAATCCAATACAAAAGTAGACCTTTTTCATTAGTCTTGTCCCTATAGATAAATAGATAGATCACCTATAAAACCGATTACAAATTAATGAGTTGACCCGTCAAACCAAGCCGAGTTTTATAACCAGGCTCGAAATGTGAAAAACGAAGGCATGCAGGTGCAGTTACTTTTGATGATTTCATATGATTACCCACCCACCACCCATTTAGTGGGTCAATTAGGGTTATTACACGTGGGTCCGGCTGCCCCCCTCCCATATAATTGCATCCACAGGATATCATTTGATAAGAAGATATCCCCACCACCACCAAGACGACGACGACCACCACCACCACCACCACCACCACTCCTACGCCCCGATAGCAACAAGAGCTTTTATCGAGCTTCAAGTCAAAGTGCTCAAGCCAAGCCGTATGAAGCGTGCATGGTCAAGCAGACATGAGCATGCATGCATATGAGGGCGGCAGAAAAGATAAAGAAACCCTAAAAAAGTCAGCCTGGGGATTGCTTGCCAAACAGGGCCTTGATTCCATGCGTTCTCAGTGCCTTTCAAAGCTAAATTAAAGGATCCATCAAGTCATTGCATTCAAATATTTAAGACAACAAATCCCATGAAGTCATTGCATTCAAAGATTTTGGACAAGAAATCCCATGAAGTCATTACCCACTATAGTTTTTGACTAATTAATGCGTTACATGCTCTTCTTAGTAACACCACTAATATATATATACACATCCTTGTTTTTTACTTATGAATCTCTTTCAATTTTATCATTTTTTATTTATCATACGCAGCTATCATTCTTTTAATAAACTTTTTTTTTTAAAAAAATATATTAATAAGTTATTTATCAGCTTATTTTCCATAATAGAGTCCAATAATAAAACATATTTTCCAAAATTATATTTCGTAACACTGTTAAACATCAAAAGATAATTAACTTTCAGAATTTCACTTTTTAATAATAATAATAATAATAAAACCTATTTTATGATGGAGAAATAGGGGTTGGAATAATTTATACGCCGCGTGACTTGTATATGGTTGTGGACGATAATGGAGTAGAAATGAATTCATGTCCCATCTTCATCAGTCCATTGCACGCGACATGTTCTCATGATTTCACGGATAAGACGCTTTCACTAAAGGGCATCCTATGCCCTTCTTCTTCTTCTTCTTCTAGGTATTTGTTTAATACTATGTTTAAAATTGTTTTTTTAAATATATTATTTTATATTTTTAGATTATTTTCATTTGTTATATCAAAAATAATTTTAAAGGAAATATATTATTTTTATACAAAAACATATTTTAAAATACACCATCAAATCAGACTTTAAAACTAAGTATCAATCATGTCCTTAATTTATCATCACACAACACGCCTTCTACTTATTTATCTGTTCGATTAATTAAAGCTTTTCGTAGTTCACAAGGAGTTGCTCACCATTATCCGAGGGCTATTGATTGTTTGTAAGTGCTGTAATTAATCTCTACTGCTTTTTTGTAATTTTTTTTTTATGCCAAAAGGTATAAAATTAATCCCTATTTTTTAGTGTTTTTTAAAGGGACGTTTGACGTGAAAGAATATAAAGTTAATAAAGAAATTTGGTGTTTTGTAATAATTTTAACATGCTGATATAAAAAATAAAAAATATTTTAATATATTTTTTAATTAAAAAATATATTTTAAAAAAGAAAGTTCCATCTACGTTCATATATTTTTTTTTATAATTTTAATATACTGATATAAAAAGAACCATTTTCAATTAAAAAAATGCACGACCACACATACATTTAGAGGTTGTTTAACATTATAATTCAAAAATATTTTAGAAAAAAAATATTTTTTTTATATTTTAAATTAATAGTTTTAGTATTTTTATATCATTTTGTCAAAAATAATTTTTTAAAAATAAAAAATATATTATTTTAATACATTTCTAAACAAAAAAAAAACATTTTAAAAAATAACCTCACAACTCTAAAACTGTCATCTATTATTCTTAATTTGTTTTGGTTAATGTGTCATAAATTTCCTATCACTGTCACCAAAACAAAGTAAATTACTCGTACAGGAGACAGGTTATGTCTGATTAAACACAAATGTATGTCACATAAACCATTCAGTTCCACGTGTAAAGTGACTCGAGCCGTTTGTCGGTGGTTCATCGGACACGTCACTTTATAGCAAGGCTTGCATATTGCGAAACACTGGGGGAGGAGAGTGTGGACTAGCGATTCATATTTCAGACCACTTGTGTGAGTCCAAGCTCTCACGTGTAAAAAAACAGAAGAAATGCTGGGCTCTAGAAACCATGTACCAAGCCTACACGGCCCAGTTAGGTTTGGGCCCCCTAGATCTATAAGAAGCAATGAGTTGGGCTATTTTTCATGGTCATAATCACCGTAATTCCCACAACTAAATTAAATACATTTATTTCACTTAAACAAAAATAAAAATTCTATAGATAATTTACTCCTGGTGTGCACGTGAAGTTACAAAATCTAGATCGATCGAATTAGTGGGTTATCAGGTCAAGATATATTTTTTTTTTCCAATTTTAAGTGAAATAGATTCCGGGTTAATCCTGGTTTAAACCAACTTGTCGGTTCGGTTCGGACCAAGTTTTATAACTATGCAATTGACTGCTCTATTGGGCCTAAATGGGCTGGATAGGCAGCATCGGTGCTGGGCTTATAAATTGCTCGGTACATTACATGAGCAAAACCTGGCAGCCAGAAAAGAAAACAGGGGACAGAAGAAAATAATTAAAGTCCCAGTGATGGACTGGTCCTCGTGGCTTTGACGCGGTGTTTCAAGGAGTAAAAACTAAAAACAGCCGAAACCCAGATCAACAAATACCAAAACCAGAAGGAGGAGGAAGAGAAGAAGAGGAACAGCTTGGGATCACGCAGCAATTAATCGATCATGTAAAGTCATTCACTGTTGACACTTTCAAGAATTTCCCACTCCAAGGTAAAAAGCATATCTTGTTAATGTTACTTGTAGTTGCAGGTTGGATTTTCTTTTGCTTGTGTTTTCTTGTTGTCTTTGTATTTTGGTGCTAGAAGATGAGGCAGCCTCTTCTTCTTCTTCTTTTTCAACGACAACATCGTCCGATGTTCAAAGGGATCTCTCTGAATGGCAGGAGCGACAGCTAGTCATGTTCTTTCCAAAGACAAGGTTTGAATTTCTTGCTTGTGACTGTTGGGATTTGTGAAAATGAAACAACGTTTGCTTTTGCCTCTTTTGGACTTGAAAAGAAACTTCATATAGTCAAGAAACCATTGATTCTAAACCCTTTTCATCTTGGTGGATATAACTAAAGAAATGGACTTTTGTGTATTAAACTATAGAACAAGAAGGATATAACTGCAAGAAATACTACTTTTGGCGTGGAAGGACCAAATTTTAGAATGAATGAGGGGGTATGCTTGATCTGTAAAGTGAATGGGTCAGAGGTTAGAGCTGAAATCAACATTTGCATTTGGAGGGCAATCAAGATTGCTTTAGAAATTATCTTTAAATTAGAATGCAAGATTTTAAAGAATGATGTTACGTGGGGTTTTTTTCCTGTAAAAAATTCTTTTCAAATGCCTTAGATAGGTTTTTTCATCTTATCTACTAGGATCTTTCGCACCTGAGATTTATGCCATGCCCTCGTCACTTGAAGGAGAGACAATTTTGGATTATACATTTTATGCTCGTCAAAAGTCATGTGGCTGAGTAAGTCTTACAACTTTTCAGTAGTTTCATACTTTCATGTAAAATCTGAGGTTTATTGCTGTGTGAATGGAAGTGATGCTTTAATTATTTCCTTTGAGTGGACATTACTTGTTGAACCATTAGAGAGAGGAAAGAAGCATTCGGGTGCTGATATCATCTTGCACCTCTACAAAGTAATAAGTTTGTTAATCATGTTAATTCTTAATTGCAACCATGGTAAATGCATTGTTAAGGAACAAACAAAAAATAGCATATACAATCAAGCTGAGATAATTTGAATGTGATAATGAAATATGCAGATCTAAATATCTTGTTAGGAAAATAAAAGGAAGAAAATGGATCAACTACTATGTTTTAAGCCATAACAATATATATATATATATATATATATATATATTGATCTTTTTGTGTCGACTCACTCAACTAAGTGGGTGTTTGGCTCCGCGGTAGCTTTAGTCATTGAGCTTAACTGCAAAGCTTGTCTTTGCTTAGTACTCAACCACAATTTATGTAATTGTGGAACCCACTAAGATTTAGTGTTGTGGTTAGGTTAAAAAACAGTTTTATAAAAAACTTTTTTAGTTGAGGTTCATAATTGAAATTGAAGTGTTTGGTCAAAATTGTGGTTGAGTTAGAGGTTTAATAAAAAAAACAGTTTCTTATATTTGGTTAATATGTTTTTTTATGATATCAACTTGTGAAATTACTTTAAACGACATATACATATATATTGTTTTTTAAATATTGCAGATTTAATAATTATATAATATAATTAATAATTCAAGTAAATAAACACTTGTTTTTATTCTCCCAACAAACTATTTTCAATTTCATCACGAACAAAATCTATACGTGAAGTTATCTGCGATCCTTTGATCGAAGAACAACATCTGGTAAAATATCGTCAGGGACAAAATTAGGATTGCGATCATATTTGGCAAAAGTCATATCATCTTGTGATCTCCTTCTAATATAGTTATGTAGTGTCATTGATGCAACTACAATCTCACTTGTGTTTTGTATGGATAAACATACATGTTTTGTAAAATTCTCCACCTCTGTTTCCATACTCCAAATAAACATTCTATCACATTACGTAGTGATGTTTTTCATTAAACCTCAAATTCAACCATAATTTTAACTAAACACTTTTATTTCAGTTATGAACTTCATCTAAAAATGTTTTTTTTTAACTTTAACTATAATACTAAACATGTCATTAGTGGGTTCCACAGTTACATAAATTGTGATTGAGTACTAACCAAAGACAAGCTCTGCGGTTAAGCGGCTCTGCGGTTAAGCTCAACCACAAAAACTACCGTAAAGCCAAACAGTCACTTAATTGAGTGAGTTGACACAAAAAGGTCGAAGTAAGACAATAAACTGTTTTTCATTAAATCTCAAAATCAACTATAATTTTAACCAAACACTTCAATTTCAGTTATGAACTTTAACTTACAGTGTCTTTTTTACCTCAACATAATACTAAACATGCCCTTAGTGGGTCCCACGGTTACATAAATTGTGGTTGAATACTAACCAAAGACAAGCTATGCGGTTAGCTCAACCACAAAAACTACCGCAAAGCCAAACACCCATTTAATTGAGTGAGTTGACACAAAAAGATCGAAGTAAGCTATATATATATAGCTTACCTTGATCAAATAGCCAAGGATCGTAAAGGCTTTTACTTATGAATTTTGTTCGTGATAAAATTGCAAATAGTTGATGGGAGAAAAAAAAATCAAGTGTCTAATTTACTTGAATTATGATTATTAAATTTGCAATATTTAAAAAATAATATATGTTCTTTAAAATAATTTCACAAGTTGACACAATATGAAAAACATATTATCCAAACACAAGAAATTGTTTTTCATTAAATCTCAAACTCAACCACAACTTTAACCAAACACTTCAATTTCAATTATGAACATCAACTAAAATTATTTTTTATAATTTTTTTTTTTAATTCAACTATAATACTAAACACGTCACTAATGGGTTTCACAGTTACATAAATTGTGGTTTAGTGCTAACCAAAGACAAGTTCTGCGGTTAAGCTCAACCACAAAAATTACCGTAGAGCCAAACACCCAATTAGTTGAGTGAGTTACACAAAAAGTTGAAGTAAGTTGTGGCTGTGTGTGTGTGTGTGTTAAAAAAAGATATTTTCTTTTTTATGTTATGATCTAGAAGCTAGTAGTTGATCCCTTTTTTTCTTTTTGTTTTCCTACAAGATATTTAGATCTGTATATTTCACCAATAGATTCAAATTACCTCAGCTTGATTGTATGTGTTAGTTTTTGTTTTTTCCTTAACAATGCATTTACCATTGTTGCAAATCAAGAATTAACATGATTAACAAACTTTTTCTGTTTTTGTTCTCTGTTGTTAATAAACGAAAGTTTGTTAAAAAAAAACCTCCACCCCACCCCCAGGAATCCCCTTCTCATACACAAACACACTCTTCTACATGTGGAGCAGTGCTTGTACCCACACAAAATTTGACTTCTGGTATAACGTTATCAGATACGAGCTGCATGCCATAAGACTGGCTAAGCTTAAAGGGATGGCAATAGAGAATGAAGAATCATCAAATACGATTGGATTTGAAGTTGAAATGGCAGAAACAAAGCCTCCAACTTCATGAGATCACCATTTACTTACTCTCTGAGGTGGAAAAACAAATGAAGCAGGTACTTGTCTAATTTAATTAGAAAGTAGTCGGTGCATTTTTTCTGCTGAAATATTGTTCAAATTGCTTCTTGGTGGGGATAATATTTGAGTTACCTTTGTTTTGGCAGTCAAAATGATATTCACTAGTGACTTTCCCATTTATTTAAAGCAGTTGATAGTTAATGGAAGGGATTTAGTGAAAGATTATCAAATGTTGAGAGAAGTATTAGAATTTATCCTCTCTTTTTTCTTCAAAACCATAACAAATGATAATGAGTGGAGGGGATCTAGTGAAAGATTATTAGATGCTGAGGGAAGCACTACAAAGCATATAATTTGTAAGGTTGTTTTTGGTTCGGTTCCGAGGACAGAAGGGACAGATACAAAAAAAAAAAGTGTGTTTGATTGGAAAGATGGAGACAGAGACAAAATAATGTCTCTTGGAACAAATCTTCATCCCATCTTGGAAAGTCCAATAGCTATGAAAAAAACAACACCTTGTCAAGTGGGGGGCGGGAAATCTGACAGTTTACAGTTGGCTTTTATAAAATGGGAATCAGTTGTCGTTCAAGCCTTCACTGTATGGGTTTTACTACTCCTATAATCCTTTTATTTATATTTCCAAGAAAACTAATAAAGAATGTAAACCTATACTCATTTTACTGTTCACTTTCTGCATGGTGTCATTATCGAATTTATTCATCATGAGCTTTGATCAGTTTTGCACTTCAGTTCTAATTGTTGCGGCATTTTTGGTTCCCAGCTTAATTTACATCACAGATCATCCTTTGAATGTAGAGGCAGGAACCAGTGAACGAGAGAGCAGGTGGTGGCAAGCCATATTTCGGTAGTGATAAACTGCTGATCTTTACTCCAATATTCTCATCTTGACGAGGGAAATTTGTTCATGGTGGTTTCAAGCTATGAAAGGGTGCAAAAAGGAAGATTATGATCTCGAAATATATTTGAGTTTTTGAACTTGATTTGGTTGTTTAGGTGAGGTTCCAGGTGTGTTTTTGAGGTTGTTTTGATAATTTTAAGGTTCTTGGAGAACAGATAATGGCGAAATTGGGTTTAAAGGTTGAGAAGTGGTGGCCTCTTATTTTCTAGCGATCATTTCGTCGCAGAACCTTGAAAGGTGGCTAACATATTGTTCATCTCTTTCTTTCTTTTAATCATATATTAATTTTAAATTTTATTATTAGAATTAGAATTTATACTAAAACTGAAAAATAACCATTATTTCTTGGTACAGCCGAACAAGAAAGTGAAATCTAACATTTCAACAAATATATACTGAATCTTTATTGAAATATTTGGTCTGATGAAAACATCTGGATTTTCTAAAATGAAAAATCACGTGTATTAAAAGGATTTCACTAGCACATCTCAATATTTTGTCTTGAAAACAATCTTCTCTGCATGAAAAAAAATTAAAAAAAAATAACAGCAATCAAGCTTGCAGGACATCTGGAAATGGCACTTCCTCTTGTCGAGGCAAAAGAAGCAGGGGGGGGCGTCTTGCGAGCCACAACTTCTTGTCTTCAACAGGAAGCTGCATAAAAATAAATGTGAACAGCAAATAGTTGCAGAAAGTGAGAAGACATAATCAAATCTACGTTGAACCTGCAGCAACAGCTGAGGTAATCCTTGCAGGATCCGTACATGGTCCCATGTCAGCAGGGCTCTGAACACCATCCAGCAGGGGCCTGTGGATTCAATAAATGCCCGCTTGGCAAGCTGAGCAGGTTTCCCACCACGAGTTTCAGAGATGGCGAGGGCAAGAGCTTGAAGCAGGAAAAGGGGGGAAACCCCAGTCAAGATGAACCTGAAGCTGGAAGTAAGATTCTGCAGAAAAATCCAAGAGGGCATGAACCCTACCTTATCGCCATCATTGTTGATTTTAAAACCAAAATGTCCAAACACGATGGGACCAGGTCACTACCATCGCCTCTAACCTGATGAAATAAAATAGAAAAAATTTAAAACAAAAGGAATGAAAGGGAGATGGATGATTGAAGATAATCAATCATACGCGGCCCATGATGTGGAAAGCATGTTTTTGAAGCCGAATGCTCTAAGAGATAATAAAAGTTAGTTTTTTTTAATGAAAATTTGGGAAATGGGTTTGTGTTTATTGAAAATAGAAATACTTTTTTCATACAAAAATAAAGGAACACATTGAAATTATAACTACTTCAAAAAAATCAAAACCATGATTTATACAAGCCACTGTAATAATGTTTTATAGTTGTAACAATCTCGTTGTTGGATATTTTATTTTATTTTATCCAAATTAAAAGTTCTTGTAAAAGAAATATTATTATATTATAAACTAAATTTATAACACTAATTACATAGTTGTACATAAAATATAAAAATATATAATACTCGTGTCTTTTAAAAAAATGGCGAAAAACATGTAGAAAAAAAGTACAAAAAAACTCTAAAATGTGTTTCGGTACAAGTTTTTACTAAGAAATGTTACTGCCTACGTTTGGCCAAAGAACCAGTAATTGTACAATTTAACCAGCCACCCAAATTGACTTTGACCACCACCACCACCACCATGAGCACATCTCGCATGTGGCCAAGGCAAGTAGGGCACAAACAATCTCACCACTAGATTTAGAGATAGAGGGCATCCCCATGAGAACTTGATTTGAAGTGCAGGGAACAAGACATCGAACAGTAGAAAAGACAAGCATGGAAAAAATGAGTACATTTATTTCCAAGTATAGGTACAGGTGAAATTTAAAGAGGATGTAGAGGAGAAAGATGATCTAGCAACTACTAAACACTACCTCCTAAGAGTTACAATGGCTAAAAGACTAATCCCTAAACTGCCTATCCTCCTCTCAAATGAGTCCAAAGCCTTTTGCAGGATTCCAATCTGATGTTAATTTGTTGCTCGTCAGCTCTGTCATGTTGCAGATCTTTGAGCTGAACATCTTCCATGGCTTCCATTCACTTAGCATGATTTTGCAAGGGAGATAGATGATGAGAATATATAATAAAGCAAGACAATGCAAGTCACTTCTTTCAGGATCCTTTGCGTGAAAATGACAAACAAGATGGAGGAAATAGAAGCGCAGACGATGAGGATTCCAGTCAAGGGATTACTCGGACCCATTCGTAGCGTCCAGATAGCGGCAAATCATTCACGATATCAAAGTTGTACCTGCAAAATTCAATGATACAGTTGTCTCAGCTAACTGAAGATACAATCTAGATGAAACAATCTGCACTTCCGAAACTTTTCTTCTTTTTTTCTTTTCTTGTTCGCTTCAAACATGAATAACTGTGAGCATACTCTTGAATAGAAAAGTTAAAGCCATCATACTTCTCCATAAAAAGTCTCTGCTGTTGCTGCTCTACACCAGCAAAAAACTCGTCCATTTCGCATGTTGTCGGGACATTTCTCTGCGTGTTCAATAGTCTCTGGCTGCCTGAAGTTGAGTTTCTCTGTCTTGTGGTTGAACCCGGGGTTGCTATGGTTTCTGGGTCCCTTATCAAGCTACATGGCGTGCTTTCCCTTGTGCACCTGCTTGAATGAAAATCACGACATCATAAGTGTTTCATTCCGAGGGGTGATTTTCATCACTCAAGCTACTTATCCAAGTCCCAGAAATAGTTCCACAAATTTTCTTCTAAAATATAAACAAAACATTTTTAAGACAGCAAATTGAGGTGTAGTAATCTCAAATGTAGTACCAGAAACCCTATTATTGGTCGTGTAAAAATTATACAAGCATAGCAGCAAAACTAGAAAACTTTTTGTCACCTACTGATAGCCCTAACTAAGAGTACCCCGCATAAATGCATTGGATCGTAACTAGGCCCCACAAATCGGATACATCACCATCCCCTTGCATGCTTGCACAAATGAGTTAAGGAGTTACTGTTACCAAAATTGCAGAAAATAAATTTATTATCACTATGGTTTCAAATGCCAAAATTTCTGAAAGCTACTTGGCTAGGCAGCTAAAAGAACAAAGAATAAAATTGAGATCAAAATGAATTTCAAAAACAAAGAAAGTAAATCTGTTTGCTTCAAGAACCATGCAGTGGAAATCCAGATCTCTACTGCGTCACCTTGCCAGGATCTGTACTCTTGATGGCCCCAAGAAATGACAAATGCCAAGAAAGGTAGAGATTCGTGAACTTGATATAGCTCACTAGGCTATTAATAAAAACATCATTCACAAATACTGATATTTAAGGGAATTTGAAATGATAAACCATAAATATCCCTCTTCATCTTTTAATGGAAACCATGGAAGTCAATGGAGAGCAGGAAACCAATTTCCTACAGACAAACTTCAAGAAATAATAACCCCGGTGATGGGTACCCATCTTGCAGAAAGGAAACTTGTTTTACATTAGAACTCTCCCACAGGTCACAAAAACCACTAACCTTTTTGTGAAAACAACCTCCCCCGCTAGCAATAATGTTAATGCATCACGTGAAAGTGAAAACACACAGAAACTAATTAAAACAGCAAACCCCCACTAAAGAAATAATTTACATATCCATTTCTCCACTTCAGAAAACAATGAGTAGACACCCGTATCATAGAATACACTAACAGCCAAGGTTTCAGTGTTCGCTACAGTTTATTATTGCATGTTGCAGCACCAATCAAGCTCCAATGTGAAAGGAAAGTGAAGTAGGCTGGTACATTGCATATTCAGATAAATTTAGAAAGGGGACCGAGGAAGATAAATTAAAACAAAATGAAAGTTTCAAAATAGAGAGTCCTTCCAAGGAGTTAGGCATGCATGTTTACCAAACAGAATACTGCTAGTTTTGAATAAGAACAGGGAAAAAGAACGTTTAAAAGACCTGTCTTATTCAAGCTAGAGAAATAGTACTGCTGGTATAAAGTCTTTTGGCACTTGAAATTTTTTTAGTACTTCCCAACTCCCCCTTTGAGCAAAATACAAAACAAAAACACTTAAAAACAGGGAGGGGGGCTCACCTTGAAGATGGAAAAGAAAAATCACAAATGAACCTAAGAACTTGGTTCGAAAGGTCCCTTTAGAGGGAACCAGGAAGGGATACGAGAAAATATCAATATTTCTCTCTTTTTTCATTTTTAAGCAAAGAAACATAGCTATAAACAAGAAGCATGAACCTAGAAGATGAACCAAAAGGTCCTAGTTTTTTACAAGAACAAACTAACATATTAGGCAGATTTTTGTTTCTTTGACAACCAAAGAGAGCACCATTCAAACGAGCTACACTGAAACAACATACAAGGCAAGAGAACAGCATTGAGAGGAGTACCTTTCGAAATCGAAACAGTTATCTCCAGAGGAAGCCTCTTTTAAACTTTCAAAATCCTCTGTTTCACATTTGAAACCCAACTTTTCAGTGCCCTTTCCATCACAGTCACCAATAGTTCTGGAAGAATTAACTCTAAGCCTAGAGGCCCCTTTACAGTTGAAACTGTCCTTCTCCCTGGTGGGGTTCCTTTTGGTTTCAGCATTGAAGAGCGGCGCTGGTTTTTCAAGGCGGCGGCTCCTTAGCTGGAGGTAACAGGTTGAAGTAGCATCTTGGTTAGAAGACACCGGAGACTGGAGTAGCTGTAGAGCATGGGTTTTGGCTCTTGTACGAACCCCAGAGGTTACTTCCATGACAGCAACAACATCGCTCGTAATTTTGGATTTCTTCATGTACTTGCCCATTCTTCTGAGTTTGGATTAGCTATGACTCTGTTTTCTTAGCAGAGCTTAAGAGGACACGGGACAGACTGCGCTGCGCAGGCAAGCAGGGAGGAGGAGAGGAGAGGAGATCAGTTTCTTTTTTGTAATGTGAAAGAGGGGGGGAGGGGTAGGGTTGCGGTAAGTATCGGCTGATAGCTTTGTTTCCTTCTCCGTCCCGTGATATTTGTTTTTTTTATAATCTTGTCCTTTCCAGCTTTATCTCATTTATTTATTTATTCTCACTATTCGACCCGGCTCGTGTATTTTTAAAAAAATAAATGAACACACTAATTTTATGTAAAAACAATAAATTGAAATTGAAAAGCTCGACTAGGTACTCGATTAAGGTCCTGTAACAGGAATGACGGTTATGATTGTTTTTTAAAGTGTTTTTTATTTAGAAATATATTAAAATGATAGTTTTTTATTTTTTTTAAAATTATTTTTGACATTAGCACATTAAAATGATTTAAAAACACAAAAAAAATTATTTAAAATTAAAAAAAAAAATTAAATTTTGGCCAAACACCAGTTTGACCGCAGCACTAAATGAGAGTTTGTTTTTTTATTTCAAAAGCAGTTTTGAAAATAAATAAGATTATTTTTTCTTTGTTTTAAATTAATTTATGTTTTGATTTTAAAAATAATTTTAGAAGATATAAAATATTTTTATTAAGCGTAAAACAATTTGAGAAGCAATTGTTATCAGAATACCATACCAAACAAACTCTAAATTAACTATCATTTGTGTAGATAAATAAAAAATAAATCATTAACAATAACAATAAATAAAAGCAAAACTGAAAAAAATAAGAGATGGACGATACTTGATCCCGCGATATAGAATATTTATTCAAATATATTCACTGGATTTATTTATTAAATCAAGCGACAATGTTAAAAGACACGCGTGTGAGAAATAATTGAATAAAAACATATTATGCAATGTTGCGTGTATGAAAAATAAATATCTAGGGATAAATATTTTATATTTTTAAAAAAGATTTCATCTATATATATGAAAACTAAATATTTTTTATATAAAAAAGTTAATTCATCAAATGTCATCACGTGCCGCTTCAAGAGAGAAGACAAGACGACGCTTATAAGAACACGATGGAGCTACAAAGTCAGTCATCGAGAGATAGTACGCATGTCGTTCGGATGGCGTGTTTTTGATTTACAAAATGATTCCAAAACATGAAAAATCCAAAATAATTAACAGAAAAAACATTTGAAAATATATAATCACCCCTTAATACATGTCTTAATTTTTCTACGAGCCCACTGGAAAGAAAACCATTCTACTATTTTGTAGGAAAAATAGAAATATTGTTGTCCAACAGTTATATTCTGTTTTTTTTAATTTTTTAATTTTTTTATGTAAATTAAATATTCTTTATTTTTTAAAATTAAATATTTTTAATTATTTTATATTATTTTTACATGATATCAAAATATTTTTTATTCTTTAAAAAAATATATAACTAAATCACCCTTAAAATCAAGATATTCAAATTTCTGTCTTCACAGGACAACATCATAATATAACTATCACGGTGAATAGGTTTTTTATGTCTACGCGCCCAATGATGTTGATAGTTGTCGAACCGGCCGGTTTTAAATCCTGGCTGTCAAGTTGTTAGATCAATTCGTAGGTTAGTGGTCAACCCTGTACACGGTGTTTTTTTTTATACGTATATAACAATCATATTTAGTGAACTTTATTTTATCTTAGGCATGATTATTTTCGATTATATTTTTTAAAATATTTTTTATTTAAAAATATATTAAAATAACATACGATAATCAAAATTGTTGTTGTTGTTGTTGTCATTATTAATATTTTTTGTATTATTTTATGAGTTATTGTTATTATTATCATCAAAATCATAATTATTAACACCATAAACACTATAATCATTACAATTGTTATTATCATGATTATAACACCTAAAATTATTATTATTATTGCTAAAATAATAAAATTATCAATTACCCCGGGAAATAAAAAAACTCAAAACCTCTAGCAAAAGAACAAGCAAGAAAAAAAAATTATTATTATTATTACATAAATAATAAAAATAACAAAATTACCCTGAAGAATAAAAAAAATAACAAAAGAGCAAGCAAAAAAAATAACAAAATGAAATAAATATTACTAGCTTAAAAAATTATTTGACTTGAAGAATAAATGAAAAAAGAACAAAAGGAAAAAAGAAAAAAATATTAATTTTCAAATTATCATCAACGCAAATTAAAACTTAAGAACTAAATTGAATAAAAACACAACCTCAACAAGAGAGAGAATATTAAAAATCAAAATTAAGAGCATATACATATAAACATGGACAAAAAAAATAGGGACTATTGAGAAAATCAAAAAAAATTAAAGTAATTAAAATCAAATCAAAAATTAAAAGAATATGGGTAGAAATAAAAAATTATATGTTAAACTTCAATTGAAAGATGAATTTCAAAAATTCCAAACTTTTATATTGAAAACATTAGGGAATTTAAAAAAAAAACTTAAAATTAAAAGAACAAGAATTGAAATGAAAGCAAAAATATAATCAATTTCAATTGAACAATAAAACTGAAACAACTTTCATGACAGAAATTAGGACCAAACAAGCAATTAAAAGAGTAAGGATTGAAATGAAAACACTATAAACTACAGGGACTTCCATGTAATTTAGGTTGCGGGAGAGAGAATGAGAAAAAAATCAATTGACCACCGTCACATTTTCAGTCACTATGAGACGACACACGGGCCGCCATGCGAAGAGAACATGGTAATGCATTCGGTGAGACGCTAGATAAACTTCCTAAACCATCAAACGACCTCTCAGACACCGCCTGAAGGGAGCATGAGGAAGAAAGTTGTCGGAGCGTTGGACATATGCAGCAACAATATTCTATAGAAAAAAATTTAAAACATAAAATTACCTAAACACCCTGCAACAAACTCTTGGATTTTGTCTTTTCTAATGAGTATATTCTTATTTGTCCTGTTTAGAAAAATAATAAATACCAAAAATACCCCCCGAATTATTTTTTGATTTATTTGAGGGTAATATAACTATTTTACTGTTCATATCAGTGTAAGAAATAAAAAATATCCATGGACGATCAATTGTTTATTGTTTGCTGGCTGGGCTAAAATGTTGTTTTTCTATGCAAAAATACAAAAAAAAAAAAACTCAAATATCCCTAAACAACGAGAGAATGCCAACCAGTCCCATGAAAAAGTCTAAAATGCACTTGAGTAAAATTTTATGCACTGAGAGAATAAATTAATAATTATACTATCACGGTCCATTATAATTTATGTTTACTACTACATTTAAAAAATCTCGACGGCTTACCATATTCTTTAATCTAAACTTTTTTTTCGTGTTTTATAATAAGGAAACGTAGCTTAAAATTACTCACCAAATACTCATTTGAAAAATTAGTTATTCTATCTAAAGACAAAAATAATAAAAGCTACAAAAAAAAACAAAAGGGATTAAACATCAATTTTAATATTTATTTTTAGTTAAATTCCATCTCTACAAGAAACACAATAAATTAAATAAGTATATTTTAGCTTGCACAGTAAGGTTCATCGGAATGCTGAAAAAGTGTTTGACGAAGAAACAACGTCACAGGTGGAGCTTCCCAGGCCCCTCCCCCCAATTTTAAGGCTTTTTATTTTTATTATTATTATTATTATTATTATTAAATAATAATAATAATAATAATTTGGTGCACGGTTGTCGATGCCATCGCATCATCATCAACGTCCTCAATTAATTCCAAAAACAGCAGTCGTACCGCTGCATTTCCACGGGAATCTTTTCTTCCCGCCAAAACTCTTTTTCGTCTCCTCATCTCTGCGTCGCTAGTTTCCACAGAGGCGTTCGATGAGCCCCACCGCTTTTAGTTTTAGCTATGATCCCGTTGGCGAGTGCGGCGCGATTTAAAAATAATTTTATTTTTTATATATTTTTATATTATTTTTATATATCATATTAAAAATAATTTTAAAAAAATATAAAAATAAAATTTTAATGTATTTTTAAATAAATAAAATTTCAAAAACAATTTTAATCATATTTTTCGAACATATAGTTAGTTAGAAGATTGCTTAAGACTTAATTTTTATTTTGTCATGTATATTAAAAATAATAAAATATTATTTTAACATTCTTTTTCCCTTTTACCCTCCTATCCGATTCTATTTTTTTTTATATAACTATGATATTTAAAAAATATATATTTAACTATCATCTTATAAAAATTAGATTTAAAAATATATATTTAATTTATACTATTATAAGATGAAAAAATTAATTTTAAATTTTAAATTCTTAACACTGATCCAGCAGATAATCATAAAACTCTGATGAGAAACTTTTGACTATTTGGAGTGAGAAAATAATTAAAATATTTATTTATGTTTTTCCTTTCAAAAAATGTATCCAGAAGAAGGAATCTTTTCTTCCCGCCAAAACTATCCTTGTCGCCCTTTCATTTCCATTCGGCAGAGGTGCAGCGAGACACATGCTCACCGTCCGATGCGTTCTACTGTGATATTAATGCCATGGATTGGATTTTTTTTTTCTTTTGCGAGGAAAGATTTAAAAGGACTCTGCCTGATGGTGTAAAACTGACGTTTAGCCAAAATTTAATTTGTTTTCATTTTAAATAAAATATTTTTAGTGTTTTTAGATTATTTTGATGTTCTGATGTTAAAAATAATTTTTTAAAAATAAAAAAAATATTATTTTAATGTATTTCTAAACAAAAAGCACTTTCAAAAGCAACCGCAACCACACTCCCAAACACCCTCAAAAGCTAAATAAATGATTTAATTTTTTTACCTTCAACTATTTGGAGTCAGAAAATAATTAAAAATATTGCTTTTTTTTTTCTTTTCTTAAATAAATGTATAAAAAACAGTAGCATCATAACTTTTTAGCATGGTGTGTGATGTGAAATATCACATCCTCACTTATTTATAAAACCTGTACTAGCTTACTTCTAGATTGAAAAATAAAAATAAAAGATTGATGTAGTTTATATATTTTTAAAAATTTATATTGTCTTAGGTACAAATAAGATTTTTTATTAGATAATATAATATATATATATTTTTCAAATGTAGATCAACCCAAATTTCAAATTGATAATTCTATCCCATGATTTTTTTCTCGAGAAAATCCTATCCCTGAAGAGCATATTTTATCGATCATGATAAACGAATAAAATCCTGAATATCTCAATTTTTTACGAGGGATGCACATCTTGATTTGAATTCAAGACCTGCTACGCGTATCATAAATTTTCTATCATCACGTCATGTCTCCTAAAACTCTATCCCGTGACATGGGTCGACGAGTTTTATAGCCATATTTTCTATTTTAAAATTTAATAAATGATCCACAATTTCATCCTAGTAGGTTCTTTTTACAAGTAACCACCGATGAATGAATGTGTGTGTAAATAATTTGTAATTGCGAGGTGTAATCTTAAAATTAAAACCTACTTTTAATCTTTATTCATCAATGCAGTAATTTATGTGTGTTTTCTCTTACTATTTAACATTATGTTTAAAAAATATTATGAATAACTTATAGATGGAAATAATTCATATTAATCGTGAAACGACACCGAATGGACAGAGCAGGGGAGGCAGCAAACCAGCCAGGGAAATTCGTAAGAGACTCGAACGACGGTGAAGAGGAGAGGCAAGTGGTGCACAGAGCCCGATGAAGCTGTAGCCAATTGACATTGGATTCCCATCCTTGTCAATTTCCCGCCCTTTTCAAACTCTCAAGGGAATCTCGAGAGAACCCTAACCCTAGGGATACCCCTACTCTAAAACCCACCTCCAAATTACCACAAAAAGTACGGTACAAAGTAATAGTTTTTTTATAAGAAAAAATAAAAAATAAACAGTATTGTAACTGTATTCATAAAAGCGGTTAAGATTATTTTTTAAATTGTTTTTTATTAAAATTTATTTTTTAAAAAATATTTTCAACATTAACGCATCAAAATTATATGGATATATAAAATTGAAATCAAACAAAAACTAAAACTAAATTGTTTTTTTTTTTTAATATCCGGTTATTAATTTCCCGAGGATCACGAAAAGCCGTACATGTGGCGAACGTGTGAGAAACTTTACCAATTATGACTGTGCTTTGGTCTCCACACCCGAGAAACCTTAAAAATACTACAACGCCAGTGCTCCTATTTTAATGCCTTTGAACTGTGGCTAAAAAGCGGCCGATGGATTGAGTGGATGGATCTCAACCGTCCAAAATCTATGATGATAGCATTTCTGTCCTTTTCTTCTAGCAAGCCGTTTGTTTGATGAAAACTATTTTTTCAAGAAATTGATTTTATGAAAAATAAGTTTCTATAAAATAAGTTATTTTTTTATGTTTTTCTTGGTAATATCATAAAAAATAAATTGGCAAATATTTTTTTAGTGTTTGATAATACTATGGAAACTAAGCTAAAAAATAATTTATTAATGTTTGTTTTTCAATTTTATTAAAAGAATGAAATCAGATCTTACAAATACAAATATAAATAATGAAATTGAGAAAGATATAATTTTATAAATTATTTTAAATAAAATAATGGATAATTACAATAATAAAGAACAGGTTTGACATAGAAAAGTTGAGAGATGTTGGAATTAAAAAAAATGATTTTATAAATTATTTAAAATAAAATAAATAAAAATAAAGTAATAGGGATCAAATCTGAGAGATAGAAAATTCCATTTAAAAAAGAAAAAAAACAATTAAAAAACAAGGATCAAAATTAATATAAAAATCATATTTAAAGGATGAAATTGAAAAAAAAAGACAAAATATATAATAGTTAAAAGATCAAGTGCAAAATTTAATATAATCAACAAACAACAAAATATATCTTATTTTTTCACAATTTTTGAAGAGTGTTTTTTTTTGTCAAAAATAAATTAAAACATTTTTTCTGAAAACTAAACTATTTTTTTTCTTCAAATTGTGCACTTTATATGGTAGAAAATATAAAAGAAGGGAAAGAAAGATATGATCATTGCCAACAATATGACCACAATGTACCGTAACGCGCCACATTTATTGGTAGAGAACATGGTGGTGCATAAAAAAAGATAGCAAAAAAAATAGATTGGGCTATTGGGTGATGTTGAATGTTTTGTCTAAATGATACATATCACCCACTGGCTAGTGCGTGTTTAGCTCAAGCCACCACTTTTTTTTATTAAAAAAATCAAAAACTCAAGTGAAAAATACCAAAACATTACAATGACCTTGATAATTACCTAAAGTTTATGAGATGAGGATACACTAATAAAAAAAATAAAAAAAAAATATGAAGCTTGAAAGATAAAATTAAAAAAAAAAAAAAAAACAATTCAATTCAATCCAAGTTAACCTGTGACCTAAATTATAAAATAAAAATAATCTCATAGAAAATAAATCAAAATAAATCACGAAGTTTAATTTCCAATCAATCCAATACTTAAAGAAAAAAAAATCAATCATAAGAAAACTAAAATCAACTGAGTTAATTCATAAAATTTAGAGTTCATTTCATGATATTAATATAACCTTATGAAAATTAAAATAAAAAAAAACTGATTTCTTACTTCTAATAAATTAATGCCAGTATGTAATTTAAATAAATCAAAAAACAAAGATTAAAAATGGGAGGGGAGAAAATAAAATAATATTATTTTGAATAGTTTTTATTTTTTATTTTTATGAGAAGCGGTATAGTAGTTTTTTTTGTTGTTAATTTTTACTTTTTATATCTCCCTTGGATTCTCATTGATACTTTTTGCCTCGATTTTTACTTTGCTTCAAAACATAGCAATTATGACTATCAAATGAATGTTCGGCGAGAAACAAACAATATTTGATTGATTAATTTTTTAAGTAGAATATGATTAATTTTTAATATTTATAGTATTGTTTAAGCTGAAAAAGTTGTTTATTATATTTAAAATGCAAACAAATATTTTAAAATCTTAATGATTAAAATCTGGTGACACACATACGTGTATTGATTAAATTAAATTGAAAAAGTATTTTTACTTGAGTTTTTATTATGAATCTCCCGACCATAATATTTTAAAACCCTGAGCCTATACCAATCCTAGTTGAAGAAAAAACAATGATCCAACAAAAAAACTTGAATTAACACGTTGACCAAATGATTCTCATTTTCTATTCACAAAAACAACAGACAGCACTGCTTATATATAGTATATACATATATTATACAAAAGGGTAGCAATACACAGTGTTTATCAAGGAAGGCAAATAAATAGATGCTAGCAGCACTGCTGATTCATAGCCCTCGCAACTATGATAAATGAATTTACAACCGCCAATGGCAGTGAAAATTGGGAGATGGTTCTGATATGAAGTGAATTCACACAATTGCAGTGAGAACAAAACTGCCATCAGATCTTTGTGATTCGAAAGGAAAGACGCTACAAATTCATAGCACCGAGCGAGCAATGGGAGCATTTTTCCTCATATTTTCTCTTGCTTTTGAGGGGGTTGATCTGAGGCAACTAATTCATAGATAATCCCACCAAACCAAGCAAAAGATGCTCGTGGTAAAACATTTTACCTGGTTGTTTGGGTCTCGTTTTCATCCTCTGCTCTATCAGGGTGGGTGGCAGCACTAGCCGAACTGTTCCTGTTACTGTCTTGAGCATCGCCGGACAAAATGGGAGCAGAGGATTCATTTTCAAAAACTCCTGACGCATCATCGTGGTTGGAAAAGGCAGAAGCACCGTCCAACTGTCCAGTCACCAACCTCATCATTATACTGTTAATAACATTTGGCTTTACAAGCTCAAACTTGTGTTCCGAGGTATGCTGCTGATTGAACCGTCCAGGTCGTTTGGAGCAAGTATTGTAGCAGTCTCCACAAAGATCAAAACCTACTTGCTCGACACAATCTTTGCACTTGTATCTATCTCCAACTATTGGAAATACCTGGACAGCATAGATTTCATTTAGTGCTATTGAGTTTCAAAGTTCACATCAAACTGTTCAAATCAAACTTGTTTTCAATTTTCAACAGGCAAAACCAATCTTCATATTTGAAGTATCACATCTTCAAAAGATCTCAAATTGTATCTAAATTTTAAACAAATAATCGATGGACACAACAACAACAACAACAAGATCTCAAATAACAAATTGTTTGTTTTGATTTAGTTCAAACGGGTCTGTTCATGAGGATTTGGAATTTCCAGTCATGTCTGGTCATTACTACTAAAAATAAAAAGAGTTTGGATAATCATAATAATAATAACAGGAAAAACTAAACTACCATTAATTCTTCCACGCAATTCTACAGTAACAATCCAAATTCATCCAATATTTTCAAACCTATTAAGACCAAAAATAAAAAGAAGGGGGGCGGGGGGCGGCGGCAAAAAAGCAGGACAAACAAACAAAGTTGCATAGAGAAGATCAATATTAGGGGTGATCATTTTTGGTTCGGTTTTGAGGTTAAAAAAAATCAAACCAGACTTTTTTTTTCAAATTTTAGAACCAAACCGACACCGACTGGTCACGGTTTGATTTGGTTCGTTTTTTTTAACAAAAACCTGAAAAACCTATTTGCCCCACTCTTCATTACAAATCTCAGTACACCATAGCAAGACTTCTAAACATGTAGAAAATTCAATCACAAATTCCAAAGGGGCAGAATGTATGCAATTTCAACAGATAAATAAATGCACCACAGCTGCTTGAGACATTAGGTATACAAAAAATCTGTCCCTCACACATTTCAATAACCCAATCAAATCATAAAAACTATGCACCATAAATTCAAATACATGACACTGGAAAGACTAAACAAGAAAGTTGCATTCAAAGTCTAGCATCAATACCAGTAAAGACAGAATCAGTAACAAAATAAAAGTAAGCATGCTGATGAAACCTGGGAGAACATTCCAAGCTCCAAGCATCGGCTTTGAGAGACCAGAGACACAACAAAGAGACAAGAGACAGATAGGGAAGAGGGATGTTGCGACTTACATGAGAGAGGTTAAGGCAGACCATAGTGGGAGATAACGAGAGAAGAGACGATCTAGTAGTGTGTTTAGAGTAGTTGTGAGAGGTGAAATTTTTGGAAATATTAGAGTTTAGAAAAAAAGAGACATTTTATACCTGGTTTAAGCTTCCTGGTTTGATTTAGAAAATTAGGGGGCTAAACCTGAATCGGTTTGGTTTGAATGGACATTTTTTAAAGTTTTTTAATTGGTTTTCTTGTTTTTTGTGTGGTTCGGTTCTTTCGGTTAATTGTGTTTTGGTTTTTTCTCTCACCCCTAATCGATATATAGTAAGAATATTCTTGCAAACTCTTCAAAAATTGATATATTGAAACCAAAAAGGAATATTCAGAGCTTAGGGTACGTGTGCAATGTAGAAAAATGGAAAACACTTTTTTGAAAAACAACTTATTTTTCATGGTTTAGATGTACCAGGAAAAATATTTACTATGAAATAAATTACTTCCTTTCTTAATTTTTTAATGATGATAATAAGATGAGAAAAATTATCATGTTTGTGATAAAGATAATGGAGGTGGTGATAGTTATGATCATAATATTTGTGATACTAATAATATGGATGGTGCCCTTGATGGTTGTAGTGATGATGATGATAATAATAATAAAATAAAAATAAAAATGATAGTTACTTTAATAGTAAAGTGATGGCATTATAATTACTTTAACAATAAGGTGGTGACATCAATGATAGTGGTGGCAGTTGTTATGGCGGTAGACAGCTATGGTGGTAATATACTAGAAATAGGAATGCGGTGGTACTGGGTCATGATGGAACGATAGTAAAATGATGGTGGTGGTAACAATGGGTGGTGAATACCATGAGTTAATAGTACCAAGAAAAGTATGTGTCTGCCCTATTCAGGGATTGATTAGAAAATATTTTTCGTTGACATATTTTTCAATGTTTGTTTCGCACTTAAAAATTGGAGGAAAATATTCTCCTACAAAATATTTTCTGAACTTGGAATATTTTATGCAAAACAAACAGATTTTTAGTAATACCAGAAGTTTGGAGCTAGAGATGTTGTGAAATAAAGAGATTTACAGTGGATGCTGGTGAATAGGGCAAGCACACAAGAACCCTAATCACAGAAATATTAAACCCACTTAGTTTGGCAACCTAACATAAATAGAACAAAAAAAAGAAGAAGCAAAAAGAACATTTCCTAATTCTACTCAGAGATAGCCTAGTCTGGAATTCTCAAGCCCCCATTCCAAATCCCTTTTACTATCAGAACACTACAAAAGAACACAGCTAAATCTTTGATGCTGGATGAAGTAACAGAAGCTTTTGAAGGCTGTGGTAGCTATGGTTGCTGGTGGCAGCATCTTTGTCTCATGTTTGGGTGGATATTATTGATGATACATGGTGGAGGTTGTTGTTGTCTAATGGTGCAGCAGAGGTTGTTGGTTGGCTGGCAACATAGTAGAGGTTGCTGATAGTGGTAATTAGCATAGCAGAGGTAGGTGACTTGGGTTGATTGAGGAGAGAAAAATAAAGAAGGATAGAAAGCTTGTTGCAGATGCGCTGCATTAGGGGGTTTTACAAGTTAGGGGGTGATACAAGGAGAGAGTGGAAACATAATAATATTTTTTTTATGGGTCCACTATTACGTATGTGACTGCAAGTACTTGTTATTTTTTTTGTAAATAATTGGATGGAAATCTTGATTGATTTATCGTGGAATATGATTGGTTCAGGGACAGAAGGCTCAAAATCTTTTTGTTTGCGGGTTAATGACACTTTCAACCAATAGTTCAGGAGGGTTCCATACAATTTCAGCCACTATACTAATATTAACTTCGCAAAACAAAGAGGTTTAGCATTTAGTTCACATCAAGTGATATGAATTGAGGTGTGAGAATGAAAGTACTGCAAAGACATGTCAATCGCCAATCCTGCCAATATTATCTGACATCCAACATACACACAAGTTGTATCACTATCATGTACTGGTTCAGAATGTGCAACCCCACTTTTAGCACATTTCAAACAAAAGAAAATGGAAGGTAAGCATCACAACAATCTCTAAACCAAATGTCAACATGGATAACCCATAATTCTACTTATTGCAAAGACACAATTCAGCCAAAAATCATGAAATAACCAAATTTTGAGACGTCTTGGTAATGATTTGTCATAATAGTGAAGAGAAGAATCCAAAGGGAAGGAGTAGAGGATTAGAAATTACCCCACAAGAATCGCAACCAATTCCAAAATGAACCTTTGAGTGAGGATCAGCCCACCATGATAAATTCTCTCTTGTTGTCGCTGAGGAAGATTGAAAACTCTTTTCACCAGCCTTAGTAGAACCTGGAAGTAGATGGTTTAATGGTAACTAGTGGCATCTTAAACTATAAAATGAAAATGCTAATGCAAGGAATGTCCGGGCAAAACCTCTCACCAAACATACACATTTAACTTTCGTATTTTAGATTAATCTCGAAAAACAGTCCTGAACAATAGGAGAAATACACTGTCCCACCTTTCCACACTCTTCCAATGTTGTCAATACCGTTCCAGATTTGTTATTGGTTGGAAATTTTTCTACACCTAACATCTTAGAGTTTTCTTCCATGGTTCTAATGGAAAAAAACAATGTTGAAAGTTGTATTCTAGGAGAATAAATTAAAGCCCAAAAATCCCAAGTCAAATTTCCATAAAAACAAAATCTCACACATCCAAGAATAAATTACAAGTTAAAAGTCACTAGTAAATACTAAATGTCTCGAAAGAAAATTAACTTAAAAATTAAATAAGTCCAACAAATATGAAGTGACGATATCTCAAAATAATAATAATAATAATAAAAAATAATACAAGGAGAATATTATATCATTTGTCATTTATGCAGGAGTAAATGATAAATGTGTATAGTTTTGCAAAATTAATTTAAATAGTCCCCCTAGTTTAAAAAAACATTTGACCAGTCCCTTGTTTTTAAATCTATTTGTAACTTGATCCTTTTCACCCGCTTCATTTTTTTTTCTAAATGTTTTCTTAATAAATAGAAAAAAAAAGAAATAGATAAAACAAAATGATGAGAAATAAATAATTTGGAACAAAAAAAATATTAAAATGGCCAAAGCCAGACAAAATGATCTTGATCTTGTGATGATTCCCAAGGAAATTAGGGATTGGTTGTTTTACTTAGAAAATCCCAAAAATTACAGATTGTTAGAAAATTAGAGACAAGGTGTTTAACTTGGAAAATTCTGTGATTCCCAAGGAAATTAGGGATTGGTTGTTTTGACTTAGAAAATCCCAAAAATTACAGATTGTTAGAAAATTAGAGATAAGGTGTTTAACTTGTTTCCAAAACATCCATGCAAAAATATGGAATGAGATGGTACCCAAATAACCAGTATATCTAGGTTGGTAGTTGACCAAGAAAGCCAAGATATATGAGATTTAAATTGGATGGTATTGGCCGACCAGAAAGAAACAGCATTGACAGCACTGCTCCCTTCCCATTTATGTACTTCTCTCGAGTAGATGACTTCATCTTTGATTTTCCTTAACTTGATTAGGATTGAATAAAACATGTACGAAGCTTCCCTACATGAATTTCAACAACCTAACTAGTCGAACAATGAGACATCTAATACAAATATGAACAGAAGATAGGGGCATATTATCAGAGCTGTAAATTGAGCAGTTAGCATGGTTGGGGAAGGAAGGGATCAAGCAGTGAGACGTACAAGTGATTGGGTGCTGAGACTTGACATGCACTTGTTTGGCCTGAACAGCCTCCATTCTCATGGCATATTCAGTAGGGAAGTGTTCCTGTAGAAAATGATCAAAATACACACACACTTTTGGAGAACCCCTTGGATGCAAACTCTGACAAACTTGGCATGTAAGCATCTCATTCACTGGACTAATGCAAGTTTCACAGAACACTGAACAATTTAAGAGAAAAAAAGGATCAGTCATGAAAAAATTTCCAGGTGGATAGGCAATGTTATAGCATACTATCAGTAGTCCTTTCTAAATTTAAGTGAAAAAGTATACCATGACCACAATTAAGAACCACTGGATGAAAAAGCAGATGCTTGCACGTGCTGCATTGTACATCACTGACTGAAACCTGCTTGCAATTTATGTTTGACTTATCTTCAGGCAAATTGTTTTCTTCAACACTGTCGGCTCTGATCATGGTGCAATTTTCATCACAAACTTCGTTTGGAATAGACATGGTGGGAGCTTGAATCATGGAAACAAACTTAACAGGCTCTATTTGTTGTGTACTTGCACAAAATTCCCCATTCCTGAAGGCACCACTGTCTAGTGCATGTTGTTGATCCCTTGGATGATGATGTTGTTGATCACTGTTGCATGCTTCATAGCCAAATTGTGGAGAGAAGAGGGCCATTTCCATCTCTTCCTCTGAAAAAAACATGAAAAGGAAGCAATGTAAAAAACCATACAATTTATAAACACTACATGATTGAAATGGCCATTTTAATACCATTAGTAAAATAACCTAACTACCACTATGCAACTGAGAGCTTTTCAGGCCAGAGTATGATAATAAGAAGCCTAACAAAACTTCTGAACATTAAATGCATTATCAGTGAAGTGATACATAATGTTGGTGGTGATCGAACGCGCTTGTATTGCAAACAGTTAAAAGCAAGAAAAGAAAAGGAAATCTTGAATCTTTATAAAATAGCACAAAAATTCATTGATTATTGAATCGTGAACAAAAAATAAAAGCTTTGGTGTTTCGTCATTCTGCATGGAGGAGAAGATGGTTCTCATATCACTGAAGATATTTACCTATAGTTTAATTAAAATGCTTTAAGCAAGGTTACAAGCATATCAATATAATGGTTTCACCCAAGTGTCTTTCTGGAGCATTTTTCACTGGAAAAGTGTATCACTTCTTCCAAACTAAATTATCAAAATAAATAAACAAAAAAAAAAATCAACCATCCTATCTCTCATATTAGTCAAAAACCACCACTTCACAGGTTCTGCTTATCAACGCTGCCCTTTAAGAGCAAGAAGTTTTAAAAAAACTGCACAAATGAATCCTATGCTTCAGACAAAAACAAAGTTCAGGTAATTTCATAAATTTCTGTTCAATAGCACTTTAACTTTACCAGCAAATTAACAAAGCTGGCATCTTCAACATATGTCCTTGTTCTTCCCTAGATTTAGTTTTACCATGGAATTGCTTCGGGATCCTTCCATGACATGTTTGTAAAATGTACAATCACAAGGCAAAAATCTAACAAATACCGGACCTTGATCTCGTCAGGCTAATAATAATGCGCGTGAGGAGCTGGAGCCATTCTCAGCTTGCGTTTCTAGATTCCATTATCACACCAAGCAATTTATAAAGCTTTCAGGTGGGGGAAAAAAAGCAATCCAAAAACAATGAGAAGCTGACCTAGAGTTTGCTTTTCCCTCCTCATATACACAGTAGGGTACAACTTGAAGAGCAAGAAGTGAAGCATCTGACAAACGGTTGGAAAGTGATTATATGGGTGCCTGCAAATTGGACAATTAGACTCCCGCAGACCACTCATAGATTTGTGAACGCACCAGAAACAGGAAACGTGGCCGCAAGCTGCAATGAAACAGATAAAAAAAACAGGGAATCAGACCAAATTTTAATAATCAAAACAATAACATATTTGCTCCAAAAAATAAATTAATTAATGCCTTACTGAGCACAATCGGTTTGTATAGAAGATCCCTGAAACCAAACCGATAGTAAATTATAATTAGTTCTTAATCACTTTATAAACAAACAATTAACACTAACAATAGCTGGAGAAATTCTTGAATACTTGCCAAATATTCATCAATAAAAATTTGTTTTAAGAGGATTAAAAACGGCTAATAGGTAAATTATTGTTATCCATATGTACAACGAAGAGCTCATAACAGCATCGGTGAGCACAGATTATACAAAACCAGAACCGAGAGAGAGAGCTCACAGGCAAACGCAACAACGAAAGGAATCGGAGAATTCCTCCTCGAAATCAGCGTCGACGAGGAGGTGATGATCTATTCCGGTCACTTCGAAATTCTTGACGGCGTCATTAATCACTTTACCTTTTCCCATTTCTTTCTGTTTGGGATCTGCTACACGCACCAGCCGAAGGCAATGATATTCAGGGTGGCTCTGTGCTGTCCTGCCTGGATGGATGGATGGATGGATGCATTGATGGCTTGACTACGTGGCTTTTACATTACAATACACACGTGAATTGAATTTTTTTTTTTTTTTTTTTACCCATTTGCACTTGCGTGTGCTCGTCGATCCACCTGCAGCTATCCATTCATTAGCATATAATATTGTATAAAGTTGAATTAAATAATCAGGAGGAATCTTTTATTTATAAGTGAGCTTTTAGCAAGTAATTTTAAAATCTAGTTAGTTAGTAAAATATATATGATATTTTATTAATTATTTTATAGAATTTACTTATTTTTAAATAGAGAAATATATATATATATATAAAATAATAGATGATGATATTTTTATTATTTTTGCGGATCATTAATTTAATTTAATTAATTTTTTATATGTTTTTTTCTTTAAAATTATCTATGTAAAGTAATTAATATGATTTACTAATTATTCCAAGCACTATAAAATTTTCTAATTAATCCATGATTGGTCGGATCAAAAGCTTTTCTAACACTATTATGTATTTGACTCTGCATTTCAAAAAAAATATTTATTTTTTATGTTTTAAGAATATTTTGATGTGCTGATCTTAAAAATAATTTTTAAAAAATAATAATAATATCATATTTTAATGCATTTAAAAAAAAAACATTTTAAAAAATAACTTCAACAGGACTCCCAAATAGACCGTAAGAATTGGATGTGTGGTTTTCCAATAAGATTTTGACAAAAAAAATCTTTAATGTGAATAAAAAAATAATTTATATGTTTAATTAAATAAATTGAAAATCACATACTAATAAAAAAACATATTAACTCTAATTAAAAACTAAACTAAAAATTTTAAGATATAAATGAAGATTAAGAAACTTGATTTCATAGCATGAATTATAGAGTTGGTTTGATTTAATAATTTTATTTTAATTAAACAGTAATAAAAATAAACATAAAAGGGAAAAATATTATATACGATTGCAAAAAAATCATAATAATATTAAAAAAATTATAGAATTGGATGAAAACTACATAAAAATATTTTACTAAAGAATACCACAAAATTAATATAAATTAAAAACAATTAATTAAAGTAAAAGCCTAAAACGTGTGGACATAATATTGTTTGTTGAAGAAGACTCGTGAGACTGTGGATTGTAATGGCTGCTTGATCCAGTAGTTTCTCAAATGTCACGTGCTTATGGTTTCTCGGCGCAGGTTGGTTATTTCAGCCTTGGGATTCGGATTCATCATGGAAGATTGCTTGGTTATAGTGATATAAATTATATTTTAAGATTTATTTAATAATTTAAATATTAAATTTAGATGTTTCATTAATATATTATCAAAATTTTGTTGATTCTATAATTACGAGTTCCAATCTCATTATCTTTATTTTATTTCATAAAAATCAAGTAAAAGATTCTTTAAGTCTATACAAGTTTTGAACTCAAAATAATTTTAATTAAATAGAAAAAGATAAATAATATAAATTATATATTATGACTCATCTAATCATCAACTGATAGTTCATTGATAGACTCAGAGGTCAGTTGGTTGCTATTGTCTTCTGGTTTTCCCTTTTCATTTTGATTATATTTTTTTGGTCTTCATCAATGTTTTTTCTTATTTTATTAGATAAAAATTAAAGACAAGATAGTATTTGCATGTGCAGGTTTCAGATCCAAAGAGTTTTCACTTAAGAATATGTATTAGAGAATAATATAAATCATATTCTAAACAAACAACTTTATTTCGTCTTTTTTAAAATGTTTCCCTTCATTTTAAACAATCTCAGTTCGTTCACCTCTGTGATCTCAGAACAACATATGGTAAAATATCATCTGAAATAAAACTAGGAATGCGAGACAAAAATTATATAGTGATCTCTTTCTAATATATTTATTTATATTTTAATTAAGTTTTTAGATTATTTTAATATTAAAAATATATTTTTTATAAAAAAAACTTTTAACAGAAAATATAATAAATAATAAACCATATATTATGTAAAATACTCCTCTCCTGCTCGAAGCAACCACACACAGCAGAACCCCCCCCCTGCAACCCCTCTAAATAGGTCTGCTTGAAAAGCAAAAAATGAAAAAGCAGTCCCTCTCTCGAGCATTAGATCATGGTCTGCTTGAAAAGCAAAAAATGAAAAGCAACTAATTCATAAACTTTCATGTGCTTTCTGACTTTATTTTTTTTCTCTTTTCTTCAACCTCACAACACATTAGACTCCCCTTCACTTCTCCATCGCATCCCACCTTTTTTCATTCGTTTAATCCCTGCCTCTACTGGTTCCTTTTTTTTTTTTTATTCGCAGGGATTCGCTTTTTTATGTGTGCAAAAACCTGCTAACCTGTTCTCCAGCTATGTTTGCATGCCTTTTCTTTAATCGATATACATGTTCTAAATTGTGGCTGTGATTGTTTTTGAAAATAAAGTTATCAATTCATTTTCAATTGGTTCTTTATTTTTTCGAAATGTTTCAGTTTCGGAGCGTTTTGGTTTGTACTGCTTATATATATATATATTAAAAAAACAGTTCAAATCCAAAAATAAAATTATTTAGAATTGTGCAATTTAATCTAAAAAAAGACACAGTAAAATGATTTTTCTAAATAAAATTATAACATGTATAGTATTATGAGAATGTCATCATCAATTTCGCAATGTCATTACATTCTCTAATTGCTTTGAAATTTTAACATGATATATATAAATATGTCAAGAGACTCCTCGTAAATTTCCATCTCAATCTAACAGTCAGATTAAGAGATATAATTGATATTGTAAAATTATTTACTATTTTTAAAAAATATTATTTGGCCGAAACGGCACAAGCGAAATGATTCCAGCATAAACGATTTGGCCGAAAAATCCAGAATAGACCGAAATTTAACCTGAGATAAAAAAAATGCTATTTTCTCTCATTTTTTTAACTGATACAAAATATTTCAGCCAAAATAAAACGAGATCAATTAAATTCAACAATATTGCAGGTGTTGCCTAGCTTTTTTTAGAATGATCAATCGAATAATACATTCTCTCATACTGTAAATGCTTTTACTCTTGCATTTTTTTTTTTTTGCAATCTAAACCTCTTTCACACACTGATCGCTACCCATATTCACCCAAGATTGCTTCATCTGTACGATTGTTTTTGCTTCATTCAGCATTTGCTTCGTCACACCTTTAACTGGTTTCACTTCTTCAATGCTGCTTCGGTTCACATTTATGTAGTTATGTAGCTGCACGGACCCGACCATTGTTTGGGTATTTTTTTGCTCGTTCTCTTATATATTATTACCGTGAATTGAATATACGAAATTTTTTATTTTTTTAAATTTGATTCTTATACTTTTTTATAGCTATATTATCATAATTGCAAACCAATTGATTTTAATTTTTCAAGAAAAGGTGGGATTGAAAGAAGAGGAACTGAAATGAAAAAGACATCAAACATAAATCATAAATGGTGTGCCATGAGTTTCAAAACAAATACACTTTAATCATTATACTTTAAAAATCAAGTAAGTTATACAATTTTAGCAGTGCAATATTTTTTAAATTCAATTTTGGTACAAAAAATTGTTTTTGTTATTTTTAGTCTTTGGTTGAGAGAAGGGGGAGAGAATGAGAGAGAGAGAGAGAGGTTATCGGATTCTAGTGGTAGAGAGGTCATCCGGTTTCGACCCCGTTTGACATTGTGATTCCACTGATTTTTAGCCGAAATTTGAAAAAAAAAATTATTATTTTAAATGAATATGTTTTTGTGTGTTTTAGTTCATTTTAATCTGCTGATTTCAAAAATGATTTTTAAAAAAAAAAAATATATATCATTTTGATATATTTCAGCACGATAAGCACTTTGAAAAGCTACCGCAACCACACTCCCAAACAGGCCCTTCATGTATTTTTTGGAGGAAGGGTTGAATTGAAAGATAGAAAACTGAAGTAAGAAGCTCAAATAACATAGGTGGTTCTTCAAAATTTATTGTAAAAATACATTTCGCCCCTCATCTTCAAAATTTATTGGTTGACCGATTCCTTAATTTCAGGATTTTTTCCATCATTTTTCTGTCTTTTTTGGGTGTAAGAACTAAAAAGAGAGACGCTCACCTGATTTGGCCTAAAAAGAGAAGGTCGTCGTGGCGATGATCCCAACCACCAAAACAATTTATTTTTATACTTAACGGTTTCTTTTTACACAGAAGAGAAGGTCACCTGCTACTGTTTTTTTCTTATGATTTTCTTAAATGTGTTTTTATTTATTAATTAGATTTAGTTCTTATTTTTTTATTGTTATTTATTTTATTTAAAATAATTTTTAAAATTTCAATTCTTTTTAAATTTGATCTATATTTTTAAATTGTAATTCATTTATTTTCAAATAATTTATAATTTTGTTTCCAATTATATTATTTTTAACGTTTTTCATCAATCATATTTAACTCCCATTCTTTTAATAAATTTAAAAAATATGAAAATATTAACAAATCTAAAATAAAAAAAATCATTTAAAAAACACACAATCCTCTTTAACAACGCAGGACCATAATTTTTGAAATAAATAATAATCCTTGCTTCTAGCAACCGCGAACTTAAAATAATAAATAAACACTTCACGTATATTATTTTGCTTCTAGCAACTTGCCCTCTTTCTTTTTCTTTTTTTCATTTCAGGTTGACAAAACTCGAAAATCTTCATTTATAATCAAACGCTACCTTTTTGTGTATCCATTAAGCTATGAATAAAAAATTTATCGAGTTTTTTTTTCCCTAAAACTATTTTCTTAGGTTTACTAGCTTAATTACTTGCTTCGTGCTCTATTACTTATACTGATGGAAAAAAAACATCCTATGATTAACATTTATATGCTGTATAGCAGTTGAAAAGAAAACAAAAATTATACAGGTGATCTAACCACCATTTGACTGCTAGCTTATGGATTTAGATTCAGGAGAGGAGAGCAGTACCAGCTTATCACGGCACGGCCACATTCTGGATTTATTTCCATAACTTGACAGAGCTGTCATGGCTTGCCGAGGCGACCATCCCCGTGACAGGCGACTGCGCCAGGGCTGAGATTATGTTCTCGTGCCCTGGGATTGTCATGCTCTTATTCTCAGCCATGTTCCATAGCTCCAACGACTGCAGCCACATTTGAAAAAACAATTGCAATATATCAAGAAATCTGGCAAAAATAGGAACAAGATGATTTGAATTCATTGCTATGCTTGGAATGTGAATTGATGCTGGAAAAAAAGAGTTCGGTCTCGTATACAAGGGAAACCCTAGCTATAAAGAAATTCAGCAGTGGAGTGGTTTCAGATATCATGTTAGGATGAAGGACTACAGGCTCATTCCTGAATCATTTAGAAAGGCCCAAAATTAGCCTCGCTGGTGTGAAGCGGAAATACCAACAAGAATTGTCACCATATATTTTGTACTAACATCACTACTACCATGATGTCTTAACCATGGAGTGACAGGTGATATCTACAATAAAATCAACATCCAGTCATCAGAAAGGTTCATCCATTATTGTCTGTCGTACGGTTCTATAAAGGAATGTGACTTACTGAGATTCCTCCAATGACCAAGAGAGTGGAGTAACTTGGATGGAAAACACAAGAATGAAAATGTGACTTACTGAGATTCCTCCAATGACCAAGAGAGTGGAGTAACTTGGATGGAAAACACAAGAATGAAACCGGTTCCCGTTGGAGCCGAGCTCTTGAATGCACTCCCCTGAGGCCATCGACCAGATCTTCACCAAGTTCTGACTAACCGAAGCCAAAATATCTCCAGTTGAATCCCAGCATATGTAGTTTACCATTTCAGAATGCCCCTGGAAATAAGAGTGGATAATTATATACTTGGATAATGAAATTATTTTTGAAAAATAATGCACATTTAAATTATCAACTACAGCATATTTTATAATGAGCGATACCTGGAATGAGTGAATCTGCCTATCAGTTTCAACATCAAAGATGGTCACCACTTTATCTGATGCTGCAGCTAGTAGATGTCCAACTCTAGGTTGAAATCTCACTTGTGCATTGCCTCCCTAGGTATAAGGTTTATTTGTTTTCAATCATCAATAGGAAGGTTATACTGAAAGAGAGACAAGTGCAGCTACTTAGCAAAGAACATTAAAAAATATAGCGAACCTTAGAGACACGAACACTTGTGAATGGATTGATGTTCCAATAATGAATTTCATTGTCATTGTCACTAAAGCAGAAAAGATCAGTTTTCTTGGGGTGGAAGTCTAGAGACATGATAGGTGAACTATGTCCGGTATACTCATGCAAAGAATAGCTCGGCTGCAACGAAAACTCAAATGAATAAACCATTTTCAACAATGAGATATATTTTTAGATTGCTTAATCAACAAGACATGGAAACCACAGAAATACAAGGATTATTGCCGCTGCACCCCACACCTTACAGTCTTTGATGCACATCCCAATCACAAAAAGAGGAAAACATACTCACATTGTTTGCATCCCATAATCGTACAGATTTATCAACTGAAGCTGTAGCCAACTGAGTTGAATTTGGCCTAAATCGAACATCCGTGATGGCTAATTTATGCTCTTCAGTAGTGCTCTCTGTTTTCAGGGTATCCATGTTCCACAGGACAACCTGATACACACAACATAAAGCAAGATCATCTCCGTATTCATTATTTTGGGTTATATAACGAAAAGATGTCCATATTTATGCTAAATGAATAGAGCATCATACCTTCATGTCATGTCCAGCACTGGCCAGCAACTTTCCATCTGAAGAAAAATGACAGCAAGTGACCTTGCTATTTCTCGTCCGTATGCAGCCAACCTCACCGAAAGTAAAACCTGAAATGAAGAAAGTGGCCAGAACTGAAATAAGAAACTAGTCATTCTCAACACAGGAAAGATGTAAAGATGTCCATAAGCAGCCAACCTTTAGAAGATTCCTTTTGGTTCTCACTGAGACTTTGCTTTACTGTTCCATACAAGTCCCTTCCATCTCCATCAGGTGCAAGAAATTGTTCCATACTATCATCTAGAGCAGCAATATCTCCAAAACGATCCATGTCTTCCTGCACCAAGATATGACTTCCTCAAATGCTTTGTCACATTTTAGTTTATACAACTCCTGAGATTCATGGTGTACATTACTGAAGGGTACTGTTTCTTAGCAGCTACGTTCACTGGAAACTAAATCTGACAGTGCCATTTTGAACCAAAATTAATTTTCAGGGGAGTCAAATTCAAAGCAGTGATTTCATGTAAAAGAAAATAATGTCATAAAAAGTGATAAGTATTTCACATTAATGAAAATAACAAAGAAATTCACAAAAATCATTAACTTTTCTACCATGCGGATTACTATTTAATTATTCCTTTTGAAATCTTATACTTTTATAAAGATATTCTGAACTAAATATAAAAAATACTTATATTATCAGATAATTCCTTATTTCTATTAATATTAACAAAATAAAATTGGATTTAGATAAAAGTTCTCTCTGTCCTACACACACTCTTGAATGTTGAGAGTGGACATGCTTTTACAATGAAAGCATGTGATTAGTATTTGTCCTCCTATTTTACTAAGTAAACATTAAAAACTATCGAGGAATTAAATTTGAAAACATTTACTGAAGAGAAAAAACAGCAATCTCTCAAGCAGTGATTAAAGCTAGTCATATTTAGATATATTTTTGCTTACACCTAATTAATGGTTAAATATTGCCCCCAGCAAAAGTACCAGGGCTAGTTTCATAAATGGGTTATGACCCCACACGCATTTCAAGGAGTATGTGGACAACAAATTCGGAGTGGAGTATAGAGAGGGCAAGGCACGCTAATTGGGATAGAATTCCAATTTTCGACTTGTATTCTATTACTTTGTTAGGGGATTGATGGGCAGGGCGGAGCTAGGTTCTTGGTTAAGGGATGCAAAAATAAAACACTATTTCAATAGGCATTTTTACACAAAATAGTGTTACTCTAATATGTATTACTGGATTTAAACAAAGTTATCATTTCAAAACTGAATTGAAAAACACAAAATAGCCCATTTAAATGATTATTTCATAAATAGTTACTCTAAACAAAGCTATTCTTTAGGAGATATGACAAGAGATCCGTGTCAAGAAAAAAGGGGAAAGTCCTAGGACTATTAAGGGCCGCTGTGAATTTTCTTGGAAAATAATTGGGGGGCAATCATCTCTTGTAATCCTTCCTTTTTACCCAAAAAAACCCTTTGCCCTTAATTTTGGCAGGGGGGCACACTGCCGCCATTGTAAACCTACCAGTACATAATGTTGATACACTACACAACTATGAGGCATCTCATTCATTGTTAAAATTGTAGAAACTTTGTGCTCACAATGAAGATACCAATGCTGAATAAGTATCTGCTGCATATTTCCTTAATTATTAGCTGAGAAATGTAAAATATATACCAGTATATTAGAAGATGATGCAAGACTTCCTGTCCCCTCTGGACCATACATCATCAAGCTTTTTGGCACACTTTTAACATGCTGAAAACTACTGTTTGTTGGCATTCCATCACCAGGGGTATGAGTTGATGGAGGAGAGTTGGGCGATGGACCCACTGTATTGCCTGTACAGGTGCTGTTAGCGGGTCCAGAAGAGGAGTGTTGCTTCCTTTTCCTGTTAGTCTGCAGCCAGCAATTATAATTAGATCAATACAAACTTCTATGGTTACAAAAGCATATCATTGGAAGGAGGAACTGTACAGTTATAAATAGCACTAATAGTTATAAATTTGATGATAAAGGAGCTTTGTAACTAATTTTGACCATCTACAACCTGCTGCTGCTGCAATTGATCCTGCTGTTGAGATGAAGGGTGCTGCATCTGGGTCATCTTCATCTATTAGAACATCAGCAAATACATAATAGTAAGGTATTTAGAACTGACAGGAGAATAACAAGTCTTGAATCTCTGTTGTTAGGACAAAGGACAATAGTAATTTATTTAAAACTGAAAAAAGATTAATGAGTGCTTGTTTGGGAGTGTGGTAAAAATTGTTTTTCAAAGTGCTTTTCACTTGGAAATGCATCAAAATAATTTTATTTTTTTCATTTTTTTAAAATTCATTTTTGACACCAACACATCAAAGCAATCCAAAAACACTAAAAAAACAATTATTTGGAGCTAAAAAAATCATTTTTTTTCAAAAGCATGGTCTAAGCATAATCCCAAACAAGCACATCTTGAATTTTCTTAAGTTTAAAAAGCATCATCTTCTGAAATAAGGCAGGATAAACATTAAATGGCTGCATTTTCTTTGATATATTTAACATCAGGAGAAGGGTTATATTTGTTGGACACCCTCCTCATCTTAGAAGATATTCAAACCTTTGGTGAACTTGATTGAACTGGAGAACATATAGACCCATCATTTCTCGTGGATTGGCTATCTTTTGCATTCAAGCTACCCCTAGGCAACTGACTTGGCCTTCTTGAATCCAAGTCTCCATAGTTAGCTGAATTACCAAGGTTGCTTTGTGCTTGAGCCTGTGCCAAGACCTGCTGTTGATGCGAAGCCAAAAGAAACTGATTTTGGGTCTGCAGATTAGGCTTCTGCATTTGTCCACCCAAACTTGACCGTAAATGATCAATTCCCTGTAGGATTTGGAGTACTATAAGTTCCAGCAGTCGGAAATACGCACACAAATAAAAGGATGGATTGGATATCCAGAACAGGAAAACCAAAGAAAACTTACAGTTAGTGGCCAGCCCTTCAACGGAGGAAGACCAGTAACACCTTGATTTAGTCCTGAGTAAAGGTAATCCATTTTTAAGTAATGCAATAGAAATCTTTTCAGTTTGCTCAAAAATTATTTCATATAAAGTTTTGGTGCAATTTTCTAAAGGCAATGACATTTATCAGAGCACATAACTTATTCAACATGTATTTCAGAACATCTTTTTTTCTTTTTTTCTTTTTTTCTTTTTTTTTGGGTTGGGTGCTATGATAGCATAGTAGGTGTTGTCTGCTCCCATCTATTTGTCAAACTGGTAAGGATTATTCAATCTAGGCCCACAAAGGAACACACAATAATAGTTTACCGAGCTTGCACAACTAAACGAAGGTATGATATTTCATATGTTAAAACAAAGAAATTAAACGTTTAAGCATCTACATCCAATGTTTATAGAGAACATGAGGCATTTCGAATTAGGCATGTTGTGAAGCATCTTCAATTTCTAGCCATAAAGGTCTTAAGTTCACTCCACCATGCCCCAGAAGCTTACATTATGATGAGATGAAAGATAATTGGCAAGAGAGAAAAAAAACATGAATGCTGACATGAATTGTACTTGCAATAACAAGGACAGAAGTATTATATGAAAATCTCTTCTTGAAATTACCCGCTCCACCTAGACCAGACTTTGATTGCAAAATGGCTTGTCCATAGATAGATGAGGGATCCATAGGCAAACTTTTCTGGGTTGGACCCAGATTAATCTCGCTTTTGATGTCCTGCAAATTTAATATGTTAACAGGTAATGCATGGTAGAATGGAAATTCTAGAAAGGAAAAAGGACAATGAGTAGCAAGAATGTAGGCTAAGGGTCTAGTCCAAGTAATTACAGTTATCAATGGAGTTCGAGCCTGGATTTGCTGCAAAGCTGACATGTTCCCAGAATTACCTTGTGCTAGCTGGCTGAATCGGCAAAGACAATAGAAACCCATTACCCACTTGAACCCTGTCAAGTGATTGTAAACTTAGAGATGAAATTCAAATATAAAAATAGAAGGACATTTACCCTTGTTGACCAGTTGATGATTTGAGCATGGACAGCCTATTAGCATCAATTAGAGCTGGTGATGTCTCTGAGTCCATAGAGTGAGGGTGTTTCATACGCTCTTCATACATTTTCATAGCCAATACACTGGCTGATGGCTGCCCCATCATCCCTTCAGGGTTCATAGCATTTATAGAACTAGTAAGAGCCGGATGATTAGGATCCCTTCGCTGCATCTGAGCATTGCGATGCTGCATGAGTTGCAATTGCTGCATTTGCATCTGTTGTTGCTCCCTCGTCTTACTCTGCTGTGCCTGTTTTTGATGGAAAGTTATATTCAGTTTAGCTGTTTTCTCTTCCCCACCCTTCAAAAAAACCTGTTCAAGTAACTCTAACTTTAAACAACATGAAGGCACCTCTATATAAGCTGCAGCAGCATCAGAATGTTTTTCATTGGTCCTTGCTATAAAAATATCCCAGAAGACAGACCACCATTCAAACAGAAATCCTCCAGGTGCATCAATTGCTGCACAAAAAAAAATATAAATAGACACTTGAATACCATGTCCAACCTCTGCTTAAGCATACCTGTTCTTTCTACCTCAAGTTACAAAAAGTTCAAACAACCGACAGAGCAAGACAACAACCATAGCCTACACCGCGCAATGAATTTTTTGCATTTTAAGAACAAAATAAGATTCAGTCAACAACAAAACAGCATATTGTGCTTTGAGGGTATACAAAGTATCAACAATTTGTTAATATTACTGCAATTAATTAGCTAAACAACATTACCTACTGGATCAGTGGCAACCTTCCCTTCCGCCATAAAAGCTTTCGCAGAATTATGCAATTTTCTCTTCAACAAATAATCATGAATATATACATCAAGCCTATACCAACAAAATAACATGTATCAGCAAAATTGTTTTTACCAAATTCTAAAAAATAAATACTTATAAACCATCACATACATCTTATCTGCTTCCCAATTACTCTGCTGCGCCATGTCTCTTCAAAAAAACAACCGATCACTACTCCTTTCTGCAAGAAGAGAATCGTAGCTTAAAATTCAATTCATCACAACTTGTTAAAGGAAAAAACGAAGCTTAACACATAATCTTTGCATTAATACATAAAAATTAGATTAACCTCAAGACTACACAAACACAAAACCTAGTGAGATACATAGAGAAGAACCTGGAGATTCTTATTCTCGACTTTCACCGAATTTGCTAGTAACCAAACAGACCTAATCCACACTTCCTTGAGCTCGAAACTTGAACAGCTACAACAACCATCTCACAAGATCTCTGCACTAAAATCCCTAAATTCAAATCAAAATTAACCAAAAAGAAGGGAAAAAATCAATCACTAGAGAGAAAAAATCAATGCCTGGATTTTCTCTTTTGAGTGCAACTGAAGTGGAACATCTTGCTCTAGTGAAATGCTCTGCTTAATAAAGTTGGAGGGTAGTTAGCTGGAATTTGTCCTCATATTATTTCGTGAGTATCTAGTATATCCCTACATTTTTAATTATATATATTATATCCTTATTTAATCATTTTTTTAACATCCAAATTGACAAAATTATGTTTTATTCCAAAACTTCCCTTGAAATATTAAATATTTTTTCAAAAAAATATTAAAATTACTCATCCAGTTAACCCGGGTTTTTCCTTATATATATATTATTTTTATCATGCCTTATTTAGTCAAAATAAAATATATCACTTGAAAAATTTATAATTTTTATTCTAAAATTACCCTTATAGTATCATATATAAATTTCCAAAAGTGCTTTAAAAAATAAAGAAATTTAAAATTAAGCGGTCGAATAATTTGAATTTGTCATTATTTATATAATTTATAGAGTATATAACATTTACTTGTGTTTTTAATTATATTTATTATTCCTTTATTTAAAAAATAAAAGTTCCAAACCTTCCCTTAATAAAAGTTTCAAAATTAATCGGTCAATTAACTTGAATTTATCCATGTATAATTTAGTAAGCATCTCATATTTACCTATATTTTGTTTATTATTTCTATCATCTCCTTATTTGAACAAGTTTTTAATATAAATTGAAAAATCATAATTTTATTTTAAGATTTCCCTTAAAATATTATATAGAAATTTCAAAATTAATCAGCATTGATTTTAAAAATATAGAAATCAATATTTTTATTAAAAAAATAAAATTATATTCTTGTATATATCAATATAATTTTAAAATATAATTGTAGTAATTTGGATAGAAAAAAGGTTGATAAAAATATATTGGAAAATTATATATTTTTTAAAAGTAATAATATGTATAGCTAAATATACAGGGACTAATACTGATAATAGAAGAAATAGAGGACTGGACCAGGCAAACAGAGTGAAAGAAACTTGTTATTAAAATACAAGAAGATTCCAGCCAGCTTACGTGGTCCCATGCGATATTTTTATTTTTATAGCTTCGGAGCTAGCCTGGGGTGGAACAGTTCTATATTTAATTGGTTTTGTGGTTCGGAAGGCAATTAAGGTGCCGGTTGATTTGTTATGTATCGAGCAGGTAGTATTGTTTACAATGAAAAAAAAAAAGTGTTTAAATTGGGTAGTTGCTGTTTTGTCAAGTATTTTTTTATTTAAAATATATATTAAAATATTTTTAATTTTTTAAAATTTATCTTTGATATTAATATATGAAAATCTTTTAAAATATATATATTTTTTTTAAATAAAATATATTTTCTTAGAAAACTAAAACACAATAAAATTTAATGTCAAACACTACCAAAGTCAAACAGCTCATGCACACGCACGATTTTGTTTGCTGGCCAGTTAACTGATGTGGACTTGTAATCTTGACTATTTGAAATTATAGTGAGACGATGCTTTTATTTTAAAATTATTTAATGGATTTTTTTTTAATTTGATATATTAATATTAAAAAAATATTTTAATATATTTTCATGTATAAAATATTTTAATAGACAATCTTAAACTAATTTGTTTGTTTTTGCATTTAAAAGTATTTTTGAATATATATATATATATATATTAATATTTCTTGGTGTTTTTTAATAATTTAAATATAAAGATCAAAAACATTTAAAAAAAACATTTTAATATATTTTTAAACAAAAACATATTTGTGTTAAAAAAAATAGTGTATTACTCTATCAACCGTGTGTATTTAGCGTTGGATTTTTTTTTTTAGGCTTTTGTGGTATTGTTACTGTGCTCAGCCGGTACACGGGCGATCACGTGGGTGCACAGGTTATGTCAGGCAGGGACGCGGGGTCCTTGCATTGATTTGAATCATACGGATATCGTTAGAGCAAAAGCTGTGTAATCGCGCTCGCGTAAAAACATAAAACATTGTTCTGATGAAACCAAAAAATTATTGTTTTTATTCAAAAAGCATGTATACTCCAAAAATGTATCCGACTCCGTATCGGACAAGTATCATATACGAATGTGTTGGGTATGGTATTGAGGGGATCTCATAAAAAAAAATCAGATCTATGAGATAATGATTTATTTTTATCCTGAAACAACTATATGTATTTTTTATATGTATTTTTTCTCTAACCAAAATAATATAATAGTCACGTGACCTGCAACGTATTGTTTTTTGTGTGGTTATCACTGGGTTCGTGATAATAATTTTAGTTATTATAGTCATGATAATGACGGTAACATAGGAATGAATTTTCAATGGTGTTTTCATCTTTTGTAGATAAAAAATTAACTATTTATTTTTGTTATTTGATTATTGCAGGTGTTTTCATGATTTATATTTTTTTATTGTGTTTAATTTAAATTGGATTATAAAATAAATTAATCCTAATACAATGAATTTAAAAATTCAGGTATTCAAATCTTTTTGTTTTTTAATTATGATGATGATAATTTTATGCTAGCGATTTCATTGAACCTACTAGACAGATAAATTTATATCGATTTAAAATTCATATATTATATAGGAAACTTTCATTCCACATGAATTCTACACGGATTTATTATTTTATTCAAATTTATATATAATAAAAAATCTTACACGATCAATATTTTAAAACGTTGAAAAAAAATATAATTTTGACCAGGATAAAACGTGAATAAGTGGCTAATATGTTATCAAGCACGAGGAAGAAATTCATTTTTTTTAGTTGGGGAAATAGTTATAGCGAGAGGAAGAATTTTGCTATAGACAATGATTTCAACCATCAAGCAATTGATAAATAGTTCTGGTGCGTCTTTTATTTATTTTTTCAAAATAAATTAGAGCAGCTGAAATGTCACCCACCCTATTTACTTAAAAAATAAATAATATTAAACAAGATTTATTAAAGGATTTCCCTATCAGTGTGGCCAAACAGAGAAAAATCAACATTAATGAGGGGGAAAAGGCTTAGAGTTTTTAGGTTTGATCTTCTAGACATGAGCTAGCCATTTCTTAAAGGGCTAGAATCTTGGGTTGACTTGCTAAGCTAGACAATATATGACCTTATTATTTTTTATTTTCTTTTGATTTTATTAATTACTATCTTTTTTACAGGCTCGTGTTTTAATTAACAATTTTTTGTGTTTTTTTTTGTCTTATTTAACAATTTTTTAATCGTAAAAAAGTTTTTGATTATATCGAGTGTGTTTAATTTTCTAGGAGTTTACCATATTCATCTGGCTTCTGGCATCATTGAATAACATATTTTTCAATTTATTTTATCCAATAAATCTTATATGTGTGTCGATTCCAATTATATTTTGATTTTAGTGAATAAATTCTTTTAAAATAGTTGAGTTAATGATTCGTGTTGTGATATTAAATATCAAGATCTATATTTTTTTTCAATGATGTTTTAATTTATCATCATTTTTTTTCCTACTTGAATATCATAATTTCATGATCTAAGACGAACAATAAATACATAAGATGAACACGGCCCATGTTAGCCAAGCTTTAGTCGAGATAATTTTTTTATTGTTATTTTATTATATTATTAAATTAGTCAAGATTGAGCATGCTTTATTTTTTTTTTTTATCTCAACCACAACACACCAGATATATAAGTATTTAATTAAAACGACTCGAGCACATTAATTCATACATAGATAGTCAAAACAGCCGAATGCAAATGAGCACATGTTAATTCGTGACATATAATGATACTCAAATATATTATAAAGAGATTCATTTTATCATTTAAATAAATAAAAAAATGACGTGTTTAGTTGTAAAACTCTTTTAAGAAACCGGACAAAAAAACCATACTGAAAAAAAAAATAAGAGTTTTTAATTATCCATTTTGTTTTTTGTAAAACAAGAGAAAATATCAAGAATAAAAATAAAAATATTGTTTGACTACCTAACATGTTCTGATTTCTTTATTATTTTTAATTTAAATTAAACAAAGCCCTAATATCCATTCTATAAAGTTTATATTTAATAAATATATTTTCAATGACATGGTGTGATAATAAAAGTTTTGTGATATATATAATAGATCTTGAGTTTGAGTTAGAAAATATATTTATTGCAAAAATTTGATACAACCAAGATTTTACTTGCTCAATTAGATTCATAAAAATATATTTTCTAAAAAATGATGTTTCTTTATATTAATTTTTTTTAATAAATACGTTTAACTATTTTTTTTTATCGAAAAAACTTTATAATTAATAAAAAACTATTCTCTAAAGTAAAAATGCCACACCCATCGTCATTCCATATGTCAACTTCTAGCTTTTGAATTGAATTTTTACCTATTTCGCTCTTAAAAAAAACAGGTGAGGAATTAACGGACCACCGACCAATTCCACGTGTCGAGCAAGAATTGGCGAAGGAGTTCTAGAAACTCATGGAAGGAGAAAAGGAAACGGGAGGAAAATTCTCGATTCGGAGGTCAATTGTGTGGTATAAATTCCTTCCTCTGCCTTTCCTTGTAAGCGTTGTTGAGGTCAGAATTTTCCCCACGGTCGTGCCTACCACCAGGTAATCCTTTCCTTCTCTCCTCTGTCGATTTCATTTTACCATGATTTACCTTGTTTCTTCATTTAATACTCGGATTTTAGGTTTGATTCTACGTGGATGCGTTTCTCTCCGTCGTCTTTGGGGCTTGAATTTTTATTTGAATTTATTTTTAATTTCCCCCCTGCAGATCTGTGTAATTTTGAAGCGCTGTTGCTTATGCTCTTGTTCTAAATGACGATACGGTTTTTTATTTTTCAATTTTTATTTTATTTCTTGAAATGAACTTAGGTTTTTAATTTTATTTTTCCTCTTGTAAACTCTAAAATGTAGCATTGTGGGATGTTATCGTGCGCTCGTGTTCGAGAAATTATTAGGTGTACAGGGAGCTTCAGGCTCCGTTTGTTTCTATACTGTGGTGCCGTCTGCGTTTTGTCCAACCATAGATTTGAAAGTTCAACACGGGTGTTTGGCACTCTTTTCATAAGCCTTTTGAAAAAAAATATTTTTTTTTATTTGAAATTATTTTTTTTTGTGTTTTTTTGATTATTTTGATGTGTAGATGTCAAAAATGATTTTTTTTAAAAACATTATTTTGATGAATTTCTAATGAAAAACACTTTAAAAGAACCTCAACTGTACTCTAAATGTCACAAAATGATTTTGTGGTCTACTAAAAACTCTCTCCTGGAATCCTGGGTGAGAAAAGGCAACAATTTATTGCTTTTCTATGCCTAACACCTGAAATTCTTTTGCCCATATGAATATGGGGCTCATCATGAATAGAATTCATGGCCCCACTTTCATGTGAGAGTATCGGGTGCAACCTCGGATATACTGAAGAAATCTGACTTTTCAAGTTACAAATTGGATTTTTTGTTAATTGGAATTGCCAATTTTGTATCATACTGGTTTTAAATGAATGCTTGTGCCATTGGATTGTGACTGGAACAGATCATCATTCATTGGCTGACAGAACTTTTTGCTACTTCTAGTCGGTGAAATACTGTGAGAGATGGCTGAGGTAAAATTTTGTCTGTCTTGCTCTTTGTTTTTCATTGCATGTTGTATTAGAGGTATGCATGTGAGTTGTGGTGTTGACTTTTTACATTGGTTATTGAGTCGGAGCTTTGATTTATTGATGGTAGGAGGGTTACAAGGTTACCTTGAATGTGTATGATCTCAGCCAAGGACTGGCAAGGCAACTCTCGACAACATTTTTGGGGAAGGCCATTGATGGTATTTGGTAAGAGTCTTGAATGAGGATGATATGATGACTTTCTTGCTTGTTTGTGTTGAAACTCTTGTATACTCGAAATAACCTCCTTTGATGGTATTTGGTAAGTTTCTCGAATGAAGATGATATGATGACCTTCTACCTTGTTTGTATAGAAAATCTTGGATGCTCGAAATAACCTCCTTTGCAGTGTGAGCACGTGTCTTGTTCTTATGTTAATAAAAATTAGAATGCGATCAGTGTAATTGGCATTTGAGCTAACCTCATTTTACAACTCAAATGTTTAGGTGGATAATTGAAATCTTACTGTTTTGGTGGGTATTTTTGCCCCCCCCCCCCCTCTACTAATATTTTTAACAGTTTAGAAGCGAATCATGTGCATGCAACTCTTGCTGGGGTATGCTTATTCTAGTCATTTTTAAACAGGCATTTATCTTCAATATATAAAGATGGAGAAGGTTTTGTTCTATCATTGGCATCTTCTGCCGTTTATCATTGATGATATACCCAATTTAGCTGTATTTATATCTGAACACTGTTTTGAGATATGAAGTAAATATGAACTTATTTTTTTCTGGAATTCTAGTGCTATTTTTTTTGGAATTCATGGGATTGTTCTTTGATAACTTGTATACAACATTTGGTACATTGTGCAGTCTATGATGAAGGATGTAAAATGACCCTGAACTTCATTTTATTCAAGTATTGGATTAGTTGGTATGAACCTTCAAGCTTTAGCGTTATGTTGCTTTGTATCTGACTTAATCGTTTTTTATTTCATTATAGGCACACGGGAGTTGTGGTGTATGGTAATGAATACTACTTTGGGGGAGGTATACAACATTTGCCTGCTGGAACAACTCCTTACGGAACACCAATTAAAGTGGTAGATTTGGGTATCACACATGTACCCCAGGATGTATTTGAAGAGTATTTGCAGGACATTAGTTCCCGTTACTCTGCTGAGACTTATAGTTTACTTACTCACAACTGCAACAACTTCAGCAATGAGGTTGCCCAGTTTTTGGTGGGTGTGGCTATTCCAGAATATATTCTTCATCTACCCAATGAAGTCATGAACAGTCCAATGGGTGCTCTTATAAGTGAGTTGATCTAACTTGATCTTGATTGTGCTAGCCATTCACTTTCCTTCGTCTCTTAAATGGAAATACAGATAGGGTGAGAGAGCTGTAATGTTACAAGTCTTTTCATGGTTATCAATCAATTACCCTGATTCCCTTGTATTTTTTTTTGTGTTTTGAATTTTGAGTGAACTAGCAGGTCCATAGATGCTTTCTAACTCCTTTTCTTATTTGCTAAGAGAAAAACCCTCTTTTGGGGTCTAATAGTTTTCTTTTAGAGAACTCAGTAATGTTTTTAGAAGTCTCAAATATCATTGCGGGATGTAGTAGATTCATATTAGATTGTCTACCGACTAGGCACATGCTAGTGGATAGCGATTGCAACACAACTTTACTGCTCGTGGCAATAACTCTTATCCTATCATTGCTTATTTTAATGTTGTAGTGCCCATGATACAAAATTTGGAGTCAACAATGAGAGCAGGGGCTGTCCCGCAAGTTCCACAGTTCAGGCCTCCTTCAGCTCAGACTTCACAGACTGCAACAGTTAATGTTAATAAATCCTCAGCCAGTCTTCCTAGCCCATCCACAAAAGTAATTGTTAAAGAGGCAAATGTTGAAGTCAAATCTGATGGTGTCAAACCTAAGGAGCCTGTGACATCGGGCACCTTGGCGCCTCATGATGTCAAATCTGCCGAGGCCAAAGGGAAGACTTCAGTCAACGGGATTACAGGAGACCCTCTCGGGGATGCTCGAAACAAAGTACAGGAGGAGATCAGCCGTGAATTTGCAGCAATCATGGCTAGCGGCACATTTCGAGCAGGTGAGGCCGCAGCTTTAGCTACTAAAAGAGTAATGCAAAGATATGGTCATCTAAATGCTGCAATGCCACAAAGCTAGAAATTGTGAAAGGGAATAATTTTAGGTGGTGTGGTAGCTGTCATCTGTTAAAGCTTCAATGTGACTTCTAAGTCATCTAGACGATAATAACCTGAAGATCATATCTCATCAATTTATGTAAGCAGATACTTGCAGCTAGGCCTGTACCTGATTGGAGGCCTGGGATCTGTTTTTCCAAAACATTGTGGCACATTGCCTGAATTTAACCGTTGGTTTATCTATCTAATCAACATTGGCTACTTATTTCATTCATTGGTTTGGTTGGACATCACCTTTATGTATCTTGTGCTGGTGTCTGGCGATTGCCAAGGCGCGCTGATGCTGGATGCATGGTGGTTTCGTTGTGTGGGAGGGAGGGATGTCTTCATATACATAGCGTTCAATTTGGCTATGAGAGTTGGTCCGGGGAACCTAGTATTTTCGGTGAGACATCGTATGATCCGGTTAATATTAGGAGTTTATAACAACAATGTTGATTTTGGATCTTTTTGAGTTTATAAAAAGACAAAATGTCTTTTCTTTTTATAATTTAGGGGTGAGATTCCCGCCTTTTCCGGTGGTGGTTTATAAGCCCAACTTGTCTTTTCTATAGTATAGGAATAGGATTCCTACCTTTTCTGGTCTGTGGAGAATCTCTCCCACTCTATCCATTTCAATCATTTTTTTAATGGGGGATGAGTTTTTTTTTTTTAAATTATTTTAATAATTTTTTTATTGGTTTAAAATTATTTCTACATCTATATATGAAAATATCTAAAATTATCAAACAAATAATTTAAAATAAAAATAATATTTACTGTTTTTTTGGAGTGTGGTTGTGGTTGTTTTTAAAATTGTGTTTTTTATTTAAAAATACGTTAAAATTATATTTTTTTATTTTTTAAAAAATTATTTTTGACATAGCACATTAAAATAATTTAAAAATATCAAATTTTATTAATTTAAACTTAAATAAAAATAAAAAAATTTAAATTTTTTCAAAAGCACTTTTGAAAATTACTATCAAACACCCCTTTAATCTAGAAGAGTAATTGGATTGAGACAATTAATGTTTATCTAGGAGTGTGGTTAATATTATTTTTGAAAATATTTTTTATTTAAAATTGATTAAAATAATATTTGTTTATTTTTTAAAAATTAGTTTTGATATATTATATGAAAATAATTTAAAACATTTAATTTTTTAATTTAAAATAAAAAATAAAAAATTTAAAAACACTTTTAAAAAAACATGCCAACCAAGATTTTAGCACCGAAGAGTAACCTGGAAGAGTAATTAAGACAAGTTTTCTGTATTTCGACCTTATTGGGTCTACTATTCCTCGTGAAATTTAGAAGGGCGTAACGCCCCGATCAGTACCAAAAAAAAAAAAAAAAAAAGACAAGTTTTCTTGTTTCAACCGAACCTTGCTTTTAAGGGGTTGTTGTGTATCAACTGCTAAATACCCACGGAACGTTCATTTATGCCATCAACAGCTTGATGAATTACTTCAAGGTAAAAGACGTTTCTATTATTAATCTTCCCAAATCAGACCCGGTAGTTAATTCCATTTTTAAAGGCCTGTTTGGAAGAGCTGTTGCGGTAGCTTTTCAAAGTATTTTTCATGCTGAAATACATCAAGATGATGTTTTTTTATTTTTTAAAAATCATTTTTGACATCAACACATCAAAATAATCTAAAAACACCAAAACATATTCATTTAAAATAAAAAATAAAAATTACCAAAAACTGCAGCACGACGGGTGAAACACCTTGCCAAACAGCTTCTAAATCTTCCACATCAAAATCAAACCTATTGCTCGATGGATTCTCAACTTTTATTCCCGTGTTTCTGGACAATGATCACCGGAGACCTATACTATTCCCAGGAAGAAAGGCAAGCCTTAGGCCTGAGAGAGTAGAAAAATGCTACAGATATGTTAATAAGATCATTCGATGAAATCAAATTGAACAATCCCATCTTGAGAATATTATGCTTGCTCTGGAGATACATATTGTTGTATTGCATAAAAAACATTGAGGTTTTCTCAAAACAAAACATAATCCAAACGGAAGAAAATCTACAAGGCAGTAGCACTTGGACCCTGCGCCGCCATGCGCCTGGAATTTGACCCCCATTCTATGGCTTCTTCCACCGCTAGCTGGCGTTCTTTTGCACTGTCTGGGTTTTCTGTGGTTGGCGGGGAAGGAAAAGAAGCAGCTGGTTCTGCTCCTGCTTCTGGACCATCTCCAAGCAAACTAAGAGCAGAGACCACATCACAGATCAATGGACGAACCAATGGCTCCTCCTGGAGACACATGGCTGCAACCGCAACCGCTTGATTCAAGCCTCTCACAGGAAAACCCCCCTGTAGAAGTGGATCGGCTAGTTCCGGGTATCTACTCGGCTCCTTGAACACTGGCTGTGCCTGCGACATCGTTTTAGAAGCAGATATGTTTAAGCTACTAGACTGATGAAAGATTAGGAAGAGGAAAGGAGAGTGGGATTAGCTACCCAAGAAACCAGATTCTGCTCATTGTTTCGTCTTGTCGTGTCAATGGCTCTCCTTCCAGTGATTAGCTCCAGAAAAACGACTCCAAAACTGTACACATCTGACTTCACTGTAAGCTGGCCAGTTCTTTGATACTCTGGTGCACAGTATCCGTACGTTCCCATCACCCTCGACGATACATGCAGCTTGTCCCCAACAGGTCCAAGCTTTGCTAGCCCGAAATCAGAGAGTTTGGCATTGAAGAATTTGTCCAGCAAGATGTTTGATGATTTCATATCGCGATATATAACCGGGGGATTGGCCTTATCGTGCAAGTATTCTAAACCTTTTGCGGCTCCCAGTGCTATTTTCATTCTCGAGAACCACTCTAATGGCTTCTGCTCAGGTGTAAGATCTGAAAATCGGACATGTCCAGAGAATTATGGCATCTCATTATGCAGAAAGAACACAAACAAAAGCTAGCTGCTGTACCTAGTAGATGGTCCTCGAGAGATCCCATTGGCATGTACTCGTACACCAAAAGTCTTTGATCCCCATCAGCGCAGTATCCGACAAGATTTACTAGATTCTGATGGTGCAAGAGACTCAGCATTAGCACCTCGACAAGAAACTCCCTGTTCCCTTGCAAACCATTCCTATCAAGTTGCTTCACAGCCACAACCTGAATAAAATAAATTGACCCTCGAATCACTATTTATGTTTGAAATCTCAGTTTCGTTTTGTTGGTATTTTGTTTTTTCAATTTGAAACAAATATATATATATATATATATATATATAATTTTACTGGTAACACCGAAACGAAACGAATTTTACAACTATGTTTGAAACTAGCCAGAGAGTGCCGAGCTGACATCGATAGAAGAAGAAAAAACCCAGCGTACCTGGCCACTTTTGTCGAGTTTCCCCTTATATACTCTACCAAATCCACCTTCACCAATCAGACATTCCCGTCGGAAATTCTTCGTAGCCATGGCCAGCTCTCGGAAAGTGAAAGTTTGTGCTGCCATTACATGACCGCTACCGCTGGCGGCTTCTTTATGATCACGAGCATCCTTGTTGTCATTAGATTCAGGTGGGGGTCTTGGCTTGCGATTCTCTGCTCAAGATATTAGAATCAGAGCTTTCAAAGGTCTATCTAACTGACTAATTCTTTCCCATAGATAAACTGATTTCATATACTCATGATGTTTCAATATATATATATATATAATGCATGTAGAGGGATTTGTCCAAAAGAACTTACTCGGTTGTGGTGCAATATGAATGTGATCGTTCCGAGGAGGATAGGCAGGTTGCTGAGCTGTTCTTCTTGCACCATTTCTCCTCCTATCCACATTTTTCTCATTAGATGAAAACCAACAAAAGCAACCCATGCTTCGAAGCCAAATATCTCCTAAATTTATCAGCCTGAGCTCCAAGAATTTGCTGTGTGGGCACCCACGTCGTCTCGAACTCAAAATTAAGATATCAAAATCTTTTAATGGAGATAATCCTCAGAAGAAACCATAATCCATGAAGCTCGATCAAGAAACCGAACACCAAATTTCCAAATAACACGATTAATTAACGTTGTTGTCTGATACACAAGATACCGAACATCATGGCATTTCAAGGATGTACGTGGGGTGGTTTAAAAACTCCAAACGCGATCAAACAAACCTAGGTAGCCACAACCTAAAATTTAAAGATACGATAAATTTACCAAAGAGACAAGCCAGGTAACAGAAATTAACTTGGTTTTTTTTTTTTTGGTGCCTCCGAGGAAAATGGATAGACAAGTGAATGGTAGGATTTACCCGTGTGGGGAGGGGGAATGAACTGGCCTGTGACGATCCTAGAAACCGTTGAGGTGGGGTGGTTGTAAAAAGGGTTTTATTGAGCAGTGAATTGGATTTAAATAAATAAATAAATAAATGCATAGATGAAGAGGCTAACTATATATATATATATATATATATATATATATATACACACTAAGATCATTGACTTGTGGCGTGTTACAGGTTGAATAAAAAAATCGGGACCCCCATGCTCATGAATTGGGATGGCCAGCTCAATCTACTTGTGTGCTCGACGTGCATTCAACTACGTAGAGAAAGAATATTACAGGAGGGATCGATATTAACTATTATGATATAGTTGAGCTAAATGATTATAATATAGTTTTGATTTGAAGTTTTAATATTTTAAAATAAAAATATAAAATATACAAAGAATATATTTTCTCCTTCCAGACTTTTTTTTTCCAAACTTAAAATAGTAGTTAAATGCTAATTTAATTTTGATTTCGTAAAAATCAGTCTTTTTATTACTATCGAAGACGAAGACTTTCAATCTAATCCTATGAATCTAAAAATGAATAATACAAATATAGATACATGGAAAATAATGATGTAATTTATGCCATAATATGACACCGCAAAAAAAAACTATTTAGCAGGTGATCCAGTAGTAAGAGTATGAGATTAAGAAGTTTGTTTCACCCGTGGCTTAAAGTTCGAGTCATGTGGTTGTTAATATTATAGTCAATCGTTTATTTCAGGGACCGTGGGATTAGTTGAGATGCGCAAACTGGCTCTGTCACCTATATATATATATATATATAATCCTTTCCAATCCATCACACATATTTAAGTTAATTGAGAGTATAACAACAATTATTTAAAAAATATTAGACTAAAAAAATATTTTTTTAAAAATTATTTTTGATATAACACAGCAAAACAAACTAAAAATACTAATAAAATTACTTTAAAATAAAAAAATATATTTAAATTTTGATAAGATAAAAAACAGGTTGAAACTTGCTCCAAAACATGTATTGGTGTGTGATTGTGCACACAGGGCACAAGCAACTATGATGCTAATTTCATGCCTTGTTAATTATTATTGCTTCTAATATTTGCTAAATTCAAGGGTTTTTTTTTTTTGTAAGATTCTCTTTCACCTAATTCCTTTTTTGGTGAGCAAGTGAAGACACGGGAAGAAAAGGACGTGGCTGCAATTGGAATCTTGAAATTGTACTTAGTGATGACAAAATTAAAATACTATGCTACTCCTGTCCTTACTTTGCAATCATGCAATCTCACCCCCAACAACTATTGTCTTCTTTTTGGGTTTGGATATTGTCCCGTGATAAAAATAAAATATAAAATGTTAGGTTGGAGATATAAAAACAAAAACATAAAAATAAATGTGTTTTTATTATAATTTTAACATAAGTTTTTTGTATTATTACCTATCCATGGGAAATGGGAATCTTAGCTAAGAAAGAGTGGAGGGCAACCCAATAAAAAATCCATTTAATATATATATATAATCTTGAAATGATTTTTTTCGATATTTTTATATCTGTTTAGTTAAAGAATAAATATTTTTTTTAGTTAAATCAATAGTTATATATATAATAAATCTAGTTTGACACATGCATAATTGTTTTTTTATTTAGAGTTTTGACACCAACCACCTTAATCCCATTATGTAGGTTGTTGTGTTTTATTTTATTTATTTATTTTGTTTAAAACATAAATAAATCATCGGTTCCTGTCCTTTATCGGACCAAACTCTGTATAAAAGTAACTCTAAGCATGCACTTCAGCACTCACCAGCACTCTCCTTCAAGAATCAATCAATCAATCAATTGCTAAAATGGCTCTCCAGGGAAGATGCAGTGCGAGCCTCGTAGTTCTGGCCAGTACTCTTCTTGTCATCACTATATCACTCCATTTCAAGACCACTCAGGCAGCTAATTTCACCGTCGGTGATGCTTCAGGCTGGACTTTCAACACCCAGAGTTGGGCTGACGGGAAGAAGTTCAAGGCCGGCGACACTCTGAGTAAAATTCCGAGAACCATCGCATATTTTATCTCCTTAATCTGATCCGATAACAGTTATTTCTCCTCTGTAAAACTATATTAACTTCGATCGGTGCTGTGTTTTCTGGATGAACAGTATTCAACTACGATCCTTCACTGCATGATGTGGCCACTGTAGATGATGCCAGTAGCTACGACGGCTGCGCAACTTCTCCGAGCTCCACCATCTACACAAGTGGAAAAGATACAGTCAAGCTGAAGAAGGGACAGAACTATTTCATATGCAGTATACCTAGCCACTGCGATTGGGGCTTGAAACTTGCAGTCAACGCTTCCTCCTAGATAGAAATTAAATGTTGATGAATAAAAATATTACGGTGGCTTCAGCTCATTGCAGCTCGGCGCCTCCTGTTCTTCATCTGGATCTTGAACGTGTAATTTGAGGTGAATCGAGTTGTGACTTTATGGTGTGAAGATACTTTGATGAACATCTGTGGTGGGATCCGAAGGGAACATTACACGCAATACCACCATTACTACATGGTGTTAGCAGAAATTAATAAATATATCACAGTTATAAAATCTAACCCGGGCTAGGAGAGTAGATGATCATTTAAAAAAAAAAAAAACAACGGATTGAAAGTAGACAGATGGGTCTAGATTGATCAAATCAGTAGGTCAACCTGTTTTTTTAACCAGGTCAACCAATTGTTTTCTTAACTTGGATCAGTCTAAACTAAAAATTAGCCAGTCCTAGCTAGAGTAATGTGACAATCCAGGTTTTATTACAGTGGTTAATAAAATAAAAGCTTTTTGATATTGATTTGAAGATATAGTTTAAGGTTGTTTTTGAAAATATTTTTTATTTTTTAAAAAATATTTTTAATATGAAAATAACCTAAAAATAATATTTTTTTTATTTAAAATAATAAATAAAAATAACTTATCCTATTTTATTTTTTTCAAACATTTTTAAAACCAACACACGGCACGATAATTAGCCTGCAGTGCTTCACGTACGTGTAGAGGCATCAATAGCTTTGCTTGCTTTCCAATCTCAATTCTCAATCACCAATTTTGTCCAATTATTTCACATCCTCAATTTTACTAGCACGATCAAGCTGCAGGAACCCTAGTAAACTCCATTAGTGAGTTTGGTAGAGGACCCGGGTCAACTCAACTAGTAACAGTAGTTTTCAACGCTCTCATCTCACAATGTCAAACCAAGCTGCATCAACCTTGACGAATCGACACTAACATTCAATTTCAAACATTAGGGTTTGACCAGAAACGATTTCAATTCTTGCCAAATCCCACCTTTCTTTTTCTCTCTCTATTTATGATTTGTTCTTCTCAGTACAACAATCAGATTGAACTTTAAAAAAATCCTACCCCTTGATCTCCCTTGTACATTTGAATTTATGACAGCAATACAAAGACACAAGGCATGCCCTGCAATGGAGGATCCCTGCCAAGTGTTAATTTAATTTTTCCTCTTGCTCTCAGGAGGGTCCTGCTGTATGCATGAACGCAAGCTTTTGAGTGACAGTCGAATCTCTTCCAAAACTTGTGGCAAGGACATAAAAGTATTTTCACTGCAGCAATCATGTCTAGAGAGATACATTGACTTCAATGGCAGAGTCTGTTAAGATGATATCTTTTGAATTATCAGCTTTTGGGTGATCCAGGGTATCCAAATTTATCCTCATATGCAAAGGTCTCACAAAGATGAGGTCTCTCAAATTACAGTTTGATTTTAACAAGAGCTGAGTGCATGAATTTTTTCCCATCCCTTCACCTCTTCCAGGGTTCAGAATATCAGCTATCCTCGCTGCATATTTCTGATGTCCATCCTCTTCCGGATCAAGATGCCCTCTTAGTTTTAGATACAGTGCCGCATATATAATAAGCTGTTATAGGAAATGAAATAAAGATATTAGTAGCACTACTTTGAAACAATAAGTCAGCACAAAAAATATAATAAATATAAAAATAGAACAGTATGCAGGACATGTCGAAAGCACGCGAACAAGCGATGGACAAACCAAATATACCTCACTTGTTCCGGGACTAGTGTTGACGGCGCAATCAATATGGAGTCTCTCATCTTGGTATTGGACATCAGAGGTTGAATCATCCTCTTCAATAGCCATCTCTAATCCAGGTGTTGAAAATGCCAGATTATCCAATTCATCATACCACTGTTGGGAAACACCAGCCTGAATACAACAAAAACTGTACTGAGGGACTGGAAGTAGAGGACTGCTTCGCCAAAAGATCAGATGCGAAAGCAAGATATGGAAGGTAAGGCAAGAAAAAAAAGGCTCTGCAACTAGGAACCTTCTCCGAGGATCCCACTACATCTTTTGCTCCTAAGATTACTGCAGCAGCCCCTCTTGCCTGGCGCCATATACATCCTTCATGTAATGGTTCAACAAGCTCGGTATCCACAGGGATGTCTATATTTAACCTTATGTCAACCCTTCCTGTTACATAAACCAGAAAACAAGCCATAGCTGATTATTTCGTTTGTGGCGTGAACATAGAAAGGCACCATATAGGGATGTAAATTGGTATCGCATGCAAGCAGCCTGCCTGCATGGTTTTCCTATCCTTATATGTTTTGTGTGAGAAAAAGATAGCTGTCTGCACACAGCAGAGTTTTTTCAAGCACTAGGTGAAAAAAAACTAGTCATCTTGTGATTGACATTTTTGTGGAATGGAAAACACAAGCAGCTCAGGTTCTTTGGATTTCAAAGCATGCAAAGACACATTTCATTTTTCAGGAGTGCAGAATTATGCTTAAACAAAAATCAAATTGCCCCTACATCTTTGTTCCACCAAGATCACGGTAAGTCAGTGGCTGGGAATTGAAACCTGGACCTTGCAAGCAGAATTTGATTTTCAAGTAAAACCAAGGTTGTGTCAAAGTGTGCATGTCATCCACATAGCAGCTGTGGTTATATTATGTGTAATGCATTTCATTACAAACAGTCAACTATCATCCATTTACAAGTTCAAGTGATTTTAGTGTCAAGTTCAAGTATTTTTAGTGTTGATGATGCTTGACATAGAAATCCAACATGCCACACCATTTGAGAACTTTTATTCAATTCCTGAAAGAGATGTAGCATAAGCAGAATGAAATTAAGGGCAGCAGATACTCCAACTAAATTTTAGTCACAGCAAACTTCATTAACCCAAGATACGATTATAAATGAACATATCTGACAAGAGATCCACGCAGGGAGATGGATGATAAAAGGCAAATTGTGATGGCTTTGCCACATACAGCACAGGCCAACAGAGGACCCATGGTTTGGACACGTGATGGTTTGACAGGAAGAGGGGGGGGGGGGGGGGGGGGGGAGGAAGACCTAAAATAGACAGATAGAAATGGTATTGAAGGATCTAAAATCTCTTGGTATTGAGGTGGATATGTTTAATGATAGTGATGAATGGTGCAAATGATTATTTCACATCGTAAACACAGAAATTAATCAAACTAAACAGCAAATACCTGGTAACAAGCTGAAATGCTCAAGATGATCGGCCGATCCTCCAGCACTAATCAGCCAAAAACATGGGCAAACGAGGGGGGAAATATCAGTGGGGGTGAAACAGGTCTACATGAAACTGGCACGATAGCCAAAAAGGAACAAATATCAAAGCATAAAAAATTTAAAGGAAATTCTCTTCAGCAAACTCACTGTCTTAAGTTAAGTGAAGTCACCATTTCTTAAGAAGAATTCGATTTGAATTCAGAACTCATACTCACACAGAAAAAACTCTCTCCAAAGGGAATGATAGCCAGAAAGGTAATCCAAGAATCCCAAAATTTGATAACTGGAAGTTTGAACAGGCACCAGATTCTCTACTTATTTTAAGAACCCTATGTGCAACTTCAAGAGATTAAGGGAGAAATGAGTAATAAACCAAAAACACAGCAGATGAACATCAAGATGAAGAAAATACAGAATTTGCTATACCTGTGTCACACAAGACAATGTCATTCTCAAAGGTTGTTAAGTTCGATATGAGAGTAGCATATGGAAATTCCTGTGAACAGTTGACATCAGTCTGCTGTTTCAAGTAATCAATTGGTAGCTGTTTCAAAAGGGATACTTGCCCTGTGATCAACTGTCCACAAGTCTCCAAAATGTTGGGAAATCCTTTACAGAATTTCATAAGCAATTATTAGACATGAACATTACAGAATATTATGAAAAATAGAAAAATCTACAAAAACAACAAACCTTTGACGCATTCTTTCATCTCTCCTGACACTAAATCTATGACCCACAGAGTTTCAAAGCTGAAAATACAAACAAAACGTCATGATAGACAGTACAGTTTACTTAAACAGAATCAAAATGATCCATAGATACATACAAAATTTCATGATAGACAGTACAGTTTACTTAAACAGAATCAAAATGATCATTCAATGTGAAATAGGTCCAAACACTGAAGTTTCATATTGCAATTTAAGCAAAAACCAAACAGATAAGAGCCAACTTATAAAGTTGTGAATATTGTTCCCTGCATCGTCGAACCCTTCAACCTTCTAAAATTAGTTTCTATCAAGCATTAAGTTTAGGATAGAAGTCTGCTATTTAGTTTGATGTGGTGCATTGACAGAGTACAATAAATAGACATGCTTTTGAAGACAATAAGACTCATACTTGTAGAAATATTTTTTCCTTCTTCCCTCTGATCTGGGTAATACATGAACTGTGGAGAGTGAATAACAAGGAAAGTGAGATAACTTCTGAAAGCCCTCCAAAGGGAAACCAAATAGTGCAACATCTATAATAATAGGGGTTTGTTTTGTTTCTCACTTCTTTAAGGACCTTTCTGACTGTTTTTCCTTAACAGTTACACCTTGTATGTTTCCCCATAATGATTTGTAAGCATCACACAGTTCCCTTGTAATTGGTCTGCTTGTTTTGCTCAATTAATCAGAAAACTTCCACTTATTTTCACATGTTTGGCTGAAAGAAAAATTTATGCATAGGCAAACAGAAGCATATTCCAAGGAACTACCAGTACATATCAGAGACACATTCCAAAGACAAGCTTGCAGGAAAAAAAATAAAATAAAAAATAAAGCAGCCAGGGAAAATAAAGGAATGAAAAATTGTGAAAGAGGCATTTGTCGCTTACTATTAACAAGTAACAATAAGACAAACAATCTTCCTTACCTCCGGCTAATGATTAAGAAAGTATTATCCGTGGACTTCAACAGGTGCCAAGGGAACACCAAAGGCTGTGAATCAAATTCTTCAGATCTTGCATCAACATTAATTCTAAAACCCAGCTTATCCATAATCCAGGTCCAAATACTATTATTTTTCTTACTGACGCTTTTTGGATAAACTGTCTCTAAAACCCGACTCTCCAGATCAGCTCTCCTGATGGCATGGTTCTTAACAGATAAGAACCAATTCGATTAAATAATAAGTGAAAAATCTAAAAATAAAACAATTATATGTCAAGCAAAAAACGTTTTATAGATTTTCCCATGTTAGTTTCCAAAAAATATTTCCGGCTAGTCAATTAACTCATTTACTGGAAAATATTTTTAGCTCGTGAAATCCCGTAAAATAATTTTCAAATAGCGATCCACTTGCAATATCATCTAGCTATTTCAACCACCATCTAAGTCTCACCACCACCGCCTCATTTTCCACTACCAGCATGACCACCTCACCACCACCACAAACAACAACAATGACAAGTATTTTAAGGGAAAACATTTTTCAAGTCAAACATTGAAAAATATTTTTTACATGTAAGACATTTTCCATTTGTAAAATATTTTACTCAAAATAAAGGGGACCCTTAATGAGAAGTTATTATCTTTTCAAACAATATTGAAATTTAATATTTAATGTTTAATTTAAACACCTATCCTGAGGGGCACATCAAACTTCACCATAGCATAAATGATTCAAAAGCTTCTGAATGCATACTTCTGAATCTACAATATACAGGCAATCCTCATCATCATCATAAAAGGAAGCTGCAGGACGTGCAAGCTTGGCAGACTCAAATTCTCCATCCTCAAATCCTGGGCCAGAACCAATCTGGTGTATGAAAAATGTAAGTCTAAATTCAAGCTTTATCTTTACATTCATTTGAGCTTTTCACATATCATAATGCAACTACAAAATAAGGATAAATAGGGTGCATTAGAGAAAGATGTGCAAGAAAATCACTAAAATTCTGGAGGTGATATCTATACAGTTCTGTGATGCCCAAAAATCTACTAATGAAACTATTAAACCATATCACTTGCATGACAGACAACCAAATGGATTGGGTTATATACTGCCAGGCTGGAAACCACTATTTAGGAGTCCAAGCTTGACCATTTTTGGGGATGTCTGATGAATAAAAAAATTTCCAACCAGTGTTTTCATAACCAAATATTTTGAACAAAAATATTTCATGATTTATTTGTTGCTATATTTATTTTTACTTGAACTAAATGAAAATTCATGCTATAAGCTTTAGATTCAGATCCATATTGAATATATTTTACAAGTGTAAGACAACATAAGAAAGGAAAACAAGGGAAATGGATCAAATATCAGGTTAACCTATTTCAAGATCCCTTAAGTTATATCACATTGCATCTATTTTTAACTCATTTGATGTAACAGTTATACATACCGAATCCAGAATCTTTCCATTGCCATCAGATACAATAACGCGATGATGATTGCTGTCCGAAAGGAACAGGCGGTTGCCACTTTCATATGCGGAAACACATTCTATAGAAAAATGACAACAATTTTTTAGAGAATGTTATTTTATTTAACAAAATCACTTTGATCTTTTTGATTTGCACACAAATCACCAAATTATTATCAATCTCAGTTGTCTTATTATTCAGGATGAGCTCCCTCTTGATTTGAACAAGTTTAATGGAGCAAATGACAAAGACATGTCAAATGTTTCTTGCAAGTGAATGTAATAGATTCCATGTCTTCCAGCTTACAGCACTAGTTTCATAAGCACTACTCCACTTAGCCCTCAATATTTAATCACTAATTTCATAGGGTCAAAGGGGACACATTTCGCTATTTGGGTCTTAAGTATAATAGATTTTCACCTTTTCCTATTTTGATATATATATATATATATATATATATATATATATATATATATAGATATATATATATATATATATATAGATATATATATAAGGGTACTTGAGTTATTAGATAAATGGACACCCTAATTAGAAATAACAGAAACCATGCTAAGAAATGCTAAACCTGGGAAATAAAGAAGTAGGTTCTGGAGAGGAGAGCACACATAAGGTTCTTCAATAACTTCTGCTTGTTTCGCCCAGGTGCTTTTAATGTTGGGCCTAGAAATTCCATTGACAAAGTTCAACTTTTCTTGCACATTTAACTCCTCAATAGCTGCAAAAAAGAGCATCAAGTAAGTAAATTAACAATCAGTTTACTTCAGAGAGCACTTGTGTATAAAAATGCATCACGTATACTCGAGTTTTTAAACCAAACTGTGAAAACAATATATTACATCAAGGAATGAAGAAAGAGGAAACGGTTAAAGGAGTGAAAAATTCCAACAACAACACAGCACTACCTTCTGTTGAAAAACATCACACTGCAACAGCAAAAAACAAATCCAAATCACTTCACATGCACATCTCACTTGTCATATTTTTATTCCTAAATCACCAGCCATTCACATTTTCTTACCAATTAAAGTAAAATCTATACATATCTAATCATATATATAAAAAAAATACATATCTGAAGTACAGCATTGACTCTTAGCAGTCAAACAAAATCGGCAACTAAATAAAAATACTTGATCGCAATCATCACCAACAGATTTAATGATCTCCTATGAATGCTAGAGATTATTTACATACCATTTCTTTTACCACCGGAGAGGTGAAAATCATTTGATAACCAACGCACCAATACAGCATGCTCATGCCGCATTAACCTGGAAACATTTTGAAACTGCTGAAAACACAAAAAATAAAAGAAATTATAGATCATAAATTAATTAAAAAAAGAAAAATCAGAACGAAAATACAAATTTCAAACAAAATAATTACAGAAAATAAAAACTGAATCCTGAATCCTGAATCCAAAATTTAAAAAAAATAAATAAGAGAAAGAGAGGATGAATGCAATAAAATTTTACACAAAAAATAAACCAGAAATTCAATTTACTATTATTATTTTAAAATATAAAACATGAAACAATCAGCGAATTATAATAAAGAGATCTGATAAGAATAAATACCTTTATTGAACGCTTAATTAGATGAGAAGCATGCATCATGACTGCTGCTTCTGCTTCTGCTGCTGGTTGGCTAACTTCAATCGACCAATCAATCAGTCAACTTCTTCAAAGCTCTTTTTTAATACAGATCCACTGATCACTTTGATGAATGGAACTGGAAATAAAAGTAGAAAAAAAAAAGAAGGAATGAATGGAACCTGAATAAAATTGCATGAAAGGATTAGGAAAAGAATCATCTAGATTTGCCCTAAACCCTTCCAAGAATAGACTTATGTTTTGATTTTCTATCCCTCCCTCCACATGTACTCTTCACCACTCTGCTTTATATGTTGGGTGCATTTTAAATCTTCTGCCTCCATGAAAAGGAACAAGCAAAGAAAGATGGCGCGTCTCAATGTGCATTACTACATTTACTGCTGCTGCCGATTCTACTCATGATTTCATCAGGTAAATGCTTTCTAAATCTTTATCATTTTTTCCTTTAATTTTGTTAATTAATTAGTTGATTTATTAATTGATTAGTTAACCGACAATATCATGTTATAATAAAGGAACAATACAAGCATAGCAAACATTCAAAGCATGGATGAAACACGACCAGCAGAACTTCAATCATTGATCATGAACAAACCATTATTCCTGGTCATGCATAACAGTCATGGCTCCAAAAAGCTTCTGACATTGTCTCAATGAGAGGAAGAAAAGAGAGGAGTTGAATGATGGTACTACCAATTTAAATTTAAATATGCAACAATAAAAAATTAGCTAATCAACTAACAGAATTCATAGAAAACGTGTACGAATTCTCACATTCAAATTCTTGAAGAGCAGGAGACACAACGGGACTCCTTCGCTAGCTTATTTGTGATTCAAGCCTTCGAAAATTGATTTCATCGAACATATCCTATTTTATATCCTGAAACAAGGCACAATGGCTATCAAAAACCCACTCTAACAAACATTTCATCGAACATATCCTCTGCATTATCCACAAAACAATAAGTTGGCAAGCACATTTCAGTATTGACACCAAATATGAATCTAACAACACATTCCGCAATACAAAAACTACAAATCTAAGTTCAGAGGAACTATGGAATGAAAATTTCACATTAGAGAAGGAAAGTAAAGAGCAAAACGCATCATAGTTTTGGGTAATTGAAATAAGAGTTCATTATATGTAGGCAAATAGGCAATCGCAAACACACAAAAACGGAAGAGAAACAAAAATAAGAGAAGAGATTAGTTTCCACCCTAGCTGGAAGGAATGCAGGTGCTCCAATGGACTTTCCCACTCAATTTCAAAAATCGAGAGAAGAGAGCATGAGACGGTCTGACAAACGGCTGAAGAGTGGGAAGGACGAGGAAGAAACCCTAAACTTCAATATATATATGTTGTGGCATAAATGTAATTTTATCAAGTTTTAAAGATACTATTAAACATTAGGTCAGGTGTGTGTGTGTGTGTTATATAATAAATAAATAAAAAAAAACCGGGAAGCGATAGAAAATATTGTTATGCTACCTATGCATAGGTACTACATATTACGCTGTAGATGGGAATAATATTTTTAATTTTAAAAAACATCATTCATAAGCTAATTGTAGAGGATGAAATACTCTTTGCAATAATATCATTTCAGCAGTTTAAAATTTATCTATTGCAAGACCAGCGTTTCGCTTTTAATTTGCAAATCAAAATGTTTTTACGAGTAAAAAAATAATAATAAGGTTACTGTAAAGTTTTTTTATACTTTTCATATAAAAATACAAAATAATATGAATTATTTATTTTTATAATAACAACAACAACAAATAACTAAGTAATGAGAGGGGGTTTTTTCTCCTAAATTTTTTTTATTAAAATTATTTTTAATATTAGCACATTAAAATATTTCAAAATTATTTAAAAAAATTATTTAAAAAAATTATTTTTTTAAATATACAACGTGAATCCCCACGTGGAGCACACAGCCTAATCAAGATGAGGATGGTCAATCATGCAGCGTTTACACTATAACCAAAGGTTGTCAATACCGTTCCGATCGTCATTCCAGTTTTTCGATTGGAACGGAGCGTTCCGGTTTTGGAGCGTTTCCGCGTGCCGTTTCGGAGTTGTACTGTTCATATATAATTAATTATATATATATATATATATGAAAAAAATAAAATATTAATTTAACAATCATAATTAAAATTCAAGATAAATTAACTTTAAGTTATACAATACAAACACAATGTCAAACAAACATAATCTTAAAATTAGAAACATCTCTAAAATTCCAAAATATTATGAAAGTAAAATGTTCTAAAATAAAAGAAATATAAATCAAACATCTTCTACATCATTAATATAAAAATAAGAATCTTGATCTTGCGGTGGAATATAAGGAAAGTCGTCAACTAAACATTTCAATAGTTGATCATTTTCACCAAGCTCATTCGTCATTAAAACATGTCTCTTCATTATAAGCTACAGCTATCATGTCAACATCCTTATGATCACTTTATATTCCATGGCATCTGATGGAAAATTCTCAAAACATATTATTATATCAGTATGTTATGCTGCTATAACAAGGATGATCGAAATTCAAAAAAAAAAATGATAGTCTTTAAATCATCACCTGCACTCAATAAGGATGATCGAAATTCCATCATCACCTGCACTCAATTACCTCTCTACATCTCAAAAATCATTCAATCCGCCAAAACTCACCACACAAAACTGATCGATTTCAAAGGCAAACCAACCACACCGAAGCTTCTTTAACAGGTAATAATAGGCTTTCTTTACTAAACTCTCAACTTACAAAATCCAACTCAGTATCAGTCCCAAGAGGTCATATTTCGCATTACAGAGATACTAGGTCAGTTGATTGATATATTATTTCTAGAATTCTCAGAAGAAATGACTGGTTTTTCCTATTTACTGCTAAACCATGAGCTTAAGGCAAAGAGGATTAATTTAAATCCTCAGTTTGTAGTTAATGTTTTGCAAAATCAAGAAAACCCACCTAATAAGGATGATCGAAATTCAAAAAAAATGATAGCCCAAGAGATCAAAGCTTATTCTACTTTAGTTCTTTTCCTTTTACAATCAATATTCCACTACGCATGTTTTATCAACGACGCAAAAGTGGTTGAAGTTAAACTACTACAGGTGAGCCAACCATTAGCCAAATCAATATCCTAACAAAGTTTAATAACTAAGCAAATGACATACCTGGTATTGTTTCAGTAGAAGATTTCCGGGAAGCTCTGGGTCTGGGGATTTTTCAATCTGTAATCCAAGAAGAAAAAAATTGGAAAAGGTTTTTTGGTGAGACGAGAGGAAAGAAAGGGAGAATCTTCGAGTATATAATAAACTATAAAGGAGGGAGAACTGGAGAAGAGGAAGAAATGGAGTCCACCAGGGATTAGGGATTGAGATCTTGTGTTGATGGTTAGGGATTGAGAATTTGAGATTTGAGTTTTTGAGCAGATGGTTTGGGCGGGTGCCGGGGGTGTGTGTGTGTGTTAAGACAGAGTGGCAATGCAACGGCGTCGTTTTGATTTTGAGCCGGAATGGCACGCCTGGAATAAAACCGGGGCATTCCGGCCAGAATTTTAGGAAAAAACTGGAGTTAAAACCAAGATAAAAACAACATCATTTTATCTTGGTTTTTTGAACGGAACGGAATTAACAACTTTGCTATAACCATGAAGCCATCATAATCATGATGAGATTTTTATTCCCTTGTGGTTTTGCTTCCACTTTATCCAATAATACACTCACTAGGTTCTCTTTTGATTGGACAACTATACTAAGAAGTTATTTGGGAGGGCGTTTGAAATGTCGTTTATTCTTTTTTTTCTTCATTTTCAATAAAAAATTTATGGTATTTTTAAATTATTTTGATGTGTTGATATCAAAAATAATTTTTAAAAAATATAAAAAAGATCATTTTGATATATTTTTAAATAAAAAAATATTTTCAAAAGCAACCGTAACAGCCCTCCCAAACAGGCCTAAATGCAGTAAAATTTGAATGAATCTTGCAAGGTGTGCTCAAGCAAAGGCACTGGCATGACTTCCAAGTAGCCTAAATTGTGAGTTTTTTTGTTTTTTTTAAATAAATAAATATCACCACTGGTAAGAATAGTCGCTATGTTAAAAGTAGTGCAATCAATTAAATTGTTGCGCTAGTAAAAATATTATAATTAATTAAAGTTTGATATGCTGTGCTATTCTCAATAATACAAGATTACAAGTTTAACAAATGATTTAAATAATTGCATTGCTAAGAGTAACAAGTGATAATGTTAATAATAACAATATATTATAAAAATCTAAAAACATTAAAAAATAGTTTTTTTTATAAATAAATAAATATTTAAAAAAAATCACGGCGCAGCCATGAAATCAAACTACTCCGTAGCCATCGTCATCTCTACAATCTAGCTAGCTAGGGTAACTGCTTTTGTGCTTTCCTTTGGTTGCCATTCATCAGTCAATATGGATGCAAGCTGGAAATTTAAAATCCTCTTCAGTTTCATGAAACCTTCAGCTTAGGTTTTCATATTCAAGGCACGGGGGGGGGGGGGGGGTATGTACTATGTAGTACCTTGTTTCATTTTAATAAAAAAATTATTAAATTCTTTTACAAATAAAACTTTAATTAGATCAGTCATTAGGGTTTGAATAACTTTAACTCTTATATGATTTAATTGAAAACTCGTACAATACCAACCTTTAGTCGGTGGTCGGTCGATAAACTTGCTAAACCAAGTCGGGGCCTAATGACATTAATATTTATATTCAGTTGTAAAATGGTCACAAAAGCATGAAAAAATCTCAAAAACATTTTAAAAACACACAATTAGCTTTCCTAATTAGTAACCTAAATCTTGTCAAGTCATAAATTAAGCTGAGTTTTATAGCTATGTTAATAGAAAGAAACATCAATATTCTCTCATCTCATTTTCTATTCAACCCCCGAAAATTTTCAAAAATATTGTAATGAAAGAAACATAAGAGTTCATCGCTAGGTATTTGACTAAATATAACCATCCATTTTCTATAGATCCTATAACTAAAATATCCCTCGAATTTTTCATGCGATGAAAAATGACAAACCAAATGAGGTTTGTGAATAAGTGATTGCTTGATAAGAAGCAATGACTATCCATCTTTTTGCTACATATTGAATTCATTATATATATATATATATATATATATATATATATATATATATATATATATATATATATATATATATTATTACAAGTTTACTATTAAAATAACTAATTACAACACGCAAAAAATTATTTCTTAAAAAAAATATAATATTTTTATTTATAATATTTCAGATCTAATATTACTAGGAAAAAAGGCAACTCATAAAAAAAATAGGTAGACAAATTTACTTAGGTTATCTACAATTAAAAAATATATCATCCACTTCCCATTTCGATCACACTATAAAAAAACTCATTTCTAACATATTTTATCTACTATAATTTTTACTAATTAAATATTAAAATAATTAATTAAAACACATAAAAAATTAATTTGTTTCTACATAGATAAAAGCCTAGCACAATGCGCGGGCAAATCAGCTCGTCGCTGCTATTTTGCGTCCAGAGCTTAATGATTGAAACCCATAAGGCCCATGGGCTCAGTCTGTAACCACAAATTTAGTACCTTCAGGCCTGCTTCTTACCCAAGGTATCTTTCAAGATCTATATTACACGGGCCCACATCCTAATGCATTCATGATTTTTTTTCCTTCACAGCCCTGTCATTGTAGAGAATAAGTTAACTCGAATGATAAACTTGGGATGACTCGAAAACTCCTCCTCTAAATTTAATTTGAATTGAGATTTTAATTCAACTAATAAGATGTTAATATGTTAAAAATTGAGTAATTTAATTTTAATAATTCAACTGACTCAATTACACTGTGTAAAACTAATAAAAAGATTTTTTTATTTTTAAAAAATAAAACATTATTTTAATAAATATCATTGACATGGTTGACAACAAATCACATGGGTGTGTTTTTTTAACTCGTAAGTAACTATATAGCATCAATATTGAAAATTTAAATATTGTGTATGTCATTAGTTGGATCTTTCACTTGTAAATTTGTAATAACACATCTGTTATTCCTGCCTTACAATATCTTAATTGTTTTTTTTTTATAATCGGGGTGTCCGGGCCGGCGTGCGCTCATCACGACTAAATTCTCGGATCCACTGAACATCCTGCAAATTCAATGAGCATGTAAGACACCGTGGGGGTGACAGGCGTGCCTAACAAGATTTGAACCTGGGGTGAGAGGAAGGGAGAAGCCCTTCTTGACCACCAGGCCAAGACCCTGCTGGCCACTACCTTAATTGTTATTTAAACAATTGCCACCTTAATTATTATTTGAACAGGTAAAGGTTATGTGTTGGTCCAGGTAAAGATGGCATTTTTCTTCTCCATGTTCATGGAGTTCTAAGAAATCCAGACATATATAAATAAATAAAAAAAGGAAAAGGAAAAGCGTTTTTGCTAAAAAATAGCACACATAGAAGTTGCTGCCTGCCAATGGAGCTTTCAACGATCATTTGGTCAAAGTAAAATATTGAAAACACAAAGGTATGCCAAATGCTACAACACCGCAACTCTAGCTTTACCGCCATAGATTCAGGTTGAAGATGGAAAAGCTTCACTCTGGATAAAACAGCCTGACAAAAGTCAAAGGGAATGGTTTAAAGCTCTCTCTCTCTCTCTCTCTCGACAAGAACACCATCATAAAGCATATCATTGGGCATGGCTCCTTAATCATTCAACAATATAGCCAATGATACTGTTATCATTATCGAAGCATGGGGCTACCTAGATTTGTCCCTCTCATGACTGTTGATTTGGCATCTCATCTCAGCTTTTTTGAAGGATGTGTTTTGGAAGACAGTAGCTCAAATCCAAAGGCAAGATCAAATAATTTCTCACAACTATACCAGACAGATTCCTTTCTTGTCTGCCTTTCCTTGCCTGGCCTGAAACCCCAGTTGGTTGAAAAGGAAATCCATGCAACTATATGCTCATGCTAGCTAGCTAGATTTTTTTTAAATTATTTTTAATATCAACAAATCAAAATGATATAAACATATAAAAAAACAATTAATATATATGCGCGCGAGTTATTTTGAAGTAATTGTTGATTGAATTACAAGGATTGGTCTTTTGGGGATTGAATATGGCATTGAACAAGGGTGATATAGTCTAATCCTGAGACATTAATGCACTAAATTTAGTGATGGAGCTTTCTTGTAGAGCAAATATTAAAGAATCTTGAAAGGTAAAGCCAGCACAAAAATAGAAAGAAAGAGAAGTGGTGGAAGGAGGGGTGGTGGCTTTTCTCACTTGGCCGGTTCCCAAGAAAAATTTCTTCGGCTTGGAGAGAGATAGCCCTAAAGGAAAATTATTTATTTATTTATTAACAAAATTATATATAAAAAAACAATGTTTTAGAGTGAAAGAATATCCAAATTAAGTGAAAATTTCAAGGGTTTTTTTCTTTTCTTTCCTGGGAGCAGAATGTGTGTTCATATATGGAATTCAAAAAAGGTTAAGAAGGGAGGGAGAGGTGGAAAGGAGAGTGGGTCTAGATTTGGCAGCTTCAATAAATAGTAGTGGGAGTAGGAGTAATAGTTTTCGTTTTCAGGAAACAAAAATATACAGGGAAAAAGGGGCAAACGGAAAGCTAATTAAGTCTGTTTGGGAGTGCGGTTGCGGTAACTTTTCAAATTATTTTTTGTGCCGAAATACATCAAAATAATGTTTTTTTATTTTTTTAAAATTATTTTTGACATCAGCACATCAAAGTTATCTAAAAATATTAAAATATATTCATTTAAAATAAAAAAAAAATCAAATTTTAGCAAAATACCGATTGAAACGCAGAGCCAAACGGGCTGTAAGCATCGAATTCTGTTCCAGGTGAGCACCCTGCACTGCTGCTTCTCTCATACTTGGCAGCTCATGGTGAAAGGCGAAGAAACTTGTCTCCCATAATGGCCGATGCATGGGTCCCTTCTGCCTCGTTAACTTTCAGGAGATGAGAGGGATGGTGCGTCTATGGCCAGGTCTGTATCTAGCTTTTATCGATCGCCCACCAAGCTTTGGAACGGAGTGTTGATTTATTGAAATATTGGTATTGACTTTGAAACTAAAATGTTTATTTTCTCTGTAATGGAGTGTTGATTTATTGAAATATTTACTAGGTATTATTCTATATAAAAAAACAATTTGTTAATTTTTATTTGTTAATTTAAAAAAATGTTTTTTTTTTAAATCTAAATAGTATTATTCTATATAAAAAAAACTGTTAAGGAACCATATCACCTAAAAACTTAAACTGTTAGGTGAGGTCCTAGAATATGATTTATATTATTCTTTAACATACCCTCTCAAGTGAAAGCTCTTTGGGCTTGAAACTTGCATATAGACCCACACTATCTTGTGCTTGATTTTTATCATATAGAACGAGGGTGGTGAGATTCGAACCTGTGACCGCTGGGTCAACAAGACTTTGATACCATATTAAAGAATCATCTCACCTAAAAGCTTAAACTGTTAAATAAAACCCTAGAATATGATTTATATTATTCTTTAACAAAAACACTTTGTTAATTTTAATTTGTAAAAGCTTTTAATTAGCTAGCACGAGGCACCAATTATCAAAGTGATTTGACATTGTTGAAGTTAACTTTCTACCTGCCAATATCGTCAGACTAATCAAAGCCAAAAGTCATTGTTTTTGCTTCTCGAGAAATTAATGTAAAGGGATGACAAACCAATAATGCTCTTTACTTTGTATAATCGAAAGGAAAATCAATTATATATTTGTTGGTGGTCGACAAATCCAGTTTCATCACCGATTGTCAATGTGCTCCCATTGGGTCTTCAAAGGCAAAAATTACATTACATAAATAAATAATTAAATCATGTTCATGGATTTTCTTATATGAATGCATGTAACAAAAAAATAATTAGATGCGAGTAAATCCTATTTTTCAAAAAGTGTATTTTGTCAGTCCAAACGAGTTACTAAAACCTCGATTGTCCAAGGTCTTTACAAAAAGTACACGTCCTGACTCGAACTCAAGATTTGTTGTGCATATCGTAAACTCTCTACAATTACACCACACTACTTGGAAACCATATAACAAAATTCATATCGATGATGATGAATTGTAGTTCAATTGATATTATTTTCTTATATTTTAAAATCAACAACTTTTAAATACTGTTTCGAATTATAAAAACTAAAGATATTTAGAGGGGGAAACCCCCCCTTTCATACGGGTATTTTAGTTTTGAATGGAAATAAATTCATTTAAAATAAATATATCTATTTTTATGCTGGTTTTCATCTACCAAACCAAATACGATTTATTTTATATAAAAAAACTATATATATATATATATATATATATATATTTTTATCACTAGAACCTGATTAAACATAAACAATTAATAGTCCAATAAATCTCCTAATACTCTCCTCGTATTGGTTCGACAGCAATTTAATTAGTACTATATATAGTCAATGAAGATAACCTTAAGAACTTCAAACTATCTGTGTTTTTATATTTTTATTTTTACCCCTCTAATTAAATATATATTTTTTGTTTTAAAAAACTACTTAAATGCAATCTCAACTATTATGTTTTTATATTTTTACCTTTATCCCTTTAATTAAATATATCTTTTCTGTATTAAAATACTAATCAAATGCAATCTCTCAACTATTATTCATCCAGTAAATTTTATAATACTCCTCGTGGAGGTTCCAAGACATTCTTGCTATCATCGTCAATGGAGATGACCTTAAAAAAAACGTCAATTTACTCCTTATATATTGTCGTCAAACCCAGAAAATAAGGAATGATTTCACCGTCCTAAAGCAAGACAAGGACCTCTATAAATAAATAAATAAATGCTATCTTTTCTTGTATTAGGTAAGCTGTAAATTAGCAACACAGCTCTACCATAATATTATGGGCCAAATTTGTCAACAAATTGACGTAAGTTCTCAATCTCTATAACTAGGTTTCGTCAAGCTAATTTGGCGAGGAACCCTAATCATGCTCCTAATTACTTCTTAATTACTAGGGGTGCGCGGAGAAGAAAATCACATGCTCCCCTAGTTTCTACTTCTTTTTTTTTTTACCAAGATGGTATCATGAACATAATCCGATGGCTCCAATTTCTTGATTAGGGCAACCCTCTTCTTAGTTTTTTCCAATATTGAGAAAGAAAATAATAAGTGTTTGGTTCCTTTGTTACTAAACTTGATCTAGTTTGACGGGTTAATCTAGCGACTCACCGGCTAGAACGAGAGTTGATTTTTATGAGTTAGTTTGCGACTCGATTGACCCGGTTACAAATCGGTTTGATGTTTTAGAAAAGAAACTCAAAACTATATAGAACTTTTAAGCCACAGTTCATCAAGTATGAACACTGATTAAGATTTTCATCACGAGAAAGGGTCAAGAAATAATTCTTTGGTGGAGGGCATGAACCCGCACAGGTTTATTTCAACGATACTGTTCGCGTTTGAGAAGAAAAGCTGGGAATTTGAAGACATGTAGTTGAGGAATCACTTTGTAAAAGCATATAATCATTGCTTTTGAGTTTTGATCTCTCTATATTCTTTTTTCCCACTTTCATGGCTGGTAATATAAAGCAGTCAAGCTGGTATATATAAAAATAAATTATCTTTTTCAGAGAGAGCATATAGCATATAATATTTTGAAAACCATTTATCACGAGGCCCCACTCGAAGCTAAATCAATTTATGGAATCGATAAAAGGTGGAAATGTTTTCGATTTTGGACCTTCAAATCCTCTTTGTTTTTTCATCCACATTTCCCCATTTTGGCCCTATCAAAAGAATATATATATATATATATATTAAGATCTGATTTGATTTGAAACGGGGTTAATGAAAAACTATATTGTTTTAATTTTTTAATGGAATTACATTATTAAAAAAAATACCATGATAATTTTTAAATTAATTAAAAATAAAACCTGGTTCAGATTAAATTAAAAATTGAATCCATCAAAAGTCTTTCCCTCATTTCCTTGTCTCAATAAAGTCATGATTCATTATCAATATCAAATCACTACAGTACCATCTGCTCGACTCCTTTGTCCCGTAGGGTTCCTCTCATGACTGTTGATTTGGCATCTCATCTCAGCTTTTTTGAACGGTGTGTTTTGGAAGACAGTAGCTCAAATCCAAAGGCAAGTTCAAATAATTTCTCAGGGAAAACAAAATGCTCTCTTAACCTCTAGTGCCACACAACTATACCAGACAAATTCCTTTCTTGTCTGCCTTTCCTTGCCTGGCCTGAAACCCCAGTTGGTTGAAAAGGAAATCCATGCAACTATATGCTCATGCTAGCTAGCTAGATCTTCTTCCTGTTCTTAATTACTTCTTCCTCTTGTTTAACTACTTCATCTTTTTAAGAACGAGTTTTTTTTTTTTTTTATCATCAACTGATCAGACTCGGCAAATTATGTGAAGATCTGAGACCCTTTTGATAGCAAATATATGTAGTTGAAAGAAGTAATCCATAATTAACTATGAGAAGCATATGAACAAATTAAAGACTGGATCAAGTTGAAATTTATATAGTTTCGATGACACTCCTAGATTTTAACTCAAGAGATCTCTTCGATGATCATCCATGACCTTAGTTTCTCAAGATTTTAGCAATAAATTAATAATCCTTGAACAAAATAAAAGGGCATCCACAAGAACATACATGTGACCTAAGGCACTCACCAGATCATGCACAATGCTAAAAATAAAGGGGATATATGAATCAAATATATAGATGGGACACATACATATACCAAGATATATAATTATATAGAGTTTCTCTCTTGCTATACATTTCTAGTAAGGAAAAAAGAACCCTTCCCACCTCAAAACAAACGCCAAAAAAAGATAGAGAAAAAAGGGTAAGGCTAAGGATGATTATGACACAACAACACGGTAACAAACCTATCACCGAGGACGGACAAGCAGTATTAATGGCTCACGAAAATAATAACAATAAAGATGACAAATTCATAATAGCTTCACCGTTGCAATTCTCTAACTAGCTATCATCTTCGCAGCAGGCTCTTATGGCAGTGCAAGTTTTCTATGCTTCGTCCCGATCAACTTAATTAATTACCTGTTCGATATAGGGTTTGGACCACTAGGAACTTCATGTGCCTCAGCTCCAAACTTCTTACGCTTGGATTTTGATGATGGTGGTGGTGATGATGAAGAAGAAGAAGAAGAAGTGTGTGTGGCTTGCGTATGTTTTGGATGCAAATTCATGGTAGTGGAGGCTGGTTCTGAGGATTCTAATAGAAACCTTTTGATGGAAATCGATGCGACCATATTTGTTGAGCTGATTGGCTTGCTAGGGCTTGTGAGTAAAACAAAAACGAAAAGAAGTGCAAGGAAAAGAAAGAAATGGTGTGATCTTTTGAGGGTTTCCCTGATTGTTGACTGTGATTTTGGTGTTGCCATGCAAGAAATATAAAAAAGAAACCACCCCCCCAAGATCCCACAAGGGTTCAATATCCATGAACCAGCACCAAGGCTAGCTAAAGAAGGAGACAAAGAGAGAGAGAGAGAGAGAGGAGGAGGAGGAGAAGATGCTAGGGCATGCAATTCAAAGATGCAGTGCGGAAGTGGTAGACCTTGCTTTAAAAAAGGGGTGGACACCATGTATTTGATTAATGTATGATAAGAAGTTTCTTACCAAAAGAGATAATCATGTAAAGATGGTAGGGCACAAGTATAATCTTCTGAAATGTACTTTTGCTTTTGAAAAGAATTACTATTTACTACTACGTGCTTGTCACTTTCTCAATGTTTTGTGTGCCCACCATTTTCTCCATAGACATTGAAAACTAAATTAAACAGGCAAAACAGACATGCACAGCTCCAGGCACAATATTCTAATACAATCAACCTGGGAGAGTTGGCTTAATGGTTAAGGTGTCCTCCCTCTTTAGCCACTCGAGTCCAAACTCCTAGCCGTTTGATTTTAATAGTAGCAATTGTTTTTTAAATTATTGTTTATTTATGAATAATCAAAATAATTTATGTTTATTATCAACATATTAAAATGTATAAAATAAATAAATTTTAAATATAAAAAAAATTAAAAAATTGGCAACGAACACCAACGGTGTTGGATGGTGCAAAGTAAAATTGGTCTAGTTTTAGTTAGCTGTAACCAGCAGCGCAGACCAGTTTGTAGGGTCACTTGTCTGATTAGTAATGGCTGGCGTCGAGAAGTGTGATTTTTTTTTTTTTATCAAATCTTTGCCCCTGCTACTGTTTCGGATATATCACACTAAAAATAGATCCGCAGATAGCAGTCCATCCGTATCTCCTCCAAACCAATGATTTTACTTCATTTCTCTCATATTTTAATTTAAATGGATTTAATAGAGTTTATTTTCCATAAATTTCTTAGGTTTTGTTTGCTATTGATTAAAGTGTTTTTGAAAAAAAAAATATTTTTATTTTTTATTTTAAATTAAAAATCTTTGATACTTTTAGATTATTTTTATACGTTGATGTTAAAAATAATTTTATAAAAAAAAATATATATTTTGATACATTTAAAAAAAAAACATTTTCAATAATAATTTTAACCACACTCTAAGACATGCACTAATACTCAATAAATAATTATTATCTCAATACTATATTTTTTTTCTTTTTTTCCCCTGCCCACCAAGCCAAGCGATTGCTGTTAACTAACTACCTTTGGAGGTAAATACCCTTATTTTTGCACAGCTGAAATAACCTTATTGACATGCATGGCAAGTTGATCGGAACTAATTGATATAGAGAATTGGAATTTAAACACTAATCCAGTCTACAGTTTTTTTTTTATTTTTATATACGCATTTATCATTGCATGACTTTTGCGGTTTTGATTTAAAAAAATAAATTTAAATTTATTTTATGAAGTCGATGGTTGTTGATTTCGATTTTTTATTTATTTTTTTTGCTTTAAAAACACTTTTAAAAACAAATTTTGTTTTTTTATATTTTCATATTGTTTTGAAGTCCTAATATCAAAAATATTTTTTAAAAAAATTATTTTAAAACTTATTGTTTTGAAGTGCTTATCAAAAAAGAAATTTCTTGACTTTGTTTAAAATGTCTATAAATTATTTCTCAAAATAATCAAAAATAATTTTATAAACAAAAAATCCAAAAACTTCAACAAAAGAGCATTACCCTCAATGAACAAAGTCACTATAATCCATAAACAATGTATCTTTGTACATGATGTTTGTGTAAAAAATAATCTTTAAAAAAAAAATATTATTTTAATACATATCTAAATACAAATTATTTTTAGCTGCACTTCTAAACACTCATGTACAGAGATACATTTTCTTTGATAAAAAAATTTCCAATCATTTCATATCAGTCATAGTGATTAGCTTTTGGATAGGTTAGAATTGTGTCCAAATTATAGTGATTACTTTGGACAAGACAAGAAGGTGATTTCTAAATATCTTTTGAGAAGTAATGCTATGAAAAGGTGAAAAACAAGTTTTAGGCTAAGTATGATTAGGCTTGAGTTCTGTTCTGCTTATAAGTTTAAAAATATTTAATTAATCAATATATACCCTAGTTTTGTATGAATTTCACAGATAAAAACACATTAAATTAGAGCATTAAACATAGTAATTACAATAGTAGTGATGGCAAGAGATCAAGCTATAGCAGGTTACATCGAGAGCGTGTGATTTATGTGACATGAAGGATATATACTGCCTTAGGCTTGGATTAGTTGTTACCGGCCGGGCAGGTTCTCTGTACATTTCCCCTTTTTTAATCCATCAGTCTTTTAGACTGTTCAAAAAAAAAAAAAAAAAAAAAAAAATTATTTTTCTAAGTGATTTTTGTTCAAATATATATTAAAATAATATTTATTTATTTATTAAAAATTATTTTTTACATTAACACATCAAAATATCTAAAAACACTAAAGATATTTAATTTAAAATAAAAAATAAAAACAAAAAAAAATCATTTTTTTTAAATATTTTTGAAATACCTTTTGAAACAATGCAAAATAGACAATTAGCTGAAGAAAGCAAGTAACCCATTACTTGATTTGAACAATACGAAATAAAAAAAAATATATATTAAAATAATGTTTGTTTATTTTTTTTTAAATTATTTTTGATATTAACACATTAAAATGATCTAAAAACACTAAAAAATTTAATTTAAAACAAAGAATTTTTATTTTAAAAAAATATTTTTGGAACAGAATGGCCAACAAATAATTAATTGAAGAAAGCAAGTATCCCATTTGAAAAATAGGGAATAAAGAAAGATTTCCCACTCAGAGAGAGAGAGAGCATGGATTAAAATTATAACATAAACTTGCATGGACGCCTAATAATTGAATCCATCAAAAGTCTTTCCCTCATTTCCTTGTCTCAATAAAGTCATGATTCATTATCAATATCAAATCACTACAGTACCATCTGCTCGACTCCTTTGTCCCGTAAGGTTCCTCTCAATGCTGAGCAAAAATACAATAAAGTTTGAAAAGTCGACGTGACCTTCGTGGCCCTCCCCTCCCCTCCCCGCCACACTAACGCAAACACAAAAGAAAAACAACACCTAGCAACTTTCATTTCATAATTGTCCAATGATAGCTAGCATGTCAGGAAATACTAAATTTTGTGCGGTGAAAATATGCCATATGTGCATATCCTATACTCATTACAAAGTGCTTTAAAATAGTTTTCTTTTGTTTTTTTCCTTTGGTTTTTGGATAGGGATACGTTACCAGCCCTCCAAGTATGACTTTGCTCTATTTTTGTTGTGTTTTTGTGTTTGTTCTGCCCGTCTTGTCCACTTCAGGTCATTGATGAGACATACTACCACGCCCATGCTTGGCTGAATAACGTTTCAACCTTGGAGGAACCTCAAAAGAAAGAAAAAACAAAGACGACGAAGAAAAGTTGGCAAAAAAATTCAGAAAATTAAGACACATAGAGCATGCAATTAGGGCATGCAATTCAAAGATACAGTTCCGAAGTGGTAGACCTTGCTTTAAAAAAGGGGTGGACACCATGTATTTGATTAATGTATGATAAGAAATTTCTTACCAAAAGAGATAATCATGTAAAGATCGTAGGGAACAAGTATAATCTTCTGAAATGTACTTTTGCTTTTGAAATCTTTTGAAAAGAATTACTATTTACCGTGCTTGTCACTTTCTCAATGTTTTGTGTGCCCACCATTTTCTCCATAGACATTGAAAACTAAATTAAACAGGCAAAACAGACATGCACAGCTCCAGGCAAAATATTCTAATACAATCAACCTGGGAGAGTTGGCTTAATGGTTAAGGTGTCCTCCCTCTTTAGCCACTCGAGTCCAAACTCCTAGCCTGATTCTAGTAAGCAAACTATTCATGAATCCCTCCATTTCAAGATTCGATCTGTGTGATAATATTAGATTATTGTCTTAAAATAAAAAAAGGAGACAAAGAAAAAAGACATCTTCTATGCCCTTTCTGTTTTGGCAAATATATATATATATATATTCATTCTAAAATCATCTCAAAAACATATTTATTTTTATGTTTGACCATTCAACCAAACACGTTTCTATCTTTTATTTATCCTGGGACACCACAACCTATGTGAACAACCTGGTTTTAATTGAACCGGAAAGATGAAATTGGTCTTGGTGTGAAAAGACTGCCTCAAAGGATCCACCTGGCCATTAAACCAAATTACTACAGATACAGAAATATCCAACCATTTCACCATCATCATCTTAAGATAGCCGAAGCATGTGTCATGTATACATGAAGGGAAGGATAGAGAATTTTCAGGCTGCTGCAATCTTACTTTGAACCACTATATAAGAGGGGCATTTTCCATTGCAATATGTTTTTGCTACCATGGTTCAAGCCAAATACAATCTACCCCTCAATTGAACCACCTAGGCCCTAAATGCCTAAGCTTCGGCAGCCCTCTCACATGCCCATGTCCCCACAGAGGACTAGAATTTCAATATTATTGTGCGCGGGAGGTTTGCCCCTGGAGCTTGACAATCAAACATGTTCTTTGTGACTGGATAAACCAAGACCTCATGCATGCACAAATATTATCAACAACGCAATTCAAATAATTTTCCCTCTTCTTGCTAATGGGAAAGCACGTGGACCGAACCCAGTGCAGAGTGCAGACCACCCCTTCCCCCACTCGATCAAGGAGGTTGAGTAAATGAATAGAGAAGGAAAAAAAAGGAGTCTGGGTTCAGCACTCACTCCACTAGAGCTCAGAGGTTAAGTAACTACAGAACAAGGAAAGCAACGTGGCATAAAAAAGAAACTAGTGTACAAGTACCTGTTGTGACATGCACATCCTACACAAAGGGCCAGGTGCAGACATCCCATCCTTACATAACTTGCATTTTCTAAATAATTATCATGAACTTGAAATGATACCTTTGACCAGATGAAAGCCAGATCTTTAACAAAAACTGGTGAAGATTCTGAGATTTATTAAGAAACAATTTAACTGAGGCCTCAAGTTGCCAAGCAAAAAATCCAAGGTTCTAATGACACGTCACCAATGATAATCCAACAGCTACTGCTACATCCAAAAAATAATAATCCTAATAATAAAAGATGAGATGCAAAATTGTAATTAAAATAGAAAATGTACCATTAAAATCTCACTTCCATCGCAGCGACTGCCTAATTCCAGTGTAAATGAGTCCTAATGACCTCCCAATCAACGTAACTAGGAAGAATGAAATAGCATTGCTGACTTTGTCAATAACAGCTCTGACCAGTGGCATCATAATGTCAGATAACTCAAGGTATAGACTGAAGTAGTATCTCCTGCAAAATAACAGTTCCGGAATAGACTTAGAGAGCACGACAAAGATTATTAAAGCATACAAACGTAGATTAATCATACAGAATCGGAATAAGTGCTGATAGCATCGACTTCCTACTGCTAAGACTGGGAAGCAGGCAAGACATTCCTACTGCCCATGATGTATTGTGTTCAAGGTCTTAGCTAGCCAGGCATCAATGAAATTGCAATGGGTGGTAATAACATCGACTTCCTATGACTCCATAAATCTCCTACTGCTTGTTCTTCACAATAATATTAATCCCTTTTGCAAAACGCAGAAAATAGGTGTTAAGTGCATGCTACTGTAAGATACCATATGTCACATTATGAGCGCTAATGGTGTTACAGTAGCGGGTTGATTACAAGAGGCCTAAAAGGAACCCGATTGATTCTCCCAACTAGAACAAATCCATTATTAAAACACCCCATCAGGAAACTGAAAACCTAGCAAGACTACAAAAGAAGAAACAAACACAGAAAAATGGTTATGGTCATGATACATTTGAGCAAAACTGTAAGAGATAAAAGCCAGTAGAGTTGGTCCACTCTCGTTGTCAAGGAGATTAACGGGATCAATGTGATTAATCTCAGTGGCTATTTTTCACAATATGTCATTACATCTTAAATGCAGATTGTGTGAATTCTCAGAATACACTTATCGTGCCCCATTCTCAAACCAATCCAAGCTACAGCTCAATTAGAGCATGATGAATAAACATCCAAACAAACCGCTAAAGGTGCTTTGAGTTGATAAGTTGCACAAGCACATGAACTCAAATTTTCACACCTTTTACAAACTATTTCCTAATATCTTCACATCTTTTACTAGCTATATCCTAATCCAGCAATAGCCGATAAACTTTCTCAATAAGCACTTCAACTTTACCCTTGCAGGGTTACCTCAAAAATTTCCCTGAAGCATCATTTTCCATCTAACAATAACAGTTTCATCCATTCCATCATCCATTCTATCAAGGTTGTTAATATATACTTATAAGCAAAATCACGAGTCAATATATACTTATTGGCAAAATCACATAAAAATAAAAAAATGTTAAAACCAGACTGAAATCGTGTAAAATCGACAACTGATTTTATGATTTTAGAATAATTCCAAATTCTTATCTTTTTAATTGCATACCCTTGTGTTTACTCCCGAACACACGAGCCCCACAAATGATTGTATCCATGGATTCTTTCTTTAATCAATAGTGCAAGGATGAATGAAATGTAGTCCTGCAGAAACCCTTCCTAGCAAATAAAAATTGTCTATTATAGGACAGCACATTGAAGATTCTTATTCTATAGGGATATCTTCAATTTCGTTTGCTTAGTGTGCTAGTAAAAGTCTGGCATTTGCAATCATGAGGGCACAAACTCAACTCTTTAAAGCAAGCATTTTATGCAACATCATAAAACAATAACACTTTCTGAATCCCATCTCAGGATCCCACTTCATTGGAACCACAACTTCGTAATGGCTCCCACATTCCCAATATTATCAACAAAATGAGAGGGTCGCGTGACAGTGAGTTACCCCAGTTAACATCCCCACTTCAGCAACCTTCCTGTTCTAACCCCATGAAAACATCTGATGCAGCCTAGGGATTTAGTTTTGGTTTAAGGCAAATATTTGAGTTCCAAGCTCTAATTATGTGGGGTATAGGCTTAGCCGATTTTTTATGGGAGATAATTATAGTTTTCCAGGATGCTAAACCAACTCCCACAATGTATGGGCTAGGCCTAAATCCCACATAATTAGAGCTTGGAGCTCAAATATTTCTCTCATGCCAAACCTTGAGGGTAAAAATTTGTCTCCTATTATTCCTTGCTTTAATATTTGCCCAAAGTCAAAGCCAAATCCCGAGGGTGCATCAACATCACATTGGAGAATGATACAGTGAGATTAACATGTTACGAGTGTCAAATCAGTGATATCATCCAGGGAGTGAACTTAGGAGGTATAGAAAACAAAACAGAAACAACCTTCTTCTAGATCTACCATAGAAGGGCATGCTTATGCTATATGCAGGCAAGTGTATGTGTGTATGTCAGGGTGAGTGAAGGGGGGTTTGGAAAGCATAAAGACATACCATCCTGTCAAAGCCCTCAATTCCTTTGTCCGCTTTACAGGCATAGAGAAGTGGCTTATGGCACTAAAATATGAAGATTGCATCATTTTGGATTTTCTCAGAGTAAGTTTCTTCCACCATGTATGCTTTTCAATCTGATTCTCACAGGGTTCTTCAATGGATTTTAATTGAAGAGTGCATAGGTCAAAACGGTCCTCATACATTGATACAACTGCCTCCACATTTTGATACAGCCACTGATTCAGAGCTACCTGTTAACAAATATTCTTTAGCGAAAATTCTGCCTATTCAGTGGCAGCTTGTATTAAATAATCAGATAGAAAATTCATCTTTTACTTCTTGGTGAACTCAAACGACATGAAGAGAGAATGAAAGAGGAAAAGGTATATAAGCCAATTGACAGAACAGACAAGATGTTAAATTGCTGAATCAGAAAAACAAGATACCAAAATTTTTATGATAAGCATGCAGTTAGCCCTATATCACGAAGTTAGCGGGGGGGGGGTGGGGGGGGGGGGGGGTGGGTTCAATTTTTTTTTTTTTTAAATGACAACTGTTCAAGTTAATGAACCGATTGCACATTAATCATACTCTCAAGCTAACCCAATAAAACTAAATATACCTCATTGCGTAATCTCTGGAGTGCCCGGGTTGACATGTTACACATAAACATATCCAGGCTGTTCATTTCATTTGATAAACTACCATCAACAGAAATAAGCTCCAAATAAACACTAGCAATCCCATCTGCTAAAGTTATGACCAAATCTTCCAATATGGAATCTCCATGCAACATAAACAATCTACAATCATAACAGCAACTCTTCCTGCCAAACACAGATAACAGAAAAGTAAAGCAAATATCTTGATGTGCATAAATGAAGTTAATTTACAGTGATCCAACAAATAGAGGTAAAACTAATTTGAAATCCCAGACAGGAAGTGCGAGAGGAATCTGCCAGAACACCATATGAAATGTAAATATGATACAGTTTGTAGTTAATTAAGATTCACAAGCTTTTGTGAGAAGCTGATAATGATACCTCCTATCTCAGTAACACTGCCATATTATATTTAATATATGTGATCCATGAACTTCAGGCAATTACATCAGAAATGCATATGTCGATTTTCCAATTACCTCTATGCTCAGGCAACCTCTTCCAGCAATAAAACAGCACAATGGAAGGAGATTTTGAAACAGCATCCTTTTCCTTTTAATTAATCAGTACACGTTTTGCTGGCACAGTATCAGTGGAGAGAAAACTCATAGAACACATCACCTCTGTAGCATTTGTAAGAGGGAGCTTATTTTAGAGGAGTTTTGAACTCGTTTCTTACAGTTAATGACAATTTTGGGATAACATGTAATAAGGTTTTAAAGAAAACAGGATATTTTGTTAAAACAATAATCGAGATTTAGAAAAAATGCTTTATCTTGGCCCTCGGAAAATATAGAAACAACTGGTGGCCTTCAATTCTTTCTCAATCGGCCACTTTAACAGAAGCTCTAGAAAAATGCACCAATGGGTATTTAGCCAAACAGAACTCTCGTCTTTGCAAAGCAAGGGAGAAGAAAGTAAGGTCAAAGATGGTAAAGGCATCGTCATCAAAGAATCCTTTTGGATAGGATATATAATTTTGCTGTTTATCCAGACTGAAAAAAAGATGATTATGTTACCTTCTTTATTTTTTTAATTTTTTTGGAATAGTAACAAGATACTATGATTCTCAGTAATAAAATCGAAGATGGCAGAAAAATGTTATCACTGTCCCAATTAATTGCACTCAACTCAAATTCTAAAGGATTCATTATCAAGTTTTGTGGAAGAATGAGATAAAAATTCTTAAGTAGGTTAGAAGAGGGGAAGAAACAAGGCAAGATAATCCTTGCTGGTTTTACCTGAGAGAACCAAATCTAAGAAAGTATAATAATTCAGCATAAAGATCCTCTTTGCCTGACTTTCTTATATTCTGTAAAACAATATCATCTCCTTTCAATTTCTCAATCATCAAAGAGACAAGCTCCTGGAAAAAGAGGAGTTATATCAGCAAGATAGTTGAAAAAAACTTAAAAACAATACTTCAAGTTTATCCAATCTACCTTGTCAGACTTCTTGTTTTCTAGCTGAAGCTCCTCTACCAGCCAAGCCATGCATACAGGGTGACAGGATTTTTGAATAATTTCAGGAAAGATTGTCAACCAATCATCCATGCTAAAAGCCTCACTTTCAGCAAATATGTTCTTTACCTGAAACCAAATTTATGAAACCCAAATCATCAAAATGCAAATATTATACAACAAACTAAAATCAGAGTTAGTAAGTTTCTATACACCAAGATGCTGCAGATTCATTTAACAAAGTATGTTAACAAAATTTGTTTTTAACCATGGTACGATGTAGTTTGCAGAAGACTCCCAACCTCTCTATAGTAGTATCAGAACAACATCCTTATTTGAACAACTTCCATACCTCAAACATGTACAGAAAATTCAAAAAAAAAATAACAAAGAGTTATGCAAAACCGTTATAAATAGATCATTCCAGAAATGCCAGAGTAGCTTGCAACTACAGGGCTAATGCTTGAATCTTGGGAGAAACCACTTCATGAAATGATGCTGATGGGAAGGGTTATCTCCAAACTTTTTTCTCTTACGATCCTGGTAAGTGGGATGAACTTTAAAAGAAAATTAAGTTCCCGGATGTTCAATCAGTAAAACAAATTGGGATTTTCACAAACCCTTACTTTTAACTAGTAACTAAAAGTTATACTAAGTTCATAAGTAACTTTAGAATACCTAATGTAAAAGGCCACACAATCTTCTTTTTGTGTGGCAAATATGATTGATCACCTATCTTGCAATTACAAGGGAAAATTGTCATTATATCAAACTTTTTTTCTTCCCTTGATAATGCCTTTTGAACCAGCTTGATCCTTCATCTAGCTAAATGAAAAGCAATGATTTACTCGAAGATAACAAATTAAGCAAATGCAATTCCTTTATCAGTTAATGGACAGTTATAGAATGAAGAGACAGTTGTGGCAGTGCCTGCCTCTTCCTTGAGCCACTGAAAAGAAGCCCACAGTAATCGTAACTTCGGGCCATCGAATATAGCAAACAAACTTAATGGTCGCTTTGCATGCTGTTGCTCAAATTGAAGGAATTTGTTTCCCAAGCTGCTCCTGCGTTCTATAGCATCTATTGAATCCAAAAGTTTTTCCTTCACTGCATCCCAAGCATGCTTTAAATTAACACGGTCATCTTTCTTCCTGTAACTGCAAATAGAGAAAATATCTTCACTGACTAAAAGAACTAAAGCATACATAAATAACCACACTGCACTCTTTTCTTCACTAATTAGAAAAGCAAAACAGTTTGTTATCGATGCAGGGTAAAACATCTTTCGAAATTAAAATCTTTAATCTGCTTACCCTTACCTACCAGAAGACGTAGAGCTTTCAACAACTACATTGTCCTCCAAAAAATTATTTCGATGAGTGTGATTGGAGTTGTGTTGGGGAATTACTCCAGCCATATACGTGAGAAATATACTAGCCATCAAAAGTAACTGATCACTGACAGAAACCCAACCAGATACTATTGCACCATTAGGGTCCACCAACGATCCCAAGCAATAGCACTTGATGGAATTCTTCCTAGTTACAGGACTTGCTTTGAAACTTAATAGCCCACATGTTTTCAGCGTAGAGACCTGGACAACTTTACAGTTTCGGTGGGAATACTTTCTGCAGACACAAGTAATAAAATATCATCTATCAAGTAATCTCATTTTTATTTTTATTATAAAAAAAAAACAGAGCAAATTGTAATGCAATTGCATCCCACATTCTCAAACAAAATCATTCAAAATGCATGAGAATATGCTGAAATCAATGCTGCACAAGAAAAAATCACTACCGAAATTGCAGCCCTTAGCAAAACCCTAAAAAACCGATCCTTCTTCCTAACACCGTCGCCTATTAGCTCCTCGGATCCAAAAATATTAAAAATACAGAGTGCGATAGCAGCCCACATTCTCAATCAAAATGCATGAAAATACGCTGAAAACAGGGAAATAAAGTCACAGATACTAGTAGTATTTCCACCCTATCACCCTTGGCAAAACCCTAAAGAGTCAAATTCAATGCTCCTAGCCTATCATCTCATCCAAGTTTCAAAAATATTTAGAGAAAAAGAAAAGACGAAGAGAATAATGAATAAATACCTCTGCGAGTGCAAATAGTTGGGGGTAAAAGAAGGCGCCTTCTCTTTGACACGGCTTCTCCTCCACGAATGCAGATTGATAAACGAAGGTGAAGAAGAAACTACATAATCTGCCATTGCTCCTTCTTGCTCTCTCAATCACCGACGCATGGCATCCATGTGGTATTCCAGCTTTTCTGCTAAGATTAAATCCAACAGGAGATGATCGATCTTAAATAATAACAACAATAAATATTTATTCTACACACCGAGGAAAGGGAAATATTTTTATTAAGAAATTATTTTTATTATTATTAATAAGAGGATGAAAATGAAAGGTTTTGGTTTTGGATTGGATTTGTATGAACCTCGCTGTTAACTACTAGCCAGCCACTGGCTCCTGCCTGTTTCTTTTTTCTTTTTTTCTCTAGTTTACTAAGGGGGAAAATGATAGTTATAGAATTTGATTCTAGTTTATTGGATTTTTTAATGAAATAGATATTGTGTTAGATAAAATAATTAAGAGATTTAAAATAATATTATTTTTAATATAAATTAAAAATAATTAATAAGATGTTACTAAATGACGGATTAACATGTAAAATTATCTATATTTAATTCAATTAATTTTTTAATGAATTATTATTTTTCTTAGCAAGCTATCTTATTATATTTCTATCTAGTATTATTGTACATATTAGATATTGCTGTTAGAGCTTCCAATAACAACTATTGTAATAATAGGTTCGGTATGAAAAATATTTATTTTTTCTTTATTGTTTGCTGAAATGTTATAGCTCTTTATACAAAAAAAATAATTTATAAATATCAAATAATAAAAAATATTTCTGTTGAGGGGAATAAAAATATATTAATAGATACGAGACTAGAAATAAAAAATAACTAAAAAAATATTTATTTTTCAAAAAAACTCATACGTCATTAATGCACTAATATTTAAAACATTCCTCGTCTATAATTATGGGGAAAGAGTAATGTTCATGAAATCCTTTTATAGAATATCAGGTCTCTAGAAAAAAGAAAAAAAAAGAGGATAGTCTTATTTTTTTTTCTCATTATTTTCGTGTCCACGTGAAACATTAATATAATGTAAGATAAGCTTTCATGAATCACTTTCAAGTCGTGTAGTTTGGGTGTTTGGCACTGTGTTTTAAAATATTTTTGAAAAAAAATTAAAAAAAAAAATAATTTTTTTTTGTGTTTTTAGATCATTTTAATGTGCTAATGTCAAAAATATTTAAAAAATTATTTTAATACATTTCTGAACGAAAAACACTTTCAAAATTAATCTGAACCACATTCTCAAATAGTCATTTTCACACCTTTATATAGACTTTAAAAATGATTAACAAAAAAATCAATGAAATTGAAATACAAAAATAAATTATATCCCTTTGCTTTTTATCAATAAAGTTTTCACCATTATCTTTGTATTTTTTTAATTTTATATATTCTTTTGCACAACAAATCACTGAGCTTGTATTATTATTTTTCACATATCTTACTAGTATTGAAAAATCTACTCAACATGTGACAATAATTTTTTTTATTAATTTCATATGTTATTATTTTTCATTCATAGACTCGTCAAAACAAAAAGATTCGTGAAGGATATAATGCGACTTAAAGATTGAATTTTGCATTATCCATGCAAATTCAAAATAACTATCCAATTATTATCTAAACCTAAACATGAATTGTTTTTTGATACCTAGTCTTGATCATGATCAAGTTTTGAATATCCATTGATTATCCACTCTCAAACACAAATTGTATAGCTTGTAACTATTTACACATGCTTAGTAAAAACTTTTATTTTTAAAAGTGATGAATTTATTTATTATCTCAAGTTAGGTTCGGGACGGACATGCATATGTACCAAATAGAAACGACAACTTTGCTATGACTTGTTGGACACCAATCCAAGTGAGGTCATTTTTTCCTAACATTTAGAGTAAATGAAGTCACCAAAAAAAAAAAAGATGATGTGAGTTGAATGGAATTTTGTGAAAAAATATAAGATGATGATAAATTACACAACATATCTATTTAACAAAATGCCAGGATAACAACACACTTGATTGAATCGTATCAATTATGGTTGACACACGAAACTTGTTCTTCAGAACATGAGACCATGATAATACTATAAAATCCGAGTTGAATCAAATAGGGAACCCAATTCTAATAAAAAAAAAAAAACTTGAAACAACTTGAGCTACTTGTTCATTTAATAAGAAATCACAAATTAAAAATATAATCAAGCCTATTTTTTATTAAATCAAAGAATGAATGATAAAATTGAAAAATACGAGTTTCAATAGAGAAAAAAAAGTTAGATCCTAAACTCAAGCATAGTCAAAAAGTCTAGATAAATGTTAAAAGACGAATTAAAAAAATAAAATAGTGAAAATAAAACTATAAGATAAAATCTCAAGTAAAATAAATAACAATCAAAATAATTATGACTTTATATAACATATTAAAAAATTAAATGAATATCAAATTGAAAACAAATTATACATGTACAAAAAGTGGTTACAAGATTGTATTATGTAGTTTTTTTTAGAAAAATAGTTTCTCTTCTCTCTCTCTCTCTCTCTCTCTCTCTACTTGACATTTTTTCTCATTTTTATACTTGACCTATTTATCATCATTTTTCTATCTTTATTTTTAAAATTATTTTTATTCTCACCCTTTGTCTTTAGATTTTTTTGAAGAAAAAAATTATTTTGTATTTCTTGTACTTCAAATATTAATGACTTTACACTCTGCCTATTTATACTATTTTTTTTTATCTCATGTCTCTATTATCTTGATTTGTTTGTTATTTTTTTCCTTAAGTTTTTTTTTTAAAAAAAATACTATAAAAGGACTAAGAAAACAATGTTTCACTATAGTGATTGTAAGTTTGTAACATTATTTCATTTTCTTGCTACGTTAAAAATTAGTCTGTATTTTAATCAACACATATGATATTTACTTTATACCATGATATGTAAGCATCAATAGTTTTATTTAAAATTATATTTTCTACTCGATGCAAAAGATACACCAATAACACCTATATATTGATTATTTTGCAATAGAAAAAAAGAAGCAATTATTCAACTTGCAACAAAGAGAATTGAATAGACAAATCAATACTTTGTGTTTTTTTTGCAATCATCGACACAAATGATTATCGATGTATCTAATTAAATGCATACATATACCTTTTGATTTATAATTAAATCAAAAAAAACACTTGAAAAACTTTTATATTTGTTTATTTGTCAAAAACGTTAGCCGAGCCACAGAGAGACGCAAGCCAAATAACGAGTTTCAATTATATAACATTATTAAAAATAAAAAAATATAAATTAAAATAACAACAATTAAAATCTAAAAAACAAATTAAAAGGTTGCTATTAAATTTTAAAAGATCAATAAAAAAATACATATAAGCCACATGAGATAAAAACAAGGAATTTTTAGTGCAAGCACAATTATTTTACTATGACATTAAAAGTGAAATATCATCAGTATTTCTAGAAATAAATTTTTATTTTTAAAAATAATTAAGTAATTATATTGAATAAAAAAACTTGTAAAGGTCGGGCTGCCAAATCAATTTAAAATGATCATGCAAAAAGATTATAATAATCTTACCATTAAGTTCTCCTCACCTGTGCAAAAGCATCATTTTATTTGTGCAATATATATAGTAAATCACACATTGTTTTCTCTCACATCTTTAGTTTTTTATTAATTTATTGTCTATTTGGAATTACAGTCGAAGTTGTTTTTGAAAATAATTTTTTATATTAATATATGAAAATAATCTAAAATCATTAAAAATATTTAATTTAAAATAAAAATATTTTTTTTTTTAAAAAACAATTTTAAAACGTTTCAATGCAACTTTTAAACAGGGGTTTAGTTTAGTTTTGGGCCTCCATGCGGCGCCGAATGGATCGTCGTTTAGTTTGACCCATATACAAGTCCCCCTCAAAAACCCTAGCAACCTCCTCTCCATTCTGCTGAACCCTAAACTCAAAACAGAACAAGCAGCTCCTCTTCCAGGTATCTCTCCATCTCTCTCAACGCTAACTCCTCTCCTTCTCTACCTTCATCCAGGTCTGTGGATATTTTCTTTCGTGGTTCCCCAACGTATTCTATAATTTCAGGGTATCAAGGCTATAGCTATCAAACATGGTGAAGAAGAGCAAAAGTAAGCAAAACCCTTTTCTCTAATCCGAATATCCGCACAAAAGATTTATTTTTCTTGATTGTTTTTTCGTCTGTTATGTTATTTGCAGAGAGTAAGAGTAAGAGGATCACGCTGAAACAGAAGCATAAGGTCATTAGGAAAGTGAAGGAGCATCACAAAAAGAAGGCCAAAGAAGCTAAGAAGTCTGGTTTGAATAAAAAAAGTAAGGTCGAGAAGGACCCTGGTATTCCTAATGAGTGGCCTTTCAAGGAACAAGAGCTTAAGTCTCTTGAAGCTCGCAGGGCTCGTGCTATTGAGGAACTGGAGCAAAAGAAAGCTGCCCGAAAAGAGAGGGTATTGTTTCCATTACCTTAAATAATTGTTTAGTACCTTTTTCTGTTGGTTGTTTGGTGAATTCACATAGATGGTCTTTTTTAGTTCGGCCAACATAGCGGTTCGTATTTGTAAAGATTCAGATAAATAATCTGCTGCAGTCAGCTTCTTTGACGGGTTCGCATCAAAGCTTGTACTGTTTGTTGTTCCAAAACCAGCTCTGAGCATGCATACATGGCCTTTTTTTCTTTTCCAATTGCTTTAGGATTAAGCTAGGTAGAATGCTTTGGTTCAGATTCGATTCTAAGAGACTATTTTAAATAGGACTGCTCATTTTTCAGGTTGTTATCGTTTCAAATAGGACATGCAATATTGTCTCGTACCTTTCATCCATCACTAGGAACTAATCTTCATATGTATTTTCAGGCTCAAAAAAGGAAGCTGGGGCTGCTAGAGAATGATGGCACTGTGGATTTGGCAAAAGAAAAAAATACTGGAGGCCAAAATGGTGGTGAAGAATTCAAAGGAATCACGAGAAACCGAGGTAATGAAGTATCCAAGTTAACACGTGTAATTTCTGTTGTGCTTTTATTCTGACATTTATTCTCTTGCAGAAAATTCTGATAGGGCATTCTACAAGGAGCTGGTTAAAGTTGTTGAAGCATCAGATGTCATCCTGGAGGTCCTTGATGCACGGGATCCTCTTGGTACACGATGTGTTGATATGGAAAAGATGGTGATGAAATCGGGTTATGATAAGCACCTAGTGTTGCTTCTAAACAAAATTGGTAATTTCTCTCATTTTATTTAAGTTTTCCTTGCTTTTTGAATATATTAAGAATGCAATGTGGCAGGTGGAGTGCTTCATTTTCCCTAAACTTTTGCAGTTCCACTGGATACTTATTTTTATTGATTCTTCTATTCTAGATCTTGTCCCTCGTGAAGCTGTTGAGAAATGGCTTAAGTATCTTAGAGAAGAATTCCCGGCAGTTGCTTTTAAGTGCAATACGCAAGAGCAAAGATCAAACTTAGGGTGGAAATCTTCCTCAAAATCAGCCAAGACGAGCAATCTTCTACAAACAAGTGATTGTCTTGGAGCTGAAACTCTCATTAAATTGCTGAAAAATTACTCAAGAAGCCATGAGGTATGTGAAGGAGTGCCTTGATATGCCTTCAAAATATTTGGTTTTCCACTCATTTGAGCAGTGATTTATTCTGGGAAGGGGGATGGGAAGTTTTTTATTTAATATATGTTACAGTTTTAAGTTGGGTGTTGAAGCCTGTAAAATCTTGTTATAGCAAGTATAAATCCCAGCTGTTCCCTGGATTTTTCAGATCAAGAAATCTATCACAGTCGGTGTAATTGGCCTGCCCAATGTTGGTAAGAGTAGTCTAATTAACAGCTTGAAGAGATCCCATGTTGTCAATGTTGGCTCTACTCCAGGATTAACTAGATCAATGCAAGAAGTTCAGCTAGACAAGAATGTTAAGTTGTTGGACTGTCCTGGTGTTGTTATGCTTAAATCCGTGGAGAGTGATGCGTCTATAGCTCTTCGAAACTGCAAAAGGATCGAGAAGTTGGATGATCCAGTTGGTCCAGGTAAATGGTCCTTTCTTTCCTGTTAATATTTTTACAGTTTTGGCTTTGTCTTGGACCTGCTGCAGGATTGAAAATCTGTAAATTTGAAGCCCGTGGCACTAACATTTAAGAATAATGAGATGCATTATTTGTCTAGTAAGAAACCTCCATGCTAGGAATATAATTAGCATACTGATGCATGTTACCTTTTTGTGGACTGTGCAGTGAATGAAATTCTCAAGCTGTGCCCTGATAGACTGTTGGTAACACTATACAAGATCCCTAGCTTTGATTCAGTTGATGACTTTCTGCAAAAGGTGGCTACTGTAAGGGGTAGACTTAAAAAGGGTGGTATTGTGGATGTTGATGCTGCTGCAAGAATTGTTCTGCATGACTGGAATGAAGGTATTCATTTTTAATTAAATTTTACAATCTCCACATAAACAATGACAAGCACCTCAAAGATACAAATTGCATATGGAAAAGAAAGAAATTCACACTGAGGTTATATTTTCACATTTACAGGTAAGATACCATATTACACAATGCCCCCAGTCAGGGATCAAGGGGAGCCTTCAGAGGCAAGGATTGTTTCAGAGTTTGGGAAGGAATTTAACATTGACGAAGTATACAATGGTGAATCTTCATTCATTGGAAGCCTCAAGTCTGCTGATGACTTCAATCCTGTTGAAGTTCCTGCTGGTTGCCCTCTCAATTTTGATGAAAGGCTGATTGAGGTTTGTGTCTTTTCACCATTGGTTCAGCATTTGAGAAGCGTTAACATTCTTAAGCTATAAAGCGAGCCAGCTTTTGCTCTTTAAACTTTTTCATTGCAAATGGTTTCTGATGGTGTCAACTGCACTGTTGTTTTAATGACTGCTTTATTCATCTCTTGATGTTTCAAGAATTTTGATGAAAAGCTGATTGAGGTTTGTGTCTTTTCACCATTGGTTTCAGCATTTGAGAAGCGTTAACATTCTTAGGCTATGAAGCGAGCCAGTTTTGCTCTTAAACTTATTCATTGCAAATGGTTTCTGATGGTGCCACTGCATCGTTGTTTTGGACTGGTTAAGTCATCACATGATGTTTCACAAGCCTTCCCCAAAGAAAGAATTTATATGACCACTGCTTTTGACTTTACTCTATAAACCTTATCTCTTACAAGTTCAATATCCATATAGAGGGGAAAGTTGCAGTTTCTCATGTGAAAACTCCTTTTAGTAAAATTATTATTGCCATGCTCTTCCTTTAATTCAATATATATAAAAGATATTTCTCGAGACATCTAATTCTGCTTCCTCAAGTTTTTTTTAGTATCTTTCAATATTGTTTTCTGATTACATTTTGTCACGCATATCAGGGAGATGGAGATGAAGCTCAACCATCAACTAAAGGTGATGAAGGCTCCAAAGAAATGGTTAACAATGATGACGAGCCAATGGAGCCTGAAGATGACATTGCTAACAAGCCTAAGGCAAAAACTGAAACTGGGAGGCAAAATGAAAAGCTCTATGCAGCAGAAGGTATACTGAATACAAAGTTGAAAAGAGCAGAGAAGAAAAGGAGGAAAAAGGCTGCTAAAGTGGATACAATGGATGATGATTATGACTTTAAAGTGGATTATAAGAATGGTTCGGCCATGAATGTTGAAGACAGGAGTGGGAAGATGGAAGAATGATAGTCCATTTCCTGTTGAGTTGCCTATGTCTGGTATTCAGTTTGATGATGAGTAATGAGGTAGCCTTTTTATTTTTTGTGGGGGGTGGGAGTAGAAACACAAACTGTCTGATTCGGGCAAATTGGAAATTTTGTTAAAAAACAGAACGATATTAATTTATTTCATGTGCTTGTACCATGCCTCGATACCATGAATGCCTTTTGGTGGAATTAAAAGAAAAGAAATGCCTTCTATCTTCTTCCCCCATGTACAAAATTCATTCTCCACAGATAAATTCCCTGTTTTTATCTCTCTACAACATCTTGATGTAGCATAGAAATTACCCCTCCCCACCAAAAAAAAAAGATCATTGTGTCAATGCTCTCAATTAGCTAACCAAACAGTGCTGGTGTTTTAACATTATCAATGCCCACAATCAAGCTTTTAATCTTTATTTTTTATTCGGGGTTACTTCTTACAACAGCACAGTTAAGTGCAAAAAGTTCAATCACCATATCTTATTGTGCAGCTTTGAATATGAAATTTCAATTTGTTAAAAATTAAAGATGAGACACTGAATTGTGAATTTTGATGTAGTTTAAGAACTTAAAAATCATGTTCTTTTCGTTCCGATGAAGGCCTGACGAACTCGAACCTCCCAGACTAGAAATGAATTCTGGATGACACCAAAAAAAAATGATCCACTAAAGGCGCCATTATCCCTGAACCATCTCTGAAACCACCTTCCTGCAATCAAGATGCCATGCCAGATGCAACACCTAAAAGGCAGCATATAATTCTGCCTTTCACGGGAGCACCTCCAATCTTGAATAAAAATGAGCAACGGTGCTCTTCATTTTATTTTAAATTTTTAATTAAAATATGCAAGAAAGGAGTAAATCATGATTGCATTTGTAACATAAAAAGATCAAAAGATCATAGGCAACTACTTCATCAAATATGATATTGAGTTTATGAACCTGTAAGTATTACATCCAAACACAGCTGAATTATCCAAACACAGCTTCATGCGGGAGCTTGCTCTTTGACAACAATATCATCAGAGCATGCAGGATTTTCTAACTCCTAAACGACAACAACTGATCACTAGATCTTATGGTGATGGTGGTAATGATTCTTGGAAACATTGCTGTCCATTTGAGCAGGTTCAGTGGTACTGGATGTTTAGCAACTAATTAACTAATTATCACCATGTATGCCATGCTGAGAGAACCGATTTATCCCATGGAAATGTATTAACACTCAACACACATAGAACAGAGAGATAGACGCTCAGTCATCACTCGACACCCCTAAAACAGGGCCCTTGGTGGCAGGATTTGAATCTGTCTCGACAGCGTTGCCTGTAGATGGTGGAGGTGTTTGGCTAACACCTTGATTGGGTGATATTGTATCTACTGTAGTAGGCTTGGGAATGATTCCTTGCCCTTCCATGGATTCGCGAGCTGCTTGCTCTTTGGCTTTTTTAGCTCTTCCCAACACATCTTCCTGCACATGATCAAATGGTTTTCAGGTACATGCACCAACAAATTGGAAGGATAGATCAATGAAGTTAGAAGGGTGAGGAGCAATGGCCACGACCAGTTCGAGGACTCGAACCTCTACTAAGGTCGAAAATACTAACTGTAGGCAAGTTGATATGTATAGTGTATACACAGAAATAATTTCAACTACTAACACACAGACAGGTATGCACATCCACTAACCTCTACTAAGTTGATATGCACATCCACGCATACAACACACAGAAAGATAGCCCGTGAAAGTTAATCCCAGTCCATATAATCTACATTGCCTTGAAAACAATTTAGTAAAAGGGAAAATATATAAATCTAGAAAAAGAAATTGATCTTGCAGCTATGTTATGGAATAAAAATAAAAGGAAGATACGGACACCTTAAGTTAAAGAAAATCTGATCCTATAATGGTGTTGGATACTCTATATATAGCACAAGAAATGATTAACAAGCGGCAATGGCTTTCAGAAGAACCAGAATGATCATGCCTGAAATGCCACTATCCTTAAAAATCTAACAGAAAGTTTTAAAAGAATATCTGCTGTCACAGTTCTTGAATTTGAACACAGGTGGAACACAATTAAACATCCTCCACCAGAACAAAGCAGTGCAAATTTTCTCAAAGCACCATCCATTAATAAAAGAAGGAACATAGAAAGGAAGTATTAATAACCTTATATACACTGATAACAATACATGTAGTTTACTACCTGGAAGTCCTGTATTTGCTTTTGTTGCTCTGCTTGGAGCCTGCCAATTGTACTAAAAAATTCCCCAACTGCCGATTCAACACGCTCATTAAGTGCTTCTGCCACAGCCTTTCCCAAGAAAAATGCATCCAAAACACTCCTGCTATCACTATCACCTGCAAAATTAAGTATCTCAATTGTTTACCCAATAATGAAGCAACATCACATGATGCTACAGTTGGCATCCTGAAACTTCTTATTTCCAATATTTCATGATCTTGTAGGCCTGAAATTCATTAAGTGGTTTACACTTCACTATTCTCCAAAATACATAAATTTATAAAACCCAACAGTCTCTCTTTACATCATTAATTATCAAAGATTCAAAGAGCTTCTATGAGTTTTAGCATCAAATAAAAATGCTTCTTAATTCCTACAGTAACTGCTTGTAAGAAAAGTATGCTGATAGTCAGTTTTTTCCACAACAGATGCGTAACGCTAAGGAGTCAATCACAATTCCAACAAATAAAAGATCAAGGGTTCAGCCAAGTATTTGAAATCATAATGAAACTTGGCAGTAGACTATACATCCTCTTCAGCAACGATAAATTCTCGTGATAAAATCACACTATACATTCACATCCACACACATCACTAAACAAGCTGTTGCACTTAAGAGCCTAAGTAGCACCAAACTTGACATTCTAAAGTCATTGTTCACGTTAGTTACACCGAAAGTCCCTTTGTCCCTTTATGTTTCAAGAAATTCTCTACGAAATCCTTAAACCACAACTGACCCTCTGCCAAAAATATTTTGGAGGACCGATCTCCTTCCAAATTGATTTGGGTAGTCGAATTTATACACAGGCATTCTGACACCATTTGTTTCACATGGTTAACAACAAATACAAACAACTATTACACATGCAATATTTTAACATGGGCACAGCAGTAGTAAACAATCTGGGAAGTGTTTGATCCGCAAATTTTTTTATACTAAAAGCTAAGAACGTATCAGATTCAAAATAACATAAAACCCATATTGATATTCACAAATCCAAACAATAAGGTGTAAATAAATTTTTTTCTATCAAGTCACCACCAATTAATATAATATTTATCAATACATAGACCAAAAATAATGAGAAAAAGAAATCTATGTACCAGAAGCAGAACCAGGGCCACCAGGTTCCCTGCTGCTACTGCATCGTACATTGATTTTAGGACAGCCTCTCAAAGCTGTTTTAAACCTCAGACCCAGATGGGTTTTAAGCGTAATATGCGATGATGATGAAGAAGAACACGAGATAATAGGAGGATTAACAAAGCTAAGCTCTTGCTTAGTTTGGGTTTTAGATTGAAGATTGTAGAAGCAATGAGATGGTGGAGAAGCTGAGACAGAAGCAGAAACCCCACTCATGACTGATGTTAAACTGGTGTTGCTCTCGCGCAGTGTCCGACTCCGACCGTCTCTCGGTTTCTCTGTTTCTACTTTGTTAATGATGTTGTGAGAAGGAGATGTCAGGATAATTAAATTTGCAGGAATATCCGATTTCGTCGGATTTGGGCCTAGCTTGGGCCATTGGTATTTTAGTTGTTCCTTCGGTTTTCCATCCAAACCTAATAGTCAAAACCATAGATATTAATAAACCTTATATAGGTTGACTTGGCCTCCCGAAAGACACAGGCTAATATGGTTAACTTAAAAAAAATTAAAAAAATATTTTAGATTTTAATGTCACATGAATAATTAAATAATTATTTTTATATAGATATAGACTATATATAGTTATCCATGTAACAAAGTTAAGAAACATTTAATGTGTGCGTGTATATTTTATAAAAAAAAAAAATATAAAAAAAATAAGTTAATGGAGGATATATATTAAGAAACATTATAGGTGAATGAGAGCTATATATATAGTTATTCCACACGGAAAAAGATAATAAATATCTCAGATAGGTTATAAAAAAAATATGAGATTAAATACTCACAAATTAATTTTATGTTCTATGAATTTATTAAAAAATATAAAAAGTTAGATTTCACTAGGTCACTTCGGCTTTACCAGGCTAATTTCATGGGATTAATTTCTAGTGGGTTTATTATAGTTTATTAGTATACTTAATAGGACATACTTTGGTGGAATGATATAGAAAATTTAGAATCTAAATCCTAGCTCGGATTAGATTTTTACTTAAAATTAATTATCAATTAAATAAAACTTGGTTGAACTAATCAAAACTTTATATAAATAATATTATTAAAAAAACATTTTAATAAAAATAGTTAAGGTGGTGACCCAAACTCTTTCTCAATTCAATTTCTGATTAAGTTTAACAATTATATTTTGTATCCACTTTGTATAGCTTAGTTAAGAAAATCATTTTTGACCTTAATTAATTTTTTTAGATTAAATTTAATTTAATATTTTTTAAAATATTATTAGCATAAGATTCCTTTGATTTTTTTAGACACGGATAAGAATTATTTTTTACCGTGGAAGCTTATTGAATCATGGTATAACATCAACAACAAATAATAATAAAAAAGAGGTTTTGAATTGAAATTATAAACACTTAAACAATGCTATTCTATTAAAGGCAGTGGGTTTGCAATGTAGTCCTTACAATTCCAGCTTGTATAATCTAGTCCTTATAACGGGAAATGAAAAAAAAACTTTTCAACATATTTTCTATTTTTTAATATTAAAAAAATATTTGAATGAAAAAATATTTTATTTCCTGATATTCCAATAAAAATAAAAACTAGAAATTAAAAAGAAAATTAGAGATGAATTTTCTACTCTTCTTCTAGAAGAGAAGAAAAACTCTTCGTTAACGAGTAACGACCATTGTTCACCTCGCTTAAAAATGTCAAGTCAAATAAAGAAAAACCAAGCTTCGTGGCATTTTCCGGAAATAATATAAAATACTAGGGTGGTTTTACCAATAAAAAAAATACAAAACGAAAGCTACGCTTCCTGCCTATCTTGAAGCTTACTTCTCCTCCAAGCGAGAACGAAATTCTCCCTATTTCCTTTCTCGTCTTCGAAAACTCATCTCCGCTTCTGCTGCAACGAAGCCTCTATTCTCTCTCTCAGGGTTTTATTTTTGAAGTAGATGGGGCAACAATCGTTGATCTACAGCTTCGTGGCTCGAGGCAAGGTGATTTTGGCTGATTACACTGATTTCTCCGGTAACTTCGCGAGCATAGCCGCTCAGTGTCTCCAGAAACTTCCTGCAACCAACAACAAGTTCACATACAACTGCGATGGACACACCTTCAACTACCTCGTCGATAACGGCTTCAGTATATCCCTCCCTCCCTCCCTCCCGTTGATTAATTGATTTTACCGCTCTTTATGAACTGATCTACACGTTTTGCTGTGATCTTGTTTTGCCTTTGCGATTTTGTAATTTGTTATTTATTTCAGACAGTTATAGATGATGGCTATGAAAGGAAACATCGTTTTTTATAGAAATATTTAATTTACTAAACTAGATTTTGCTTTGAATGATGATGCAGATAGTGATTATTGATGTTTTATGAGTATATAATAATATATATTTTTTCATTTTAAGCTTTAGAATTGTAGAAATGGATGTACATAAGTGATGGATTTAATTAATGGCAAATAAAAGCTTCCAAACTAATGGTGGCATCTCGGGACTTTTGCAGCTTACTGTGTAGTTGCCGTGGAGTCTGTGGGGCGACAGATTCCGATTGCCTATCTCGAGAGAGTCAAGGAGGATTTTACCAACAGATATGGCGGGGGGAAAGCTGCAACAGCGGTTGCTAATAGTCTGAACAAGGAATATGGGTAATTGTTCTTCTCATTTGTTTGTTGGATTTAGTATTATGTTTGTAAAAAAAGAAAGAAAGGATGCACTGTCTGCTTGACACTAACGAAATAACACGAGAAAGACAATAATTACAAAAACACAAAAAAATTAAAATAAAAGATTATATAAAAACACTAACTGTAATTTTATTATCAAATATTTTTATACTTAAATAAATAAGAAAACCAAAAAATAAAGGAAAAGAGTCATAAATAAAATTGTAAAAAATAATAAAAGAGCTCTAATTTATATGTATATATAATCTTAAATTAACTAGAAAAATATAATAAATTTTGAGTAATAATTTCTAGGTCTTATTGAAGGTCTCTTGGGTTACTATAAAATTTTAACCCGAGAAAGATAATATTTGTTTTTGTGGCTGGTCTATGTTTTTGAAAATCTTTGAATTTGTTTTAGATTTTATTTTTTTTTGTATATTTTTATATTATTTTGATTACAGTTTTAATCACTCTCTAAATATAGCCTGCAATTTTGCTAACAAAATCTCAGCCTCAACTATAGATAGATCAAAAGTTATGCCTATTGACTTAAGAAAATCTCCTGCATCACTATGCTATAAATCTATTTGTTTTCACAAAGTTGCCCTTGTTGACTTAGGCCGAAGTTGAAGGAGCAGATGCAGTACTGTATGGACCATCCAGAGGAAGTCAGCAAGCTTGCCAAAGTGAAAGCTCAGGTTTCTGAGGTGAAAGGAGTTATGATGGAAAACATTGAGAAGGCAAGGCATTGCTGATTTTATTTCCTATAACTACCGAAAGGGATTACAGAAATTTCTAATTTTTTTGTTTAGGGATTATGGTTTTACTTTTACAGGGAAGATTCTGGCTTTATATTAGTGCGGATCATAAAAAATAAGAAAAGGGATATGCAGCTATCATGTTAATTAATGAAGTTCATTTCATATTGCATGGTCTTGTGATTTTTTTTTAGTTTAATTTGCTTTTAATGGGAAGATTAGTATAGATCATAATAATTAAAAACTGAGACGTGAAGCTATGTTTAAGAGATTGAAGTTTATTTCTGCAGGTTCTTGATCGGGGAGGGAAAATTGAACTTCTGGTGGACAAAACAGAAAACCTTCGCAATCAGGTAAGCGGGTAGATTTATTTATTCTTATTTTTCCCACCAAGCGAAATTGACTATTCCCTTAACCATACTGGGAATAGATGTAAATAAATGGATAGGTTTTTAGTGTGCCGATGACTTGTTGATTCTGTCAGTATAGATCATTTGAAGACATATAGTAATGAGATTGTCATATACGAGGCTGTACGGTTTCTTTATACATCTATTTATCATTTGCATTGAAGCATGGACCGGCATAAACATTTCAACACACTAACAGAATCCATATTACAAAAAAATCGTTTGGTGGCTACCAGTCCTTCCATTCATTGCTACCCAACTTACCCAAAATTAAAGGATTTCAATGCTTTTGCATCTGTGTTTATTATGCTTGATTATGGTATATGAGTTGTATTTGATCATTGCTATTGCCTTCCTTTTGTTGACTAATGAACGTATCCCTTATTGTGGTGTGTCCCAGGCGCAAGAGTTCAGGCAGACCGGAACCCAGATAAAGAGGAAAATGTGGTGGCAGAACATGAAAATAAAGTTGATAGTGTTGGCGATCTTGATTGTCTTGATTCTCATCATAGTATTGTCTATATGTGGCGGCTTCAAATGCTGAATATGATCCACCTTTACTTTTTTGGGGCTACGCCTTCCAGGTTCTGCGACATAGTTTTTGGCTTCAAATGACTGTATCGTACGGTGCCTGTATAGTTTTTCTTTTTGAATCATTTACAATTTCTCGATGTGTGGAGTCCTTGTCATTCATTTACTACTCGACATGTTTCTCTGGTTTAAATACAAATAAATTTGATGATTACCTCAGGAAGTGGGTAGTGGCCAAGTGGAGATGGCATCTTTACCATATTGCCCATCTTTTTGGATGCATATGGGGGTGCTCTGAATTTTTTATGCTTTGAAAGACGTTCAAACTTCAAACTGGGGCGGGGGTCATATTTTCCTGATTATTGAGTGCATGCGGACCTGTTAACATTCAAAATAAATATATTCAAAGATTTTGCTGTTTTGGGATCAAATCGGAAAATCCAATGAACATAAACGGAAAAGGTATATAAATTACAATTCAATTGATGACGGAAAATTATATGATGCACCGAAATTAAAATATATTCTAGTAGTTACTTTTCTGGGTTTATTTGGAATAAAAACATGGATGAGAGAACTAAATCCAAAATCTACTAAATATTCATCAATGTCCTCTCTTTTATTTTGAAAAATACTCTTTAAATATCATAAATAATTATTTTTTTTTAATGTGAGGAAACTCTATTCTCAAAAAGTGCATTTTATAAGCCAAGATGAACGAATAAAACTCCGGCTGTTCCGGTTCTTATAAGAAATTAATGTCCTTACATGAATTCGAGACCTGCTGTATAATCACAAACTCTTTGCTATCATGCTATTTCCGTTGGGGATACCATAAAATAAACGCCTCATGAATAACTTGAAACCTAACAAGAAATAGGTTTGACTTAGAACATGGTTCTTTTAAAAACAATTCGAGTTGATTTTGCTTGTTTTACTTGATTTCACGGGTTAACCTCATCCAAATTGAGATAATTGTTTTTTGTTAGGGGACACAATCAAGAGTCTTGTACAATTTGGGGGGCATAGTTGAGGCATGTCGAAATATCTTTGTGATAAATTATATCATTATTGTAATTCAAATTATATAATCTTCAATACATTAGCCAAGAACATCATTTTTGAATATTCTTGAAAGTTGCTTCTGTCAAAATTGCAAGAGTATCGATGAATTCAAAAGGAGGTTCTGTTCCCAGCTCACAAATTCTATGCCCCTCCGAAACAATAGCGAAATCGCCATAAAAAAATGTTCATGGTTATCAAGCACAGTGAAAAGAATAATAAAAATCTTTCATTGATTGACTGGTCTTAATGTTATCTATCAGCCCGACCTTCCCTAACCAGGCAGCGTCGCGAAACACCACAGGACCATTGATCTCTTCCACTTCCTCCAAACTTCTGGTCTACAATGGCGATAGGAACTCATGGATTGATTTCAATGTTATCTATCAGCCTGACCTTCCCAAACCAAGCAGCAATGCAGAACACCACAGGACTATTGATCTCTTCCACTGCCTGCAAACTTTCTTGGTCTACAATCTGATAGAAAGAAGCAATGCAATTAGAACATTTCGATTCGGATCGGATCGATATAACTAATAATCAAGTCGAAACAATCAAACGTTCACGCGCTTTATTCCACTTCGTATTTAAACAGACAGGTCAGTGTTACTAAATTATGATCAGTTTCAGAACAACCTGTTATTGTAGTTTAGAGAATGGGAAAATGTTTTGCTTTCGGATACATCAGAATGAAGTTCAGATCACAGAGTCAGGGAACAAAAACACAGCACCCCTCACCTCAGCGTAATCGATTCTTCCTCCAGCTTCACTCACTGCTTGGATTACTGAGTCTCTTAATTCTCTACAATTTATGTGGCCATTCTCTGCTGCTGATTTAACACCCAGCAATGACCTGCTTATAGACAAAGCCTGCGCGACGCATAAAAGCGCGACTACTCGTAAAAATTTCCGCACAAAAAATATGACCAAACCATATCAGCTTAATATGCATATGCAAAAGTAAAAAATCTACTCTTAAAAATAAATGTAGAAGTATCTGATGTTAACTCTTTTTTTTTATCTACTTACTAATCAACAAAAAGCCAGTGTGAGTTTTCTCCAGCGAGCTGAAAATCTATTTGTGAATGCTAATCATCTATGATCGAAAGTAAGTGAAAGGAATTTTAACAATCAAAAGTATGTGACAGAGTTCTTGGTGCTGAAATTCTTTTCTGATTTCTCAACAAACCAAGGGATGGAGTCATTTAAATTTCCTCATGGTGAAAGTATAACTACATGCAATAACCAATTCTACTTGTATCAAGATTGAAATTTGAGGGTTCCAAGGATCATTCGAAGAACCTTTCCCCTCTCTTCTGCAGAGAGGTGTACATTGCGAGAACTCATTGCAAGGCCATCATTATCGCGCAGTATCTCTGCACCTATTATTCTTATGGAAAAATCAAGATCTCGAACCTGCAGGAAGTCAACCAAAATATACACCATTTACTGAAAGTCACTAAAAACAAGAAGGCTGGGTTGACCTGCTAAATTAAGAAACCAAAACCAGGTGTTTCAGAAGTATTATCTGAAAACTAAACCAAGTCACTAATGCTAATGCGGTTCTGGACACTAATATCTGTCAAAAGAATCAGAAGAACTGGCTCAATCCTCTTATTTTTCTTTCTTGAACCGAAAGATCGATGAATTGGGACCCTAAATCAAGTTGAGATAGAATAATAAAATCATTTTTACACAGCATAATGACATCGACATGTATTGGATCGTTCTACCATCCAGTTACAAGATGCACATGAAGCAGTGAATTGATGCAAGATTGCATAACAGCTTTTGGCAAATATAAAAGCATCCGGAACTCTCTATTATAAATCCTAAACAGTGAACAATAGAATCCTGCATTAGTAAAAGGCCATTGTCCCGCTCAAATGGGATCCGTGAGAGAGAGAGCATCATTATCCTGTTCTAAACCACATGAAATATCTGAAAAGATAGTTGAGAAACGCACAATTACATAAGACAAAATTTCACAATCTTTATCAGCAACAAGCAATTTTTCCTTGCAAAATAAAGTTTTCAATCGATTCACAAAAGATCACTTCTTTTCTGAGATACATGAAGCGTTCCTATATTTTATTCAATCAAAAGAAAATCAATGGTCAAAAAAAGAAAAAATCTTACCATTCTTTGAACAATTCTCCACTGCTGGTAATCCTTCTTACCGAAAACAGCAACATCAGGCTCGACAATGTTAAACAATTTAGTGACAACAGTAGCAACCCCTCTGAAGAACACAGGCCTGCTCTTCCCGCACAAACCGTTTTCCAATTTCTCCACTCTCACCCATGTTTCATGCCCCATCCCCGACTCCTCCAAACACGACACCACCGCCCCTTTACCCTCTAAATTCTTGCAAACACCCTGATCATTCTTATTTCTTTTCATGTCATTTTCGTAGTCATAAAGATTAGGGGGGTGGAAAACAACATCAACACCACCAGGAACAGACATGAGCTTGCTAATATCACCATGAAAGTCAGATGGGTATGTGGAAAGATCCTCGGAGGGAGCGAACTGACCTGGGTTCACGTAGATTGAGACGACAGTGAGGTTGGTGAGCTTTAGAGCTTCTCTGACGAGTGATATGTGGCCTTGATGAAGGTAACCCATTGTGGGCACAAGGCTAATACTCTTCCCTTGAGATCTCATAGCTCTTGACCATTTCCTCATCTGCTCCTTGTCTGTTATCAACAGAGGCTCTTTCTTTGACGCTTCCATTCGGACGAACTATCAGGGACTGTGGAATCACAGCGGTTGAGATTTAGATAGAAAGATGAGTTTTGGCGAATGGCATGGCAATGTCAGTGGAATATTGGTATAAAGGTTGCATCTTGCAAGTGGCGGTTTGGTTCTTTCTGTTGATCTATTTTTTGAGTTACAGAAATAGCCCGTACAATTCATCAAATGTACTTTTTCTGTGAATTTTATCTTATAGTAAGTCCAATAAAATGAAATATGCTTGCAAACATAAACAAGTATAGTTCATGATTACACTAACCAGAATAAAAATCATGTTTAGAAATTGCTATTACAATTTTCTTTTACTTTCCATAGCTATTTTACTCCTTATTTTTAGATTAGATATTCAAAATCACGATACAAGGGTAAATGCGCTAAATCTTTTTTATATAAATTTCAATTATTTAATAACCATCTAATGTTGGGAGGTAAAAAAAACAATAAAATAAAAATAAATTAATTACTGTTAATTTGCTAACCAAAAAAAAAAACAGAATTCAACTCTTGTTAACCTTTAAAACTAGTGATTTTGATCATATATTAATGACTAATTACGTAAAAATAATTATTAAAAAAGCAACACGAACTTTTTCTTAAAAAAAAAAGAAAGATAATATAAAAAACATAAACTTGAAGAAAACCTTTTAAATGTAGTATAATTTATAAAACTAAAAACACATCAAATCTTTATCTCCCGGATTTATTAATTGGGAGTCAAATATTTTGGCCATCTTCAAAGACAAATAAATAGTTTTGACCACCTAATTTTATCTTTGACTCTACCGACCGTGCATTGTGCTTTCCCGTTGACAACTTGGAAGCTAAAAAGCAATATAGCAGCCTTTCTTGGTCAAATATCCAAACTCAAATCCAATCACTGTCACCGCCGGCGCCGCCTCCATCAAATTCCTCAATTTAACTAAAAGTATTTTTTAAAATATAATATTAATTATTTTAAAAAAATATTTTTTATTTGAATATATAAAATATACTGTTTTATTATATTATTTAATTTTTTATATTAATAAATTAAAATGATATAAAAACATTAAAAAGTTAATTTTAAAAAACAAAATTTCAACGAAACCAAGAAGTTGAGAAATTGATTTTGCCCATATATCTAAACTGTTCACATCTTTAATTAATTAATTACTTACAATGAATTTTCATTTCCATAATTAGAAAATTAAAACTAAAATAGATTTATTTATATATCTCAGCCAGAAATATGAACCTCTTTATTATTTTTGTTATCATACAGCAACCAAACGATATCTACATTCAGTCACGAGCTCACCCTAAAATGAAGAGATTTCTTCAAAGATCGGAAGCCTTTTGGATCTAGATGGGCCCCATTCATCCATCAATTTCTCCAACCCTTTCACAAAATCATCGTCCAGATTAAAGCCCATCAGGTCCATTAACTCATCAGGGCCCTCCCTTGAGCTCACCTCCATCAACAGCTTCTCGGCCCGTGATCTTGCCTTGGCATCACCCGAACCAGGCACCCGACCCTGTGTGACATCGAGCAGAGTTGAATGGGCCTCGTCGTATCGAGCTTGCTTGATCAAGCAGATGGCCAGGTTACAGGCCTTGTTAGCATCTGGGTCCACCATCTGTGCTTTCTTGTACACTACCTCGGCTGCTATGAAGTTCGTTTTTTGCATATAGGCCCAGCCCAAGTTTCCCTGTTCAAATAGAAAGGCTCTGTGGTATTATTTATTTATTTGTTTGATTTTGATGTAACAAAATTAAAAAATACATTTAAAAAAGAAAAAAAATCTGATAATAAAATTATAATAATAATAATAATAATTCATTAAAATAGGCTGGTAGTCTTTTTTATTTTCTTAATTTATATTTCAAATATAAAACCCTAAACAACACAAAATAACAAAACCAATATAGTATCTCAATGGCACTACCATCAAAGATCTAAAAATAAACGAATTAAAATTATAAACATAATAGAATTAAATGAAAACCCATTAAATTATTTATTTATTCTTATATAAGACCCTTGATTATTATTTATTTATTCTTATTTATACCAGCAATCTGGAGGTCTCTTGCTTGACAGAAACTTGGAACTTCTTTCCATGGGAGCGTGCAGTCTTTGTGGGTTTCCCATTGAATGCCTCTCCTTGGTATATTGATCGCAGCTTCCTTTTTATCATCTCTATTTGCTCCTCTACTTTCCCACATTTCTGTAAAGCAAATCATCTTCGAAACGACATCATTTTGTTTTCTTTAATAAAACTATATTGTTTTGAAGATTAATAATACTTAAAATCAACCTAGCCGATCGACTTTCGTTCGAGTTTAGCTAAATCAACCATGCAGTGAATTACCGAGTCTAGCCAGTCAATCATCTCTATTTGAAGATGTATGATAAAAAAAAACAATGAATTCTATTAGAAAAATAGAGTATGAATTTGCACATGGGAAATTAATTTCTCGTGTCATTTAATATCTCACATGATAATAAAATATCGCTTTCAAAGTGTTTTTTGTTTATATTAAAATAATCTAATTTTTTTCTAATAATTATTTTTAATATTAATATACATCAAAATAATCTAAAAAAATTAACTTACAATAAAAATAATTTCTCAAGGGTACCTTGTACAAGTCAATAAGAACGTTATCGAGTGATTCCTGGGCTTGTTTCGAGCAACGGCCTCGAAAAGACTTGACGGCTTCAATGGCTTCTTCAGCTCTGTCTATTTGCTTCATGACAACTGCCATATCCTTCAGAGCACTATCCACCTTGTCTCCTGCGTTTATTGCCTTCCAGAACCAAACTATGGCTGCTTCTGGGTCTTTTTGCACCAGCTGAATCCATTTATAAGAGAATTTAAGTTTATTTTTATATTCATGTAAAAAAAATAATTTTTATTACCGAAAAAAATAATTTCAGCTGAATCCAGCTGAAATTATTGTATTAAATCCTAAAATAATAGCACACGGGGTTGGAAAATAAATCAATAAATAGCTGGTATTCACCGAGTTTTATTTATTAATTTTAGTTTGAAATCAGAATGAAAAGAGTTGTGGTGCTGAAGCTAATTTCTTCATGATTAACTAATTACCTAAATTAGTATATATAGAAACTTAAACATGATTATCATTGGATTAATGGGTAATTAATTAAATGGAAAGAGAGCACAGCTAGCTAGTCAACCATAGCAGCGATCATCACCTACGTACGGATATATTTATATTACTCATGTATAGCTATCAAATCACTGGATGAATCTAATAATTAAGCTAATGTTTTGAATCTAGCTAGGGTTTCATCGATCTGGAAGAATGTATAAGAGAAAGAGCAGTGAGAATTTAAGAGACCTGAGCATGCTTGGCTTTAACATAAGGTCCATCACCAGCAGGAACCTTGTGAATAACATGGAACAGGTCCTTCTCCTTCTTACCACCATTAGCAGTGCTGCACTTTCTTGATCTTCCTGCTGCCGCCGCCGCCGCCGCTTCCATGTCCTAACTTTCACTCCTTCACACGCTACGGTTAGAGAGCAGGAGGCCGGCTGCTTTCTCTAGAGATCGAGCAGACTGTCATGTAGAGAGCGGCTCCGTGTTTTTATCAACTAGAAAGGAGGTCTGAAATGAATGTAGACGTGTTTATGGGCGTGTGCCCGTGATCGTCTCTGACATGGATTGAACATGATCCCGTGTCGTTTTGTGATTCCAAGCCTCCTTCTACTTGTGTGAATGCTCCCTCTTTTTAATAATAGATTACTATTATTATTATTATTATATTGTTTTTATAATCAACAGTTATAGAACTTGTTTCGATTTTTTTTTTGATTTTAAGGATATTTTTTGAAAAATTACTTGTTTATTTGCTTCGAGTTAATATTTTATTTTCAGTATTTTTTTAGATTATTTTGATGTATTGTGTGGAAATAATTTTTAAAAAATATATATAATGAAAAATACAAATCTTAATACTAAAACCAGGGAAATTTACACATTTAGCCCAGGAGATGATCGTGAAAAAAGGGAGCTAAGCACTGTGGTTGATGAATACCTGAAAGTAATTTCAGGCCGACCAGTTCATTTAAATAGTGAACCTGGACGGAAACAGAGTCAGGTTCATTCAATTTGGATGCATCCACCACCACGATGGTACGTTTGTGAAATTTGTATCCATTTTTGTAAGAGCAGCCGGACAATAATTGATGCAACCGAGTAATAAATAAACTTTTATTTATTTATTTATATTATTTTCAAAAATAATCATCGATAATTACTCTACATGATAAAGTTAGAAAATAGGAAGAAGACCTGAAAATCTTATTTATGAATTTAGGTGGGAATCATCATGAAATCCATTACAAATTTTGCTGTATTTATTTTTTAAAAATATATTAATAGAGTAATTATTGGTAATTATTTTAAAATAACATAAAGTTTCTCAACTATTATTGTTCGTATCACTCATTAGACATTGAAAAAAGTCATGAGAGTTCCTTATTCTTGTGTAAGAGATATTCTTTTCCATTAATATTTATGTAAGAGTTATTGTCTTCGTTAATACTTGTAAGATAAATTGTTTTTTGATTATTTTTTCGAGGTTGAACTTTTATATGTTGGTATTATCTAAGGTTCAAAATAGATCTCCTCGTGAAAGAATCTCTATATTATTAGGTCAAAACCTAATATTTATAAATCTTAATTTTTAACATTGAGTTTATATTTTTGTATTTTTAATATCCGAAGATATACTCTACATTGTAGCTTTTCAATCTCAAATATTAACACTTTAAATATACAGTGAAATCCATGCCTTTCTCCTTGCTGAATCTTAAGCATAAGCCCCAAATCTTAACACTTTTTTTATTTTGGTCATTGGTGTTAAATTTATATAAATTAATCCTCAATTGACCATTAAACTTTCAATTCTATTTAATTTCTCCATGATTTAAACCAATTGAGTCCTCAAAGCACAATGTTTTTTGGAAAATTGTCATTGGCCATAAATTTCTTCAATTTAACCCTCAATTAACCATAACTTTCAATTTTTTAGCAATTTCACCTCTAATTTCTATCAATTGACTTTGCAAAAGATAAATTTAGTCTCTTTAAATTATAATCTTCTCAATTAAGCCTAAATTGAGCTCCCAAACTTATTTTTTCACTAATTAAATTTTTAAAAACTTAATGTGACCCCTTCAAAGCAAAATTAAGTCATTACCCATAATTAAAAAATTTAATTGGACCTAAATTAATTTTTAAACATAATTAAAATTTTCATTTGACTCATGATTAAATCAAATTGCCATATTAAAATCTACTTATACCGCTAGACTTTATTTTCATACAAATTTATCCATTAATCGCTTGTTTTGACCTTGAATCTAGATTGTTTTTTGACCCATCAAGTTAACCAGGTTACTTTAGATCAACTCCTCGTAATTTATTCTTTATATAATATAATAAAAACAAGTTAATAGCATTTACACATCTATTTATATTAAAATAAATTATATTTTATACAAGTTAACAAAGACCATCGTCATCTAATAAATTAGTTACAATATTAAAAAAAAATATATATATATATCTATTTTAAACAGAACAACTTCAAATAGGCCCAAAGCATCATCAAAACTACCAATATTCTTCCGAAAATCTAAATGCAGCTAAGAAATTGCAGGCCGTCATCTCCGTCTGTCACAAGGGCTGCAGGCAGTGGAATCGCAATAAGCAACAGGAGCACACTACAATGCGTCTCCATTGTAATTTCGTGACTGATTAGAAATGTGATGAAATTATTTTTTAAATTGATTTTTTTTATTTTTTTAAAGAACTTTTTTAATGTTTTCACAACAAAATAAATGATCTAAAAACATAAATAAATATTAATCTAAAATAAATAAAAAATCAAATATTTATAAAAATACTTTCAAAAAGCAACGCAGTGCTTCGAAGATGTTTCGACCAGCAGAGGCATCTTTTACGAGCAAGGTTATGTGCCCAAACAGATCATGAGTTACTTGTTAAGTGATCCAGTTTGATGGCATCAACTGTCAACACCCGCCATGCTGGGTTTTATATCACAGAATTGGGGAGGAAGAGGCGCAAGAGGGCTTAGAAAGGAATAAAGAAATATAATAAGATAATATGAACAGTGTGGCTGCAACCTCAAGGGCATCATAATTACAGCAATATAATAAAACTCCTCTTGCTCAAGGATAAATGCACAAACCAAACGGACAACCTCGCCCAAATCATATGATAAGAGAAAAATCAAAACAACCGCTTGAGATCGCAAGCCACATTTCACGCCATTAACACATGTATTGGGATTAAAATTTAGCCCACTGGCCTAGGCAAGAATTTCGCTGAAGCAAAAGGAGAAAACACCATTCTCTTTTTAAGCTTGGGTGCCATTGCCATTGCCATTGCCACTGCCACCTCCAGCACCCCCGCCGCCGCCCCTTGGGTGATTGGCCATCCTTCCACGACCATAGCCATAGCCTCTGCCCCCTCCACCTCTTCCTCTTTCATATCCAGTGTCTGTAACAATCAAGGCATATGAAGCACGTCTAAAGTTAAACAATGCAGGAATTTATTCCACCATCGGAGTGGAAGATTCACATTTAGCATTAACACATGCCAACCAAATGCCCAAAACATCATACAAGTACAAAAATATATGATGCCAACAAGAGGCAGACAATAAACAAGCAATTTTTTTTGTCAACAAGGATATCGCTGTAATTTCAAGATTTGCAGTGAAAGGAGTAACTTACCACGGTAACCCCAATTCCTGCCCCGGCCCCCGCCCCGGCCCCGATTTGAGTAACCACCATCATCGCCCGGACCACCATTTTCTCCCCGATTTGAGTAACCACCATTATCACCCCGATTTGAGTAACCGCCCCGATCGCCCCGATTTGAGTAACCGCCATGATCGCCCTGATTTGAGTAACCGCCATGATCGCCCCGATTTGAGTAACCGCCATTATCGACCCGATTTGAGTACCCGCCATGATCGCCCCGATTTGAGTAGCCGCCATGATCGCCCCGATTTGAGTAGCCGCCATTATCAGCCCGGTTTGAGTAGCCGCCATTATCAGCCCGATTTGAGTAGCCGCCATTATCTATTGGAGAAAGTGTGAATTCAAGGTTACGATCTACACTCAAGAATAGGAAAAGGAAAATAAAAGACACCACCATCAAAACATCAATATTCATAACTAATACCCTTGTAGTTTCCCTGGTAGTTCCCGTGGTAATTTCCCTGATAGCTTCCATGGTAGTTACCACGATAGTTTCCATGATAGTTTCCATATCCATATCCACCTCCACCTCGGCCCCAATTCCGTCCTCTCCCTCTACCACGTCCTCGGCCATACAAATCTCCACGGCCATATGAATCTACAGTTTATAATTCATGTTAGTCTAAAAATGACACTTCAACCTTGACAATAGTCTACTTGTTTTCAATTTACCTTCAGGAACAGCATTGTAAGAGCCACGTGCTTGTCTAGGTTGTTGTTGTTGCTGCTGCTTCTGCTGCTTTGGCTGTTCCATGGAGTGTGGAGCTTGGTACCTGGTAACAAAAGATATCCATATCATACAAAGTGCTACAGCAGTCAAATAGAAAAATCAATACATGTGCACAGAACGCATCAGTTCATACATGCTACCGAGATATCCTAAAGGCAGGTCATGGACCTTTAACTCACTAAAAACATTTCTTTGATTGGTCCCCCTGAAAATAGCATATTTAGCAAAACTTTGAAATCCCCCATACCATGAAAATTAGAAATAGAGAAAAATATTTTGCGTTGTTTTTTCTCATCCATAGTAGCTTCCTTAATCTCACTATAGCTAAAAACATGATCGACAAATGAACTTACCCAGAAGACATTTTGTTTAGCTCTTGAAAAGATAAGGTGATAGTAATCATAGAGACCTGACGCGTCTGTTCCACACTGCAGCAGATATCAACGCTCAGTTACAGGTTTTTACCAACACTGAAACATCAAATACACTAAAGCAAGGAACTGGATGGTATAAAACAGATTGAAAAAAACTTACGGTACAAGGCCCTCTTCTAATGGTTCCCAAACATCAGTTATGCTCACTGAGCTGATGGCAGTATCTTGGTGCAAACGTGGATTTCTCCGCTGTATTAGTGTAACAAGGCTAATTAGTTAAGCATGTTTCTTTACAGGGGGAGAGGAGGGGAGCCGGGGAAAGTATTGGTGACTCAAAAATATCTGTTTGAAAGGCATGCTCACCTTTATACCTTCTGCAACAGATACTGTCTTGCTGATTGCCTGTCCCATGGCTTTCAAGACAATCTCCTTAACATGTTTCTCCTGGTAATATATCACAAACAACCATCATACAGAAGTCAACAACATAACCTAATAGCGATGCAATGAAATTGTTATATTCTTTTGTCGAATAGTACCTGAATGAAGAAAATAAAGACAAGTGCAGTGGAGGAACAGATCCCAGAAAAGTCCAAGAAATTATACCAAAAACAAATGAAAAGAACAAAGTCAAATGGCTATAATGAAAGTTATCAAATCATTTTCCACTCATGACTATTGTGCTTTTCTATTCAAGGAAACAATTTGTTTAGCATTTTCACTTGCAAATGATCAAGAAAATGCCTATAATCGCTAGGAAACAATAGCATCAATTAGCCAAAAATACCAATTTGGTTCTGAAAGCATCCATATTTGAGCAAATTGAACCCCCTCTGAGTTCTTAGAACTCTATCAAACATGCTATGCTATTGTGTATTATAACAGTTTATCATCAGGTCAGAAGATAACAAAATTAACAGCTGAATATGCTCAGTGCTGCGAATGAACACACAACCATGCCCCACATTAAAGCAAAAAAAACAAAATTCACGTATATATATAAAAAAAAATTAAAAAAAAAACCTTCACTACTTGCTCAACTGGGGTTTCAACAAAAAGATAATCAAGAGAATCGACCTAAAAAGACACAAACAGACAAGAGAGAAAACAGAAACAAACATGCAATAAAATACTAAAAACCTTACACAGATGCCCCAAAATCCTAGAAACCCCAATAAACCAAATCAAGTAACAGTAGCGAAACCATTATTATTACGATTAATCAAAGCATTCCATGTATAAATTTTTTGAAAAAAATCTTAAAAAACAAAAAGTGGGAGGAGGAGGAGGAGGAGAAACAAAAAAGTGGGAGGAGGTAGTACTTGGAGAAGAGAAGTGCCATAGCTGATATAGTTACGGGGAGGACCACCAGAGGTGATGCGGATCTCATTCTCGTTTATGGGGGACTCGGGCTTTGGCTTCTCGACTCGGGTGTATCTATCCATCGCTTGACTTGTTCAGATTATACCAGTGCTCTTGTGGTAGTGGTGGCAGTAGTAGAGAGAGAAACCCTTTAAAACCCTAGGCAAGAAGCAGAAACTGTAGCGTTTCTTACTGCTTTAATTCAATTCTACACCCAAAATAATATAATATAAGGGAAAACTCTTTAAAAGCCCCTGATCTACATAGATAATCTCAGTAAGGTCCCCAATGTATTTTCTTTATCTCGATTAAGTCTATGATATATCGATAGATTTTCAATTAAATCCTTCTATTAGTTTAGATTAATAGTCATGATCATGTAATTTATATTTATATTTATACCATCACGAAATAAAAAAAATTATATAAATAAATGTAACAATATTATATATATATATATATATATATATATATATATATATATATATATATATATAAAATTTGGTGGGCTTTGCATAATTTAAAAATTTGTAGACTAAAAGAATCTAATTGAGTATTCATTACTACACATGGTCCTAATTGAAATGATAAATAGATTTGGGATCAAATTAAAATTAGTTCTAAATATTATAGTCTTTATAAGGTTTTCCCTATAAAGTAAGTAGCACAACTTGTTTTTATATTTAACTTAAAGTACCTATAAATTTATTTGCTTTAATTTATATCTAAATAATAGAGTCGTTATTTAATATATTATTTTATTAAATATTTTATTTAAATTGATAAAATCAGTTTTAAATGAGAAATTCAAATATAACCTGATTTATTATAAAATAACGATTAATTTTATTTTTTTGAATTTTAACACCTTATAAATAAATCATTTTTTTATAAATTAAATGGATTTTAGTATCTGGATTCATTTGCATAAAATATTTAATTAATAGATAAGTTAGAAAATAATTTAATAAATAAGAATAAATTGAATACAATTAGATTTATTAAAACAATCTAGGTATAAAATATAAAGATTAATTGAGCTAATTCCTTTATTAATTAAAAATAAAATTAAAAAGAGAGTGGATGTAATATAATTACTGTCGACTAAAGGTAGGGGGATGGTATGATATAATAGTAAAAACTAAAAGCCTCAAGTTCAGTTCTATTTACTACGTTGCCATCGGATTGGATGACCCGAACTTTCAAGCTCTGGGTTGCGTGGATCTTCCATTTGCGTGGTCCTTAAGCAAATGACGGGTTAGCACCGGCATGCTTTAACAGGTAATGAAAGACTGTAGTTATTACTTTTCGTGGTGGCATGAATTAAAACTTTTGTGACGTAAAAAAAATATATTTTTTAATTGCTAGAAACTTTTTATTATTTGTTTGGGAGTGTAGTTGCGGTTGTTTTTGAAAGTGTTTTTCGTTCAAAAATACATTAAAATTATGTTTTTTTTATTTTTTAATTATTTTTGACATCAGCACATTAAAATAATCTAAAAACACCAAATTTTATTAATTTAAACTTAGAAATAAAAATTAAAAAAAAATATTTTTTTCTCAAAAACGCTTTTGAAAAGCCTTCTCAAACACCCCTAAGTGTATCAAGACTTTAGAATTTATGACTCGATTATCTAAATGGCACGGGTTTTAATTGTTGGACAAACACAATGAAAAAAAGAAGGAAAAACAACTTTGAAGATTGATAAAAAAAAAAAAAAACCATAGAAAAACGTATAAAATGACTCGGAGTTTTGAGAGAACAAACCAGACATATCAAACACTAATTGCAGGGCAATTCAACAATTTTGGAGGAAGAAGAAAGGTTGGGAATTTCATAATTGAATAATTTTGAATCTTAAATGTTGTGTGGTAAGATGTCATGACATCTTTAGACAAGTTTCTTGTAGATTAATGTATTAAATTGATTGATTTTTTTTAAAAATTGGGAATTAACAATTAGAGAAAATTGAAATTGGTTATTAATTTGTGTGAGGGATGGCATAATCATCAGAGAAAGGGAGTAAATTGCAAAATTGAAGAAAAACTTTTTATGTGCAAGGAAAGTAGTGACGGGCCATTTTTTTCAGGAATATTTAGATGTGTTTGGATATTGTAAAATGATGAGTTTTATGTATTTAATGTACGTGACTGATTAAAATGGTTAAAAAAGAAAAGATCACTTGAACATTACAGTTTAATGATAAATTATAACTATAAATATTTATACAGGATTGATATGCTTATGCGATTATGATATGAATATGAATGTAGGAATGTAATAATGTGTTTGAAGATAATATAATTTGTAAATTTCAAGTTCATATCATGCTTGTCATGATTAATGCTATGTTGCAATAAATTGTTTATGCATGTATTTTGTTGTAAATAGTTTTATTTAACAATGATGTGAAGAGAAAAATTATATAATTAAATTAGGTTAATATTTGAACGAGATGCTTGGATGGCTATGATATGTAATAAGTAATTAGGAAGATGAAGTATTCATTAGCGAATTACCGCTTAAATACATTTTGAATCTTTATGCTAAAAAGACTTGTCTAAGAAATTATATGATTACATGATAATTATATTGTATCTCATATTTATCTTGTAATACAACAAGTGACATGTTTAAGTACATGTTTGGCATTGTGGTGCGATCTGTGATTGCCAGATCGCACCACAATTTGTTGTTCGGTAACATGTCAAACTCAGTTTTTTTTTATGTGGGACCCACACAAAATTTTGATAAAAACGCCGATTGAAGAAAAGCTAAAAATTGATGCTTTTCATTTCGCGATTCATGCACTTTGGCAACGGCGATTCCATGTTTTGAATACAAAATTACCGTTGAAAATACAAGCCCCAAAACATCCTCGGTTTATCATCACAGTGTTCACAAACATGTTAGAGCACACATTGAAGCTCCTAACATGACAAACGCATCAATGACAGAAAAAATCAAGCCGTTGACAGCAAGAAGAGATTACTTTGGTTGGGTGGTGCTCCGATCTTGTTGCCCTGAAGGAGTTACCGGAGCAGTCACGATCTGTTGCAAACGGTGTGGACGACGGTGGTGGAAGGCCGGTGCAGCTGTGAGGGAGAAAAGAGGAGCAGCTCGATCGGGTCTGCAATTTTGGGAGCAGATGAGTCTTCACAAGAAAGTGAGAAGTTAACAGATGTGGAGCAGAAGGGAGAAGAGGTGAGCTGGGAGATGGGTTTGCAAGGGAGAAGAGGGGAGCTGGGAGATGGGTATGCAATTTGGGAAGAAAGGTTTCGGGCGAAGAAGAGAGCTGGGAGATGGGCTTCTGATAAAAGTAGAAGAAGTTGAAAAAGAGGAGTGGAAAGAGATGGTTTCTCAATGGAAAAAATAAAAGTAATAGTAGTAGTAATAATAATAATAATAATTCATATGTGCGTAAAATGGGACTGAATAGTTTGATAAATATCTTCGATTATCAAATTTATCCCATCAAAAAGTTGATTTTTTTTAAAATATTTTTTATTTTAAATTAATTTTTTGATATTTTTAAATTATTTTGATACACTAATATCGTAAATAATTTTTAAAATTCACTTGAATTATTAATTATATTATATTATAATTATTAAATTTACAATATTTAAAAAAAATTATATTTATATATATACCCTTTAAAGTAATTTCACAAGTTAAAAGTAATATAAAAAGCTTGGTAACCAAACACCCAAAACTGCTTTTTTTTCAACCTTCAACTCAACCGCAGTTTTAACCAAACACTTCACTGCTTATTTTGAACCACAGTAAAAGAGTTTTTTTTTAAACTGCTTTTTTTCAACCTCAATCGCAAAAGCAAAAGCAATGCCAAACACACCCTAAGTTGATTATGAAGGATGATATGAATAAAAAGTTTCGAGAGTTTAATGTAAGTTTTCCCTCCCACACACACGCACGCGCGCATGTGTATATCGATGATGGAAAGGTCTGGGATGATTAAATTGTTATATATAAGTATATGATGATGATCATTGATGTGTGATTAACTTAATTTTGACATGTGAGATGTTCTCAGTATAAAAAAAATCTATCGAAATCCTAGTAAAGATTTAACATATGATTTCAGAAACTTTCCATGTTTGCTCCCCGGTATATACCCTTTGAGCATCATATGATTGATATACTAGGGGATGGGTTGAGATTTGATTTTAAATAAACATTGATTACTTTTTGGTTTGAAATTGTAAAATAGTTAATTAAAGCGACTCAGACTCTAGAATCTTGTATAATCGAGAATCAAGGTTATAATGAATTTGGAAAAATAAAAGGCTCTATTTTTTTACATGGCAGATCACCTTTTCTAGAGAAAAGTAAGAGTGGACAATTATTTAAAAAAAAAGATAGGAGAGTATAGATAGAGGAGAGCTCATATTAGAGTATTCCAGAATCCAGGATACCAGTGGTGACACTATATTTGGGTATACTAGAATTAATAGTGCTAGAGGGTTAACTGAACAAAGTCAATGTAATATATGCAAATGAGATAACAATGTATAAAGTGCATGTATCCAAAAGCCCCATGTTATCATATGATGAGAAGGGAAATCATAGGAAATAATGTCCTCGGATGACTATTGAGCAAAACAAAAGTCATAGGCAACTGACTTATAGTTAACAATAGTTAGTGATAGTGTATAAATCAAGTCAAATAGCTTGATTAGGACCTAGTGTTGATCGAGATAGACCGAGACAACATGAAGAGAGAACTTATGGTATTTATATATTGTATGTTCAGAACTCTATCATTTCCGCAAGAATAATAATTATTTATAGGTTTTTAAAAGGAACTAGTCAATTATAAATATTGGAACCCCACCGACGGCTTAAGCGATCGACCACTTCAGATTAGTCAAGTCAATTGATCAACTGATTTTTGTATATTCCCAAGTGTTCATCCATGATAAACAATCAATTGATTAATTCATTTAGTATCACCAAACAATTAATCAATTTCCAATTTTGATAGTTTTTAAGCCTGGTAATTTCTTAGAATTGTTTTATCAATTCTTCTACAATATATAGTAAGATAAGAAACAAAGATTTATATAACCAGTGAAATGAACACTTAATTTTAAGTATTCACTTGTCTTGTTTCTTGGACTTCTTATATTTTTCTTGTTGATATGTTCTTTAATAAACTTGCTTAAACTTATTCTCAACAAAACAATTTAGTTCATTTTCTATTTAATTGTTATCATCAAAATATATAAAAATATGAATATGTGACTCAAAGGTCAATAATTTTTAAATTAAGCTTTATAATCTTTTATAGTTTGTCTTATGTTGGATTATCTAAGTATAATGATTTGGGCTATAGTTTGACTCGCTTTCCTTATTTGTTTTTTTTTTCTTCCTTTTTTCATGTTTTTATGTTGAATTTGGTGGGAATTGAGCTTCAACTTCTTCTTTTTTATTCTTTATAAGTTTATCATGATATCATAATTTAAATTGAATGTTTTGTGTGCTCTCTCGGGATAACTCATGGTATTTTTTCTTCCACATATGATTGTCTTGAATCTTAGATTCAATTGGCTTTTTTTAAGCATTTCTTTATATGTTCCTATTATTGTTCTTTTTATTATTTAATTAAATTATACTAATTTGCTTTTGGCTCGGTCGAGGCTAAGCCTTGAGTAATGCTTCTTTTTTAAAACACCCTTTTGTTTCCTGGCCATTTTTTTTTATACAGATAAATGTTTTGTCTTGGCAGTGACGTAAAGCGACCGACAAAACTAGTTTGCTTTTATTTGAATGTTCTTCCAAGAAAAAAAAATGGTAGATAGATTTGGTAATCTATCAACCTATGGGCCACATATAAGTACAAAAAAAGCCTTTGGAAAAAACAAGTCATCGGCCCTAGCCCGAATCATGGTTTGCTTTGCTGCCCGACTGTTATCATTGTCAGGGTACTTGGAAATAGTATTTATAAGGAAAATAATATTATTTAATTAGATATATTATTAGGACAAAACATTAGACACCTCACTCCAACAATCCTTTTATCTCTTTCTTCGTGATCCACTAGTGTTGTTATGTTTTGTCTGGTAGGGTGATAAAAAGAAATTAAAATTGTTTATTCTCTTACAAGAAATATTTTTAATTAAAATATAGTAAATCGTATTACTAAACTCGACATGTTTAATATTGTGATAAAGATTCATTTGGAAATATATTAAAATAATATTTTTATTATTATTTTAAATTTTATTTTTATTATCAACAAATTAGAACACTAAAAATATCAATTTAACAAAAATAAATAACCCCCCCACCCCCACCCCCCACAAGCTTCTTTTTTTTTTTTTTTTTGTCGAAGATGGTCTTCACTTCCTCCCTTTAAGCTCCTTTTCTACTGATTTTCTTGCTCTAAATTAAGACACCATCACTGGACTTTCTCACTTCATGCCATGCATTTATCTCACCCCAACAACTATATATATATATATATATATATATATATATATATATATATATATATATATATATAGCTAGGCCACCTTCATTGAGATCACATTTCAGATCATGTTACAAGCAATCAGCTACTATATCAACGAACTAACTAAAGGAAAGACAGCGATCGAAAGAGAGAAAAGCAATCTAGCCGCGAAACAATGCCTAAATGAACGAGTTGACTCATTTCAATTGCCATGGAGAATCACCATCCTTGGGCTTATTAGTTTCTTCATAGCTCTAGCACCACGACTGTCGATCAGAATACCATTTGGAGAGTATTAATAAATCTGCAGGGGGGGGCAAGAAGGGATAGACTAGCTAGAGGGGAGATGTTCTTACACTCGGAGTCCGTCGTGATCCAATTTCCTTTCCTCTCATGAACAGGAGTGGAGTTCAGTGATAAAATGTTGAGGTCCATGTTCTTGGAAGAAGCCTTTGAAATGGCTGAGCAGGCAGAGGAAGTGGTTGAGCAGCTTTCAACATTCCATCTAAAACTGATTTTTGGAGAATCGATGCTGAGTTCTTCATCATCTGGCACTGCTTTAAGGGTTGCTCGGCTTCTAAGCTGTAGAACCTGGAATATAACACAAGAGATAAATAACTATGAGACAATAATATAAATTATATTTTAAGATTTCATCTAATAATAGATGAGATAGTTTTTTAATATAATATCAAAGTTTTATTAATTTAGTGATAGTATGAATCTGTATAAATTTTAAATTTAAAAAAAATTATTTGAAAAATATATTAAAAAATAATATAAATTATATATTGAGATGAACTCATAATTAAGAGCAATACTGTAAATCCAGTACCATGCAGCACTACCTGCTCAAACCCTTGTTAATTTTACTATGGCCATAGAGCGTTACTGCATGCAGTCGATGAACTGAAATGTTCAAGCATTTCGAGGGAGGAGAAGTTTTATATTTTCTGGTTCATGGAGAAGATCAACGACTCAAATATGTTAAGAAATTTACCTTCCGGCCGATAAACTTTCCGGCTTTATCCGATTTTGCAGCAGCAGCCCATCTCAACAGTTCCTTCATTCTCGATATGGCTTTGGCTTTATCCCCTTTAACCTTATCTTTCTTCTCCAACGTGCAACTTTTTTCATTTTTTCTGGCCGAGGACGACAATGTCGAGTCACTCACTGGCAAGACTTTATTAACAGCGTGAGCAGCTGAGTCCACTCTGTTACTACTCGTGGCCTGACTTCGTGCAGCAGTAGCCTCCTCCTGCTTCATCTTCCTAGATCGTGTGCAATGCTGCGGTCTAACGTTGTGGCTATTAAACCTTTTCAGATCAAGTGTGCTGTAAAAACAAGCTTTTGCAACATCTTTTCTGCATAAAAATGAAAATGGCCAGGAATATTTTAAACCAGATTCATCACTTTCTCCGACTACCCTTTCTGATCTTCGATGATCCCCCCTATACTTCAACCAAATTATCTCTCTCCCTGTAGCTGCTGCTTTCTCTGAAACTTCAAAGGAAAAGAGCTGAATATATTTAATTAACATGTGTAAGAACCTGGCACCATATATATGCAGCACTGCTAGTATTAATTTCTTACCATTACTGCTGTTTTTTGTGGCTGGGATGGATGTTTCTTCTCGTGCTTCCTTGAAGAGCTTGTGAAATATCTGCTACATCCATTAAAGAGTTGGCATAATTAAGCTCTTATGTGAACTCTATAAATCTCATTAAATGATGATCTCATGTTCAGCAAATTAAGCTAACCTGCATGTTGTGCCTGATATATTTTATACCCTAACTAATTATACAGGAACATGGTCTCTCTGTGTGCTTGAGTGAGCTGAAGATTCCTGTCTGCAATATAATAAGCCCTTTTGAGAAGATGAAGACAAAGAAATCAGGGAGATGGATCTGACGGAGCTTGTGATACAACTAAGCAGTGCGTGGTGGGGGGCTGGGCCATGTGATTCTCCTGATCAGCATGTAAACTGTTTATAAAGATGATCATGTGGTGGTGGGTATTAAGGAAAGATTTGAATTGATGAAGAACTTGTTTAGCTACGTGGCATCCCTCCTGCCGAACACCTGTAGATCTGCACTTCATCGATCAAGGTGGACCCTTTGATTGAAACGACTATTTAATAGGTTAAACACTCGGAGCCTACTGTGCTGGAGGCTGCTTACTTATCGCAAAAATTTGCCAAGAACATGCGTCATGCAATCTAGTGGTGTTAATGGGTTTAAGCCAATCATTCTGCCACAAGGATTAGTCAATCTGGCCATGATAATTAATAATTAATTAAGAATCTGTGATGCATTGCATTTCTACTCTCCAGGGAACAAACACTAATTATTCTCCCACTCCATGCCCGAGATGAAAATGTGTTTTGAAAATACTTTTAAAAGAAAATAAAATAAAAGATTTTATTTTAAATTAAAAATAAATTAGTAATTTTAAATCATTTCAATCCCTAAAAAATAATAATCCCTGAAAATTAATAATCAACGCAACCTAACACCACCGTGAAGACCGGCCGTAGGGCGCAAACATGGAGCCGGGACAGACACATGCTCTGATTGTTCTTATTTAAGACGGAAGCTATACATGTCCACCGGTTATTTTGTCCTGTCTGTGTTAGTGCTTTCTCATGCCTCTCCTTCTCACCCACCGGCAATGGTGGGAACCCAGGTGACTGACGTGTAACCCCTCCCTTCCACTGTATTGGATGATGACGTGTCATTATCCTAGCGGTTTAATATCTGTGCTCCAGAAAGAATGGAGGGAGCTTTCCCCGTCAAGGGAATAACTCCTGTGAAAAGGCCAGGACGGTACCGGAGTGGGTGGTCTGTCATAAATTTCTCGGGGAACTGTTTCCTACTTCCGGCTCCATTTTTGGATGCTATTGTAGCTATCACGCCTCCGCATGGCGTTACTAGTGATTGTTTGTAAGCGTCATTATTTTTATTTTTAGATTGTTTTTTTTATAAAAATATCAGAATAAAATTTTTATTTTTAAAAATTATCTTTAATATTATAATATTAAATTGATGTAAAATAATGATTTAAATTAAAAAAAAAAAGAATTTGAAACGACAAACAGTCACTTAATCGACAGTCTCTCCATCTGTTTGGTTTGTCAGTGCTGTGCATCACAACAACAAAAAAAGGACATTTTTTATTTGTTTTGTATGCGATGCACTGTACAAACAAAGGCTTTTCATTGGGATGACCTTGTAATCATTTTATTCTTCATTACCACAATCTCATTTGTTTTGTTGGTTGGTGGGCTTTATAGATATTTTACTCGAGTTTTTTTTAGTGTGATTTTAAAAAAAATATTATGAACTGTTTTAAAATATAAAAAATAAGTCATAAAAAGCTAATTTGATATAATTTAGTTCATTTATTGAGTTGAAATATAAGATGAATGATACATAAAAATATTATTTAATTATAAAAAAATCAAGATTACGTTTTTTTATTAAATATCATGACAATAATATATTATATCAATCACGTTAGCCAAACCGGAGTAAATCTTTTAATTTTGTAATTTGGATAATGTGATTAAGATAATCTATTAAATTTCAAATTAACTTGATATTGAATGATATAACTAAAAAAATAAGCATCATCAATGTGAGTTCACTTACTAAACTCAAGCCCTAGTTTATGAAATCAACATAATCTATTGCAAAGTAATTCAAACAAATTAAAAATTATAATTTTTAATTAATTTAATATTGAATGATTAAAAAAAAATGATTTAAAAAATCAACATGAGTTCACTCATCAAACTAGTGTCCTAAATCACAAGATCAAAATAATCTCATAAAAAATAAAATAAAATAACTCGAGTTAACTTTATAACCCACAACCTAGGTCATGAGATAAAAATAATATAATTGAAAGCAAATTGGAATAAATCACTAAATATAACTCTAAATCAACCCATTTTTTAAGAGTTAAATTGAAAAAAATCTAAAAATTGAGCATGATAAAATGATTTGAATCAATTTATATTAACTCTTAAAACTTGTGACTTGAGTCGTGAGGCCCAAACAACCTTGTAGAAAGCAAACTAGAATAAAATCAATAATCTTAACTCTTAATCAAATCAATATTTATGTTGACGTGTCAGATTCGCAACACGAGATGTGAGATTGGTATAACAACATGAAAAGCAAACTACAACAAATCATAAAGTTCAATTTTCAATAAACCAAGTGTTGAACGATTAAATAAAAACAAAAACATGGAATATAAACAAAAGAAAAAACATTGTTGCAATTAATAGTGTTTTGTGATGTGAAGCATGATAAAAACTATTGTAATATTTTTTGTGAGGTGATGCACAATAAAAACAAAATTTGGTTTTTAGTCTCATGATGTGTGTCTAAACCTATAACATGAATCATGAGATTGAAATAACTATATTAAAAATAAACCGTAACAAATCATGAAATTTAATTTTTAATAAACTAATTAACCAAACATTAAAAAATACAAGAAATGAAAAACATAAAGTAAAAAAACAAAGAAAAAAAAAACATTGTTGCAATGAATAATATTTAAGGCTATAACTTTTTTTTTTAAAAAAAAACTTTAAAATTAAAACTAATAAAACCCACACCTTTATAGGCTTACAAGACCTGTAAATATGTTAGAAAACCCAACATTCAGTAGAAAATAATTATAAATTCAAAAGTACAGAGAAACATTTAATTTAATAATAAATCTAAAAATACCTACAAAAATAAAAATAAAAATAAAAATCGATCTAAATAACACCGTCTCGAATTCTAATTCCGAGAAATCCAATGATCTGATAAGCAACACAATCACTTGTCATAAAAAAACACTACACGTAGAAAAACTTGAAATTTTCTCAACCCGGCCCGACAATCATATCCCTTTGATTTCTCAAATTCTAATTTTATGTTGGATGATGAACTAGTTGCTATACGTGGATCTTGCATTGCCTTGATCCATTCATGCCTTTAGGGATACAGAACCGACAAGTACAACATCGATCTTAGAAAACGTTATTATATTCATGAAGTTATTATTTTTTTTTATGTTCGTAAACTCATCCCCTAAAAAATATATTTTATAGGCATGGATGAGCGAGTAAAATCCTGGTTGTCTCAAATTTTTATAAGTGATACATATCTTAACTCGAACTCGAAAATTGTTATACAAATTCTAAACATTATATATTCTTGATGTTATTACCATGCTTATAATTGATTAATTTCACTCTCGATGTTGTTAGAAAATGGTTAGTTTTTTTTTTTGGATTTGAGGAAATTCTATCCCCGAAAAGCGCATTTCGTGAACCCAGATGAGCGAGTAAAATCTGTTATTCCATGATATTACAAGAGATGCACGCCCTGACTTTAACTCGAGATTTGTTGTACAACTCTCAAATCTTTTGTAATCATGTCATGCCTGGAGATAAAAAATGATTGGTGCTATATCAAAAAAGTCTTTTTAAATAAAATAAAATATTATAATCTTAATATGTTTCTAGATATAATAATATTTTAAAAATAATCGTTAATACTTCTAAAATATCTTCATGGCATGATTGTTTATAAGAATTAACTCGGTGCATGATTATAAGTTAAAGCAAGCTTTTTTTTAATATTTTTTTCAAAATAATAATAATAATAATAAAATTTAAAGTAGGTTTAGAAATATGCTCTCCGGGAAGGGAAAGCGTGGTTGACAAGCCATGTCAAGAGTCATCTAATGATGCACGTCGGGAGATGACCCAGTGGAAGTGAACACTAACAACTTTAATTATGCTTCAGAAGAAATTTAGATGTGAAATGAAACCCATCTAGCAAACCAAGCACAAGACCTTAAACGACAAGCAACTCAGAATCCAAAAGAATTTAATTTCTTTTACTGTTTGTCACTGAATTTCAAAAATATTTTTTTATTTTAAATTATATATTTCTGGTATTTTTATATTATTCTGATATGTTAATGTTAGAAATAATTTGTAAAAAATAAAAAAAACATCGTATATTTTTCTGAATAAAAAACATTTCAAAAAATCAATTTCAAACATACTAAATTCAACTCAACTATGTATACTTACTTAGAAGAAAACTTTCCAATAATTAAACTAAATAAAATTCAATAATATAAAGGCTTGGAGCTCAAGTTCCACTCAAAATGTGATTGGTTGGATTATACCTAGCACTCAAGTTCATAATTAAAGATACAGAATCACAAATCATACTATTCTTTTATATACTCATCAAAACTTTCATAAAAAATAAATTCAAGAGCCATGCTTTTGAAAATAAATATACATTTATACTCCATCAAGTGTCTCTGGTCAATAAATTCATAAAATATTTTTTTTTCATTGATTTACAAAACCTAGATGATCACTATCATACTTGTTAATTAGCTTGCTATATATAAAAAAATCGATTTTTTATTTGAATTTTTAAAATTAAATATAAGATTTATTAATATTTATGGTAAGTGATAGTCTAAAAACATAATAGATTTTTGCATGCAAAAAGATATTTATAAAAAGAAACTATTTTTAGTTTTTATAGTTATAATCAAGATTATTTATGTTTATTATGCTTTGATGTTTAGATATGATCTCTATTCTTATAATTTTTATTTTATCTCCTTAAATCTTTTATAAAATTTTTATTATTTTAAATTTAGTAATTCATTCCAATTTTATAGTGTATTGTTCCTTTTTCAACAATTCTTTTGGTTTATGTCCTTTTAATTAATGTTTAATTATTTTTAAAATAACTCTCAAATTGAATACTTATCATTTCCCTCTAGTTTATATATTTATTTAACCCTCATTTTTTTTTTGGTTTTTTTTTTTATAATTTAGCCATCCTAGCTTTTTCATGTATATTATCTCCAATCTGATAATCCAAGTTATAATTTAAAAAGTTAACAAGATTACAATCTTGTTTTATTTTTTATTTTTAATATAGTTATTTAACATTATTTTTTAGTTTTCTTTCATTGTTGTCTCATATTTTTATTATATTATTTTAAAATCTAACCCGGATATCAAATTTATTTTATTTCTCTGAAAACATAGCATTTTCTTTTCTTTTTCAGGCTAACAAAACTAGTAAAGTCGCAGTACAAGCCGACCACCAATCTATCATAATTTATCTGGCTGCTATCTTGTCTGTAGTTGCCAGAAATCAGAAGACTTGCAGGATAAAAAGACAATGAACCATTATCAGCTTTATTATTGCAACGGAAACAAACAAATCATAAGCTTCATTGTTGCCATGAAAAAAAAAAAGCATTGGTGAGCATTAAAAGATTTTTATATCAAAAAGATTTTTATTTTAAAAAAATATTATTTTAATGTATTTATTAATAAAAAACACTTTAGAAAAACAATATCGAACCCTGTCAAATAGTACAACTCAATTGGATCTTATAATAATTAAGTCTATGGTCTTGTTGTAATAATAATAGGCAACCATAGTCCACCTAAATTGGGTCTTATAATAATTAAGTTCGGTCCACTCCCTTTCTGAGTATGCTTCCATGATCCAAATCGATTTGGTATTTATAATAATTAAGATCCACTTCCTTTCTCAGACGCAATCATGATCTGAAGGAACTCGTGGAGCAGTATTAATTAATTTTGCCACAGCTCATTTCGAAAATCATTGTTTCTGCGACCCAATCAAGTTTCCTTCTCCTTTCCTTTTCCTGTCGTCGAAAATCTAGCACCGGACAGAGAACATCGATCCATGCCAGTTTCTTACTGTGTCGAGGGTTGGCTCACGATACAGTGGATGACATTTAATTTTAAAATCCAGCCTAGATCTAAGACACTCGTGGTTAGATGTTGCGGGTTAACTCACTGATTTCATGGATTAACTTGGGTTAAAGAGATTAGCCTTAAACCCTATCTAGCTCATGACTACAGTGATGAGTTGATGATTAACTCATGAAATAGTGAATAACTTTTGGTTTTGAAATCCGATATAGACTTGGAAAACTCATAATTATATGTTGTGTGTTAACTCACTGAGTTCGTGGATTAACTTGGGTTAAAGAGCTTAGCCTTAAACTCTATCTAGCTCATGACTAGAGTGATGGATTGATGATTAACTCATGAAATAGTGAATAATTTTTTATTTTGAAATCTGATATAGACCTGGAAAACTCATAATTATATGTTGCGGGTTAACTCATTGAGTTCGTGGATTAATTGGATTTTTTTATATATATATAAATAGTGTTATTTTGGTTAAATATTAATTAGAGTTTAAGAACTATGATTATATATATATATATATATATATATATATATATATATATATATATGTTTGTTTGTTTATATATTTTTTGCTGTGTTGATCCCCATTATATGTTATGGGTTATTTTTTTTAATGTATATAAACAAAGTTACCTTGATTAAATATTAATTAATGTTTTAGCCAAATTATTTGGGTTACGAGTTTAACCCGTGAATTTGAAAATAGACCGGGTTTAATAACTATGAATTGCAAACGTATATACGTGTCTTTATATATTAATGTAAGCGTGGACAGTGACTGACGTCGCTAGCCACTTGATTACTGTACTTGGTGAGCACTGATTAGCAATCGTGCTACCGTTCCCTTTGATTCATGGCCATCAGAAAAAAGGAAGGGAATTCCTTGAAGATGCTGTTACCAAAAGCGAGAGAGATTTTTGCTGTCAAAACATCATGTTTTGCTTCCCAAAATAGATAATAATGGTTGAGAATAATATAAATTGTATTTTTAATTTTTAATTAATAATTTAAAATTTTAAACGAGATCCTTGTAGATTCAGTGTTCACGGGTTCGAATCCTGCCATTTTTATTTTATTTGATAAAAATTAAGTACAGTGTAGTGTATACTTGTATGCAAGTTTCAAGCTCAAAGTGATTTCATTTGAAGATATGTATTAGAGAATAATATAAATCATATCTTAGTGTCTCATCTAATAATTTAAGTTTTTAGCTGAAACGGTTCCTTTACAGTATTCTATATACTTTTTCTTGGATGTGAGAAAATATATCTCTTGAAAATATATTTTAAAAGTCTAATTGAGTAAATAAAAACCCGAATTATTTCAAATTTGTATATTTGAATTCAAAAAAATGTTGTACATATTGTAAAAACTATGCAATCATGTCACATGCACGTATTTTACCTGGAGCTTCCTTTTTGTTGTTTTAATGATCTGATTCTTCCCTGGGAGATGCTGTGCCCAGCAGGTAAAAAGGTGTAAAAATAAAATTCTACAATCTACCGGGAACTGTTTTTTCCCGGTGGAAATCTCGCTTTGAAAGCTCTTGGTGCTTTCTGGGTCTTAAAGGCTGAAGAATGAGTGGAAAAGTCTTTGAGATTTGGGGAAAAAATATCATTAATTGTTGGAAAGCTAATCTGAGAGAAAAGGAAAGGTTTTTGGGCATGTTTGGAAGGAAAGTTGTGATTATTTATAAAAATAGTTTTCATTTAAAAATATATTAAAATGATATATTTTTTTTATTTTTAAAAAAATATTTTTGATATTAATATATTAAAATAATTTAAAAATACTAAAAAAAATTCATTTAAAATAAAATAAAAATTCAAAATTTAGGGGAACGGGAAACAAACAGCTTCTTTATTTGAAAAAAAATCGGCGAATGTGTCGAAGAAGCAGATGCAAAAGTCAATCGAGCCTGCAGCCTCACATGATGTGTTCGTACCATTCGGCGCTGTAGCGGATGCTCCAACCAAGTACTGGCAGCGTAGCGATCAACGATACGACACAGCTTTAAACCTGAAAATTATCGTTGGACCGACAAGTCCAAAATGTACATTTAAAATTATCTTAGATATATTAAAATAATAATTTTTTTAAAAATTTATTTTTAATCTTAACAACTCAAAACAATTCAAAGTACTAAAAATAAAATAAAATAAATTAAATTATCGGCGAGAGATATTTTGACAGGAAAACCAAACACGCTCTAAAATCAAGGTAATTTCTGATTTTATTTTCTTATGTTTAGTGTGTTCTATTTGAGAAAATACTAAATTGGATTTTTTATTTCATTGAAAATATTTTTTAAAAAATTAAGATAAAAAAATATTTTAAAAAAAATAAAAATGATTTTGAACGAAGTGACAAAGTCTTATATGTACAACATGGGTCAGAAAATGAACGTTGTCAGGAATCAAAGCAGCCTTGTACGGTCCAGTTGTCTAGCTATGAGACTTTACTTCTTTGTTTTATTATTATTTCTTTGTTGTTGCCGGCAAACAGACAATAATATATGTAATGTAACCCTATCAGTCAATATCAATGAACGCACAACATCATGCAAAGAGTTATGTTATGGTTTCCTTGTGTGCTGGTGGATTTAGATATCGACCAATAATATTCACTATTAATTAGAAAACTAAAACATAAATAGAACCTTCTTTCCATATATTTTTATACGTATACATATTGATAACATAAATAAAACATGCTTATTGTTAATTTTTATTATTATTAAGTTGATTGAAAGTTCCTGTCACAAGTTTTTAATTTAAGATTATATTTTTTTATAACATGGTTGTTGAGGTTAATTTATTTTTATCATGTGTTGAGTTTTCAAGATTTTTTTTTTTTTATTGACGTGGATGTCCGGATCAGCTTGTATATATTTTAACTAATCTCACGGGTCCTAAAATTAATGATTATGTAAGCTTTCAGTAGTCCATATTAGTCTTATAAACCATTTATATAGTCTTTTAATCTCTTTATTCTTCATTGCATATATATTTTTACATGTACAATTGTGTCATTAAATTTTAGTTAAGATATTCAAGTGAGAGTAGCTCATGTAAGAACTAAATTTCAATTAATTTCTTTTTATAGTAGTGTCTCAAAAATACAAAACAAATCACTTGAAGGTTTATTTTAATGTATATTTTTCATGTGATTTTTCTATGAAGAGAAAAAGAAGAAACAACACATTGAAAAAAAATATATTTTATTTAGACATTAAATTAAAGGCTATTGACCGAATCATCTCCATCAAAAGGTTTATTTATTTATTTATTTATTTTCGTAGCCACAACAATGTGTGAAGGAGGCACTAGGATGAGACAATTTCATTAAGCAAATCAAAATTTGACCGAATGTATCAATGTACTATATAATAAAACAATTAATGAAGGGGGGCTTGCTCGAGGCTATGTTACATGGTGAGAAGTGAACCCGTCTACTTATTATATTTTCCCACCGTCGGCTCCATCGTGCAAAGCAAGACAACCTCGTCTATAATTATAATATAATCATACATATAATTATATATTTCTTGCCATCTTGGTTCCAACAATATTTCGAAGAGATGGTAATGGAAATGAGTATTTAATAACATTTTGATCGTGTTCGGTAGCGGCGAAGGTGTTTTTAAATTATTTTTTTTATTTATTCTTGATACTAGCCTATAAAAAAAATCAATTTAATATTTTTCTGATGTTAAATATATTTTTAAAACATATCTAAAAATAATTTTGAGATCAAAACACATCGTTTGGTCTGTCTATAATGGGGTGTTTGACACTACATTTCAAAACTATTTTTGAAAAAAAATAAAAAAAATTGTTGTTATTTTTTACTTTAAATTAATTTTTTTTGATGTTTTAGATTATTTTTATGTATTCATGTCAAAAATAATTTTTAAAAAATAAAAATAAAATATTATTTTCATATATTTTTAAATAAAAAATATTTTAAAAAATAACTTTAACTATACTCCGTCCCGCTCATATACCACATATCATTAGCCACATGCATCAACATGGGTCGTACTCGCTAATATTAGATTACAGATTTCCAAAGTTATATATGTTCATGTCCTAACTCCCATGTTGTATTTACTATTCATTAACTTGCCACTTTTTTTTTAAAAATTATTTTTAATCAATGAGAAAGTGATTGGTGTCAATGTCCTAACAGAAGTTACAAGCCCATGATTTGATATAAAATTTGAGTCGTGAGCTGAGGAGGGTATTTTTTTGACGAGCTTAAAATAATTTAATTTTTTTATTACATTTTGATTGGATTACAATTTAATTCACGCTTTGAAAACTTAATATAACCCTTCAAAAATAAAAGTATGTAAAATTTAATAAAACATTGGTAGCTCCCATCAACTCCCACGATATGCTTGCTATTCATTAATTTGCAACGTTTTCTGAATTATTAAAAACAATTAAAAAATGCAATAAATAAAGTGTCGGTGCTTCACAGCCCGTGCACATGTTCCGATGGGGGGAAAGGGAGGTGTCGTTTGACTCATTGGAAAGGTTATGTACACCTACCAAAAAAACTAAAATAAAAGAAAATGAGATCATTATACCTTTGAATTTTTCAAACGCTCTTAAAAATATTGACACGCTACTACATGGAGAAATTGAGGTTTATTAATTAAAAAAAAAATATAAAAAAAACACACATCAAAGCTTTAGAAATTAAAAAAGTTTTAAATTTTTTAATATTAATTTAAAGATAATTGATGGTGAACATGCTTGTGTCAAAAACTATTGATGTGCTCAACAAATCTACTTACCATTGCTGGTAGTAACCCATGATGGTTTCCTATTTGCCATTATATTTAGTCATAATAATGGATGCAGTGAAGGGTAAGGTTAAATGTAGTTGCTAAATCTAGTACTTTTATTTTATAAGATTTTTATTTTTTTATTTAATATGATGATATTAAAAATAAATTTTTTAAAAATAAAATAATATTTTAAAAAACATACAATAATGCAATACCAAATACTACTCCGATGTATTTTGATGAATTGAGATTTAAGATATAGTTCCAGCCTTGTTTTAATTTGAATTAGATAAAATATTAACCAATAAAGTTTTTTTTTTAAGTTAGGGTTTCATTAATTTATTTAACTCAATCAAATTTAATAAAAATGGTTGTTTTTTAATAAAAATAATTAAGTTAATAAATTATAAATTAACCCCGATAATAATAAAAAATGACGACACAAGTGCATGGGAAGGTCTTTTTTTTTAAGTATTTACTCGTAACGTAGAAAAAGCACGCAGTCTCATCATTTTGAGGCCATCGTAAGTGTCGAGGGCCCCCGTTTTCAGCACACTAATAGCAGTAGTAAACAGAAGACGAAACCTTCACCGGCAGAATCATAGCTGGATGCTCCTCCTCCTCCTCCTCCTCCCCCCTCTGTCAACCCTTTCTTCTCTTTCAAAAAGGTAAACAGAGAGACACTACAAAATGTCCACCTCCACCACCGTCACGATATTACTATTCTTCCTCTTATCCTATGCACCCGGCCTCTACCTCTCCTCCTCCCCTTCTTTTCCAAACCGGAGGATCCTGCACCAACCATTCCTACCTGAAGGCTCCGTTCCTCCCACCGAGCCTCCATCTTCTTCCCCACCTTCCCCGCCATCTTCAACACCTCCATTTTCCACTTCTTCCCCTAACCCGCCCTCCTTTTTCCCTTCCTACGCTTCCCCTCCACCTCCTCCTTCCCCTACCACATTTGCATCTTTCCCGGCCAACATCTCCTCCCTTGACCTCCCCCAGTCTTCCAAGCCCAAACCCACTTCCCAAAAACCCCTCCTCGTCGCCATCTCTGCAGTCATCTCAGCTCTCATTGTCTTGTCCGTTATTATTATCGTTTACTACGCTCGCCGCTGTAGAAACCGCGGTACCTTCTCCGATGACAAGACTTGCACTGGATCCAGTTGCAGTAACAGAAATGCAGCTACGAGAGCACCTGGGACTGATAATAACACCCATAAACTACCAACCACCTCAACTAGTTCCAATTTTCTCTACATGGGCACTTTAGTAAATTCAACAAGGCTAGACGAAAGCTCCGATGGGTCGGGCCGTCGGAAGCTGGAGTCTCCGGAGCTCCGGCCGCTTCCACCACTCAACAGGGAGAATTCCACGCGGAATTATGGAAATGGAGAAGTTGGGTATATCAGTACTACCAATAATAATAATAGGGATGGGCGTGAGGAGGAGGAGGAGGAGGAGTTTTACTCACCGCGAGGATCTTTAGACGGTAGAGAGAGCTCCAGCGGGACAGGATCCGGGTCTAGAAGAGTGTTCGTTGCCGCTGCTGCCGCTGCAAGTTTTGATGAAAAAAGTTTTGATTCTTCGAGCTCGTATTCGTCTTCCACTTCAGCTTCTCCTTCTCGGTCTCAGTCTCTCAGTATCTCTCCGCCACTAAGTTTGAGTCCCACACCAAAATCACGTACTCTACTTGTTGCTCAATCGCTGCCGCAACCACCACTGGAAGTTGATAATGAGAGGGAATCCCCTTCTTCTTCGGCTTCATCTCCAGATGTTTCGCCTAGAAATGTGCTGTCTTCGGCTTCGACTTCTCCTAGAGTGTCGCATCGAAACAATGTGCTTATGCGGTCTCCATCTTTATCTCCAGCTAGAATATTGAAAAACAAATTGGCCCAAAAGACACCGTCCAGTTCACCATCTTCAGTTTCTTCATCACCTGGTAGAGTACTGAACGATTCAGCTCCATTTAACGTGCAGTCTCCGTCCTTGTCCTCTGTTTCTACATCACCTGGTAATGGAGTTTTGGAGAAGACCCCGTCCCTCATAACATCAATTGGTTTGGACCAAACTGCCCAGTCTCCTTCACTGTCTATTGCTTCTACTTCACCAGAAAGAGGTCTTGAGAAGAGCCCACCTCCATCCCCAATAGTTTCAAATGTTTTGGGTCGAATTCAGATGATGTTTCCTTCATTGTCTGCATCCAAGAGCTCATTTTCATCCACCAGAATTTCGAATGTTTCGGATCATGATAAGATGTCTCCTACACTATTATCTTCAGCTTGTTCTTCGCCAGATAGAAATACTCCAGATGCATCACCAAGAATGACTTCTAGTGTTTTAGGTCTAAATGCAAGAATTAAAAATGTTTTGGAGCAGCCTATGTCAGGTCCACCACCGCCACCACCTCCTCCTCCTCCTCCTCCTCCTCCTCCTCTATCAATACTGCAACCACAAAGACAATGGGAAGCTCCCAGTGTTTATGCATCATCCACACCAACAGCCCAACCAATTTCAAAGCCCCCAGCGCTTATACCGCCCTCAAGGCCTTTTGTATTACAAAGCACAACCAATGTGTCGCCAATTGAGTTGCCACCTAGTTCTAAAACTGCTGGAGATGCCGAAGAAACTCCTAAACCAAAGCTAAAGCCCTTGCACTGGGACAAAGTTAGAGCAAGCTCTGATCGCGAAATGGTGTGGGATCATCTCAAGTCTAGCTCTTTTAAGTAAGACACCTAACCCTCTGTTACTTATTTTCTTGTGTTTCATGATTTTTATTAGTTCAAATATGCATTATATTATCTTGTCTCCTGTATGAACTGGTTGGTTGAATCGGATGCTTTGCAGATTGAACGAAGAAATGATTGAAACTCTGTTTGTCGTCAATACGCCAAAACCAAAGTCAACCACTCCTAATTCAGTTAGTCCAGCAACTAGCCAAGATAACAGGGTACTTGATCCCAAAAAGGCACAGAACATTGCAATTTTGCTCAGGGCACTCAATGTGACAATTGAGGAAGTCTGTGAAGGCCTTTTAGAAGGTAAATGTCCATTAATATGGAAAACATGTTCCAGGAGTCTGCATATCGATGTGCTGCTTGTTGGTTTATTTCATTTCTTGGGGTTCTGTCTGGGAATGAATCCTTGGCACATCTCCTTTATTGAAAGAAAATAACCTTACTAGGCTGTTTTTTTATAGCATATTTGATGAACCAGTATTTTATTATTAAAGTCTCTTTTGCCTTGCTTAACTTTACTGAAAGATATTCAACTGTTTCTGGCCTCCGGAAGTACAAAGCATTGAATTTTGCTTCTGAAAGTCTAATTACAAATGAATCTCGGGTTAAATTTAGTTGACAATGGTGGAGAATAGAGTATTGAGTGCTATAAACTAGAGCCTGGGCGTGAATACTGGTGGAGATGCTTAGTCCTGCTTATGGATTTATTCATTCTCCGGCACTGCTTGATATAAAATAAACTTTTTATGGATATGTTAAGACTGCCCAGAGCAACGTTCTTACCAGTCTATGCTAGACTACATTTGGGATTTGCCAACTTGTGATTCTAATTCACCAAATGCCTCATCTTTTCATTTTGTGTTGGATATGTTCCTTCCATCCTCCACTAATGCTCTGTTGGAGTTTGTTCTTTTTGTCTCGTTTATTTGTCTCATGAGCGCGCAGTGGCATTTCCATTTTCTGAATTACTGTTCCAGCAACTAAAACGAGTCCCACTTGTTATGCAGGTAATGTTGATACTCTTGGAACTGAACTTCTAGAAAGTTTATTGAAGATGGCTCCTACCAAAGAAGAAGAGCGAAAACTGAAAGAATACAAAGACGATTCTCCAACGAAGCTTGGTCATGCTGAGAAATTCTTGAAGGCAGTGCTTGATGTACCTTTTGCATTTAAACGAGTGGATGCAATGCTTTATGTGGCCAATTTTGAGTCCGAGGTTGAGTACCTCAAGAAGTCATTTGAGACTCTGGAGGTAAATAAAGTATTCCAATCCTTTTCCTTCGATATTTTTGTTGCTTCTTTTTGCTTGTGGTATAATTGTAGTTGTCAAGCCTGCAAACATTTGGTATCCATTTGGCTCTGCATTTCTCAAGATAGTCTGGTTGAACTTGTTGTGGATGATTGTTGAATGACCCAAAGTTGTTACCTTGTCAGCTACCCAATGGAAAATTCTGTGCACTACTTCACAAAGCAACCACCAGTCCCAGTGCTTCTTTCTTTACTCAAAATTATTCCCTGTTATTTCTTGTCATTATTGTTTGGTGAAGCTGGTCGTATGGTGTTGGTGGATATGATATGTCACAGGCCGCTTCTCATTGATTTTTCCTTTTACAGGCAGCCTGTGAAGAATTGAGAAATAGCAGGATGTTTTTTAAACTCTTAGAAGCTGTGCTCAAGACAGGGAACCGCATGAATGTTGGCACTAACCGTGGTGATGCCCATGCCTTCAAGCTTGACACGCTCCTTAAGCTTGTTGATATCAAGGGTGCAGATGGAAAGACCACACTCCTGCATTTTGTTGTACAGGAAATTATAAGAACTGAAGGTGCTCGTCTTTCTAGTAGCAACCAAACTCCAAAAGCCATTTCCAGTGAAGATGCCAAGTGTAGGAGGCTTGGCCTGCAGGTTGTTTCTGGTCTTATTTTAGAGCTCAACCACGTGAAGAAAGCAGCTGCCATGGATTCTGATGTGCTTAGCAGTGATGTCTCCAAGCTTTCTAGAGGTGTTGAGAATCTCGGTGAGGTGGTGCGATTAATTGAAACACTGGGGATGGTGGAAAGCAGTCAGAAATTTTCAGAGTCAATGACAATGTTCATGAAAATGGCCGCGGAGGAGATTATAAGGATTCAAGCCCAAGAAAGTGTTGCTTTATCGCTAGTAAAGGAGATCACAGAGTACTTCCATGGTAATTCAGCCAAGGAAGAGGCTCACCCTTTCAGAATCTTCATGGTGGTGAGAGACTTTCTTAGTGTCCTTAATCGTGTCTGCAAAGAAGTTGGCATGATAAATGAGCAAACAATTGTTAGTTCTGCCCTTAAATTCCCAGTCCCAGTAAATCCATTGCTTCCGGTTCCTGTAAATCCAATGCTGCCACAGGTTTTTTCTGGATCCAATGCAAACAAAAAGTATAATCCCTTTGATGATGAGAGTGCATCACCTTAATATTTGTGGCAGCGTCTCATAACAGGGTAAATTTTTTGTTGCATTTAGCCAGACAATGCCAACGGTAGGTGAACTGGGCTGGTTGGGGGGTCATCATGGACTGGAAGCTGTCTTGCCTGATTCCTGTAATTTATTTTTCTCCTGTGTATAAATCCATGACAGATTTTTTAACTTGCTTGTCATATAGATAGTATACGAGGTTGTTTTCTCTGGGTGCAACAAGGCAATATGCTGATTCGCAGTCAATAATGGCAATATCATGGAAGCCTGTCTGAAAACTTCAATTATAGGAAAGCTGCTGAGTAATACAAGTCATGACCACAATATATATTCCTGTTTCATAGAAGAATCTGTAATGTACTATATAATATTGTCTAAGTAATGTGATCTCATTATACTGTATGTCAATTGTTTGGCAAAGGCATCATATTTACATCAAATATCATACAGGCACAGTAATGAAACTTGGCCTGGCCAATCACCAGCTTGGGAATGAACTTGGTTAAGGCTCTTATGTAGCTTTTATACCAACTTTTTTTTTTTTAAAAAAAAAAACAAATAAAATTCTTGATGGAATTCTAAATTCAGTTGAGAGTAGAGAAGAGGAGCTGCTATGTTTAGACGTTAGAGCCAGATTTCCATGCAATTACTATCACGTTTTCTTTTCCCTTGCAAATAAGTAACAGTAAATCAACATTAAAATTATGGAAGGGGAAGCATTTCTTATTTTCCATTAAGGTACTGAAATACAGGTGGGTAAATTTCAACCCATGAGTTCATATCCTTGTGACAGGGAAACTATATTTATCAGGAAATCTTTACATATAGCAAACTTGACTAATCTTTACATCAAGTGAGATTGCTTGCCCCTCCAATGCGTGGAACTGGACACCAGTTGAGTGGAAATAGAGCCATGCCAAATATCTTGGCAATTTATTGTCTTTAATTTGTAATATATATTCCTATTTGCTTTTGCCTTTGTTAGATTGCAAGGACTCTGCATCCATCCGTTTTAAAACACACCGTGCTTCTTCCTCAGTTGCAGGAACCACTTTCCGGATCCTGAATCCATTATTCATGGCCTTTGCCTCTCGAGGTACAGTGAAGGTGAAGTAAAATGTATTGGATACCTGTTTGAAATATGACAAATGCAAGTGGAAGCATATAAATAAAAAAGATAGGTAATGTGTAAGTTCATACTGTATAAGTTTTACCCAGGGGCCATTTTCAATGACTAGCAATTACTCTGAAAGGATTATGGGCACCTACCTCACTGGACCTCAACTCAGGCCTGGTAACATGGGCAACAACTTCTATGTTGATCAGTGGCTTGTCTGAGTTTTCATGTTCTGTGTAAAGAACACAAGATTTGATACGCAGGAAGTCTCCAACATCAACCTGTTCATCAAACATAATTTCGTGATGTAAACTATGACTCAAAATTGACTGCATGGACTACGGAGATGGCAGTTTGCATATGCAGCTTCTGTAGTTGATATATACCAATGAATTCTCTCTCTCTGAGACTTACCTCACACGCACAAACTCAATCACAAACCATGCAAAGAAATCACCGTCTACATTTTAAATTTCAAATACTATGTAGAAGCAGTTGAATTGGGTGGTTCAAATTCAAGACAATTATATGATCAAATCATGTATTAGCTTCACATATAGCAAAAATTGACAGTGTCGGTAATGTAGGGAAATGATACTAGGGGGGGGGGGCTTAGAGCAGTTGCTTATATTTCATGAGAGAGAAGCAAAAAGCTTATAACTGGTGAAAGATGCTGGTACTCACAGGTCGTAAGAAATCAACATGATCAACTTCAAGAAAGTAAGGAACCATTCCAGCAAAGGCATAAGCGGTTGAGAAAGCCAACTCAAAAGCCCGATGCATCAAGAAACCTCCAAAGATGCGACCATGGATGTTCCTTTGCTGTGGCTGGCAAATCAAAGAGTTTTCAAGGCGTGTATCCCTTAGAAGAATGCTATCTCTATCTGCTAAGGCTGGCATGTCACAGAATATTCGTCCCTCAGCCAACAATGCTTCAAGTCTATTTACCTCCCCATTCTCAAATTCTTTCTTTTCTTCTACCTTCTTCTTCTTTCTCAGCTTGCTACTTGCTTCAGCTTCTTCAAAAAGTAACTTTTCTTGTTCAGTTTCAGGTGACAGCCGATTCACCGAAGCAGCTTTCCCAGTCTGAGAGTCACGGGCTACAAATATGAAGTTGGCTGTCAAAGCTACCGAGTCTGAAGTGTCAGAGGTCTCTGCAAAACAATTGAGAAAATATAAAGAGCACAAAAACAAGATGTTTTATTGAATAGTCAAAAACACATTCAATAAGCCAGATTTTGAAACTTCCATGTAGTTTGAGATAATAGAAAATAATTGGCATCGTGATTTCATTTCATCCTCTACTTCTTCAAAACATATATGTTGAAGTATTCTGATTGAATGAATCACACAAAACATATTATCGCTACAGGATTCATATTAAAAGTATAACTAGAGGGCTTAGCACTCAACCAACTTGAGAAAACTCCATCAGGATCAATTCTAACTTTACCTCTTTTTCTCTCTCTACCAGTCGGGGAATACTGCATCTAGAGGGCTTGACACCCACTTGAGAGCACTCTATCAGCACCAGTTCTGCCTATTATTCTCTCTCTCTCTCTCTCTCTCTAAAAGTCAAGGAATATTACATCTTCAATCTAAAGCTAGTTTCAGAGTAGAGTACCTTTAGTGGACTGAAGGACCTCCAATAGAATGTCAATTGATGACCGCCCAACCCAGATGACAGAACCAACTATTTTAAGATCGATGTCAACACTAATTGGCTTCTTTAGGACAATCTTATCAACAGCAGCAGTGACCAGCAGCAGTGGCCTTGTTGTGTTATCATCATCGGAGCAGTGCTAATACACCAACAAACATTCAGTCACAAAAAGAAATGACGATTTAGCGCATGGTTCACTAAGATGAGAATTTCATCTGAATTACATGAACTAGCAATACATTCCAAATATTAAAGCTTTGTAGGAAACAAGTTCCTTTTCTTTTCCCATAACTGAAATTATCAGGTTTGGAAGTTTACTCAACTAACAAATACAATCATGCAAAAATATAATGTACAGATGGGGATTGCACATCAAGTTTCTTTGCGCGTCAAAAACTATGATATAGAAGATTAATGCATCTACAGAAAATCAACAAACCAAGCATATGATACGGTCTATTATCCATTTTTCCCATGTCCTAGCGAAAAAACAATTTACACACACCATTGCTAACTCTAAAATCATCAAAAAGATTAGGCATAATTTTGCTATGCAGACTAATCAAATCATGGTCTATAAATAGAGAATAGGGTTGGAACTTTCACTACTTCCCAATCCACCTACAAGTGCAACAAAAAGGGATATCTACAAAATGCTCCAAACCCATGATACATTACACCACTGAAACTCAAAATTCATCAAATAACATAGCAAGCAACAATTCAACAGCAGTGCTATTATTCCAGAAAAATTCAGAAACCACAGTTCAGAAATATAACTTGGAAGCACAACCCAGATTTTTTTGTTGTTGTTATTATAAAAAGAAAGGAAGGAAGAATTGAAGTACCTTGACAGAGATGGTGCCAGCCAAAGCATCAAGATCCTCGAGCAATTTGCCAACCCTGACCTCATTCCAAGGATCCCTATACTGCTCTCTGAGGATATAATCAGAAGAGAAACTATACAAGATACTAGTACGGCTCTGTTTTGGAGTTTTTGTCAGCAATTCACTCTGTGGAGGTGCATCTTTAGGAGGGTCAAGAAGTCTCTCGAAGGTCTTGGACCTTGTTTCCCACAGAGCAGTGGTTACCGGTGAATGGTACATCCCCGGCCATAAAGCTATGGGCTTCCGTGCTTGGCCGTCGACACCAGTAAGGGAATTGTTGTTGTTGTCGTCGTCGTCGAAGGGGTTGGCAAATGTGGAGACTACACGGATGGCTCTTGGAGAGGAGGAATTGAATTCCATTTCTTTCTTTCCTTCTAACTTTTGGGAATTGGATTCCTCAAATGGGTTCTTTGATTAATAAATCAATGATCAAATATTAAAACCGAAGGATTTTGCTGTGGTCAAATTCGTTTGGTGAAAAACGTGCGAGGAAAGAGTAGTTGCGATTGTGCAGCAGATTTTAAATTTTGAAAGTGTATGTACTTTTTTATACCAGTCAGAACGTCTCGGTATTGTTCAGATGTGCCGTTTCAGTCTTAAAATTCTTTTTATTTTGATTAACTTGTGGTTGTGTTTCTAATTTTGAGAATATATTTGTTTAACTTTATATTTGTATTATATAATTTAAAGTTAACTTATCTTGAATTTTAATTATGCTTGTTAAATTAATATTTTAATTTTTTTTCATATATCTATAAAATTAATTATATATGAACAGTACAACCCCAAAACGACACGTCGAAACGCTTCGAAACCGAAATATTTCGTACCGATAGAAAAACTAGAACGACAACCAGAACAACGACTGAACGGTATTGGCAATCTGGCTTTATAAATAATGAGGTTTTTCTCCACTTCCATAAATGCGGGGGATTGAATTTATAAATGGGTTAATTTCATTTTATATTTTATCGATTTTTTTTCTAAGTTAGCAAAGGTAAAGAGAAGATTTATTTATATTTTACAAATCTCAATTCCCTTTAAAAATAAATATTTTTTCAATTAATTTCTAAAAATATTTTTTTCCTCAGCATTTATTTTATATAAGAGTTTCATTAGAAAACAAATTTACTTTAAAAAAGAGCACAAAACTATAATCAGTACTTTTTATATAAAATAATACAAAACTAAATTCATCAAAACATTTTACTCAGGACAAAACAAGAAAATGCCACTAGCAATTTCAATCACAACATCTTCTAAAGAAAATAAGTTATAGCAAAGTCAACCATGCTTCACATTTCACAACTCCATCATTTTAAATTGGCCTATCAATTATTTAAAATACAAATTTAATTAATTAAATACATTTTAAAAATATCCTTTTACTACAACATCAACGAAATAATGAAAATTTTGAAAGAAACAAAAAGCAAATGATGGTTTCGTGTACAGGCTCTTTTTTTTTTTAGTATGATTGATATTATTTTTTATTTAGAAATATATTAGAATAATATTTTTATTTTTATATTTTTTAAAATTATTTTTTATATTAACACAACAAAATGGAAAATTATTGTTTCTCCATTTCTGACCACCGAATTGGATTTTCTTGGTATACATGGTTTCTTAAAATGGGAGGAACTTAATGATGGCTGCTTACCAAAGTTAACCTGATTTGATTACAGGCTTTTGAGGGATGTTATAAGGGTGTTCGTGAGGTGTTTTTGGATGAAAATGACTGAAAAATTAGGTTTTATGGCTAAAAATGTTTTCGCTCTAATTTTTCACTCTAAATTATTGAAGATAATGGAAAATTATCTAAATTAATGTTGTTTCTATTCATCTTTCCCTTGAACCAGGTCTTATTACCATGCCGAGTCTCTCACACGACACAAGAACTCCACTGCCGGGTTGCGTTAAGGATCCCGTACCGGGAGGAGGTATACCAATGAGGGGTTCAACGGGTTCATTTACTCGTCGGAAAACGCTACCTCAGGTGGTATTTTGCAGCTCAGAACACCCTTTCATCTCTGATTATCTGGAGCTATACCGATCGGTGGTCGGCATGATATGAAATACTTCCTTAAATCGTCGTGAAACGCTACCTCAGGTGGTTTCTTGCAGCTTAGAACACCTTTTCATTCTCTGATTATCCGAAGTTCAAGAATGCGCGGTAAAGCAAGGTGAAAATGCAACAGGTTGACAAGTGTTCCAAGCTGTTGAACATTTTTCCATCCCATCTGTTACAGAGCTTATAAAATCTGTGGAAATACTTGGGCAGCTCCTTGTGATTCACTGATTCGTTCCTTTGAATTTGAAATGCTAAATTGTATATTTGCTTCAGGGATGCCGACTGTGAATAGTGAGAAACTAAACAAGGCATGCTGGGAGAAATGTTTGCAGAAAAGAAATTTTAAAGCCAAATCATCGGCGTAGATGATCCGAGACAATGAATCCATATGGATAGTGCAATCCCACAACATTCAAAGTGATGCTACTGGGTTGCTATTGCAACAGATTTCATATTCCGAGGGAAGGATGAGTTCATCGGAGAGAACTGTTTATGAACTCGGTAACTGCAATTATTTGAGTTTAAGAGTGATTGTGACCATCCAGCTAAATGCAGACCTCAACATAATATTTCATCATAGGCTATTAGCACAGCTAACATGAATCTGAGAAAGAAAAGGATGCATATTCAATACACAAAATGGTAATTCCAAAAACAATTACGGATTACATCTTCCACAGGCCGCGGAACAACCTGTGATGAGAAATCCTTTACTCAACCCATGAAAGTAAAGGACACTCTTAAAATAAAATTGTGATATTGAGAGCTGTTTTAATGATACAGCAATGAAATGGAACGACATAGATATTTTGATGGCAAGACTGTGAGTTCTTAATTGGAAGAGAAAAGACCATTACTTAGTTACGATACCACGGGAGTGGAACTTCTCATGATGATCATGAGTTGATGATGTTTTCGGCACTTTTGCACAAACTGACCATTCGGAGACTCAAACCGGCAAACCGAAGGCATTACCCGTTACTAAGGTTGCGATTAGTTAGTATCCCAAGATAAAATACACAAATACAGAAAAAAAAACAAAAAAATATTTGGTTGAAGAGACCAGGATTGTCTACAACATGTCTTGGGGGTGAGTTTTTTCAAAACAAAAGGGAAGTACAAAAGACATAGCTCCACTGTATTTGTCAATCATCTATGTAACCAAATGCTACCAGGCAATAGAGTGCAGTAATAACAAAAAAAAACACATATATATTAAAATTCATTAAAACAGACAGAACAAAAGATAATTACATATAAATTATGCAATAAGTATTACGCTAACTACCTCGTACCTTTTTAATAATTTTCCTTTACTTCTCGAGCAACAATAAGCTCCTCCATATAATCAGCACCACCAGTATCTGAAGGCATCAGAATCTCATCCTCGGTAGTAAAATAGTATTGCATCCCAATTGCCCTTAGAAGCTGATATACTTCTAACATAGCGGGCCTTTCTTTGGGTGTTGGCAAAACACAACGGCATGCAACTTTAAGGAACTGGAAAATCTCATTATCAACACCCTTCCCAGCCAAAGATTTGTCTACAGCATCTTTAAGTTGAGAATTGCTTGACAGCTGTGTGATCCATTCAACCAGACTCCCCCTGAAGCTTTCAGGAGCTTTAGCCACATGGGTAGGTTTCTCCCCTGTCACCAGCTCAAGAAGCACAGTTCCAAAGCTGTAGACATCCCCTTTTGGAGTGGCCACCAGAGTTCTTGCATACTCTGGAGCAACATAACCCAAATCCCCAAATTCTCCATTCACAAATGTACTCAAATGTGTATCAACTGGATTCATTAGCCTGGCCAGTCCAAAATCAGAAATTTTCGGCTCAAAATCAGCGTCCAACAAGATGCACTTGGAGCTTATGTTTCGGTGGATGATGCGAGGGTTACAGTTATGATGGAGCCATGCGAATCCTTTTGCTGCCTGTATACCAATTCTGAGTCTCAGAGGCCATTCCATTGGCTTCCTGCTTTCATCTGCAATATGTATGTGATCATAGAGAGTGCCATTTGGCATATGCTTATACACCAGAAACCTTTCCTTATTAGCCAAGCAGTAACCTAAAAGAGGAACCAAATTAGGATGTTTCACACTCCCCAGAGTAGCCATCTCAGATACAAATTCTTTTTCTGAGTGCTGTGAATCCTGCAACCTCTTAACCATAAAAGGAACGCCGTCCTCTAGCACTGCTTTGTACACAGCCCCTGTTCTTCCTGTCCCGATGATATTCTCTTTGTGGAAGTTGTTGGTAGCCTTCAAGAGGTCACTCAATTTCATTTTAGGAACTGATTTCTCAAACATGGAAACCTGGAATCACAAAATCTTCTCAATCAACACATAGCATGTCCACAAGTATGCCAAAAAGGAATATAGGGATGGTCGTTGCATTTTTCAACATAGAACAAAGGATCAAAACTGACTTGAAAAATAAAAATAAAAAGAATGAAAGAAAAGTGTGTTAGAATAACTTGCCTTGATGCCTTTTACTCCCTTTAAACTCTTAGCCCATTTATTTCCCTCAGGATCACCATCCTGCTTCAGCTTCCTCATCCTAGACATTTTACGATAATAAAAGAACATACCAATTGCCACACCTATTGCTGCAATGGTAACCCCGCCAACTGCTGCCCCGGCAATAACTCCAGTGTTGGTTTTCTTTGAAGTGGACACGCAAGGGCTAAGAGGCTTCCCACAGAGTCCTGGATTGTTAGCAAAACTTTCTTCGGTGATGATAGTGAGATTGAAAGAACCTGGGATTGGCCCAGACAAGAGATTATTGGCTACACTAAAAGTTTTCAAGCGATCAAGAAACCCAATTCGTCCAGGAATTTGGCCTGTCAACTGGTTGTGGTCGAGCTTAAGGACATTCAGAAAGGAACAGTTTGCAAGACCTGATGGGATTTCCCCCGAGAAATTGTTGGAAGAGAGGTCGAGAAGCGTGGCAAAGAAAGTTATATTTGAGATATTTTGTGGAATTGATCCAAAGAGCTCGTTGCTAGAGAGATCTATGCCCGTTATGGAGGTGCAATTTGCAAGACCAAGAGGGAACCTCCCCTTGAGACCCATATCCGGAAGTCGGATATTCACGACCCTATTTTCACTAGGATGCCAGCATTCCACCCCCAGAAAGTTACAGATGGATCCTTCAGTAACGTTCTCAAAGTTCCATGAAGAGTTCAAGTAATTACGGGTATCTACAAGAGACTCTTTTATACTCTTCAAGCAAGCAATATCAGTGTCCGTACCATAGCTCAAACTACAGCCAAGCAATAACCAAAGGCAGCTGACAACAACTACCTTAAAAATTCGACTGATCAGCATCGTTTCAACGAAGATTTCCTCAAATTCTTGTCCAAAAAACAAAAATAAAAAACCCCAAATAGCTAAAAGTCGCGTACATCAGAGCTCCAGTCTAACTGTGTCCACAAAGTCCTACCTTCCATAACAGTAATACCTAAAACATAGATATAAAGAAGAAGCAAAAATTCAGGGTCCGCCCCACATAAGAGAATTCAGCTTCCATTACAACAAACAGAGGTATCAGCAGCAGTAGCAACAAGAAGTAAAGCGGAGAAACTGAAAACCAACAGTGACCCAGATGGGTTGACCTGTGTATATATCGATAAAAACTATAAAATACGCACCTGATGATAAAGATACTCACGACCCCTCAACCCCAGAATAGGTCAAATAAAACACTTCTTCAGGTTTGATAATTTTTTGCCGGTGAAAAAAGAAGAGGACTGGTAATCAATCAGGTCTGTAAGGATATGGCAGGATTAAGAGAAGAGAGCAAGCAGGAAATGAATACTGATAGCTAAACACGAGAGCAATGAATGTTAAAGCGTGTGAAAATGTGAAATGAAGAGGATTGCGTGCTTGTCTTCTTGGGTCAACCAAGGGAGGCCATTTTCTTCCAAGCTTTAATCAATGACTGCGAGTGCAAGGACTCGGTGCTTTCAGTTTCTTTGACTTGATTACTTGATTTTATTTTTCCTCCTATTTAATATTGTATTTCTCTTCGGAATTAATTAATGTAATTTTCTTTGCCTTCGGTTCCTCCCGGCTTTTTCTCTCTCCTCTTTTTATCAAATCTGAAAGTGGTGAGTTTAGATATTTAAAAAATAATAATTCAAAATAATATTATTTTATCCTAAAAAATATATTATTAAGATTTTTTGTTTATGGTTGGAGATCATTTTGAAAATATCATTTAGGTTATAAATTGAAATTATTTATATATTTATATATGATTTAATTTAAATATGTTAAAAATATTAAATTGATATTTTTTAAATAAAAAATCATTTTTATAAAAGCAATTTTAAAAAGAAAAATTGAGTAGTTACTTTTTTTTAATAGCTTTTTTTAAAGATTGTCTAAATATTCACTCGCTACATGTCGTAACTATATAATAATAATAATAATAATAATAATAATAATAATAATACAAAAGCACGAGAGAGGTAATTTCTCCCTCTGTTGATTTGTTTTATATATAATTACTCTCTTTGAAAAAATTATATTCAATAAGAAGAGAGAACTTCTTCTTCATAAAAATCTAATTTCATAAATCTATTGTAAAAATCTATATTAAAATTTGGTTATTGTCAGGGAAAATAAAAATGATAAAAAGAAAAATATAATTAGTTAAGAGATAAACAAAGACAAATATATGAAATAATTTTATATTTATGAGATAGTTTTGTAATGGATTTTTATATTTTCAAGATATGAAACATAAGAAAACATGTACCTCTTATTATTATCTTTTCTCTCTCTAAATAATAACCAAACACTATAATGTGATTCATTGCAAAAAAAAAAAAAATGGGGGTTTACTTTAAGAGTATTTTTTTTAAAATAAAATAAATAATATTTTTATTTTCTCTTTAATTATTTTTTTATATTTTCAATTATTTTAATACATTTTCAAATAAAAAATATCTTTAAAAACAATATTTATCATACTTTCAAACAATTTCTCATTAGAAACCAAAAAATACACTCTATTTATTTATTCCTCCACAAATATTTTTTTTAAATGAAAGAAAATCTCATTTCCTGAAAAATATATTTTGTGGATCCATTTGAATGAGTAAAATTTTGATTATTTCAATTTCTATAAGGAATGCACGTCCTCACTTAAACTCAAAAACTACTATATAAATTGTAAATCTCTTATATCAGGCTACACCCATTGAAGACACCTCCATGAATATGTTGTAGATAAGACTAGTTAATTGCCCGCACAACGTTGCGGGTCGAACAAATATTTTTTGTTTGAATTAAAACAATTAATAGAATTTGTTAGTTCAAAAATAAAATATAACATCTATACATGCAAAGTTTGATATAATAAAACACGTCAACACATCCTATTATAACAACAATAACATTGAAGGCTTAACGTTTAAAAATATAATTACTATTATTGCTAAAACAATAAAAATTATAAAAATACCCTGAGAAAAAAAACTCAAAAATATTAACAAAAGATGAAGCAAGAAAAAAAAACTAAAATTATTATCATTATTATTGCATGAATAATAGGAAAATAAATTCAATAAAAGAATAAAAAAATCAACTTAAAAAAATCATTTGATGTGAATATAATAATAAACAAACGAATAAAAAACCCAAAAAGAAAAAAAAAGAAAAAAAAAGAAATATCATTTTTCAAATGATCATAAACACAAACTAAAATTTAATAACACAATTTTTGAAGAAAAAAAAATGCTATCTCAACAAAAAAGAAAATAATAAAAATTAAAAAAAACTAAAAACATATATATATGAACATGGACAAGAATAGGAACAAGGAATTAAAATAAAAAAATATTAAAAGTAGAAGGGCTAAAATAAAAACCAAATATATTATCAATTTCAATCAAATGACAAAACTGAAAAAATCAAATCTTATGTACCAAAAATATTAAGGTATTTAAAAGAAATCCAAAAATTAAAAGAATAAAGACCGAAATGAAAATACAATATATAATCAATTTCAATCGAATGACATAATTGAAACAAATCAAGACTTACATAACATAAATAAAGACCACACAATACGATTAAAAGAGAGGGGACTGAAATGAAAAAGCCATAAACAGGGGGGGTGCTATGTAGTTTAGGATGAAGGAGAGAGAAAAGAGGGGAAAAAATTTCAATTGCCCACCATCTTGTCTTCGACCACCTTGTGAATGCACGCGCCACATCTTGAGGAAGAGGACACGGCGACACATCACGAAGACATCGGATGCACATTTTTCATCACCGAACGATGCCGCACGCATCACCTGAAGAGGGCGTGAGGCCGATTACCATGACTCGCGCGTGCCCCACGAGCCCATAATAATCGGAGATTAATAATTAAAAAATATGGTCATTTACCGGGACTCCCCTACAGTCAACTCTTCAATTTTATCTTATTGAGGGTATATCCGTATTTAGTCATTTTAAAAAATTATGAAATTCTTCTGGCACCCCTCCCGACCAGAGTTGATTTTTATCTTTCTCGAGGAACAAAATGATTATTTTAATGTGCAAATAAATATAAAAAAATATAAAAAATTGATGAGTCGAATCAGACAAAAAATGTACAACTACCTAGAACAGCTCTATCCAATAACTATTTTTTTTGTTTTTTTCGAAGGACAATATCATTATTTTATTGTGCAAAAAGAAAAAAACTAATAAACCAGCGAACCGACTCAAAAACAGAGCAACACTATTATAATCTACAATGATTTTCCTCATATATTATAGTAGCCCACCCTAACCTCTTTTGGTATATTAGATAATTGGATGGGATGAATACATATTTTTGCTATGCATGCATCTTTTATGGGATTAGGGTGGGTGGAGTTTTCGTAAAATTTCAATGGTTATTTTTACTGCCTAATTTCTATTTTTATGCCCCCCCCCCCCCCCCCCCCCCCCCCCCCCCCAATTTAAAGTTTTCTGCTTCTTACATGCTTATAAGATTTTAATTTACTCAAATAAATTAAAAAACAAATGAGTGATAATTTGACCCTCAACTCCTTATAAAACCTAGAAATTCAATCAAATTAAATTATCAAGCGCCGATTAAATTATAAATAAATTACATAAAATAATAGAGCAGAAATATGTGATGAAGTATGAAATTTAACAAAAAACAATAGGTTGTGAACAAAAATAAATTGTAATATGAAAATGTACAGATTACTGTTAGCTTAGTGGCCAAACAAAGTTGGATAAAAAGGTAAAATAATTAATAATATATTATTTCCCTAAATAAAAATCTACATATTAAACTCCAATAAAAATGCATAGTCCCATGAATATGATGCCAAAATACTTTCCAAATTGTAAAGTTTGTCATAAATTTATATAAACTGGCCCTCCTTGTCCTCTCAAGTGTTGAATTTAGTCCTATTCATCAAACTTTTTGAAATTTAGCCCAATCAACAATGCTCGATCAAAAAATATTTATTTTGGGTATCAACATTTGATTAGTTTATCGAAAAATATCCTTACTCTATAATATTAGTTTACATTTTTTTAATTAAATAAAAATATATCATCCAATGCAAGAAAAAAAATAAGAGTATAGTTGTTTAAGTTAATCTATCATGCATTTTAAAATTTAATATGAATTGAATTTTAAATTAAATTGAAAAATATACTGATTTAATATAATCTAGTCCGTAAAATCTATTTGACTGAACAAAATCTCATCGTGTCAACAACAAAAATAAATTAAAAAGGTTTTTTTTTTTTTAAATATTATTATTTTAATGAAAATAATTTACATAGATCAACCCAATAATGCATTAGTTAACCCGTTAACCCAAATCTGTACCCGGGTTAGTCCCAACACCGAGTTTGACAACCATGTGTCCACTAGAGGTGAAGACAAAGCACACATAGTAGTGCAAATAGCAAAAAAGGGAGTGGACAGGAAAAAGCGAAGGCTGCTATATCACACCCTCCCTTTTTCCTGCTCCCTCCTCTCTTAACTTTCCTTTCTTTCATTTCTATTCTAGGGATTGAAGGGTTAGCAACCAAAGCAAGCCTAGCCGTACCCACACGCAAACAATCCAATCCAATCCAACCCGCCATGGATTGATTGCTTCGCTGGTCGATTTTCATCCAGGCAAGTAACTCACTATTTATGCTCTCATCTCTCTAGATTGTTAGATACGATACTGTTTCCAGATCGCCTTTGTTTATCTGCTCCAAAATTAGCTCTGGATTTTCTCTAATTTCTACCCCTTCAGCTCAGATGTGCTTATACTTGGAAGAAGATTAACTGCTAATCTATCATGGGTTTGAAGTTTCTGTTTATTTTTCTGATGGTGAAGGCTTTGTTTTCCTCAGGTTTCCAGGCGTCTTGTTAGCCTAATTTTGATCATCTCTTACTCGTGGGTCGATTTCAGTGTGCAGCAGAATCAGCGGTAAGTTCTCTTGCTTGTCTGATATATTTTGAGCTGGCGTCAGCTTTCGCTTACTGTTACTGTACTGGGTTTCATGTCTTAAACATTTTGGAGGTAAAATTTAATTATACGTGCTGTTTAGAGTTTCGAGATGCCTGGTTTTGCGTGTAGACATTTGTGTACTGAATTTAACTTATCACACGCTAGACTAACTACCGAGGTGTTAAATTTATGTTGTGAAGTTGCCTGACATTCAAGCTCATGAAAAATTAAATTTTGGCCAACATTTTCTCACTTCAATTCGATATATAATCGTAAGACCCTCACAATTTGTGCTAGACCATTACAAGCTCTGAAAATTGTGATCCAAAAATGGATTTTCCCTAATGTTTCAGTGGAAAGATTTTACTGGATCTTCACGTGTACTTTCGATTCTGGTTAGGAAGAGATGTGTCATAGAGGTTAATGTTATTTTTGTGTCATCATTTTAGGTTACACAAATTACTTAATGAACCTAGATTGGCCTGTATTGTTTAAATAAGGTGTTAAATAAAATCCTCGCATGGCATTATATTTCTTTCTAAAGGAGCTTTTTGTGGGTTTTTTGTAAGTTTGTATTCACTTGGATTTGTATTCTCTAACAAAATTGACACCAAGTTATCATGCGGATCACACAAAGGATTTTTGGTTTATCTGATCCAATAAATTCCTAGTAGTCTCTAGCCATATCATTTGTTATGCATGTTTTTGATTTCACGTGACTGAGTAGGCTTGTTACACCCTAGAGTAGGACTTAATCCCAATACGTGCAGAATTCTGACATCAAATTTCATACATTGGTCTTCAAAGATGTTAGAAAGAAATGTTGCCTCTGTGCAATTATGATGATCGATGAGCAACTTTATGTAAGTGCATGGCCTGTAATTTTGTGTGAACCTTGATATATGTATTTCTTTTCTCCAGTTTATTGTTTCTTTATAGTTTGATTGGTTGTTTCTTCAGGCATCACATTGATTTGTTCTGTTTACCATAAAGCCATCTGCATCGTCTAATGTGTATGACAGTTGTCAATATACGTCCTTTTTCTGTAAAATAAAATAAAATAAATAACCTTTCTTCTGTCTTCGAACATCATTTCTCTCATTTTCCTCCTCAGCTTTCTGCTATGGAAGATACTGAACCAGTTGCAACACTCATGGACTCAACGACCTCTAAGATACAGCAACTTCAGAAAGCATTTGCTGAACTTGAAAGTCATCGAGCTGTAACACTCAACCTGAAATGGAAAGAACTTGAGGAACATTTCCATGGACTTGAAAGATCTTTGAAGAGGCGGTTTCATGAGTTGGAAGATCAAGAAAAGCAGTACGAAACCAAAAATAGGAGAGCAAGGGAAATATTAGAGAAACAGGAAGCTGCTGTTGTGGCCAAGGAACAAGCTTCACTGGAGAAGCTCCAAGAGAAACAAGATGCTGCTGTCTTTGCCATTGTGAATGCTCTACAGAAGCACAGGAAAGTATCAACTGCAGAACCTTCTGCTGTGCCTTATGATGGCCAATGTGAGTCACCAACCATTGATGACCAACCACCTGATGCCATGACTGCTGAAAGTAACTTAGGGGAAATAATAGATCCTTTTGAAAATGGAAATTTGGAGTATCCCCAGTTAGTCAAACTATGTGAACAGATGGACTCAGAAGGACTGCACAAATTTATATCTGACAACCGTAAGAACCTTGCTGTTCTCAAGGAGGAAATCCCACATGCTCTGAAGTCTGCAGTAAACCCAGCCCAGTTGGTGCTGAACTCTCTTGAAGATTTCTACCCCAAGGAAGTGTCAAATGTTGATGGAAAGAAAGATTCAACCTTATTGGGTCTCCGCCGAACCTGTATCATGTTGATGGAATGCCTTAGCATTCTGTTAATGTATACAGATCTCGTTTCTGTATCTGACTTAGTTTCAGAAGATGTTAAAGGTCAGGCAAAGGCAATTGCTGAAGAGTGGAAGCCAAAATTGGACTCTTTGGATGTGGATGCTAATAACGGGAACTCCTTGGAGGCACATGCCTTTTTGCAACTTCTGGCCACCTTTGGGATTGCTTCTGATTTTGATGAGGAAGAGTTATCCAGGCTAATCCCAATGGTTTCTCGTCGTCGCCAAGCAGCAGAACTATGTCGCTTTCTTGGGCTATCAGAGAGAATGCCAGGTTTGTTGAAATCCAGTTGCACTTTAATCATTGTAGCAGGAAGCATGACATGGTTTAGCTTTGAAAATTTAGACAATGCATGGAAATTGTGCCAGTTAAAAACCTTTTTACTGAAGAGTATTTGAAATCTTCCCTTGCAAAGAAAATATGAAACTTCCATGTTAGAGTAGAATCGTGATGATCCAATGACTTCATTTTGGTGCTGTTAACCTAAGCATCTAAATTTTCCTTTTTTGGATTCTTGTATAAAGCAACCTTGCATAGATCTTCTTGGCCTTCTCAATTGTTACGCACATGCCTTGGACAGATAAATTTGTTGCAAACTACAAAGAGTATAGAAACTATTTGTTTCCTTTACTTTGTCAATTCTTCTACTTGTTGCTCATTGACATGTTGTCATTTAAACTTTTCTTACACATCAATTCTGCAGGTGTAATTGAAGTACTGGTGAATAGTGGAAGGCAAATCGATGCAGTTAACTTGGCTTTTGCATTTGACTTAATGGAACAGTTCTCACCGGTACCTCTACTGAAATCATACTTGAAGGAGGCGAGAAAAGTTGCTTCCCCAGGCAAGCCTGGAAGTGCATCTCCCACCAATGTGCAGGTGCGTGTCCTGTATCAGCTGCATCAATTAAATCATCCTTTCCTTTCTACAATTATCTCTTGACAATTTGATGTGTGCTGTTGTGTATTTTAAGTAAATTGCTGTTTCCTTTATAATTTGTTGTCTGATAATTCCAACTTGTTGCAATATGATTGGGTATGGATTGCTAATGCTAAGGCCTTTCCCCAGCCAAATGAATTATAACAAATGTTATGCTTATTATACATGAAAAAGGACTTTATAGTTGGATGCCAGGAAAGCATAGATGTTTTTGTTATGCATATATGTTCAAGAGCAATTTCCATTGAAACCTTATCTTGGCTTTTGTTGTGAAACCAAATTCATGTAACATCCTTTCTGAGTACTTTGGAGTTTTCTATAAGAAATTTTCTATTGCTTCAGAATGATGTCAATGAACGAGAGCTGACTGCCCTTAAGGCTGTGATCAAATGCGTTGAAGAGCATAAACTTGAGGAGCAGTATCCTGTGGATCCCCTCCAAAAACGCCTTCTTCAACTAGAGAAGGCCAAGGCAGACAAGAAAAGGGCAAATGAAGTTGCCAAACCTCAACCCAAGAGACCTCGTGCCAGTGGTGTCGGCTGTGGGCCCCGTGTCACTAACAGTGCTCCTGAGAAGGCTTTCTATCCTAGAGTTCCTGATAGGTACCCACAGTACGTGTATGACAGACAATATATTTACCCTGGACCCGCCGACAACCATGTTCCCCCGCTCATGAGTTCTGCGACTTACAACTTCTCTCCCAGTCATGGCAACTACTTTGGAAATTGCTACCAGTATCAGACCTCGTATCTTCACTAGTTAGTAAAGATGGCGAAAAGGTGACCTTGATCCTCATTTTAACTGCTAGCCTTAACCCTTCAGCTCGTTGATGTTGTATGAATGAATTTAGTATCTAAACCCTCCCCACCCCCCCACCCCCCAAAACAAAACTGCTCTGTTAATTTTTAATCTGCTGTACTAGAGATAATTTGATCCTCTAATATATGCACTCTGTTTTCTGTATATTTTCCGTTTACCATTTTTCTGTCCTGTTTTGCTCTCTCCAGCTCTCTTTTGTTTATGAAAAAAACCCATTTGAGCCCAGCAATTTGGAGATGACCATGGTGTGCATGAAGTGAACAAATCTGGGAGAGAAATGATTAAAAGGGATAGAGCGATGAGCTCCATCCCGCTTGTATAATTTGAATGGAGAAAGCAGCAACCAGCTGTTGCTAATGGTAGCTAATATTGCGAATAGCAAGTCCGTCTAGATTCCAGCCCCCCACCTCAACAGGAAGGGAGCCTGCTTACCTTACCAAAAACAATCTCCTCGGATCTTCCCCAAACCCTAATTCGCCACGCTCAGCTCCTTCTTTTCTTGAACTCACTCGAGCACCGGCTTGGGATCTTTACCTGGCCAAGAGCCTTAGGTCACTTGATTGCCTATTGTCTGGTCAGTTCTAAATAATGTCGTTGAATTAGGTTTTTTTTTTTTTTAATACATCATCATTTTGGATTAAAAAAAAACAGATGCTTTGAAAAATAACATGGCTTAAAATCTAGAAACCAAGTGACAAATTATAGAAACCCAATCAAGATCTAAGAACATGGCTTCTTGTGTTGATTTGTACCCAAACCTAGGTTCAGCCCAACCCAGCCCATTAACCACTGTCCAATTCAGAATCCCAAGTGGCCCAACCCATTGCCAATGGAATCGCTCTTATCTCATCTCTCTTCCTCTGCTCTCTCATGGTCATCATGGAGTCTCTTTCCATTTTACTATCTTCTTCTCCACCCATCCAAAACCACCCTAAAACCCTGAAACCTGCTACCATCTCCAAACCCAATTCTCATATAAGAAAATTCACTTTTTCCAGAGAGTCTGCTCTCCAAATTCCTCTCTCGCTTGTCTCGAAAAATACCACTTTCTCTTTCACTACCATTCAGCTCTTCACTTCTCTTCCTTGCCTAGCTTCAGAAACTCTAACCTCCCAAACTGGTCAAGTTTCAGAAAAGATAAACTTGGAATCAATCTTGGTCTCCATTGATGACTTCTTCAACAAAAACCCCTTTTTTGTTGCTGGCTGTACATTCATTTGGCTTGTTGTTATACCTCTTGCTGAAGAGTACTTGAGAAAGTACAAGTTTATCTCTGCCATTGATGCATTTAGGAAACTACGGGATAACCCGGATGCTCAGCTTTTGGATATTCGGGACAGGAGGAGCGTGGTCGCTCTGGGGTCTCCCATTTTGAAGATGTTTAGCAAGAGTGTGGTTCAGGTTGAGTTCTCTGAGGGAGATGAAGACAGGTTTGCGAAGAATGTTTTGAAGAATTTTCAAGACCCAGCAAATACCACCTTGTGTATTTTGGACAAGTAAGTGCTATAATCAATGCTATAGTAGCTCTTTAACTTGAATTTTGCTGTTTTATGTAGATACAATGGCACGACTGGTGTGGGATTAAATTCTGCTTTGCGTCTTTATTATTCTACTCTTCTGAAAGTTGATTGAATTATAGAATTAAGCACTAGAGTTCTGATCTTGTCTTCTTTTTTCTTTCTTTTTGGCATAAATTATGTCTTTAATGTTTCATTTGTTTCTGCTTCTTGCGTGTAAGGTAGTTTTGATGGTGATTCAATGAGAGTAGCTGAGTTGCTGTTCAAGAACGGATTCAAAGAGGCTTATGCAATCAGGGGCGGTGTTAGGGGCAAAAAGGGCTGGTTGGTATGGTTCTTTTGTTATTTTTTCCTCTAATCTTTTCTTATATTTTAGCTTTGAATCCTTACACCATAGCTCCTGTTCATAGAGCTCTGTTTTTATTTAGATCTAGATGATCTTATATTTATTATCTGTTAACCCGTAATTATAGATTTCTTCTAGCCTACGCAACATTGGGGTCACTGTATCCTTATCTCCCTACAATTGGAGAGAATGGCTTGGATTACATGCATCTGCATGGCATTTACAAGCTTTCAGCTCTTCAAGACAGCACACGGAAAATACCTAAGATATCAGAGTTTTTTGCTTATAGAATTTATTGCGTCAATATCTGTTGGTGTAGTTTGTAAGTGAATAAAGAAGGAAAAATGACACATGACACTTGGGAACTTGAAACTTGAAATTTGACAGATATGCCAGTTGAATAAAACTGAATATTGAACAGTCATATTGTTATATTAAAGTGATTATTTATAGAACAGTCATATTGATTCATTAAAGTGATTGTTTATTGAACAATCATATTGTTTCATTAAAGTCTGTTAAGTCTGCCTATATATATAGTCTTAATATACAAAACAGAAAGACTATGAAAAACAGATTTTCTTCCTCGTGTCTTCTTTTCTTATTCTTTCAAGAGGGTTAGAGGGTTTAGTTGTATCCTGAAGGTGTTATCTCCATTGGGAAAATAAACACCTTAAAGACAATGTTCTTTTCATGACTTTAAGTCATTGTTCATATTCTCTAATTTGTTTCCATATCAAAATTCTCTAACAATTTCCAACCAATTCGTAATAGTAGTCTGTGAGCATGAAAAGGAAACAATTATTATTTAGCCGAGGATGTATTTTCCGGACAACAATTAGGTGTTTATTGTTGGAATCCCACTTGGAAATCTTGAGAATCACATAAAAGGTTGCCTCTGTGAGGTGAACAAAAGAGGGCTGACACTTGACAGAGAAATTTAGACACTTTGTATATAGGTTTGAAAGATCTTTCCTTTGGTGAAATTTGTTGGCAAATCTGATACTTGCTTCCAGTTTATTGTTTTCCTTAGAGTGAAGCCTTAAAGATTTCTCATTTGATTTTGTGCACAAAGACATATGGTGTGTGTATTAAGGCCACCTTTTTCTTTGTATGAGCACATGTGAGTGTTTGTTCTGTGCATGTATTCCTTTGGTAGTTCTTATTTATGTGGAAGAAGATGAAGAGAAGGATGGAGAAATCTGCCTTTGGAAATTGCATGCTCTTCTATTTATAGATTTTTGCTGGTGTTTATATAGGAAATACAGGAAACCCTTTTGCCACCTTCTATACATATGAAGCCTAAGAAGAAGAAAAAGAAGGCTAAAATCTCACAACTTGGAGTCAATGGAGGAGTTGCTCAGCAAAATGATGGCGAGGATGGCATACCCCCTTCTACTAGTCTCCCTCTGGAAGAAAGCCAAAGTGTAGACAACGGGCATATAAACAAGTCTATGACATCAACTCGTGTGGAAATCGATTTCAGATCTCCTTACCCTAATGTAAGACACCCTCCCTCCCTCACCCACACACACGTGCAGACACACATGGAAATTAATTTCAGGTTATATAACCCTGATGTATGACTGCATGAGAACATGATATGAGCATCATAACCCATGTTTGAAGTGAAAAATTAGCATCCGTTGGAGCCAGTGGTTTGTAAGCATAAATGGTGATGTTCTAGATGTAGTCCTGACTTGATACCTTACATGGTATGACTGTAGTTGGAGTAAGAATAGGAGAAAAATAACAGAATATTATCAGAATCTGGCCTTGAAAATAAAATGAATAAATAAAAAGTAGAGGAGGAAGCATCTGATATTCGCAGTGCCGATTTTCACACTAGTTCCAATATCCAAACAGACCCAATACAGGTATGATCTTACAAAATAGAAGGGAATTCTAATGTCTAAATAGGGTGGTTCTTTTTAATAGTTCTAACTGAGTAAGTACTTCAAGGCAAGTAAAGTATACTAGTAAAACAGCCAGTCAGCAACCCATGTCCCACGCCAGTTTGATCAAATCTCATGAATTCTGATGTGGTGCCCGAATCCACAGTGACACAGTTGGCAACTGTCCTTTCAAAATGGGTGAAAGAAACAGGTGGTGAATGCCTGCAATTGTTGCCAAGAAGTAATATAACCATCAGCCAACTGCATGATGAGCCATAGAGACCATCCAGCAGCATGTGTTATGACTACAAAGTGTATAGATGTGCTCCTCTTTCTCGCAATCACTAATGTTTCTTTATAAATGTTTTTATGCAGTACCCAGATTTGAAACCTCCATCTTCCCCGACGCCGTCAAAGCCATGAGATTGATGCAGCAAGTTTGTTGCTTTGAACTGGCTCCTTTTAGGCTGAACTCATTTTAGATCTACGAGGGCTGCTCTTTGTTTCTGGTATTGCTACTAATTAATGTATTCAATTCTTTTTTCTCAATTTTGGCAACCAGTGATTCTGTACTCTGTTGAAAGCATGGGGATATTGTTTTTCCCTCTTCAGTGGCAAGTCAACATTTCATCATGCACTCCATTGCCTTGCACCAAGATTGCAATCTCAGTATCTTCTAATGCTTTTGCCCACCATCTAGACACTTCAAATTTAAGTATTAAATTGCTAGGTACCATACTACGTTTTTTTTTTATAAAAAAAAAAGAATAAATATATAAGGTGAATTATTTTCGTATTAATTTGATAGAATGAAATATATTGTATCTTGTGTGTACATGTAAAATAGAATTGAGAAAAAAAAGGAGAAAAAAATTAAATAAAAGAGAATAAAATAATGACTATGATCTGTTTTGTAGTTTTCTTGCTTTAAGTTTGTAGAAACTGAAACTTTTGAGCATTTGAGTGAAGAATTGATTCTACTAGATTAAGATACGAACTCAAATTATTGCATGATCCAAACAAGGTTAAATTTGAATTTTGGTGTAAAATCTTGAATTTTCAAGCTTTATGTTATTAAGCATAAATCCATATCAAACCGTTTGATCAACTTATTATGGGAATTTTCCAGCTCTACAAAGAAGGTTAAAGGGTTCCTTTAAAATTAAAATTAATTATACTAGACAAACAAATACATTAAAGGGGGGACAACTTCAGCAACCAATTCCCTAGCTTGTGAAGATTTCGTTCATGTTATAATTTAAACTAGAAAATGTATTTTTCATAGGCTATTTTGCTTAATTAGATGTAATAACTTTAGTTTGTGTAGATTTGTTATTTTAATTATTTTTTCATGTTTGAAATTAATTAATACTTTGTTTTCAACTAGGATCCGAGATTTATTTAAATCAAGTTTTGAGCTTTTCAATTTAGAATTTTGAGTAAATTTTGTAAATGGACCAAATCAATCCCATGATAGATCCATTAAGTTAATATTCTTATAAGTTTTTAAACTATTGTAAAACCTTAAGATGAGGACTTTTTTATCTATAGGAATTCATATTTTTTTTTTAACTTGTATGAAAGTAATTCTTGCATTTTTCGATTCTTGAATAAACTGAATCTAATTTATCAAAATTTAATTGACTTCGCGATGTCATTCGACTTTATTCCAATAATACCGGTATCCTGTGATATATATGCTACACTATTAAAGAATCTCTCACCTTTCTAGATCAAATTTCAATTTTAATTATGGATTGTGTTACCACATAAACAAATACCTTATAGACTAAAAAAACCTGACCATTAGATCATACTTAAAATTTTCAACATAAAACTAGGGCAATTTTCTTTGGGCAATCTCCTTGGCCTCACCATGTCAACAAGTTTTGCAATTGTGGATAGGGCTATGGATAAGGTCACAAACGAAATCCCTCCACCGTAAATCGAACAAGTTAACACCTCACCAACACCAGCCACTAGTTTGTGAGCAGCAGATACATAATTGTACAGTCTACACCCCAAGCTCTTTTAACAGAAGAAGAAAAAAAAAACTGTGATGGCTACTACTCCTTCTCCAATGGCCAGCCAGCTCAAGAGCAGCTTCTCCTCATCTTTAGCAAGGAGGCCCGCCATTCCCACAGCCATATCTGGAGCTCCATTTAGAGTTTCACCCAGCAAGAGAAGCTTCACTGTCAAAGCCATTCAATCAGAAAAGGTAACAGATTCTATTTTTCGCGCCTGCCTTTCTTGTTGCCATGTCTAGCAAACTGCTGTTGTTCAGACAAGCTCATATGAAATCATGATAAACATCTCCCATGTTCAAATCTTGCAGCCAACATACCAGGTGGTTCAACCAATCAATGGCGATCCCTTCATCGGAAGCCTCGAGACTCCCGTCACATCAAGCCCGCTGATTGCATGGTACCTGTCAAATCTGCCCGCCTACAGGACAGCAGTGAGCCCGCTTCTCCGAGGAATCGAGGTTGGACTTGCCCATGGCTTCCTCCTGGTAGGTCCATTTGTCAAGGCTGGTCCACTGAGGAACACAGAGTATGCCGGTGCAGCTGGGTCTTTGGCTGCAGGTGGTCTGGTTGCGATACTAAGCATTTGCCTGACCATGTATGGAGTCGCATCATTCACTGAAGGAGAGCCATCCACCGCCCCAGGTCTAACCTTGACTGGAAGGAAGAAGGTGCCTGACCAGTTGCAAACTTCAGAAGGATGGGCCAAGTTCAGTGGGGGATTCTTCTTTGGTGGAATTTCTGGTGTCATCTGGGCATATTTCCTTCTCTATGTCATTAACCTTCCTTACTATGTTAAGTAGATATAATCTACCTTTTGCTTTGTCTGCTGTTATTACTCGGATCTTATTCATTTGCAAAAATATAATCCATATCTCCATGTGAATCTCTTTTAAATCCCGGCCTAACCAGCGGGTTGACAGCAAACACGGTAGACCCGAGATTATATGTGTGTGTGTGTGTGTGTGTGTGTGTGTGTTGATGCTTAATGATGGATAAATTGGAATTGCTTGCTCGTTAATAACAAGTATTTATTTTAACTGTATATTTCGACGCATCATGATCTGCACTCACTTTCCTATGGACACCAGTTTGAAGTTAGACCATTAAAAGTAAGTTTTATATGTTTTAATTCACGTAAATCCCATGAAAATTACACTAAAAAAAGATGATTTTTGCATGCTAAAACACGAGTGAGGTCGACAGAAAGGCCGAGTCTAACCGGGAAATAGACTGCCGTGCAAGGCCGAGTTTTTTTTAAGTAAATATCTGACCGTGTGACTGACGGCTGCTCATGTTGACATGACAAAAAAAACTATTCTAGCCTTGAATTGGATCAGCCGGGGACTGGTCTGATAACTATATATCAGAAGAGAGTTCTCTGATACCCGAAAACAATTTAGCAGTCCTGAGCCAGTGGAGTATTGAAATTTATTACCCGAAACTACAAAAACCAAAGGAATTGTCTTGCACTGGTCTGGCTGGCTCACCCAGAAAATGAGAAGACGAAACGTCTGATAAGTACCGATGAACCATTCCAGTTCCATGTTATCTCCTGTTGCAGGGTGCTCAGCTTTGCCGCCAAACTCAGGTGGGAAGCCCAAAAACATTCCAAACAGAAGAAGACACTTCATCTCTCTTCTACAAAATTGCAAACAAAATAACCAAATCCCACCAATCCATGCTAAAATCATAAGGAACCACCATGACGAAGACCCCTTTGTTGTGTTCGAGCTGCTTCGTGTTTGCTCCAATCTAAACTCCATTGGTTACGCGTCCAAGATCTTCTCTCACACTCAAAACCCAAACGTCTATCTTTACACCGCTCTTATTGATGGGTTGGTGTTATCTTGCTCTTACACTGACGGGATTCATTTATATTATCAAATGATCAATTCATCACTTGTGCCCGATAGCTATGCGATCGCTTCGGTTTTAAAAGCTTGCGGGTGCCACTTGGCTTTGAAAGAAGGTAGAGAGGTGCATTCCCAAGTTTTGAAACTTGGTTTAAGTTCAAACAGATCGATAAGAGTTAAACTAACTGAACTTTATGGGAAATGCGGAGCTTTTGAAGATGCAAGGCGGGTTTTCGATGAAATGCCTGAAAGAGATGTTGTTGCATCGACAGTCATGATAAACTATTACTTTGATCATGGGTTGGTTCATGAGGCCACTAGTGTGTTTAGTTTGATCAGGATTAAGGATACGGTTTGTTGGACTGCGATGATTGATGGGCTGGTTAGGAATGGAGAGAGCAATAGAGCTCTAGAGGTGTTCAGAAATATGCAAAGGGAGAAAGTCATGCCTAATGAAGTTACTATTGTTTGTGTTTTATCTGCTTGTTCAGAATTGGGTGCTTTGCAGCTTGGAAGATGGGTGCACTCTTATATGGACAAGCATGGCATTGAGCTCAACCATTTTGTTGGAGGTGCTTTGATCAATATGTATTCCAGGTGCGGTGATATAGATGAGGCACAAAGGGTTTTTGAACAAATGAAGGAGAAAAATGTCATCACTTATAATTCTATGATAATGGGGTTTGCGCTGCATGGGAAGAGCTTTGAAGCTGTTGAGTTGTTTAGGGGATTAATAAAGCAAGGTTTTACCCCAAGTAGTGTCACTTTTGTTGGAGTGTTGAATGCTTGTAGTCATGGGGGTTTGGCTGAGTTGGGATTCGAAATCTTCCACTCTATGGCTAAAGATTATGGGATTGAACCACAAATTGAACATTATGGGTGTATGGTTGATCTTCTTGGTCGCCTAGGTCGGCTTGAAGAGGCATACAATTTTATTACAACGATGAAAGTAGCACCTGATCATGTCATGCTAGGAGCTTTGTTAAGTGCTTGTAAGATTCACGGAAACCTTGAATTAGCAGAACGGGTGGCAAAAAGTTTGGTGGCTTGCAAAAATGCAGATTCAGGAACTTATATTTTGCTATCAAATGCGTACTCTTCATCAGGGAAATGGAAAGAGGCCGCAGAAGTAAGAACAAATATGAGGGAGGAGGGAATCGAAAAGGAACCAGGGTGTAGTTCCATTGAAGTGAATAATGAAATTCACGAGTTCCTTCTGGGAGACGTCAGACACCCCCAAAAGGAAAAGATCTACAAAAAGTTGGAGGAATTGAACCAAATATTAAGATTTCAAGGATATACTCCAGCAACGGAGGTTGTGCTGCATGATATTGAGAAATCAGAAAAAGAATGGGCTTTATCAATACATAGTGAGAGGCTTGCTATCTGTTATGGACTAATCACAACTAAACCATCGACTACAATAAGAGTTGTGAAAAACTTGAGGGTATGTAATGACTGTCACTTAACGATCAAGCTCATTTCAAATATTACAAGGAGAAAAATAGTGGTGAGGGATCGCAATAGATTTCACCATTTTGAAAATGGGGTTTGTTCTTGTGGGGACTACTGGTGAAATGAAGATTATAAGGTCTATAAATGATGTTATTATGCATTGTAACGTTTAAAAGTCTGTGTATGATGTTATTCTCTCCTCCTCCCCCGGAAAAGAGAAAAAAAAAGATTTCTTGTCCTAAAATGTCTGTTTATCTGATTGATGATTACTATAATTTCTGAGAATGAGAAAGGGTGATGTGGGTTCGAGTTTTATTCTGAACTTTCTGCCATGCCTCTTGGTTTCTTGTACAGGTTTGTTCATAACTAGACCTTTTGGATTACCAGACTAGTTATCTCCATATTTGGATGTGCCATCTGTAAAAAGTTTTGGTTTGTGTTGGTCAGGAACATGTTCTCCGTTGTATTGCTGTTCAATGTAGGATTTGAGTTTGGAAATGACTAGTGCCTTTGGAACAGTGAACTTTGAAAATTATATATGCTAGTGGCCGGTGATAATGAAATGATCACAGGTTCTACTAATGTGAAACCTGATTCAGAAATGGTCAGCAAAATGATACGAAAAGTTCACTGGGAAGGGAAATATGTATGGCTCAACGGGGAGAGATGGTTGATTTATACGAAAAGGCACCGCACGAGCGCTGTGGAAATGCGGTGCCTTAAACTGGAATTTTTTGAATCTCAAGAATCTGCTATGGTATATTATGACGTGTACGCCATTCAGGCTGGCTTAATTGTCATAAGTTTTGGTTATTTTCAGGGTTTTACCTATAATTTTAAAGTTTTTAAATGAAATGGTTACTTAATATGATATCAGAGTCTTGATGATCTAACAATCACGAGTTTGAATCTCACCACCCTCATTCTATTTGATAAAAAATTCAAGCACAAAGTAATTTGAACATGTGCAATTTTCTAGCCCAATAAGATTTCACTTGAGAGGATGTGTTAGAGAATAATATTATAAATTATATTATGAAACCTCACCTATAAATTTAAACTTTTAGATGAGATGATTATTTAACACGATTTAAGTCAATCGTTCACGACAAAATTTGAAACACATAACCGTCATCCTTTCTGGATACCTGCTGACTTGCTTCACCGAGGTGTCCACGCACACTACGTACAGACTATCATTCTTCACGAATTGGATACCATCCAGCAAAAAACCATGGTTATTTGTTGTATTTTCTATGAAAATGAATGTCCTCTGGCTTTTTATATATATATTGAATGAATGCCAAACCCTAAAGTGATTCTCAAGATTCAGTTTTTCAAATCTTGATTAAAAAACTAAATACAGTTAGGTTTGAAGTGTGTTTTGTAGCTTGAAAAAGCTTCATGCTTTCTTGGATAAATGAAAAAGGGAGCAAAGATGACGCAGCTTCAACTTGGGTATCTTTGAAGGTAATGTCTCGTACGTGGTGGCTAAGAAAAGGACAAGAAAACTTGAGTGCTATCTGCAGAACTTCGCCGTGCGAACCAGCGATTGGCAGAGTGGAAACAATGGCTAGAACTAGTTTTGAAAGATGTAGAAAGGCACACGAACCACTTCACGCAAACTGTCCAAAACATCATTGAGATTGTGAAAGAAATTGAAGCCCAGTAGGTACAAGTATGGCTAGTGTTTCGCATTTGTTTTCTTAAGGAATTAGTTCGAATTTTGGCTGCATGCGGAAACAAATCATCCACCCTACCTAACCCGCTTATGTAACTTGCTTAGATCAACAGACTTTTTAAAAAAAAAACTGAGTTTTCCAGATTAACTTACACGCATCAAATCTAATCATTTTGAATTTACTAATGCCATCATCAAAATCAAACCAGCTTGTTTTGTCGTGTGTGCTTCCAGCAGGACCCCTCATATCCACTTCTCGTGCAAGTTTAAGCCTCTATAAAACCTCACATAAAGCAAACGAAAGAAACAGGCAAGGCATCTCCCTCAAAGAAAACAAGCTCATACCCCGCAGGAAATGTTCAATACGAACAAGAAAGGAAATTTCCTTCTCAGCCATAGATTAATAGCAGCGAAGCAGAGCCCTATTAGAAATTGAAAGCTACAAGCTGCATCAAGGGTTATGCAATGGATGAGTTACTTATCTCCTCCATGATCTCTGTCGTCCTGATAGCTTCATTTCATAATTTAATTATCTTGAACTCCATTTTTCTAAGCTCTTTCATGATATTGATCCATCTTTCTAACCCATTTTTTGTTATGTTTTGCTAGATCCAGTCCATATCCAAAAGACTCGTATCACAGTGGAAACATCTGTCCAGGAGTAGACTCCTCAACAACCAGCGTGCATGTGACGGCCCTTGACGGCATAGTGAACGTCAACTCTCTTTTTACAGTCGCTGTCTTTGTCGGCCTCTCCCTTGCAACCCCAAATCAACGCAGCCTCGAAAACCGCGTCTCCTGCGACGCAGGCAACGACGTGGCCAAGAATCTACTAGTCTTCGAGGTTGTGTCCTTCAGTTTCTTCCTCTTCTCTTCTCTGGTCGCACAAGGCCTGAAACTGGCTATCAATTTGCTGAACAGTAAAGACGTGGACGAGGTTTTTAGAGCACACATTAATCTGAAGGTTTTGAGGTTCGGGATGATGGGGTCGGCTCTAGGGTCGGTCTTGGGTTGTGTGTTCCTGGTGCTATCAATGATTGATGTGATTCAGATTCGGTTGGGGCTGCTGTCCTGTGGGAGTAACAGTACTGTTCATTCTGTGACTGTTTTGGTTCTTTTAGTCTCTTCTGCTCTCTTGGTTTATATCTCTACTGTGTTCTATGCTTTCCTCCACTGATAGATTGTTTTGCTTTATGATATATGTTTTTGGTGGAGGAGAATTTTTCAATTCTTAGCACCTGCTTTGCTATGCTCTGGATTCATTGATGAAAATGTTGCGGGCATAGTTTATGGGATCACTGGTTCAAACTTGATGATTTATTGATAAGTAATCATCTTACCTAAGAGTTTAAGTAGGTAGCTGAGATTCCAGAATATGATTTATATTATTCTTTAATATACCCCCTCAAGTGAAAGTTCTTTGGGTTTGAAACTTGCATACATGCCCACTCTATCTTATGCTTGATTTTTATCAAAAAGAATAAGAGTGGTGAGATTCGAACTTGTGACTGTTGGATCAACATGGCACCAATACCATGTTAAGGTAACCATTTCACCTAAAAACTAGATGGTTTCTTAACACTATTCTTATCCTAATAACCTGGGAATTTTGTATCCATTTGAGGAATGGTATTCCTTTCACTAGCTGCTACTAGTTTTCCCATTTTAATTACTTTCTTGGTTAACTTTTCATTTAATATAAAATTATATTTAGAGTCTCGCGTAATAGCATATGATTTTGGGTTGATAATATATAGTCTTTTCAAATCTCTTTCTTCTCCGTTTATTTCAGAGACTGAATCCAGGGAGTGATCAGGAAAGAGTCGCATTATTGTATGAAAAACTGAGCGCGTGATTGCACCTGCTGCCAACTCACGTGAGAAACTTCGAACCCTGACTTGCAAGGGAAGGGATGATTTACCCTTCGTTTCTGCAACTTGCCCAACTCTTCCTTGACCTCGTTTTCTATGATGACTTGCGATGTGGGCCATGAATGCCTCTCTAAATTCAGCATCCTAGCTTGTTAATTTCAACCTTAATCAGATACTGAAAGAAAAACAAAATCGTATCTTCTGTTCTTGAGCATTGCCATCACCATCACCATGTTTCCTTGTGGAACCGGGTCTGCAGAATGAGTTTGAAAGGGTTTCAATCGGTTCCAGGATTAAGAATCATGTCCTTTTTCTTCAGAAAGCTCACCAGACATACACATCCTAGTACATTTCCTTTCATCCATCGGTAGGAAAATCGTATACATTTGTCTACTTTCGTTCAAACCTTTCAAGAGCTTGGAGAAACCAGTAACTTAGAGTCTTGTGTCACAAGAAAACAAGCTAGCACACTTGTAGGTTGTGGCAACGACAAGGTTGTCAAAAAAGAATTCGTAAAGTTCAAACACCAGAACAATGGTTTCTGAAACCCAGTTGGACTAAGGAAGAACAGCATAGACTACAAGTGGCTATTTTTCAGAGTTTTTGAGTTCACATCTGGCTCTGCTCCATGGATGTGTCTCGACTGATAAAAGTAGGTGGCATATCGGTGTCATGGTGAGAAAAACTAAAAAAGGCCAGACTGATAACAGAGAAAAATCAGAAAGCCGGCCAATTTCATTAGTTTTTGATGACGTGGAGGATAATTCATCTCTACCTACAGGTTCAGACCACATTCTAAAGTTCGAGGCTAGCATTCCTGGGACATATTGTCCCTCCAACATAGCCTTCACCATCTTTCCCCTTTCAACTATCAGAGTTGGAAAATTGGACAGATTATGGCCTAGCTAGGGCCAGGTCAACAGAGACGACTTGAAACTTTACAGGGCCAACTCTAATAAAGGGGAGCCTCTATCAACAAGGTTTGAAGATGAGTGGTTATTAATATACAAATTCGTTTTTTTTTTATTAAAATATATGTTCGGGCTAGTTTATGCGTACTTCGACTAATTCCACGAGTCTTGAAGTTCATAAACATATAAGTCTCTTCCAGTGACCATCATATTAGCAACCACAAAACACGAACCTAAGATAACAGGGGAATAAATCTTTTAATTTTAAACTTTTACTATTAAATTACCTACTAGATGGTTCATAAATCTCTCTTTTTTTTTTCTCTTGAAAAGGGTGGAAGAACATACGTACGATCACTAGAAATGAGGTTAATGTTTTTTTCTTTCTTTGATAAGAAAAGATCATAACCCCAAACTCCCAACCCCAAGGGGTTGGCCTAGCGGTATGAGGTCTGGGACGGGGAGTGTGCTTCTTGCTCATTTCCAAGTTCGAGTCCCGCCTGGTGCAAACAATTTCTTGGGGTCATCGGACTTGGGTGAAGCCCATGACTGACCCGTGGTGCACTTATGGGAAACCTGCTTACCGAGACCTTGTGCACCCCCAAAATTAGTCAGGCCCAGCGACCTGGATACTGGGTGCTAATCCAAAAAAAAAAATAACCCCAAACTCCCACCGCAAGGGTTGTCACTCTCATCGGTTCCTTTATGGATAAAAAAAACCCTAAAAGGTAAGGAATTCCTAGAGGAGGACAAGGGAGTATTTATTTCTTCACTTTTACCTTTACTAATGGCCCGAGACAAAAAACATTATGGGCAGACTATCTATTAGGTTATAGTTAAACTGAACCTAGTTGGCACTAGCTAAACAAAAGCTCGTGGGCCTAGTGAGTTGCTAGCCCATTGTTTATGGGCTCTGGAAAAAGTCGAGCCTGGACATTTATGGGCTTGACGAGTTTTTCAGACCCATCATCCTAGGATTTGAGAGGATAAACAAGGACAAATAATTACGATAAAAACCACAATAGAGTTTTTATAAAGCACATAGTTGCAAAACCTAGACTAGCTGGGTTGATTGGCTCAAGAATTAAAATGACTCGGGCTAAATAAAAAAGAAAAGAAAATAATTGGTTGATCTAGTAAACAACCTGGGCTAAACCTATTAACATGGTTGATCTCGTCATGATCCAGTCAAAATTCAGTCCTTAACCTGTCAATTCTTTTTATGAAAAACATTATTTTATTTTATCGATGATCCAGAACTTAGCTAAGATCCAGCCGATTTTTAAAACCGAGATATGTTGATGCATGATCCGGTTTCTCAATCGTATACATGTATAGAGAAATTAATGAAGTTTTAAGTTTTTATTTGTTATTATTCTTTAATCTTTGGGTCAATTAATTTTGTTAAAATTAATGAGCACGTGGTAATTTTATATATAAATAGAACACACGCTACCACTGATTTCAAAAGAAGATCGCTTGGCTACTCTCAATTTGGATGCCTCAACTCCACTCTCTCTCTTTCGATTCTCAGTAAGTTGCCTCTCTTTCTCTCCTCTACTCAACTGCCCAAGTTCGATTCATCCATCGATCCACCTTACCATTGATGCCGCATATCATATGAATTTTATCTTTTTAGGATATTCTTAATTTTAGTTTTAATTAAGAGATTATTGCTGCTGTTTTGATTATTTATCGTGGCAGTGGATGTCGAAGAAGAAGAAAAAACTGGAATTGTAGAACCCTGTGTTGGTATGGAATTTGAATCTGAAGACGCTGCCAGGAACTTCTACTCAGAGTATGCTAGACGGTTAGGATTTGTCGTGCGTGTTATGCAGCGTCGTCGTTCTGGGATTGATGGGCGAACTCTTGCTCGTCGTCTTGGATGTAACAAACAGGGTTTTTCTCCAAATATCAGGACTGCAGCTGGTCCTGGTCCGGACAAGAAGCCACGGCCCAGTGCTCGAGAAGGTTGCAAAGCAACCATCTTGGTTAAAATGGACAAGTCTGGTAAATGGGTCGTTACCAGATTTGAAAAGGATCATAATCATCCTTTGGTTGTTACTGCTTCTGGGTTCTCTTCATCGGTTAGTATCTCTACCATAGCTTGTTTGTTTGTTCATAAAATCTATGTTAAGTTTGTGTTTCAGCAGTAATTAAGTTTGTTTGTATGTTTGAAATGTGTTTTGTTTGTATCCTTTACATTGTGCTAAATAAGAATACATGAACTACCCTATATAGCGGTGCTGAATGGGAATACATGAATTACATATATTTAATTAATAACTTTAATTAATCACCGCTAGAGTATGCACATTTCTATTACTTAAATTAGGGGTTTCGCTGTGGAGACAACTTTTGTTTTCTGTAGCATATTAATTTAGCTGCTCCAAAGACTGTTAAGTGGGGAGGGTTAGGTTTTGGCTTGTATGTATATAATGATTATCCCTGTCATGTAGTGGTAGCCTGATTTGCAGTTTCCTATCGTTCTCAATGCTTATAGAAATCTGAAAACCACATGCGTGTGTAAAAAGACTCCTTTTCTTTCTGAATCAAGTATTGTTAAAAGTTTTGACTGGTATATGGTGGCCCTAGGCTTACCATCATCTCAGTATGGCAGGATGTTCTATTTACGGTCCTTGCTCCAGAAGGCCATGTTGTTGTATCACATTTTACTCTTTGCCTTGCCATTAACTGTATCTAAAACTCTTATTTGCTGCTCTTACATCACGTTAATTATCACTCACTTTGTTCGGTGCAGCTCTTAATCGCAGCACTACACCCATTGCCTTTATTGAGTGTTTCATGCTTTCAACAGCTGTATTCATTTCTCTATGTCTGTGTTTTCGTGAAATTAAATCATTGCATCAAGATAAAATGAAAGCTAGATGATTTGCAGAGTGTTTAACCATTTTTGCTTTTTGAGTGTGATCTTTGCTGGGATCTCTCTAGTTGCCACTGCATTTGTAGTATGGGTGGGCAGTCTATTGATCCTTCTCTGGTGGCTCAACAACAAGCAATCACAAAACATTTATGTAGAGTTTCTCATTTTTACTGTGATTTGATTTAGTTTCCTTGGCAAATTGTTTGCTCTTTTGAGCATGTAGGGTGACAAGGATAAGAAAATTGAAGAGCTTATGAAAGAGTTGGAGCATCAGGAGCATTTATGTGCAACCTATCGTGAGAAACTAGTCAGTTTTATGAATAACGTTGAGGAGCAAACAGAAGAACTGGCTTCAAAAATTCAACTTATTGTTGATGATGTCAGGAAAGTTGAATCAGAAGTGCAAAATTTTTCCCGCCGTAGATAGCCTTTGGTGTTTAATGTAAGTATTTACTTTTGGTCATGAAAGGTTTTGATCATGCAGAATATGTCATAGAATCATTTTATTTTGCTCAAGATGTTTCAGGATCCGGCCCTTTAGCATTATCCATTATATGCAATGTAAAACACGCTGTTCTAAGGCATATCCGCTCAGACACTCGCACGTGTGCTGATTTTGATATCGAAACTCTCTCTCTCTCTCTCTCTCAGGTGGTAGATAACATAAATATATGAGACAAGTCCCCGGAGGGGGAACTGGAGCAGCCCAAATGGAGCTAGTCTCTCAAGTCATGCTTTGAACTTAACTTTGTGGCTATTGCCATTATGCCTGCCCAAAGCTGAAATATACAGTTGCTGCTCAAAATAACCATAGTTGATGAGTCAACATAATTTGATTGCTGGGATTCTTCCAGTTGTATAGTAAATCTTCTCTAGTAAACTCTTGGAGATATGTTGACTAACCTATCTCATGATTTCCGGAATGCATGTGTGGTAAGTCAACACAATAGGTGCTGAGGATCAATGCTGAAATAGTGGTGGCAGAGAAGAAACGATCATTATTTTCTACTGACCTGGAGGCAAAAAAGCTTATGTTATACCAGCTGATGTGGTCAAATAATGTACTACTTTCGGTCATATACTTGCTGCAATGCATCTCAGGTTCATCCACACAGGAACTTTCTCCAGGGGAACAAGTGAGGCTTATGCCAATGTGCTTGTACCTCAACTGGCATTCGGTTCTCCCTTCAAGAGATCTCGAGTGTTGGTCTGTCTTTTGTAACGAAAGATTTAAAAACTAGTGAAAACAACTGCAATTAGGGACCGAACGACAAGATGTTTAATGTTTATTTAATCATTTCTGTGTTGCTTTCCTTTATTTATAATGTTCAGGAACAGGTTTCCTTCTACCTTTCAGTCCACAGGAGCAAAGGACATTGGCCAAACTCGGACATTCATCAATTTTGATGTGTTTATAGTGTTTGAGAATGTGTTTTAAAAGTGTTTTTTGAAAAAAATTATTTTTGTTTTTTATTTTAAATTAAAAAAATAGTATTTTTATGTATTGATGTTAAAAATATTATTTTAATATATTTTTAAATAAAAATATTTTTCTCTAAATTATTGATTCGGTTGTCAGAGCAACTTGGCAAGCGTGACTTTTCAAAGTGTGTTTTGTAGATTTTCGTTTGTTTTTGGTTTGAAAGTGTTTTTATAAAATTTTGTTTTTTTTTTTTAAATAATAATTTTTATATTGTTGATTATTTTGATGTGTTGATATAAAAATAAAATTAAAAAATATTTCAATGTATTTTTTGTATAAAAATAAAATAAAAAATAATTAAAATGTAATCATTGTTGCAATTTCTAAAATTCTATGAAATGTTTTTTTTAAATACTTTTTATATGAAAATAAATCAATTTTTTCTTTAATATCAAAACATTTTAAAAAGAAACATAATTTCTTTCTTTTTTTAGTTGGGCTAGGGGAGTGAAATTAAAATTGAAGGTAACAGTGGGCCCAATAAGCCCAGCCCTCTAAGTAAAAAACAAAAGGAGGTGATCTATCGCATACACCAGCGGTGCATCATGATGGAGCTGCCTCTTCCACACTCTGCCATCCTAGGGTTTCTACTACTTCTGCCGGTAAGCTTATCACTACCTCCATTTTCATCCTTTTTTTCTTCTTAAAAAAAAAAAGAAACTATTTATGGTTGCCGAGAAAAGATATGGCTTAAGAGATATATTGTTTAGCCGTTGCCTTTAAAATGAAAACTGAGTATAGGAGGGATTGCTCAAGACTAAGTTCTTTTGCTTTTTATTTTTTCAGCTGAAAGGCTGAATTTTATTAACTATTTATCTAAAATAATTTAGTAAATGGAGTGATTTTATGTTGGTTTCATCTGTATGCAGTTGATAAATGGTTGGATGGATGGGTAGGTTTGTCTAAATTCGAAGAGAAAAATGGACAGCATTTCTAAGCAAGCATTTGATTTGGACGAAACCGAAAGTTGTTTTGCTGTTGAAAATTATGATGAACATGAGTTTGTGGACGATGAACTTTCAGGAAATATTGAGCTATGTCTGGACGAGGTTGACAAGATTATAGAACAGTCTAGTGAAACTTTGAGTTCAGTAAATGATGCAATAGAACCCTACATTGGCATGGAGTTCAAGTCGAGAGAAGATGCACGGGAATTTTATATTGCTTATGGACGGCGTACAGGATTTACTGTGCGTATCCATCATAACCGGCGTTCCCGAATAAATAACATGGTCATTGGTCAGGATTTTGTTTGTTCGAGAGAAGGATTTCGTGAAAAGAAATATGTATACAGGAAAGATAGGGTTCTTCCTCCACCACCTGTAACCCGAGAAGGCTGTCAGGCAATGTTAAGACTTGCTTTCAAAGATGGGATTACGTGGGCTGTTACCAAATTCATTGCAGAGCACAATCATGCGTTGATGTCTCCTAGCAAAGTACCATGGAGAGGATCTGCAAAAAGTTTGGTCAGTGAGGTATGTTATCATTAAAGGAACTTTCCATACCACCATGTCTCCAGTTTTTCTTAACCTCAGTGTTTGCTTGAATATATTCTGTATTCAACCACAGTATTGAAGACACGCTCCTCAGTTAGAACCTCACCGGCTCTGCCATTGCATGTGTAAAAACCTCATAAGATGTTTAGACGACAGAGTAAAAAAGCAGTATACAATCATTTATATGATCTATCTGTTGTGATTTGTCACAGGCAATTCGATTCAGTGCCATGGTCCTAAAATTATGTGCTTCAGTAGTTACTAAGCTTAGCATGTTAGAGAATAATATAAATCATATTCTAGGACCTCGCCTAATAGTTTAAACTTTTAGATGAGATGGTTCTTTGACATGGTATAAGAGTCTTATTGACCCAACGGTCACGAATTCAAATCTCACTATCCCTATTCTATTTAATAAAAATCAAGCACAAGATAATGTGTGTCTGTGCAAGTTTCAAGTCCAAAAGGGTTTCACTTGGAGGAGTGTGCTAAAGAATAATATAAATCATATTCTAGAACCTCATCTAATAGCTTAAAATTTTAGGTGAGATGATTCCGATAATAAAGTTGATATCCAGTTTTTCAGCAGACTAACTTAGAGTAGGCTTCGGCATGGTGTTTGGACTTTTTAGGCTCTGTCAATCAGGGGGGCATGTGTTTGATAAGAACTGGATGTTGTAGTGGATGCATACTGTTGTGGTAATTATTTTGTAAATTCCTAGGTTAAAAGATGAATTTGAACAAAGATGGTGAGCAGTCATTGTTCTCTTTTTATCATAACCTTCAGTGCTAGGAAGATGAGTTATGCTTTAAGCATATGAATCGCTGAAGGCAAATACTTCCCCTGCATATTTAAAATTTTTCTCTAGCCTATTTGATCTGCTTCCTGTTTAAAAGATATTCTGTTTCGCAGGATGAAAAGGATCGAAGAATACGAGAGCTGACGATTGAGCTGAACAATGAGAAGCAACGATGTAAACGCAGGTGTGCCGCATACGAGGAACAATTACGCAAGGTGTTGTCATATGTTGAGGAACATACAATTCATTTGTCAAATAAAGTTCAGGGTATTGTTAACAAGGTGAAAGAACTTGAAAATGAGATGGAGGATTCGGATTGCAAATATGTCTAGTATAACACTTTGCTTGCGCATTCTTTTCACTCGTTGCTTTTTTTACCCAAATTTACTTGGATCATTAAGAATACCATGCATTTTGATTCTCAAACCTTGGCAAAACCACTCAACCGAGTCTATATGAAAGTTCCTCGTATTCACTGAATCGTTACTTTGCATTTGTTTTCCTTGACAGCTCCTTTCTGTGGACTGCCATTCATAGAATATCCAAGCTCTTTTTCTTTTTCACGTATCCAAGCTCCTTTGAGAAAGTTCCTCGTTACTTAGCATTTTAGCTGATTCAACCGAAACAAAACGAAACTTGCGACTCTGCTTTTAAGGGCCATCTTGGGAAAGAGAGTCAATTTCTCTGGTGATGAGCTGCTTCTGATAACTCTTTCAGTTCAATCCTTTTTAAAGCAACGAAACCAAAACTCATGCTTCAAAATTTACTTTGTTTTTTTTTTATTCTATTCTTCTTTCAACTGCTCGTTTTCTTCATCACCACCGCTAAATTGTCTGTTGGTAGCCAAATGAATATTATTACAGCTCCCATATTTCTTCTGATTTTTTTCTTAATTTAAGATCAGCCATAAAAAACAACAACAAAGCTATTCTTGCAGTACTGTTCATTCATCGCAAGAATTCTTGCTGGTTCTCTTCTTTAGGGTTCAATTTCTATTTGTTTTTTTTTAAAAAAGATTAAACTAATTCTACCATCATGAAATTGAACCTATATTTTCAACCATATTGGATAGATGAATTTAATCTTCTTCTGTAGATAAAAATAATAATAATTTAACATCAACAGAAGCAAGAACATCACATAAAAACAAGCAAAAATAAAATAAAAAGTGTATACGTACTCCATATGGAAAACCCATGGAAGAGACGCATATATTGTATTTTCTTTCAAATGAAATGATGATACAGGAGGTAACAGTTGTATTCTGCAAAAGGGTCTCATATATATATATATATATATATATATATATATATAACAACAACAGCAGCAATAATACATTCTATGAATATTAATATTAACTTGAACCTAGGGCAGCAAATCCACCACCTTTCATCATCTGCTTGAACTCCCTGAAGTTAACCATGCCATCTCCATCCACATCCACCTTTTTTATCATGCTCTTGCAATCCTCTAAAGTTCTTCCTTGCTTTAGGCCCAAGGACGACAAAACTGACTTCAACTCCTCCACTGTGATAAAACCATCTCCATTTTGATCGAACACGTTGAATGCTTCTCTCATGTCCTCCTCCTCGTCCCTCTCGTCCATTATCGTTTGATACAACGCCCCGAATTCTTCAATGTCTACGTACCCATCTCCATTGACATCTATCTTCTCGATCATATGGATCAAATCTTTGTCGGGTATATAGATACCCAGGTTTTTCAGCGAGTCACTCAGTTCCTTCTTTGTGATCTGCCCATCTCCATTCTTGTCAAACATCTGAAATACCCGACGTAGCTCTGCCGGATCCATGTTTTCTTGATACAAACACCTCGATCCCTGAGCAACAACAGATGGGGTTTTTGTTTTGTTTTTGCTTTCCAATCCTAGCTAGCTAGGACAAATTAAGAGAAGAGTAAAAAGAAAAGCACAGGACTTGAAGAGAGCGATCGAGGTGACGAAATCTTGAGCAAGTGGTGCAGGGTTCATAAATTGAACAGAGGATAATTTGAAGTTAGAGAGATTAAGGGGAGAAACAAAAACGGAGAGTGATTACATAGATTGAAGGAGAAAGCTAGAGTGGTCTAAAAAACAGGAGAAGCTCTCCTCTGCCATCGTTGGATCATTGCTTGTTTGATAAGTATGAGGCTATTTTTGGTGGTTTCTATGTTGTTTATAGAAGTTGGTTAATTCTAGCTAGCAAGGTTGTGTGTTGGCGTTTCTATAATTGGGGTAGACCTAGTCTGTTGTTTTAGGTTATTAATAGTGTGATAGAATTGAGGTTAGATAGCTTGTCCTGTCCTTGTCTTGTGTTTTTTTTTTTTTATGCTGAACCTGGTACCCATGAATAGAACTATTATAGAAGTATTGCAATTCGATGGAGTTACTCAAAAATAATTGAAAATATTTATGTAAAGCGTCAACAAAAAAGGGTGAGAATAAAACAATAATAACTAAGACCATAAAGACTAAGTGATTAATTTTATAAAATAATTAATTCTGAAATGTTAACGGTACACTAATCTCTACGTAAACAGTTGAATTGATTCCATTTCAAAAGTGTTTTAAAAAAAATTAATTTTTTTAAATTTGTATTTTAAATTATTATTTTTTGTATTTTTAGATCGCTTTTATATATTGATATTAAAAATATTTTTTTAAAAATAAAAAAATACTATTTTAATATATTTTAAATAAAAGATATTTTCAAAAACAATTTCAACACCTCTCAATCAGAACCGCTTACTTTATTATTACGTTTCATTATTTATCTTGATCTGGATCGGAAATGATATATAAATTGAGATATAAACAAATTTGCTCATGCATTTGCACCGCAGTTATCACGGGGGGAAATTACCTGGTTTTTTTGGAGTATATTTGCTTATTAGTACCGTTTTTAAAAATTAATAAGTGTTGCATTGAAATTACCCATTGCTTCTTCTTTTTTTCTTCATGATTTGTGCCTATAATTACATTTAATTCATTAAATAAGCGTTTATTATTGTGGTTAAAAGTATTTTTTTTCTCTTAAAAATACATCAAAATAATTTATTTAACCTCAGCATATCAGATCCATAAGAAAAAAATTTAAAGAAACCCCTATTAATTTAATGGTTTTTCTTATGCAACAGTTGAAATGTAATCCAGTCATGATCATATGGGCAGTGTCACCTCCCCATATTGACAACATCTTTCTTCAGCTCCAACTCACATAGAGAAACACGAGGACCTTCTTTCTACTCGTGCCTTAAACATTCTTAATTACATTTCTTTTCTGGGTGATAAAACTAAGATTTCCAACAAGTAAACTGGCAATTTATCCGCACAAGGCAAGAAAAACTAAGATGGAGACTGGTGCGCATGTTTTGCTACCAGAAATCGTGATGGACGTCCTTTACTTTCATTTCTTGAGAGATTAATCGAGGATGCATTCCAAACCGATTCTCACAAAATGATCAACCTTTCCAAAATCTACACACGTTCCTCTAATTTGTGCTGCCATAACTTGAAGGTTTACAATTGGCAACCGAGATTTACAATTGTATCTTCACCAACTTAAAAACACAGGCAACCTAGGAACCTGCAACAGCACAAGCAACCAAAATGGAAACTTCCTAGACTGGATTTTGCTGAGTAACTTTGGTGCTCGCCCTAGGTAAGCCTTAACAAAGAGATAATCCCACAAATTTGAAATTTACAAAAAAAAATACCCTCAACTGCATGGGAAATATTCTCATGATTAAACCCATCCAGTGTTCTCTTCAAAAGAAACCCCGCATGTGCATGCTTGAAGTTATTTGATGTTAATTCCCATGATTTACAACTCCATGTTGTCTAGGACTTCTTTGGCAGCAGACGCCATAGCATAAAAAGCTTTGGCCCCTCTTCAAAGTAGCGCACGCAACCAGAATTTCCAATGCTAAACTAGGAATTATGATATCTTAAACTTTTTATAAATCTTGAACTTCTCAATTAATCTCAAAACACCACTTAGAAGCTAGAATCTCAAGTAATCCCATAACCCCATCAATGGATAAAAATCAAAATTTACTTTTGTTGATTAAGATCATAAACTTTGGAAGCAGCAATCAGGTCTTAAGAAATAATCCAATATATACTAGTTTCTCTTTAAAAAGTCCGGCCATTTGCTGACTATTCTAACAGACACCTCATAATCCAACACTACAAGTAAAAGTCTCACTCCAAAGTAGGAATTTCTATCAAGTTGCTCGTTAAAGATATAAAAAACTCGAGTCCCAAACTGTGCAGCTATTTAAGATGGCACCTGATTAGAAAACCATTTCCAGACATTTCTAAACCAAAAGGTCATTTCAAGATTTAAGGTTCCAGTAAAAGAAACCTGATTAAACAGACACGCGAGGCCACAATTGCTTCAATAAATCTACTTCCAATCAATATGCTAACCGAAAAACGTTGAACCAATTTATAATCCAGATGACAGGTGATTCTAAAATTTCCTACCTCTTTCTCCACTTCAAGGTAACTAGGAAAGTTTATAAACCCAACCAGCGCTGCTCATCAACATTTTCGATAAATATCAATGCCTAAAAATTATAGCTGAGTTTTCTCATATCCGCAACAAAAAATAACATTCACCAGATATCCTTTACTATCCAACAGTTTCTTAGCATTCAAAAGAAAACACAAGCCTTGACTGAATCAGAACAGAAGAAATGAATTTAAAGGACGCCCAATTGAAGGGAAATATCTCAAATATCCAACAGAATCAAAACAAGAACGCATTTCAATTGTGCACATTATTCAACATTAGTCCCCAACAAGCAGTCAAGCCCCGCTAAATTAGCATTATTCAACATTTAATCCCAAACAAAGAAGCTGTGAAACCCCACTAAATCAGCATTGTTGTGATTATGGAATATCCCAAGGCTTAGGCTCAGGGACAGCAACAACCATACCTTGAAGATCCTTGGTAAGCACAACCTGACAACCCAACCTTGAATGCTTGTTCAAAACCCTAGCTCTCGAATTCCTCTTCAGCACATATTCCTCGTCATAAGATCTCGGGGGAAGCTTTTCGAGCCACTCCTGAGCGATGTTAACCTCGCACTCAGCGGAGCAAGCCTCGATCTCCTCCAGGCGATGCGAGGCTGGGTCGATTAGACCGTTATTTGTCAGGGCTTTGAGGAGAGTATGACCTGAGAGACCTACGATCTCTCGTTTCTGGCCGTCCGGATCGATCGCAGAGAGTTTCACGATTCTATCGGAGACTTTGGCGGAGGCGGTGGCCGAGGAGCGGGTGAGGATGGATTTGGTGAAGGGAGAGAGAGAAGGAATGCGGTTGATTTGTGAGGAGAGTCTGCGTAGAGATGAAGTTGCCATTTCTTTGTGCTCTTCCTCTTTTAAAAAGTGGCTATACTGTATTTAATTTATTGGGCTCTCCATGCCTTTCACTACAGTGAATTGCACGGTTGGTTTTTTCGACGCGGGTCAAGTCACGGGTCACCTTCTTCACCGTCGTTGCAAATTGCAATCATATTAATAATAGTTTTGTATATTTTTATATTTCAAAATTATTTTAAAATAATAAAAAATAAATAAAATGTATCCTAGACCTATCACAAATTCTTATCGAGCTCAATAAATAAAATAAAATGAAATCTAAGACCAGAATTGAATTTCTTAAGGTGAAAATATTAAAAAAAAAACAAATCTACATTTCATTCAACTTGTCTTTCAATCCATGATAATTTGAGTTTAAAATAATTAAATAGTTCAAAATAAAAGTTTGATAATCAAATTAAAAAAAATATTCCAGTTTGCAATGTTATATGTATAAGTAAGAGTGATAACAAAAGGACCTCTTTTAGTTTCTTTTATTTTAGTCTATTTCTTTTTCTTTTTTTTATTTATTTTTGAAAAAAAAAGTTAAAATTTTAAAATTAAAAATAGTAGCTTTGTTTTATAGAAAACCAAGCACGTCTCTTGGAGACGTGGCGTGATGACAAATAACTTGCGATCTGAATAACAAATCTCGAGTTTGAGTCAAAATATATATTTCTTATAAAAAAATAGAACAGTCGAGATCTTATTCCCTCACCTGGATCCATGTCAATAGCAAGCTTATTAAACTGGAAGCTGTGGCTCATTCCATAATTCATAAAAACCTCTACTTCTTTTATTAATCTCCGGGTTGCAAATTAATAAGTCTAAACTAGTAATTAATTAACATAAATCTATTATTAAAAGAAACTCTTAAACCATGTCTAATGAATAATAACAAAAACTAATTAAATATTACTATTTAACATTAAATAAATAAATAAAATAGTATGATAAAAACAAAGGGTTAGTTAAGATCAAGGATTGCTACTTGCAGGATAAAACATGGCGAGGAAGCGTCTAGCAACTTGAGTGTTACCAATCTGTAGGGCCACTAACAACATGCATCTCTACAAGCAGCCGTAGTTGTTAAAGCAAGGCATGATACGTCTCTCGAGCCAACATGACAAGAACACAATTATTCATAAGAGACATGCTTGGCAACAAATCCTCCAAACGAAATTATTGTTTATTATTATTATTATTTTCACGAGAGAAAATTATATCCCGAAAAATATATTTTGTAGACTCAGGCAAATAATTAAAATTTTTGTTGTCTTAAACTCGTATAAATGATACATATCCTGATTTAAACTCGAAATTTGTTGACAAATTACAAGTTTTTTATCATTTCGTCACGCCTCGTAATACAGTTTATCATTACATGTTAAGACTAAATCATTATTATACTTCACATGCGATGTCTCGCCCGTCCTTTCTCTATTGATAGATTACTATTAACTTCATCAAGTCAAAGGTTAGCTTATTATTATTATTATTTGTGATTTTCTTACAATGGGAGGGAAGTTGATAGATCATTATAAAACAGAAACCAAACAGTGGTCCGGCGGTAGATTTTTTGTCAAGTTGTTATCATATTTATATAAAAAACCGTGCTTATCTTACAAGTTAATCCATGCTCATTGGTTTGAAGTTTTACGCGGACAATGTTTTTTTTCTTGAACTATTTCTTTTAACTAATATGATATTGTTTTATATAGAAAAAAAATTAAAATAATATTATTATTTTTAAAAATAAAATGAATTCACTTATGAAATTGAGATTTAAAAAACAAAAATAATGGTCCCGAAAGCAATTATTTTCTTCATTCGTTAAATCATCATATTCCTTTCATGTATTTAAAAATAAAAATTTAATTTAAAATTAATAGATTTCAACCCAACACATATAAGTATTTTTTAATTGATATTTTATTTGAGAATTAATGGGCAGGGCATGATTATTGTTATATATATATATATATATATATATATATATATATATATATATTATTTTATTGTTTTTATTAAATAATAAATAGTAGAATAGTATGATAGAAAGATAATTTATAAATATTAAAATAAATAATAAAGAGGGCAAGGGTATTAAGAAATCTGATTTGCGGACAGCCGTTGACACCCGTCCATGTACAAGCCACGCAACCGATCTTCTTGATCCAGCCTGGCAAACACTGTATTTCCTCAATGCACACTAAGACACATCCTTAGCCTCTACACCCTCTCAGCAAGCGCGTGACAACCACTCCCCAGATACTAAGCAGCCACTCCTCGATCCACGTGCCAAACGACCTTCCAGCGATCCTCCAGCTCACCTATAAACTGCCCCTATAATCCATAATAATTCCAGAAACACCACAACTAATTTACGTGGCAATTTTCTATTGGTAGACTGGAGCAAATAGGAAACCGGTCCATTACATCAATCTACCTATCCCTTTCTCTCTCGAAACCTAAATCCGGACCGGACCGAGACCGAGACCTTACTGATCTAACTTAAATCGGCCCCGGTTAGAATAATAAAATAAAAAATTATTTGCTTCGATTAAAAACACTAGTTAACTCAGTTTATTCGAGCAAATCTAAACCCTTACTTGTTTTTTTTAATAAAAAATAATACATTTTTTTTTTCTTTTTGGAGTTAACCTCTCGGCTTTGTTCCGGGTCAATTTCTAGGTTGGATTTTACAACTAATGCTGTGACCCAGACCTTGGGCCGGGTTGACCGTAGGTCGGGTTTTGTAAGCATGCCAATAATTGATCATCCTCCAAATGATTGCTGTATGCAAGCTGGCACCGCTGTCTTGTTCTTCTCCTCCGATTACTTCTCCAAGCTCCTCCATTCCTTAACCATTCTCTCTCCAAAACAAATCCTTAAACCCTAACCCTAATTCACAATCCCCAAGCTGTAAATGACCATTAAATTAAATCCATGCTCTAGCCACGGGAAGCGAAAACAAAAGGAAGAAGAAATGTTTCGTTTAATTTGTTACCTTTCATTTCTTCTACTATCAATCACAACCGTTTATTCGGAGCAGGAAAAATCGGTATACGATGTCTTAAAAGCGCACGGGCTCCCCATAGGGTTGCTACCGAAGGGAGTGAAGGAATTCAAGATCGATGAAACGGGGCGTTTCGAGGTACACTTGGATCAGGCTTGCAATGCGAAGTTTGAGAGTGAATTGCATTACGACATGAATGTTACGGGTAGTTTGAGTTACGGGCAGATCGGAGCTTTATCGGGGATTTCGTCGCAGGAATTGTTTCTGTGGTTTCCTGTTAAAGGGATTCGAGTTGATGTGCCGAGTTCAGGTCTTATTTATTTCGATGTCGGTGTTGTTTTTAAGGAATTTTCACTTTCTTTGTTTGAGATGCCCAAAGATTGTGTTTCTGCTCGTGATGGGGAAATTGTAGCTCTTCGGCATCGAAAGTTTATCGCGAATGCTGTTGCCAAGGTTTAGTTTCACTGCTTTTAATTGTTATTTATCTGATTTTCTAAGATTAACTGAGTTGATTTGGTTACGATAAGATTTAATCAATCTTTTTTTTTTGGTATTTTGAGCTTCATTTTTTCCATGGAATTCCAGCAAAGTTGAACGGAATAGTGTGGATTAAAAAATATTTTTTTCTTGAATGGAATTATTTTTAAGGGCTTGAAAGGGATCTTTACGTTGGTTTGATGTGAAGTTTTTGACAATCTTGTGTTTTTGGTCTAATGTTATGTGATTTTTATGCAGAGTCAACCTGGGAAGTTAAGACATGAACTTGATCAGGAAAATTTGGGGAGGGATTTCCTGTAGCGTGAGGATAAGGTTACTTGTGGGTTATCCATTTCATCTTGTAAATTTCACCAGCAGAGAATCTGGTTAGCAGGTCTAATGCTTCCATCCATTGTGTTTGCTTGGGTTCTTTTATTATGGAGAGTAGTGGAGAGCCCGCTCCTGTGGCATGGACGCTGTTTGGATTTGATTGAGTTGAAAGGGAAAATTTGAGGAGACAGCGGTATGATGAAAGTTGGCGTCCTGCCTACAGCAGATAAGGGAGACAGGAGTAATTCGGTTGAGGTGATTTCAGGTGATGCATTCGATACAAGTTCAATTTATATGTTAATTTGTTGTGTTATGAATACAAAATATGTGTGCCATACATATCGAGTCACTTTTTGTAGTGTGAGTTTTTTAGATTGATTAGAGATGTATAAATCCATGATATTAAAGTTCAAGAATAAAAGGCTTCTAGCTTCATTATACATTTCCATTTACAATTATTATGGAGTTTTTGGCACTTCACCATTCTTCTCAGCTTGGTTTTTTAAATTTCTCTCCTTGTGTTTTCTTGGGATTCAAATAATACAGTATTGCCTTTAAGTGATGGGCAATCCATCAATTAAATGGTAATTTCCATTTTCTTTAACTGGCTTGTATTCATGTTGTTATGATCAGGTGTAAATCACCAGAGTCTCTACTGTCAAAGAATTTGAGCTGGGGATTTTGACTTCATTATTTATGAAAATAGAATCTTGCAACAAGATATAACTTCACTTCTCCTAACTTTTTTTAGGGTTTGGGTGGCTGGCAAAATGAGCTGAGGTTTTAGTTTCAGGTTTTTGAATTTGGTTCAGGAATTCTGAATTTATGATAGTCACCTGTACTATATTTCCATGCACCGCTAAGTCTAGTGAGACTTGAATGGCAGGTAAATTTTCAGGTGTAACTTCTATGCTTACTCATCCTCCATGACCCTTTACTTACCTGTTCCCTGATAATCTGTCCTCTCATCATGAAAGGGATGACCTCTGACATGATTACAAACTGTTAACCTATCTTCTGTTCAGAAACATTAGCCTTTTCCCTTTCTGGCATCAATAACCTAGAGTACCTATGAAGTTGCTGCAATGTTTGCACAGGAGATTTGTGGTTGATGTAGTAAATAAGACTAGGCTGCCTGATTTTATTTTCTCTTTACTTATTTACGTGGATGTTCAATCTTAATACTCTTATATGCTAACTTTTTTTTTTGTGAAAAAGCTTTGTGTTTGAATCAGATAGACCAGGATCTAGTTTCTCTCAGTTTTGATTGCTGACATGGCTTCTGGACCCTTGCATATTATTGAACAACTATTCATTTGTTTTATCATGTGCTTCATCGATGTCATAAAATTATTGTATAGAATATAGTCCTATCACTTGGAGGCAGAGACAGGACAGAAACTGGGATAAACTCGGTTGCCTGCTTTTGGCTTGTTCTGTGTATGGTAATAGTTAAAAGACATTGACATGGTGTAGGATGGTATCCATGCTGAACTACCTTGCTAGTTTAAGAAGGCTAAAACTTTCTTTAATGGTATTTGACCCCTAGACATCCCACAACTCCATGATTCCTACCACCATGAATGTGTTAGTGGGACCTGCTTTTCTATACTTGTGTCTGACCTGTATTGTTTGAACTCTGTGTGCTATGAGAAAATACCACGACCCACCCTCTCTAATGGGAGGGATCGTGCCAGGTGGTTCATGCATTACATTTGTGCCCTGTGTCGCCATGCAATTATTGGTCAAGATGGCCCTACTCTTTGATTCTGATGCTCATTCCATCACACTATGATAAAAAGGTGAGCTGTGCTTGTGGACTGACTATATTAACTATATTTGTTTCTATTTATTAATTAGACTCGAGCTTTATTGAGCTATCAATATGAGATAAATGAAATGGCATGGTAGGCGCATGTAACTTGAGAGGCAAGTATTCAAAGTTAGAGTACTATTCTTCTTTTTGACTTCGTCTAACAGTGAGCTGTTAGCTTTATTTTATTGTTATTCTTAGAAGAATAATTAAGATTTGTGTTGATATTTATTGTTTTTTGTACCTAATACTATTAAACTTCACCAACGAGTTAAACTTAAAAACTCTTTAGTCCTTGTCAAGCTAGGGTTTTTAGTTAAATCATGCAGAATTTATTTTGCTATGATCTAGTTGACTTGGTGAAGTTCAAGAAATCTAAGGATAAAAAATAAAGATTAGATGATTGTTAAAAAGGGATTTGAATTTTTATTTAAAATAACAAATAAAATCAGATATTAACTTTTTTTAACATTAAGATGATTATATATTGGATTGATTTTGATCAATCTAGATTAACTCATCTAATTTGTAATTTGAGTTATGGATTAACTCATCAAATTTATAATTTGAGTTGTTGATCCAATGAATTCAATAATATTTTTTTATTTGAATTACATGATAAAAAAAAATAAAGATTGGTTCAATATCAATCTAATATTAAAAGATGAAATTGAAAAAAAAAATTATCTAAAACTCATTGTTAAAGGCTAGGCCAACGTATGACAACTTCAAAATTTTTACCACCATCAAACTTGTTCATCAAATAGAACTTGTTAACACCATAAAGTTTGATTATTTTTCTTCTTGGTATCACGACAACCAACTATTTTCTCTTTTTCATAATTTTTCAGCAACTTTCTATCTCTTCTCTCTAATTTAGAGACTAGAAAAATGAACAAAATAAAAATTGTCTTGATTTTAGGATGATTCATGTATTTTCAACGTGTTCTGATTTGAATATTAATTATATAATTAGAGCGTAAAAAATACAAATGAAAGAAAAAAGATTGTTTTTCATTTTAAAAAAAAAATAGAAGGTTTAATGTTTATATATAAGATTTTCTTCCTATAATAAACATAAGATTTTAAAAAAATACATTGATTTTCTTCTTATATTTTTTTAATTTTTATTAATGTGTTTGGATTGAGAACTTTATAATGAATTAGACACCTTAACTCTAAAGTTACTTTTGCTTAGATTTTCTTCCTTCTCGTGCTTGATGTGAACATGTTTTAGTCCTTTTCTCTATAAATGCATTCCATTATTAACACAACAAACTATTAATACTATTTTTTCTCAAATTTAATTGACAATCTGACATTGAGAGTTATGGCAATAACCATCCTTATAAAGATGGGAAAATATGTGGATCGATGTATTTTGTATTCAATTTATTTATTTAAAAATCCCATGGATAAACGAGTTGAGAAAATGATAGCCCTTCATGCTTAAATGCTCAACACCAGTAAACTAGTGAAACGAGAGTCTAACTTGTTCCTAGACTCAACCTCTTTGTATCTAGCTACGCGTTAGGTTTAAACACATGTTAATATGACAAGATATTAGGCCCAATTCTCTCGGGTTCAGCTACGAGCTAAACCAAGTATGTATTGATTTAAATAGATACTAAATTCAACTCTCTTGAACTCGGTTACATGATACATCCTAATCCCAAACACTTTTAAGCCTAGAAATATATTAGACCCAATATTATTGGGTTAACGATCATTTCAGGTCTAGACATATAGTTGGTGACCTTCATTGATCTTATGTTAGGCCACGAGATTATCCATGTCAACCCTCATCATAAAATGACAAAGGATCTAGGATTATCATCTCTCCACACTCTGGTTGTGTAAAACTCTTCTAAGAGCCAAATATATGTCAATCAATTTTAATTATAATTATAATTATAATAGTTTTTCTCATCAACATTAATGTCATGTACAAGAATACGTATGAAAATCTTCTAGAAGCACGTGGTTTTCCCATCAATATCAATACTGCGTAAAAAGATATTTTTCATCAACGTTAATGTTGACGAAAGAACTCCCTCCTCATTCGTATATTCGAAAGGAAAAAACCCCTCCAACGCTAACAAGATGGCTCAAGGTATAATAAGCATTATAAATACTATTTGAATTACCCAGGTAAAGGGTTCATAATTTTTATTCTCTTACAATATATTCTCATTTACTATAAAACCATACAAAACCAATGAATTTACTGTAATACTCTTGATCTTAGAGCTTAATGCTCATTAACAATAATTTCTCATTATAAAACCACTGAATTTAATCATTAGAAAATCTCTAAATTCCACCCAGAAAAAATGTTTTGCAGGAATCGATGTCTCTACCACCATTGCTCCACCTGTTCTCGAGAATGGAAGATTAACATGCAAGTGTAATCACCTCTTATTTAAACATTTAAAATCCCAAGTTGTAGAACATTCTAGATTACGAAGCATCCGTTCACAACTTTTTGAAAACAATAAAGTAGAGCATCTTTAGAAACTCTGTTTTTTTTTTCTTCGAGTCAATTTCTTAATATTAAGGATTCTTTCGAAAACGAATCAATATGAAACTGGATCTTTGTTCTGTTTCATTGAATTCCCTATTATGCCCCCACATGGAATCACTTCTTAAATTGCCAATGACTACTTTACTAAAGACAATATCGTCAAGGTGTCGCCATAATTTTCTTCAGATCATGTAGATTATGAAGTGCTAATTAATTAGGTTCTATTGCATCGTGCGCCATAAATGTGCAGCTGGTGAGTGAGTCCAATAATTACAGGACGAAATATGGTTAAGGCAAAGAACCTTGATGCTAATTAATTAAGCAGTACCAGTGGCATGGTTGATCCAATAAGGAATTGAATTATACAGTAGAGAAGCAAATGCACTCACTCTATGAGGCGTCGAACAACACTGCAGCATTTTAAAGCAGGCCGAGGTCGATCAATGGCCAAGGTGAGATATTGTATTTGGCGTGACAGCAGCAGCATGGCGCGTGTAATATACACACTTGCCAAATATAGGGTAGGCATTACTGAGAAGGAAATATTGGCTGAAAACTCACTCTGGGTACTGCTAAAACTATAATAGGGGAGGGAAGAATTTTGACCTTTTTTTGTACTCGACTTTTGTTTTCACGTTTCTCAGTGTGGGTGGGATTGAAATTTTAACATCGGCGGCCCCTGCGGCAGGAAAGGACGCCGGCATTTGAAGTAATAGCCCCGACCATCGATGACGACTTCGCTCCTAAGCTTGAGGCCCTGGCATAGCTGGCTGCAGCTCCAGCTCCTGATGCGGTGAAGTAGGCTCCATTCAGCAGCAGGTCTCCCTCTGATCTCCAGTTCCAATGCCTCCATAATCTAGCATTCGGCTCCACCCTTTTTGTCACCTGCCATTATCATTTTCTTCATGATTGTTATAATTTATAACGATCACGAATCCACCAGCCCGTAGTTTAGCTCAGGCTGGCCAATGACAACCTAGTATTTTTTTTTTTTTTACCAAAACAACGTGATTTTGGACCTTCTCTTAAGAAAATAAAAATAAAAGTCCGGGCTGATAAGTCGATTCGAGTCTTGTAACTATGATCACAAGAGGTTATATTTTATTTACGGTACCTCTTTGGCAAAAGCGTTGGCAGGGGCGAGATATCTGTTGCCCTGGCTGTTAATGGTGGGATCAGCGCTTCCTCCAATGGCATACATTTCCCAGTGAGTGTAGTCATTGTTCACTACATGGAAGTACCCATGCCTGCACCTGCAAGGTTCATGAATTGACCTCGTTCATTAAATCTATTCAGTAATGGTAAAAATTAAAAATAAAAAAAAAATCTGATTTTTTTATAAACTGTTTTTAAAAGAGTGTCAGACACCCCCTATATATCCTACGGAAAAAAACCGTGCAAGGGCCACGATAGTCATCTTGCACCAGTTACCTTGGCATCCTCTGGACAAGACCCTCGCCGAAATGGTTATAGGCGATGGTCACTTGCATCTGCTTATCTCTTCTGTAGGAGTCACTATGGCCCAGCAGCATGACCTGTCAATCATTTTCGAAGAGAATTTTAGGCATCCCATATAGTCACAGGATCAAATAAACCATACGATAGAAAAACATGGATGGGTAGGAAGCTTAACTGACCTCATTATGGTGAGTGAAATAGTTGTTCGAAATGGTAATGGCTGTCGACCCTATTATAGCATCAATAAGGCCATCTGCGCAATTTGAAAGAGAGTTGTGATCGATCCAAATGTGGCTCGATCCGAAAATGGAAATACCATCTCCGTCAGCCATTGTTCTCCACCCATAATGGCTGGGCGAGCTACGAACCATTGCGTTCCCTGTGGGCTTGCAGTCATGTATGTGAAGGCCGTGAATTATGACATTGGAGATAAACTGGATGGTGATGCAAGCCCCGTTGGCAATGTGGACATTGGCACCACGAGCATCGATGGTCTTGAAGCTGTTCATGATGAGCTCTTGCTTGAGGGTGATCACCATGTCCCTCTTGAACACAATCCACAGAGGCTGCTCCTGAATGACAGCATGGCGCAGTGTGCCTGGTTTTGGGTTAACAGGGTCATCGTCGCCAGGGTTACTGACAACATAGTATCTTCCATCGCGACCACCAATGGCATTGCGTCCAAAACCGATGCCACAGTTAGCAAGGCGCTTTCGGTGGAGCTGCCAGTGGGGATCGCATCGCCAGCAATCATCGATAGGATTGCCTGTTACGCATGAGAAAAATCCCAGTTTCCTCCTTTCTGTGCTGTTGCGTATGCTCCTGGTGAAATCAGAAATCGCAGTTATGAAATTTCTGTTACCATCTTTTAATAATCAAGCAATCAAAATGTTCCTTTCTTTTTTCAATCAATTGACAGATGAGTTGCTAATATTAATTATACCAACCGATAGTCACAAGTGTGAGTCAAACATGTCTAGCAGCAACATAGAACGCAAATGCAAACAGTTACGTATAATTATTGAAACAGCATGATATGTTCAGAGTCACAAAAACCAATGTGTCAGAATTCAATCAGCCACCACTTGGAAGTTAAATCTTGCTGTTCCGCTTCAACATGTAGGCCATGTGATGGGAGGTGTGTACGGATAGATGGATACGGTGCATACGGAAAAAGTATCTGATATTTTTTCTCTCCCTCATTTTGCTGTGCAAGAAATGAAAGGCAAAATTGGGGGAACCTAATTCCAGTCGGGTACTTGATGTGTCGGTGGACAATAAAAATGTGGTAATTTTTTGATCAGTTCGTGGTGGCCCTGTTGAATAAAGGGAGCAGCTGCTGGAACTACAAGATAAAAACATGTGGTATGAAACCAGATCTGTGCTATGTGATTTGTATCTACTGCCACTTGACAGGCTGGAGAATGGGAGCAAAATTCAAGTTATATTCGCGCACCTGGTTTTCTTACAGGGCAGCGAAATTATTATAATCTAGTAAACTGTGAGTTTTCCCCTAATAGGAAAGATTTATGAATTTATAATGGCGTGAAAGAATACAAACAGCATTCTATCTCTGGAGTTAGACAAGGAATTGAGTGACATTGATTGTAGAATTTAGTGGCAGATAGCACTGGAATGGAATCCAAATATCCAATATATAAATAATGCAGAAGAACACTCGCAACTAGCTTATTTGTAAAATCAGAAGACTCGATACAAAAGATATGCACTGCATCATCAAAAGGGATATTGCCATGCTAGATATCCTGCAATCTAGCGAAGCAAAAGGCAGTGTGCAAAACGGCATCTTCTCTAGACTTTTGTTTTTAACATATATAATATAAAACAGCTTGGAGGTTTTTTTAAAAAAAAATTTGATGAAAAAAAAAAAAACAAAACCAACGTAGGGAGATGTGAGTTTAATGAACATTAGAGCTCAAAATTTTTAGAAGACCACTGTATTATTCGGAGAAACGATACAGATTACGTGGTCAATTGATACAGGCACATAAAGCTAGTGTACTTGCGAATGAGATTTGGAATGGGAAAGAAGAGGGCAGGAAATAAATTAAGGGCGTGGTGCACGGATCTGAGGACACCGGCATGTGCATAATCTGGCAGCAAGATTAAAAGGTGGGATGATAGCAACAGTAGAGAACATGGTGGATTAATCCTCATACAATAGATGGTATGTATATTCATTAAAAATAATTTAGAGCGTCCTGTAGCTATCATAAAGAACCAAAAAAAGCATAGCTAGCACACATAGATGAAGCCGAACAAGCTTTCAATTATCACCAATACAAGGTTGGATTTCCCGGATCCAATTTGCTAGGTTTTTCTGCCCTCTATACTTTAATTTTCTTTCACCTGATTACTATTTGGTAAATCATCTTTCTCGTTAATTTGATGTGTTCGGCATTGAATGATCGGGGCTTAAATATATAACACCCAGAAATACATCCTTATTAAAGACGGATGATGTATTTAAGACTTCTGATTATGGCTGACAAGATACTTTAACCTATCAAATCATTTGAGTTCTTACAAGTATAAAATCTGCCATAGGATAAATTTTAAGGATTTTAACTTGAAGGAAGCAGGGAAAGGGACGGGAAAGGATACCCGAGTGCAGTCTACACTTGTCATTGACTTTTGTTGACTGGAAGTTCAACTTCAATGATGTAAAAAAAGGACTCCTAACGTTGTAGGCAGTAAAGACCATGTAAGATGGAGTATTGATGAACAGTTGGAATCACTAAGGAATATCAGATTCAGATCAACTCGTGGATATTTTTAATGAACAGTTGGATACTTCTCCAGTAAAAACTAGCTACGGTGGCTGAAATTTTAACACCAGTGAGGTAAAAATGACATCTAATGACGTGTTGCAGTAAAAACTAGAAATGCATTGTTTTTTAGAAAGCAGTAAAAACTTGATCAGGGTTTATATTCTCAATTTAAATATGCAGAGTCATGTGATCTCTTTCTAGCTCTTTAATAAGAGTTATTCAATGAAATCACGAGATTCGTGGAAACGGGAATGCCATGTTCCCGATAAAATAATAATAATTTAGCATGCATTAGACTGGCTCGTAATAATTCTATCAGGAAGAGGGATCGAATAAAAAAGAGCAGAGAAAGCACACACTCACTCGTCAACCATTTCAGCAACTATCTCCGGATCCTCCATGGTATGCTCGCTCCATGCATCATCATACCTGACAAAAATTGAAATAAGACGGAATTTTAATTCGAAATAAATATTTTGCACCTCTTAGTTACTAATTTAACGAGATATTCTACGGTGGTCAAACTATAAATACTTATAGTACACGAAAGATGTATTAAAAATATATTTTTTAATAATAAAATATTATTTTGATGAATTCAACTATAGTTTATTTTTTAAATGTTAATGCATTCTATATAGTTTATGGATTTTGTAGTAAATTTACTTTACAGGACCATGAGTGAGGTCATTTTCGTAAATTAAACAAATACGACGAGTAATAAACTATGCAGCGAACTTGATTTGTTCCTTCATGAATTGAGAAAAGAAGGCATGCGATTCTAACAAATCAAACTTAGTAAATATAACAAAATCAACGAAGGGTCCAGATTTATTTTCACGAAACGATCTCAATGTTATAAATTTGTGGAAGTCAGATAAATTCAGCGCGAAACTCATCCAACGGTCCAAGTTCCACGATTTTCAACGTGGATCGCTGATGAAATTTTAGCCGCTCGGTGATCAACTCACCAGTCCGCCATTGATGAGTTCTTTGAGCTCAACAACTCTTGCGTTTCCTTCAACCTGATAGAATAAATAAGCAAATCATAAATCTGCATTGATTAACGGATTAACCCTACATCACTCACATTTTTCTTCTTAATTAATTCAATGCACAAAACAGATATGCAGAGAGGAAATGCTCATCTATGGAGAATAATTTGGAGCTAGAAATGAAGAACCGAGGTGGATTCTATAGATTTAAGCACGCGATCGAGCAACCTTCGAAAAAAATGCACTTCTGTTTTCCATTAATCACTACTACTAGAACGAATTCTAATCAAAATTTACCTCAATCTTTGCTCGTCTTTCTCCTCGTTAGCGTTTACACTAACAAACACAACCAGAACCAGCATTGTCCGTATACAAAAGCTTCTCAGGGAAACCTCCATTGTTGAATCAAAATACACAAACGCAGACTCTCTCTCTCTCTCTCTCTCTAGGTTTCCTCCTCCTACTGTCTATTGATGAAGAAGGATAAAAGGAGGCAGGGAAGAGGTGAAGCTCAGCTCTTTTTTTATAGCAAAAAACTCGAGCGTAAAATCACTCTCGCCTAACTTCATTTAACCATCAATTTTAACTCTAGTTAAGTCAATTAACCCTCTAATATTAACCACCCCCCGCCTCTGTAACTACTATTAACTGATTCCGTATTTTCTCTCTACGTTCCGTGAGGGCGAGAGAGAGATGGCTTTTAAGGCTTCTGCCATGTTTGTCTCAGTGGTTGCATAGCTGTTGTGCTAATATTTAATTAATTTAAAAAAAAAAAAACATTTACATACTAATATCACAAAAAAATTAAAATAGAATTATAATATATATTATCAAATAAGAGATATTTTAAAAAACAACCTCTCATTTATGTATATATATAAAAAAAAAAACAACCTCTCTGTTATTATATCAATCACCGCCCTCGTATCATGTGGGTCTGTCCGTCACGTGCTTGACCACCTTCTTATCTGACACATCAGCAAGCATTCACCGGGGACCACCATGTCCATGTCAGCTAGCTTTTGACGGTGAGTTATTATACTTGCCGTTGTTGTTTGCCACGTGGGAGGTCTCCGAATCGGTTTCGTACGAATTTGTCCGTAGATTGTAAAATGGACCTCATTGACAGCTGTCCTGCTCAAGAGCATGGTAAAATGACTCCTGTTCATAATTATTAAATAGCAATGAAATTAATATTGTAGTAAGATTATGTATCTTATATTTTAGTTTAATCATTTATAAGTGAATGTTCACTGCTATAATGCTGACAAAAAATGTAATAAAATAATATTTTGGCTAAATCTCTAATGAGAAATTAGAGTAATTCAATTTTCTCTTATGTTTTTATGGAATTCATAATTAGAACTAAAATCAATTTATTTTCTACAAAAATTAAGATATATATATATATATATTATTTTATTTTATTTAATGAAAATCCGGATGAGGTATAAAATAATGTGGGTGTATTGAAGTAATTCAATTTTTTTTCATTTTTGTTGACGTGGATAGATATGAACATCGTTGTTATGTCATTAGAAGTCAAAGAAAATTTTGATCTTCTGTGTTTGAAACCAACTACTCAGTGGTTGTCCTAATATAATGGACCTCGTAACTAAACTTTAAGATGAAAAAAAAAACAATTAAATTATTTAAATTTTAGTTGGACTCAATGTCAACAGAGGTAGGCCTCCAAACACATTTTAATATAGTCGTGAATTGTATTCCTAAGTAAATAAATAAATAATCTTTTTATGCGATTAAATCTCACAGTCCAGAAAATATGTTTTAGTATTTTTTTTTCTATTTTATTTGGATACAAGGAAACACTATTATCAAAAAGTGCACTTTGTGGATCTAGATGAGCAAATAAATACCTGAATATTCAATAATTTTACAAAGAATACACGTCCTGACTCGAGTTCAAAACCTGCTGTGCAGCTCGCAGACTTTTTGTCATCACGTCATACACTTATTTTAGTATCATACACACATTATTATCAAGATTTTAAACTAACTTGATTTCATTGAATTTTAAAGGGTTCATTGTCATTAGTGCTTGTTAAAAATAGTTTTTCAAAAAAAAAAAAAAAGACATTTGAGCGTAAGAAAAAAATATATGTTGTAGAGAATTATTTGACATTGTTATTAAACTCGACTCAACGAATCAACTTTGAAATTTCAATTCAACTCCTTACCTAGCACACATTTAAAACTAAACTGTATGAGAGTCGATTCAACATGATTCAATCAATTTCGTCAGTCTAAAAACAACCCAATTGATCGATAGAAAAATTTTGCGGATAAAATTAAGAAAATATGGTGAAATTAACCATAAAAAACTTTATGACCTTACTTTTTTTAAAAAACAATTATGTAAGAGTTGACATAATATGACCTAAATAACTTAATCTGTTGAAAAACAACTTAGATGATTGGTAAGAAAATTATGATAAAAAAGACAAATATAAACTCTTGACATTATTATTATTATTAGCAACCCATTCGATTAGACATCCAATGTACAGTGCCCATGACATGTTATGGGTCTACATTTGCCTTTCCAGAAGCAAACATTTTTTATTTATTTATTTTTGCCACAGATACAGGCCGAGTGTGTGTCTAGCTAGCCCAGAATGAAGAACAATTCCCCCACCCCCTTGCTTTTGCTGGTCAAAATTGTGGGGGAGACAACGATTAACTGGCTTCAGTCACCGCTTATGCTCATAATCATGAGAATTTTTGTCCTTGATTGCTGTAATAATGTTTTATCTTGTTCAAAAAAATAATGATGGCTATAATCATCAACATTTAAGGACTGATTACCTCGACTTTTTTTACTACATTGTTGAAATTGAAGCATATTAATTATGCAATGATCATAATCTAAACGCAAATTATCCCTTTTGGATTGTGAGCCTCCACTGCATTTGCGATGCGAAGAAAAAGGCGACGACTCATCCGAAATCTCCTCCGAAACTGACTTTCCGTGAATTTAGGATTTTCTGCAAAATAATCATTATGAAGCCTCAATTCACCTTCCTTCCTATTTCGATTGACGGTATTGCGTCTAGAAACAAAGTCACGAGACTCTGTTCTCCGCCCTGGATTTATCGATTCTGCTCCAACAAGCACTGCAGTAGCAACTTGGTAGGCGAGCATGGGAGTGTCATCATCAAAATCAAAAGCATCATAAAAATCAAAATGATTCATGATGAACTTTAACGAAATAATATAAAGACTGGTTTGAAGAAGAAAACAATGAAGAGAAATATGATGAAAAAAAACGTTCAAGTTTAAGCAAATATTTATAGATGAATTCCCCCCCCCCCCCCCCCCCCCCCAATTTGAAATTTTAAAATTTAAAATGTTGGCGGTTTTTTTTTTTAAATTTGAAATACAAAAAATTTGAAATTTGGAGGGTATTCTTTCAATTTTGAAATTTTAAAATTTCAAAAGTTGGCGGTTTTTTTTTTTAAAAAATTGAAATCCAAAAAATTTAAAATTTGGCGGTTATTCTTTCAATTTTGAAATTTGAAATTTGAAAAGTTGATGGCAAATCAAATTTTGGGGGAATTTTTCAATATTTTAGAATTTCTAATTTAATTGTTTTTGAAATTTGGGGTTTTAAATTTTAAATTAATTTTTTTTCATGTTAAATCTCAAAAAATTAATAATTCTATTGTTGGAGGGTTTTTTAAACGTAATTATTTAACTATATAACTAACTCCTATTTATTGTATAATTAATTGCATAATTAAATTACATACAAAATAATTGCATTACATTAAAATAATAATATAAAAAAATGGCTCTCCAAAATGCCTCTACCATTAAAGTTCACATCAACCCAAAAGCCATATATACACTATTCAAACATCCATTTTAAAGATTTGGCTCTCCAATATTGCTTCTCTCATTGGAGATGCTCTTATGGGTCTACATTTGCCTTTCCAGAAGCAAACATTTTTTATTTATTTATTTTTGCCACAGATACAGGCCGAGTGTGTGTCTAGCTAGCCCAGAATGAAGAACAATTCCCCCACCCCCTTGCTTTTGCTGGTCAAAATTGTGGGGGAGACAACGATTAACTGGCTTCAGTCACCGCTTATGCTCATAATCATGAGAATTTTTGTCCTTGATTGCTGTAATAATGTTTTATCTTGTTCAAAAAAATAATGATGGCTATAATCATCAACATTTAAGGACTGATTACCTCGACTTTTTTTACTACATTGTTGAAATTGAAGCATATTAATTATGCAATGATCATAATCTAAACGCAAATTATCCCTTTTGGATTGTGAGCCTCCACTGCATTTGCGATGCGAAGAAAAAGGCGACGACTCATCCGAAATCTCCTCCGAAACTGACTTTCCGTGAATTTAGGATTTTCTGCAAAATAATCATTATGAAGCCTCAATTCACCTTCCTTCCTATTTCGATTGACGGTATTGCGTCTAGAAACAAAGTCACGAGACTCTGTTCTCCGCCCTGGATTTATCGATTCTGCTCCAACAAGCACTGCAGTAGCAACTTGGTAGGCGAGCATGGGAGTGTCATCATCAAAATCAAAAGCATCATAAAAATCAAAATGATTCATGATGAACTTTAACGAAATAATATAAAGACTGGTTTGAAGAAGAAAACAATGAAGAGAAATATGATGAAAAAAAACGTTCAAGTTTAAGCAAATATTTATAGATGAATTCCCCCCCCCCCCCCCCCCCCCCCCCCCAATTTGAAATTTTAAAATTTAAAATGTTGGCGGTTTTTTTTTTTAAATTTGAAATACAAAAAATTTGAAATTTGGAGGGTATTCTTTCAATTTTGAAATTTTAAAATTTCAAAAGTTGGCGGTTTTTTTTTTTAAAAAATTGAAATCCAAAAAATTTAAAATTTGGCGGTTATTCTTTCAATTTTGAAATTTGAAATTTGAAAAGTTGATGGCAAATCAAATTTTGGGGGAATTTTTCAATATTTTAGAATTTCTAATTTAATTGTTTTTGAAATTTGGGGTTTTAAATTTTAAATTAATTTTTTTTCATGTTAAATCTCAAAAAATTAATAATTCTATTGTTGGAGGGTTTTTTAAACGTAATTATTTAACTATATAACTAACTCCTATTTATTGTATAATTAATTGCATAATTAAATTACATACAAAATAATTGCATTACATTAAAATAATAATATAAAAAAATGGCTCTCCAAAATGCCTCTACCATTAAAGTTCACATCAACCCAAAAGCCATATATACACTATTCAAACATCCATTTTAAAGATTTGGCTCTCCAATATTGCTTCTCTCATTGGAGATGCTCTTATGGGTCTACATTTGCCTTTCCAGAAGCAAACATTTTTTATTTATTTATTTTTGCCACAGATACAGGCCGAGTGTGTGTCTAGCTAGCCCAGAATGAAGAACAATTCCCCCACCCCCTTGCTTTTGCTGGTCAAAATTGTGGGGGAGACAACGATTAACTGGCTTCAGTCACCGCTTATGCTCATAATCATGAGAATTTTTGTCCTTGATTGCTGTAATAATGTTTTATCTTGTTCAAAAAAATAATGATGGCTATAATCATCAACATTTAAGGACTGATTACCTCGACTTTTTTTACTACATTGTTGAAATTGAAGCATATTAATTATGCAATGATCATAATCTAAACGCAAATTATCCCTTTTAGATGGGAAAAGGTCACCTCTTTTCACATTTTTATGTCCCTCTTGTTCAAATCCTTGACCCAAGTGGCTTTAGTAATCATTAACTGCCTAATTTTGTAAATTTAATTCATTTTTAAATATATATATATATATATATATTATATTATTATTTGCCTTTTTTTACTAGATAATATTAGTCCATGAAACGTCAATGATGAATGCAAAATTTAGATGGAACCCCACCTTTTAACCAATCTCTTGAAATGCAAGCCAGGTTAGATTGACCCAACAAAGATTTGATCTTTTTCTTTGACCACCTTTTTTCTTCCTTTTTTGGTAAATTTGCTTGCCCACCTTTTACTCACTTTGATGTGTTTTTATCTCTATGTTCTGTTATGTTTTGTTTGTCGATCAATTTGAAAAGTCCCAACCCCTACAACAATATCATAGCCCCATTTGTTTTTACTATTCAAAAACACCTTGTAAATTGTTTTTATTTCTTGCTTGTATTATACAAGTTGTTTTTCAAAATATTTTTTTGTTTACATGTATGTTAAAACAATATATATATATATATATATATATTTTAAAATTTATTTTTCATATCAAGTATATCAAAACAATCTAAAAATAATAATAATTAAAAACTAAGAAAACCAGAAATCCTTAAAAGCTTCGCTGACAACAATGACAGCACGAAATACGAACTCCCCATGTTGATCATCTCTAAATTGTACTTGTGAATGTGTTTTCTTCTCAATTCAACTTGAATAATATTTTTTCCCCAATATATTCCAATCAAATTTAATAATTATGCTAGTAGCTGATGCTGGTTGGAATCGTAATTTGTGTTGATGGGTTTTGGCAACGATAGTTGATCAAAAGGTTATCTCCACCAACTTGACAGAATAGCGAGTACTATACTTATTGTTCTACTAACGCTAACCTAACTTAACTGCTTTAACCACCAAACAGTTTCCATGCTACGATCATGCTCTTTTGAAACAGTTGTTATACTATGTTTTAAAAATATTTTTTTAAAAATTAGATATTTGTTATTTTTATTTTTTTACTTTAAATTAATTTTTTATATATATTTTTAGATTATTTTGATACAATAATATTAAATTAATATTTTTTTATTTTAATATATTTTTAAATAAAAAATATTTTAAAAAACAACAACAGTCATTTTCAAATTGTAAGACTTGGCCGTAATTCTTATTATTTATCGAAGCATCAAATTAATGTTGAAGAGGACTTTTTCAAAATTTTGTGCAACTTTCTTAGCTACCAAACACCGTCACCGTTATTTTAATGATACACACACACACACACACACACACACATATTACCTAATATCTAAATGGCGTTGATGTTTTACTGTGCATCCACGCACTATGCAGACACAGTGTACTGTGGATTGCAATAGTAGTTTTTTTTTTTTTGCTCTTTTTTTTTCCTGCTTTTTTTTTGGTTTTTATTTTATGATAACGCTCCTCTTTTTTTTTCGTTTCTTTAATTATTTTTTTTTGCTTTTTTTTTCCTAATTATTCTTTTTCTTCTTTTTTTCTTCTGTTTTTTGCTTCTTCTTTTTTTGCCTTTTTTTTGTATTTTTTCCTTATTATATTTTTTTTTCATTTTTTTCTTCTTATTTTTTTTCTTTTTCTACTTATATATTTTTTTGGTTTTTTGTTTTTTAATAATCGGGGTGTCCGAGCTCACTTAAATGCACCACAATTAATCTCCATATCCAATTTTTTTTGATAACCAGGGTGTCAAGGCCAACTTATGCATACCACGACAATCCCTAGACCCACATTTTTTTTTCTAAAATGCTTTCCTACTGGTACATTTTTTTTTCTTTTTTATACTTTTTTTATTCACTTATACATTTATTTTATAACCGGGATCTTCGACCAGCTTAAGCACACCACGACTAATTCTTGGGCCAATTTTTTTTAAAAACAATATGGATTGCTACAGTGCTTTCACGCTTATACTTTTTTTTTCTTTCGCTTATACATTTTTTTGTAACCATGGTTTCTCAGTCATCTTAAGCTCTTTTTTTTTCACTTATATATTTTTTTTCACTTATATTTTTTTTTTATAACCACGATCTCCGTGCCAGCTCAAGTGCACCACCACTACTCCTCGGACCAAATCTGTTTTTTGATAATCGGGGTGTCCAGGCTAGTGTGGACACACCATGACTAATCTCCGAACCAATTTATTATTATTTTTTATTTTTTTTTCCTTATACGTTTTTTTTTGTTCACTTTTATTTTTATTTGTTCTTTGGATTAGATGATTTTTATAATTTTATTATTTGCGCAATAATAATGATAATTTTAGTGATTATTTTTTTATAAAAATCTTTTGATTTTTTTTAAGATTTTCCTGAAATTTTAATTTATATCGGTGATCATTTTAAAAGTAATATTACTCTATTTTTCCCTTTATTCATTTTTTTTTGTTTTCTGTTTCTTTATTTGTTCTTTAGATTATATGATTTTATTATTTATGCAATAATAATGATAATTTTAGTTATTGTTTTTTAATAAAAATCTTTTGCTTTTTTTTTTCATGGAAATTTAATTATTTTAATTGTTTTGGCAATAATGTTAGTAATAATTGTAGCTTTAATAGCAATGATAATGGCAATAACGTCAGGATGAATTTTCAATCTATGTTTCGTCTTTTTGTTGATAGAAAATTAACAGTTTATTTTTTTATTTGATTATTGTAGGTATTTTCACAATTTATATTTTATTTTTGTTTGATTTAAATTGAATTATAAAATGAACTAATCTTAATATAGTGAACTTAATAATTCAGATATCCGAGTTTTCTTGCTTTTTTAATGATGATGATAAATTTATGCTGGTTATTTTGTTTGAAACTACTAAACATATAAATTTATATCGATTTTAAAATTCATATATTTTATAGAAAACTTGCACTTGACATGAATTCTGCACAGATTTATTATTTTAGCTAAATTTATATTATAAAAAATACACACAATTAATATTTTTTACATTGAAAAAAATATTGTGCCGTCCGCGGCGAAACGCGGGGGCATTGTCTAGTATATATATATATATATATATATATATATATATATATATATATATATATATATAGAAAGCATTAAATATCAAAATAGCCCTTTATTGCTGAAGAATCATGAGCATATCATATTCGCCAAAAATACACGAATAAAAATAGAAATTACCAAATTTTATTTATATACAAAAAAAAAATCATAAAAGTCCAATCCCTGGGGAACGAAACATTGAAGAATTTTATCCAAAAAATAAAATTACACAAGAAAATAAAAAAAATAGCAATTAAAAAAATGAAGGTCAAGGGCAACACCAATTTTCAAATTGAGAGTTAAATTGAAAAGAAAAAAAAATAACAAAAATATTAAAAGAACAAGGTTAGACCCACACATGTGGGCATTTATTTGTTTTATAAGGTAATGGGGTGGACAAAAATAAAAATAAAAATTGCTTAAAAAAATAGACGACACACCATCTATCTCAGGAGACGATGTATTTGTCCATAACCCTCAAATTCCATCCATATCGTGGCTAGAAAAACAAGATAATTGATTTTTCTTCTTTTAAAAACTCATTTTCAACTTAAAACACTTTAAAAACCTTATTAAACCACCTCAAAACTTCCAAAAAACGCAAAAAAACTTACAAAACTCAAACTTAAAACTGAAATTCAAAATCTTTCAAAGCTCATATTTATCTTCCTAGGCACTAAAAAAAAATCTAATTTGAACCCTCTTCATCACATGGAGCCATTTGGAATAAAATTTCATTGTTTTGGTGGCCAAAACCATCACAATAATAACTTTCTCCCTGTTCTCATCCAAAGATGACTTAAAAATGATAACAACTATCTTTGGTATTGAGATTATTTTTTATAGCATTAAAGGGACCGATAATCTAATAACTAAAAAAGATAAGGGACTCAAATATACTTTTCAAACAAATTTGAAAGCCATCACCTATTTTATTCATGTATTTTTCTTTAATCCTCTAACTTTCAATTCAATAATCTCTTTTAAAATATATAATTAGATGTTAATTTGAGCTAGAAATGACTTACTTATACAAAGAAGAATTTTGATAATCAAATTGAGATTTTTTTAAAATAATATTGTTTCAATTCATAGTGATCTGTGAAAGGATAACAATGTTTTCACACAAGACTTAATTTCTGTTAATAAAATAAAATGCTCAATAAATTCAATTTTTTTTTTCATTTTTTATACGCCTAAACTTATTAAAGTTTAAGAGTATTTTATTATTCAATATTATATGAATATTAAAGAATGATGTATTAATCATAACAAAAAAATATGGGGTAAAAATAACATAATTCTTTGTTTTAAAAAAAACAAAGCTAAATAACAGCCCAAGAGTTCGGCAATTATGCATTGAACCACGAATTCGTCCGCACTTCTTCGAAATGACCTGTTTGGTATCGCGATTCAAAATCGTGTTTGAAAAAAATATTTTTTTTTAATTAATTTTTTTGAAATATTTTTATATTATTTTCATCTTCGGTCACTCCACATGCTTTATTATAAACTTAAAAATAATTTTTAATCTCACCTTTGAAAATAATTATGATAATTGTTCCTTCAATTATTCTCTACAATTTCTTCCTTATTCCACAACCAAAAAATTGAACCCACTTCCTCTTCGTTTCATGTATATAAAGTCGATCGAAATCATTAAAAATCAACTAATTAATATCATATCAAGTTTTTGCTGTAACAAAAATTAAAAATTCAACCTTTAGGCCATTGGAAATCTTTTATTGTACAAGAAGATGTGTAATTCTCTCAAATCAAGCCTATTCTCTTGCTCATAAATGGAGAGACAAATCAAGTTTCTGGTCTTTATCGCTCATGATCTCTGTATTTTGATTGCCATTCGACATTGGAAGATGGTGGGTGGGACCGCCTCCATCGAAACCAGGGCATCTAATGCTCCTTTCCCAATCAAACAAACTCCGATCATCTTCCCGATCATATTGGTGATGATACAGATTGTTTGAACAACTCCCGCCATAAAACACCTCCTCGTCGAACCTGGCTGCTCCACTGGATCCAAACCGGTCGGAGAACTGATGAGCATGGCGACACTGGAGGTCGGCTGCATGAGCAGTTATGTACATTGAAGGGCGCAACAGGCCTAAATTATGACTCGGAGAAAAAACCACCGGAAATGTTGGTGGTGGGGATGGTGCATATTCAGATGCTCTTCTCGCCTTCCTTGCCGCATTTCTCTCCTTCTTGTGAGCGTTTTGGTGGCCTCCCAAGGCCTGGGAACTGTAGAACTTTCGTGAGCAGAACGAACATGGAAATACTCTCGCTGTGGTGTCTTCCTCTGCATGGATCGAAGAAACCTCCTCTTCAGGTTCCATGATTGTCTGCTACGTACTCAGATTAATCAGGAGATGAAATGCTTGAAAAGAATGGCAGAAGTAGAGAAACAGGATCAAGTACCCAGAAAATATGCCGACAGTTAAAATGGTGTTTGATACTTTGATGATCTGATGAAAGAGCAGTAGCAGAAAAGAGAGTTCAGAAGCTAAGTTCCCAAGATTTGGAAAGTGTGGAGGTCTCTGTGACATTATTAAATAGGGGTCTTTACACAAGGTGGTGCTGTATGGGCGTGGGAGAAGAGATAAGAGAGAGAGAGAGAAGGGGAGAAGCTTCTGCGATGCTGAGGTGAAGAGTGAAGACAGTTATTGGTGGAAAGCAAAGATTGGATTGGGAAGTGGAACATCTGTTTCTGACAATTAATATCAGTTTCAAGAAGGGCAAATGGGTTTCATCTAGGAGGAGTTTTAACTTTTTGCGTTTTTTCTTCCACTAATAAGTTCCTGAGTCTCGTCAGTATTCAGTAAAGCCTAACGAGACTCAGGGTGCGATGGTTATTGTTTTTATTATTATTATTATTATTATTATTATTATTTAAAAATATATTTTTTATTTTTTAAAATTTATTTTGAATATCAACCCATCCAAATAATTTTAAAACACTATTTTTTTAATTTAACACCAAAAAAGTTCTATTTTTTTTTTAAAAAATACTATTAAAGTGTTTCACAGATATACTTGGAATCCGGTCTGTTTAGCTTTAGGTATTCGTAATTACATTTTTAATTTAATTAAAAAAAAGAGGTAGAAAAAAAGAATAAGTGATTGTCTGATAGTATAGTTTAATTTTTTTTAAGTATTTTCTGTTCAAAAGTATATTAAAATAATATTATTTATTTTTTAAAAAATATTTTTAACATTGAAATATAAAATTAATCTAAAAACATTAATTTTTTTTTAATTTAGAATTAAAATAATTTTTTTTTTTTTTTTAAAAAAAAACGATTTTAAAACACATGGCCAAACCTCTGTGATTCTTTCTTAATATTTATTTTTTATATCGAGTGAATATTGATAATTACAACTCGAACATTATAAAAAATTCCGATCGAACCCTCGTGAATTTCGACTATCGACACTCCCAATCAAGCAAGAGCTAGACTCTCCAATAAAGAGATGCTATTTTTATCAGAAAATTGAAGTTACCAAGAGGCGAACAGAGACAGATTTGTCAGAGAAGCTAAGCTCAGACGATCAGGTTTGTGATCTTCAATGGCCAATGTGGGGGGATGGAGTATCGCAAAAGCTAGAACCAGTCCCCACTTGGTCTGAAACGCAGCTAGCTGGCTGCGTTAAATATTCAGTTCTATCCCCCCTATGTCCTGCAAATTGCTGTTTTTTTCTGCCGCATTCCTCTGATTTCTATAAATAGTTATGGGACTAACAGCCACCACTCCTGTCATTCTCCACCGCCGTTTCCATGCAATCTGTCACTTCTCCACCCATTCCTACCGTGCACTGTACCCTCCCTGTCATGCCCCGGCCAGAGAGAACCCAGTGCTTTCCCCCAGTGCATGGGTTGGGTTTCGCACACGTGGCAACCATTAAAGACTTCAGTTAAGATCATTCTGGTCAAGATTTATGACACACGATCCAGGGTCTACCCCGGCCCAAAGTGTTAACATGTATCAATTTGAAGACGATATTTTGGGAAAAAATCTAAATTAAAAAATTGAAATAATATAATTTAAAATGAAGTTACCTAGACTTGACCCAGATCTCATCTTGGTGTGGCCAAATCAACCAGATAACAACCTGCCAAAGCAATCAAGTTTAAACAAGTTAACACACCCTAATTTAATTAAATCGACAGGGACATGTTTGATAATTATAAAAATACCGCAAAAAAATCACGGAGGTAGGATCCAATATAATGAAAACGATGGCAGTCAATTTTAATGCAACATGCGATCCATTATCGCCTGGTGGTTTCCATCCCCATTACTTGATAATTAAAACCCTTACAACGCAAGCATACCGTTGAGTGCAAAGAATATAAGAATGCAGAATTGTGTTATATTGTATTCTTATATGGTATTTGAGTCTTGTTGACTTGATGATTATGAGTTCAAATCTCACAATTCTAATTCTATTTGATAAAAATCAAACACTATAATGTGAACCTGTACAAGTTTCAAGTCCCAGAAGCTTTTACTTGAAAGGGTATACTAGAGAATAATATATATCATATTATAGAACCTCACTTAATAATTTAAATTTTTAAGTGAAATGATCTTTAACTAATAATACATTCACTACACAGTCAAGCAAAAGATGCAAAAATTCAGAAAGGGTAATTATGGCAATCCTAGTATTTCCATGGGTGCTGGTTTGATCCAAGATATTCAGTTTTGGATTTCTTAGCACATACAAACTCTGACAGAAGAAAAAAAACATAATCCGGAGTAAGGAAAACCTTAAACCATCCCATTAAACTTCTGAGGATAATTACCATATGTGAATGTCTGGTCGAGATTCCTACGTGACAGTTCATAAAACAGGTATATATCCTGGTTAGTACTCGGTGGGCACACCACTACCGAGGAATCTGATCATGCTATACAGCTAGACGAGTACACCGCCACAAATAGAAAATGGATCAGGCTGAGATTCAACCGCAACCAAACCATTTACGGAAGCTGAAAAAACTTGATGGTGCTGGTGCTGGTGACGGCTCGGGCTTTCTTCGAGGGAGATGCTTAAAGAATGCGTTTACTGCTCCAGTGGCACCATCCTCATTCTCCATGGCTTTAGAGAGATCCTCGGCACACTCTTTGACCTAAAATGTTAAAAGTTCATCAGGTAAATTCCCGGCCCGGAATTTGTTGCAAATAATACAGGTTTATTTTAGTTCCAGATGATGTTGATTATCATTTCGTAGCCACTGGAATCAATGTGGAGGCAAATCCCAACATTTGTTTTTGAGAAGCTTACTGTTTGCTTTTCACCTGAAAATAACTATAAATGTTTTAAAACTCATTGGTCTCTCTCCAAATAAGTGCATATCGAATCTTTAGCTCCTTGATGCCAGCACCCACAAACTGTAGCATTTGGCCAGAACTAAAAAGATCACTGCTGGTTTATGGTTTCAGAAATTTATAATAATGAATTACTGAGTTTTAATTCCAGGTTAGAGAATCTAAAAAGAATATAGAGTCTAGCTGGCTGCTAGGAGATAGCCCAAGTTCAAACTCTCTAAATGTCCTTCATATAGGACGTTGTGAGCTTGAGCTTTTCAAAGAAGTTTCTTGGATGGGTGAATAAATACAGGAGAGGTCTGAACTAGCATTTGTGCCCCTTCCTAAAATGAACCTGAGCCTATGAAAAAGCGTTACTAGACAAACTTTTCTCAAGATTATAAATTCTGCTTGACCAGAAAGGAAAAGATGTACTGTGCACGTGGATTGTAGATTTTGACATTATTTTCTTTGTTTTCCTCAGCTAATATATATCGAGTGATTTCACATTACCTTGGGATCTAGCATGATCTTTATTGCATCAACCAACTTGGCACGGGAAAACTCATTAACAGGTATGGGCGGAGGGCCTACTCCTCTTGCATGCACCCGCTCACCCCAGAAAGGTTGGTCACCGAAAAAAGGCACGATGGTTGTAGGGCACTACATCACAGAAGAAGGATAAAGAAAAAGGATGGACAGGACATGACACGGAAATCTATGGTACAAACAAACTGCAGCTATTACCGCAGCTTTAAGACCAGCAGCTGTTGTTCCAGCACCTCCATGATGAACCTGACAGTAGAGTGCAAACTAATAATAATGGGAAGCATCATGTAAAATCGGATTATAAAGTTGGATTGTAAAATTATAAGTATTTTTTTTCTTACTATATATTAACAATTTCAGCCAATAAATTAAATTCCATTAAAATCTAATAAAGAAAAGTCAACAATATTATATTCTATTAGTGATCTAAATAAATAAAAAAGATAAATAGAATAAATCACAAAATCATTGACATAAAAAAACCCAAAATCAAAATTTTCAATATCGACAAATTACTAAATGATAGTAATTACATAAGAACCCTGTGACAACTTGTTCTCATCATAATAAGTCATAATGAACTTTTTTTAGATTTCAAGCTAATAAGTCTAAATTAGTAATTAACTAGTATAAGTTTGATGATTAAAATAAACTATTAAACAATGTTTCATGCGCCAGAAAAAAATTAAATTATAAATAATTTTTAACATTAAATAAATAAATAAAATATGATAATAAAAACAAAGTCTTCATTCTAAAATTCTTCCATGTAGTCTAAATATCTAATTTTCACAAATTCCTAGTAAATTTCAGTCACGATTTCAAATACATAGTTCTCTCTCGTATAAGTAAATTACTGAGTTTATCATATATATTTGAAAAAATTGAGATGCCTAGTTTTCCTCTTATCTAGAATCACAATAAAATTTTATTTATAACTCTTGATGTGTTGAAAGCAATATATAAATGTCTAATTTGACAAATTTAACAAGATTCATCCATCTAGTAACTTTGACTCTCCGAAATAATATATTTCTGAACTTTGCTTAATCTAATAATTTAACAAAATATATTTTCATGTATCTAATATTTCCTTATAAATTTCAACTAGATCCAATTTGTAGTTTGAAAGATATGTTTGATCTCACAAATTGTCAACAAATATTATAAGGCCAAAGTCAAAACTAACTTGGTTGTTTATATCACAAATTTAGTAAACTCGATTTTACTGATTTTACCGATTTACATGAGTCAAGTATGATTTTCCTAGTTTCGAGTTTAGTCCGATTTAGCACGTAAATACATGTTGACTCGTAAAATTATAAGATTTGAGGAGTCAACTCGCGATTTTGACAACCTTGATGGGACGTCAAGATCGAAAAGAAAACACAAATTGAAGAACAAATAATATACCTTAATCAACATCATCATCAATTACTCAAACTTTTCCACTTCCAAATCTTTCATATTTTATAAATTTTGATCCTGTGACAGTTGTTTCTCAAGCATTATATCCAACTGACAAAGCTATAGAATTAAGCCTTACCACTGCCTTGCATCGCAAGAATAGCCAATCATGAGGGCAGTTATCCAGCAGGTATATAAAGTCCTTGGGTTCTGCCACTAAAGAGGAACAAAAATAAGCTAAATAGATGACATACAAGACCCTAAAGATGCATATACTGTGAACAAACAATACAGCAGGAAAACAAAATAGCAAGAATTGTTAGTGAACATACAAAAGTTTAAGGGGGAACCAGAAACTTACAGTTACCCAGGCCACCCCAGCCTTTATTAATGATGCCCCTCTGCCCAGTTTCTTCCATCGCTTCAACAATTGTTTGGGTCATTTTTTCTGGTTCTTCCACTGGCTGACATGAATTTGGAGAATGTGAGGAGAAATCATCTAAGAACATAGAGAGAGAATTGAGAAAATAAATGTGGGGGCGGGGGGGTTGGTTTCAACTAGTGAAATCCTATTATCCAGTCAACCTTCTTGGTATCAAATCATTATTGGCACTGACACTTCGATGTAGACTGAATACGCAAATACGATTTACATTTCAAGCCACATACTAGTCCACACATAATGGAGACCTCAGTATGGACAAACTAATGCATATAAGGTTATTTAATTAAAAACTCTGGGAGGAAACATGTTTCAGGTTCTATAACAACAGTATGTACTACTTCTATCACACGAGATGCCCAACTGATTACATCAAATGGGATTATTTGACCAGGAATAGGTTTCTTCATTGGTGATCTTTCTTGAACTGCAGTTGGTTAAACTTGCTTTATTCACTTTAAACAAACCAAATATAAATAAAATAAATATAAATTTAGCCAGCAACACATAGGTACTCTTTCATGTTCAAGAATCTCTATCATGCCCATGACAAAACAGCATAAAAATATATAACAATTATATCAAGATTCCATAACGCCCACATCAGAACATACATTTACAATTCTAAAGTAAGCTTCAATCAATTACAGACCTTATATTTCCTTTAAATAACCAAACAAAAAATCAAAGAGCGAAAGAAGAAATGAACTCACTAGGCTACCAAATCCAACATAAATAGGTTTCTGACCAGCCTCAAGCCATTTCAAAAGTGATTCTGGAGGTTCATAATTTGATGCAAGATCAAGAAAGCAGAAGCCAACCACATCTATTTTAGGCCCCCAATCTGCACACCAAGAAAAAAAAACACAAACTAGAATTAGCATCCTTCCAATAAAAGGCATGCCTGCTTGAATACCAAGTTGTTTCACATAACGTAGTAGAACTACACTTTCTTTACCAAAAAGGGATGAGAGATAAGCAGAGAATTTGTACATAACATGAATAAACCATCTGTAAACATCATGAATCATGGCTGATAAAAAGTTGTTTGTGGTCACTTACGAATATTAACAAACTAACTCAGACTTGACCACATACTCATTCGGTAAACGAACCAGGCTAGAATAAGACTAAGCCCTACTGATTTATAATAGCAAGGAGGATTAGAAACAAGGTATAAGCTCCATATCAGGCTCATTTTACAGATCGCTGTTTGAACTTTGATTTATCTTATTTATCTATTACACCCTCTGAGTCAAAACCAGAACAGGAAAAAATTCACCACTGCAGAAGGAACCATCCTCAAAACATTCTATGATTTGTTATATTAGGTAACTGCATGTGCAAGTCTTCTATTTTTGAGTTCACGATTCCTAACTAGTTAATAAGCCTGAACGAGTTTGAGTTTAGCTATTAAATTGTAGATTATTTCAAATAGAACTCGGGTTAGCTCTTGGAAACTCAAGTGGAGATTCGTTCAAGCTCAAACTTAATAAAGATTTTACTAGACCAAGTGCAAGCCGCACAAAGCTTGACTCTGTTCACAGCCTTACCAAGAAAAAAGGGTACCTTAAAGCTTGGATAATAGAGCAAGTTTTTTTTCAAAAACTTATAAAAGGCAAAGCATTTAGTGATGAAAAAAAAATCATTACAAGAAATATGTTCAAGTTTATCAAGAAACTGGAAGCTCAAAGCATAGTGAAGAAAGTACAAGCTACCTAATCATAAGCACCCTAGTTCAATTACCTAAGGAGATAGAATTAACTGCAACAAACAAAACTTTTTAAGGATGCAGCACTGCCAAATAATCATCCTTTTGTCTAGAACAATAACCCTAGTCGTGTAATATTAAGAAAAACATACAAGTTGACATGGTAGAAAACAGATTATGGTGTACTAGAGGGATAAGAAGAGAGATATTCAAGCCACAAGCCTTAATTCGATGGGATAAAGGAGGAGGACTCCTAGTAGAAGTTGGTTTAAGTATTTACTGCTGTTCAGTTCCAGCAGAGCTGCATCAGAATTGTAGGGTTACTGGAATTTTGATAGGAGTCTAATATATTTTCCTATGCAGATGCTTTATTAAGATTTTGAATAAGTGGACCTGCTTTTGTTTCTTATATTGAAATCCCTGTGTTTTCAAATATAGGAATTCATGTCCTATTAGGATAAGGAGTAACGTGAGCATTATATATATGCTTTTATTATTGTGATTTCTAGTAGAAAATTATTTTATTAAATGAATTGCAGCCTTTTCTATTATAGCTTTCAGTTTAGGAGAAAGTCCACAAGAAGATTTTTAGGAAGAAAATTTTTTGTTGAAGAAATTAAGTGTAGGTAGAAGTTTGTTTCCTTTTTCCCTCAATTTCCTTACTATCTATTCTATTTTTCAATTCCTAAAAGCCCTTTAACTTCATACTCTACAAAACTAAACTAACACACAGTCAGCTACTTACATTCTCCTGGAGTTGCCCTGCATCAGGACAACCACTCAATATGAAGAGGATAATATTATGAATGCTAGCTGTAATTACTTGGTATTGTAGAAGAACAGCACAAGCCGGTAAGCTATAATATAAATTTTTGATGTTCTCATAGTATGCAGCACCTTTTGGTTTAGGGACAAGGTGAGGACTCCATAAGTATCCATGTGGGACATCAGAGTCAGATCCCTGTGAACCACTGAGATAAGTGACAGGTCGTAGCTTCAACTTTTTTTTCCTAAGATCATTTATCATGTCCCGTATTCCAAGCCAAATCAATGAATCAACTATTTGATATGAAAGCTACAGAAATTGAACATGGACAGAGTAGGTCAAGATATTCTAAAGAAATTGAAGCTGCAACAAGTACTAAAGGGGAAGAAATTCAATGGCCCACTCGATATCCAGCTGGTTGCTTGACACGGGACAAGGGATGTGGAAATTCACTAGTTGGCCTGGCAAGAGAAGATAAAAAGTAGCTTGAAACAGTTTAGGATTTACCCATTAAATGATGTATATAAGTAAACACTGATATAAACAGGAAGAAAAAGAAAATCTGATGAACAGTAACAAAATGAAGCTACATTCAACTCAGCAAGATTCCATTACCCAGGGGAGACTTACGTCCATGGCATGGTGAAAAATATATGAATTGGAACTTTCAGTGCCTCTGCCACATGAGTATGCCCTAAAGAAACATTTCAAGAGTAAGTTGTAGACCATGAACATGAAAATATAAGTACAGGTTGAACATCGCCATGTAAGAAACACCCAGAGATGTTCGCATTCTAAAGAAAAATAACATGGCACAATCTGGATAATCCGGTGAGAGCAGACACACACAAGAGGGAAATGGAGAGAGGGAAGAGAAAATGATGCAAAACAATAAAGATTATTGATATAGTGGCTCTTAAAAACTGAGAGGGGGGATGCACATCCAAGGAATTTACAAATAATTACTACAGGAGGAACAAGGGCAAGAGGATTGCAGATTGTCCTTCCCATAAAACAAAAATGAGCAAACAGATAACTATAAGACAAACAAATAAAAAAAAACTTCCTTTCCTCAAACCCACTTCAAAAGAAAAGGAAGAACAATCAAAATGAGGGAACGGAGCCAAAATAAAATGCATCAATATCTTGATCTTCATGCATTAGGAAAGCTATTTTTGACATACAAGTTAAATGCCAGATATGAAACCAAAAATTACAAGCACACTAAAGGGTGTGGTTTTTCCACTGTGCACACAGACACAGTGCACTGTGGATTGCAATAGTAGATTTTTTTTTTTTTTTTTCTGCTTACGTTTTTTTTTCTTTTTTTTTTTTTACACTCCTCTCTTTTTTTCGTTTCTCTTTTTTTTTTTGCTTTTTTTTTTCTAATAATTCTTTTTCTTCTGTTTTTTTCTTCTTCTTTTTTGGTCTTTTATTTATTTATTTTTCTTTCATTATTAACACAATAATAATAATAATAATAATTACATTGTTTTTCTTGCTTGCTCTTTCTTTAATGTTTTTTTTCCTCTGGATAATTTGATAAAAAATTTTTTTACAGTAATTTTTTTTTTCTGCTTACGTTTTTTTTTCGTTTTTTTTTCTTTTTTTTTTTCCTCTCTTTTTTTCGTTTCTCTTTTTTTTTTGCTTTTTTTTTTTTCTAATTATTCTTTTTCTTCTTTTTTTCTTCTGTTTTTTGCTTCTTCTTTTTTGGTCTTTTATTTATTTATTTTTCTTTCATTATTAACACAATAATAATAATAATAATAATAATAATAATAATAATAATTACATTGTTTTTCTTGCTTGCTCTTTCTTTAATGTTTTTTTTCCTCCGGATAATTTGATAAATTTTTTTTTTACAGTAATAGCAATAATAGTTTTTTTTTTTCTTTTGTGAAAGTTTCTAGGATATTTTTTTTCTTTCACTTATTTTTGTTTCTTTCATTATTAACATAATAATAATATTACAAACACAATAAACGGCGTGGCTTTTCCACTGTGCACACAGACACAGTGCACTGTGGATTGCAATAGTAAATTTTTTTCTCTTTCTTTTTTTTTTTTTTTTTACTCCTCTCTTTTTTTCGTTTCTTCTTTTTTTTTATTTGCTTTTTTTTTCTAATTATTATTTTTCTTCTTTTTTTCTTCTGTTTTTTGCTTCTTCTTTTTTTTCCTTTTATTTATTTATTTTTCTTTCATTATTAACACAATAATAATAATAATAATAATTACATTGTTTTTCTTGCTTGCTCTTTCTTTAATGTTTTTTTTCCTCCGGATAATTTGATAATTTTTTTTTTGACAGTAATAGCAATAATAGTTTTTTTTTTTTTTTTTATCTTTTGTGAAAGTTTCTAGGATATTTTTTTTTCTTTCACTTATTTTTGTTTCTTTCATAATAATAATAATAATAATAATAATAATAATAATAATAATAATAATAATAATAATAATAATAATTATGATAATTTAATTCTTTCTCTTACTTATTCTTTTGTTAATGTTTTTTTTTCCAGGATAATGTAATAATTATTTTGTTGTTTTCGAGGGTTTGATTCGTGATTACACTGTGCACAATGCGGCTAATTAAAAAAAAAAAAAAAAAAAAAAACACCCCCACAAAAATAATTAGTGTGCGCTTTTTTGTGATGGTTTATGACGCAATACCTATACTCTAAAAAATATAATCTATGCTTACGTGACAAACTCAACTCAAAATTTTAAACATTTTATCTTTTAATCTATAATTTTTATTTACTTATATCATATAAATTTATCGTTGTAGATTTTATTATGTTAAAATATATACAAAAAAATACCCGCGGCAACGCGCGGGCAATTATCTAGTTACTACTAAAGAACAACTTTAAAATCATTAAAAAGAACTCACAATTATCATAGAAGAAACATTTCAAACATCAACAAGAAGACAGCAAGCATTCAGTGGAAAAATCTATTAAGGGAGCCAATCATTAGAGGTGTTGCAGAGAATTATCCAGGAAGAGCACAATAAAGCTACAAAAGGTCACCCTTGAAGTAGTGTTTGTAGTGGGATAGGTTCTTCAAAGTTGAGAATGTTGGATTTAAAGTTAATGAAAGTCTGAGCGTCTTGTAAACTAGGATTGAAAGGAATAAGTTTCCTTGGGCTCTTGCAGACTACAAATTAGAATGGCAATAGTTGGCGTATAAGAACTCTTGAATGGTTTAATTTGATGGTAAAGGCTAGGGAGTTATGTTGGTGTTTACAGTTCAAAATGGTTAAAGAATGGACAAAATTTGAGGATGAATAAACAAAGGAAGGAAAATGGAGTAATTTATCCTGAGGTACAGTGACAGCAACATTTTAGAAACTATGATCCCATTTGATGGAAAAACAAGTACAACTAGGGTTTATGTTGAACGATTGATTATTGTAAGGAAACATTGTGGACATGTGATAAACTCAGCAGAGAATTAAGAAAAAAAGGTAATGCAAAAACATTACAGCAGATTTCAACTGAAACACAAAACATGTGACAGATTCAAAGTAAGAAATCTTACCATATGCTGGAGGATTGGCAATGATGGCATCTGCCTTAAAAGGAATGCCTGAATCAATATCAGGTTCCTTGCAGGCAGGTAGCAATGAGTTTATAATTTCTTTTATTTGATTTCGTTGAATGGGTATCTCAGAAGGCCCTGATGGCAAGAAGCCTTTATTTTTTACCATGTCTGCTCATTAAAGAAAAAACAAACAACGAAAGTTACTGAAGGAGCTTATAATCTGATTTCGCAAAATTCAAATAAAGCATAAACTCTAGTAAATCAGACTCGCACATCAACAGAGTTATTTTTCAGAGAATTACTGTCTCAAATATATTTTAAGAAATTCTTAATAGAAGCTTGTACTCAAAGCAACTTACTGGGGATAAAAAGCTGTCTAGTGGGAAAAAAATGATATTTCATATAAATCCCCAAGATTCTCCAGTCAAACTCTTGCAACAAAAAACTTGTCTGCACACTGTTTTATAATATATACAGAAATGAAAGAAAAAACAAAAGCATGCATTATCTGTTGCCAGTGATACTTAGTTACTACTATTGTTTAAGTATAACTTTAACTTTTTGTCCATGCCAAGTAATTCACAAGTAGAATTCTACAACTTTGGCAAACGATTAAATGAACTTCGCTTTGTTATAGTGAATAAGCAATGCATATTTGCCCCAAAAGCACCATTCACAGGCTGCAACGTGATTAATGGAAACCATTTTGCAAGAATTCTTTTGATGACATAAGAAATATTGAACCATTTCAAAAGACTAAAACAGCAAGATTAGAGAGAGAGGCCGATAAGTTTTAAAAGAAAGTGGCATTTCTAGATACATACAACCAGCAAGAACTTTAGGATCTCCGCCTAAAGGAAAAAACTCCAACCCAGCTGTCACGACAAATTCTTTGAAATTTGAATGAGTTGCTAGTCTAACACGATGGCCATAATCCTGCACAAAAAGTGCCTGTAAATGAACCAATATTTGCAAATGAAAAGTCCTAAGAAAATATCCTGCAACAATTCAGCCTTATATATACTCTTTCATTGTAAATATTCATTGTGTTAACAAAGAAAATGTAACTTCGTATTTTCTTGTTTACATAACAAAACAAGACGCAAGCTTTTTCTAAAACTAATTCTTAAGAAAGCACACAGCGAGACACTGTAAATAAGTAAAACAATTAGAGAGGTAAGCCAAAAATGATGAGGGTGACAAACTGCAGCAACAGAAAGGTCAAAAGTGAAATTGTGTCATCCTTCAAATTTATTCAAAGTGTTTTTCCGAACAAATAGAAAACATCTTACACATGATTAAATTTGAAGATCAAAACATTCAAACACCTGTTCACAGATAGTGCTCAGAATGAAATGCTGAAAATAGAAAATAAGCATTGCGACTAACCTGTAGACATTTACCAATTGCAATAAACGGTTGCACATCTCCTCGTGTGCCAACAATAAGCATTACTATTTGCAGTGGTATATATCGAAGGTCCGTTGCATCAAGAGGCTCATTACCAACTACTGTATTACATGTATCATCAGATAGAACACCAAGAGCTTGGGGTTCTACATCCCCTGGAACCTCAAATTCTACAGTTCCATGTTTGACACTAGCTACTCTTTCCAACAATTTACGCTGCATAGTTTTAAGAAGTCAAATAAAAACACTAAGCAAAGTTCCACCATCTTCAACAACTTAAACATTTTCACCGCAGTTTTATGAAATAAAAACCCAAATCAACTAGGCAAAACTAATCACTCTCCAAAAACTGAAGTCATGAGGAAGAAAATAAACTAAAATTATATCCACATTCAGTAATATTACCATTAAAAGTTAGAATCCGGTGCCTCCAAGCTTGCTAAATACACTAGCGATATATAGAATATTAATTGTAATTAGGAAAATGAAGAGCTCAAGCAGACACAATATCAATACCTTCTTCCAAACAGGAATCTTGTCATTGCAAATCTGTGCAGCCTCTTCAGCGAGTATATTTTTATGTCTTTGCGCCTTCGTTTTGGCTTTGTATCTTTCTAGCTTGGAAAGCTGACTCGGAGCTGGTTCGGACGTAGTGTCGCCCCCTCTGATTACTAACAAAGAAATCTATAAGCTCATGATACCACCAGCTTTTGTCACACCATGCTCAACAATGTTAACGTAATCAGAAACGAACACAGTCAAAACAAACCGATTTAAACTCGAAATACCGTTACTGGCTGAATCAACACCAGCTGCCTCTCTGCTCTCCGATTCATCATCGCCGATTTCGCCTTCGATTATCAACGACGAAAAGGATGAAGAAGACGAATTCCGTCGCCGTGACTCCGCCATCGCCGCGACCAACTCCAGCGATCTCTTCTTGTTCTGGTCCAGATCTGACGGTAGTTTGTAAAGTGAGAGTTTAGTGCGTGAGAGGGTGTTTGGATTCCGAGAAAAAAGCACATCAGGAGAGAATTTTTTTATATTTTCCTTTTCTTGCGAGCTGAGAGGAATCCAAGAATGCTCGAGGAGTGAGGAAAGAGTGGAGAAGGTGATGTGTCGGGGAGAGGTTAAGGGGTGACACGCATGCATTTTCACCTGCCAGCATGCTTATGATCGCTGTCAATTACGATTTTTTCTATTGGAGGGGGGGGGGGGGGGGGGTGACGTGGAATGGTATCCGATTCTGTTGTTTGTCTTCAATTGCTTATGTTTTGTAGAAGTTAGTTATTTAATTTATAGCAATTTTTTTAAAAAATAATTATATATTTTTTAGTGTTTTAAAATTAATTTAAAGCACTGATATTAAAAATATATTTTAAAAAATAATATATATATATATATATATATATATATATATTATTTTAATACATTTTCAAATAAAAAATATAAATATCAAACAAATTCTTAGAATAAAAATAAAAATAAAAATCTATAACATTAATTGAATCATATAACATGCACAACCTATGTGTCACAATAACATCTATGAGTCGATGAAGAGACATATCCAGAGACAATTTATTTAACTATTAACTCAATATCCAAAGAAATCATAATTCATACAATTCAAATAGTCAATTTTCAACCTCAAAACATAATTCATATATGCAACATAAAATCTTCAATCATAATTAATAGAATTAGACCGACAATTAATATAACATAACATTTTATTACAATTAGATTAACTATGCATATATTCATAATTCTCATAACATGTAATAGCATGTAATTATATCTAATAATTTCATCGGTTTGTGGAAGGCTTTGAAAATATCGCAGACGAGTCTATAGCACCACCCCAACTCATTCAACTTGAAAATAGATTTATAGCGTCCATATAGGGATGAGGAGAAACAATATTATTTTGACTCAAGGAAAAATCTAAGACCCTCGCTAACAAACTCGCACCATCATCCCCAACTAGTCCACCTTGAGAACAAGTATGTGTGATTGTCAACGTCAATATCACCCCACTTATAGACTGGTTTGAGATGCTCATGACTGACTGTCATCTCCCACGCTTACATGATGAACAATCTCATTTTTTGTCAGTGTCGATTCAAAACAATCAACCTCCTTAACCTCTTGAAATCCACCACAACACAATTGATAATAATGTTGAGCTCAATATATCTCATCTCATCAATATCTTTACAAACAATCATTTTTATTTTCCAAGCCTTCCATATCAATTAATGAATCTATATGCATACATTAAAAAGTAACTATTGCTCATCATCCGTAATAAAAATAACAATATTTAATAAATGTTACATGTAAAACAATATTGTATATGAATTTATTATGTCTCAAATATCAAAGCATAATGCATTAAATTATTTACATACCTTGGGAAATAAAACTAGGTATGTGTTATAAAATAACATGAACTAGTCAGATACAATCCCATATATGTATCTATTTTAATCACTGAAAGTCGCTCCTTGAAAAATGATTTTTCTTAGCATCCAAAAAATCTAAGTAAGATTCATGAATCACCAACTAATCTCCTTCACACTTATCATAATAGTTAATATAATTCGATGTATCATAAGATAGTTCAAATTGTCACATTACTTTTGCTAAACAATGCATCTTAACAATGTTAAAGTAATGCAATAGGATCTATGATAGCCAAATGTTAGATCTCTCATGGTATATAGGTGAAGATGAAAGTATCAAGTCCTTTTTATATCGTAGTTGTCAATTTCAACTACAATAGTTGAAACATTTCGTTCCAGTTAAAAAAACGAGACAAATTAATGTCATTTTTATCTCGGTTAAAATTTCAGACTGTTCTGGATTTTTCAGCCAAATACCAGCCGAAACATACCGGAATTGCTTCATCTATGCCGTTTTGGCTATAAAAAAAAAACTCAACTCCTACCTGACTTGACTTTCTTGTTTTTCATCTTGCATCTTAAAAACACCTTGCGTGGCCCTCTTGCAATCATCTAGTAATAATAATATGTTGGGTAGGTTGTTTGTTTTTACTATATAGACCGAGTTTTATGGGGGGGTTTCTATAAATTTGTTAAAAAAATAAAATGTATTTTTAATTAAAAATAATTTAAAAAACAATTGTCAACCTAATGTCAAACATTGCGAGTATGGGATGGAATTAATAAATCTATTTGGTTTAGGATAAAATGATAATAAGTTAAAACATCAATGACGAAAATGAGCTTTTGTTAAATAGTACAATATAGAATATAGCTGTTATCTTTTTTATTCTGGTATAACTGTATTTGTATTGTAATGTTAGGCTAAGTTTGTGTGTGTATTGTTTGGTAGTGTAACACAAAGTATACACTACTATTAATACCTGCACACTAGAGCATTGAATGTATGGAAAATGAATACAAGACTGAAATTTAACATGGTATCAGAGCAAGTTTTTCGAATTATTTCTGTTCTCGGAAGCTACAGTGTTCTCGACACTGTTCATTGAACATTTACTGTTCAGATCGAAGCTCTCACTGAGCACCGAAACCCAGAAATTAAACACAAAATTCCCACAGTAGTTGTTTATTCAACCCCGAAACCCAGAAATTCCTCCACAGTTCAGTCAAACCCAGAATCATCCACATAACCCAGAAAATCAAACCCCGAAAATCACCAGAAAATCATCCACATAACCCATTCAAACACTCACAGCAAACATTCAAACCTCATTCAAACACAACCCATTAAACCCAGAAACCATCACCCAACCTGCGTATTCATCGAAAAGAAGGAAGAGAACAACTACTGTTCAAATCGAAGCAAACTCAATTTCTGTTTCCCAGAAATTATCAACCACTGGTGTAGCAGCGAATCCATACCGAAATTTCCCCAACAAACCCAGAAATCAACACCCATTCAGCATCCATTAAACCCATAAATGAACACCCATTTAACCCCGAAATCAATAGCCATCTGCGCAGTTTGAAGGAGGGTCACTATGAGAAAGAACACTGGTATCTGTGTGTTCTTACCCCTTCAACAACCCAACAAAACCCAGCTCTAGCAACTAGGTGAAGCAATGTCTGCCAAGATTGAGTACAGGTGTTTTGTTGGCGGCCTTTCTTGGGCCACCACTGACCAGATCCTCCACGAGGCTTTTAGCCAGTATGGTGAAATCATCGATTCAAAGATTATAAAGGATCGTGAAACTGGGCGATCTCGAGGTTTTGGTTTTGTGACTCTCGGAAATGAGAAGGAAATGAGAGATGCTATTGAGGGGATGAACGGGACAGACCTTGATGGCCGTAATATCACCGTGACCGCAGCTCATTCCCGTGGAAGTGGTGGAGGAGGTGAGAGACAGATCGGTCACAGAGATGAGAGAAATGAAAGTGAAAGGCAAAGGCTTAATTCCGGTTATAAAAAACCCGGGTGGGCTGGTTTGTTTTTGTTTTTATAAAGGCGGAATTTTTTTGAGTATTTGCAAGTGGAATTTTTTTGCCCGAGGAGGATGTTCATCCAATGAGGTGCAGGTTCTTAAGGAAAGGATTGCTTGGCTTGAAGCTGCCAATGAGGACCTTTGCCGTGAACTTCATGACTACCGCAGCAGATACACTACTGTGGAGCAGCGTGAAACAGATGCTCAAGATGCCAGTATCTGTTCTGTGAAAACTGATGGCCTCAAAAGGAGCTTGCATAGTGTAGAGTCTCCAGATTATCAAATGGGTGAAACTATTTCTGGTGACTCCAGGGATATTGATGAAGAAGTAGCGAAAGAGTGGGAACACACACTTTTGCAGAATATTATGAAAGAGAATGTGAGGTTGAGTGCCCTCCTTGATAAGAAAGAGGCTCAACTTCTGGCCATGAATGAAAAATGCAAGGGGGCGGCGGCCTGAAGAAGAGACGGGGAAGAAAATGAATTAGGGCAAGTTTTTTATAGGGCTGCCCGAAATAGTGCTGCCCGAAACAGTGGCTGCCCGAAACAGTGCTAACCGAATAGTAACCGAAACAGTGGGGTTGACCGAAATATTGGGGTTGACCGAAACTGGTGTTTTTTATAAGATTGTAACCTTCTCTTCATATTTTATTCTGAGACTCCACACCCTGTTAATCAGGGGGAGTTCCCGGGCCTTCTCTTCAGGGGGAGAGTAATAATGAAGAGAATGAAGATATTCCAAGTCTCCACACCCTGTTAATCAGGGGGAGATCCCGAAGATATTCCGTGACTCCACACCCTGTTAATCAGGGGGAGATCACAATCAGGATGAAGAGAACGAATTATTTCGAGTCTCCACACCCTGTTAATCAGGGGGAGATCTTGAAGATATTCCGTGACTCCACACCCTGTTAATCAGGGGGAGATCACCATCAGGAAGTTTTTTTTTACATTCAATAAGGCAGCGTAGTTTGAGGGAGGTGGAAGAGAAAGAGCGGAACAGTCATTAGGACGAGATTAAAGGCTGACCGAGTTGACCGAAAATAAAAATGCAACTTGGTTGGTGTGTTCTCATTGCAGTGAAAGGGCGATATTCTCACAAAAGCGGTTTCAGGAAGAGCATTTCATGGTGCAATTAACAAGTTGGGCATGATAAATATCTACGCTCCAACTTGAGGGGGAGTGTTAAATAGTACAATATAGAATATAGCTGTTATCTTTTTTATTCTGGTATAACTGTATTTGTATTGTAATGTTAGGCTAAGTTTGTGTGTGTATTGTTTGGTAGTGTAACACAAAGTATACACTACTATTAATACCTGCACACTAGAGCATTGAATGTATGGAAAATGAATACAAGACTGAAATTTAACAGCTTTATATATATATATATATATATATATATATATATATATATATATATATATATATATATATTCAAGGGAAAATGATGGATGCTAACGAAGGGAATAACAATAACAAATAATAATAAGAGAGGAAGGAGGAAGCAGGCGATGAATGAGGAGTGATACTTTGAATTCTCCGAATCGATTTGGAAAAAACTGTGCGATGGGGGAATTTGTGGAGCTGGAAGCTCAGGATGGATTGGCGTGAGAATGCCTTGGAACGTGCTGCCGGGCACCAAGCAAGACTCAAGCAACTGTTTGGTACCCCATTTAAGCTCCGATCAAGCCCTTCCCAAACATGCCCGTTCTCCCATATTCTCCACCACGCTGCCGAACCTTTGGATCTGCCCCTCCTGCTTTCAACGGAACCAGTTCCCCCCTCACTATACCGCCATCTCCGACGACAACCTCCCGCCGAGCTTTTCACTCAGTATACGACCATCGAACACGAGGAACCTCAGATGATCTCACCCTCCTCTCCAGCACCGATGATATTCATGTTCGTGGTGGACACTTGCATGATCGAGGAGGAGATGGCCTTCCTCAAGTCTGCCTGATAGCTCCTCAGTGGGTCCCGTTACCTTTGGTACTCTTGTCCGCGTTCACGAGCTCGGCTCTGGTGAAATCTCTAAGACCTACATTTTCAAGGGCTCCGAGGACCAGCTTCTCGAGCAGATGGGCTTCGTAGTGTCAGTGCCGGCGTCAAGGATGGCCTCTCTTCCGATGGCATTTCCCGCTTTCTCTAGCCGGCCTCCCAACGCGAATTTACACTCAATTCTGTATTTTCTCGATTCCCTTTTTCTTCTTACTCCATTTTATGACAAATACAATGTATTTTTTTTTCGAGTTGTTTAATTAACATCCAAATATACTAATTGAATAAAAAAAGGTCTTGGAGGAGCTGCAGAAAGATCCTAGGCCGGTTCCAGCCCATAAGCGGGCTAGCAGGTGGACCAGCACAGCACTCAGTGTGGCTACTTGTTTGTTAGGAGCTTGTGTTCCTGGTTCTGGTGCTAGAATTATGGCTTTCATTGGTGGTCCATCCACTCAAGGACTTGGCTCTGCCAGGGTTTCATTTTCTCAGAGTGCTGCACTCAGACAATAATGCTGGATCTGGAAGCGAGACCCATCTCATGTTTAGCAGTGTATTAAGCTAGAGATATGAGGTATGAATGCAAGCCCCACCTTCTATCATTGAATTATCACCATATCTTTAAACCTTCTAAACAAAGGCTTATACTCAAAATAAATTTTTCAAAAAATATTGACCCATTTAGAATAATTGAGCAAATTAAAGCTTTGGGGATTTATTACGCGCAAGGCCAAGGCAGAAGCTAAGGCTGAAAATATATACATGGAGAGGTTGGAGCACAAATGGAGCTGCATGGTATACTGATCATCAGAGTATTCTAGAGAAAAAGTAAATTTTATGCACGTATACAGTAGTTCTTGGAAGGTATACTGATTCATCATCAGTTAAGTGCTACCTTGAGGCATAAGAACTCAACTCCACAAATGACAGTCACGGATTATTATCAAACATTGACAACTACTTAGGATTTATGCTGCATTGGAACATTGAGTTTGTGGAGAATTCACCTTGCATCATAGACAAATTGTACACATCAACTATCCTACTAGCTACCTCGGTAAGTAGTAAATGAAAAGGGGGAAAGTAGAAGGGGAACGTGAAAATGTTCCCGGTTCTGTGATTCTTTGATTTCAAACACAATAGAAACACAGGGAAAGAACCCAGAAGGACAATACTTGCCTGTGTTAAAACTTATTCTGTATATTCCTGGGTTCACAACATCAACAATGCTCATCAGTTGACCACTTCGCCCATCACCATCTGTGGTTGAGGACCCTTGAATTACCCAACCACCGACATCTGGCTCACCAAACAATGGACGAGGATGATTTCCCTTCCATATTTCTAGGCATACCTCAACACCTGCAGCTGGAGAGCCTCGAGAAACATCCAAGACATGGGTTGTAATTGGTGGACGGGTGCGAGTTGAAATTTGAGATGTCTTTCCAAATGAAGATTCACTAGTTTTGGTTAAATGCCCACCAATGATACTCACGCGATCTTCTAGAGTTCACAAGCAAATAATCAGTGACTCAAACAGTCATATGCACACAGGACACACAGCATGTTCTAGGGAGAGACTCGGGAATGAATTGCAATCAAAAGCCAGAAATTACAAGAATGACTTTTTTTTCAACCCCTGTTTCTAGGAAAGGTCATGTATTATTACAAACATTTTCAACCTAATACAAAAACACTTCAAAAGTTGGAATAGGTATCTCAGGGACTTGTCTATATCGACAAAGACCCAAAAACTTTATTGTTCCATTTATTGTTCAAAGACCTAAAATTTTAATTTCAATGCATGGAGAGGTAGAAATAAAATAAACAAGTTACAAAATAATAGATAACTCAGTTGATGATATTATATTAAAATTGGGGATAAAATATTGAGACTGTAAAGAAAGGGTTCACAGGAAAATTAGCATTGCACATGCAGAGAATGTTAAGAAGGGAATTACAGGGATGCAAGCAGTGAAGAAGCTCAGGAACCCATGGTGTTTCAAGGAAAGTAGAAAAAAAGGCTCCAAATAAATAAAATCAACAATAAGATAGCAAAAATGCAACTACCTTCTGCTTTCTTTACAGAAACTGTGGCATGTTGGTCGCCTTTTGAAGTAGATTTTATTTTACTTGAAAAGAGCTTCACAAGACGTAGTTCTGTAACTTTCATCTGTTCCTGAGCTGCGATCTCAAACTCAACTATGGGCCTGTTTGGATATCGTTTCTGCATAGAGCAAAATAAGAACCACTCATCTTGGTATGCGAACCTCAAAAGTGAAAATGGAAGATGTCAGAAAAGGGGCTAAATAAAGGGCCGAGAGAAATCAAATGTGAAAGTGTAAGGCACAAATTATGCATATGCAGCAGGAGAGAAGTTGCATAACATGGTAGCAGAAGAGCACAACTCGTGCCACAGTTTTATGAGATCGGCATGGAGTGAATACAGAAACACCAGCACCAACAACACCCCCATAAACAAGTCAAATGCTTTGCACGAGCAAACTTTTTCTTAAAAACAATCTACAAAAGGGACTACAAGGGAAATTCCTTCATACAATAGCGAATAATTCACCAGTAACAAAGAACTAAACTTGAAAAACTTGATACACGCATATATATATATATATATATATATATATATATATATATATATATATATATATATATATATATATATAAAGCAAAACAAAGGGCACCTTCAAGTCAGCAAGTATTTCAGCAGTAGAGCGTCCAGATGCACAAATAAGAAAAATAAATCCAAACTTGTGTCTATATCGAGCATTCCAGTCTAATAGTTCCTGCAACACACACACACACACACACACATGAGCGCGCGCATTAATGATAATTAGTATGAGAGTAGCAAGTTCTAGCAGAAGAAGAGAAAGCTGTATGCGGTACCTGTAAGGTGGAAGTAGTAGCAGTAGCCAAAGCAGTAGATTGCTCTCCCTTACTCCACCTACAGGGAGGAAAACACCATCAATCAAACTATTAGTTTTGTATTTGTTTGATAGGAATTTGTAATTAGTATAATATTAATATTAGTTAATTAAATTATTTAAAAAAAAAAAACACTCAACTGAGCAGCAGCAGTAGGGTGATTGGGAGAAGGGGATTGACCAATCTGCGGATGAGCAGAGAATGCTTCCAACCAACCATTCACATCAACCTATTAATTAATTCAATTAATGATTCCTTTGATCCCCAAAAACTCTCATCCGATCCGATCATAATAATAATAATAATAATAAACACTAGGAAGAATAAGCTAAGCGAGGCGAGATGGATAGGGAAGTTAGGCGGGGAGGTACCTTGTTGAACCAGATGTCTCTGGCAGCTGCGACGGCTTCATGGACAGACGCAAAAGGAGAAGCCTTCACCATTTCTTTTGCGAATTGGGTGCTTCCACAGCATGCCAAATACTCCTCTTCTTCATACCTTTCCATTCTCTCTCTCTCTCTCTCTCTCTCCTGTATCCGCGACTGTGATCCACTCTGTCCTCCGCCCACTCATTATTAATAGCCGGCTCACTGATTCTTATTTTTTTTATTTTATTAATATTCAAAACCAACTTAGCCTTGCCCTTCAATACGGTCTAATCATGATTTTAAAATTATATACTTTTTAATTTTAAATTAATATTTTTTTATATTCTCAAATTGTTTTGAGGTGCTGAAATTAGAGGGGGGAAAATAAATTTGAAAAAAAAATATTTAAATATATTTTTAAACAAAAGCACACTTTTAAATTCAACATTCACTACATTATTAAACAAGTTTTTAATATCTATTTAGAAGTGCAGTGACTTGTGCTTTTAAATATTATTAAAAGTATTTTTTATTTAATTAAAATATTTTTTTTTCAAATTTATCCCCCCTCTAATTAAAACACACATTTATGTCATATATGCTATGGTGATCCCATAAACAACCTAGGTAATATGAGAACATAATAATTTTTTTCTAAAATATTTGTTATTTAGAAAAGTATTAAAATAATATTTTTTTATTTAAAAAAAAACATTAAAATACAAATTAAATTTTTAAAAAATTCCATCAAAATTCTAAACATTCCTTATTATCATGACCCAGGTGATTGGGTGTGTGTCTATGATTACTTTTAATAAATATTTTATATTTTTTTAAAATAATTTTTAATCAGTAAATAAAAATAATTTAAAAATATCAAAAAAAAAAATCAAATTTTTTTTAAACATAACTAACATTGCCGATACAAAAAGCTCGAGCTTGGAAAATGAGGTTCTCAATCACCAATCATAGCACTGTCATTGCCGATCCCACCGCATTTCCAAAACCTTGTTTTACTCTACTGACCAATATTTTTATTGAAATGTGCGATAGAATTATTGTTAAATAATATTTGTTTGGGAATAAATTAAAATAATAAGCATTTTTATTTTTAAAATCAGTACATCAAATAAAAACTCATACTTCTCCTTTGGACTTGAAGTCTCTGACATACATGCTGCGTTAATTATTTCGAGTTAGTCAAGACAAGTTACACTCTACAGTTATGTTTCGAGATTCAGACCAGCATGACTTGTCCAGAGAGTTCACAACGACTTGCTCTGAATCCTATTGGTCGTATAAAGGCTTATTGATCCCGTTCCGTTTCGGCCGAAACGGCCCGTTCCAGTACAAAATCCGGGACAAAACGGCGACGTTTTTGTCCCGGTCAAAATCCCGGCCAGTTCTGGAAAATCCGGCCGAATTCCGGTCGAAACGCCCCGGTTCTGTACCGGGCGTTCCGTTCCGGGTCAAGCCGAAACGACGTCGTTTCATGTCCCCTTACAAAATATACAGAAATGACCCCCGATTCCACAATTCCCAAATCAATTTCGTTTCTTAAACCTAACTTTGCAGAGAGAGATGACAAAATTCTCACTCGAAGATGGAGAAGGGCCAAGCTTTCCAAGGCCAAAAAGACAAAGACCCTCTTCTCCCCCTCCTCCTCCTGATTTTACCATGGAAGAAATTGTCCGTGAGGATAAAGAATCTGATGAAGATGAGGAAGAAGACGATGTGGACACAAGTGATGGAAGTGAAGAGGAAGATGAGGAAGAGGAAGAGGAAGAGGAAGATGAGGACGAAGAGGAAGAGGAAGATGAGGGTTGGGCGACGGCTAGAGAAGAAGAAAGGATGGGTAGGGTTTTATAATTTATATGGGTAGGGTTTTATAATTTATATGGGTGGGCTGGATTTTAATATTTTATACTAATTATTGGTTTTTATACTAATTATTATATAATAATTAATTATTAATTATTATATAATAATAGTTAACATAAAAAATAGGGGTATTAATTTGTAATTAATTTGATTGAATTATTTGTAATGGAATGTATTTTAATTAATTATGTTTGAACTTATTGATTATTTCTTAATGTGTTTATTTTGTTTTTTTAAGTTTTTCTAACATCAAAAACAATAAGTAACATTAATTAATTTCAAAATTCAAATTCAAATACAACAACCATAAAAAACATAGAATTACTTGAAAAACATACAATAAGTAGCTTAAATTTCAAATATTTTGGATCTTTTAATTATAATTAAATTCATTTTTTATTTTTATTTTTTAAAAATAATTTTATTGTTAGAATTTTAGAGGTGTTTCTAATTTTGAGATTATGTTTGTTTGATTTTTGTGTTTGTATTGTATAATTAAAGTTAATTTATCTTGAATTTTAATTATATTTGTTAAAATATTTTTTTTTTCATATATATATATAATTAATTATATATAAACAATACAAAACCGGAATGGAACGCCGGAATGCACCGAAACCGGAACGTTCCGTTCCAAACAAAAAACCGGAATGGTACCCGAAACGGATTTTACAACCTTGGATAAACTACCGTTCACTCAATTAATTATTTGCTATTTATTTCTTTCCCTCTTTCTCGGATTTTGCAATTCGGCTCGAAACTTCAAGAGATTTGGGAAACATTTTTGGGAGTAAGCGTGGCTTTTCAAAGTGCTTTTCATACTGAAATATATCAAAATAATATTTTTTTTTATTTTTTAAAAATCATTTTTAACATCAACACATCAAAATGATCTAAAAACACCAAAACATATTCATTTTAAATAAATAAAATAAAATAAAATTCAAATTTCTGCAGCCGAAACGCCGTGCCAAACAGCTTATCTAAGTCTCTCGTGTGGTATTGCAGAAGCCGACCGACCCTTTCCTCTTTCAGATGCCAAACATTTGGAGGTGATCAAAGTCCACGTGGAAAGTGCGGATTTCCATGGGGAAAAGCTCAACCACTAGCCTGGCAGGGTCAACGGGCCCTCCCCGCACCACCTTGGATTCTTCTCCGGCGGAGCCTTCTACTTTCCAAACCAACCTCTTCTTCTCCATGTCAGTTCTTTCTTGATTGCCAGATAAGCTCAATTCTGTCACTTTAACTATCTGAAAAAACGAAAAAAAGAATTGACTTTGATTGTTAAAATCAACGCTTGCTACTCTTGGTAAGAATCTGTCCAACCATGAAAAGATCCTGTCCTACTAAACAGTGCCTGCTGCTTTTACCTCCTTTGGAAATATCTTTTTCAATTCCACTCTTGCCATTACTGAATAATCCTTGTCCTCCCCAGTCTTCTCACACAGCATGCCCACCAAAAACAAGAATTCAGCATTGTTGTAATACAGCATGAGAATAAAACAACGACAATTCATTCTAACAGAAGTGACAAAAGCAGAAAGTAGATGGCGGGAAAAGAGAAAAGGGTTGCAACAGGTTGATCCAAGAACAGCCCGAGTTAGTTTCGTTCTAAAGAAGGCAACAAGTTTATAAAGGCTTAAGAGAGAACCTCATATAGGTGAGCCAACCGAAGCAGCACTTTCCCGTTATCAAGTTCCTGTGAAGAAAAGCAACAAATCTTTATTTCTCCCACACTTGTAAGTAGAGATCAAATCAGTGTTCACAGTCTCATATGTAGGTTATTGAGAAGAAACGAAGTGAATGCGTCCTTTTTTTTCTCCCAGGGCATAACAAATAGCTTGTTTGGAGAAATTTTCAAGAGGAATTTTTTCTTGCTTACCTGGAGAGTTATGACAGCAACATTATTGGGTAAGGAATAAGATGGATCGATTCCTGAAAAAGTTGGAAGTGGGAAATTTATCTCGTTACTTCCATCCTGCAAAACAGAAAATTGATCAGCCAAGCAATGCAGCCTCAAGTAACAATGTCAACATCAGAACTTTATTAAACCTGCTCTGTGAAGGCTAACAGAACTGGGGAATATATCTCTTGGCCAAATGTTCGACGCCACTTGGCACCTTCTCCCAGTTGATCAATTCTGAGAAAGAACTTTCCTTGGATCTGAAAAAGAAATGTCACATCAAGACAGCATCTGTATCTCAATTTTCCAAAAACCCCTGATCCAAAACCATAAACCATGAAAATAATAGGAACTTGTGAATATGGGCTCATAACAGATGCTTACAGTTAAACCTTCACATCTATCCAAGACACAGACTGTCTCATTCAACACTTCACCAACACCTCTTGAATCGTCATGAAGCAGCCTCCTATAAATGGATGTCATTAGAGATCATTGCAACACAAGTAAACCTGACTGGGAAGAGGAAAGGTGTTAAATGTAGTTAGAAGGTAATTAATTCAGACAAACCTATGTAGCATCAGCTCTATTTGACCATCAACTAAGCTAGATCCTCCCACTGAGCGGTCCACCAACACAGAGAGCTCCGTGCTGTTGTCTTGAACATAAATTCCAAGATTTACCTGTAAAATTAGAAGTACATAAAGGAAGAGGCAAAAACAAATGTCTAAAAAAAGACAGGAAGTAGAAATTAAGAATGACAGGACATAGAAAATTAACAAAATGAAAATGCAAAAATAAAGAAAATGAGTTCAATACAACTAAAAGCAGGATATATGTTCAGGAGGGATTCATTCTTTTGAAAATAGGCCAATTTCACCTAAATATGTCTTTTCTAGGCAAGTAAGCCATCTTAGCAGAATAGGTAGAAAGAGAATTGTTTGGCCAGTTTACCCAGCTCAGTTAGTATGGGTTTAACATGCTAGGTAGCCAGCAGAAACTTGGTCTCTGCAGCTTCCCAGACAGGCACCCAATTGTCATGAAGCAAATTGCAAGATGAACAGTCAACAAGTAAAGTCAGTGCTATCAGAAAATATAGTCAACCACCAACTCTCTTTTTTTTATGTCTAACAAAAACCAACCAGAATATAGAACAATAAGTAACATAATTTAAGTTGAATGGCAAGTTTTCCAAAGAAGAAATTGTTGGGTATCAGCAAGTAAATGCACTTCAGATTTTAAATGATGCTCGTAAACAATTTTAGGATTACTGGCTAACTGAAGTTTCAAAAACTGCTTCTCAATATTCTAAGGAAGCAGTTTACTTTTAACCAGCAAAGCTTTCACATTGCAAGATTCAGAATACAGAGAAGACATCTTCCAAGACTTGAAAACTACACTGGACTACAGCGAGACATGGGGGGTGGGGGGTGGAGAGAGATCATGACTAGTGATTCTCTGTAGAAGAAACATACAGGGTAATAATTTCCAGCAATTGGTTGGTTAACTTGGAGCTCCCAGTCTGTCCTTGTGTCTCGCACCTGAAAAAAATTGGAAGAATCAGACACAAATACCACATAGGAAAAGATAACATGAAAATGAGCACCCTGAAGCCAAGCGGCTCTCCTACACGTTCTTCTCTTCCAAATATCTATGCTAAAATTCTCATACAAAATAATAAACACATAGGAGTAACAGAATAAGAATTGCTGTTTGTAAGATGACTTGAATGATATATAGGATTGCAAGCAGTAACAAGAAAGTGTACCCTTTGAATGAAGTCACGTCCATTAGAGTCTGTGTAGAATGTTCTGTTGCTCTTTATGGTGGTTGTGATTTGGGTTGTGATTTCTTTCCCTATTCCATCATCCACAGGTATTGGCCCAATCTGGAGATATGTTCATGAATAACATCAAATCCAAACACATTCTCTTAGTGATCAAATAACCCCAACCTAAAGGAATTGCACTCTTATAACAAAATTGTTGTGAAAGAGTAACTTACAGTGAATTCAACTTCAGCATGCTCCTTTCCTTTGTAGACCCTGGTAACCTGTGCACGGATATGGCTTTGTGTCATTGAAAGTAAAAGAGACAAAATTCTTTGTTTTTTATTTTCCCTCGAAACAAAAATCTAAGACTCTTGTTTTTCATCTAGTTAATTTTACAATAACATCAAATAAGGTATTCAAATTATTCAGGTCGAGAACTCATTGCCTACTACAATTTCCTCCTCTTTTTTTTTATAAACTGAATTTAAAGCACCATCTGAACTTTAAGTCTTCTCTCAGATGATGCAGGAAAAATCAACCAAAAAGTACACAAGTGAAATCACCCATTAGCAATATTTACAATTTGTAGGAGAAGTGGTCGCAAGAGAAAAGGATGAATGTTTAAACATGTTCAACCAGTCCTAGTGCCACTGAAAGACTATCTTCACAAATAGACTTTATGACTGAAGTTGTGCAGCTCTTTCTTAATCTTCACACTATCTCCACGCACTTGATCTATGCTTCATCAGGGCCTTATTTTGCATAGTTAATGCTAGATTTAACTTCATTTTTTAATGTGAATATTAATGTTGCTGGTAATAGAAACAGGAAGGTTTTATGATAGAAGTTGGTACATTAGTAGGAGATTTTTTGATAAGTTAACCACCTGTGATATCCATGAATTAAGCTGTTGGTGTACTTCATCCAGTAGTGGACCCCGCATAACAGTTAAAGGAACCTGGAACCAAAAAAATGTCATTTTCCTTCAATTGTTTGATATTTCATAACAGCATGAGTTTATGATCCACGTATTAAATGAAACACAATTACCTGGTATTGGGGTTTTATTGGTAATGTACTGTTTGGTCGAAAAACATATGCCCCAGAGGCCTTCAGCATGTAAAATGAATATCACCCAGGTAAAGTTACAAAATACATTCTGAAGTAAACTGAAAACTAGAGCAAGTAATGTAAAATGCAGTAAGTGATTCACAAGTATAAGAAGTCAAGTTTGGATGCTTGGAGATTTGCCCACCTGTGGATCTTTATCAGTCCCATCATTTCCAGTATAATAACTGTATGATTGTCCAGCAGTGGAGGTAACCTTCGGTAAATAAAAAAATTATAGAACTATTAGCAGCATTAAGAATCTACCATTTGAAGACCTTCATATAGTAGCACAAATAGTTATTCAAAGAGACAGACATCCAAAAAATGAAAGAAGAGGTATCATGACTGAAGGGTTAAACATAAATCACGTTAGTAGACATCAAGAAAACAATATACCAAGCTTCTGCTATTCAAATAATGAGAGAGTTTCCCTTCATCTGCAGAATAAAGTAGCTTCAAACTTCCTTGGCCGACTTCTATGGTTTCATTTGTACTTTCATTTGATGTCTGTACCAATGAGATAGTTGAACTAGGGCCTTCAACAAAGTGAGATTACAAAATAGAAATCCATCAGTAACTTGGAAACACTATCCTGGTCATTCAATTCACAGTAACATATTATTACAAGTGAAGATAATATAGCAACCTGCTTGTTTTGCTCCAGAAACGATGTAAGTGTTGAAACCAAGGGGTGGTAGGGATGCTGAAAATGCAAGCCAATACTTAAGTGCATCATGTGGGGATTCACCCAAATATGCTTTTACATATTTCCTTATGTGCAGTGTTGCATTTGATATTGGTAGAAGCTGAGATTCAATTTCTCCCCCACTAGAATCTCGAACCATAACTCTTTCAGTGGAAACCTATGGCAAGCATGAGCTGAAGTTAGTTAAACGCATGATACCATCAAATTTATCTTTAATAATTGCTGAAGGGCACTTTTATAAAAAAAAAAAAAAAAAAAAAAAAAAAAAACTCCATTACAATTGCACAAAAAGACAACAGATCATTAAATGAAATAGCCCCTCTACTTCATTTAGCAATGGAAACCATATTAGAGAGGCTCCTAGAGTGAAAATGCTGAATTGTAAAGATTAGAGCAAAGATTTAAAACTCACTGGAATTCGTATGACTTCCTCTCTTTTCCATCCTAGAGGATTGTAAACAACCACCACCTGTGAGGTAGGAAAGAACCCAAGAGAGTGAGTGAATAAACCATCTCTAATCTTGAAAGTCAAATTATGCATAAGGGGAAAAACCTCTTACCAAGCTTTTCCCACCAGACAAGTCAGCTTCTGAAGGAGGACAGTAACTTATATTTAGAAGTGGACACTGGCAACAAAATTCACAGAATAGATTTCAGCAAACTTTTCCATTCAATGTCTACAAGAAGGATAATCTAGTATAAAGTCTCTTAAGATGCAAAAATATCACTATGAACAATAAACCAAGTGATTCTCAGAGCATGCAAGGAAAGGGGCGAGGAAAGCAGGAAAATAATGGCACATTCTGAATAATATTTCATGTCTGGCAACATTTTTAGATACTATATATCACAAAGACACACAAACAGACAGATTATTTTTAATTTTTCACATGGTCAAATCAATCAGGGTTCATTTTCTTGTTTTGCCCCTCGGTCAAATCAATCAGGGTTCATTTTCTTGTTCTGCCCCTCATTCTCTATTCAAATAAAGTTCTTTTACTATCTGTAAACTCAGCAATTTATGTAAATATAAATTAGTTAAAAAAAATAATTATTTCAATAGTATTTTTTAATTAATAAAAAAATTAAACAACTTGAATATCCACATGCACGTATATTTTCAAAGAGCAGGCAGTTGTAACTTCAAATCTTCACTCTTCTAAGGCTTACACTAGCTACCAAACTAACCCTATAGAACCACACATGCATCAACAAGTCTTCAAACCATTTAGGTTCCTGATAACATCCCAGCAAAAAACTCTCCCCAGGGGTAAATTTTTGTATAGTTGTAGTGCACCAAAGAAATAGCACGAATAAACAGATATTACTTGCTGAAAACTGGTGACAGTTTTCCCTTGTCTGATATTTGAAGTTGACTCTGCCAAAGAAGCAAGTGAAGAGGCAACCGATTTCTCAGCCTGTGGAGAAAAATAAGTGAAATGTATCAGAAAAGTCATAGGTCCTAATCCAAACCTGCCTAGAATTTTGTTGGGCACCAAACTGATAAGCACCTCCTTATAGCCAATTGACAGTCGTAGAGCATAATCAGCAGCAACATGCTGCCTTTCTGTGCCACTAACTGCATCATGATGTTGCGCAATTGCCAAAGCATCAGCAAGAGCATCAGTGTTTGGCCCTGAAGTATTTCTGCCTTTAAAGAACTCTAGCTGCCTTGCGGCCTAGTTATACAGCAATACTATTAGCAATGGAAATGAGAGCATAACAGGATATTTAGTGAAGAAATAGAGGGCCAAGATCTTACAAGATAGTAGCCACTCATCAGTCTGACATAGCCTTTGAAGGCTGGCCTACTTGTAAAATAACCAGTCCAATATGCATTTGGATGATCCGCATATCTAGAAAGCAGTTATAATCTTTCAGCAAGGTTAGCAAAATATGTACAAGTAGGATATCAGCATTATGACATAAAACTCACGGGAAAAAATCTTCGGTTTTGAGAGGCCACTCTTCATCTGCTGCATATTTCATATCAGTATAAATGGATGGGGTTGAATATAGAGCATTTACCCGACCATCCTGAGAATTTTTCAATCAATAAGCTAGCACGGAATCTATACATTTTCTTTTTATTTGACCTTCTTTTGGATGTAGGAAGTACCTGATTAACATAATGAATGAACTTGTCCATCTGCCTGAACCATGAATTTGCATACTGATAGCGAAAATCTGTCCCCATCAACCACATTATATGATTTGTCCTGGTTACATTAGCCTAAAATGGGGAAAGAAGAAGAGAACATATGTTTGTTTACTGACATTAATTGTATCTCAGAATGGACAATTAATGGCTCTTTGATTCTAATAATTAAACTCTAATCGGCCTTTAATCCCATCTAGGAAAATTAAAACACAACAGTAAAAATCTAAAATCCAGCATAAAGCAAACATTTGGAGAGAATAAATAGCCCTTTTTTATATCACACCTGAGCTAAAGCAGCAGCAACAAAGGCATTGACTCTCTCTTGAACATTATAGTCAAACAGGAGAACATCGTCCTTCATAACAAAAGCTGTGTTGATAGGAAATTCAAAAAAGAAAATTGAAATAATCCTATCATTCTTTAAATATATGCACCTGAATAGGAGGGGACACGTCATTTATTTCAAATGTGAATCCATCAGGAGGGTCATAATGCTTGGGAAATATACCGGTAAATATCTGCACGTGGAATTGATAATGCAAAGAAATTAAAAAAAAAAATGGTTCAAATATCATGACAACCATGTAATTATATTTCAATAAAGCTAGCAGTAATCAATAAATGGTAACAAATCACAATTCTGATATAAAAACTGTAAAAGGCAAAAGAAATATACAGATTTAATATGCCAACCTGTGAAGTTGAACCAAGGGACTTGGAACCCCGCCAGACAACCTCAAGATTCTTCTCCTTCAATCGCTTAGCTCTATCTTGGTAATCGATTCGAGCAAAAAAGAGAGAGTTGAATCCTAACTGCAAACTTAAACAAAAACTTAAGCACGTGGACTCCAGAGCTATGCTTACAAAAAGATCTCGACTTGGCATGTTTGCAAATGAATGATAAGCAACTTGGTTTGAGACTCCATCATGTACATACATACACACAACCTTGGCTAGGTTATATAGTTCTTGGGGGTATGCACAATCCATCGCATATAGAAAAAATTGTAAGAGATAATGCTGAAAGTAATAAACAAAAACCAGTAAAGAAGTTCAAAGGGCAATCAGATATACCTCAGCACCAAGCAAATAGGCTTGAACAGCAGAATGTCCAAAAGGGTCAATCTGCCAACCAACTCTTGGAAGCTGACCAAATTCATCTTTGATATATTTATGGCCTAAAGTTGTCTGATCAATCAAATCAATATAATGCGGGGTTGCCTCGTCATGCATACACATGCCCCCATTTCTTGTTCCCAAAAACAAGAAGATAATAAACCCATCATCAGTTAAGTCTAGAGAGAGTGAACTTCAACATTAACTAGTACTTCGATAGCAGCTAAAAAAGAAAAAAGATGGAAAAAAAGAAAAGAGTAAAAGTTAACTGAAAAATAGAAGGAGAAGTACATGAATTCAAGTTGACCAGAGTTGACAAGGTCCTTGACTTTAATCTTCATTGCTTCACTTTGCTGTCTCCACCATCTCTGGAAGAATGCCTGGCCAAATTGAGCCCCGAACAGGCAATTGATCATGACCCAGAAATATCTAAGAACATAGAAAGAGACTGGTAGTTGAAAAATCAGAAAAAGGGCACCTACCATCTCTACATAGATGAACTTGCGATTCTTATCCTCAAACAAAGAAGACATTACAGAGTCTATCACATTCTGTACACACGCTCCCTACACACACACACACACACACACACATAAGGACTCGTCAGAACAGTTCAATTCAGGAAAGGAAAAGAAAAGGTAGGAGAGAAAGAATACCCGGATAGAATTGTTACCCCCAAAATAGTACTGATCAACAGTCTTCAACCACCCAACATCATCGTGAGAGTGAGGTACCAAATGAACGTTAATCTTCCCAGGAACGATTCTCCCTGAGGTGTTATAAGCTATGTACTTGGATTCCACCGACAACCAAAGCCCCCCCTGCAAGCAGATTGTTAAACTCAACAAAAACATCGCCGCCGCCGCCATTGCTGCTACTTCTTGTACACCCTTTGCTCTGTAATTCAAAAGGACAGTGATGAGGAAATCATGGGGAAAACAGAACTGAGCATGCCATCTTAGTCTTAGCTAAGTCTCAGTGGTGGGTTTTGTGCTGCTCTCTCTTCTTCATCTTCTTCTTATGGGCAAAGTCTAGAGCAATCTAATGATGAAGTCTCGCTTATTTAGAAAGCAAGAAAGCTCCTTTTCTTGTTATTATTAACTCTGTCGTGTCTGAAGAGAGGCGTGCACACCGAGACTGCTGCTTCTTTTCTTGCATTTTTTTTCTCCTTTGAAAGTGATATGATGATCAAATGGATTAAGTTTTGAATAATAAAAATAAATTATTCTTTTCAGAAATATTTATAAACGGATTTAAATCGAATTAGCTTTTTAGTTGAATTATATAAAACATTAATTTCAAAAATACATCACAAAATAAAAAAAAAAAATTTAATGTGTTGTTATTAAAAATTAAAAAAAAAAAAATATATATATATATATATATATTTACACCGTAATAGCAAACACATTTAGATCAATATTCTATTGTTTTAATAATATAATTAATCCGAGCAACTTGATGACTTATAAAGTGAATTGATTGGTCCAGCAACGCATATCCTAAGTTTTGGATAGTATTTCTTGGATAAAGTTATCTGCTTGGCCTGACTTCTTGTTTTATTAGTATTATTATTAATTATTATTATTGTCTTGGATTAAAAAAACAAAAAAATAGGATTTTAAAAATTAATTTGTCCTATTTACCTAATTCCCATAAAAGTAGGAAAGAAAGAAAGAAAATTTTGAGTTATGAGATGAAAAAAAGGCTTAATTGATTAAGAACATGTTTGGAATTATATTTTAAAAGTGTTTTTTAATAATTTTTTTATTTTTTTATTTTAGATCATTTTTATATGTTGATATCAAAAATATTTTTTAAAAAATAAATAAAAATATCATTTTAATATATTTTTGAAAAAAAAAATACTTTAAAAAACAACCTCAACTACACAGATAAACGGCACAAAGTCTAAAATAGTTTTGATGAAGAAAAATTGAGAAACGTGAACAAAAAAAAATAACACTGGTAGGAAAACTATATAATGCTGAAATTGTAATTTATATAAGATAAAAAGACATGAAAAAAAATCTCAAAACCGAAATCATTAATTTTGTTTTATTCTGTTTAAAATTATTAATATATCTAGTTCTAGTTTAAAAATCACAACAAAACAAAATAATTTTTAAATTATGGCTGAAATTTTTTAATTTATTTCCAGCTAAAATAATATTGTTTAAAAAAATATTATTTAGTTTTGTATTTTCATTAATTTCTTGCGTTGAATCGAGAATACCAGCGAAGAGCTTGGAGGTCAGTGTTTTCATTTGGCCACGTCATGCCTGCATAGGATGGAGTAGGCTTCACCCCTTTGGTTCAGCTCCAAATGAATCCTTATAAGAAAATCCATCAAACATTTTGTCAATTCAACTCCTAAGAAAATCCATCAAACATTTTGTCAATTCAACTCCCTAAATTTGCTCACATTTTAGTCCAATTGGAAAAATGTGATGAATAAAGGGGGTATAATAGAATAAATATTTCGTAAAGGGACCTATCCAACAAATGTACACAAGAACAAGGACTAATGGATAAAATCAATCAAGCACGAGAGAGAGTACAGAAGCGGCCTTTCCTTCCTCATCTTCAGAAGACAGACATTGTTAAAGTCAAAAGCTTTTCAAACCCTAGCTAGCTAACAAGCTCCCACCCATTTCCATGGAAGACAGTTTCAGAGCCCGAGTGGAGAAAGCCTTCGGTTCCCTCCCTTCTTCAACAATACAAACCCAGCAACCCTCCTCCTCCTCTCTAAGCTCTCCATGGTGTCTAACTGACGAAGAAATCCAGCGAAACCAATGGATTCGAGACCGCAAGGAGGAAAGCCATGAAACCGAGACCCAACCCCAACCGTACTTTGATCCAGATAAACCCCACGATGTGGATTTCGAGTCTGATGAGATCGAAAGAGACCTTGATGATTTAGACGACGGCGAGGAGGATTCACGCGCCTTGAAACTCAAACCTGAAGATTATAACGATGAAGAATGGGACATCAAGAAATCTATTGGCCTGGATTGTACTCTTGATTATGAGGTATTAATTAATTAACTGTTCCTTAATTATGTCTTCCCGCCTCGTTGATTATCATGTTATTTTGCTGCCGCTGCTCTTTTTTCTTGTGATTAATTAATCTGATTTCTTGAGCTAGGACGCATACATACATTGTACTGTATACTAATCTATTTCAAGAATGTAATCTAAGCTTTGGTCCCGACATAAGTGCTATTGTGGGTATCTCTAAGCCCAGTGGAATTATAGTAAAATAAAAATAAATTAAGATGATGGTTTCGTGGGATTTGTGGGTGGGAAATATCTTATGCGTGATTGGTGATGATTATCAATAGGGAATATATTTTTATTCATATGGGTATGATTTGCGATGACTTACGGATAGAATTATGATTTCTTTTGGCAGGAAGAGGAAGATCATTATGACAAAGTAGCTGTTGGCAGGGAAAAGGCTGGAGATGAACGCCTTTATGTGACAGCAATGGATGATTATGGCATAGATATTGATTCTGGAAATGAGATTCCTAATTCATTTGAGGATGTTGCTAGGGACCCGCGTGCTAATCACCTTGCTGCAAAAATTAGGCTAAAGGAAGATGCAGAAGCAGCTAACAAGCTGGATTCATTGAGGGTTACTGTAAAGGAAAATATTAGTGTATCTGATAACAGTAATCTGAAATCCATTCTGAAGAGGAAGAAGGATTTTCAATTGGATTCGAAGACTATTGAGAATGATTTGGATTCTAAGCTACGAAAGCGAGTCCGGTTTGACCCGGAATGCAAAGACAGTAACGATGAAGAGTATGATGGATTTGAAGACACACAGATGGAAACTACTGATTCAACAGAAGAAACTGTACTATATCATTTGCCGCCAGATTATCCTTCTGGAATTCCAGATTACATCCAAAATCCTTCGAAATACACACACTATACTTTTGATTCATCAACTGGTGTAGATGAAGAATCAAACCGAGGAGCGTATATGGACTTCCTCAAGATGCTGCAGCAAGCAAAGACTACAGAATTGCATCCAGATGATGTTCCTGTTGATCTTTCAAAACCACTCGCCTTCATACCGAAAAAGAAAACCGGTGCTGTTACAGTGACTGATAACTGCATCGATTCTAAACAAAACCGGGATGATGCCAGTGAAGACTTCAAGCTTAAGAGAGGGGTGCCTATTAGGATTGCAGCTGGCGATGACCTTGATACAGAAACTTGTGCCATGGAGGAAGATAAACCAGAAACAGCAGCTAATCGGACTAGTTCACGGAGACCAGACCGTCAGTATAGGACGAGAGGCCAAGTTGGAGACATGAGTTAACTTGAACCTTGTGGCTTTTACTTAAACATGATAGCTTCCATATTATTGAAAACTAACGTATCTTCTTATGGTTCCAACTCAAGTATTGTATACTAAATGCCCGTGACTCATGTAGTTGTATGCTAATATCGTGCTGGTTTCTAGCCCATATTTTGTTTTAGAATTGACTTGTCTGTGACCAATTTTATTTTAAACGTAAAAAATAACACTAATACCATGCGACTTTTTGACAAGTAAATCTTGAAATTACTTGACTCGGCTCCATACATGGTGAAAGTTCAAGTAAGTTTTTGATTGAACTATGTAAGAGCTAACTTAATGTGAATTAGCTGATGTAATAGATTTGAAATTATTTTGGATAATTGGCACAAACATATATTAATTTATATATAAGAAGAAAAAACAAGATTTTTTTTTATAAAAAACTATTGAGACAACGACGATGAGCATCCTCTCACGCAACTAAATTCATAAGAATACATGGTGAAAATAAAAATACCATAACTTCACACTTAATGCCAGCAAAATACATACTATTTGATGGGTAGACAAAGTTATCAGCTCTGCAGGGGATTGGCCGAAGAATACTGATTATAGCAACTTTTTTGTCAGGAAGCCATCGAGATACTCCATTGCTAGCCACTTTCGGGATTGGGCTACTTCCTACCTGGCTTGAACAGGATACTAACATCAACGAGACAAGATACTAAAATCAAAGAGCCACTCCTCGAAAGCATGGCATCCTTATTGATATTTGATATAAAATTCCAAGCTGCTATTTATTTTAAAATAAAATTTAAAAAATAATAAAAAAAAACATTATTTTTTTATAAATAAAACAATTATCTCACTGCCGCAAACCCACAATTATATGCAAAACAACTATTGAGTAGCAAAACTTTATACAAGGGCACTGTGGAAACAGTAAAAAATTCATATATATAATTCCAAAACATTCATGAAAGCACTACAATGTAAATTTTTTTCTTTGTTCGTGACTGCAAGTTACAACGTTAACACATGGCTGTGACCTTTGACAACTCGGGATTTTAGTTGAAAATGAATCTCACTAAAAAAAGTTGGTTGTAGGGCTTGTCGGCTGCGTCAGTTAATGTTTTTCACAAGGCAGCAGCGTGATAAACCCTTATACTAACCGATTGTCAATGTACACATCCCTAGTGCAAGGCAAAATTCCCCAGCGAGAATGTCAAAAGAGCAGGACGGTCAGTTTGGATGAACGAAAGAAATCTTACTAGAACAAGCGCTTCCTGCAATCTGCTGCACCACAGTAGCACGGCATTTGTTTTATTTTTCCACTGGGGCCATAGACACTATCCAGGGCATAGCCATAGTCATAAGTAAGCTCCTGTAAGAAAGCAACAGAAATGGTAAGTTCATGTGGAATGCAAGTTAAAATACTAAATAAATTTCAAACATTCATATAGTTAAGCGAATGTCATGAACAGAACTTATTGACCTTTAAAGTATATAGATAAAAAATTCACCCACGACATCCAGGGGACAAACTGATCTGATGACGTCTTTTTTTAGAGTCGACCTTTTTATTGCAGAGAAAAATACAAATGACTTCATCCAGATGCAACCATGAAGACCAAGACAATTAATAGTTATCGCCTATCGAGTAAGTTCCATCTGTGATGATTAAACACCACGGATCCTTTCAAAGATAGGCGTCCTTCGAACACATAATGGAACAAAGATTGAAGGGTCTTTTGGATTGATTTTTCAAAACTATATTGTTCTTGGGATTTAAATACATAGTTTCAAATAAGCAAACAAACAAACAACTGATAAAATATTTTGCAACTCTACCACAACCCTGACATGCTCAAGATAAAGGGAAGAAGCTCCTATTTTCTGTCCATAATCACACAGAGGATGTTATGGAAGCATGCTTTCTGCCCCATTTCCAGTCACAACCATCCTCTGCCCAGGTTTTAAAATTGTCCAGTGAAATCAGTTACATGCCCAAAATGATTGAATTCTGGTTTTATGTTTTCCAGCCAAGCAATTTTGGGAATGAGAATAGTAGTTTTCCCCCCATTCCAGGTGGCCTACTACTGATGTCCATACACATACAGTACCTATCATCCTCAGCTTGAGTTGAACAGATTAAAAAAATTGAGCATGTCTACGTCACCCAACAGAGCCAGGGAAATAGTTAATAACCTGCATTGGAGGTATGTTATCTGCTGCAAACAGCATCACCCGAGCAAGTTTGACATCGTGATGTGAGCTCAGGACACATTGCACAAAGAGATTGGGCTCACAACTATGATTGATGAACCTGGCAATATTTCCAGTGGAACCTGCATCAATACAAAACTCTGGAACACTTTCAGATTTCTGATCATCTCCATCAAAGCAGTTAATCGATGGCACTGATACATCTCCTAGTCGCCTCTGTTCAAAAAGAGCAAAAGCAAAAGAGAACATCAGCAGAACACATTTGGTATGGAAATATAAATGAAAAAAACGGTAAGCACATGATAAATAATCGGCAAACAAGCCAAGGTGTGTCAAAAATGATGGACAAACTTTATCTCACAAGAAATTTCAATGACATGCAAGTACTTAGTTAATCAACATGTGCTAAACACGAAACCAAACCTAAATGATGGTTAATTTCTAATACTATTAGCATTTATACTTGAATGTAATTAACATTATTTCAAAAGAAAATAAAATTGCTCAGTAGCCAAATATTCCAAGACTGCTCAGTGAAAGAGGAGAAGCAAACTTAGGAAATAACACTGCCAATTTAGTGAGGTACTCAACTTCCAAGCAGAAATTCAACCAACTTCCATTGACTTTAACTACAGGGTGTCACTGTCACAGTGCTGCACCAAACAACTTGGATGCAGAATACAAATAAACAAAAAAGAAAAGGGAATAGTTTCCAGTCTTAGAGAATACATAGGAGTTGGTACCTCTCTTCCACCAAGCCCCCTCATTGTTTGCAAGCAGTCAATGTCAAAAATATAATTGTTCTCACAGACATGATCCGTGTCTTCAGTTCTCACAAGCGCCCCTATGTACTCACAAACTGGCGCCCCAGCCGGTATAAATTCCCATGATCTAACAGCCCATCCTTTCTTAGGAGTACGGAAAACCTGTCGACATTAACCAGCAAGAATTTAGAACAAGTGCAAACAAAATCAACTTGACAAAGAGGAAAACAAGATTGGAATTCCAAGGAAATGGATATAAATGACACCTCAAGACGATGCTTGATGCCTCGTTGAGATGTCCGGTTTACACAACCAGGTCCACACCCACAATTTGGACCACATTCGAAAACAACTGCCCTGGCTTCAATTAACCTGAAGGTAAAAAACAAAACAAAAGTACTATTATGCAAGAATAACCAAGTAAAATACTGTAAAGGACTTTACAATTTAGGATTTGACAGAGTTCTGTTATATCCATGGTTAAACAACACTTACCTGCCACCATTAAGTTGCACGTATGGAAAATCAGAGCCATTAAGCTTAGCACAAGCACAAGTCCTTGGATCCACACAAGTACCTTGGCAGTTGCATCCACTCACATTTGCAGGAAGCTTCACATTTTTGGCAATTTGAAGAGACTTGCAGTAGGTATAACCTGAGATTTTCAAGGATTCAAATTCACAAGATTAATTCTGGAAGCATAGGAGGATGCTATCTAGAACTTCTTATGGGTACCAGCAGTACACCAGGTAAGCTAGAGCCATGCCTTTTAAGCTGACTCCTCCCTGGGGTTGATGCACAACAGTCCAACTGTCGAAGTAAAGAAACAGCATACCATTTGTAACTATAGTCTGGGATTCGGCTTAGGCTAGGCCATTTATTTTAACTAATTTAAACCATTCCAGTTTAGTACAACTAGTTATTTTTTGGTATGTTGATTTTTTTTTCTCTTCATATTTCTCAATTTTCAAACATTTTTTTCATTATAAAATAAGTTTATGTTTTCAAAAAAAAACACAAGGCATGAGGCTTGTCCTAGAAAATCTGAGGTTCAAGTAGGGCCAGGGCCAGGCATGAATGTGGTTTCAAATGTAGGCTGGGCAGAAGAGAGGCAAATAATTTCCTACTCCTGGATTAGGCCTATTAATGGATCTAGTGATAGCAAATGAGGAAGAAATAGAGAAAAGGAAAAAAATGTATAATCAAGTGTCAACGGACAACTTGTTGCCTGTTACTCCTTTATTTCTTTCCTATTATACAGCTGATTTATTTCCTATTTTGTATATCTAGCATTAGGTATCAGATTGTAGGTTATATATTTAAGCCTAAAATCAGGCAGAAACGGATGGAGTTTCAATATACAACACCCATGTAATCTCTATATATGAAAACGGAAATCAAAGGCCAAAGATATACAATTTTTCAGACAATATTGTGTTATAGTTTGACATGGTATCAAAGCTCTCTCGGTTTGTAAAGTATTCTTTGTTAAGCACCTCTCGGTTTGGATGTTGGTGTGCTGTCAACACTGCAACTCTCGGTTTCTTGGATTTTGGCTCTGCTTGAAGTTTCTTTGGGTCTCTCGGTAATCTCTGTCAACAAGGCTCTCAGATTACATCAGCCCTTGATCATAGAAAATTATTTCTATTCTCGGTGAATCTCTGGTTTTAGAGCAGCATCTTCTGTCCAAACTCTCGGCACCTTCTGGGTCTGTCAAAACAGATCGGGATCTATTTTTCTTTGTTGTTCTTGGCACCTTTTGGGTCTGTCAAAACAGATCGGGATCTATTGATTTTTTTGGTTCTCGGCATCTTCTGTCAAAACTCTCGGCTTCTATCAAAACTCTCAGCACCTGGGTCTGTCAAAATCTCCAGGTTCTTACTCTCGGTTTCAATTTGAGAAAATTTTCCTTGCTCTTGATTTCTTGGATTTTATTGCTCTCGGCTTCTTGGATTTTATTGCTCTCGGCCAACTCTCTGTTTCTTTTTATTTTGATTAAACTCTCGGCTTCTTGTGGGTCTTCAATAATTTTCTTCAGCTCTGTGTGTTTATTTGTCTTGGGTTATATATTTCTTTGAGATGGATTCAACACCTATATGTGTCAAATTTTCGGGTACAAATTACTCTACCTGGGCGTTTCAATTTGAACTTTTTCTCCTAGGAAAAGATCTTTAGAGCCATATTGATGGCACTGATGCTGCCCGAAAAGATGATAAACAAAAGAACCTAAGGACTCTCCCTCTTGGGCTGTGTTTGATGCCCGAATTATGTATTGGCTTCTTAGTTCGGTGGAACCACACATTGTTCCAAATTTGCGAGCACATCGTACTGCTCAATCTATGTGGAAGCACTTGAAGCAAGTGTATCATCAAGTTGATGGTGCTCGTCGATTTCAGCTAGAACATGCTATTGCCATGTTTCAACATGGAAATCTTTTTATTCAGGACTACTACTCTGCATTTTTGACCCTTTGGCATGAATATTCTGATTTGGTTACAGCGAATGTCCCTATTGCCACTCTGGTATCAGAGTCTTCATGAAAATAGCCGGCGAGATCAGTTTCTTATGAAATTGCGACCAGAATTTGAATCAGTCCGGTCTTCTTTACTGAATAGATCTCCTATTCCTTCTCTTGACATCTGTTTCGGTGAGTTGCTTCGCGAAGAACAACGGCTTAGTACTCAAGCTATTTTGGAGCATTCTCATGGTAGTTCTGGGCCAACAACAATGGCGTATGTTGCTCACGGGCAAGGATCATTTATGCCGTCTAAAAACTTGCAATGTTTTTGTTGCAAGGGATATGGACATATTATTGCCAATTGTCCCAAGAAATTCTGCTCTTATTGTAAGAAAAAGGGTCATATTATTAAAGAATGTCGTATCCATCCTCAGAATCATCAAGCCAGAGCATTTCACGCCTCTCTTAATGTACCTCCAGCAAAAAATTATGTTACACATACCTCTTCTTCAGGTGGTATCTCCACTCTTCCACCTCCAGCAGGAAATTATTGTACACCAGAAATGGTGCAACAAATGCTAATTTCTGCATTATCTGCCATGGGGTTGCAAGGTAAAAATTCTACTAAACTCTGATAAATAGACTCGGGGGTAGAAAATCATATGACAAATATTACTACTGTCTTGAGTCGTGTTTGGCCCTATGATGGTCAATCGGCTATTCAAACGGCCAATGGTAGTTTCTTGCCCATTACTGCTGTTGATGCCTCTTCTACATTCACTAATGTGTTCCTTGCTCCTAAACTTTCCTCGAATCTTATCTCAATTGGTCAATTAGTTGATGATAATTGTAATGTTCATTTTTCTAGTGCTGGTTGTGTTGTGCAGGACCAGGTATCGGGGAAGCCGATCGCGAGGGGACCTAAAGTGGGGCGCTTGTTTCCACTATTTTTACATGTTCCAACATTTTCTTCCATTAAGTCTTTTGCTTGTAATAAAATTCCTGCTCTTAGTATGGTGTGACATCGTCGTTTAGGTCATCCCAATAATCAGATTTTATCTCATGTATTGAACTCTAGTTTTATTGGTAATAAAGCATACCATTCTTTATCTCTTGAGTGTGATCCTTGCAAAATTGGTAAAAGCAAAATTCTTCCATTTCCTTTGCATGCTAGTCGCGCTTCCCACTGCTTTGATCTTATCCATAGTGATGTTTGGGGACCTTCCCCGGTCGATTCTCATGAAAAATTCAAATAATATGTGACATTCATTGACGATTATAGCAGATTTACTTGGGTCTATTGTCTTCGCTCTAAATCTGAAGTTTATCGTATCTTCACTGAGTTTTTAGCGTATGTCGCTAATCACTTTTCTACTACTATTAAAACATTACGCACAGATTCTGGTGGTGAATACTTGTCTACTGAGTTTCAGGCTTTCTTGGCATCTAATGGTATTATTCATCAACGTTCATGTCCTGCTACTCCTCAACAGAATGGAGTAGTTGAACGAAAAAATCATCACCTTTCTTGATGTGGTACGTACTCTCTTGTTAGAATCCTCTGTTCCTTCCATGTTTTGGGTTGAAGCTCTTAAAACTACTACCTACTTGATTAATCGCTTACCCTCTCAAGCCTTACAAATGGAGTCTCCATTTTTTCGCTTGTTCACCAAACAACCTAGTTATGATAATCTTTGTATTTTTGGTTGTCTGTTTTGTTCACTTACCACCTCATGAGCGACATAAATTATCTGCTCAATCTGTTAGATGTGCATTCTTGGGATATAATTTATGTCAAAAAGGCTTTGTCTGTTACGATCCTACTTTACGACGTACACGTATTTCTAGGAATGTTATTTTTTTTTAGAATCAACAATTATTTCTGGTGTCCTCTGTGTCCTCTCCTTCTACTGTGGTCCTCCCTTCATTTGAGTCACAAGTATCTGATCTTCATCCAGTCAACTCTCGCTTTAAACCAGGTATTGTGTATACAAGACGCTCCCGCCCACAGTCTCCTCCACCGGCTAACTTGATATTTGATCCCCCCACACTCCAAATTCAGACAAATGATGAACCACCAGAACCCCAGGTACGTCACTAATCTCGAGTGTCCGTACCCCCGGATAGGTATGGGTTTCCCACTTCCAGGTCTGGTAACTCTATTTCAGCTCTTACTGTTGCATTGTCTAATTTTGATATACCTACATGCTACTCACACGCTGCCAAGCATGATTGTTGGCGACAGGCTATGCAAGAAGAAATAGCTGCTCTAGAGGCTAATCACACTTGGGACATTGAGCCATGTCCTTCATCTATTATTCCCCTGGGTTGCAAGTGGGTTTACTCAGTCAAAGTCCAGTCCGATCTGATGGCAGTTTAGATCGTTACAAGGCCAGGCTTGTTGCGCTTGGGAATCATCAGGAATATGGGGTCAATTATGAAGAGATGTTTGCTCCAGTGGCTAAAATGACTACTGTGCGTATGATTCTGGCTCTTGCTGCTTCTAATCATTGGCCGCTACATCAGATGGATGTCAAAAATGCATTTCTTCATGGGGATCTTAAAGAATGCATTTATATGAAGCCGCCTCCGGGATTTCTTCTCCGACTTCACATGTGTGCAAGCTTCGTCGCTCTCTCTAAGGTCTCAAATAGGCTCCGAAGGCCTGGTTTGATAAATTCCACACCACTTTACTACAGTTCTCATTCCAACAGAGCAAGCATGATACTTGTTTTTTCAGAAATCGGTCGTGGGTATTGTTGTTCTTTTGGTGTATGTTGACGACATTGTGATTATGGGTTCTGATTCAGCTCTACTTCATCAACTCAAAACTCATCTCTCAGAAGCATTTCATATGAAAGATCTTGGGTCCCTCACTTATTTTCTTGGTCTTAAAGTGCATCGTAGCTCCTCGGGCATTTCTCTAAATCAGCATAAGTATGCTAGTGATGTGGTGGCTACAGCTGGTCTACAGGATGCTACTTCGATTGATACTCCTATGGAAGTGAATATCAAGCTTCGTAAAGAAGAGGGTGACTTAATTGCTGATCCCAGTTTATATCGAAAATTGGTAGGCAGCCTTGTTTATCTCACCATTAATAGACCGAACATCTCATTTGTCGTACAACAAGTCAGCCAGTTTCTTCAGGCTCCTCGCCATCTTCATTTGGCTGCTGTTCATCGGATCTTACGCTATGTTCACGGCACGGTGGCTCGTGGGTTATTTTTTCCTACAAACAACCATCTTCGCCTTATAGCTTATAGCGATGCGGATTGGGCAGGTTGTGCAGATACTCGTCGATCCATCACTGGTTGGTGTATGTTCTTAGGAGATGCATTGATCTCTTGGAAGAGTAAGAAACAAGATCGAGTATCTAAGTCCTCTACAGAATCTGAGCATCGGGCAATGTCTCTTGCTTGTTCTGAAATCATTTGGCTTCGAGGGTTGCTTGATGAGCTTAATTTTTCTGCCACTGACCCTACACCTCTCCATGCCGATAATACGAGTGCTATTCAGATCACGGTTAATCCTGTCTTTCATGAGCGAACGAAGCATATTGAGGTGGACGGTCACTCTATTCGTGAAGCCTACGACGCTCGTGTTATTACTCTTCCTCATATTTCTATCGACCTGCAAATTGTTGATATCTTCACCAAAGCCCTCACACGTCAACGGCATTGTTTCCTAAATAGCAAATTGATGTTGATTGACCATCTTGCATCAATTTGAGGGGGGCTGTCAACGAACAACTTGTTGTCCGTTACTCCTTTATTTCTTTCCTATTGTACAACTGATTTATTTCCTATTTTGTATATCTAGCATTAGGTATCAAATTGTAGGTTATATATTTAGGCCTAAAATTAGGCAGAAACGGATGGAGTTTCAATATACAACACCCATGTAATCTCTATATATGAAAACAGAAATCAAAGGCCAAAGATATACAATTTTTCAGACAATATTATGTTATAGTTTGACATCAAGAATGCCAGAGAGCTCCCTTCTCTTTAGAAAAAAAAGCCAATGACTTTTTAGGACCCGTCCAATTAAGTATTGTCCCAGAAACCAAGGTCATAGAAGACCTCCCATTAAGTATCACTAGTGACCGCTCTTGTTGAGGCTACAGCCTCGTGGATGCAGGTCATGAGAGATGGACAACAAATGCATCAAAGTACAGAAAAATCATTAACCAAATTAAGACAAGAGTAAACAATCAGATGGTAGGAAAAAATGGGAGAAACTATCATCACATTTTCCATAGCTAGCCCACACTAACAATTCATCAAAGCAAAAGGCCTAGCATCCGACAGATTTCAAAACCTGTGCTCAGCTATAGGAATAAATTATTTAATTCTGCGAATGGAAGGGTTTTTTTGAATTTGTAAAACCATGAGGTGATTTAATATAATGTGTGGGCAGATCCTAGAATAATGAAACCCCATCCAACATTCCTATGAGTGGCATGAGAGATCTTGTTGGGGAAGAGAAAACGCATCTCACGACAAACTAGGGAACCACAAGTTAGAATCATAAAAGATGTAATAAATCATAAATGCTTGTAAGTGAGTGTAATAATGAAAAGTATAAAATAAAAAAACAATCATACATACTTAAAAACTTAAAACCAATGTTGTAAACTCAGACAAGTATGCAATTCAACTAAGAAAACTGGAAACCAGTCAAGTTACTAATCCAGTTGGCCCTCAAAATATAAAAATGGCCAAAAACCCAGTCCAGACTGATTTTGTAAGGTTTCATTTTGCTCTAAGTCAGGAAGGAATTTTCATTTACTCACCCACTGGTAATTTGGTCCCTAGTTCAAACTTGACACAAATTTCACACTTCTTTTTGGCATTTCCCATAAAAGCATTAAAATGCTCTTGAACCCTCTTCCCTAAATTAGTTATATAACAAGCCAAATCTGTAGTTCATAAGACTTCATGCTTCATGTTAATGCAAGCTAGAAAAATCAAACAAAAATGGTATTCATTTAAACCCTTAAAAATATCCACCTTTTCCCTTTCCATGATTTCAAGAACGCTTCATATTAGCTAATTTTTCAGTTTTTCATCTTCCAGATATATCTTTTAATTTTAACACGCATTTTGAAGGCCCGGACCATTTTTTTAAGATTTAATCATGTGTGTCATCAGAAAAGGTAAATTATGAAGAACAAAATCACCTTCCATAATATAATACTAATTAAATCCTTTAACGTTTTCATTATTCACATTTTATCAAGTTATCTTTAATGTTTCATGTCTTTCACTTGTTTCATCCTTTCTAATGTTTTTCATAATTTCAACCTTTAAATACAAAGCATCTTTGAATGTTACAGGAGTATCTTATACGATTTAAAATTCCTGATACCATTTAATTTCTAACTTCTTGCACATACAGCGGCATCTTTTTTATTTATTTATTTTGATAAAATCACCTTCATCTCCATCTCTAAGGGTTTTTTTTTAACTTGCAATCTTGAAAATATTTTTCCTGTACAGGATAGTTATATCACATGCAGATTTATTCATTTCAACATATCACAAGCTCAAAGTTATTGTTCTCAGCAAAAGACTAGATATCCCTTTTCTAAACCTTTTATTTTTTACCATCTCTTTAGATTTAATCCTTTTAATATTTGAATCAAGTGTCATTTACACAATAAAAACATCAGAACAATATGTTTCAAAGACTTGAAGGGAATTTTAAGGAGTAAATTCCTTTTACCTTTCCACATATCATACTTGATTTTAAAAAATCAGATCATTTAATTTTCTTTATCCTTGAACAACCCAATTTGCCTCTCAAACAAAAAATGGGATTTTTAAATTAATATTTTTTTTAAAGAGGAACAAAGATACCCTTACAAAATTTATTAAGAATACCCTTACGAAGTTTATTAAATTCTTGAATTTTGATACAGAATCCATTGCATTGCAAAGGATAGCTACACCACATGAGCAGATTTCTTGTTGCCAATGGAACCAGAAAATTTCAAGCTTGCCACCTTGACAAGTGCTTAGAGGAAAAACTTTTTCAAGCTTCTAACTCAGCATATGAGATACTAAACACATGTGCTACTGAATATTGACTTGGACTTGCTAAGGAATCAAAAAGCAACAGTCACAATGCTTTGACTGCAGTTGCGGCCACGATTCTAAACTATGTTAACTTCCACTTTCACATTATATGTAGAATAGTAACCGATTAAGATTACAAATTTAAGAATCTAACTTGCCTGATGGAGCAACAGGTGGATCATCAACCAAATTGGTAGCTGGAATTGGGACATCCTCTTGACCTCCACTAATATCCTCACACACCAACCTTAGCAAATGAAACAACAGAAACTAATTATGCCTCATAGTAATGCAAGAAGCAATGAGCTTCAAGACTATAATAGAATGATATTCTTCTTATACCCTCGTATTTCAGCAACAGATTGGGGAACACGTCCATAACTGAATTGAACCTGTCATAAGAGTGAACAAATGTGCAATCCAAGGCCATTCAGGATAGATATAGAGTGAAAACTGTATTACGGAATGCAGAAGAGGGAAAAAGTGATTAATAGAAATCACTACATCCTATCAAGTATAAGCAGAATCGAGTTGGCTATGAAGAATATGGAGAACAGTATCCAAACGACACTTTGTTCTTATAAGCAACATTCAATCAAAGAAAAGTGATTGAAATGGAGGGCACATCCACTATATTATGCATATAATAAAAACATGATGGTTGAGAGAAGCAGCATCACTGTAGTATTTTACAATCAAATTTTTTTATGGAGTAAGAAACCATAATAAAATTTTTACTTTCTGCAGAAAGTTGAGGTGAGCCCTATCAACAATTAGTTAAGGGACAGTGGTGTAATATGCTTTCAACATAATCCAAGTGAACCTATGAATGCACCGGTTACAAAGAAGAACACTCAAATTGAAGCGTTATGGGGAGGACAAGAAACCATGTAGCCATTTATCTAACCAAAACTAATGAGCTGTAGCATTTAATGTTGTCAGTCTCATTCTGAAAATTTAAAGCCAGCCATGGTGGGAGAGGAACACTGTTGCAGTAGGAATTTTGCCAAAGGGGAGAATGATAGAATAAAACCTATTTGGCTATGCCATACTATCAATAGAATGCTCTAGAACCCACATCATGTGTGAGAATTGATGATATATATTCAAGGTTTGGTGACCATAGAAGCAATCTGAGTTGGCACTTTGAATGCTGAACTGAGGTATAACAGGTGGTAATGAAACTGACCTCACCTAATTCTCCTGCTGACTTAAATCAGCTGGACCCGGGTGTGTTTGGAGCATCTTAAACTAAAATGTGGGCATGTCCAATGCGTAGGATGTGTAGCATATGCTTTCCAAACACTATTTTTTTACAACATCTAAGAAATAAAACAAGACATGTTTGTATTCATAGACAACCCTGTGGTAATTGCCTAAAATTGGTGCACCATTCGATACCAACAACTGAGAGTGTGTTGCTGGTGAAATTTGCTTTTATTAATCGCACAAGCAAATAAATAAAGACATTTAGTAGAGCCTATTGTACAACAAGACCAATGAGCTGCAGGAGCCTACATTGCAGCTTTTTAAGTCTGATTCAGACAGTTGTAAATATAGAAAATAATAGCCCTGCTGGTATCTCTAAGCAAGAGATTTTGCCAATGAACAACAGTCAGTCAAGAAAGCAGAAATATCTTTGATTAGAGAAGGAAACGTAAAAACCTGGTTGGTGGTCAGAATTGGCTGCCCTTCCAGCCGCCGCAGTCGATACTTAAACACAGTAAATCCAGATAAACCTTTCTCTGCCCAGTATTGAACAACCTGTAAGACAAGTAAAAACACTATCAGCTGAAAATAGAATTAAGTGATTCCTGGCAAAACATGAATAGGAAGGGATGAAAAAATACAAGAGGTATGCATGAGCAAGGAATAAAAGAAGTAAGAAATATGCAACCGCCCCCTATATCCTATAGTAAAGGTCCAACATTACTTCTTCAAGCCCTTGCAGTATATGCCATTACCCAAAGCCTGAGGGTGATTATTGTGGAAGTTCTTATTTTGCCTATTGCTGTAAGCAAAAAGCTCATACTATGGATAAGATCTTTAATAGAGCAATAAGGTTCAAACTTTTTTCTTCCAACAAATGGTTGGCTGGTGTGGAAGAATGAAGGTGTACATATGAAGGGTAAATACCACACTAGTTCAAAAGTTGTTCTGTATGGAAATGGACTGGCATTATGGACACAGAGAGAGCTATCCACTAATAATTGAACTTCATGATGTCACTTCTTACAGGTATTTAATTATGTTTTCTTTTTTCAGGAGAACTTCAAAAGATCCCCTGTTAAACTTGAATTGGTTGGCAAAGGCGAAACTCGATTTTAATTCAGGTGACATGATATCAATTGCCCTTTTAACAAACTGCAGCCTGCAAAACAGGAAAATGGAGCAGCCTCCATGAACTAGATAATAGTAATTTGCACAGTTGCTGCTCACTCTCCATCTTCTCATTTTCAATTCTACCCTTAGTCGCTAAACTTAGACAATTTTCAATTAATTTCTTTTAGATAATAAGATCTTGATGGACAATCTTCAGTCTAAACCTGATTACACCAAGATCTTATGTACATAAAACTGAAAGAGTGGATTTATTTAAAAATGACTACGAAAAAACAAAATCTGGGCCAAAGTAGGAATCAACAGTCAAAAGGGCCACAACATAGCTAGTACGGTTTTCTCGCAACTCATTGAATCAAATTAATTGGCACAACAAGTACGCAAACACCATGTGAATTAAAGATGTACCTTGTACAAGCCATCATAGGTGTAAACTCTGCCACAGTAGCTGCTAGCACATTCATGGCCACGAACAACTCGTACAGGAACACATTGCTCCACACAATTCTGCAATTAAATGCAGAACAAACAGCAATCAAGGAATGAGATTTTACATCCCAAGCCAAGCCACAGGATCCTACATCAGTCTACCAGCCCAACAAAAGTGCATGCATTCGTGGAGAGAAAAAATGTCAAAATAATAGTCTCGTCTTGAACCCTTTATATTGTGTGTGGGTGTTTATGTATGTGTGTACACATGCATGCATAGAGAGGGGGCGAAATGTCGCTTTAATGATCTAAACAGTAAACCCTTGGTGTCTGGGTGTCTCCATTTATACATGCATGCATACATCATGCACACGCATATGCACTTGCAGAGACATTTGTATGAATTTGTGTATAAATTCAAATCAAGACAACCTCTGATGCGTTTCTCTTTAGCCCTTGACTTCAACCAGAAGTGACAGTGTAAACATGACACAACACTAACAATAGAATCACAAGAAGAAGCTACAAAACAGTGAAATTATAGGGTGAGGGTAGAGAGGATCAACTTTTCAAGTAGCAAATTGGAGTTCTTTTAATGCTGACAAGGCTGTAGTCTCACCTTTCCCCTTACTTGTGCTTGCTCTCCTATGTACCAACAGCGAAAAAGTGACAGACTTGCTAATTTAAACCATAAACACACCTGGAAACCAGACCCAAATTGTCTAGTGTACCTATTAGCAAGACAGCAGTGGTCCATTGATACAAAAATGATTTTATGGTTAAGAAATGCAACTGTTTACATCAGTGTTCAAAATATTGAGAAAAATATTGTAATATCTGAAGCAAATAAGCAAAGATCATTTCCTCTTCCTCAATTTATCCTGGCTTACTACTAGTTAGCTAAATAAAGGATGTTTCACTTGTTATCTTTGGCGAGTGAACTTTACTGGAGACAAAGCAAATGGGCACTCACAAATCTGATTGACACCCAACCCTAGCCCAAAGAATGGCCGTAGAAAGTAAGGAGCATAACACTAAATGTCCTAGCATAAATTTTGAGCATCCAACTCAAATTTAAGATAACGAGAGTAGAAACCAATAGTCCAATATGCCATGTAAGGCATAACAAACTTTACACATTATTAATACCTTAATACTAAATAATATATGTGCAAGTTCACTTGCCACCAGTTGAAAACAAATACCCATTGAGGAGGTTTTGGGATTAAGTTAATTGAACCTTCAATGCCAAATTACCACGCTCCAACTTTTGGTCACGAATTTGACGCTTATTTCCGGTTAAATCATGCCCGCCTTGGCCAGTATAGATAACATCCTCAGCATTATCGAGGTCATCCTCATACATCCCCGATATAACAATGGCCACGGCAAGTGGGAATGTATAATTATGGTACTCCTGTAAAGTTGGAAGGAAAAGTGGTTGTCACATCAATCTGTATTGTGTAATGTACAAATTCATTGTGTCAAAAATCCTCCAATTACTAGTAGGTATTGACTCATGAAATTTAGATGTACAAAAATATGATTTTACACCATGACTGAGCAAGAAACTTCAATTGTTGATAACCTATCACAGATATCCAAAAAATACTGAGAAATACCAAGGGATTGGATACAGACATGCTTAAGCAACATCCTTCATTCTAAACAACATTGTTTCATAAAAGAGTATTGTACCAATATAAAGTAAAGAAGTGAAGATTAAAATGTGGAGAACTTGATTCCTCCATGTCTCACATCAAAGTCACTACAAAAGGGTAAAACAATCCCATCAAATATCAGTCATATAAACTCCTAGAAAAAACTACGGAACAAAATCAAAAAGGCTTGTATCTCTAAGTATCTGCTACAAAAAGGAACAGCTTTTTAAGAACATGTGATTTGAAACCCATCCAAATACACCAGGACGCATAAGACACAAGACATCTCCATGGAATAAGTGCCCTCTCCCATACCAAAAACTACAATATTCACAAAATAAAATGTACACTGCCTTAATCAGAGCCACTGACTTCTCCCTCAAAAAGCAAAGTGTCTATTCTACATATCATAGGGAACTGGACAATTCAAGATGGAGAAATTAAAAAAAATGATCATGCATCCACCTGACATCCAAGGCAAATAGGAAAGAATAAGAATAATGGTAACAGTATAAATAAAAATGGATGCTTACCCCCTTGCTGTAGGACAGCCCCATATAATCAATTCCATTCAGCCAGTGGCTATGAAAGCCAACAACAACCATTTCAGCCCTAGAATAGAACCTGTGCCCGACACTGATACCTGCCAGTTGGACCCAACAATCACTTCCCAACATGAAACATATGATTGTTTCGGAATCATACATGTTAAAGGAGATACTAAAAGCAGTATTCAGGTTAATCAAGTCAAACAAAAGTATTAAAGTGTAAATGGTCAAAAACAATAGAAAAACAATTTACCAACCTGGAAGATCACCAATTCTCTTTTCAGGGTACATTGTAGCATTAGCTTCAAACATCTGCCAGAGTATTTCAATTTGAAGAGGAAATAAAGATTATTTCCTAGTTGCAAAGAAACAAAAAATAACATCATGTTTTTCTACAATCAGTCCTGTTCAATTTAAATACAAAGTACAGAGTTTGATAGGAAAAAATGACAAGGGGCATTGTCATCATCATATCTAAACATCAAGATGCAGAGATGATAATTGTCCAGGTACAGATATGACCATGAGATAAAAAGAAATAGAGAAAACCGATTCAATCTTCCAGTGGTTGAAAAGTTAACATATATAGTACATTTTGATTCATGTATTTCAAATCACGAACTTAACAGGTGCACAAGTGAAACAAAGAATAGATACTCAATGTCTATCCATTTATGACAAGCTGAGCAATCAATAAAGGTGGAATTGTTCCTGAGATGAATTGTTCATAAAGGGTGGCTCTATTAGAAGTAACACCCCAAGAAGTGACATAAGTAAAATTTCTAAATAAGAGCCACAGACTCATTGCATCTTCACTTACCTTAGTTATTGCCTTTAAATCAGGACGCTTGGCTTTTTTCTTGTCACCATCTTCAGATGGTTTTTCTTTCTGCACCAAAATTATAGATCAGCATGTGTAAGAAGGAGAAAATATGCACTGCCCAGATCACAAAACAACATTCAACTTGCTAATATTATTTGAAAATCATCAGTGCATATATATGTTAGAAGATGTTACAAAGCACATTTCAAGATGAAGAATTAAAGAATAGCTCTTATAGTGGAAGGACAGCACTCAATTCAAACTTTGTTTGGTAACAGCATCCAAGTTAGACACTCTCAATGCTTTAAAATACAATCAATCACTCAAATGCTCCTGCTTCAAATACGTTCATGACTCAAATAGATGAAGAAAAAATCATAAGTTACTTTAATTTGATTTTTAGATTTTAAGATTTCTTGTACACGTAGTCTAACTAGGAATACATTATGCTTAGATAATATTAATACTATCTAGGAATATTAGCTTATTTAGGGAACTACAATATTCATGAGGAGCATCTAATATTTATGGCATTCCTTTTCCTAATTGTTTTTCTGTTTCTAATTTAGTTTAGGACACCTGGACCATTTTGGTCTCCTATAAAAGGAACACCTATACGCATTAAGTGGAGGACTTCGAATAACGGAATTTTTAAGTATTCTGGTTTATTTGAAGGCTGCTTCCTATTGTAGCTCCTTGTTGGTAGGCAAGATGTCCTTGTACAAATTGAATCACCGATGGACCTATTTTATTAATAAAGAGAGAATAAGAATGAGTTTGGTGTTGTGATGCAAGTGCTTTTCAATTGAAAATGCATCAAAATGATATTTTTTTCAGATTTTGTTTTTAATTTAGACAAAGCACGTCAAAATCATCTAGAAACACCTAAAAAAACATCAATTTGATGCTTTTCCAGGCAAAAAGCAGGTTGTAATGCAAGAACAAACACTCACTAGACTACAAACACCAACTAGTGTCACCCATTCACAGGAAATGGCATCAAAATAATATAGGTTTCAACAATAATTCAAAGACCACAGAGCAGTCTGCATGCAAATACATCTAACTTTCAATCCCGTTTCCATAAAAACAGTGATTGTCATACATTCAAGGAGAATAATTCCTTCACCCTTTGCATGATTTATTCACAAAAAAATGTTTTCTATTATTATTGAGTTCCTTTCTAGCCTTGTCATCCTCCTCCAGGTCCCCAGTCAGCCTTTGTGCTATAATATAAACCAACTGATAAAAAACAAAGCACTGGATCTCTCAAATATGGCATGGACCATATTCTGCTAAATGTTCACATCAGCGCTATTGAAGTAGGAGCTTGCCATAGTGTCTCTATCCCAGAGGACCTCAAAATGGATAGGAAGTCACAAAATGAGAAGATTAAGACAATAAAGTTTCATTCAAGGCACTCTAATGGCATAAGAGCGTAATTCGTCAAATGTTTGCATGAAAGATGCAGAATAAGAAACGATCCATATTCCATACCACTTGATACACCTTCGCATATGAAAAGTAAAAAGTATGAAAAAGGGTAGTAAACCAAGTGAAAGCGTGGACCGAGGGAAAGAAATTGCACAGCTGAAGCAAAAGTCAGAAGGAGAAGCTAACCTTGGATTTATAAGATGATTTTTTCGAACCTTTGATGATTTCTTTTGAACCTTGGGAGACCTTTATATCAACTTTTGCTTTCGCACATCTCAGCTCTTCTTCCTATGCACCAGGGAAAAAAATGTAAACTCCCTCAACTCAAATTTAATGAAACATATACGCAAGATCTTCAAGAGCCAACACTTTAACAAGCGATGACACTAAACACACAGCAAAAATCAGGCCAAACAAGCAACCCATTATGAAACCACCCAGCTTAATACCTGAAATCAAGAAAAAAAATTACAAAAAAAAGCAAAACAGTAAACATGGCAACAACAAAACACTAGTAGGAGAAGAGAGGAAAAAATGGGTTTCTAAAGAGAAATATACCTGAACTAACTGGAGATAAAATTTGTTAAACAGCCTTAAAGTATCCTTAACTTTAACAGTAGCACTTTTCTCGGGCACCACACCACCAGCATCACCTAAAGTCACCTCCTTTTGCACTTCATTTGACCCCAAAGCTTGTTTTACCATCTTTTCAGCCATTGCAACCTCCTTTTTCTCCTTATCCTTCTCCTCCAACTCCTCTCCAGTCGCATTGACATTCGATCTCTTTCTAGGGTTTCCTTTATCTTCTTGTCCATCCAATATCTGCACTCTCTTTCTCACCAATTGTTCCTTCTCCTCTCTCTGCTTGTTCTTGATTCTGTCACTCGTCCTTCTCTGTGTCTCTGTTTTTTTGCTCTCTTTTTTCCCATTTTTCGCTACTGTTTTCCTTTCCAGACCATTGCTCATGCATTGCTCCACCATTATTCACCTCACGAATCTAAAATCAAAAAAAAAACACCAGTGGAATTAGGGATTTGCGAGAGGAGAAATAGGGGGTTTAGGGATTTGAGAGGGAGGGAGGCGCGTGGGATGAAAATATTTTTTAAGTGGCAGATGATGGTTACTATTGCGAAGCAAAAAGGAGAAAAGGGAGGGAAGAGGGATTCGAAAGGGAGGGAGGCGCGTGAGATTGAAAATAACTAAGTGACAGGCAGCTGATAGTGACCGACTGTGAAGCGAGAAGGAGAAAAAGGTGGGAAGAGGATGCTCCTCTTTGATTGATCCTCTCCATAACTGTAGGGTACGGTCCCAGCGCGTGCGATGCAAACCAAACCTGTAGCTTTTTTTATTTATCTTTATCATCCCGCCTTCCTGTTTAGTGTTTTCTATTTTTTCCCGCGCCTAAAGTCAAAAAACTAATAATAAAATAAAACTAACCAAATCTAAATAAAATGTGGTGTTCTATGTTGTTTTTCAAGTGATGTTAAAGTTTTTTAATTTTAAAAAATATTAAATTAATATAATTATTTTTAGTATTTTTAATAAGTTGATATTAAAAAAAATCTAATAAAAATATCTATTTTGAGAATTGATTTGAAAAAAATTGGATTATCAGATTAATTCTAGGTCAATGGATCAACTCAATTAGATTAAGGCTTTGTTTGGCACTGTGTTTCAAAAACACTTATGAAAAAAATTATAATTTTTTTATTTTTATTCTTTACTTGAAAAAAAAATATTCTTTTTAAATCATTTTCATGTACTCATGTCAAAAATATTGTTTTTTTAAAAAATATATTATTTTGATGTATTTCTAAATGAAAAATATTTTTAAAAAACAAATTCAATCATATTTTCAAACGGGCATTAAGACATCATTTGTTTTAATGTTTAAAATTGTATTTAGGTGTGTTTCAAAAATGAGTTTACCCTAAAAAAATAAATGGTTTTAATATAATGATATTAAAAGTTAAAAATTATATATGTGTGTGTGTTATTTATAAGCAAAAACATATTTTAAAAAAATATCATATTATATAATAACAAACATATCAATTTCCAGCTCTCTAGTTAAATTTTGTGTTTATTAAAATGATAGTGTTTTTTCATATCATCTTTTTCTATGATATTGTTATATTTTTTTCAAGCATCGAACAATCTCCACAACAAAAATATTTTGCAAGTGTTGTTAAAAAAATCATTGTACATGCAAATCACATAATACAAGTCATTAACCGCCTTAACTATAATAAATAAATAAAATTAATATGACCAAATAATTAAGCAACTATCCCATCTAAAACATGTATTCCTGAACTATTTTGATTATTGGAAACACCGTCAACTACCAAACCATTTCCAATATTTGTTTGAGAATATGATTGAGATCGTTTTTTAAAATATTTTTTATTCATGATTGTATCAAGATAATAATTTTTTAAAAATCATTCTTGATATCAGCGCATGAAAATAATCTAAAAACACCAAAAAATAATTTAAAATTAAAAATTAAAATTTTCACCTCTTTTCAAAAATACTTTTAAAACGCAATAACAAAAACAGGGTATTGGAAATCATCGCCCTCTTGCAATGAGTAATGATTTCAATTCACAAATTAGCTCTTGTTGATTAGAAAAATTGTGGCCAGATCTTGAATTGCAATTTGAAATCCACCATTGTAAACTTTATTTTAAAATGCATGTGTTAATCTCTTTGGGTGAGTTGCAAGAGAAAATATTTTGATTTGGGTGAATTTGAAAAAAATAATAACTTTTCCAAAAGAGCCAATAAAAAATTGAAACCAAAACAACGAGGATCAAATTGCAAAATACAATACCATTAGTTTTGTTTAAAGGGTGGAATAAAAAAGCATTAAATCTTTTACAAAAGGATAAAAAAACTAGACACAGAGAAATAACCAAAAAAATAAAATTAAGGATCATGATGAAAAAATACAATATCTAGTAAATTATGATTGAAAAATGAGGGTTAAAACAAATAAAACCTATACAAAAAGGCCTAAAGAAAAAAAAAATCATAATTAAAAAGAACAAGGATGAGGGTTTAAATATAAATAAAAAAGATGATCAACCCATAATTTTAAAGGGAAGAGTGAGAAAAAAATCAATCGATGACAAATCAAACCACCAACCATCACACATGCATTGCCACACAAAATAAAACATGATGACCTTTTTAAAAACACAGCAGGATGGCTTTTTATGGATATCATGCCTTGTTTGGTATTGTGTTTCAAAAATATTTAAAAAAAATATTTTTTTTATTTTAAATTAAATATTAAGAACACTATTATTTTTTATTAAAAGAAAAAAAAAACATTTTTTTGAATTTAAAATTCAACCGGCTTTGTATCTTGATCTTTTCAATTCGGTCTACTCATGAAAACGAGCTCAACAACTACTGTTTCGAGGCATCCAGACAAAAGTTTGTAAAGGCTTGCTGTAAGATTGGTCTAAGGAATATATGAATAAATTAACGGGCGGTATCTTATTAATTATGATGTCGAGTTCACCTTTAGAAAAAACAAACACGTGTAAAAATCATAAAATTAAATTGATGACCCATTACAAATAATAAATATATCTCCACCTATACTGTTTTTTCTCATTATTTTTATCTGGGCCTGGATAATGTTTCTTTCTATGGTAAAACCATGTTTTAAATTTTTTTTTTATATTTTTAAAAAATATATTAAAAATAAAAATAAAAAATATTTTTAAAAAATATATTAAAAATATTTTTAAAAAATATATTAAAATAATAAGTAGCATGCACAAAAACGCCATAAAATACTCCTCCACGAGGACCAACCAGCCACGTTTTCATTTGTGTCAAAGCAAAGGCAGGGTGCGATAGGCCGAGCCTAACAGGAGCCACTGATTGATCGAGGCGAGCCCGAAGCTAGCGAATGGAGGATTGAATGTACTACCTTCCCTCGATTCGTTAACCACCCGTTCGTTCCTCCCGAGCCCATCGGCTTCACAAAACCACAGGCTAGACTCGTCTCATCTCCCTGCCTCTAAAAACCTAGCCAATCAGGAGAAGAAGATAACCCTGACGACCTAGACCAAAAAAATAAACATAAAAATAAAAATTCTCTCTTCATCCTCTCGTTGTCGTCGTTCCCTTGCTTTACTTGTGCGTTCGATACAGAGCAAGCGCCCTCCACTGTTAATCCAAGGGCTGCCGGTTTCTTTTCTCTTCGAGGCATGTTTTCCGTTCGATTATCTAGGGTTTTGCGTATTTTCAACTCGAAAAACCTTATCTTTTTACTTTGCGTGTCTGTTTTTCTTAATCTCAATTTTACCTGCTTCGATTATATTTATTCCGGCCTTTCTATTTTTGCTCCTTGGGTTGCATAATTGCATTGTCTGATAAGATTTTTTTTTTGTTCTAACATCTGATTTTTTCAGCTATTGCTGATTTAAATAATTACAAATATATAGTATCCTTAATGTATTATAGAAACTTGAACTTGTTGACTAATTAATGAAGTGTTTTTTGTTTTTTTTTCTTGTGGATAATAACACAGGTTTATGCTTAAAAAATGTTGCTTTAATCTTCTACGAAGGATTGATTGTTGACATCTTGTGCGGTGCTGATGGCGGCTGATCAACGGAGAAATCGGCTCAATGGGGTCAGCCTGGCGGGTTGTAGTTCCTGGGAGCCGTACAGAACTAAAAAGAAGAGGAAATCGAAGCATGACTTGAATGAAAAATCTCTTATTTCTCTTGAGTGGGATGGAAATCGAAAAAAGGTTGTTGCCAAAAGGGAGCAAATTGGCATCAGTCAGAGAGATTTAAGGCCATTTATTGATTATGTTCCCCAATATCACAATCTCTTAGCAGATGTTTTCCCTGTTCCGCGAGAAATCTTTGAGTTGAAGAACTTGACGGAGGTCCTCTCGAATGAGGTGACTGTAACTTATTTATTTATTTATTTATTTATTTATTATTATTACTATTATTATTATTATTATTATTATTTATTATTATTATTATTATTATTATTATTATTATATGTTTCTTGCCTGTTTAGGTTTCTTACGCCTCTCTGTGGAATCTGATGCAGGTTTGGCAGACTCATTTATCAGAAAATGAGAGAAACTATCTCACGCAATTCCTACCAACGGGACCAGGTACAGAAGAAGTTGTGGAAGCATTGCTTTCTGGGGACAACTTTCGTTTTGGAAACCCATTACTTAGATGGTAAGTATCAATATTGGATGTTAGTCCCCCCCCCCCCCCCACACCCACCGGAATGAGCCATTTTTGCAATCCCTTTGGAGACATGGCAATACAGACACATGCATGAATTTTGATTTTTTTCTTTCAGTTCTCTGGTCAAGACTCTATGCAGGGATACTCTGTTTTTATCTTTCACGACCTTATAAGCAATTGCCATGTGGAACTGAAGGTTTTCTTCCCCTCCACTTTCAAAGAATGCCTTGTGATCCAATATGATCTGGGAAAGATGTGTTTTATATATATATGAGGAGTAAATTTCATACTCATTTTCTTAGCTGATTGTTCTAGAGGAATATTGTCATATTCTGGATTTTTGGCATCTAAGTATAGAAAAGAAGTACGAAAATATCAGATTGAAGGCTGGATTTTTTTGGCATCTTCTTTTTCATTCGCTACTTCTTTAGTGGGAGCAAATTGTATTTTGTGTTGCAGCATCAAGTTTGTTGGTTCTCAGTGCCTTATCTTTCTTCAATATTATTATGAGTTTCTAATATCTCATAACTGCTTGCCTGTTTGTAGTCTCCGGGATGACATTGATATGTGTGGGTTTCCCAGTATCGGCAAATTAAAAAATAAAAACAAGGAACTCTATTGTGGCTTTCCATGAAGCTGTATCTTTTTATGAACTTAAGATCTTGGTTCAAAGTTTGATTAGACTGTTTTTGTTGAAAACGTTGTTGCAGGGGTGCTTCACTTTGCTCTGGTAATCTTCACCCTGATGCGGTTCTTTGTCAGGAACAGAGTCTAAAGGCTGATAAAAAAACATACTACTCCAAGTTACAGGATTATCATAATGAGTATGGAAGACTTCTTTGTTATGTCATGTTGCTTAACAAAGTTTGATTTATGTGTCACATGTTGCCATTAACAATGTTTGCTAAATTTCTTGTTTTTTTCTGGCTATGGCAGCATGATAATGTATTTGCAGGAGTTGAAGGGCACATGGGAAAGCAGCAAGGATCCAGAAAAGGAAGTTTTGCAGAACACGTGGAGGTTTGTACCTGCTTCATGCTGTACCTTGGGTGTAAATTTCATGTATAATGTGCAAGCGAAGCAGACATTGTACTTGCCGAGCCATCTTCCTCAAATGTTTTTTTGCCTTTACCATGCTTAACTATTCATTCCTAAAATCTAAATGTGATGCTCTATAGTCTTGATAAGGGGAAAGAAGAATTTTGATCCCATCACATGCATTAAAAGAAAAAAGGGGAGCGGTACAAATGTGCAGTGTCATGTAAGTTGGTGGAAACCTGAACTATGATTTTAACTGAATTTGTAAAAGTGACCGGTAATTAGTCAGGGGCTTCTGTTACATTTAAAATGGCAAATGTTTCAACTCACCTGATTATACGTAGTCACTTGACTAAGCTGTATCTAATGACACCAGACTCCCTCATTCGTGTTCAGGGAAAACCATTTGTGGACAAAGTCCATTCATGAATAAAGAGAATTTTGGGTAGGAATCATATTATATATAATTTTCTTCCATGATTCGTTAATCACTTGCATGCACCATACTTTTTGATTACTTGACTGTGTTTCTATTTTTCACTGTTGAAATGTGTATTTTATACTTTTATATTTTCATTGCTTTGTTTGGAACGGAATAGTTAACTTTTTAGGTTTTAATTCATTCAATGACTCATTTGGTTCTTGAAGAGTTTTGGCAGCCTCTTCTTTCATGAAGTTCTTTTATCAAGCCATTTAGGCTCTTTGATTTCTTCATATAAGTTTTGATCTCATTTGCACATTATTTTTTCTTAAGGAGGTCAAGAAGTGATGCGGATGAAAGAGTTTTCCCTTTCGATAATGAGTCTAAATTTCATGACCTTGGGGAGAATTTGGTGGTGACATCTGAATCCTGTTCCTTAGTTGCAGAGGAGAAAGCATCTAGCAGTGATAATCAGAACTCTCCTGAAACAAGGGGTGGAGAGTTTCAAAAGAGGTAATTAATATTTCCTCATGAAGTCTTTCTGGCCATGCATTTGATTGTTGTTGCTTCCAGTTTCTCAAGCCTTACTCAAGTGATTTTTTTTATTTCCCAAAACAACTGTATGTACCTTTGTGATATGTAAAATTAATTTGAAAACTTATTCTTATGTTTCTGATTAAAGATCCCTGTAAAGGATCGATAGCTCTGCTTTAGTGTTCAATCTCTGAAAGATAAACATTGTAAAGATACAAGTTAAAAGAAGGATAAATAAGCCTTTCTGTTATTTTCAGATATCTTGCTTTACAGATAACTCTGTTTGAGGGCCTCTACTAGATTCCTGTATCACCCATCCCCAAAACAAACAGTTGGCTGATTTGGTTTGGGATACATCTTTTCTGCTTTACTATCTTCTCACCTCCACTTATACGCCTGAGGTTATGCCTTTACAGGCTCATGTTGGAAACCTGTTTCGATCACCATGATTGTTGCAAATATTAGTATCATTTTCTTTCTGGGAGGGTGAAGAACTGAAGGCCTCATGTATTCTTGTATTCTTGTGCTTTCTGTTCTTCTGATAAAATTTATGCTATCCCCCTCTTCAACAACACCTTCTGTCAAAGTAAGCAAATAAATAACTCGTGCTGCCTTTGGATCATGTATATGCTTTTGACAGTGCTGGTTGGTTTGATGCAGACATTCAGGGCTTAATATCCTTGTTTTTTTAATGCTGTTCTAAGCATTGTAATTTATTTCTCCCATTTTTGGCTCGAAGTTGCCTCAGTCTTTAGCAGTTCACAATTTGCTGTAGCCTTACATCTTTTCCAAATAATTATTACACAATGAGAAGAAGATCTTAGACCTTATGTTGCCCTATTTGTTTTGCATTCCCTGCACAATGGCATAAGAATCTCATCAGTCACCTTTGGTCTCAGGATTTTTGAGAAAGGCTCCATGAAGGAGAAACGTAGAAAGCCATTGGTTGCTTCAGATGATGCAACTCCTGGAAAAGGAGACAAGATACGCAAGCGCAATATCTACCATAGCGATGGTGCTAAATACATGTCATACTTAAAGGTCAGGTTTCTTTGGTACTTCTTAGTTGGTATCCAAAGCTTTAGAATTTTTTCCTTGCCTTTATAGCAGGATTTATCTGATATTTTCTCTACAAATCAAGCAATCTATAGGCAAAAATCTTTTTAGTGGGGTGGTCTTATATTTTACTTTTATTATAGAAAAAACATGTATATGTATTACTAAATCTTAATGTTCTAATTGTAAGAAAATCAATGAAAATAATAATTTTTTGACAACTACAATTGAATACTTGGAACGTATGTGCTAGGTTTCTGTAATAGGAAACAGGATTTAAATAGAAGAAATTGGATAAACCTCCTATTTGGGCCCTGTATTTTCATGAATTCATCAAAAAAACCTCTTTTATCAATCTGGTTCATTGGGCACCTATTTTTTTTTTATTTCAGTCAATCGAGTACAATTTGCCTAAATTGATAAAAAAGATTACTCAATGGGATGAATGAAGTGGATGATGATATTAATAAGGATGAAAGTAAAGTTTATAATAATGACTCAAGAGTAATCAGTTGGTTAGGGTAAATTTTCAATTTATAGAAATTATACTCAATAGACTGAAATTGAGAATTTACGTGTTTAATTGTCTGAATTAATAACATATGATTTTTTTGTACGAATTGATGAAATCATAAGTTGGAAATAGCGGTTTTAGCCAAGGTAGTCAAAATCGAGATTTTGACACGGATCGGAAAGGGCTCCGAAAAATCGGATCGTAAGATCGGATCGTAAAATCGTAGAAAGATCGTAAAATGTCCGTACAAAAATTATTATTTTTAATTATATTTAAATTTAAAAAATGAATTTAAATATAATTAAATATTATTATTTTTTATTATTATTATTTTTCTACGATTTTTTACGATTTTTCTACGATTTTGAACGATTTTTCTACGAGTTTGACCGGTTTCGATTTTTCTTTCCGGTCCAACCAGGTTTTCGGAGCCAACTCGCAAAATCGTACGATTTTGCGAGTTGGCTCGCAATTTTGACTACCTTGGTTTTAGCTGAAGAAAATCCCTGATAGCTTTAATGGTAGAATCTGAAAGGACATGATATTCTAAAAACTAACTTTCCCACATAGCTTTGAACTCTTGAAGTAATGAAATTTTGAGTAAACAATTCCTTGTAATGCATCAATCACTTGCATGGATTTTTCTTCAAGGAATTCGAGGTTCAGTTTCTGAAGCAGTTAGCTTCACTCCTCGAACATTCATTGGAGTTATATAACTTGGCTCTCCTGTTTGTCTACACTTGTCTCACGTGTCTACACTTTCCATCCTGCATGCTTAGGTGACTACCACAATTGATGTTTCCCTTTAGTAAGTAGTAACTGAATCGGGTGATAATGAGCTTCACTTTTGCATATAACAATAAAGTTTAAAAAATTGCAAAATGTTGGACACGTAGAAAATACATGCAATTCTTCTCAATTTTTTTCTTTTTTTGAGGATTTGTTGATAATCTGCATTTGATATTTCAGATAAGCAAGAAGCAGCTCCAACTTGTCAAGAACATGAAGCAATCTGGTAAAAGCATTCAATCGAAGTCTCTTAATTGTGTGTTAGGTGACTTTGATACTTTGCATGTACAACCATATGAAGAATTTGTGAAAGAGGAACATAAGAAGTTGCTGGAGCATTGGTAAGTTGGACTGCACCTTTTTATATGGACACAAAAATGTATGATTTCTTCCCCCTCAAAATTTGATTTTGTTTCGTGTAGGATGCAATTGGTACACAAAGATCTTCCTACAGCATATGCGATCTGGAGAGAAAGACAGTTTCAGAGACAGGAAATAACCAAATCTATGGAGCAAGAGATGGAAGGCAAATTAAAACATCCAGTGGAGGTCTGCCTTTCTGGCCTGTATATTTTTCCTTTTCACTCTGGTCCTGTGGGCTCATATCATTTTGTTGGATGTTCAGTCCAGCAGAAATTGCGTGTGAAAAACTAGAAATCTTCCTTTTCTATACTTAACTTGTTTGGTTTCTGAACCAGTATCTGGAGAAGGATGGCCATGAGACTGTGCTTCTGGATCAGGGTGATCAGGGTGCAAACAAACATGAAACCAACTTGGAGGTTTATTTCTCTGTCATCATTATATCTCCCTCCCTCCTTGTACGATGGTATAAATATTCCATATTTGATTTAAAGTTTGACGTTCTTGTCATTGTTTTTTCAGGATGTGCAAGAACAGAACCATGAGATCATGCTTCATGGTCAGAACGACCATGGAACAAGATACCAAGAATCTGACATCTCTGACAACGGTAATTCTGGTTCTATCTCCCCACAGGACCAGTCTCCACATCATATTTCGTCCTTTTCTGTTGGCCAGGAACTTGACCCGGTGGATGTGAATATGGAAAATAATCATGCCCATTCAAACTCCAATTCTGATGAAGCTTCTCCACATGTATCGGAATACTCAGGCAGCATGCATGCTGCTGATGCTCCCAGCAATCAGGGAATCCCTATCTCTTCTTCTGGTGGAGACGTCTGGTCATCAGTTAGCATTCCCACTTCATATTATGATGCTGCTGCAAACCATGAATACACATCTACTGGTGGATTGTCACTGCCACATCAAGTTAATGAAGAGCAACGGTCCCGGTTGATTGGTTTGGAAACTGAAGTGAATGAAGAAGACGCTGGAAAAGATTTGTTGCACGGACAACCTGATGGTGGTTCTTTCAGCTCTTACCCAAACCATGATCGCAGTGGATTGCTTCAATCTTTGTTCAGAAGTCAGGCAATATTACCCTACCATAATGAACAAAAACAAAACAGGCTAGATTTTCAATCACCAAATGGTGTTATAATGCAAGATGGTCAGTTTACAGGACATCTCCAGGGGCAGCTTCAACCTTCACTGTCACTCGAACAGGGACAGAAGAGGCACACTGAAGATTACTTGCAACAAAATATATCAGAGGGCATTTATTCCGAGGGAGGAGGGTTCTTGATTCCAAGACAAGTAAATAATGCTCCGCCGGTCAATCTGCAAGACTGGAATGTTAATCCTGCACGCATGCCAGCACGGATCCAATCCCATCTAAATGATGGTGGATTGTTAACTCAGAACTGGTTCTCTGGGGAGCATCAAGTTCGCGGGGACTGGACTAGTGCAGGTGGTCCTAGTGTCTCAAGCCAGAGCATTGGAAGTAATGCAGATCAAAGCCTATTTAGTGTTCTATCCCAGTGTAACCAATTGCATTCGAGAAACCCCATTAATCAATTGCGTTCAGGTAGCCCTGTCAATCAGCGTTCAAGTGGTCCCTTTGATTTAGTGGGGTCTGCTGAGCAGTTTGTGTTGCCGAGGACCTATGGTATGGTGAGTGGGGTTACTCCCAGGATCAATAATACTCTACCACAAGCAGTTCATCCACTTGACTACTATGGCGGGCATGACACTGTTAGCTCCCTGATGCCTGATGACATGGGATGGATGACTTTACCTCAGAATTCTGCCTTGCATGATCCAGTGGGAAAACCACACTTAAGGTCATGGAATCAATGAATGTTTTTCCTCTTATTTTTGGCAGGTGAAGTTCAAGGTCATGATCATGAGAAGAAATGCCAAATTCAAGATGCCTTTAAAGGAAATCTTGACTTGTTACCTCTAGGTTGCGGGAAGAGACTTTTGAGCTCAATGCAATGCAATATTTGCAGAAGTGCCAAAGCTCGTGACAAATTCCAAGATAGGTTTCTGTACATACTTTATACGAGAGCCAATTCAAACACCATGTAAATATCCAGATGTTAGATAGGCAGGTGAGAGCAAAGATGAGGAAGGATCAAAAAGGTCCTGATATCTTCTATCTGGTAGGTGAGTTACACCTTGCATTTTTGTTTCCAGTCACATTCCCCGCCCCCCCCCCCCCCCCCCCCCCCCCCCCCCCCCCCTGTTGACCGAGAAACATCTTTCAATAATTTTGAAGGCTATAAATTGCCTAAGACTCTCGCATCATTTTTGGTTTACTGGTTTTCGATTCTTTAAAATGTTATTCAATGGTTTAAAAATGAGGATAAATAATTTTTTAGTTTTAAAATTATTTTCAAACGTTACCCGATTTTCTAGTTTTTACTTGGTTATTTTCAAATTATTTATATTTCATGATTATTAAGCTGTAGGACACATGTCTCTCCCAAGTGATTTTAATGGGATAATTTAAAAGTTCAAAACACCCAACCAAACTTAAAAAATAAATAGGGGAAAAATAGCACAAAAAATAAAACCCTTAGAAATTAAAATAAAAAAGAGTACATGATGTCTATGATCATGAACAAAAACTAGACAAGTATATGGTTGACAACTATTCACGCAATCATTGACTTTTTTGCTCAATTTTAATGTTATTGAATGTTTGAACTCATTAGAATCCACAATCCACCTTGACAAATTAATCCGAATTTGCCAGAATTAATTTAGCATATTATTTTCTTGATGTTTAAATAAAAGTGAGCTTCATTTTTTAAAATTAATTTTTTAACAATCTTCTAATTTGCCTTTAAACCCCATGCATAGTCTTTTATTTTTTATGCTATTTGTAAGACAACATATATTATAAATTGATCCAACAATCTAATGACTTGAACCTTTTACTAGGTAAGACACCATATATTATAACCATGTCTATCAATAAAAAAAATAAGGGTGCTTATGAATATAACTGAGGTATGCTTGAATCCATGATTGTATTTAATCTGATTTATGATATTTTATAAAATTCAGACCTAACCCATTAAGCTTTTTTGGATCTGAATGAATTAAATATTCGGATCAGGCTATGTTTTTTTAAGGCTATGTTTTTTTACGAATAATACAAATATCCATGAGTTGAGCTTAAATTACTAATTTTTATGGATCTTCATTTCAACATGGAATTTAGGTGTCGTGATACTCCAATACTAGATATACTTTTTATACATTACACCACCATTAAATTCTAATTACCCCCCATCTTTCCTTCAACAAAGAGACAAAATCTTTTTTTTGTTATGTTAAATAAATTTTACAGAAGATACAATAATAAAAAAATTTAGAATGAAAACACTTGTAAATAAAATAAAATATCTCATTTATAAATTAACAAAAAATAAAAAATATATATCGAGTTTAAAAATTCAAATTCACTATCTAAACCATGATATCCATTTTTTATTTTTTTTAACTAATTACCATCTACACTATCTATGTTATATAATTTTCACTATTAAATTAGGTTATACATATTAGCCAGTTTCTTAACACCCTTGTACTATAAAAGAAAATCAATCAATAAAAAGTTTCCGGCCGCTGCTGCAAAGACAACACAAATGGGGACGAAAGTAAAATTAAAACACAAGTGGAAGGATCACCGACATCTGACAGAGTACATATAGCCGTGCGGAGTGTTTGAAAAACACAAGTGTCTTCTGTCATGCAGATATGGAAACAGTGCAATCAGTCAACGAAGCTCTCCACAGCTTTATGCAACAATCCGCCCTTGGAATTAATCAAAGGAAAAGTTCCCTTTTTCTCTCAGGTGTATTGGCTAAGTCTATTTGTTCTCCCAGTCTCGGTTATAAGGAATATTGAGGGGATTATGGCTCGCTTCCTTTGGCGTGGCTCTCGGCTGGAAACAGGTGATGCAAAGGTTAAATGGAATCATCTTTGTTTTCCTGTGCGTGAAGGTGGGCTCGGTATCAAACACTCTCAAGACTGGAACAGAGCTGCAATGCTCAAGCTCCTCTGGAGAATCCTTACGAACCAAAGCTCCATTTGGGCTTCTTGGATTAAAGCAGTTAAGCTAAAGGGCCGCAGCTTGTGGGAGCTTCGAACCCCAGTCAAAGCTTCTTGGGCCTGGAGGAAGATCATGGCTAGCAGGGCTTGGTGCAATGGGATGTTCACAGTTTCTATTGGAAATGGTGCTAGCACCTCGCTTTGGTTTGACCACTGGCTGTCTAGTGGAGAGAAAATTTTTGACATCTGCCCTGCTAGAATTATATCTACAACGGGTCTGCCTTGGACTGCTACAGTGGCAGATATTATCTCAAATGGTAATTGGTCCTTTCCTAATGGTCATGTTGACTTGCAACCCATATGGGAATCGATTACCTTTCTTCCCAAAATCCATGTAGCTGATCAGTTCAAATGGAAAGGTAAGACCTCGGGTAAGTTCTCCATAGACTCGGCTTGGAATATGTTGAGGGATAAGAAGCCTCAGCACCCCCTCCATGCTTTGATTTGGTACCGTGGCCACGTGCCAAGGTACTCCATAACCTTATGGCTCGCGAGCAAGGGAAGATTGTCCACAATGGATAGACCACAAATGTGTAATCTCAACGTCAGCAAGCTTTGTTCTCTGTGTGGGGAAGAGAATGAAAATCATGAACACTTGTTTTCCACCTGCAGCTACACAGCTACGGTTTGGAAAATTATTGCTACCAAAGCTCAGATTCAATGGCATACTGGCAGCTGGGAAGATTTACTTATGTGGGCAGCTCAACGGTTTAGCTCCAAAAAGGGTCTTTCCAACCTCATTGCCAAGCACTGTCTCGCTACAACTGTTTATTTCCTTTGGACAGAGAGGAACAATCGAATCTTCAACAGTCAACAGAAACCTAATGGGATTCTAGCCCAAGAAGTTATCTCGCAAGTCCGTCTGCTCCTCATGAATATCACGGGGAATGTTGCTCAGAATCTTAAGGAAAGATGGAACATTTGATGCTAGAGTTGTTGCCTTGGGCCATCAGAAGATTTTGGTATGTGTTTGGCTTGCTCTCCTTTTGGCCTTCTCTGGGCTGAAAGCCTTTTCCCTCCTTTTAGGCTCGGTGAAGTGGGCTTCATAGCCCATAGGGGCTGCGTGTGGTTGGGTCTGGTTCGCTGGTGGGAGGCCAGTCCAGGGGGGCCTTCGGCCTTGAAGGAAGGCCTGTTTGTTGTTTGCTGTCTCTTGGCCTTCAGCCCTTCCCCTGCAGGCTCCGTGTGGGAGTCTTCTAAGCCCACAGGGGCTCCTGGTGTTTTGGATCGTTGAAGCTGGTGGACAGCCCTTCTCGTCTCTCGCCAAGGGTTTGCAGAAAGGCCTTCTTGTGTTTTTTTTCTTTGTCCTTGTTCAGCCTTTCGGCTTGTAGGCCTCTAGCCGTAGTGTAGCCCTTGCGGTAGGCTCGCTTCCTTGCTTCAGCCCTTGCCTGTAGGCCATCGCTGGCACGCCCCTTTTGTATATTCGCCCTCTTTTAATCCATTTGAACTTGTTCAAAAAAAGGAGTGTTTGAAAAATAATGTATTTTTGAAAAACAATTTTTTTTTGTACTCTATTTTTTTTAATATTTTAATATCATGTTAATATAAAAAAAAATATTTTTTAAATATTAATTTAATACATTTCTTAAGAAAAAACAATTTGAAAAATAAAAAAGTCAACCATAATTTTAAATGGGTACTTAACTTATTTGCATTCATCACTATAGTCTTTGAATTGTTTCAATCGAGTCCATCACTCTAGTCTAAACAGTGAGAAAATAAAAATAAAGAATAAAAATGAAATTTCCCTCCGAAGAGGAGGGGCTTGGTTACTGCCTAGGTGGTGAAAGAGCTGAAGGAGAAGTTAATGGATCGCACAAAGTAAACTGAAGTGATTCAGTCATCAATTCATATAACCGAAACAAACCCCTCATTTACTTTTTCTCTCTCTTTCTCTTTGGTTTGGGGAAAAAAAAAACCTTTTCTCTGTTTTCATGCCTAGCTAGAATCTCCTTACCTTCACTCTACTTTCTTTCTAAAATTCCCATAAACCAGGTTGTTTTTTGAGGCAGAACTGGGTTTGGTTTTGTTTTGTTTTTGAGGGAGAAATGGAGAGTAAGAAGAAGGAGATGATAAGATTGGAAAGGGAATCAGTGATTCCAATTCTGAAACCAAAGCTCATCATGACCTTGGCTGACCTCATTGGTATGTAATGTATCATCTTTTCCCTCAAATTTCTTCTCTCTTTTTTCTTGTAACGTACAGATAGATATAATAGAATAATGGGTTCCTTTGTTTTCTCAAATTTATGACAGTTGGGTCCATTTGACCAGATTTCAGATTGTTTCTCTTTTATTATGAATGCGAATGTGAATGTTAAAGAAAGAGAACGTGAATCTGTTTTCTATTTGATTTAATTAGAAATGGACTCGATCTTTGCAACTGACACGAGAATTCTCATAAAAACTTCAACATTTTTTGTTGCAGAACATGGTTCTGACAGGACTGAGTTTCTGAAACTATGTAAGAGAGTTGAGTACACAATACGAGCTTGGTATTTTCTGCAGTTTGAGGATTTGATGGTACTAGTTAATTTTTGGTTGTCTTTATTCAGTTCAGACTATGCATTGCAATAGCCTTGTCAAATCAAGATGTTTTTCACATTTATGTTTTGTTTCCAGCAACTGTATTCTCTGTTTGACCCTGTGTCTGGGGCTAAGAAATTGGAGCAGCAGAACCTATCTCCTGGGGAAATTGATGTACTTGAACAGAATTTCTTGACCTACTTATTTCAGGTTTGGCACCTGCTGTTACTTCATGTGGGTGGGTGAGTTCGGACATGCATGGAATGAAACAAGTAATACTAGTTGTTGTAATGGCTAAGAAGGGAATAGAAAGACCTTTTCTTTTTATGAAAGAAAAACAAAAAGCTAGAGCTTTTTTGCAACTTTAAACTATGATAAATTGAAGAGAGGCGATTCTGTTGTTAGACAGGATGTGGCGGAGAATCAAATCAAGATGGTAAATAATTCTGCTGCAATTTATTTTTCTGTTTTTTTTTTATAAAAAGGTGATGGATAAGAGCAACTTCAAGATAACAACTGATGAGGAGATTGATGTTGCACTCTCAGGACAATATCTTCTAAATCTTCCCATCAAAGTTGATGAGTCCAAGGTTTGTGATCACATGCCTGAGCAATTTCATTTTGAAGAGATGCATACATGCTTAGACTTTTTTTGTGGTGTGTGTTCCATGGATATTTTCATGCATCTTCAAATTTTCGTGTTCCACAATCCTTTTTCTTTTTTCCTTATGTGCAGCTTGACAAGAAACTTTTGAAGGCTTACTTTAATGACCATCCCCGTGAAAACCTCCCTGACTTTTCTGATAAGGTATTGCACTAAACTGAACTTAAAATGATGCTGATCATTTGAAAACCATATGTACATGACTGCTTTTGTGAGCATCAATCAACACAAATTTTCCCGGTTGCTGTGGCTCTTGATGCCTGTGCATCATGTGGAATGGTTGGCTCCTAGTCACATGTCAAAACCTGTGAAAAGCACTAGCAATTGCAATACCAAACACTCCCATATTGTGCTTGCTTGCAATCTTATTCAATATATATGCCATTGCAACTTCTAAATTTCTTTGATTTTCTGCACCTAGCCTTGCACTTTGCACTTCACTTTAAGAAATAATCGATGCAAACCGTGAAAAATTGAGGTTAAATGCTATTTATAAGTCTTATAAAAGTTTCAAAATATCCACATCAGTTCTGGATCACTATACTATGAAGGGGAATTGCTCTACCAGAGCCCATACTCATGTGAATTTTGGCCTTAACAATGCCTCTTCATTGTTGTGTGACTTGTGTCTCAAGCGGCTGTCATGAGTGTATTTTGTTTTCACGCTTAATGCTCCGCATTTCTCACTATCGTCCTGGAACTTTTCCTAAACCATTTGCTTAAGCCATGACATGTTGCAGCAACTTTCTAAATTCTAATTCATTTATCCAATGGAGCATAATTTTGCAATTGACTTTGTTGTTGTCTGGAGTTATGAAATGAAAGATAATTCTAAAACATTTTCAGTTGTAGTATCCAAATCTCATGTTCTTTTCTTCTGCCACATTGTGCTATTTTCTTTTCTATGTGAAAAGGGAAAGTCACTGCTTTTGGAACCAAAGCCTGTTTCCTGGCCTTGCATAATGCTGAATCAGATGGAACTGAATTTAGGATCTTTAGCTGATGATGTGACAGACTCAGTGCAATTCTAGTGAACTCCTCTACTAGCATAAAATAATCATACTCCTTCTGAAAAACAAATATCTCAGGCAGAAACGATCCATAATGTAAAGCAATTTCAGTTTCAAAGATACCTTTTGTTTTTCTATTTTTGTATTCGTTAAAATTTTAAATGCAGGAACCTCTGTTCCTTAATTTATCAATGCTTGTCGTCAAATAGTTCATTTCAACTTGTTTGGGTCTTTAAGAAGGTAATGACTTTAATGGGTGACATATGTTAGGGAATTTGACTCCAGTTTTCTTGATAACTAGAGCCTTGATGAATGATGCATGCTCACTCACTTGACCAACATTGACCTATGTGATGCAATAACTTTCATGATCGTAATATGGCCAATGTTATTGTGGTTGAATGTTCATTAGTGAATGCAAATGTATTGAATGAAGTGCAGATAGGTCTTAAATTGATGACTACAACACTTATGATAGATACCGAGTTTTCTTTTCTTATTATGTTCATTAGTGATGCAAATGTATTAAATGAAGTGCAGATAGGTCTTAAATTGATGACTACAACACTTACGATAGATACTGAGTTTTCTTTTCTTATTATATCTCATTCAAGGAAACTAATCTTTATCATTACTTATTTTTAGTACATAATCTTTCGGCGTGGGATTGGAATTGATAGAACAATGGATTATTTTTTCATGGAGAAAGTGGACATGCTGATTGGACGTTTTTGGGGATTTCTTATGAGAGTAACCCGGTAAGAAATTTCCTGCCAATGATGTAAAAACTTTGCTGTATCTAAGATATGACTGCACATAATTTTAGGGAGTCTAGATCTAAAATAGTTTGCATATTCTGTAGGAAAATGCACGAATAGTATTTAACCATATCAAATGAAATAAAAAAAATGATCATTTTGCCTTACAAGCTTATTGATGGTAATCAGGAGGCATGCAATTATTTCCCATTAATGTTCCTAAACTTGAACTGATTGTTTGATAAGGGACACTTGGCATGTAAATTATTTTCAAAATGAACACTGTTCCCTTCATGCTTGACAATTTAGATTGTCTTACGTATTCCTCATCTTTTTTTTATTTTTTTCTGGGTTTTTGGTACTTGTAGGCTAGAAAAAATTTTCGCAAGAAAGTCAAGTGGAAAGCGCAAGAAAGATCAAAAGAAGGATGATGACCTCAACGCCGAAGCAGACCAGGATGATTTGTTCGTCGAAAGACTCCGACTGGAAAAAATGGATTTAAGGTTGTATGCCGTGTTTTGTCAAATAACCCCCCCTCCACACTCATGAACAAAGTTTGAGAAAATTGAAACTTAACGACGAGTACCTAACATCTTTCCTGGTCATGCTTTTTAAATCTCTTCATATAAATTATAATTTAGTTCTGCAAGTATACTATAGTTAAACCAAAAATTACATTCTGGTCAAGATGCTTGAATTTAAGCAAAAGTTTGAACCTTGAAAATCTTGTTCCAGATCTGTGTCTGTTGTTATATGACCAGGTAATCAATCATGGTTGTGTTTATGTTATCCAATCAGTTACTATGTCTTTTGTTGGAACAAAGTGGGAAAAACTTCTTATAATGAATGCCAAAAGGCAAGTATTATAGTAATACATGCACAATGACACAAACACCTGAGAAGTGTGTGCTTGCTTATGTTGCAAGTATTGAATCTCTTGTGATTATCCTATGTTATGACGTTCATACTTCTTCCTTGTTCCTCCAGTTTCAGCAATTTGCTGAGCAAGACTACAATACAGGAACCTACATTTGATAGGATCATAGTTGTTTACAGGTATTTCTTATTTTCATTTATCTGAAAAATTATCTAAGTTTTGTCTCTCTGAAACTTTACGACCTATATTGCTAAAGAAAATAAAGAAACCTAGTTTTCACATTGATGTTTCATTTCACCATCCTTTAGATCTATGTTAAGGATCCATTAATTTCACGTTGAAATGACTCATTTGCCACAACATTTGCATACACACACATGCATGCGCACAGATAGCCACCCACCCACTTTGGGATGGATCCAGGATGTGGCATTTGGGGGGCCTATTTCATAGAATTTATATAAAATTATATGCAACATTGGGAGGGGTTTTGATTTTTTTTTTAAACTTTGCTGGGGGAGGCCACCCCCTATATTCCATGAAACCACCCAACCGCAAACACTTCTATGTAAATGCACACACAATATTCCTTAAATCTAATGTATTTTTTATTATTTTCTCTGTTGGGAGAGTGAGGTGGAATGCCGAACTTGTTGTTTGAAGCATTTTACATAAAACCAATCCTTAAAAGATCATGATATCTAATTTATTGGCATTGATGACATTTTTCCAGGCAGGCATCCACAAAATCAAAAACAGAACGAGGGATATATGTTAAACATTTCAAAAGCATTCCAATGGCTGATATGGAAATTGTTCTTGTGAGATTTTAACTGCTTTCTCTTTTTTGATTCTAGTATGTATTTGCTGCCCCATATTTAAGAGATCCACCTTACTTCATGTACATCCTCTCTTTTTCAACAGCCTGAAAAGAAGAACCCTGGGTTGACTCCAATGGACTGGGTCAAGTTCCTGGTTTCTGCTGTAGTTGGGCTGGTGAGTTTCATGAATAAAGTTGCTTCAGTTGACTGCACTCTGGCTCTCAATCATTTTGTTCAAATGTACTTAACATGTCTTTCTTTGCAGGTTGCTGTGATTGGTTCAGTTGAAATGCCCAAGGCTGATCTTTGGGTCATTTTCGCTGTCCTTTCCACAGTTGTTGGTTACTGTGCTAAAACATACTTCACGTTGAGTCTCTCTTTCTCGCTCTCCCATTACTTTTTTTTTTACCATTTTTTATTCCTAGAATATCATAATGTGCTGTTCATTTTTATCACTATGCATGTGGCAAATTGGTTGTGGATCGAATGAATGGTTCACTGGATGATTTGGATTGATTCTGAAAATTTTGTTTCATGTTACCATCCTTCCTTTCTTTGGTTCTTAGGGTGGCAAGACCAGGACTCAAACGTGAGACCTGTCCACTAATGCAGGCCCACAAGATAGATTTTTTAAAGAGTATATTTTAGAAAGAAATGTCGACTTCAGTTTTGTTATTTTAGCTCCTTGTGTGCCGCACCATACCTTGATATTCAGTTTTTCTTTAGTTTGCGATCTTGTTGCTGGCTCTTCACCACCAACTCTTTCGTATTCATAAGAATGAGTACCATTGGGATAAACTCCCATTGGTCTTACAGTCTTATTTTATTCTCCCATTATAATTGCTACGATAACCTATGCTGAATTTCTTGGGGATTTGTAACATTTTAATACTGTGGTCAGTCGACCAATTTTCTTCAAACTACTATTTTACCTTTGGCACTTCATTTATGCAATGCTTTTAGGTTCACATAATTTGGGGTATTCACTCCATCATTGGAGGGGGTTGACTTGTCATAAATTCCCTCGTCCAGGCTTGAGTTTATTCAGATAAGGCAATTTATTTTTTAAGATTTCATTGCTACATTCACCAAAATTTTCTTATCCTGACTGCACACTGCTAACCTTTTTGCTGCTTCCCACTTCAAGATTGAATACGTAGCTAGTCTCCTCTGTCTGTCCTGTGACACTTTCTTTCTAGATTTAAATGTCCTTCATTTCTTCAACTATTTTTTTAATAACTGATATGGCTATTGTGTTTTCAACTACCTGCAGGTTTCAGCAAAATTTGGCTGCATATCAAAACTTGATTACACAGTCCATGTATAATAAACAACTAGATAGTGGAAGGGGCACGCTTCTTCACCTGTGTGATGATGTGATTCAACAGGAAGTGAGCCTCATGCTTCGTGATTTCTTTTCCAGTTACTTTGCAACATGTTCACTATTTTGTTCTCTGCAAGAATTTATACTTGTTCCTTTCAATGAGCTATATAAAGTGTATAATGGTTCTTCTAACAATAACTTCAGAAGAAGATAGCTGTGACTATTCATAACATGTAGTTGACTAATTAATATTGTTGTTCGGGTGAGCCGTTTGAATAGGGGAGTGAGGGAAACGAGGACTGGAGATTCATTTGGCAATCAAGATCCAAACCATCACCTTTTCTCTTACAATCCTTCAGTTTTTCATGTGCATGGGCTGTTTTAGTATGATTACATAGTAGACGAAAGAAGATGCCAAATTGCTCCCCCCCTCTCTTTTTAAAGTATGTACCAAATTGATGCTTACGAGTGGCAGTCCATGAAACTCAATTTTGTGAGGGGGAATATTCCAGAAGTATTGAGCAATTGCTCAAGATATGTGAAGTAATCAGTGTCTTATTTTTTAATAATATTCAGGATTGGGGTTTGCTTATGGACAGTAACAAATGCTTAAATTAATTCATTTTCAGGTCAAAGAGGTTATTATATCCTTCTTTATATTGATGGAACAAGGCAAAGCTACTAGACAGGTATGGATCACTTCTTTATCTTTCTATTTTTGTTTACTGTTCTTGAATCTTGATCATTGGAGGACAAAATCTCCCTTTCGCTGTTTTTTAGCTATAACTTTGTTACACTGTGAAACAGGATTTGGATTTGCGTTGTGAGGAACTGATTAAAGAAGAGTTTGGCGAGAGCTGTAATTTTGATGTGGATGATGCAGTTGAAAAGTTAGAGAAGCTGGGCATCGTTGCTCGGGTAAGTAACAGCTCTCTTGACTGAATTTGATCAGTCAGAACTGGGATTTTTGCAGTTCTTATCTAAGCTAACTGACGTTAATATCATTCCCACATATAGACATCCATCCAATAAGGACAAGTTGGATAAGCAGGGATCTTTTGCATCATTTAAATAAGTTTGTCAAAAGCTTCTGCTACCCAACTCTTTCAATTTGTTGAGGCCGCAAATGGCTTCCACGGAGACTAAAAATATAGGACCACTGGGAAATCTATCTATATATCTGAAATATGGTTGGATAAAAGTTAAATTGGCATTTGGCTAAGCATTGAACTGGACTCGGTGCATTCGGGAGACACCCTTTTGAAAATCATGCACACTAATAATGTCATGCATTTTTTTTTTTTTTTTTAATTTTGAGATCACTATTGCAATTGGATGAAGCTAGTCCTTGGAGTGAGCATGAATTTTCTATGCAATCTTCTGTGCTCGCAAGTTATCTGTTTCTTTTGATCAGGAAGTAAATTTGAATACAGGATTCTCTTGGACGATATTTCTGTGTTGGGCTAAAACGTGCTAATGAGATTATTGGCACCACAACTGAAGAGCTCGTCCTCAAGGCAAAGCAGGGTTTCGCTAATTCTTGAGTCTTTGTAAACATTTTTTCTTCTCTACCATAACTGTTCAAATCCAGCTACTTTCCAGCACTAGTAGATCAAATACTTGTATGCAGTTTGACAGTTGTGCTTCCAAGCATCTCTGAACAGTTCTTGATATCCTATTTTACTTCATTGGTTTCTGTGCAATTTTGAGCTCCATTTTTCTTCCTCTTTCGGTAATAATAGTTAGAAACTTGAACCAGAGAACTCTTCTGGGGAAGGAGGACATGGGTTCCAATGGTGCCACAAGCTCATTGGATATATGTAAATCTTCAATGAGTAAGAGCCAAAGAGCCAATTGTGAGAGGAAAATTGAGGAGTGAGCTGCCAGAGAGCAGCAGTAGCAGTGGCTGCCACAAGCAGCACTGCAGTGAGAGAGAGAGTTGGGAGTTGAGTAGAGATGATGATTCCTCCCTCCTCCATTGTTGTAGTTAAATATTGTGTTCTGTCTCCAATAAGCAAAGATCAGGACCACCTGCGACCCTGACACAATGATCCTCTGAATAGATACTTCATCATGCTGAAAATAAGTACCATCATTGCATGTTTATGGAGATGTTTTCTGAAAGTAACCATGTAAGTGGATGTTTTTATAGCTTTGAAAGCCTGGTTCTATAGCTGTTCTAACATGGCTTCCATTTTTTGGATGAAGGTTAGAAAGGCTTTTCTTCAGAAAGCCATATGCACATGCATTAAAGAAGTGTCAAAATCTATTGAAATCGACATGGATGATGCAGACGATGGGGGTTTATACGTTGAATGAATCCACATTGAGAAAATGAAACTCGGCTAAGTAAAGTTCGAGTGTGAATCGTAGCTGTAAAATCTAACTTGCCGAGAGGGTGCCCTGAATTCTTTTTAAAAACTATTATCATTTTGATGGAAAGTCAGCTGATTGAGGGCTAAGTTTTGATGGGGTATATGAAATATTAAAATATAAAATATGCATTAATTATTAATTAATACTCGTAATATTAAAAATATTAAAATAAAATTCTTGAATTTAATTTTTTTAGTTCTCATAAATAGACAGCGACGAAATGGAATACCGTCGCCAATGCAGATTTCTAATTTATGAATTGGCGACGACCCAGAGTCCGTTTAAAAAAAGTAAAAAAGCAAATAGTATTATTTTAATAAAAATAGTTAATCTAATAATCTTCGAGTGAACTCAGTTACCTTGTGTTTTTATTTCCGAGTTTACTACTAGCAATGAACGAGTGATGTTGTCTTACGTTGTCGAGCCTGTTATGACACGTTAAGGTTTTCCCTTCGTTCTTTCTCGATCTTTTATCCCATGTTCGTTATCTTTGTCGTATAGTAAATGGCGTAAATATGTTACAGACAGAGACAGCCAAGATGAGATGGCTCTGTTACAGGGAGGACATACAAAATAAACTCTTACAACTTGCAGTAGCAGACAACATTTGTCCTGCTTTACAGCCCACACAAAAATAAACTACCTCTTCTACAACAACAACAATAATGACGACGACAACAACAGCTCTGTCCGTTTCTTGTTCAATCTTATTTATTTAAAAAATCCAAGTATTTTTATTTTGCTTGATAATAAGAGTCTTCCACTTTAGATGAGCTTAACAACGAAAGAATAAGAACATTGGGTTTTGTTTTCTAATTAAAGTAAAGATTTTTTTTTGTATAGTAAAGGAATATTTGTGATTTAGAATATTTAGAGTAATGGGTTTTTGTTGTTTGAGTTTGGTTGTGAGGGTGGGAAGTAGTCGTAGGAGGGAGGAGTAATAAGCCATCTCTCCCCTGGTCGCGTTGTCGGCGCGAGGTCACTTTATGTCGGCAATGTCTGTACTGTATCCAACGATGATTCTCTTCTTTATTATTTCTTAATATTAATTTAAAGAAAAAACGTACAGCAAGTTGCTGATTGATTTCATTCTTTCTTTCTTTCCTGCATCTGTAACAGTTTGTTTCTTTTTGGACCGGACCTTTAAACTTTGTTCATTTTTACCATCTGGGGTTCCTTTTTCTTTCCTTTTTTTTGAGAATTTGTTGCTGGGAATGTGGGGTTGGTTTTGATTTTGGTGATTGTGTCCTTGGAAAACTGATCCATTTGTCATTGGCAAATGAAGCTGAGGTTTCTGGAGATCTGGCTGCTCAATTTGTTTGTGAATACAGGTTAGAAGATTTCAGATTTTCTTTTTAATCTCAGTTTTGACACTTTTCACATCTCTTTTGCTAGTCTGGAAGGCAGCAGTTGCTGCTCTGAATAAACTTGATAATCTCTTTGATTTGATTGGTGAGGGTTTAACCACATGATTGGAATACTGGAGTTTTCCTGTCAATGGCTATTTGCTATTGGGATTCAACATTTCGCTCAGCTCACAGTTATTTTCTTTGCGGTTGACTCCTAAGAAGATCTTTTTCAGGGACCAGACAACTATTTGACAATAAGAATTATCAAATCCTGCACTAATGTTGCAGTGTTATTTGTTTCTATCATGCATAGTTACCGCGAATGCTGCGTCCTTTTGTTCTGGCGTTTTCTTTTCTTCATTATTGCTCTTCTGCCTTTTTTCCCTCCAGGTTCCATGTATATTGTCTCATATTGCACTGATACCTTACAGCATAGCTGAAGTGGTTCCTAAACTAAATGTCAAGGACTCTTGCAGCCATATTGGGAGGTGCTGCAGGAGTCATGGCATTGGCTGGGGTAGCCATTTTTGTTCTGTGGTGCTTATATCACAAAAAGAGTGTGTCAAGAACTTCGGAGACAGGATCTTCCGAAACATCAATTCAAGGTAGCAGCAGTTGTATCATATGTCTTTCAAGCGAGGTTGCAAGCAAGTGATTACATGGTAAATGTGGCTGTTTTTCTGTTTACCTGCAGTAGGAAAGCATGCAGGGATCGAGTTGTCATCACAAGAAGCAAGGCGTTTTGAGATGGAAGAATTGGCTCTGGCCACGAAAGGTTTTAGCGAGAAAAACTTGATCGGGTCAGGAAAATTTGGGGAGGTATACAAGGGTTTGCTTAATAATGGGATGATTGTAGCCATCAAAAAGAGACCTGGAGCTCCTAGTCCGGAATTTGTTGATGAGGTAAGCATCGATTGCTGAAAGAATCGAGTTTCAGTCTTACAGATGAAACATTCTCCCCATAATAGTTCCAATTTTCCTTCCATCATTAATGCTGCATTGAACAGTGGAAGAGATTGCGATACTAGCTTTCCACGCCAAATTTCATGATGAACGAATAATAAATGTAAAGACTCATTACAGACATCATTTAAGCTTTTTGTTCCTCCTAATTCTTAAGTTAATCTATCGCATGATGGTTTATGCCATAGCCTGGTTATTGCCTTTATATAACTACAAGCTATTCAATGCAGCCCCCTCCCAATTCATATGGGACGATCCTTTTGCTGGACAACTCTCATAAAACTAGCTTATGAATTTCATTTATGCCATCCTTGATTGTCATTCATGCATGCCTACTATATTATCTCTATTGTCACATTGTCCAAGTTTTGACCTAACAGGACTGACTTCTTGAATGTCAGGTGCGCTACCTTTCACCTATTCAGCACCGGAATCTTGTGCAACTTTTGGGCTACTGCCAAGAAAATAACTTGCAGGTTCTTGTATATGAGTACATCTCTAGTGGGAGTGTTTCCAATCACTTGTATGGTAACTCTCTATCCAGTCACCACTTTTACTTGATCTGTATGTTGTATAGAATTTACTGGTTTATTATGTTTCTATACTGTTCTTCTCCATTTAAGCTTCCATGAGACATATAGCCCTAAATTTTCCATGCATTACCATGAGATACGCAAGTTTGCCATTTCCAACAGTTTCCTCTTGTCCTTGGTTCCATGGATACAGACCCTATATCCATGATAGTTGATTCTAATTCACAATAAAGTCATGATATTTTCCTTGCAGGAGTTGGTCACACTTTGGATGGGAAGCTAGAATTCAAGCATAGACTTTCAATCGCTCTCGAGGCTGCTAAAGGTGAACCTCTGCAAAACCAGTGAGCATTTTGGCTTTCCTGTAATCAGTTTTTCTTTTCTTTATATTCAATGCCAATGATCAGAACAAAAATCTAGAAAGGGGAAGGGGGAGAAAAGAAAAGAAAAGGAATATCAATATTGGTTTCACAAAATGATTTTGAGTTTGTAAGACTTAATAGGTTCCTCTTTCCATGAATGAATGGTCTCAAACTCTCAATGTGCATATGCCACCTCATTTATCTCATCCCACGCTGCAGGTTTGGCTCACCTTCACTCACTAACTCCACGTTTGCTGCACAAGAATTTCAAAACAGCCAATGTTCTCGTGGATGAAAATTTCATAGCTAAAGTTGCAGATGCAGGACTTCGTAATTTCCTGGGAAGAGGTGATATTGCAGGCCCATCTACACAAGTGACAGCAGATGAGATATTTCTTGCCCCGGAGTACTACTCCTCAACTTTCCATGTTCTATTTACATCTGTTAACGCCTTATTGCTTGTCAGTTTACACATATGGCCTTCACAAATGCAGGGTGAGAGAGTTCAGACGATTTTCTGAAAAAAGTGATGTTTTCAGTTTTGGTGTATTCCTTCTAGAGTTGCTATGCGGCAAGGAAGCAACAGAACCATCTCCAGAGACCAGCCAAAACCTGGTCGAATGGGTGAGTTACCAGTCTTCATCACTTCAGATTATGCTGTGATGTAAAGTTTTGAAGTTATTTACTCAGCTTGATTTCTCACTAGCTCAACTAGATTGAACTAGCGAATGTCCGCGAATGGACAGGATTGCGAAAAAAACTGTTATCATCACTATCTTCCATTCTTCAGAAATCAATACAGCTTGCAGCAAGTGGGGCATCAGTAAATTGTCACCAGTTTCAAGCTATAATGAATCTCATCTTCTCATTTAGGTGCAAGATACTCAAGACTACACCAACTTTTCCAGCATCGTCGACCAAAGATTGGGGAGTAGCTTCACTGCTGAAGGCATGGAAGAGTTTATACAGCTGGTGCTTCAATGTGTGGAACCTTCAAGCGAGAGGAGACCGGCAATGAGTTATGTGGTGATGGAACTTGATCGTATACTCGAGAAGGAGAGGAACTTGACGACGTTCATGGGGGAAGGAACCCCGACAGTGACCCTCGGAAGCCAGTTATTTAGAGCAACCGAGTAAAACAACTCTGTGTTCCTTCAAAAGTGTTTCAGAGAGTGATTTTTGTGATACGTCAATTGTTTATTTCAAGTGTTTCTTCCCTTTTCTTTGAGAGCTCAGAGAATGCAGTAAGTGTATAAAAGAACAGCCATCTTATATTATTTTTGCATTTTTTTATTGTATTGATAATCTTTTGTAAACCATTATTTCTTGCAAATATTATCGAGGTGAAAATTGAGATTTACATGTTTTTATATATATATATATATATATTTAATTTTTTGCTATATATATTTTTTTTATATTTTTTAAAGCTATTTAATTTTAGCTGACATGCTCTCATATGTTATTTAAGGTAACCTTTACTTGAATCACTTTTTTTTTTTGTCAGATAAGAGATTCGGATTTGTTTTGTAGATTGTGTATTGTGGTGGGAGAATTATGGTTTCTGCTTTATTCTTATGGAATTAATTATGTTTATCTCATAAACTTTTGTCCTAATTCAGATTCGGCTTTGTAGGGTTGTTTTTTTTAAAAAAAAGTTTTTATTTAAAAATATATATTTTAAAATTTATTTTTAATATTATCATATTAAAACAATTTTAAAACACTAAAAATAATTAATCTAAAACAAATAAATAAATAAATTATTATTTTTAAATATTTTCAAAAAATGAAAATAAACAGGTTCCCGAAAGGATTAACATGAGTATATTTATAAATCCAGTTTACTTGATATAAAATTATAGTTATATAGATCCGATTATTTTTGAAATAATTTAATTTAATTTTTTATCTAAATAAAATAATTTTGTTATGTATACAGAAGTTTTTAAAGTTATTTTGCAAATACATTTAATCAGGTCTATCACGTGTTTGAAAAATGACAAGATAAGCACGTGCGATGGGATAAAGCCTTCAACCATGAAGAACAAGAATCAAGTGAAAGTTTGAAAAATGGAAGGAGTGGATGATGATGATGATACAAATCCAGAATATAATATTTGTCGTCCCTGAGATCACATCAGTCTATAAAATCATAATTGAGTTTTCGGACATTAAATTAACTAACAGTAACAACAACAACAACAATAATTTAAGGTTAATAGTGATAATATTGGGCAGTCGTGTCTTGCGACTCTTGCCTGTTCCTTGCCGAACTCCACTAAAGCCAGACCCCTCAGAGGCTCAGAGAGAGAGAGAGAGAGAGAGATACGGAGAAAGAAAAAGAGATAAGAGTTCCTTAAGGTTTACGTCTGCTTTGCCCCTGCCAATGGAGGCAGAATCTGGAACTCAACGCTCTCCTAATCCCTCTCAGGTTATGCCTCTCCCTCTCGTTGTTTTTTCTATATTGTTTTCAATATGATTCATTGTTTGAGCAATCATCAGTAGAAACGTAAAGAGAGGAAGTGGGGAATGGTATTTGTTGCAGTTTTCAAATGGAAGTTAGTTTGTAATTGTATGTCTATAGATTTAGCAGTGAAATGGATGGATTGGATGCATCAGACAGTTTCATTGAGATCTTATTTGAAGGATTTCAGTGATTTAGACTGTCAGAAATGAAACAGCCCTTCATAAGATTAGTTCCAGATGACTCCTTTCTCTATGTATTTTCATGTTTATTGTATTGTTTTGTAAGATTTCCTAATGATTTTTCAACTGCAGTAGTTGGTTTTTATGATTTATGATTTCTTTTATTTGGTCAACTTCTTGTGTGCTTCGTTGGCCCTTTGATCAGTTGTTTCTTTTTTATTCGTGTTAGTGAGATTAGCTTCTTTTTCCAATGTGAATTTCTTAACTCTTGGCATGGCAAGAATGGATTCTTCGTGACGAAGTCAAGAATTGAAACCCCCCCAACATGATATGATATTTTACTCTCTGTTCTTATTTTAAAGCATTATATGAACGGCTTACATAGGCTGATGCTAGGATTGTTGCGGTTGCATGCTTGTGTGTTAAGTTATATGCTGAATCATCAAATGAGAGAGGTCGAGTATTTTGTCACATCATAGTCATTGATGATCATTTATTTTAAACATTATGTATAAAGAGACAAAAATTTATTCAATGGTTTCAGCATGAATAGTTTTAGTCAATGGCAAAGTAAGGTGAGTACCATGATGGGTTAAATTGAAAACATAGATATCACTCTAAGGATATTTAGTATAAACAAAAATCAAGCAAGGGGGAAGGCCTTCTTTTTCATTTTTATTCTTCCCGTCCAGGATTATGCCCTGGATCATTAGATAAAAATCCAAAAATGAAAAGAGATGATTTCTGTTTTTTTTTTTAATTTTTTTTTTTTAATGTGCCTAATCAAAGTGTGCCACTCGTGCTTTCCAACAAGTCTTGTTGCCTCCCTGTAGTTCTCAACTCAGGTCGGCTGTATTTCTTGGCATCAGAAGTGAATTAAACAGGGGTACAGTATTTTATGGAGCTAAAATATCAATAGCTTCCTTGACTTTGAGCCATAGCTTGACTTGCATGATTTTGCAGCTTTCATGGGTAACTCTATCCAGGAATCTACTATTCACATATCAAAGCTTTGGGGTAGTGTATGGAGACCTAAGTACTTCACCTCTTTATGTTTATTCAAGCATGTTTGGTGGGAGGATGCAGAATCATCAGACTGAGGAAGTAATATTTGGAGCATTTTCCTTGGTTTTCTGGACCCTTACATTGATACCTTTGATCAAGTATGTCTGTATCGTATTGAGCGCAGATGACAATGGTGAAGGTGAGACAAAAACTTCCCTGTCAAATATTTCTCTCAAATGAATTTTAATTCCATGCTCTGTTTCTGATACACTTTAATCTATGTCAGGCGGCACATTTGCTCTTTACTCGTTGCTTTGCAGGCATGCAAAGTTTAGCTTACTTCCCAATCAACAAGCAGCTGATGAGGAGCTCTCATCCTACAAATATGGCCCTTCAACACATGCTACGGCCTCCTCACCATTGAAGAGATTTCTGGAGAAGCACAAAAGGCTTCGGACTGCCCTGCTTATTGTCGTCTTGTTCGGTGCTAGCATGGTCATTGGTGATGGCGTGCTTACCCCAGCAATATCTGGTAATGCGTTGCTAAGTTACTAATAATCATGTGTTTTCTGAAACTGCACGAGTGTCATGTCCTTACCAACTTTTGAGCATTGGAAATGCTGTAAGAAAATCTCTTTGCTTCCATATTTTGCTCTCTTCTATCCTGCAAGGCATGTACAATCAGGGAAGATCTTTATAGATCTTGCTATTACTATTTATTTTGTTTGTAAATTAATTCAATGAAAGTCCCACAAATTCAGAATAAGGAGTCTAGCACTCTGATACATCTCTTCAATTTCTTTTATTATGTTGGCATTAGTCATCTCATTAGCAACGGGAATTGGTGCTGATGGCAGTAGGGGGATTTAATTTCTGCATTCTAATTAACTTTATGTTTTTTTCTTCTCTTTTTATGAATTTTGAATTATTCTTCAGCAGGATCTTCATTACTTCACCTTGCAGAAACTTGTTACATAGAAGTAGCAATATCAACATTTCTTTTCTCGACTTCAATAGTTTGTTCGTTGATTAAATTTATATATCAAATTTGTTGTGGTTGCAGTTTTGTCAGCGGTATCCGGGCTGCAAGAAGCTAACAGCAAATTGACTAAGGGTAAATTAGTTATTCTTACCAATCTATCCTTTCAACATTTCCATTATGATGTTTATCTAATATTTTAACATTCCTTTACACCTTACGGCTTTGTAATACTCATTTTGGGAAAAAATTATGCTTATTGTTCTTGGTAGGCGAACTTGTCTTGCTTGCCTGTGTCATTTTGGTCGGCCTCTTTGCTCTGCAGCATTGTGGCACCCACAAGGTAGCCTTTATGTTTGCACCGATTGTAATCATCTGGTTGGTTTCGATTCTCTCCATTGGACTGTACAACATTGTACATTGGAACCCAAAGATTGTTCATGCTTTGTCGCCTCGTTACATTATAAAGTTCTTCAGCCATACTGGTAAAGAAGGTTGGATTTCACTTGGAGGGGTTCTTCTTTCCATAACTGGTATGTTGGATCTGGACATTGACCTTGCATGATTTTACACTGGCTTGTTGCATGTGATTGTCACTTTTCATTGTGAGTGAAAACTTTTCAGTTCTCCTAACATGAAAGAACTGATTTAGTTTTGTGCATAGCGAGTGTCAGTGCACTAATTACCAACAATTAACTGGGTCTTACCAGGCACTGAAGCAATGTTTGCTGATCTTGGTCATTTCACTGCCTTATCTATTAGGGTGAGTGTAAAACTCGAACTTTGTTATTTATGACTGAGGTACTACTTATAATTGTATTTCCAAGTGATAAATTTAATGATGCTCTTGCCTCTGCAGCTTGCTTTTGCATTGGTAATTTACCCTTGTTTGGTTGTACAATACATGGGCCAGGCTGCATTTCTGTCTAAAAATCCCAACTCCATTCCGAACAGTTTCTATGAATCAATACCTGGTATTCAACGAGACATTGAGTAACAATTATTCCAGAAATTTGCTGTCCTTTTGGAGCTGGTTTAATTTGATGCATAATTGTATATTGCAGACAAGATATTCTGGCCTTTATGCGTTATTGCCACCCTTGCTGCCATTGTTGGGAGTCAGGCTGTTATCACTGCCACTTTCTCTATTGTTAAACAATGTCATGCCCTTGGATGCTTTCCACGAGTTAAAGTTGTTCACACCTCGAAAAACATATATGGGCAGATCTACATCCCAGAAATAAACTGGATCCTCATGATCCTTACTCTTGCTATAACTGTTGGATTTCAAGACACAACTTTGATTGGAAATGCTTATGGTAAGCCATTCATCTTCTCTGTATCATGCTATGTCATTTCCTCAATCATCTGATGGTTAGGTGGCAAGTATATGCAATAATGCCCTTTAGTTTAGCCATATGCACATTTAGGAGAAATAAGATTTTCAGTTCAGTTGTGCAATTCAATGCTAGACATTTAGGAGTTCAGCTGCACAAGGTTGGTAGAAATGGTCTTGTCACTGCTTGCTGCCTCTTAATTTTTCTTTCTGGTGACTCTTTCTATACTTCTTCTTGGGACAATGCATGCCCATTTTCCTGGGTTGTCATATTGAGGCCATAGCTGCTGTATAAGTCTCCTGAGGTTTGTATACAGAGGCATGGAAGCATTCTTTTCTCCTGTTTACTTGCTTTTATTAGGTGAACGAGTATCTTTGTTTAGACACATGATCATGGTTGAATATTTTAGTGATCATGTTTGAATGTTGGTTCCCAGGACTTGCTTGCATGACAGTTATGCTCGTCACAACATTTCTGATGGCACTTGTCATAATCTTCGTTTGGCAGAAGAGTGTCATTCTGGGTGTGCTTTTCTTTCTATTCTTTGGGTTCGTTGAGGGTGTATACTTGTCAGCAGCCCTCATGAAAGTGCCCCAGGGAGGATGGGCTCCTCTTGTGCTCTCGGCCATTTTTATGTTTATTATGTACATTTGGCATTATGGGACTCGCAAGAAGTACAGCTTTGATCTGCACAACAAAGTTTCATTAAAATGGTTACTCGGCCTGGGCCCCAGTCTTGGCATTGTCCGTGTACCGGGAATAGGTCTCATATACTCCGAATTGGCCACTGGAGTTCCAGCAATCTTCTCCCACTTTGTGACAAATCTCCCTGCCTTTCATAAGGTTCTAGTTTTCGTCTGTGTAAAATCAGTTCCTGTTCCATATGTTTCCCCTGAAGAACGCTTCCTCATCGGTCGAGTATGCCCAAGATCATATCGCATGTATAGGTGCATAGTGAGGTATGGTTACAAGGACATCCAGAGGGATGATGGTGTTTTTGAGAACATGCTTATACAGAGCATAGCAGAGTTCATTCAGATGGAAGCAGTCGAGCCGCCATTCTCTTCATCTGAGAGTTCATCCCTTGATGGCAGGATGGCTGTTATGAGCACCAGACCTGTCCAATCTAGCTTGAGCTTAATAGTATCCGAGCGAGACTTTCTTAGCATTGACGACTCTATCCAAAACAGCAGATCCTTAACCCTCCAGAGCTTGCAATCTGCTTACGACGACGACAATCTTCATATCAGAAGGCACCATGTCAGGTTTCAGCTGCCATCAAATCCCGGGATGGATCCTGAAGTTAGGGACGAGCTGACAGATCTGATCCAGGCCAAGGAAGCCGGGGCAGCCTACATAATGGGGCATTCATATGTGAAGGCTAGGAGAACTTCCCCTTTGCTGAAAAAACTAGCTATTGATATCGGGTATTCATTTCTTCGGAAGAATTGCAGGGGCCCGGCTGTGGCACTGAACATTCCTCACATCAGCCTTATCGAAGTTGGCATGATATACTATGTATAATCTCCTGGAAATTATCATCCATTTAACCCCAGCTGGTCATATTTTGAACGGGTGGATGTGAAACAGACGACATTAGATGCTATGCATGCATGCATGCATGCATGTATGGGTTAGGTTATCTTATAGCAGTTGTTCCATGAAACAGTTTTTCTTTTGTACAGATAGCCTTCTGGAAACCTCTTCATCTGATACATCACCAAGGTTTTTACATTTGTAATAATCAAGTGATAATAGAAAAGAAGCTTAAGTTCATATCATTTCAGTTTAGAGATGATACAAGGCACTTATTCCAAACAATTTTTAAAATTTGGTAAATATTAGCTGTTAAAAGTAAAGATGGATTGGCTATTTGACAAGGATAATAATGCCTAGGAAATCAAATAAAACTATGAAAAGGAATGAGCAAGATTTAGAAACAAGGAAGAAAATGGTTTTTTTTTTAACCAAATAAATACTAGCTATGAAAAGATAAAAAATCAAGACTTTTATTAACCAAAAATTGATTTAGTTGCTTCTCTAATCTTTCATTCTTATCTTTTTTTTTTTTAATTTCTCCAACAAGAAAAGTCAAAATAATTAACCAAGTTAATTGGGAATAAGTATTTTTATAGTTTTACCCTTTCTAGTAAAAAAAAACTTCAGCACTGAACTATTGAGAAAATCGATTTTCCCCCACAATATCCATTAATTATTATCAAATTAATTGGGAATAAGTATTTATTTTCATTTAAAACCACTATAAAATGACCAAAATACTCCTGGTAGCAAAAAAAATTAAAATTAGTGTTGAGTATTTTTGTATTTTCACCGTGGTTTTTTCATTATTATCTTGTCATTTGAGGAGCAATTTTATATTTTATCAAATATAAAAAAAAAGCACAATAAAAAGAATAAAATACCTTTAAAAATACAATCTAAAATTGATATTAAAGAGTTTTTTTCTTTTGTTATTATAAGGTCAGTTGAGAAGCAATTTAGTATTTAATAAAATATATAATAAAAAAACATAAAACACATTGAAATGACCATAATGTCTTTTAAAAAAATCTTAAAATTAGAAGGTTTTTGTTTTGTTTTTTATCAAGTCAGTTGAAATGTAATTTCGTGCGTGACATGGTTAAAAAATTAATCTAGAATTACAAATTTTACCTAGAATTTAAATTAAATTTTATTTCATATTAACTAGGTGACTTGGCGAGTTGATACACATTTACGTTAACCCAAATAAATTCGTGCAGTCAAAATTATCGAATTTAAAAATTAAAACATTTTATTTTGAAAAAATAATAGAAATAAAGATGCACGAGTTGATAAAATGATGTACTGGTCTAAATGGGTCCTCAAATGGCACCTTCCAATTTCTACGAACAAAAATCAAATACAAAAAAAAAAAATATAATAATATATAAATAAAAAATAAAAACATTTGATGCTGTGCTAAACCTCTCCAAAACCTCCAGAGATTGGCTATCTATCTCCTCTCCTAACCACTAACGAAAAAAACATGTCCCAATTCTTCAACTGAACTGAAACACGCACGTCCTCCTCCTCCCTCGTATCTTCAAGTCCAATGGCTTCTCTTGACATCTCCACACCTCTTATCTTCAAGATTAATTCCTCTGCTAAGCTGCGGAAGCTTTTCTCTTTGAAGTGTCCTTATCGCCACAAGCACAGACCATCGCTTTTCCTCACCAATGCCGTCCAGACCCAACCGGCACTTTCCTTTTCCGGCCGTCCCACCACCCCAAAATACAAGATTGAGTCGGAGCAGGACCCCATCTCCATCCTCAACGAGAGAATTCGGTGCCAAGGCCATGGGAAGAGAGAGGGCTCAAACTCGAAGCCCATAATGGACTCCGAGGAGGCTGATCAGTACATACAGATGGTGAAAGAGCAGCAGCAGAGAGGATTGCTGAAGTTGAAAGGAGACAGGGTAGCAAAAGAAGGGGATGTTTTCAGTTACAAGGTGGACCCTTATACGCTTAGTTCCGGAGATTATGTTGTGCATAAGAAGGTGGGAATTGGGAGGTTTGTTGGGATTAAGTTTGATGTGCCAAAGGGTTCTTCCGAGGCTATTGAATATGTGTTCATTGAATATGCTGATGGGATGGCTAAGCTTCCTGTTAAGCAAGCTTCTCGCATGCTTTATCGATATAATCTGTAGGTTCTCTCTACTCTCTTGAACTGATTTTACATGCTCAGCTTGCTTGTTTATTGTAATGTTTGATGAATTGTTGCTCTTCTTTTTATTCAATCTGCCAAGCTATTTATTTTAAATTGTTAGTCAAGTTCATTGGTGTATTCAGTTGCCAAAAGAGTCAGTATGAATTCTCTAATTGGCATGTGAAAATGTTTTCATGGTTTTTTACCATGTCCTTCCAGCCCGAATGATACGAAAAAACCTCGGACCTTGAGCAAGTTGAGCGATAATGGTGCCTGGGAAAGGAGAAAGACGAAAGGAAAGGTTGCCATACAGAAAATGGTGGTTGACTTAATGGAGCTGTATTTACATAGGCTAAAACAAAGGAGACCTCCCTACCCAAAGACTCCTGCCATGGCTGACTTTACGTCTCAATTTCCTTACGAACCCACACCAGATCAGAAGCAGGTAGCTACTCTATCTTGCAAATTCTTACTCCAGTATTGTTAAAATCTGGATGGGAGGTTTCTTACGCGTCCTTGTTTATGTCAATGAAATGCTTATACTCTTTGCGTAGTGCAAGACAATCCAATTTTGTTTATAGTTACTGTGAGATGATGTATGCATTTACAATTATTTTTCATTTGTTTGGAGGGGATAGGAAGCCTCACCCATAGATATAGCCATATATTTCACAGAATTCAACACCTTCTTTTCCCTTTCGACAGGTTCACCATCCATTATTTCTTAACACATGACACGATAAACTTAACAAGTTTATCTAAACAAGTGTTGTCCTTTTCTTTTCCTGTGCTCACAAATTGGATACTCTTTACAGGCTTTCATTGATGTCGAGAGGGATTTAACCGAGAGAGAAACTCCAATGGACAGATTAATTTGTGGAGATGTTGGGTTTGGTAAAACAGAGGTTGCTTTACGTGCTATCTTTTGTGTTGTCTCAGCTGGAAAACAAACTATGGTTTTAGCACCAACAATTGTTCTAGCCAAACAGCATTTCGACGTTATTTCAGAACGCTTTTCCAAGTACCCCCATATCAAGGTTGCTCTTCTGAGTCGGTTTCAGGTATGCAATTTATCTTTCTAGCCAATTCAGTGTTGCTTAGGAGCTGGCTCATATTCCTATTTGTGTTTATTTTTGCGCAAAAAGAGTTAACATGAACAAAATCCATACAAGATATCTCTAGAAATAGCGTTCATTGGCTGATTATGAAGGTCTGACAACCATTTTTGTAATCAGGCATGCGGTTCATCGTCAGTTATATGCTCTTTTGATTTATAATTACTATTTTGATTTTAAGAATGTCAGACCTGTTACTGCATGCAGGGTAAAGCAGAGAAAGAGACGTATTTGGAAATGATTAAAGATGGTCATTTGGACATTATCGTTGGGACTCACACACTTCTTGGAAGTCGTGTTGTGTATAACAATCTAGGTCTTCTTGTAGTGGATGAAGAACAGGTTTGCCTCCAAAGCATATTTCAAATATGTGCAATGATCTTTGCCTTGTTGCTTCACATTACTAGTTCCTTTTAGACAAATAATAAGAGAAAAAGTAAAGGTAACTTTTTCCATCAACCATGACTTCGATAATTGGAAGGAAAAGAAAGAATCTCGGGTGTGTGGCTGTCTTGGCAATCTAATAATCACCTCAAAATAATAAAGAAATTTCTTTTCTGTAAGCTCCTTATATGTAAAACATACACACGTATTGAAATTTCAAGTTGGTCATGTGGATGCGTCAAAATGTGATGTATGCAAGAGTGGGATCAAATTGCATCAAGTTTGTAACGTAACTACCATACCCCTTTTGGATTTGATCCTTAATCTAATACAAATCATGCATGCCAATTTTCATTTTATTGGGTGTCGTAGACATTGAGGCTTTAGAGCTCTTTGATTTAATATTTTCCTTTATATTTTTCACTGTCGAAGTTGTTACGGTGTAAATGAAGAACTTGTCGTTAGGTTATCTGGGTGTCATTGGATGTTCAGGCTATACAGCACTATAAATTGAATGTTATATTTTATCCAACTAAACAATGAAGTTGGTGCTTGGCATCCATTGCTTATGCATGCACCCAAGAATTTGTGTGACTACACTTTTGGACTTGTTTTGATAGCTCTAGTTTCCTAACCTTTTCCCATTATTTTCAATTTGAATTGAAATAGTGTCTCTTGTGATCCGAATGTGCAATGTTCTTTGCTTTCCAGAGATTTGGTGTCAAACAGAAGGAGAAAATTGCTTCATTCAAAACTTCAGTCGATGTTCTTACTCTCACTGCAACACCTATACCTCGGACACTTTATTTAGCATTGACTGGATTTCGGGATGCAAGGTAACATACCTGAGGCAAATGTTTATTGAGTTTGCTACCAGAGTAGATCCTGGATCCAGACATCTAGTTTAGTTTAACCAGGCAGTATTGAATTATAAAAGCCTGTTACTATAGAAATATGTTTTGTCGGATATCTATTGTGAAAATAATCCAGACATGATGCAACCTATATAATCATCTAACGATATTAAAAATTACTGTACTGTTTGAAGACTTGGACCTTTTTTTCCTTGAACATATTTTGAAATTACCGGTTTGCTGATCTATAATTCGATTGATAACCTTAATGGTATACTTGCATTTTCAGTTTAATTTCAACTCCACCTCCAGAAAGAGTTCCTATAAGGACTCATCTGTCGGCATACAGTAAAGAGAGGCTAATATCAGCGATCAAATATGAGCTGGACCGTGCTGGTCAAGTATTTTATGTCTTGCCTCGTATTAAAGGTAATGCATATGCCTTTTGATTTTTTTGTTTTTTAAGCAAAATGAATTTTAATTTGTCTCGGATCACACCTCTCTCTCTAAAGAGTCTCTACCTTTCTCTAGAAGATGGATATGAGCGAATACTTAGGCAAAAACTTGCAATCCTGTTCTGTATACTAAATAGGATTACAGGGTTAAACATGCACAATATACTACTGATACTACTAATAATTATATAATCGCCTATTTGGTACATAACTCTATTCATTTACCATCTTGCTTAGGCTGTATCAAGGATAATGAATTTTCTTTGTTGCATAACTTAGTATCAGTTGATTTGTTTGGTACATTGTCAAACGTTTTCATTTACAAATAGCAACACAAAAGGTAAGAGCCAGTATTAAATATGAAAAAGTCAATTAGTTGGCCATTTTCTGTGGTTTGTTTTCCTAGTATACTTCAAAAGTTGATTGCTTTTCTCATTTTGGTGACGTGGATATCTACTTCATCCTTGCCTAACAGGGCTGGAAGAAGTGAAGGATTTCCTTGAACAATCATTTTCAAATGTTGAAATAGCTGTTGCACATGGGCAGGTAATTTTTTATATAAGAAAATGTTATACGTTTAACTGGCAATCATCTTTGTGCAGGTATACTAAAGTACCCTAGACCACCCGAAGTTCCATGTTTAAATATGTGTTACCATAGCTTTGTATAATTACTGAACCTCCTTGCTTAAAAAATTGACTCCCTTTCTTCCCTTCTGTTTTGAAAAAAGAGCTATGTTTTATTTGAATCTCCTTTATGAGTAGGCAATCTTCTGTTAATTTCAATTCCATGTTTTTTTTTTTTATAAGAAAACCCTCTCTCTCCTCTCTTAAGCTTAAAAATTGTTTTCAAAACTTCATGACTTAAATTAAGTTATTTTATTAAATATGTTTTTTCCTTGTCTTAAATTTGCATGCTTGTTATTATTATTTAATGCTTGTCTCTTGGAATCATGTTTAGGTTGCTTGTTTGTTTTATCTGTGTTGTATTAGCATACATGAATTCGGGTTGCTCTTCATTTGTTTGCAAGTTGAATGAGTTATGATTGTAGGAGTGTGCTTACTACGTGCCTTGAGAAGAAACGTGATTGCACTCATTTCATTAGGAAAGTGTTAAGGAACCATCTCACCTAAAAGCTTAAGTTGTTAGGTGAGACCCCAGAATATGATATATATTATTCTGTAACACACCCCCTCAAATGAAAGTCCTTTGGGCTTGAAACTTGCACACAAGCTCACTCTACATTGTGCTTGATTTTTATCAAATAGAATGAGGGTGGTGAGATTCGAACTCTGGGTCAACAAGGCTCCGATACCATGTTAAGGAACTATCTCACCTAAAAGCTTAAGTTGTTAGGTGAGACCCCAAAATATGATTTATCTCTAACAGAAAGGTTAAGGCCAAGCTAGGTATCACCTTAACAAACCCTAATCCAAGTCTTCCATGTCAAATCTCCTACCACATTATGGCTAGACCATTAACCCTTCTTGCTTTTTGTTAGTAAAGGCAACACCACCGTTCAGAAATATTTAGAGATTGAAGTGAGACTTGGTGTGCCGCTGGTTTGGTGCTCGATTTATGCTGTAAATCACAGATGCATACGGGTGCACTAATTCCTACATTAAGGAGTTTGTGCGCACCACCTCTTAAATAAATTGATGCTAACTCCTAATGGGTGGTCATCTCCTTCCACTTAATAAAGGGGATATGGACCTTTTCTCATGGTCTATTCATGAAGTAGAGTGACTTTACCTGGGAAGTCATGTGCTGATCAGAACTCTTCTATGGTTCTTAAGTTTTAATTCCTCCCAGCATACAAGCTTATCTTTTGGTTTCCCACACATTGTGATTTCGTTTTCTTGTTTTGTGTGTCTAGCAATACTCAAAGCAGCTTGAGGACACCATGGAGCAATTTGCACAAGGTGAAATTAAGATTCTTATATGCACAAATATAGTAGAAAGCGGGCTTGATATTCAAAACGCAAATACCATCATAATTCAGGATGTTCAACTATTTGGTCTAGCTCAATTGTATCAGGTTCTGCCTTCTTCACTTTCTCTTGTTTAATTATTGTTTAAACATTTCTCCAAAGTGCTCACAAAATATTCAAAAGCTTTCTTCTCTTTTTTAAAAAAAAAAATCTTCTCAAAACTATGAGACCTCAAGCATGTTATTTCACATTGTTTGCAGCTCCAGCCCTCGAGCTAACAACCCATTCTTAAATGTTTTGCTCCTCGCTGTTTTTTCCCATCTAAAAATTAGCATCAGATCCACTCAAAATAAGTCTCATGTCTCCTATAAGTAGAAGAAAAATTGGCTTTTTCACTTCCCTGTTCCCTCCTAAACTATGCATTTATCTTTGGAGATCTAATTAATGCAGAAGTGTTTGTGGAATTAAGTTACTCCCTTGACTATTCATATCATCTATGTAAAATCAGCCAGTAGCTTCAATGATTTATGAAACAAAGAAACTGGAATGTGTCTAGAATTCGCTGTCTTGTTTTTGCTGTTGGTGGAAAATATTTTATCTTATTTTCAATCTTCGATATTATTGCAATAGTTGCGTGGAAGAGTGGGCAGGGCAGATAAGGAAGCTCATGCACATTTATTTTACCCTGACAAATCAATGTTAACTGATCAAGCGCTGGTATGTTCTGCAATACATCCATTTCTTTGTGTTAGTGCACCTAGATGATCTTCATATCCCTACCACAATTTTCAAGTAACTTTTGCAGTCTTTTGACTTTTCAGGAGAGGTTAGCAGCTCTAGAAGAATGCCAAGAACTTGGCCGAGGTTTCCAGCTTGCAGAGAGAGACATGGGTATAAGAGGCTTTGGTACTATCTTTGGTGAGCAACAGACTGGGGATGTTGGGAATGTTGGAATTGATTTCTTCTTCGAAATGCTTTTCGAAAGTTTGTCCAAGGTCTGCTTCATGATGGATTTTTTTATATCTTATACGATGAGAAAGAAGGCGC